>CM057465.1:57757205-59007205 GCA_030035585.1 Dugong dugon | reverse complement strand
CCATTTTGAGTTACTTTTGCGTATAGTTGAGGTATGGAACCTATTCCTTTTTTTTTTTTTTTTTTTTACAGATGGTCATCCAGTTTTGCCAGCACCATTTGTTAAAAAGACTGTCTTTTCCGCCATTTAATGGACCCCGGTCCTTTGTCAAAGATCAGCTTACCATAAACAAACAAACAAACCCGTTGCCATCAAGTTGATTCCGACTCATAGTGACTATATAGGACAGAGTCGAACTGCCCAATAGGATTTCAAAGGAGCACCTGGTGGATTCAAACTGCTGACCTTTTAGTTAGCAGCTGAGCTCTTAACTACTGTGCCACCAGGGCTCCAGCTGACTGTAGGTGGATAGATTTACATTTGGGTTCTCAGTTCTGTTCCATTGGTCTGTGTGTCTGTCATTGTACCAGTACCAGCCTGTTTTGACTACCAAGACTATATAGTAGGTACTGAGATCAGGCAGTGTGAGGCTTCCTACTTTGTCCTTTTTCTTCAGTAATGCTTTGCTTATCTGGGGCCTCCTTCATTTCCATATAAAGTTGGTGATTACTTTTTCCATCTCATTAAAGATTGCTGTTGGTATTTAGATCTGGATTGCATTATATCTGTAGATCACTTTGGGTAGAACTGACATTCTCACAATGTTGAGTCTACCTGTCCATGAGCATGGTATGTTCTTCCATTTATGTAGATTTCTTTTGGTTTCTTGCAATAGTGTTTTGTAGTTTTCTTTGTATAGGTCTTTCACATTCCTGGTTAGATTTATTCCTAAGCATTTGATCTTTTTAGGGGCTATTATAAATTATAGTTTTTTCTGGATTTCCTTTTCAAAGTTCTCTTTGTTAGTGTATAGGAATCCAACTGATTTTTGTATGTTGATCTTGTATCCTGCTACTCTGCTGAATGTTTCTATTAGCTCCAGTAGTTTTCTTATGGAATCTTTGGGGTTCTCTATGTATAAGATCATATCATCTGCGAATAGGGATAGTTTTACTTCTCCCTTTCCAATTTGGATGCTGTTTATTTCTTTTTCTTGACTTACTGCTCTAGCTAGGACTTCCAACATAATTTTAAATAGGAGTGGTGATAAATGGCATCCTTGTCTTGTTCCTGTTCTCAGGGGGAATGCATTCAGCCTTTCTCCATTAAGAATGATGTTGGCTGTTGTTTTTGTATACACACAAACACACACAAGTTGCTGTCAATTATGCCCTTTATTATGTTGAGAAATTTCCCTTCTATTCCTATTTTACTGGAAGTTTTTATCAGGAATGGGTGTTGGACTTTATTGAATGCCTTTTCTACATTGATTGAGATGATCATGTGATTCTTCTATTTATGTGGTGGATTACGTTGATTGATTTTCTAATGTTGAACCATCCTTGCATGCGTGGTATGAATCCCACTTGGTTATAGTATATTGTATTTTTGAGATGATACTGAATTCTATTAGCTAAAATTTTGTTGAGAATTTTTGCATCTATATATTTATGAGAGATATTGGTCTGTAATTTTCTTTTTTGGTTGTGTCTTGTCTGGTTTTGGTATCAGGGTTATCCTGGCTTCATAGGATGAATTAGGGAGTATTCCTTCCTTTTCTATGGTCTGAAATAGTTTGAGTAGTACTAGTGTGAGCTCCTCCCTGAATGTTTGGTAGAATTCTCCAGTGAAGCCGTCTGGGCCAGGGCTTTTTGTTTGTTTGTTTGTTTTTTAAATCTCTTCAGTCTCTTCTCTTTTTATGATTCTGTTCAGATTTTCAATCTCATTATTTGTTATTTTAGGGAGGTCGTGTGTTTCTAGAAATATGTCCATTTCCTCTAGGTTCTCAAACTTATTGGAGTACAATTTTTCATAATATTCTGTTATAATCCTTTTTATGTCAGTTGGGCCTGTTGTAATGTACTCCGTCTCATTTCTTATTTGGGTTATTTGCTTCCTTTCCTGTTTTTCTTTTTCATTTTGGCCAATGGTTTGTCAATTTTGTTAATCTTTTCAAAGAACCCACTTTTGGTCTTGTTGATTCTTTCTATTGTTTTTCTGTTCTCTATTTCATTTATTTTCTGCTCTGATTTTTATTATTTCCTCTCTTCTGGTGACTGTGGGCTTCTTTTGCTGTTCTTTTTCTATTTGTTTGAGTTGTAAAGCTAACATTTTTATTTTGGTCCATTCTTCCTTTTTGATGTGCGCATTTATTGCTATAAATTGGCCCCTGAGCACTGCCTTTGCTGTGTCCCAAAGGTTTTGGTATGATGTGTTTTTGTTCTCATTTAATTCTAGGAACTTTTTGATTCTCTTTTTGATTTCTTCTATTATCCAGTTGTTTTTAAGCAAGGTGTTATTCAATTTCCATGCATTTGATTTTTTTTCTTTGCTTTTCTCATTATTGATTTCTACCTTTAAGGCATTGTGATCAGAGAAAATGCTTTGTATTATTTAGATGTTTTGGATTTTGTTGAGGGTTGGTTTGTGGCCTACAATGTGGCCTATTCTGGATAATGTTCCATGTGCTTTTGAAAGAGTGTATATTTTTCTGCTTTGGGATGGAGTGTTCTGTATACGTCTATGAGGTCAATTTGATTGACTATGATTTTCAGATCTTCTGTATCTTTGCTGAGTTTCTTTCTAGATATTCTGGCATTTACCAAGAGTGGTGTGTTGAAGTCTCCTACTGTTATTGTGTAACTATCAATTGCTCTTTTCAGTGCTGTTAGAGTTTGTTTTATGTATTTTGGTGCCCTGTCATTGGGTGCATAGATATTTATTATGGTTATGTCCTCATGGTGGATTGTCCCTTTAATCATTATATAATGTTCTTCTTTGTCTCTTATGGTTGGTTTTGCCTTAAAGTCTATTTTCTCTGAGATTAGTATTGCCACTCTTACTCTTTTTTAGTTACTGTTTGCTTGACTTTTTTTTTTTTTGCATCTATTCCTTCTCTTTTTTGGTTACTGTTTGCTTGATATATTTTCCATCCTTTGATTTTTAATATATTTATATCTTTGTGTCCAAGGTTTGTCTCTTGTAGACAGCATATTGATGGGTCTTGTTTTTTTAATCCATTCTGCCACTCTCTGTGTCTTTACGTGTGCATTTAAGCCATTTACATTCAGTGCGATTATCGAGAAATATGAGTTTATTGCTGTCATATTGTTGTGCTTTTTTGGGGGGTGCTGATGTTTTCTCTGTTGTTACTTTCCTGTGCTGAGTTCCTTTTGTTTGCGAATTTTCTTTTCTTTCATTATTATACATTTTATGTTTACTGAGTCTTTATGTTTTTCTTCCTTTTTATTTTGATGAGTAGTTTTTTAACTTTCTTTGTGGTTACCTTGAAATTTACCCCCATATTCCTAAGTTTGAACCATTTCTTATTAGTTGTTATTGCCTTGACTTCCTCTCCATTTGAAAGTTCTATACCTACACCATTTATTCCCCTTTTTATTGTTTTGACGTTGTCATCATTTACAGATTGACATCTCCATTTCCCTGTTTTAAGTCTTTTAACTTTGTTTTCTTATTGGGAGTTCTTTACCTAGGTTGACATCTGGCTGATGCTGTCCTATGTCCTAGAATCAGGTTGTTTTCTGGTGTTGTTGGTTCTCTAACCGAATGACTCCCTTTAATATTTCTTGTAAGTTTGGCTTGGTTTTAAGAATTTCCTTAATTTCTGTTTATCTGGCAGTGTCCTATTTTCTCCATCATATTTGGGAGAGAGTTTTGCAGGAAATATTATTCTTGGTTGGCAGTTTTTTTCTTTCAGAGTTTTATGTATGTCATCCCATTGCTTTCTTGCCTGCGTAGTTTCTGCCGAGTAATCTGAGTTTAGTCTTATTGTTTCCCCTTTGTATGTGACTTTTTGCTTCTCTCAAGTTGCTCTCAGGATCCTTTTTTTGTCTTAGATTTTGACAAGTGTGATTATGACATGTCTTGGTGACTTTCTTTTGGGGCCTATCCTATATAGGGTTCGTTGACCTTCTTGGATAGTCGGCTTTTCATCTTTCATGATATTTGGGAAGTTTTCTGTCAGCAAATCTTCAACAATCTTCTCTGTGTTTTCCATTTTCTCCCCCAGTTCTGGAAGTCAAATCATGCACAGATTTTTGCTCTTGATTGTGTCCAACATAACTCTTAAGTTTTCTTCATTCTTTTCTCTGATTTTCCTCAAAGTGGCATCCATGGATTTGTCTTCAATCTCGCTTATTTTGTCTTCCATTGTTTCAAATTTGCTCCTAAAATCTCCTATTGAGTTTTCCATTTCTGAAATTTTGTTGTTTATCTTTTGAATTTCTAGTTACTGTTTCTGTATAATTACTAATTCTTTATTTATTTTGAATTTTTGTTCTAGTATTATTTCCCTGAATTCTTTTATTGCTTTGTCTGTGTTTTCCTTGATTTTGGCTATGTTTTCGATGATTTTGTCTGTTTTTTCCTTGCTCTCTTTCCTAATCTCTTGGAGAGACCTAAATATTAGTCTTTTGAATTCCAAATGGGTAGGTCCATTGCCTTTTCTTCTACTGGACGACCATGTGATTCTTTATTTTGGTCACTTTCTGGAGCCATCTTGTCTTGTGTTTTTATATATTTTTATACTGTCTGCTGTCTCCAAGACATTAAGGCATTATTTTCTTTATTTACTGATTGTATGTTCATTTTTTTTATCCCGTTTTTTTGTTTTGTTTTGACATGCCAGGGTGGGCGGGCGGGGTGTGCTTCACTGCTTGTTTATCTATAGTCACACTATGTCTCGCCATCTTGTCCAGATGGGTAGGACAACAGCAGGAAGGGTAAGCCCACTTTGCTGCTCACTGCTTTAGTGAGGTGGCTGAGGGTGGACTGGGTGCGTGCTGCCTGCCTCCTGATGTTGGTCTAGTGGTGTGGGAGCATTCACAGCCCCTTGCCAAATGGGCATGGGTGTTGGAAAGGGAGTGATGCTGGCTCACTTCCCACTATTCAGCAGCTAATCAAGTGGCAGTAGGGGAAAGGCATGCAGGCCTCATGCGGCAGCAGGTCTGAGTGCCGGGGACACTCTAGCTGTAGCTGTGCAGTGTGGGCTGGTGGGAAGGAGGAGGTGGCACATGGGGGCTAGGTGGGAGGGAGAAAGAAAAAAAGAGAGATAAAGAAAGAAAAGGTAAAAAAAGGGTCAGCGCGGTGGTAGCCAGCAGGTGAGGGTGAGGTGGACATGGGGGCCAGCGGGAAGGGGAGGAAGGTGGCACACAGGGCTAGGTGGGAGGGAGGAAGAAAAGAAAGTAAGAATAAAGAAATACATGGTTCCATGGTGGGGACTGGTGGGTTGGGGAAGGGCAGACCCAGGGCATCGATGAGCCAGCATGCCAGAGGCACTCTATCTGTGGTGGCACAGCAGAGGCTGGCAGGAAGATGGAGAGATGGCATATGGATCAAGGTAGGAGGGTGAAAGAAAAGTAGGAAAGGAGAAATAAAATTGTGGTGCAGTGGTGGCGAGCAAATGAGGGTAGGGTGACTTGAGGGCTGATGGGAAGGGAGGGGAGGTGACAAATGGGGCTAGGTGAGAGGAACAAAGATAGAAAAGAAAGAAAAAAAATGAAAAAGTAAAGAAAAAAATATGGTGGCATGGTGGGGGCCTATGGGTGGGGTTGGGGTGGACCCAGGGCAGCAGTGGGCTAATGCACTGGTGACTTTCTAGCCACTGCACCACAGTGGGGCCTGGCAGGAAGGAGAGGAGGTGGCAGATGGTGCTAGGTGGGAGGGAGAAAGAAAAGGAAGAGGAAAAAAATGGCAGTACGTGGAGGCCAGCAAATGGGGGGTGGGGCAGATCTGGAGGCCAGTAGGAAGGGGGAAGAGGTGACATGGGGCTATGTGGGAGGGAGAAAGAAAAGAAAGAAAAAAATGGCAGTGCAGCAGGGCCTTCACATGAGGATGGGGCACACCCAGGGTAGCAATGGGCCAATGTGCTGGTGGCTTTCTGGCCATGGCAGCGTACTGGGAGCCAGTGGGAAGGAGGGTTAGGTAGCATACAGGGCAAGGTGGGAGGGAGAAATAAAAGGAGAAAGGGGAAAAAAAGAAGACAAACCAACAAGCAAACAAACAAAAATGGTGAAAACTGTAAACACTAGAAATAATTATATGGAAAAAAAGTAATTATGTGCACACACCTAGCTCAGGGATCTTGGTTTCTAAACATACCATTCTCGAAAAAAAAAGGAACCAGTGTTCTTGGAGGAATGGAGAGTTAGGAGGGAAGTACAAGATAAGACTAGGACATCTTGTGATGCCACAAAATAAATGCTCAAAAAATTATGGGGACATGTTTAAAAGATGCAGGGGCCAATGACAGAAGCCAGCAGGGTGGGGGAGGGTAAGCATGGGGTGTCGGTGGGCCAGTGGCTCTTTCGCTGTGGCGGTGTAGCAGGGGCCAGCAGGAAGGGGGGAAGGTGGTTTATGGGGCTAGGTGTGAGACAGAAAGAAAAAGAAGGGAAAAAAAAGGTCATGTGGCAGGAGAGGACAGAGTGGGTAAGGGCAGTTCATTTTGTGTACCCTGGCAGTGGGGGCTGCCAGGCTGGAAGAGTTCTTGCTGCTACTCACCAGAAGGGTGAGTGAGTGATGGGAAAGCATGTTTGTCTGGTTACCGGGTGCTTTGTCTCCTGTGTGGGGCTCCGCGAAGTTGCCTTACCATACTCCCTGCCCAGGATCATTGCTGACTATGTTCCAAGATGGTGACACTGTGCCATATTAGTTGGCAAGAGACCTCCACTCCGTATCTCTCCTTGTTTTCTGTTTTCTGTCAGTTTCTTCTTCCATTTGGTGTTTGATCTCCTTCTTTATCCCTTCATTTGATGCTTAGGGTTCTAGACTTGACATTTGTATTTGTTTCATTTAGTTTTCAGGTCTTTCCTGCAGAGGGACGGCATGATGTGTCTGTCTAGGGTGCCACATTGGCTCTGCCCTCAAGCTATTTGCAT
This sequence comes from Dugong dugon, assembly GCA_030035585.1. NCBI lineage: Eukaryota > Metazoa > Chordata > Mammalia > Sirenia > Dugongidae > Dugong > Dugong dugon. The sequence continues at coordinate 59,000,270 of CM057465.1, read as the reverse complement.
TTTTAAGCCTTTCTAACTATAGAATGTAAGGCTTCATCTCCCAGTGAAGAATTTCAGATCATAGAAGTCAATTGATAACATCAGAGAAGTCAATTGATAACATTCTTATGGGGGTCAGGGGGCATTGGTAGTAAAGAATATATGGGAGAGAAGGAAGGAAGAAAAGAATGAGGGAAGGAAGAGGGATGCTTGGGTGCAGGCACCAGCAGCGTCCATAAAGTACTTGGGAGCTAATTCCTTTATACAGCCCTTCACATTCCCTCTTCCCACTCCCACCTCATGCTTCTGCCAGACTCCCTGATGAAGAGAGAGTAAAACCTGTTCTCACTGCAAAACCTGGCTTCCCACTGCCTAGCCTTCCTCCCACACTATCCCCCTCTGCATGGAATTGTCCCTGTGGTTTAAATCTTCTGTTGCCTTAGGCTTTCCAGCACCCTGGTGTTTGCCAAAGGGTTTAGGGGGCTGTAGGGTGAAAACAAATAGCAGGGGTGGTGGTAGAAAGAGAACAAATCTGGGTTTGAATCCCTGCTGTGTCACTTTCTATGTTGTGTGACTTATCCTCTTTGAGTCTCAGTATTTTGTCTATAAAATAGGATAATACATTCTTCATGGATTGTTGTAAAGATTCAACGACATCATGTTTTCCTAGAGCATAGTAAATGCTCAATAGATAGTAGCTGCTATTATTATTATTAATATTATCATCAGAGCTGGAAGCAAGGAGAGGCTACTTAAGGGTCCTCAGGTAGTGGGAAGCCTGGGTCTCAGAAGAAGAATGAAGGGATGTGGGCATTTTGGTGGGCACAGGGTGGGAGCACATAGCCTGGCCCTGAAAACGTAGGTTGAGCGGAGCAAGAGCAATCCAGCTGCTGGGGTATGTGTTCCTCAATTTTTCTCTTACCAGAATGTGAGTCTGTGTGTGTGTATGCACACACGTGTATGACTATGAAAGGATTGATGATATACAGTATCAGAGAAAACTGTAAACACTAGAAATAATTATATGGAAAAAAAGTAATTATGTGCACACACCTAGCTCAGGGATCTTGGTTTCTAAACATACCATTCTCGAAAAAAAAAGGAACCAGTGTTCTTGGAGGAATGGAGAGTTAGGAGGGAAGTACAAGATAAGACTAGGACATCTTGTGATGCCACAAAATAAATGCTCAAAAAATTATGGGGACATGTTTAAAAGATGCAGGGGCCAATCTGAAGAGGCTCCTCTGGGACAATTTGAGCAACAATTATGATAGTAATAGATTATAACCTATAGAATAAAATAAGAATCCATGAGTCCATACTGATATAAATGAATGAATGAACAAATGAATGGGGGAGAGGGAAAGTCTTTTCTCACAGTAGAATTCTAACTAATAAGTGTACATAGAACCACGGAAAAAATTGCCATTCGGCAAATCTTCCAGTTGTCAAGTCGATTCCAATTCACGGCAACCCACATGCGTCAGGGTAGAACTGTGCTCCATAGGATTTTCAGTGGCTGATTTTTCAGAAGTAAATTTCTCTGCCTTTCTTCCAGGGTGCCTCTGGATGAACTCAAACCTTCAGCCTTTTAGTTAGCAGCTGAGCAAATGAACCGTTTACACCTCCAGGGACTCCCACAGTAATAACTGTTTCAAGGAAAACTCATCAATACAGCTCATCCGCCAGCAGTTGGGTTTCTCTGGCCCCACTCAAGTGCGCTGTACCTCAAGGCATACATTTCCCGTGTCAGGCTACATGTTCTCACCCTGTGCCCACTCAAGTGCTCCCATCTCGGCTCTCTTCTCCTGAGACCCAGGCTTCCCACTACCTGAGGACCCTTAAGTAGCCTCTCACTGCTTCCAGCTCTAATAATAATATTAATAATAATAATAGCAGCTACCATTTAATGAGCACTTATTGAGTAAAATATGATGAGAAACAGTATATTTACAGTCTCAAAGTATCTCCCCACAAGATAATTACTGATTACAAGGGAAAAAATAGTAACTTTCCAGTGGAGAAACCTGGCAGACACCACATTAGCCAACCGATCGAAGTTATCACCAGTAATGGGACAAATCGACATCATGTGCCTCTTCATATAATACAGTGAGAAAGATACACTATCACATCATTAGTACGCTTGCCAAAAATGAGTAACCTGAATTTAATCATGAGGAAACATGAGACACCTAAAGTATGAGACAGTCTACAAAATAATGAGCCAGTATTCTTAAAAAATGTCAAAATCATGAAAGGCAAAGAAAGACTGGGGAACTGTTCCAGATTAAGGTAGATGAGGGAGATATGACAACTAAATGGAACTTTGGATCCTGGACCACAAAAGGACATTGGTAGGATAACTGGCAAAATTTAAATAGTATTGCATCAATATTAATTTCCAGATTTTGATAATTATACTGTGATTATGTAACAGTTGGGGAATTTGGGTGAAGGGTGTATAGGAATTCTTTGTACTATTTTTACAACATTTTTGTAAGTCTCATTTCAAAGTGAAATGTTAAAAAAATTAAAAAGCAATTATTCATGGTGGAGAGCTCACAAAATGAGAAGAGAAAACAAAAACAAAAACAAAACTGATTCAGCTGTGTAATCAAGTACTAATTACCACTGTTGATGTAACCTGCCTAATTTCTATGTAGTACAATGAGGAGCATGCCTCTCATTAAATGAGTGTCAGATTTACTTGAGTGGCACAATGGTTAAGCACCTGACTGCTAACTGAAAGGTGGTCAGTTCGAACTCACCAGCAGCTCCGTGGGAGAGAAGACGTGGCAATCTGCTCCTGTAAAAATTACAGCCTAGGAAACCTTATAGGGCAGTTCCACTCTGTCCTACAGTGTCACTATGAGTTGGAATTGATTTGACGGCACACAACAATACTTTACTTGGTTAGATTAGAAATATCTGTTTTCTTCCATTAAAGCAGCACGTTTAATTTTTACTAGTTTGCTGTTTATACAGCATGATCATCTGCTTCAAACCTAAAAAAAAACTATTGGAAACATTTCTTATCTAGAAGAATCTGAGGTATAATGGCTTCTCTTTCTACAGGCAGAGCTGAACAGATATTCTTTGATGAATGACCAGGATTTTCTTGTCATTGTAGGATCGTTCCATCACCTTACAACCTCCGCATCTTATTTTACATTGGTTATACAACTCAGGGACTTCACCACTGACTAGCTATGTGGCTTTATTTAGCCTCACTGTGTTTCAGTTTCTTCATCTGTAACATGAAGATAATAACAATATCTAACCCTACAGTTGTTGAGAGGATTAAATGAGATAACATACGTATATCAGACAGGGTGTTTGGTTGCAAGCAAGAGACACGACTCTGGGTGATTTAATCAGAAAAGGAATTTTTTGAAAGGATATTGAGTAGTTCATGGGCCCTGGTGGCACAATGGTTAACTGCTCAGCTGCTAATCAAAAGGTTGGCGATTCGAACCCATTCAATGGCTACATAGGAGAAACACCTGGCGATCTGTTTCTGTAAAGGGATACAGCTAAGAAAACCTTATGGGGCAGTTCTAGTCTGACACATGGGGTCGCTATGAGTTGGAATCAGCTTGCCAACACATTGCAACAATGACATTGATTAGCTCATAGGTTTTTTGGAGAGATGTGGAGAACTACTCAAAGCAGCCAAACCTATAGCCAGATTCACACCAGATAACCAGTCTGGCAAGCACAGAGGGCTAGACACACACAGCTGGTTTTGCACCCTGAATGCTAATGCGGGCACTGCTGTCCCTACTGACCCCGGAAATTGGATGTTGCTGCCATCATTGCCACTGCCAGAGAAGATTCTTTGCTGTCTGTCCCTGCTTCTTTGTACGCTAGTTACTGTTTCTATCACTGGGCAAGGTGTGCCTGGGGCAGGCATGTCAGATTGACCCAGTGTAGGTCTCACAGTCACACCCTAGCTAGCTGCCAGGAAGGCTGGGAAAATCAGTACCTGACATTTTCAGCTTCTATAATGGAAATGGGCTCGTAAGTCTCATATGGTGAGAAGTTCCCCAGCCTAGGAAATGGGCTCAGATGGTGGGCAGAAAAAAAGAAGCAAGAGAAGGAGGAGGAGGAGGAGGAAGAGGAGGAGACAAAGTCCTTGGAACAGAATTCAGGACATAATAAGGCCACGGTGTTAGTTGTTATTTCTTACCGGCTTTCTCTCACCAGCTCTGGTCCTCTCCCCTGTTTCTCTCCCTTGGGTTTCTATGAGACTTAAAGAAGCTAGTGGGAAAAAAATGAGATACACAACAGTGAAGTGACTTGCTTATAATCAAAGAACAAAGCTATGGCAGAATTAGCTATTTCAGAACTGGAATGAATGTTAGAGATCCTCTAAACCAAACCTCCCATTTTACAGACAAATTCATTTTACAGAGGCATTCAGAGGCTGAGTGACAAGCACAAGGTCACCAACCTAGCTGACAGCAAAGCTCTGAATTCAGGTCTCCCAATACACTAGAGCAGTGAGTTGCAGGTGACCTCAGGCCTGCAGGCTCTACGAGTATCAGTCACGGTTCTAGCAGCAGCCACTGACTGGAGTGTCAATCCATCTCATTGAGGGTCTTCGTGTTTTTCACTGACCCTCTACTTTACTAAGCATGATGTCTTTCTCCAGGGACTGACCCTTCCTGATAACATGTCCAAAGTATATGAGATGAAGTCTTGCCATCCTTGCTTCTAAGAAGCTTTCTGGCTGTATTTCTTCCAAGACAAATTTGCTTGTTCTTTTGGCACTCCGTGGTATATTCAATATTCTTTGCCAACACCATAATTTGAAGGCTTCAATTCTTCTTTGGTCTTCCTTATTCATTGTCCAGCTTTCACATGCATATGAAGTGATTGAACCATGGCTTGGGTCAGGTGCACCTTAGTCTTCAAGGTGACATCTTTGCTTTTTAATACTTAAAAGAGGTCTTTGGCAGCAGATTTGCCCAATGCAATGAATCATTTGATTTCTTGACTGCTGCTTCTATGGGTGTCGATTATGGATCCAAGTCAAATGCAATTACTGACTACTTCAATCTTTTCTCCATTTATCATGATGTTGCTTATTGGTCCAGTTGTGAGGATTTTTGTTTTCTTTATGTTGAAGTATAATCCATACTGAAGGCTATAGTCTTTGATCTTCGTCAGTAAGTGCTTCAAGTCCTCTTCAGCAAGTAAGGTTGGGTCATCTGCATGACACAGATTGTCTTCCTCCATGAGTCTTCCTCCAATCCTCATGCCCTATTCTTCTTCATATAGTCCAGCTTCTCGGATTATTTGCTCAGCAAAGAGATTGAATAGGTATGTGAAAGGATACAACCCTGATGCACACCTTTCCTGACTTTAAATCACACAGTATCCCCTTGTTCTCTTCGAATGAATGCCTCTTGATCTATATACAGGTTCTTCATGAGGACAATTAACTGTTTTGGGATTCCCATTCTTCACAATGTTATCCATAATTTGTTATGATCCACACAGTTGAATGCCTTTGCATAGTCAATAAAACACAGGTAAACATCTTTCTGGTATTCTCTGCTTTTAGCCAGGATCCATATGACATCAGCAATGATATTCCTTGTTCCACGTCTTCTTCTGAATCCAGCTTGAACTTCTGGCAGTTCCCTGTTGATGTACTGCTTTTGAATGATATTCAGCAAAATTTTACTTGCATGTGATATTAATGATATTGTTCAATAATTTCTGCATTTAGTTGGATCACCTTTCTTTGGAATAGGCGTAAATACGGATCTCTTCCAGTCAGTTGGCCAGGTAGCTGTCTTCCAAATTTCTTGGCATAGACAAGTGAGCACTTGCATTGCTGCATCCGTTTGTTGAATCATTTCAGTTGGTATTCCATCAATTCCTGGAGCCTTGTTTTTTGCCAATGCCTTCAGTGCAGCTTGGCCCTCTTCCTTCAGTACCGTCAGTTCCTGCTCATATGCTACCTCCTGATGAACACTGACCAATTATTTTTGGTATAGTGACTCTGTGTATTGCTTCCATCTTCTTTTGATGCTTCCTGAGTTGTTTAATATTTTCCCACACAGAATCCTTTAATATTGCAAATCGAGGCTTGAATTTTTTCCTTCAGTTCTTTCAGCTTGAGAAATGCCGAGTGTGTTCTTCCTTTTTGGTGCATATATGTATATATACACACACACACACATGCTTCACTAGTTTTGCTTCTCTAGAGAACCCAGCCTAAGACAGGCTATATAAATGAATTTTTTTGTTCTTAGGGGTAAAGGGGCATGATGTATCTCGAATGGTTAAAAAAAAATTATATACACTTGCATATATATGTATATAAATACATATATAGAGAGAAAGAGAGAATAATATAGCAAATATGCAATTGGTGAACAATTGCTCAATCTGGGTGAAGAGTACACAGGTTCTTTTCTTTGGTTTGAAATTATTTCAAAATAAATGCTTTCAGGAAGGAAGTGACTGACAGGCTATCCACATCAACTAACCTTTTCAATAGCATTGCATTTTAATGGAGAGGTGTTCGTTTTTCATTGCTGTGCAAAAATTAGTACAAACTTAGCGACTTAATAAAACACCCATTTATCAGCTCATAGTGCCAGTGGCGTCACTAGGGTTGGTGTCACCCAGTGCGAGTAACTCATGGTGTCTCCCCCTCGTGCTAATTACCACATTACTGTAGCTTAAACACTAGCAAATTTGACAAAATCAGTGACTATAAAAGCAGATGAAACCACGTGATTTGAAGTGACATTTTAATTGGCTGATAATGACAGCTCTGACCTGAGTGCATTAGAAGGTTCAAAAAGTAAATTAGCATAGCGTTTTAGCCTTGTAGGTATGATATATGAAAGCTGGGCTTATGAAAAATGCTTTTGTTATTATAACTAACTACAGGGATATTGTTATAAAAAATAATAAATTCCTGCTGAAACATTGCACAAAATTTTTATAGACAGTCATTTTGTTGTCACGCCCTCTGACAGTGTCACTGGTGTGGTCTGCACCCCTCAACCCCCCCTAATGATACCACTGCATAGTGCTGTAGGTCAGAAGTCCAGCACAGCATGGCTGGGTTCTCTGCATAGGGCATATCACAAGGCTGAAATCAGTTCTTATTAGGAGGCTCTGGGGGGAAAATCTGCTTCCAAGCTCATTTTTATTGGCAGAATTTAGTTCCTTGTGGTTGTAGGAATGAGGATCCCATTTCCTCTGGCTGTCAGTTGGGGGCCTTCTTCAGCTCCTATAGGCTGCCTGCATTCCTTGTCATGCGGCCCCCTCCATCCTCAAGTCAGCAAGGGTGGATTCATCCGTATGCTTTGAATCTCTGACGTCCTCTTTGGGACCAGCCGGAGAAAACTCTGCCTTAAAGTGTTCCTATGATTAGGTCAGGCCCACTCACATGATCTCCCTGTCTAAAGGTCAACTGGTTTGGCACTTTAATTACATCTGTAAATGCCCCTCATAGTAGTACCTAGATTAGTGTTTGACTGAGTAACAGGAGAAAGGTGGGTGTACAACAGGGACTAGGAATCTTGGGGAGCGATATTAGAATTCTGCCTACCACAGAGAGGAATTTCCTAAAATCAAATAAATGGATATTAATTGGCAGCAGGTTTATGGTTAGGTGGGAATAGACTTCTTGCAATGAGGGTGGGGGCTCCCCAGCGCCCCTCAAATCAGTCTGACCTGGCCCTACTTAAGGATGTGTCTGTCCCTAATATTCTCCTGTTTAAACTCTAATCCTATTTACACCACTGACTGTGTTGGAGCGTAATTAATTATTCTTTCCCCTTCTTTCAGTTGAAATTTCAGAAATCAAGATTTAGTCTCTAGGAGGCAAACGCTTTTAAAATCTGTGATTAATGTCCCTGATGGAAGGAGACTACCTGTTGTGTTTATTGTTCAGCTGTCCTTGCAGTTTCATAAGCACCAAGCCATTATAGCCATGTGTGCCTCCAGACTGACCTGACTGCCACCACTCATCTGTCAGTTTGTCATACTGTGGTGGCTTGTGCATTGCTGTGATGCTGGAAGCTATACCACCAGTATTTCAAATACCAGCAGGGTCACTCATGGTGAACCTGTTTCAGTGGAGCTTCCAGACTAAGACAGATTAGGAAGAAGGGCTTGGTGATCTACTTCTAAAAAATTTGGCCAGTGAAAACCTTATAAAAAAATATTGAAGTCATCAAGGATTTCATTTTACTTGGATCCACAATTAACACACACAAAAGCAGTAATCAAAAAATCAAACAATGTATTGCATTGGGCAAATCTGCTACAAAAGACCTTTTTAAAGTGTTGAAAAGCAAAGATGTCACTTTGAGGACTAAAGTGAGCCTGACCCAAGCCAGGGTCTTTTCAATTGCCTCATATGCATATGAAAGCTAGACAATGAATAAGGAAGACCAAAGAACTGATGCCTTTGAATTATGGTGTTGGTGAAGACTTTGAATCTTACCACAGACTGCCAGAACAAATCTGTCTGGGAAGAAGTACAACCAGAATGCTCCTTTGAAGCGAGGATGGCATCACTTCATCTCATGTACTCTGGACATGTTATCAGGAGGGACCAGTCCCTGGAGAAGGACATCATGCTTGGTAAAGTAGAGGGTCAGTGAAAAACACGAAGACCCTCAACGAGATGGATTGACACAGTGGCTGCGACAATGGACTAAAACATAGCAACAATTGTGAGGATGGCGCAGGACTGGACAGTGTTTTATTTTGTTGTACATGGAGTTGCTATGACTCAATGTCACCTAACAACAACAACAATAGGCTGACCAGTGCTCCACAAATCTGGGACAATTACCCCTTATTTCAGGAAGAAAGAGTAACTAGAGTGAGGCTTTACTTCCGCAAGCTGCTCAGAGTTTAACTCAGACCTTTGAAGCCCACCTAGCCAAATTGGGGATGCAGCCGTTGGAAACCATCAAATCCCTAGATGACTCTAAAATGTAATCAGTTCTGCTTTATGAAGCCTAACCCTGTGTCAAATTTATAAGCAGGCTTTTCTTTTTTTTAATTTTGTAAAGCTCTTTCTTATGCTTTTTCTTCATAGCTCCCTGACAAACTTTTGATCCAACAGAGGCAGGTATTAACTTCATTTCACTGATGACAAAGCTGGGCTCAGCTAGGTGAAGTGACTTGCTGTGTCTGCTTAGCCAGACAAGAATGGAGCAGAGCTTCAGTCTAGGTCTCTTGACCAATGTTGCTGTTTCTGCAGTGCCTTTCTCCAGGGAGCTGTGTTTTCTTCTCCAGTCGTTGTCTGGATGTCACAGTCCTTAGAGGGTTACCTTAGCTGGCAACCGAGGGCTGTTCAGTCTTAATTCATTTGGTCTTAATCATCTATTTATGGCTAAGGAGGCTGGCTGCCTCTTTTCCAGAAATCAGGCTAAGACTTCTCCTGGGCCATGGATTGCTTTCCAACCGCATTTATGTTCCTAGAATAGGATACTGCTTTCTTAAAAGGGAAATATAGAGTCATAGTGATCTCAAATTAATCATATAATCACTTGCAGAGAAATGAGATAATTTTTTGTTACAGGGTTTCACTTCACCTGCATTAAAAACATTTTAGTGCCCAAACTAAACACTGGATGAGCTCCAGGACTGTGGGAGGATATGGGGTGGGGGTGGGGTAGGGCAATCAAATCCAGCACTGTCTGGTCACTTCATTCCTCTACCTGCATTTCCCCAGCTGCAAAATGTGGAGAATGTTAGTTATTGGCTAAATGTATGGAGCAAATGACTGCTTAAGGAAAAAAAAAAAAAAGAGAGAGAGATCTATAGAAAAGATTTCCAACACTGGGTGAACATACAGTTTTGCTGTCGCTGAGACTGGCTTTTGCATATACAAAAGACTGCTTGGAATTAATTTTAATTATTATTCATTTTAATTCAACATCAACGATGTTCCTTAAGTTTTTAGATTTAACGTAGAACGGCATTATTCTATTTACAATTTTATTTTCTAATATAGTAAAATTTAACAATCATGAGTAAGAGACACTTCGATGACTGGTTCCATTCAGAAATTTAGTCATTTAAACTGCCTTAAAAACTTTTAAACTGCATTTATAAATTTAATACTTTATGCCTTTAAAAAATACTTTGGTTTATTCACAAGCATTCCCAAGTTCTTATCCAACTAAATATGGTAACTCTTATCTTAAATGTTCCCATACTACTTAACAATCTTAATAAAATTGTATTGTATCTTTTAGCTTAAATCACGTGTAAATCAATTACCTATTTTAAATTGGAATCACAAGGCTAGTCTATGAGATGCTCTGATATGCCACATTTTCTTAAAATCACAAGTTCTTAAAATACCAAATATATACAGATCACCTAAACTTGACCCCAAACTATCAAAAGTATCAGTTTAATATACTTCACATTCCTCTGCTTACATGGAAACATTTCCAGGGTTAAAAGAAACTTAATAAAGAAACAATTATGTTATTACCAGCAAGTTAGGTGTCCAGTCCCAGGGCACTGAGGTGGTTTCCTGACCAAAAAGACCCCAGATCAGAACTCAGAATTTAACTCTCGCTGGTGAAAGAAATAGAACATGGTGAATGCCGTCTGTAGTCATTGTAACAGGAGCTAAAAAGAGCCCTGGTGGCACAGTGGTTAAGCGCTTGGCTGCTAATGGAAAGGTCTTTGGTTCGAGCCCACGAGCCGCCCCACGGGAGAAAGACATGGCAGTCTCCTTCCATAAAGATTACAGCCTTGGAAACTCTATGGGGCAGTTCTATTCCGTCCTATAGGGTCGCTATGAGTTGGAATTGACTACCGCAATGGGTTTAACAGGAACTGCACAACTTAAATAAGGGGTTGGTCTTATATTCCGTCCCTAGGTTTGTCATGCGACTTCCTGATTCTTCTGCTTATAGCTCCTACCAGGTTATGGCTAACTTTCTTTACTACTTCGAGTGGTTTTTGTATTTTATGACTCTCTCAAGGTATTTAGTTATCTTTCTACATAGTGTCATGTCATTGGTTTCCTCATACCCATGAGGTTCTATCATAATGTCTTTGAACCTGATAGAATTCTGTATTCTGTCCTGCCTGGTAGGGCCACAAGCCTTTTAGATAGTAAAATGATATCTCATTGGATTATTCAAGCTGGAGTTTATGATCACAACATGAGGGATGGGCTAATGGCCCTATTCTATTTATTACCTGTTCCCATAGATCTTGAACTAGTCACAACCTTTCTAAGCTTCAGTTTCCTCAACTGTAAAATGAGGGTAATAATGCCTACCTTGCATGGTTTCAATGAGAATAAAAGATAGTGTTTGTAAAGGGCCACGTACAAATAGTAGATGCTCGATAAAAAGCAGCCACCATCAAAATGAAACAGAATGTAGAAGAATTTTGGTGAAGATTAACTAAGATTACATTTAAAGAGTCTGGCATATGGTAGGCTCTAAGGAAAACAGTAGTTTTTATTTAAAAATCATAGGTGGCAGGTAATAATGGTATTACAAGAAAATGGAACATTGCTTTTACTCTTTTATTATAACTATTTAAAATACATAAAAAGGAGCCCTTGTTGCACAGTGGTTAAGCACTTAGCTGCTAACCCAAAGGCTGGTGGTTTGAACCCACCAGCTGCCCTGCGAGAGAAAGATGTGGCAGTCTGTTTCCATAAATATAGGGTCCTTATGAATTGGAATCAACTCAATAGCAACGGATTTTAGTTTTTTGGTTTATGTAAAATACATGATTGGGGGTGGTGGCAAAAAATACACTGCAAAATAATAGTAGTTTTCCAGACTGTCTGAATTGTGGGTCATATTGTTTTTATAATAAAACGCTTAAAAATAAAAGGAAAGCTAATTTATAGATCTGCTTCTGGTGAACTTTCTACCGGCATGCCCCTTTGGGCCCCAGTTCAGGTTACAAGCCACCAAACTGCCAACAGCAACTCTTTCACACGAGTATGAGCAATTACAGCTTTTACCCACCCTCTCCAGAAAGTTACTTTGGTTAGTGCAGATGTAAGACGACCAAACCACCTTTCTCTTTATTAATTCAGGTGTCAAAATAAGTCATGGCTGTATTTCCAGCTAAGTTCAGGTCAGAAGGGCTTTTAAGCTATTGCAAAACCTCTGCTGCAAAGATGACATCAAAAATTGGCCGGGGAATTAATTTCTAAATGGTGTCATGTCCCCGAGATGAGAGGCACCTGGTAGTCGTGTCTGGGGCCCTGATTTAGCCACTGCACAAAGCTTTCTCAGGAAGTGCACAGATGGGAGGACAGCAAGTGGCTGGAGAGAAGGATGCAAATGTGAACAGTGAAAAGGAAAAGCATGAATCAAATCACAGTCCCATGAGGTACGGTCACTTCACTAATGCCAGCGATGATAATCAGGACTCGTCGGTTCTAAAGGGCAGATATCTTACTCAAAGGAGCTTAGTCGAAAGGACAATGTTTTAGAAGAATACTGGGGTTACTCATGATGAAATAGGAGGAAAGGCAGAAAAATCAAATGACAGCAAGACAACCAGCTTTGGGAACAGTGGGCACAAGGGCTTCTTATACACAGCTTCCTCCCCTCAGTCTCTCATCACTTGTTTTTTGCCAGTCATTTAATTATCTCACCACAGACCACCTTCTTCCATGTGGCAGGGAACACTGCTGATGCCAAGGGTAAGTAGCTTCTTGTGGCTACCCATCTCCATCTTTCACCCCATACCACCATCAGAGAGGGTACTAAGGAATGAGACAGTTCCCACTGGAACCAAGTGTTTGGCGTTGGAAGAAGAGGAGTTATTCCAAGAAAAAGGGATGGATGTTCTGGGCTGTCCAAAAGGATCAAACCTGGTTCAGAAATAGTGACCTGCCTTTCTGGGTTTCACCAAGGCAGAATTATCGCGGTTTTATTGGGAGGGCCAGGAACAAGAGACCTAGATTCTAGTGCAGACTCTTGTCACCGGTTAATTTTGTGACCTTGGTCAATTTCCTTCCCTTTTCTGAGCCTCAGTTTCTTCACCTATAAAGTGACTAAGAGACATTTCAGGGTCTTCCCAGCCCTAACATTAGAGCTCTTTAAGTTAGGGACAGAAAGGCAGACCTAGGAGCAATAGAGCAGTAATGACAGCACTCAGCAGACTGATGGAGGTGCTGATATTTATTACACAGGAAATAGGGGTGAAGACACTTTGAATGACACTTTGCCAGGGGACATTGCTTGGCCAGAAGGGAATCAAAGATGAGGCAGAAAGGCTGCTATTGCAAGTTGCACTGGGGTTCCTGGTCACCCACAGGGAGAAAGCCCCAACCATTCATGCTTCCTGATCCCTGAAGGGCCTCAGCCCAGGTTCTTTATAAAAAAAAATTTTTTTTTATTGTACTTTAGTTGATGGTTTACAGAACAAATAGTTTCTCATTAAACAGTCAATACACATATTATTTTATGACGTTTGTTAACAACCCCATGATATGTCAACACTCTCCCTTCTTGACCTTGGCGTATCTTTTTTTTTTTTTTTTTGGTGAGAATACACATAGCCAAGGTTACACCATTTCAAAAGTTTCTACATGTACAATTCAGTGACATCGATTACATTCTTCCAGTTGTGCTGCTATTCTCACCATCCTTTTCCAAATTATTCCATCACCATTATCTTCAACTCACTGCCCCCTAGGCGTCCCTGCAAACTTTTTGAGTTGTTGTCAATTTGGTCTCACGTAGATAATTCTTTTTTTTTTTTTTTTTTTGGTACCTTAGATGAAGGTTTACAGAACAAATAGTTTCTCATTAAACAGTTAGTACACATATTGCCCTATGACAATGGTTAGCAACCCCATGACATGTCAACACTGTCCCTTCTCAACCTTGGGTTCCCTATCACCAGCTTTCCTAACCCTCCTGTCTTCTAGTCCTTGTCCCTGGACTGCTGTGCCTCATTAGTCCCATTTTGTTTTATGGGGCTGTCCAATACCCGTCAGCCCAGGTTCTTAACAAGACGAGAATCCACTCCTCATTTTATTCCCTGTCTGAATCCAACTCCTGGCACCTATTATATCATTCAAAAGCTGAACAATTTTTATAGTCCTGTTTACTGTTTCCTCTCAAGACATAAACTCTAAGTACATAGTCGATCCTCAATAAACATTAATTGGATAGATATATAGAGGGATGAATAGAACTACTTTCCTTCCAAAGAACATGCTCATAAGAGGAGTATGATTCATCTTTATATCTTCGGCTCCAAAAGCCTGGTTCATTGCAGATGAATAATAATTGTTAAATAAATGCATGCATGAGTGAATCAATCAGTCACAAAGCTATCCTTGCTGCAAGCCTGTGGACTCATATTTTTGTGTGGCTTGGACTCTAAATATGTCTTATCCCTCTTTGTCTCACCAGTCTTGTGCAATGCCTGGCTCGCAGAAAATGCTCAGTAAACATTTGTTAAAATGTGTCTTAGTTATCTAATGCTGCCATAACAAAAGTACCACAAGCGTATGACTTTAACAAACAGAAATTTATTCTCTCACAGTTTAGGAGGCTAGAAGTCCTAATTCAGGGCACCAGCTCTAGGGGAAGGCTTTCTCTGGCAGTTCTAGGGGAAGGTCCTTTTCTCCTTTCTGTGGGCCTGGCATTCCTTGGGGATCTCCAAGTGTCTTGGCATCAATCTTCCCCTGGGTATAAGAGGTTCTTGGCGCAGGGACTCCAGGTCCAAAGGATGTGTTCTACTCTCGACTCTTCTTTCTTGGTGGTAGTGAGGTCCCTCTCCTCTCTGCTGGCTTCTCTCTCCTTTTATCTCTTGTAAGATAAAAGGTGGTGCAGGCCGCACCCTAAGGAAACTCCCTTTACATTGAATCAGGGATGTGACCTTAGTAAGGGTGTTACAATCCTACCCTAATCCTCTTTAACATAAAATTACAATCACAATACTGGGAATCAGGGCCTAACCAAGTTGACACATATTTTGGGGGGGACATAATTCAATCTATGACAATACCTTAATTAAAAAATACTTTATTGCTAAAAAATGCTAACCATCACTGAACCTTCAGCAAGTTGTAATCTTTTTGCTGGTAGGGGGTCTTGCCTCCATGTTGATGGCTGCTGATTGATCAGGGTGGTGGCTGCTGAAGGCTGGGGGTGGCTGTGACAATTTCTTAAATAAGACAATGAAGAAAGATTTCTCTGTAACATGTGATGCTGCTTGATGGCGTTTTACTCACAGTAGAACTTCTTTCAAAATTGGAGTCAATCCTCTCAAACCCTGCTACTGCTTTGTCAATTAAGTTTATGTGATATTCTAAATCTTTTGTTGTCATTTCAACAATGTTCGCAGTATCTTCACCGGGAGTAGATTCCATCTCAAGAGACCATTTTCTTTGCTCATCCATAAGAAGCAACTCCTCACCCGTTAAAATTTTATTATGAGATGGCAGCAATTCAGTCACATCTTCAGGCTCCACTTCTAATTCTAGCTCTCTTGCTATTTCCACCACATCTGCAGTTACTTCCTCCACTGAAGTCTTGAACCCCTGAAGTTCAAGGAGAGAGAAGGGTTGGAATCAACTTCTTCCAAACTCCTCTTAATGTTGGTATTTTGACTTCCTGCCATGAATCACAAATGTTCTTAATGGCATCTAGAATGGTGTATTCTTACCAGAAGGTTTTCAATTTACTTTGCCCAGATCCATCATAATGCCTATAGCCTTGGAAATGTATTTCTTAAATAATAAGACTTGAAAGTCTAAATTACTCCTTGATCCATGGGTTGCAGGATGGATGTTGTGTTAGCAGGCACAAAAGCAACCTTAATCTCCTTATATACATATCCATCAGAGCTCTTGGGTGATGAAGTACATTGTCAATGAGCAGTAATATTTTGAAAGTTATCTTTTCTGAGCGGTAGGTATCAACAACAACAAAACCAAACCTGTTGCTGTCGAGTCGATTCCAATTCATAGTAACCCTATAGGACAGAGTAGAACTACCCCATGCAATTTCCAAGGAGCAGCTGTTAGATTCAAACTGCCAACCTTCTGGTTAGCAGCTGAGCTCTTAACCACTGCACCACTAGCACTCCAGCACTCAACAGTAGGCTTAAAACATTCAGTAAACCATGTTGTAAACAGATGTGCTGCCACCCAGCTTTCGTTGTTCCATTTATAGAGCACAGGTAGAGTAGATTCAGCATAATTCTTAGGGATCCTAGAATTTTTGGAATGGAAATTGAGCATTGGCTTCAACTTAAAGTTACCAGCTGCATTAGCCCCTAACAAAAGAGTCAGCCTGTCCTTTGAAGCTTTGAAGCCAGGCATTGACTTCTCTCTAGCTATGAAATTCCTAGATGGCATCTTCTTCCAGTGTAAGGCTGTTTCGTCTACATTGAAAATCTGTTGTTTAGTGTAGCCACATTCATCAGTTATCTTAGCTAGATCTCCTGGATAATTTGCTGCAGCTTCAACATCAGCACTTGCTGCTTCACCTTACACTTTTATGTTATGGAGACGACTTCTTTCCTTAAGCCTCATGAACCAACCTCTACTAGCTTCAAACTTTTCTTCTGCAGCTTCCTCACCTCTCAGTCTTCAGAGAATTGAAGAGAATTAGGGTCTTCCTCAGGATTAGGCTTTGGCTTAAGGGAGTCTTGTGGCTGGTTGATTTTCTATCCAGACCACTAAAACTTTCTTTTTAGCAACAATAAGGCTGTTCTGCTCTCTTATCATTCGTGTGTTCACTGGAGTAGCACTTTTAATTTCCTTGAAGAACTTTTCTTTTGCATTCACAACTCCGCTAACTGTTTGGTGCAAGAGGCCTAGCTTTCAGCCTGTCTCAGGTTTCAACATGCCTTCCTCACTAAGCTTGATCATTTCTGGCTTTTGATTTAAAGTGAGAGACATGTGACTCTTCCTTTCACTTGAACACTTAGAGGCCATTGTAGGGTTATTAACTGGTCTAATTTCAATATTGTCATGTCTCAGGGAATAGGGAAACCCTGGTTGCATAGTGGTTAAGTGCTATGCTGCTAACCAAAAGGGTCAGCAGTTTGAATCCACCAGCTCCTTGGAAACTCTTTGGGGCAGTTCTACTCTGTCCTATAGGGTTGCTATGAGTCGGAATCGACTCAACGGCAACAGGTTTGGTTTGTTTCTTTTGTAGGGAATAGGGATGCCCGAGGAGAGGGAGAGAGATGGGGATGGCTGGTTGGTGGAGCAGTCAGAACACACACAACATTTATCGATTACGTTCACCATCTAATATGGGTGTGGTTAGTGGCACTCCAAAGTAATTATAACAGTAACATCAAAGATCACTGATCACAGATTACCATAACAGACATAAGAATAATGAAAAAGTTTGTGAAACATTGCGAGAATTACCAAAATGTGACACAGAAACACAAAGAGAGCACATGCTGCTGGAAAAACAGTGGCAATACACTTACTCAATGCAGAGTTGCCACAAATCTTCAATTGGTAAAAAAAAAAAAAAAAAAAAAAACACAATACCTGTGAAGTGCAATAACGCGAGATTCAATAAAATGAGGTATGGCTGTAGAAGTTAGGATTTGCAACACATCAGAAAATGGAAGATAATTACATCAGATCACAAAATGGACAATACTGGGAATCATGGCCTAGCCAAGTTGACACATATTTTTAGGGGACATAATTCAATCCATGACAAAATGCACTTTAATATATCCCTCCTAAACCCTGGTGGTATAGTAGTTAAGAGCTACGCCTGCTAACCAAAAGGTCAGCAGTTCAAATCCACTAGGTACTCCTTGGAAACCCTATGGGGTAGTTCTACTCTGTCCTATTGGGTCCCTATGAGTCGGAAAAGACTCGACGGCAATTAGTTTTTTTTTTTTTTTTTAAGCTCTATATTAAATTTAAAAAATAAAAAAACACGAGAGGACTTCCAGGGAACATGGCGCCATAGACAGACGCACGATGCTGTCCCTCCACAGCGAAGATCCAAAAAACTAAGTCTAACGGACACACATCAATCCTGAAACCCTAAGCATCAAATGAAGAGATAAAGAACTCAGCCAAGCACCAAATGGACTAAGAAACTGACAAAGAACACAAAATGAGGAGAGATACATGCAGAGGTCCTGTAACAGCTGACACAGCACAGATCTGCCATCTTGGACCCTATCAGAGATCGACGAACAGGGGGTACAAGAAAGCAGCTTCACAGATCATCCAGCTGGAGACAGAACAACCGGTAACCAGTGATATATGCTTCCCCACCCCCAACCCTTCTAAACCCCTACTAGGCCTCCTCTGCTTCCTGCAGCCACAGTCTCTTGGCCAGGAAGCACCGGCTTCACCTTGAAGCCAGTTGGATTCCACCTGCCCACACTGGCTGGCTCCCTGAGTGCCATTTGTTGGCTACTGGTGTTGCTTTTTTCCACTTCTTTAAATTTCTTCCTTACCTCTCACCACCTCCCCTCCTTTCTCTCAAATACCTGGATCTGTGTGCCATCTTTGCTTCTTCCTGTGAAACTGCTTCATGGCGTGTGCCACCACACTGATGGGACCCCTGGGGCTTTTGTTTGTTTTGATTTGTTTTCTTTTTCTTTTCTCAGCTTGAGAGCCCCTTCTAGCTGGGCAGTACTGCGTGGGTGCTTGGGAGCTACTCCCTTACTCTGCACACATGCACAGTGGCATCCCTCGGGGCATTTCTTTTTCCTTTTTTTTTTGTTTCTTTGTTTTGTTTTCTTCTCTCTCTTTTTTCCTTTTTGTCTTTCTTCATTCCTCAGTTTCTCATCTCTCTATACTTACCTTCTCTTCCTGTCTCCTGAATACCTGGTGCTGTGTGACACCTCTACCCCTTCTAGCCAGGCTGTACTTCATGGTCTGGGAACAACTTCCCCAGTTCTTGCAGCTGCACCAGTGCGATCTTTCATTTTTTTTTTCTAATTTTTAGTTATTCTTTTTTTTTGTTTGTTTACCCTTTTTCTTTTTTTTCCTTTTTGTTTCTCTCCATTTCTCAGTCTCTCACCTCTCCACTCCAACAGCAAGCTCCCTTAACACTCTCTTTTGTCTGTTTGTTTGTGTGTATGTTTTTGGCTCCTGTTCCTCTCTCCTCTTTCCCATACCATGTACGCTTCACACATAATAATCTTCCCCCTCCTTCTTGCCTATCTGCACTGTGTGCTGAACATCACACCCCCCAAGTAGCATAGGCATAGCCTACCAGAACCTGCCCTGCACTGATTCCCAGCCTGCCCTCTCAGCCCTAGTATGTGCCACAAACAACCCACACCAGCAACACCCCTTCAGCTGGACCTGCCCTGTTCTACCATACCTGAGCAACTGACCCTGCCCATTGGAGAAGGAGGTAAAAAATAACATGCCTACAGATGAGCAAACAACAAAGAATGCACGGCCTGCCTGCTCAGACATAACCAGACAAAACAAAAATGCAGGATGAAACAAACAAATCTGCAGTCAGTAAATGAGGAAAGTAACTACTGAATGCCTCGAAGACAGCAGACGATATCAAAACATCTACAAAAACAGGACAGGATGTTTCCAGTAGGTGTCCAAAATAAAACACCAGATGACTTGCCAGTAGAAAAAAAGGCACTAGAACTACCTGATAGGGAATTCAAATCTTTTCTATTCAGAGCTATCCAAGAGTTGAAGCAAAAAGCAGACAAAAATGAGGAAAAAATAGACAAATTCAAAGAAAAGGCAGAAAAATTCATGGAAAATACAGACAAAAAATATGGAAGAATTCAGGAAGATAATACAGGAATGAAATCCTAAAACAAATTCACAACAAGAAATCATACAAAAACAACAATTATAAATCCAAAAGATGAACACCTAGATTTCAGAAATGGACAGTGTCATAGAAGGGCTGACAAGCAGGTTTGAAAGGATGGAAGACAGGAACAGCAAAATTGAAGACAAACAATTGGATACAATTCTGTTTGAGGAAAATCAGAAAAAAGAATGAAGAAAAATGAAGAAACCCTGAGAATTATGTGGGATACAATCAAAAGCAAAAATTTTCAAGTGATTAGAGTTCCAGAACAGAGGGAGACAATGGAAAACGCAGAATCACTGAAGAACTGATGACAGAAAATTTCCCCAATATCATGAAAGATGAAAAGCTGACCATCCAAGAAGCTCAACGAAACCCACATAGAATAGACCCCAAAGAAAATCACCAAGGCATATCATAATTACACTCGCTAAAACCAAAGACAAAGAATCCTGAGAGCTGCTCAAGAAAAACAGAAAGTCACATACAGAGAAGAAACAATAAGGCTATGCTCGGATTATTTGGCAGAAACTATGCAGGCAAGAGGCAATGCGATGACATATATAAAACCTTGAAAGAAAAATTTGCCAGCCAAGAATAATATATCCTGTAAAACTCTTGTTCAGATATGATGGTGAAATTAGGACATTTCCAGATAAACAGAAATTAAGGGACTATGTAAAAACCAAACCAAACTTACAAGAATTATTAAAGGGAGTCCTTCAATCTGAGAACAAATAACATCAGACCACAGGCTGAATCTAGGACGCAGGATCATATGAGCTAGATACCAACCTAGGAAATAAACTGTCAAGGACTATCCAAAACCAAAAGAATTACAACAGGGAACCAGAGAGGTTAATCTGTAAATGAAAACAACATCAGAACAATAAAAGAAGGAATAAATGGTGTATGTATAGAACTTTCTAATGGAGAGGAAGGCAAGGTGATACCAAGTAATAATAGATTGGTTCAAACCTAGGAGGATAAGGGTAAATTTCAAGATAACTACAAAGAAAGTTAACAAACCTACCCATCAAAATAAAGAAGAAAACCACAAAGTTTCAGTAAAAACAAACCCTACGAAAACAAAAGAAATGAAAAAAAAATCCACAAACAAAAGAAATTCAGCAGAAGACAGTAACAGTAACAAAGAAAACCTCAGCACCACAAAAAAAAGCACTACAAAATGACAGCAATAAACTCATACCTATCAATAATTACACTGAATGTAAATGAACTAAATGCACCCATAAAGAGACAGAGAGTGACAGAATGGATTAAAAAACAGGATCCATCAATATGCTGTCTACAAGAGACACACCTTAGAAACATGTAAATTTATTAAAAATCAAAGGATGGAAAAAATATATCAAGCAAACAGTACCAAAAAAGAGCAGGAGTGGCAATACTAATCTGAGATAAAATAGACTTTAAAACAAAATCCACCATAAAAGACAAAGAAAGATACTATATAATGATTAAGGGGACAATTCCATCATGAAGACATAATCATAATAAACATCTACACACGCAATGACAGGGCTCCCAAATACATGAAGTCCATCCAACAGCACTAAAAAGAGAAATTGACAGTTCCACAATAATAGTAGGAGACTTCAACACACCACTGTCAGTAAAGGACAGAACATCTAGAAAGGAACTCAACAAAGATACAGAAGAGTTAAAGGGCACAATCAGCCAACTTGACCTCATAGACATATAAAGAACACTCCACCCACCAGCTGCAAAATACACATTATTTTTCAATGCACACCAAATGTTCTCCAGAATAGACCACATCTTAGGCCACAGAGCAACCCTCAACAAAATCCAAAACATCAAGATAATACAAAGCATTTTCTCTGACCACAACACCATCAAGGTAGAAATTAACAACAGGAAGAGCAAGAGAAAAAATAAATCACATGGAAACCAAATAATATCCTGCTTAAAAACCCCTGGGTAATAGAAGAAATCAGAGATGGAATAAAAAAATTCCTAGAATCAAACGAGAATGAAAACACATCATACCCAAACCTTTGGGACACAGAAAAGGCAGTCCTCAGGGGACAACTTATAGCATAGATGCACACATTAAAAAAAGAAGAAAGGGACAAAATCAAAACATTAACTACAGAACTCAAACAAATAGAAAGAGAACAGCAAAAAAAAAGCCCACAGCCACTAGAAGAAAGGAAATAATAAAGATCACAGCAGAAATAAATGAAATAGAGAATAGAAAAACAATAGAAAGAATCAACAAAACCAAAAGTTGGTTCTTTGAAAGGATCAACAAAATCGACAAACCACTGGCCAGACTGGCAAAAGAAAAACAGGAGAGGACACATATAACCCAAATAAGATATGAAATGGGGGTCATTACAACAGACTCTACTGAAATTAGAAGGGTCATAACAGTATTATGAAAAATTATACCCCAACAAATTTGAAAACCTAGAGGAAATGGATAAATTTCTAGAAACACACTACTTACACAAACTATCACAAAGTGATGTTGAAAATCTGAACAGACATATAACAAGAGAAGAGACTGAAAAGGTAATTTAAAAAAATCCCAACAAAAAAAAGCCCCAGCCCAGATGGTTTCACTGGAGAATTCTACCAAACTTTCAAAGAAGAGCTTATACCAGTACTACTCAAACTATTTCAGAACATAGAAGGAAGCCACACTTCCAAATTCATTCTATGAAGCCAGCATAACACTGATACCAAAACCAGTCAAAGATGCCACAAAGAAAGAAAATTACAGACCAATATCTCTCATGAATATAGATGCAAAAATTCTCAACAAAATTCTAACCAATAGAATTCAGCATCATATCAAAAAAATAAGACACCATGACCAAGTAGGAGTCATACCAGGTATGCAAGGGTGGTTCAACATTAGAAAATCAATCAAGGTAATCCACCACATAAATAAAAGGAAAGAAAGGAATCACATGATCATCTCAATTGACACAGAAAAGGCACTTGACAAAGTCCAACACCCATTTCTGATAAAAACTCTCGATAAAATAGGTGTAGAAGGGGAATTTCTCAATGCAATAAAGGGCATCTATGCAAAACTAAATACCACCATCATTCTTAATGGAGGGAGGCAGAGAACATTCCCCTTGAGAACAGGAGCAAGCCAAGGATGCCCTTTATCACCACTCCTATTTAACATTGTGCTGGAAGTACTAGCCAGAGCAATAAGGCAAGAAAAAGAAATAAAGGGCATCCAAACTGGTAATGAAGAAGTTAAACTCTCCCTGTTTGTGGATGATATGATCGTATACATAGAAAACCCTAAAGACTCCATGAGAAAACTACTGGAACTAATAGAAAGATTCAGCAGAGTAGCAGGATACAAGCTAAACATACAGAAATCAGTTGGATTCCTATACACCAATAAAGAGAATGATGAAAAGGAAATCAGGAAAAGAATACCACTTATAATAGCCCCTAAAAAAATAAAATACTTAGGAATAAATCTGACCAGGGCTGTAAAAGACCTGTACAAAGAAAACTACAAAACACTACTGCAAGAAACCCAAAGGGATCTACATAAATGAAAAAACATACCATGTTCATGGATAGGTAGACTCAACATTGTGAAAATGACAATTCTACCCAAAGCAATTTACAAATGCAATGGAATCCCAATCCAAATACCAAGAACATTCTTTGAAGAGATGGGAAAACTAATCATTAACTTTATATGAAAAGGGAAAAAGCCCCGGATAAGTAAAGCTTTATTGAAGAAGAAGAATAAAGTGGGAGAACTCCCACTACCTGACCTCAAAACCTACTATACAGCTACAGTAGTCAAAACAGCCTCATACTGGTACAATGACAGATACATAGACCAATGGAACAGCATTGAGAACCCAGGTGTAAATCCATCCACCTATGGTCACCTGATCTTTGACAAAGGCCCAAAGTCCATCAAATGGGGAAAAGACAGTCTTTTTAACAAATGATGCAGGCAAAACTTGATGTCCATCTGCAAAAAAATGAAGCAGGACCCAGACCTCACACCATAGACAAAAACTAAATCAAAATGGATCAAAGACCTAACTGTAAAGCCAAAAACTATAAAGTACATAAAATTAAAAACAGGATCAACGCTAGCATCCCTAATACACAGCATTAACAGGATACAAACCATAACCAACAACATACATAGATACATAGATAAGCTAGATAACTGGGATCCTCTAAAAATTAAACACTTATGCTCATCCAAAGACTTCACCAAAAGAGTAAAAAGAGAACCTACAGATTGGGAAAAATTTTTTAGACATTACAAGTCAGACAAAGGTCTAATCTCTAAAATCTACAAGAAAATCCAATACCTCTACAACAAAAAGACAAATAATCCTGTTAAAAAATGGGCAAAGGAAATGAACACACACTTCACCAAAGAAGACATCCAAATTGCCAACAGACACATGAGGAAATGCTTGCAATCACTAGACATTAGAGAAATAACAAATTAAAACCACTATGAGATACCATCTCACCCCAGAATTACTGGCACTAATCAAAAAAACTGGAAATAATAAATAGAGAGGCTGCAGGAGACTGGAACTCTTATGCACTGTTGGTGGGAATGCAAAATGATACAACCATTTTGGAAAATGATATGGTGCTTCCTTAGAAATAGAAATACCACACAATCCAGCAATCCCACTCCTAGGAATATATCCTAGAGAAATAAGAGCTGTCACACAAATAAACATAATGCACACCCATGTTCATGGCAGCGTTGTTCACAATAGCAAAAAGATGGAAACAACCTAGATGCCCATCAACAGATGAATGGATGAACAAACTATGGTACATACACACAATGGAGTATTTGCAATGGTAAAGAACAATGATGAATCTGTGAAGCATCTCATAACATGGATGAATCTGGAAGACTTTATGCTGAGTGAATTAAGTCAATCACAAAAGGACAAACATTGTATGAGACCTCTGCTGTGAAAAGTCATGAAAAAGTTTACACACAAAAAGAAATAATCTTTCTTGGTTACGAGGGATGGGAAGGGTGGGGGGGGGGAGCTAAACAGACAGTAGATAAGTGGTAACATTGGTAAAGGGTAAGACAGTACACAATACTGGGGAAGCCAGCACAACGTGTACAGGGAAAGGTCATGGAAGCTCCATAGACACATCCAAACGCCCTGAGGGACTAAATTGCTGGGCGAAGGACTGTGGGGACCATGGTCTCAGGAACATCTAGCTCAATTGGCATAACACAGTTTATAAAGAAAATGTTCTACATTCTACTTTGGTGAGTAGCGTCTGGGGTCTTAAACACCTGTAAGCAGCCATCTAAGATATTCTACTAGTCTCACCCCTTCACGAGCAAGGGAGACTGAAGAAAACAAGATACAAGGAAAATATTAGTCCAAAGGAGTAATGGACCACAACTACCATGGCCTCCACCAGACTGAATACAGTACAACTAGATGATGTCTGGCTACTATCACTGACTGCTCTGACCAGAATCACAAAGAGGGTCCTTGACAGAGCTGGAGAAAAATGTAGAACAAAATTCTACCACACAAAAAAGACCAGACTTACTGGCCTGACAAGGACTGGAGAAACCCCGAGAGTATGGCCCCCGGACACACTTTTATTTAGCTCAGTAATGAAGTAACTCCCAAGGTTCACCGTTCAGCCAAAGATTAGACAGCCCCGTAAAACAAAACGAGACTAATGGGGCACAACAGTCCGGGGACAAGGACTAGAAAGCAGGAGGGAACAGGAAAGCTGGTAATAGGAAACCCAAGTTTGAGAAGGGACAGTGTGGACATGTTGTGGGGTGTTTAACCATTTTCATAAAACAATATGTGTACTAACTGTTTAATGAGAAGCTATTTGTTCTGTAAACCTTCATCTAAAGTACAATTTAAAAAAAAAAAAAGCAGGAGAATAAGATGGTCTGGGGTAGTTAGAGGGGGCTTCCTGGAGAAAGCTAAGTAGCAGGTGGTGTATTTGCCTTGCATTGTTCAACCTTCTAAGTTGGTCTCAGTCACAGCTCAAGGATGCTGTGAAGCCATATTCCCTAAAGATATTTCAGGTTGATCTAATTTGGTTACCTTGGACTAGGGGCTGCAGGTTTTGTTCTCTATTTTTCACAGATGAACCTGATGATTGAGAGGAAGCCTAAAAAAATGACCTCTTTGAAGCTGCAAAACCGTGGATGGACTTTACAGTCTCCTGGGGGAAAATGACAAGACACTGCAGAGGAAATGGTCACCTCATCAAGACCCCACTGGCAACAATGGCTATGCCCTAGACATTAAGGGTTTTATATTATCTTTAAAAGCAGGACTCAAACTCACAGCTGGTTGGAGCAACTCCTCTTTTTTTCTTTCTTCTTCATGCTTCAAGTTTGTATAAAAATTTCTTCTCTGAGTTTCAGAGATCAAGGAGTTTGCACAACGGAACAAAATCACACTGATATTGCAAACTGCGTGTTGTTAAAGTGCATATATACAAACTAAATGTTTTAATTTATACCAATAAAGTGATAACATCTTTGTTTGGGAACCATTTTTAAGCAATTCTGTCTTTAAAATTAGTTTTTTGAACAGGTAACAAGATTAAGTCATAAACAGTCCTCATTATGAGACTCTTGGTCTCCCAGCAGCTCAGACGTTCATTCAAAGGCTGCAGTAGCCTGTGGTGGGGGAAAAACCCACTTCCTGAAGTGCCTGAGTTGGTTGGCTTAGCTCATTACTGGAACACCCCAGTCATGCCTCAGTTCAGTTTACAAGCCACCAAACTGTCAACAGCAACTCTCTCACATGAGTGTGAGTAAATACTGCTTTCACTCACCCTTGCCAGAAAGCTATTTCAGCTAGTGCAGATGTAAGACAACCGAATCATCTTTCTCTCCTCATGGTAGAATAACTGATAACTTTGTTAATTCTTTTGTGAAAATAAGTCTTGACTGTATTTGCAGCTAAGTTCAGGTGAGTCTATGAGAGCTTTTCTTTACCCAATTTAGAGTTCAGAATTAGGAAGAGACCCTTTTAACATGACTTTGACTAGACAATATAATGAGAGGAGGGAATTGATGGGGTCATGCATAAGGGATAAAGGTGGGAAGGATACAGGGAATTAGAAGTGTACCCCTTTACTTCTGTTGTAAATTTTACTCCATATGGTTTACTCCCCATTCCAGATAAAGAAAAAAAAAATTTTTTTTTTTTTTTTGCTCTTTCCTTAGAAATAGTAGGTTTAACACAGCCAAATATAAGTAGCAAAGAGAAAGGAAAACAACCCTCCACAAAATACAAGTCCCTCAGACTCCAAGGTACTAGGTCTTCTTGTTCTCTGCCCACAGTAACTGTGCCTTTTGCTCATTCCACTCATCCCTCTGCCGCGCTGCAGTGGGATTCTTCCACATTCCTTTGCTCTCTCTCGTTTGCCTGGTTGCCCACATAGCATCACAAATGATTTGCACTTAATGAAAAGGAGAGAGCACAGATAGCTCAAGGAGTGAATCACTTCAAGAAGAAACAAGGTAGAGTTATCCAGGACACAGAATCATGTTTCCAATAATTCAGGGGTGGAAGGAGTAGGTTAGAAAAAGCCAGAGATCGAAAGCAGTGACCTGCAAGTGATGTAAATAGAAACATTTTTTTAGAAAAGTCATCTGAAGTGGAATGTTGAAAGAAGAGGAAAGTAGTTTCATTCCATAAAACTAAGGTTTTGGATTGTATGGAAGAATTTTCTGCAAATGAAGTCTATTAGAAATAGATATGATTCTGGAATACAGTATCAGTAATGGGTAAAACCATAGCCTAGACAAAGCTTCAATTGCTATATCCTGACCTCTGACCTCTGGCTGTCCAGGAACCTCCTAATGGTTGTTTGTGTGTCTGCATGGCTCTGCATCTAGAATTTCAGGCACCAACAACAGACTGGCTGAATTATTTTGAGTAGACAGGTCTTCCCATTCATCCCAAATCTCACCCCATAGGAAGATGCCTATGCTATCACGTGAAACTAGTCTTGACTAAGGAAGGCTGATCAACTTCATCTAATGGGTCTTTGATGATAGGATAGAATCTTATCTCTTGAGTGTGTTTGTATCCACTAGAAATGCATTTGGTTGCGTGTAAATGAAAACCTGTCTAATGGAGGCTTAAACAAATTGGGCTTTGTTTTTCGCACATAACAAGAAATTCTGGAGGTAGCAACAGCTAGCCCTAGTTCAGAGACTCAATAATGTTCATAAGTAAAAGAAACCGCAATTTACAATGAATTAAACAAACAAAAAACAAAGGTTTCTTTTTCTTGTATATGAAGTCCAGAGGTAAGCAGTTCAGGGCTGGTGCAATGCTAAGTGACATTCTGTTCCACCACCATAGCGTGTGTGGTCATGGTCTAAGACGGCTGATGCATCTCCAGGCATCAGGTTCATACATTCAAGGCTGAAACTGGGATTAAAGGGTAGTACCAGCTGCATTTTTCCCTTTTATCAGGAAAACAAAAGCTTTCCCCAAAACACCCCAGATATTTCTACTTTCATTTCATTAGAATTATGTTCATAGCTGCTGAGGAAGTACTTAGGGATTGAATCTTGCCTAGAATAGAGACATATAGGGAAAAAAGGGGATGGCATGCTACCCAACACAGGGACTGCCACAGTGCTCCTGTATGGAGGCAGAGGGAATCTGATGACGTTTCAAGTCCTACTCAAAATGACCCATAGTTTTTTGGGAGAAGAATTCTCATGATATAGCTAAGGTTCTTCATAACTCAGTTCTCAAAACTTACTCAAAGCAAGATGTTGTAGACAAGTACCAATCTTTACTAAGGATTTTAAAACATTTTACTAAAATGAATTATTTGAATTTCCAGGATTAATTTGAAGTTCACAGTTGACACCCAGTTTGTAGATAAGTCCAATATTATGGCTTTGCCATTTGACCAAGGATGTTTAGTGATCTGTCTGGCTGGATAGGCTGAGAACTGAAAACCAACCAACACACACAACCAAATGTTTCATCCATCTCTGACTGATAGGATGGTTGATTTGCCTTCCAGGGATCAGGAAAACATTTAAGGTTTTGGTGTGGATGAGAGTATTCAATGGCTTCAGTAAAGGATTCATGCTTTGGACTTTTTTGTTTTGTTTTAATAAGGCTCAAAGATTTGAAAAAAATTAATATCTTCCTTTTCTATAAGCTCTGAATGTGCTTTTCAGGCTAACTATATTATACTATCATTTATTAGCATTATTGTTTACATATTTGAGAGCCATATTTGTGTCCTTTTCAACATAACTTTGCGACATCTAGTACTTCTTTTTTTTAAATAGCCCATGGTGCCTAACAGTATGTAAGAACTTAATAAATACTTCTTCAAAGGCTAATTGGTATAAAAATATGTAATTTCCCTGAATATTTCCTCAACTTGTCCCAGACAACAAATAAATTACATCGTTTGGCTTAATTTGATTATTCTATGTAGGTAAGCAGAGAAATGGTACCTTTTAAAACTGGAAAAACAACATTTATATAACTACCTCCCCTCCCCCCTCAACCCAATATTTCCAACCAGTGCTTGAAGCCAGTTTGTTCCAGTTCGAACCCCTGCTGATAACTTGCATTCTAACAAGTTCCCAGGTGATGCTAATGATGATGTTAATGCTGCTAGTTAGGGACCAATTCTGAGAACCACTAGTAGAGCCAAACCAAACCCACTGCCTTCTGGTTGATTCCAACTGATAGCGACCCTATAGGACAGGGTAGAACTGCCCCACAGGGTTTCCAATATTGTAATCTTTGTGGAAGCAGACTGCCATATCTTTCTCCCACAGAGTGGCTAGTGGGTTCAAACGGTGGACATTTTGGTTAGCAGCTGAGTGCTTTAACCACTGCGCCACCAGGGCTCCTACTAGTAGAGCAGTGGTTCTCAAAATGTATTATACATAAGAATCTCCTGGGGGATCTTGTTAAAATGTAGATTCTGAGTCAGTATATCTGGGGTGGAAATGCAAATTCTCAGGAGGGGTTCAAACCTGAACAAGTCAGTTCAAAGCCCTGTTCCAAACTCAGTTGTTTCAAAAAGAAGTTTACCATCTTTCTCCAGCCTGTTCTTTCCCTTTAAGCCCTGAGGAAATGATATATTTCAACACAAATAAGCTCATTGTGGCCGCCAAACAGCATAGAAAGTCTGATGGCACCACCCAGTTGGAAATGTTATTTCAGTCTGAAGAAATAACACCTGGGTCTGCCCAAAAGGTTTGTCATCTAGTAGGAGACGACGAGCTGTTCAGAATGAGAGGCTGTGTGGGTGACTTGCGGGAAACCTAAAAGGACATGTGAGGAGGAAGATTTATTTTTGTCAGAAAATATGCATTTGTCTAATCACGGGAGAAAAAAAAGCATTGCCTTTATTTCTGCATAGTCATTGTTATAAAAGTAATGCAATTGGTAAAATGTAGCAAAATGTGTATATTATATATTTGCCCTTATTGATGAAGTAAATGTGCTCATGAGTTTTATAAGTAGCTGTTCATTATGAAGTCTATAGGGAACCTGAGATTATTAAAGTGAAAATCATCAATTTTTATGCACCCAGTTTTTTCTCAAGGAAAAACATGGAATCTTTGGTTAGAAGGAAGCTCAAGCAAATGGCCATTTTGCACCATGCTCTGACATTCAAAGCGTATTATATTCCAAGATGTGGAATATATGGAATGAGGTAGAGAAGTATGAGAAAAAAACTCAGGCTAAGGTACATAACAATCATAGATGCCCTAACTGCCTCTTGTACTATTTTCATCTACTTGTTCCAGTTCCAGTCCTTCCCCTCCACTCTCTCCAAGTTCAGAACTTGAGCTAAGAAATTCCTGAGTCCTTCCTATCTGGGGGACTCCTTAACAAAGACCAAAAATCAAACCCGTTGCCGTTGAATCAATTCTGACTCATAACAACCCTATAGGACAGAGTAGAACTGCCCCATAGGGTTTCCAAGGCTGTAAATCTTCATGGAAGCAGACTGACTACCACATCTTCCTCCCTCGAAGTGGTTGGTGGGATTGAACAGCCAACTTTTTGGTTAGCAGCCCAACACTTAACAACTATGCTACCAGGACGCCTTTCTCCTTGACAAGGCATGGTGAAATACGTTAACTGACTGACCACTAAGGATAGCTCATACTATTAAAGCTGAAGAGGAGACAAAAATGTGATGAAGAATTTAAGAGATGAGCATGATATCTGTAGATAGGAACTCACCTCAGCAGTCATATTAAGAATAGTTCAACATGGAAATAAGCTAAGTGAGTCAGAGAGCATGAATCAAAGTGAAAGATGACTCATTGGACCAAGGGAGATATGAGGTGATGGAAGAGTGTGAAAATATTCCTCCTCCATCTTAAGGCTTCCTACAGGGCTAAAGTTTTTTTTTTTTTTAGTGAATATGATGTTTTCAC
The DNA here is from genome assembly GCA_030035585.1 of Dugong dugon. Lineage (NCBI taxonomy): Eukaryota > Metazoa > Chordata > Mammalia > Sirenia > Dugongidae > Dugong > Dugong dugon. The sequence goes on along the minus strand of CM057465.1, from coordinate 58,969,025 downwards.
CAAAGAAAGATCTTCTGTTTTATCTGATAATGTCCAGGCTCACTAGGTTGTTGCAAAATCCTAACTCTTCTTATAACTTTGGATGCTTAATAAACATCTCGTAAGAAAGGGGTCTTGAAACAATTCATGTGGAAGAAGAATAGCACAGAGAAGAGTCTGTGAAATCTGTATGAAGGAAGGTGCTGGTAGATTGATTTGTATGAACTGAGAGAATCTTGGGGCAGGATATGGGAGACTGGATTTAGCTATAGAGTTATGCTTCAAAATCAGAACTTAAGCATAATAATTTCCCTTAGCTTCTAAAGTAATGCACCAGCTCTGGATTTCATTTAAAAACAAAAACATTAGTTCAGGAGTTCTTTAGCCATCTCTTATTCCTTGCTAACATACACCCCTTTATAGAGAAAATAGTATCAAGACATTTAGAGACCTACTTAACAAGCTCAATGACTTTTGGAGATTTTTGGAGAGAGTAAGAAATCAATTTCAATACATATTATAGGAAAATAAGACAGACCACTCTGACTGTGAAAGATTCCTGGTTTCCTATCCTAATATCATTCATCCCATTTTCCTTAGAATAGAAAACTTTCAAGTTTTAGCTGGATACAAGGCTGTCAAAAAAAAAAAAAAAAAGTCTACATTCCCCAGCTGCTTTTGCAGCTAGCTATGCATAGTCCAAGTTCTGTCCAAAGCAATGCAAGCCAAAACACTGTGCTGGAGTATTAAAGAATAACTGGCATGTGCCCTGTAAATTTTTCTTCCACCACATTTTTCCTTCCTACAGGTGGAAGGCTGATATGATGGAGGAAAATTAATTAACTAATAACTCAGAGTTTACTTTCAAATACATATTTTCTCTTGTAGTATTCTTGTTCTATCTTCTCTCTTTACCCTCCTCTCCTCACTATCTACCATCTGACCCATCTGTTCTTGACAAGTGGCCTTTGGGCCATCTGGAATCAACCAACCACAAATGGTTAATTGGAAGAGTATATTTTAGGCCTGTCTAAAGTAGCTATGGTAACTAACTTGTTTCTGTTGAGTTGATTCCGACTCATAACGACCCTATAGGGCAGAGTAGAACTGCCCCATAGGGTTTTCAAGGAGCGGCTGGTGGATTCGAACTGCTGACAATTTGGTTAGCAGCCAAGCTCTTAACCACTGCACCACCAGGGCCCCACTATGGTAACTAGGCCTTCTATACTCCCAAATTTCAACTACATGATTGCATTCACTCCAAAAAGAAAACAGCAACAATAAAAACCAAAGTTTTAGATGAATAATTCCACATCAAATTAACTAGGTAAGAGGTGCTTTTAATGCAGCTAGCAAGATCCTTGCTCTTTGCTTCTCCTTATGATGTAAAGGCCAAGTGCTGACTTGAAGAGCAAACACAATCTTTGGTTGACAGCCTAATCCATTAATGCCTCCCTGTCAGCAGCAGCAATGAACCAGTAAGAGCTTGTACCTCAAGCTTCCCCTTCTCCAACATTGTCTAAGTCCACTCATCTGTCAATTTTCAATAACATTAGTGCCTCAGATGAATCACTGTCACGTTTCAAGTATCCCATTAAGTTGAGAAACCCTTTCTACTGATGGCAGAGGTTAGATAGAGACTGCAAAGTTAAAACAAAAAACAACAACAACAAAAAATACACGTCAGAAGTTTCCTTTAAGTTCACTGAGGCATATTATTAATTCCCTTAAAACATCACAAGTCTTAATTTACTGATTCAAAAAAAAAATTAAAATTCATAAATTATTTGTCCAAAAGCCACCAAAAATGTTCAGAGTTCAAAGAAGCTGTTATTCATTCACTAAACAGATGTTAGAGAGCCTACTATGTGCCAGCCGGTACTGAGCATAGTGGCAGTGCACACAGTATAGACCCTTTCTGCACTCATGGGTAGATTTTACAGTCTAGTGGATTACAGACTTGCAGCCAGACAATTTCAATAGTGTGACAAGTGCTGTGATATAGGCTGGTAGAAGGTGTGATGGGAGCAGATAAAAGACATCTAGATTGGTATGTTCTCACATACATGTATGTATAGATGTATGTGTATATGTACATATATAGAGGCTTTCAGGGAAGGCTAGCTGGAGGAATTAATAAAGTAAGCACTAAATTCCAAAGACAAGTAAAAATTACCTGGGTTGAGGTGGAAGAAACAGCTTACCCAAATGCCTTGAAGCCTTTTCTTTGAAGAACTCAAAGAAGTTCAGTATAGCCGTACTGGGGTAGGAAAGAGAGGAGGGGCAGTGGTGAGGGAAGAAGATGGAGAGGTAAACAGGGAATTAGATCACAGAGGGCTTTGTAGGTATGTTAAAGAAAATCAAAACAGATCTGGACCTGAGGACCCCAGACTTAACTGAGGGTAAAGTCTAGACCTCAAGCTGAAAACAGAAAGAGTTAAAAAAAAAAAAAAAAAGTTTATTGAATTAAATGGGGAAACACCAGCTCATCTCCCAGAATACCAGCATCCAACAAGTGCTCCCTAGGAAGGAGATTGAAGAGTTTTTCTCTTGGGAACTAAACAACCCCAAAGAAAAGATGTCTAGATGCTGTCGTTTGAGCACCTCTCAATGGAAAGACCAGTTTGTTAACCTGATCATCCTAGAGTGAGATTCCACTGGTTGACAAGCCACATCCTTGCACAGAGAGCTTCCAGTAAGCTTTTATAGTGCCTCACTCTTAACATATAATGAAGAAAACAGAAGAAAACTTAAAAAATAAACAAGCTTTTACTTAAAAGTACTATTTTCAAAGAAGCCTGCCCTTACCACCCTACAACTCATCCCCACTTCACGCACACATGATCCCTCTAGCACTTATTGTTTATTGCCAATCTTCCCTTGTAGTTTAAAGTTCATGAAGGCAGTGAATTTTGTTTGTTTATCTTGCCCACTTGTATATCTCAAGTGCTTAGACCAGTATCTGGTACATAGTATGTACTCAAGAAATATCTGTTGAAACAGTAAAACAAAAAATTTCATTAGCACTTTAAAAGAGGTAGAAGAAAGTGCAGCAAAAACCAGGATGCCATGTTAAAAAAAAAAAAAAAAAAAGAGGAAGGAAGTGTGGACAAATTATTGGAAAAAAAAATATCAGAAATAATATTTCAATAATAGTTTAAGATAAAGAAACTAAGAAGTGTAAAACAGGAAAGAAAAAAGAATACGAAGAGATCAATCCATAGAATCCAATATCTGACTAATTGGAGTTTCAGAAAAATAGAACAGGAAACTAAGATAATGAAGTAATTTAATATATAATATATCATACATAATAATTTTCCAGAACTTAAAGACCCAAGTCTCTAGACTGAAAGAGCTAACCATATCATGACATTTATGAACACGGGGAATAAAGAAAATATATTAAAAGTTTTTGGAGAGAAAAAGACATACCACATTTAAAGAAAAATCAGAATAGCTCTGGACTTATCAACATCAACAGTAGAAATGAAAATAAAATGTAATATTATCTTCAAAAGTTTGATGGAGTACAATTTAAAACTCAGCCAAATGTGTACGTATAAAAAAATCAAGGGTGGGTTAAGCAATGACCAAAAAAAAAAAAAAAAAAGTAGCTGCTGAGGCTGTTTATGTACAACCAAACACCTCAAGGGATTTGGTTCCTTAGTTTGGAGGTTTAAGATCATGGTTTCATGGGACATCCCAGTTAATTGGCCTAATAACATGTTCAGTGCTTCTGTTCTATCTCCTAGTTCATTGCTTACTGCCTGGAGTCTTAAAAGCTTGCAAGCAGCCATCCAAGGCAGACAGTTGGTCTTTTTCACCTAGAGGAACAGAGAAAGAAGGAGAGTCAGGACTAGGAAGAGGAATGTGTGGCTAATTGCCTCCATGAATAACTGGCTCCTTTGCCATGAGACCAGAAGAACTGGATGGTGCCCAGCTACCGTTATTGTACATTTTGATCAAAGATTCTATAGAAAAATCCTGCTCAAAAGGGGGAAAATGCAGACCAGAATTTCAAATTCTCATGGAATTCAGTTTTTCAGGAGTCATGGAGGCTGGATGAATCTCTGAAACTATTGCCCTAAAATAATCTTTAAACCTTAAGCCAAAAATAAACCCTGAAGTCTTCTTAAAACCAAACAATAGCAAACAATAGTTTAGCTTAACTAGTAAAGAATGTCTGCCTTGAGCATTATGTTCTTTTAAGACCTATCTATATGGCGTCAAATTGACAACAGCAACTTGAAAGATTAGATAGGAACCTTAGGGGGCAGTGAATTTATGTTCATGGGGGAGGAACAACTCTGAAAAGACAGCAAGAATGGTGCATAACTTGAAGAATGTAATCAATGTCACTGAATGGTACATATAGAAACTTGAATTGGTGTATGTTTTTGCTGTGCATATTCTCAATAACAACAACAAAAATAAATTATTTTTAAAAATCAAGAGTAAGGTAGAATAAAGACATTTTTAGATATGCAAAAATTAAAAAAAAAAAATCTAATGATGTTCCCAAGGGAATGTACTCCATTAAAGCATGAAAGTAAGTCAAGAATGTGGAAGATACGGGACTAAAAATAAAAGATCCAACACAGAAATGCAAGAAAAGCCTCAAGATGGCAACATGCAGCAGACCTAGAAAGTGACCAGTAAAGACTGGAACAGAAGACCAGGAAACTCTGGAGGAAGTTCTCCAGGAAAAATAGAAAATAAGTTAACTGTTATACTTGATCTTCTGGGAAAAAATATTGACTAGTAGATTAAAACCAATGGAAGAAATGGGAAAGAAATTAAGATAAGTAATAAGCTAAGCAATTTTTTAAAGCAAGGCAATTATTAACTCTATGAAAACCAAAAAGTTGTATAATAAAATAATCATAATATACTACTTGGATTATAAGTGAATAATATTTATGTAACAGTAAGTTGGAGTCCCTTGGTAGTAGAAACATTTAATGCACCCATCTGCTAATCCAAAGGTTGGAAGTTCGAGTCCACCCAGAAGTGTCTCGGAAGAAAGGCCTGGTGATCTACTTTCAAAATATCAGCCATTGAAAACCTATGGAGCACAGTTCTACTCTGTCATGGATTGAATTATGTTCTACAAAAATATGTATATCAATTTGGCTAGGCAATGATTCCCAGTATTGTGTGATTGTCTATCATTTTGTCATCTGATGTGATTTCCCTATGTGTTGTAAATCCTATCTCTATGATGTTGATGAGATGGGATTATTGGCAGTTATGTTAATGAGGCAGGACTCAATCCACAAGATTGGATTGTGTCTTGAGCCAATCAGCGAGCAGAGAGACTTGGGGACTTATACCACCAAGAAAGCAGCACTGGGAGCACAGAGTGTCCTTTGGACCTGGGGTCCCTGCACCTGAGAAGCTCATAGACTAGGGGAAGATTGATGACAAGGACCTTCCTCCAGAGCTGACAGAGAGAAAGCCTTCCCCTGGAGCTGATGCCCTGAGTTTGGACTTCTAGCCTACTGGACTGTGAAAGAATAAACTTCCGTTTGTTGAAGCCATCCACTTGTTGTATTTCTGTTGTAGCAGCACTAGATAACTAAGACATACTCTGACACGCATGGGGTCACCATAAGTGAAAAGTAAGTTAGCATGACTATAGCTTTGGCAAAAATTCTTGATGTAATTATATTGAAAGAATGAGGGAAGAGGAAATAAGGTACGTGAAGTGGGTTAAAAGAGTGAAATCTTCATCTCCAATACCGTAAAATCATTAGAAAAAATGAAGAAATAACACTGTAAGCAAATAATTTAGAAAAAGGAAAATAAATGCTAGAAAAAGACAAAAGTTGAATGTGTTTTCCTTTGGGAAACAGAACTGACAGGGCAGGGGACTGCTCTAATTTGTTCTTTTAGTACTTATTTGATTTTATAATTATGTGAATATATTATTTGGACAAAAATTAATATTAAAAATTGAAAATAGGAGTAACAACAATCCTGAACTTACTTGTAACCCCAAACTTTGATAATAATTATGCAGAATTCAGTGTGGAACCATTTAACACAGTTGGACCGTCTTAGAGTACCCATGCAAGTATTCATCTAGGATAGTTTGCTGACTTGCCATTAGTTTACTTCTGAAGTGACTCAGTGTCAGTAAAATTTTCTTAGTTCTTAATAATGACCCTAAGTACAGTATTGTAACTGCAAAGTGTGCCTTTGCTAGTGTACTTTTTTTTTTCACCAAATTAACAGACTTTTATTATATTTGCTCCTATTTTTCCAAGATAATTCAGTAATAAATACACTAATTTTTCCCTTATGGGAAAAACTTGAAATTGTCATTATTTCCACCTATTTCCTCCCCTCAGGTAAGCTCCAGTTTCAGCAAGCCAAGGACCCACCTCACAGGCTTTGTCACAAACACACCCAGAGGCAAAGAGAGGGGTGGGTGGAAAGTAGCTTAGCTTATCAGAAATTTTGAAAACTTAAATGTGTTCCAGGCTTAGACAGCAGATCTTTAAGCTGTAGGAGAAAAAATGCCATGGGAAGAGAAGAGGATAATAGAAAAGATTTAATAAGAGGTATTTTTAATACTGTGTAAGAGTGTAGAGGAGGGAAAAAAGGCAGTTGTTAAAGATAAAGATCTAGGCATTCCCAAACCTGGAAGTCGCTGGTACCCTAAAAGTGTATTTTAAAACATCAGCAGACAATATAACTTTTAAAAGAACAATGATATAACAACACTGACTTTCTCTGTTTCATCGTCGTATGAAGTCAGAGCATTCTATATTGTCAAATATTTCCCTTTGTCTCATTTTTTAAAAAATAGTTTTAGGTTACTTTTTAAAAAATTAAATCTATTTTCTGAATTTCTAGCAGATAACCAAAACAAAGGAAATTTAACAAATAGCATTTCATAGAGTGGGGTCTATGCGTGTTGCTCTTCATTTAGCTAATAACATCTATATCTCAGTGAATACTCCTTAAGAGGAATTTTAGGAGGGAATTGCTAATTTCCCCATATTGCCTATATAAAAGACAAAAAAAACCAAACCCGTTGCTGTTGAGTCAATTCTGACTCATAGTGACCTTATAGGACAGATTAGAACTGCCCTGTAGAGTTTCCAAGGAGCGGCTGGTAGATTTGAACTGCTGACCCTTTGGTTAGCAGCCGTAGCTCTTAACCACTGTGCCACCAGGGCTCCATTGTCTATATAGGTGCTTTTATATAAAAGGTCAATATTATTAAAATCATTGTCCTTCAAAAGATCTTATAACTTTAATATAGGCCACTTAAAAAAAATAGAACAACACATGCAGTTCCATAATTTAGATACATCCATACTCATAATGTTCTGGTCCACGACTCAACTACCGCTGTATCTATTGCCTTAGATCAAGGGTCAGCAACCTATGGCCCACAGGCCAAATCCAGCCTATGCTTTTAAAAAAAAGTTTATTGGAATACAGCCATGCTATTTTGTGTATTGTCTGTGGCTGCTTTCACGCTACAATAGCAGAGCTGAATAGTTGTGACAGAGACTGTGTGGCCCACAAAAGCTAACATATGTACTATCAGGCCCTCCGCAGAGAAAGTTTGCCAACACCTGCCTTAGATTCTTAATTGCTTTCTTTTTCTAATCTTACTCTTCCAATCTACTCTCTGCATTGCCTCTAGTTGAATTCTTGAAACACTCATCATATTACTTAAAAATCTTTAATGGATCCTAAATGCTTACAAAATACAGTTTTATCTCCTAATGCAATCTGATCTCTGCTTACCTTCCCAATCCATTTTGGATAACAACTTACAGAACAAATAGTTTCTCATTAAACAGTACATGTATTGTTTTATGACAATGGTTAACAACCCCACAATATGTCAACACTATCCCTTCTCAACCTTGGGTTCCCTATTACCAGCTTTCCTCTCCCCTCCTGCCTTCTAGTGCTTGTCCCTGGACTGTTGGGCCCCATTAGTCTCATTTTGTTTTATGGGGCTGTCTAATCTTTGGCTGAATGGTGAACCTCAAGAGTGACTTCATTACTAAGCTAAAAGGGTGTCCAGGGCCATACTCTCAGGGTTTCTCCGGTCTCTGTCAGGCCAGTAACTCTGGTCCATATTAAGCATTTTCATACATTCATTCAACATCGAGAGCCTAACATGCACAAGACGCTGAGCTTAGGCACTGCATATACAAAGACTCTTTCAGTTAAAATTGAGTTGTTGAACACACATAAATTTATCTCTAGTTCTGTTTCAAATTCTACTATGTGATGGCAAAAGGGGGAAAAAGTATTTACCCTCACCCTGGTGGCACATTGGTTAAGAGCTACAGCTGCTAACCAAAAGGTCTGCAGTTCAAATCCACCAGCCACTCCTTGGAAACCCTGTGGGGCAGTTCTACTCTGTCCTATAAGGTCATTATGAGTTGGAATCGACTCAACGGCAGTGGGTAAGAGTGAAAATAGGAGAAAGATAAGCAAGAGGTGTCAACAAAATTTTGGAATGTGGAAAGTAGGTAGATGAGTGATAACTAATTTAGCAGAACAGAGAAGGCAGAAATCCTACTCCCTGCCAGGGATGGACAGCATCACAACAAAAGTATCTATCCTCACTGCAGAACTCAAAAGTCTCAGGAATTGGAACACCAACTTCTTCTGAAGGCAGGGGTATATGGGGGAGCTGAAAATGAGAGAACTGGTTTCAAGTCCGTAAAAAATGTGTTAGATGTATTCCCTCATCTTAGCAGAACAAAGGAGGTTGAAACAGAAGTTCAGAACTAGGCAACACCAGGCACAGCTAAGGCCAGAGCTAAAACATCTATATGAAAGTCTGCACCACCCGCAATTCCAACCTTCTTCCTCTACTTGGTTTCCAAACGTCTGCCAATCAAACTTTTGGCCCCTCAGCAGGAGGTTGGAGGATCTCTTTCTGAAGAAACTGAAAACCCTGAGAAGACACTAATATAATGGAGGGTCACTCAAGAAAATGAGTGGATCCTCATATGATCACTGTACTGTTGACTAGATCCATACTACACCAAAATTTCCAATTAGCTTTTGGTGTCTCACTTTGAAATGTGAAAGGGTGTCAAAAAATTTCCAGAGATTTGAGGAAACCTCTAATATGAAAGATAGAAACCAAATCAAATGGGAAAAAAGGAACCTGAAGAAGAGAGAAAATTCAAGGAAAAAAGAAATTATTACTTTTTTAATTATCAAATTATAATTATCCTCAAGAGGGTAAAAGAAAATGATACATCTATGAGACAAGAAAAGAGTGCTAACAAAAATAAACCACTACATCAAAAAAGAGCTTTTATGTATGAAAAACATGATAGCAGAAATAAACACTCAATAGAAGAGTTAGAGGATTTTTGTTGTTAGGTGCTGTTTATATGAACAACTGTAACTGTTATTGTTGTTAGGTGCTGTCGAGTCAGTTCCGATTTATAGCAACTCTATGCACAACAGAACAAAACACTGCACGGTCCTGTGCCATCCTCAGAATCATTGCTATGTTTGAGTCCATTGTTGCAGCCGCTGTATTAATCCATCTCATTGAGGGTCCTCTTTTTCGCTGACCTTCTACTTTACCAAGCATGGTGTCCTCTTCCAGGGACTGGTCCCTCCTGATAACATGTCCAAAGTATGTGAGACAAAGTCTCACCATCCTCACTTTCAAGGAGCACTCTGGCTGTACTTCTTCCAAGACAGACTTGTTCATTCTTCTTGCAGTCTGTGGTATATTCAAGATTCTTCATCAATACCATAATTCACAGACATCAATTCTTCTTCAGTCTTCCTTATTCATTGCCCAGCATTCACATGCATATGAGGTAATGGAAAACACCATGGTTTGGTGAGGTGATGGAAAACACCATGGCTTGGGTCAGGGCATTCCTTATCCTCAAAGTGACATCTTTGCTTTTTAACACTTTAAAGAGGTCTTTTGCAGCAGATTTACCCAATGTAATACATCATTTGATTTCCTGACTGCTGCTTCCATGGGCATTGAATATAAATCCAAGTAAACTGAAATCCTTGACAACTTCAATTTTTTTTCTCCGTTTATCATGTTGTTGCTTATTGATTCAGTTGTCAAGATTTTTATTTTCTTTATGCGAAGTGTAATCCCTACTGAAGGCTGTAGGCTTTGATCTTCATCAGTAAGTGCTTCAGGTCCTCTTCGCTTTCAGCAAGCAAGGTTGTGTCATCTGCATTATCATAGGTCGTTAATGAGTCTTCCTTCAATCCTGTTGCTGCATTCTTCTTCATATAGTCCACAAAGTTAGTGAATTATTAAAATTGTTAAAAATTAAAATCAGTGAATTTATATAATTGCATATTATTAACTGAGCCAGTCATATGATTTTCTTTATTATATAACATTTTCATGTTGTTAATTCAGTCAAACATAACCAGTTAACCAGTTGCTGTCAAGGTGATTCTGACTTATGGAGACCTCATGTGTCAAAGTAGAACTGTGCTCCATCAGGTTTTCAATGGCTGATTTTTTGGAAGTAGAATGCCAGGCCATTCTTCCAAGGCACCTCTGGGTGGACTCAAGCCTCCAACTTCTTGATTAGTAGCTGTGTGTGTTAACCGTTTGCACCACCCAGGGACTTCTAGTATGTAATAAATCAATTCCATTTTCTCCCTTGGAGATATCCTTCTGGGAACTCTCCATCTTCCTGCTCCAATATAGATTGATTGCTGTCTTTGCCTTCTGTGCTGCTATCAGTCCAAGACTTTCTTTCGCTATCGTCTTGGGAATTAGTTTTCCCTGTCTCCCATATTGAGTTGCTATAGTGAGAGATTCTACCGGGAAAATATTAAACGACACAGGAAGAATCAAAGGAAGATGGAAGGAATACAGAGAGTCACTATACCAAAAAGAATTTGTTGATGTTCAACCATTTCAGGAGGTAGCATATGATTAAGAACCGATGGTACTGAAGGAAGAGGTCCAAACTGCACCGAAGGCATTGATGAAAAACAAGGCTCCAGGAATTGACAGAATATCAACTGAGATGTTTCAACAAACGGATGCAGCGCTGGAAATGCTCACTCATCTATGCCAAGAAATTTGGAAGACAGCTACCTGGCCAACCTACTGCAAGAGATGCACATTTGTACCCATTCCAAAGAAAGGTGATCCAACAGAATGTGGAAATTATCAAGCAGTATCATTAATATCACACAAACGTTAACTTTTGCTGAAGATCATTCAAAAGCAGTTGCAGCAGTACTTCAACAAGGAGCTGCCAGAAATTCAAGCCGAATTCAGAAGAGGATGTGGAATGAGGGATATCACTGCTGATATTAGATAGATCCTGGCTGAAAGCAGAGAATACCAGAAAGATGTTTATCTGTGTTTTATTGACTCTGCAAATGCATTCGACTGTGTGGATCATAACAAATTATGGACAACATTGTGAAGAACTGGAATTCCAGAACACTTAATCATGCTCATGAGGAACCTGTACATAGACTAAGAGGCAGTCATTCGAATAGAACAAGGATATACTGCATGGTTTAAAGTCAAGAAAGGTGTGCGTCAGGGATGTATCCTTTCACCATACTTACTGAATCTATATGCTGAGCAAGTAATCCAAGAAGGTGGACTATATGAAGAAGAATGTGGCTTTAGGACTGGAGAAAGGCTCATGAACAACCTGCAATATGCAGATGACACAATCTTGCTTCCTGAAAGTGAAGAGAACTTGAAGCACTTACTGATGAAGACCAAAGACTATAGCCTTCAGTATGGATTACATCTCACCGTAAAGAAAGCAAAAATACTCACAACTGGACCAATAAGCAACATAATGATAAATGGAGAAAAGAATGAAGCTGTCAAGGATTTCATTTTACTTGGATCCACAATCAACACCCACGGAAGCAGCAGTCAAGAAATCAGATGACACATTGTATTGGGCAAATCTACTGCAAAAGATCTCTTTAAAATGTTAAAAAGCAAAGATGTCACTTGAAACACGATGGTGTGCTTGACTCAAGCCATGGTGTTTTCAATCACCTCATATGCTTTTGAAAGCTGGACAATGCATAAGGAAGACTGAAGAATTGAAGCCAGTGAATTATGGTGTTGGTGAAGAATATCATGAATATCATGGACTGCCAGAAGAATGAACAATCTATCTTGGAAGAAGTACAGCCAGAATGCTCATTAGAAGCCAGGATGACCAGACTTGTCTCATGTACTTTGGACATGTTATCAGGAGGGACCAGCTCCTGGAGAAGAACAATATGCTTGGTAGAGGGTCAGCAAAAAAGAGGAAGACCCTGAACGAGATGGATTGACACAGTGGCTGCAACAATGGCCTCAAGCATAATAACGATTGTGAGGATGGCGCAGGACAGGGCAGTGTTTCATTCTGTTGTACACAGGGTTTCTATGAGTCGGAACTGACTCGACAGTCCTAACAACAACCCGTACTGGAACCCCAATTTTCTTGAGTGTCACCTTTCTCTTGATTTATTCTTGAACTGTAGTGGGTCGAAGACTGAACAGAAGTTAAGGTTGTGAACACTGAGTATAGATTATTCTTCTGTAACATCTGTTTAGGAAGGGAAGGAAGAAGAGTAGGGAAGTAGCCTTATAAGGATGTATTTAGAAATATGGAGGCAGAGACCAGAAGCCATATAGCTAAAAAAAAGTTGAAAGTAGTTCTTTCAAGGGAGGTGTAGAGCACAGGGCTGTTGTTTTTCATTGTAAGGCTTGTGGTGTATTATAGTTCATTAACACTCCTAGGCTTTTACCCAACTAATTTGAAAACTTATGTCCGCACAAAAACCTGCATGTGAATATAGCAGCTTGATTCATTATCATCAAAAACTGGAAGCAATGATGATGTCTTTCAATAGATGAATGGATATTATTTGATGACAATACATGTACTCATGGAATATTATTTGATGATAAAAAAGAAATGAGCTATCAAGCCACAAAAAGACATGGATGAATCTTTTAAATGCATACTGCTAAGTGAAAGAAGACAGTCTGAAAAAGTTACATACTGTATGATTCCAATTATATGACATTCTGGAAATGGTAGAGCTACAGAGACAGTGAACAAATCAATGGTTACTAAGGGTTGTGGGGTGCGGTGGGATTTTTAGGGCTGTGAAACTATTCTGTATGATACCATAATGGTGAATACAAGACATTAAGCATTTGTCAACCCATAAAACTTTACCACAGAGTAAACATGAATGTATGCAATTTTTAAAAAATCATTTAGGAGGTAGAGGATCCCAGGATGGAACACAGAATATGACAAAAGAATCCAAATGAATTACAAATGTGTAAAACAACCTCATTGAAGATTGGGGTAGGAGAACACGGTGTTGACCTAAGTAACTTTGGAAACGAGTAGAGTCTGTAAGACTAAAGGAAAAAGGAACTACATATACATAAGTATTGTACTCTAGTTGATAAACTTGGTTCCCATAGGGGTATGGGTTAACAATTCTGATACTGCTACACATATATACTGGAAATTAACAATTAAGTAAATGGATGGCAAATGGGAGCCAGGTTTTTCACTTGGAGTGGGCGATTACTAATAAGCATGGGGAGGTGACTAGAATGATCCATGTAGCAATGGAATAGAGATGGAGACATCAGTATAAACTCATGTTTAGTTTAATAGGACTCATACAGAAATATTTGTAGATATGTGTAAATGCATGGGTTGGAATCATCTTGATGGCAACTAACAAGATAACAACATGTGTAAATACACAGGTTAGTATACAAACATATACATTCTTGCTCTGTCAGCTGAGAGCGCTTAGAAGCAACAACACCCAGTAGCAACGGGCACAACTAGTGCCCAGATCTTGGTTTCTAATACAATTCTCCAATAAAAGGAACCAGGGCTACGTGGAAAAATGGCTGATTCTAGGACTGGCACAGGAAATATACAAGATGAGCCTGGAGTATCTTGAAGTGCCAGAAACTAAGAAAGCAGTCAAAACACGGACGCATGCATGCATGCACGAGCGCGCGCCCGCGCGCACACACACACACGCACACACGATGAGGAATGTCAAAAGGATACAGGAAACAACTGAAAAGAGTTTCCAGTAGCCAAAGCTGAAAAAATTTGAGCAACAAAATAAAGCAGTACTGGCTTATAATTCAGAGTATAAAATATTCATGAGTCCGTACTGATAGAAATAAATGATTACATAAATAAATGGGGGTACATAGACAAATCTTTTCTGCAGAAGAATTCCAAATAATTTATGCATTCTGTCCTTAAGGACAAGAGGAGTGCCATCACTCCTGTCTTTGCCTTGCAATTGTCTGGAAAGCCCTCCTCCTGCCTTTCCAGCTGGCAAATCCCTACTCATCCTCCAAGACCTACCATAAAACGCCTCTTCTTAATTGCCGTCTCAGACTCCCCACCCCCAAAACACCTGCTCAGTCATCTATGGTGTCTCATTCATTAAATTTATTGAGAATTTATTGTGTACCAGACAAATGCTAGATTCTGGGGCTAGAGATGAAAGCAATGTCTCTAACCCCAGAGAGCTCAGTCTAATGACATACCTATTTTAGCACCTTTCATCTTGCATTGTTTTTGCTTTTCTCTCTGAATAGACGATGAATTCTTTAGAGAGCAAGTTCTATTATCTTATTCACGTTTACATTCCCAGTACTGAAGACATTACTATATGTAGTAATTGACAACTGCAGTCAAGAACTGAATTATCTCAGTTTAAACAAGGACTACTTACAGGCAAACCAAACCATGAGAAAATAGTCTAAGATTTTATACTAATAGTGATTTTTAATTATCTGCAGAATTTTTCCCCCAGTGTTTGACTATATTACACACATTTTGGACAGCAGACAGACTGCATCAGCAAAGAATGAATTCAGCTTCAAGCAAAAGTGGAACCACCTTACAGTGGTTCAGCCCAGGTAAGTTACAGCAGCCCACTGAACTAACAAAAGACTTTCTCCTCCACCATCCTGGGCATGTTGGTCAATCACCTGAAGTTATTTCACTAAATGGTTGCCGTGGCTCTAGTATCACATCCATGTTGCAGGCAGGGAAAAGAGAAAGGGTAATGCATCTGCTCCCTGTAATCGGGAAAGCAAAAAAACATTTCTAGAAACTACCCACATATTGCTACTTACAGTTCATTGGCTGAGAAATTCCCCATGGCCAGCCCTGGCTCCAGGTAAGAATTTAGTTTTTCCAGGCTTTAAAACAGAGGTATAAAGTAGAGGACTTTGGGAACAGGTGTTGGGATATGCAGTGCCTGCCAGTCTACCTCTTTGGCTCCCTGCCCCCACCCCCATCCCCCAAATATAAATCATCCTTCCTATACATAAAGAGCACTCGTCTCGTCTCTATAGGAGACAACTCCAAGTCTCTTCCAGTTATTGATTCCAGTCTGAAATCTCTGGGTGAAATGCAGTTTTCCCCATCAGGTTCATATGGGCCCCTACGTGGTTCACTAACCTACAGCTAAAAAAGACAAGTTATCTACCCTCAACACACAACCTAACACACAAAGGCAGATGGGATCAGGATAACCACACATTCCATGCTTAAGTAAACAAAAAGATCTTACACTTAGATAGCCTTTAAGCTTAGAAATGTCCTTGTTAACACCTGGTTCCTGGTGCTCTGCCCAGTTCCTTCTCACTTACCTTAATGGCTGTTGCCCTATGGCAATTAAAAACCATAATTTGAAGTGGAAACATAATACCTTTAATTCCATTTTTGCAAGGCTCCAATCTTCACCCCTGCTAAGGCTGCTGCTGGGCCCTTTGGTTTAGTTTCAGTTATGGTTGGTTTTTCCAAACCAAGACTCTGAATCTTGGGACTCTCCATCAGCTTAGGCTACAAATTGCAAGCTTCTCTTCATTGTTAGTTGCCATCAAGTCTGCTCCAGCTCATGGTGACCCCATGCTCAACAGAACGAAACGCTGTCTGGTCCCACATCATCCTCACTATAGCTGGTGTCTGAGACCACTGTTGCAGCAACTGTTAATTTTGAGCACCTTCCACCCTAGGGAGCTCATCTTCCAGCGCTATATTGGGCAATATTCTGTTTTGATCCATAGGTTTTCATCAGCTAATTTTTGGAAGCAGACTGCCAGGCCTTCCTTCCTAGTCTTAGCCTGGGCCAGTTACTAGTTGCTATTGAGATTCTGACTCGTAATGATCCCATGTGTGTCAGAGAACTATACTCAATAGGATTTTCAATTGATTTTTCAGAAGCAGATTGCCAGGTCATTCTTCCAAGGCGCCTCTGAGTGGACTTGAACCTCCAACCTTTCGGTTAGCAAATAAGTGCTTAACAGTTTGCACTACCCAGGGACTCCATCTTTTTTGAAATCTGTTCATCATGGGTGACCCTGCTGGTAGTTGAAATACTGAGTATCATAGCAACATGCAAGCCACCACAATACAACAGACTGGTTGTGGAAGGGTATCTTAGGCAAGGCTCTATTTTCTTCTTCACTCTGCTTTCAAATCAGTGTCATCTAATCTGATTTTATTCCTCTTTGCATGGCTTTGCAGTTTGCACTTAATCAACACTTAGCATGTGTCACTGCTTTCCATGTACAATTTATTGAATTCCCCTAACAATCCTAAGAGGTAGTTACGATTATTATTTCCATTTTCAGATGAGGTACCCGAGCTACATGGTCACACAATGAATAGGTGGTGGAACCAGGATTTGAACCCAGGCAGGCTGGCACCAAAACCTGTGCCACTACAACTGCCTAAGAAGTCACCAACCCATGCCAACATCCTCTAGTTTCTCTATTATTTCCCTTAACACCCGTCTGGTCTGAATTCCAAAGGACAACAGGCAAATGTTTCACCAGCAAATAACTACGTTCACCAATTTTTCAGCATAGGATACTTGGGTCCTTGCTAATCCTGTCCTAACTCCTTCATCCTTTGGTATATGTCATTTGCAATTCCAAACATCAAATTGTTCATCAGGGTTCTTAGCTGCAAATGGGAGAACTCACACTAGCTTGTTCAAGCAGAAAAGGAATTTATAAAACATTAGATAGCAAACAGCATCTCCAGACAGGCCAGGGTCAAGCTTAGGGGTTTTAAATAAAATTCCCAAACTACTCTAGAAACTGCTCCACAAAAACTGTCCTGCCACAGACACCAAAAACACACCAAAGATAAATCTCACTACTGGATGACAAGGTGTCTGCCACTGCCGCCCAAATGCTAGACAACACTGCCTATTCTTGCCACAAACTGCAAAAACAGACTCTTCACCAAGTTCTATTCCAACTTGAAGTACATGTTCTTGCCTCAGCTGCAAGAGTCTCTATCTTAGGGAGGTGGAGCTGATATGAGAAATTCCCAGAAAGGATTTTCAGAAGATCCTGGGGGGGAGGGGGGGGGGGGGAGGGAGCACCAAGAATGAAGTCTACTACACCAAATATTTCTATTTTAGGTTAATATTGAAAATCTCAAGTTTCTCAAGCATGAAGATTTTTAGGAATTATTCCAGTTATTAAAAATTCATTCAAATAATGTACTACATGATTAATGCACCTATGTATAATTTGACAAATAACAAAGAAATTGAGGAGAAAGTCACTAAGTTGTGCCCACGCCAGTAAACACCATAGTAGTGTAAGTCACTTGCATTTCTCCTTGAAATCATGAGAATGTCAGGAAAAAAACCATCTAAATGCACATAAACATTATTATAAAGCATAAAAATAACACAAGCACTAATGGCAGTGTGGAATTTATACCTTAAGAACATTAAAGTTTATACAAATTAAACTGACACATAATATTCAGCGTACCACATTTAGACATTTATAAGCCCAAATGTGGTATCCATATTAACATTCATACACTTAATTCCACAGGTTAAACAGTCCAAGTTCCAGGGCTGCTTTTGATTCTTACATCCTGCGAAAGTTCAACTATGTAATTCTTTCACCGTATACTCTTTAACCCAAACTTATTTTATAGAATATTTACACCTTTTATCATAAAACTTGGGTATTAATTCGATTCAGTAAATAATACCACAAAAGATAAAACGTTATTCTTTTATTTATGTTAAAAAAAAACATGAGAAAATCCTTTTTTAAAAAGGGTCAGAATATTCCTTATGTCTCCAAACCAAGTCCAGGGATGCAAAGAAATACTGAGTTCTTTCTCTCCCCTTAAGGATCACAATATGCTTTCATATTGTTATAAACTAGAGACAACACAGATACATGTCCTTCAGTTGTCATTTCAGGGAACTCATGTGCAGTCTGATACCTGGGCAAGCAAGGAACAGAACACAGGCACAAGTATATTCTGGAAATACCTCCTGTTCTGGCAATGAACCTCAGTACCAAATATTTTTCTTTTTTGTGGTCCTGCTAAATTTTTAAACCATACATACCACCGCATTTCAATGGTACAATTTTTGCACAACTGCAGAATTATATTAACTGGCAGTACTGTTTTAAGTAGCTGAATTTTATAAAATTTAAGATTACATATGAGTAACACTATTGCAAAATTTTGCCAGCAGAAATATGACCCCAAGGAACTGCCATTTCCAAAACATAATTGGGCACACATTTGCAATGCACCTGCTAGGTACTGAATTAATGTCATTTCTGATCTACACTAAAGACTATGTTTGAATTGCTGAAAGCAAAATGCTAGATTCATGATTTCTATACCCATTTAACCCCTAAATTCATCACAAACCCTAGTCTGACTTCGTTTAATGGCAAATGATTCATCCAAACAGGTTGTGGTAGGCTCACAATTCTTCAATCTTAGTTCAGATGGTAAAGAGTTTTTCTACAACTGGAGTCAGTAAGAAGAATTTCTCTGTTAGAGAAAGCAGACATTTTCACCTTTGGCAGACTGCCAAGATGCTTTATTATGGAATTTATGAAGCTACAGTTTAGTAACTTGCAGATTAAAAAAAAAAAAAAAAAAGAAAGACGAAAGGAAAAAAAGCAAAGGATAACTTAATGCAACCCCATGTCCCAAAACTTTTAGATTTTTTTTAGTGCAAGAAACGCTGTATCAATGAGACACTTGAGAATTAACCATGAAAGCCTAGGAAAAAAATATGATCAACTCAGAAACGGTAATAAAAAAAGAGAAACAACCAGAGAGGCACACAGATTTTTTTTTTTTTTTTAAAGGATTTTTATACTATATTAAAAAACCACAAAATAAAAAAGGAATCAATCCACGTATATCTTAGAAGTCCTTCCAAGGGTCTCAGAACCCAACAGCCACAGAGGCTGCCGCCTTTTTCTTCTTTGCTCAGCCTGTAGCTCATTTAAGGATCATCAGAGGTGACTCGTGTTCTAGGTTTTTAAGATCAAACTTGTTCCGCCAAATCCAAGACCCTGAATTTATCCAAATTGTAGAAACATGCTTTCACCACCCGTCCACCAAAATACCTCCCATTCAGATCAACAACAGCTAAAAGGCAAACAAAAAGACAGTTAGTTAATACAGGTATCCTATTAGACATTACAGGAACATATTTTAATTATAAAGGTTAAGATAAAAATTCAACTTTTTTATTCTTAATATTTAGCTGTACAATTTACCTTTAATTGCTGATTCAACCCTCTCAAATTCCAAAAATATTCGTACTGCTTCATCATCAGGGGCACCAGGAATCTGGAAAAGAATTGCAAGTATAATGAAGTAGCTATCATTTGAGATACCACTGAATGTGAGTTTTCTACCTTAAATGATTTCTGTCAGAGTAAGTATTCCAATTATCATCATATATGGCCAAGCAGCAGTCAAATATCAATGAAATAAGAATAATTTGTCATCAAAATTTTGTTGAATGTCTGTTTCTATAACAGGCACTGTGTTAGGTGCTAGGAACACACAGCTAAGTGAGACAGCCTTTGACCACCTGGAGGTCTAATGCCTGCTGACACGTATACAAATAACTATGCAGTCAACAAACAATAATACAACATAGAAGAAAAGCAGAAATTTTAAATAAAAGAGGTTAGTACTCTCAATGTCTTCTTTTTTGAACATTTTATTGTTGTTTAGGTGAAAGTTTACACAGTAAATCAGTTTCCCATTCAACAATTTATACATGGCTTGTTTTGTGACATTGGTTGCAAACCCTTTAATGTGCCAGCACTCTCCCCCCTTCCTCCCTGGGTTCCCTGTGTCCATCTGCCCAGCTTTCCTGCCCCTACAGTCCTTCTCAACTCTTTGCTTTTGGGCAAATGCTGCCCAAAATATATAACTGATTGTTCTGAAGTATATATTCCTCCTTGTGGTATTGTTCACTTTATAGGCCTATATATTGTATGGCCACAATGTGATCTCTGGGAGCGATTTTAGTTCCAAGATTGAAGGGTGCCTAACGGCCATGGTCTCAGGGATTTCATCAGTCTCGATCAGGCTAGTAAGTCTGGTCTTATGAGTTTGAATTTTGTTCTACATTTCTCTCCCACTCTGTCCATGACCTACTATTGCGGTCCCAGTCACAGCAGTCGGTAGTGTTAGCTGGGCACCATCTAGTTCTTCTGGTCTCAGGCTAGTGGAGATCATAGTTCATGTAGTCCATTAGTCCTTCAGACTAATTCCTGAGTCTTTGGTTTTCTTCACTCGTCTTTGCTCCATATGGGAAGAAACCAACTGTAGTACCTTACATGGCCATTCACAAGCTCTGAAGACCCCAGTTGCTACTCACCAAGGTAGGATGTAGAACATTGTCTATATGGATTATGATATGCCAATTAACCTAGATGTCCCCTGAAACTATGGTCTCTAGCCCTAAAGCCCAGTATCTCAGTCCTAGGAAGAAGATGGTTATGGCTAACAAGTTTTCATGACTGTGTTCCCTGTCTGTGTGCACTACTGCATACATGGGTATATCTGCAGCATGTATACACATATATGTAAGTGGGTGTACTTCCATATACCCTCCCACCCCTCTTCAGCTTACATATCTACCTATGTATCCACTCGTCCATCGTTTCTTGTTACTGCTGTTGCAGGACAGGACTGTATTAGTATTTACCATTGTTGCCTTTTACTCTTGCCTTTCAGTGTCTTCCTTTATGTTGTGCTGACTTCCCCCATATTGTGTATTATCTCTCTCTTCACAAAAGTAAATACATGTCTACTATCTAGTTAGTGGTCCTCCCACCTCCATCCCTGGTAACCATCAAAGAGTGTTTCTGTGTGAAAACCTTTCCTTGAGTTTTTATAATAGTCTCATACCGTATTTTGTCCTTTTGTGACTGACTTATTTCACTCAGCATAATGTCCTCCAGGTTCATCTATGTTATGAGATGTTTCCGGGATTCACTGTTATTCTTTAACATTGTGTAATATTCCATTGTGTGTATGTACCACAGTTTGTTTATCCATTCACCTGCTGAAAAGCACTTAGGTTGTTTCCAGCTTTTTGCTACTGTAAATAATGCTGCAATAAACATGGGTGTGCATATCTATTCATGTCATGGCTCTAGTTTCTTTAGGATATATACCTAGGAGTGGTATTGCTGGATCATATGGTATTTCTATTTCTAGCTTTTTGAGGATGCGCCATATCGTTTTCCATAGTGATTATACCATTTTACATTCCCACCAGCAGTGTATGAGAGTTCCAACTGCCCTACAGCCTCACAAGCATTTGTAGTTTTGTGTTATTTTCATCAGTGCCATTATTACCTGTTTAAGATGTTATCTCACTGTAGTTTTAATTTGCAATCATGTTTTCATGTATTTGTTGGCTGCCTGTTTGTCTTCTTTGGTGAAATGTCTGTTCATCTCCTTTGCCCACTGTTTTTTTTTTAAAAACTTAGATTTTTCTTTTTATTGTACCTTAGGTGAAGGTTTACAGAGCAAATAGTTTCTCATTCAACAGTCAGCACACATATTGTTTTATGACATTGGTTAACAACCCCATGATATGTCAATACACCCTCTTCTCAACCTTGGAGGACTTTTTTTTTTGGTGAAAATACAGGTAGCCAAAGATACACCGTTTGAAAAATTTCTATACATACAATTCAGTGACATCAATTATATTCTTCCAGTAGTGCTGTTATTCTCACTATCCTTTTCCAAATTATTCCATCACCATTGTATTCAACTCACTGTTCCCCAGGTTTTCCATCAAACCTTTTGAGTTGCTGTTGTCAGTTTGATCTCACATACTTTTTTTTTTTTTTTTTTAAACTTTAGATGAAGGTTTACAGAACAGTTTCTCTTTAAACAGCTAGTACGCATATTGCCCTATGACAATGGTTAACAACACCACGACTTGTCGACACTGTCCCTTCTCAACCTTGGGTTCCCTATCACCAGCTTTACTGTTCCCTTCTGGCTTCTAGTCCTTGTCCCTGGACTGCTGTGCTTCATTAGTCCCATTTTGTTTTATGTGCCTTTGCCCGTTTTTTAATTGGACTGTTTCTTTTTTTGGTGTTGAGTTGTTGGAGTTTTCTATAAATTTTAGAGATTAGACCCTTGTCAAGTATGTCGTAGCCAAAAATTTTTTCCTGGTCTGTGGCTTCTCTTTTTACTCTTCTGGAAAAGTCTTTTTTTTTTTTTTTCACTTTTTTGTCTGTTTTTATTCAGCATGATACTTCTGAGATTCATCCATGTTACATATCTGTAGTTCATTCTTTTTTATTTTACTGTTTATTGACGTAGTTTAAATGAAGTTTACATTTCAAGTTAGTCTCCCGTACAAAAATTTATACATACATCGTTATGTGACCCTAACTGCTCTCCCTATACTGTGACAGCACACTCCTCCTTTCCACCCGATTTCCCATGTCCATTCAACCAGCTCCTAACCCTCTCTGCCTTATCTCACCTCCAGACAGAACCTGCCTGTTTAGTCTCTTGTATCTACTTGAGCTAAGAAGCACACTCCTCACGAGTATCACTTTATGTCCCAAAGTCCAGTCCAATCCCTGTCTAAATGCTAGCTTCGGAAACTGTTTTAGTTCTGGGCTGATAGAGAATCCAGGGGCCATGCTTTCTGGGATTCCTCCAGTCTCATTCAGACCACTAAGTCTGGTCTTCTTACTAGAATTTGAGTTTTGCACCCCCATCTTTGTCCTGCTCAATCAGGGACTCTCTGTTGTGTTCCCTGTCAGGGCTGTCACTGGCAGTAGCCGGGCACCATCTAGTTCTTCTGGTCTCAGGCTGACAAACTCTCTGGTTTATGTGGCCCTTTCTGTCTCTTGGACTAATACTTTCCTTGTGTCTCTGGTGTTCTTCATTCTCCATTACTCCAGGTGGTTCGGACCAATTGATGCATCTTAGATAGCCGCTTGCAAGCTTGCAAGCTTTTAAGACCCCAAACACCACGCACCAAAGTAGGATGCAGAACACTTTCTTAATAAGCTTTGTTATGCCAACTGACCTAGATATCCCCTGAAAGCACGATCCCCAGACTCCTACCCCTGCTACTCTGTCCCTCCAAGTGTTTGACTGTATTCAGGAAACTTCTTAGCTTTCATTTAGTCCAGTTGTGCTGACCCTGTAGTGTGTGCTGTCCTTCCCTTCACCTGAGATAATTCTAATCTACTATCTAGTTAATAAATAACCCTCACCCTCCCTCCCCACTCTCATAAACATCAAAGAATGTTTTCTTCTGTGTTTAAACCTTTTCTTGTGTTCTTGTAATAGCGGTCTTATACAGTATTTGTCCTTCTGTGACAGAGAAATTCACTCAGCATAATGCCTTCCAGATTCTTCCATGTTGTTTCATGGCTTCATCACTGTTATCATTGCATAGTATTCCACTGTGTGGATATACCATAATTTGTTTACCCATTCATCCATTCCTGGGCACCTAGGTTGTTTCCATCTTTTTGCTATTGTGAACAGTGCTACAATGAACATGGGTGTGCATACATCTATTTGTGTGACGGCTCTTATTTCTCTAGGATATATTCCAAGGAGCAGGATAGCTGGATCATATGGTACTTTTATTTCTAGCTTTTTAAGGAAGCACCAAATCGATTTCCAAAGTGGTTGTACCATTTTACATTCCCACCAACAGTGTATAAGTGTTCCAGTCTCTCCACAACCTCTCCAGCATTTATTATTTTGCGTTTTCTGGATTAATGCTACCCTTGTTGGGGTAAGATGATATCTCATTGTAGTTCTGATCTGCATTTCTCTAATGGCTAATGATCCTGAGAATTTCTTCATGTGTCTGTTAGCCGCTTAAGTTATCTTCTTTGGCGAAGTGCCTGTTCATATCCTTTGCCCATTTTTTAATTGGGTTATTTGTCCTTTCGTTGTTGACGTTTTGCAGTATCTTGTAGACTTTAGAGATTAGACACTGATCAGATTTGTCGTAGCCAAAATTTTTTTCCAAGTCTGTATGTTGTCTTTTGACTCTTTTGGTGAAGTCTTTTGATGAACGTAAGTGTGTGACTTTTACATGCGCCCAGTTATCTAGTCTCTCTTCTGGTGCTTGCACATTGTTACTTACGGTTCGTATTGTTTATGCCATGTATGAGAGCTCCTAGCATTGTCCCTATTTTTTCTTCCATGATCTTTATCGTTTTCAATTTTATATTTAACTCTTTGATCCATTTTGAGTTAGTTTTTTGTGCATGGTGTGAGGTATGGGTCTTGTTTCAGTTTTCTGCACATGGATATCGAGTTCTGTCAGCACCATTTGTTAAAGAGACTGTCTTTTTCCGAATTAATGGACTTTGGGCCCTTATCAAATATCAGCTGCTCATGATGGATTTACGTCTGGATTCTCAATTCTGTTGCATTGGTCTACGTATCTGTTGTTGTACCAGTACCAGGCTGTTTTGACTACTGTGGCAGTATAATAGGTTCTAAAATCAGGTAGTGTGAGGCCTCCCACTTAGTTCTTCTTCTTGAGTGATGCTTTACTTATTCAGGCCTCTTCCCTTTCCATATGAAGTTGGTGATTTGTTTCTCCATCTCATTAAAAAATGCTGTTGAAAGTTGGATCAGGATTGCACTGTATCTGTTTATCTCTTTGGGTACTACAGACATTTTCACAATGTTGAGTCTTCCTATCCATGAGCAAGGTATGTTTTTCCACTTATGCAGGTCTCTTTTGGTTTCTTGCAGTAGTGTCTTATAGTTTTCATTATATAGGTCTTTTACATCTCTGGTTGGATTTATTCCTCAGTATTTTATCTTCTTGGGGACTACTGTAAATGGTACTGATTCGGTGATCTCCTCTTCGAGGTTCTCTTTGTTGATGTAAAGAAATCCAACTGATTTTTGTATGTTTATCTTGTATCCTGAAACTTTGCTGAAATCGTCTAAATTAGTTACAGCAGTTTTCTTGTGGATTCTTTGGGGTTTTCTGTGTATAAGATCATATCATCTGCAACCAGAGGTAATTTTACTTCTTCCCTACCAATTTGGATGCCCTTTACTTCTTTTTCTAGCCTAACTGCTCTGGCTAGGACCTACAGAACAATGTTGAATAAGAGTGGTGATAAAGGGCATCCTTGTCTGGTTCCCATTCTCAAGGTGAATGCTTTCGAAGTCTCTCCATTTAGGATGATGCTGGCTGTTGGCTTTGTATAAATGCCCTTAATTATGTTGAGGAATTTCCCTTTTATTCCTATTTTGTTTAGAGTTTTTATCACGAATAGGTGTTGGACTTTATCAAATGCCTTTTTTGCAGCAATCGATAACATCATGTGGTTCTTGTCTTTTGTTTTATTTATGTGATGGATTACACAGATTGTTTTTCTAATGTTGAACTATCCTTGCATACCTGGTTTAAATCCCACTTGATCATGGTGAATTATTTTTTTGATATGTTGCTGAATTCTGTTGAGGATTTTTGTGTCAATGTTCATGAGGGATATTGGTCTGTAATTTTCTTTGTTTATGGTATCTTTACCTGGTTTTGTTATCACGGTTATGCTAGCTTCACAGAATGATTTTGGGAGTATTCCAACCTTTTCTATGCTCTGAAATACTTTCAGTAGTAGTGGTGTTAACTCTTCTCTAAAGGTTTAGTAGAATTCTCCAGTGAAGCCATCTGGGCCAGGGCTTTTTTTGAGGAGTTTTTCAATTACGTTTTCAATCTCTTCTTTTGTTATGGGTTTACTTAGTTGTTCTACCTCTGTTTGTGTTAGTTTAGGTAGGTAATGAGCTTCTAGAAATTTGTCCATTTCCTCCAGGTTTTCAAATTTGTTAGAGTACAATTTTTCACAGTATTCTGTTATGATTCTTTTAATTTCAGTTGGGTTTGTTGTGATACCACCCATCTCATTTCTTATACAAGTTATCTGCTTCCTCTTCTGTTTTTGTCAGTTTGGCCAATGGTTTATCAATTTTGTTGATCTTTTCAAAGAAACAGCTTTTGGTCTTGTTAACTCTTTCAACTGTTTTTCTATGCTCTATTTAATTCTGCTCTAATTCTTATTATTTCCTTTCTTCTGGCACCTGAGGGCTACATTTGTTGCTCTCTTTCTACTTCTTTCAGTTGTAGGGTTAATGTTTTGATTACGGCCCTTCTTTTCAGATGTGTGCATTTATTGCTATAAACTGACCTCTGAGCACTGCTTTTGCTGTGTCTCAAAGGTTCTCGTAGGATGTACTTTCATTCTCATTTGATTCTATGAATTTCTTTATTCCATCCTTAATTTCTTCTATAACCCAGTTGTCTTTGACCAAGGTGTTGTTTAGTTTCCATGTGTTTGATTTTTTTCCTTGCTTTTTCTGTTACTGATTTCTACTTTTATGGCTTTATGGTCAGAAAAGTTGCTTTGTAATATTTCGATGCTTTGGATTTTTTTAAGGCTTACTTTATGGTCTAATACGTGGTCTATTCCAGAGAACATTCCGTGTGCACTGGAAAAGAAAGTGTACTTGGCTGCTGTTGGGTGGAGTGTTCGGTATATGTCTATGAGATCAAGTTGGTTGACTGCAGCATTTAGATCTTACCTGTCTTTGTTGAGCTTCCTTCTGGATGTTGTCCTTCACCAAAAAGTGGTGTGCTGAAGTCTCCTATTGCTATTGCGGAGCTGTCTACCTTTCTTTTCAATGCTGTCAGTTTGTTTCATGTATTTTGGAGCCCTGTCGTTGCGCGCGTAAATATTTATTATAGTTATGTCCTCCTGGTGTACTGACCTTTTAATCATTATATAGTGTCCTTCCTTATCCTTTGTGGTGGATTGTACTTTAAAGTCTATTTTGTCCGAGATTAGTATTTCCACTCCTGCTCTTTCTTGAGTGTTGTTTGCTTGATATGTATTTTTTTCATCCTTTGGTGAGTTTGTGTCTTTAAGTCTAAGGTGTGTCTCTTGTAGGCAGCATATAGACGTATCGTGTTTTTTTAATCCAATCTTCCACTCTGTCTCTTTATTGGTGCATTTAGTCCATTTACATTCAGCGTAATTATTGATAGATATGAATTTAGTGCTGTCATTCTGATGCCTTTCTTTGTGCGTTGTCCAGTTTCTTTGTTGCACTTAATTTTCTGTGCTGAGTCGTTTTTCTTTATGTATTTTCTTTTCATCTTTTTCACTGCTGTTGATTTTCTGTTTGCTGAGTCTTCATATTTTTCTAGCTTTTTATTCTGACTTGTAGCATTGTTAGTTTCCTTTGTGGTTACCTTAATATTTACCCCTATTCTTCTATAACAGTCTTTTATTTCTTTATATAGCCTTGAGCTCCCTTCCATATGAAAAATCTAGGCCTACATTTTTTAAGTCCCTCTTTTGTTTTAATGTTGTCATCTTTTACATATTGACATCTGTTTCCCTATTTTCAGTGTTTTAGCTTTGGTTTATTTTTGTGACTTCTGTATCTGGGTTGATATCTCGTTGGTCTGTCCTGTGTTCTAGTCGTGGGTTGTTAGCTGATGTTACTGATTTTCTAACTGGAGGGCTCTCTTTAGTTAATTTCTTGTAATTTTGGTTTGGTTTTTGCAAATTCTCTAAACTTCTGTTTTTCTGGAAATGCCCTAATTTCGCCATCACATTTGAGAGACAGTTTTGCTGGATATATAATTCTTGACTGGCAATTTTTTTCTTTTAAGGCTTTATATATGTCATCCCATTGCCTTCTTGCCTGCATGATTTCTGCTGAGTAGTCTGAGCTCAGTCTTATTGACTCTCCTTTGTAGATGACTTTTCGTTTCTCCCTAGCCGCTCCTAAAATTCTCTCCGGTTTTGGCAAGTTTGATTATAATATGTCTTGGTGACTTTCTTCTGGGATCTACCTTATGTGGGGTTCGATAAGCATCTTGGATAGATATCTTCTCATCTTTCACGATACCAGGGAAGTTTTCTGCCAACAAATCTTCAACAATTCTCTCTTTATTTTCTGTTATCCCCCCGGTTCTGGTGCTCCAATCGTAATTATTCCTCTTGATAGAATTCCACATAATTCTTAGGGTTTCTTCATTATTTTAAATCCTTTTATCTGATTTTTCTCAAGTAAGTTCGTGTCAAGTGCTTTACCTTCAACCTCATTAATTCTGACTTCATTGCCTCAATTCTGTTCCTATGACTTTCTATTGAGTTGTCTAATTCTGTCATTTTATTGTTAATCTTCTGGATTTCTGATTGCTGTCTCTCTATGGATTCTAGCAGCCTGTCAAATTTGTCATTTTGCTCTTCTCTTTTCAATTTCCTCTATTTCTAGTTCTGTGTTTTGATTAATTTACTTCCTAATCTCTTGAAGGTTCTGTGTATTAATCTTTTGTATTCTGCCTCTGTTAATTCCATGAAATTTCCCTCCTCTGGAAAATTTCTAGATTCTTTATTTCGGGATCTTTCTAAAGCCATCATGGACTGTCTCTTTATGTGACTAGATACTGGCTGTTGTCTCCAAGCCATCAGTAAGTTATTATGTTTACTTATTTTATGTTTGCTTACAGTGTCCTAGCTTCTTGTTTTGTTTTGCTATGCCCAGATAGGCTGCTAGTGTGAGCTTGTTTGATTACTGGCACTTTTGAAGCTGTGATGTCCTATCACTGGGTGGTTAGATTTGTTACTAGACATTTGAGCTGAGGAGTCCACCCACTCCTCCTATATGGATTCAGCTCAAGTGCTCAGGTAGATAGCCACCAACTGTGTGGTGCAGCCTCTCACCTACGGTCGTAGACAGGCATAGGTGATTGATGCAGGCACAGGTATCTGGCTGTAGCAGGGGGACACACTCTGAACAAGGGCTGGGGGGCACCTCTTATGCTTGGGCCCCTATTGCAAGTGGCTAGGTGGCGTGGGTTGGAGCCACCAGTCCTCAGGCCCCTGATGTGGGTAGGTAAACATCCTGCTTAATGGGCGGTGTCAAATGTCACTAACCTGCCACTTCACAGCTGAAACAGTTGAAGTTAGACTTCAGGCATATACCCTATACCCTGTTGTACTGTGGTAATGAGGGCCTACGCTGTTGAAATGGGCCCACACGAGTCTATGCAAGGGGAAAGGTACTCAAAGTCCATGGATCCCTTATGCCTGTGCCTAAGCAAAGGAGCTGTGCCCACCCTGTGTTCCTGGCTTAGGGGAGCCGGCAGTTTATTTTTTTCCCCCAAGGCAGGGAGAATGGCTCAGGGCATGTGACGGATCCTACTTCCAGCCCAGGGGTCTCAACAATTGCTGAAGCTGGTCCAGGACCCAGTGCACAGTAGGGAACGGGGAGGTAAATAGGAGAGAGGTTTTTCCCTAAGGGGAGTGTTTTTGATCTGTGTGTTAGGCCGAATGCAAGTACTTATCTTTCGCCAATTGAGGGCTGCTTCTCACTGGTTCTGGATGGCCGAGTAGACTCTCTTCCGCTGGGTCTCTCCTGGTGGAGAATATGCCTCCCAAGCACCAGTGCCTGCCTGCCTCACCGCTCACCCATGAGCTGCCAGGCCTGAAGGGCTGAGGCTCTCGCCAGGTCAGGCAACTCCTTGCTGCTTCTGAACCATCTCCCCCTGCCACTCAATCTGGTTCCTCAACTTTTCCTTTGATGTTCAGGGCTCTTAGATTGTCATATATCATTGATTCACTTGTTTTTTCGGGTCTTTGTTGTAAGAGGGTCCACCGGCAGCGCCTGAATACTCTACCATCTTGGCCCTGCCTCATCTTCTGGAAGTCTTGATGAGCCTAAGTATTTTATTTTCAGGAGGTCCCAATCATCTAGTTTATCTTCTGCTGTTTGTGCTTTTTTAGTTACAGTTGGTAGTTTATTTATGCCATAAATTAAGGCTCCTAGGTTTGTCCCCATTTTTTTTTCCCCTATGATCTTTATGGTTTTAGGTTTCACATTTAGGTCTTTGATTCATCTCGAGTCAGTTTTTGTGTATGGTGTGAGGTGTAGATCCTGTTTCATTTTTCTGCAAATGGATATCCAGTTTTGCTGGCACCGTTTGATAAAGACTACCTACCTCTTTCCCATTTAATAGATTTCGACCGTTTGTCAAAGACAAGCTGTCCATAGGTGGATGGTTTTACCTCTAGGTTCTCAATCCTGTTCTATGTCTCTACTGTGGTACCAGTACCAGGCTGTTTTGACTACTGTGGCTATAGTAGATCGAGAGTGTGAGACCTCCTACTTTGTTGTTCTTCTTCAGTAATGCTTTACTTGTCCACGGTCCGTCTCCTTTCCATATAAAGTTGGTGATTAATTTTTCCACTTCATTAAAGAGTATTTTTTAAATTTTGATTGGGACTGCATTATCTCTCTAGATCGCTTTGGGTAGTACTGTCATTTTCACAATGTTAAATCTTTCTATCCATGAGCATAATATGTTTTTTATTTATGCAGGTCTCTGGGTTTCTTGCAGCAGTTTTTTTGTAGTTTTCTTTGTTTAAATCTTTTTCATCCCTAAACCCAAACTCGTTGCCATCAAGTTGACTCCAACTCATAGCAACTCTATAGGACAGAGCAGAACTGGCTTGTATGGTTTCCAAGGTGTGGCTGGTGGGTTCGAACTGCTGACCTTTTCAGTCAGCAGCCTTTACACTTAATCACTGCACCACCAGGACTCCCTAGTTAGGTTTATTGCCAAGTATTTTATTTTTTGGGGGGCTTTTATAAATGGACCTATCTTCCCGATTTCCTTTTCAGAGTTTGCTTTAGGTTAGTGTAGAGGCATCCGACTGATTTTTATATGTTCATTTTATACCCTACCACTTTGCTAAATCATTCTATTAGTTCCGGTAGCTTTCTTGTATAGTCTCTGGAATTTTCTATGTACAGGATCATGCCATCTGCAAATAGGGATAGTTTTACTTCTTCCTTACCAATTTGGATTTCTTTTATTTCCCTATCTTGCCTTATTGCTCCAGTTAGGACTTCTAGTACAATATTGAATAAAAGTGGTGATAAATGACATCCTTGTCTAGTTCCCATTCTTAAGAGAAATGCTTTCAGTATCTCTCCATTGAGAATAACATTGGTTGTTGGTTTTGTATACATGCTCTTAACAAATATTTAGGAATTTCCCTTCTATTCCTATTTTGCTGAGAGTTTTTATCCAGAATGGTTTTGGATTTTATCAAGTGCCTTTTCTACATCAATAGAGACGATCATGTGATTATTTTCCTTTGTTTTATTTATGTGGTGAATTATACTGATTTTCTAATGTGAAACCATCCTTGCATACCTGGCATGAATCCCACTTGGTTGTAGTGCATAATTTTTTTGATATGTTGTTGAATTCTGTTGGCTAAGATTTTGTTGAGAATTGTTGTGTCTATATTCATGAGGTATACTGGTCTATGATTTTCTTTTTTAGTGGTGTCTTTGCCTGGCTTTAGTACCAGGATTATGCTGGCTTTATAGAATGAATTTGGGAGTTATTTCTTTTCTATGTTCTGGAATAGTCTGAGTAGGACTGATGTCATCTTTTCTCTGAATGTTTGGTAGAATTCTACAGTAAAGCCATCTGGGCCATGGCTTTTTTTTTTGGTTGTTGTTGGAAGGTTTTTTTTTTTTTTTTTTTTTAAATCTCTTCAATTTCTTTTGTTATAGGTCTGTTTAAATTTTCTACTTCAGTGTTGTATTACTTTAGGCAGGCAGTGTGTTTCTAGAAATCTGCCCATTTCTTCTAGGTTTTCAAATCTGTTGGAATACAGTTTTTCAGAATATTCTGTTATGATTCTTTTTATCTCAGTTGGTTCTGCTGGAATGTTGCCCATCTCATTTGTTATTTTGGTTATTTGCATCTTCTTTCCTTTGTCAATTTGGCTGGTGGTTTGTCTATTTTATTGACCCTGTTAAACAACCAATTTCTAGTCTTGCTGATTCTTTATATTTTCTGTTTTCCATTTCATTTATTTCTGCTCTAATCTTTATTATTTCCTTTTTTCTGGTGACTGTGGGCTTCTTTTGCTGCTCTTTTTCTATTTGTTCAAGTTGTCAGGTTTATCTACTGATTTTGGCCCTTTCTTCTTTGATATGTGCATTTAGTGCTTTGATTTCTCCTCTAAGCACTGCTTTTGCTGTGTCCCATAGGTTTTGGGTACGCTGTATTTTCATTCTCATTTGATTCTAGGAATTCTTAAATTTCATTTTTAATTTCTTCTATTACCCAGTGTGGTTCATCAAGTTGTTATTCAGTTTCTATGTTTGATTTTTTTTCCCATTCTTTCTGTTACTGAGTTTTAATTTTTAGCATTGTGGTTGGAGAAGATGCTTTGTATTACTTCAGTGTTGAATTTGTTGAAGCTTGCTTTGTGGCCTAAAACACGGTCTGGTCTGGAGAATGATCCGTGTATGCTGAAGAAGAATGTATATTGTGCCACAGTTGGAATGTTCTGTATATGTCTTTAAAGTTAAGTTTGTTAATTGTTATTTAGCTGTTCTGTATGTTTGTTTAGTTTTTATTTGTTCTGTCCTTCATCAAAAGGGGTGTGTTAAAGTCTCCAAATATTATTCTGGAACTGTCAATATCTCTTTTCAATGCTGTTAAGAGTTTGTTTTATGCATTCTGGAGCTCTGTTATTGGGTGCATAGAGATTTATTATAGCTACATCTTGGTGGATTGTCCCTTTAATCATTAGATGATGCCCCTCCTTGTCTCTTATGATGGATTTTGATTTAAAGTCTATTTTATCAGAAATTAATATTGCCACTGCTGCTTTTTGGTTACTGTTTACATGATACATTTTTTTCCATGCTTTGACTTTTAACCTATTTATGTCGTGTCTAAGGTGTCTCTCTTGTATGCAACATACTGATGGGTCATGTTTTCTTATCCATTCTGCCACTCTGTCTCTTGGCCGGTGCATTTAAAACATTTACAGTGTGATTATCAACAGGTATGAATTTACTGTTCTCAAATATTATTTGTTGTGGAGTTGCTGTTTTCTCTGTTCCATTTAATCTTCTGTGCCAAATTCTTTTTATATATTTTTCATTTCCTTCACTGTTGTTTATTTTGTGTTTACCGAGTCTTTATGGTTTTCTTCTTCATTTTGGTGAGTAGGTTTACTATCTCTCTTTGTTATTACTCTGATGTTTATCTTCTAAGTTTAAAATAGTGTGTTATTTCTTGATTATAGTCATAACTTCCTTCCATATGGAAGTTCTATGTCTACACCATTTATTCCCTCTTGTGTTTTGAAGTTGTCATTGCTTACAGACTGACATCTGGTTCCCCATTTTCATTTCTGTAGCTTTATCTTACTTTTGAGATTTCTCTGAGTCGGCATCTTGGTGATGTCATCATGTAGCTTACTCTCAGGTTGCTGTCTGATGTTGTTGGTTCTCTATCCAAAGGACTTCCTTTAAAATTTCTTGTAAGGATGGTCTGGTTTTTACAAATTCCCTTAATTTATGTTTATCTGAGAATGTCTTAATTTCACCATCATATCTGAGAAACATTGCTGGGTATGTAATTCTTGGTTGGCAATACTTTTCTTTCAGAGTTCTATATATATCACCCCATTGCCTTCTTTCCTGCATGGCTTCTGCCAAGAAATCAGAGCTTAGTCCTACTGGAGTCCCTTTGTAGGTGGTATTTTGTTTTTCCTGAGGTGCTCTCAGAATTTTCTCTTTAACTTCGGATTTGGAAAGTTTGACTGTGATATATCTTGGTGATTTTCTTTTGAGGTCTATCCAGTATGGAAATCTTCTCATCTTTCATGATATTGGGGAAGTTTCCTTCCAGCAGATCTTCAAAAATTTTTTTTTTTCCTTGTCTCCTCCTCTTCTAGGATTCCAATCACACATAAATATTTCTCTTCATAGTGTTCCACATAACACTTAGGCTTTCTTCATTTGCTTTCATTCTTTTTCTAATTGTTCCTCAAACTGGTATCAAGGGGTCTGTCCTCTATTTTGCTCCTTCTTCCACTGTTTCAATTCTATTTCTATGTCCTTCAACTGTTACCCATTTCTAATACTTTATTGTAATTCTTTTGGATTTCTAGTTGCTGTTTTTGTATGATTTCTAATTGTCTGTCATTTTGTTCTTGTATTGTTTTCCTGAATTCTTCTAGGGTTTTGTCTATGTTTTCGTCGATCTCTTTGAGGACCCTATATATGAGCTTTTTGAATTCCTTATCAGACAGTTCCATTACCAGCTCTTCCTCAGAAAGGTTTTCTGCCCCTTTATTTTGGTCACTTGGTTGTACCATCTTGTCTTATTTCTTTATATGATCTGATACTGTCTGCTCTCTCCGAGGTATTCAGCTTTTATTTATTATTTTATTTTGTTTTGATAGAGCAGGCGCTCTATGGTTGGGGAGGGGTGGGATGTGCATCAGGGAGCGGTACAGGTGCTCTCTCTGGTGCGGGATGGGCGGGGCAGGGGGCTGAGGGTGGCGCAAGTGCTCTCTGTAACGGGGGAAGGGCATGGCAACTGGTCAGGGAGCAGGTGGGAGAAACAGGAAAAAAAGAAAAAAAGGGGGTGGGGATTTATCTATTGCTCTATGTTTACCACCTGCCCTACTGGTCAGGTACCACCGTACTGTCACTGGAGAGTCACCCTGTGTCTGGGTCCTGATTTTCTCCCTGCTCTGTGTACGCTGGGATCCTTGAAGCTCTTGTCCTCTTTCCTGTACTTTCTCTCCTTAGCTCCAGTTCATGTACTGCTCATCTTGCTTCACTCTGGGTAGGTCTTCACAGTTTCCCTGTCTCCTACTGGGAGTTCCGTGATGTTGTCTTCCCATTCTCCTCACCCAGGGTCACTGCTGGCTTTGTCTCAAAATGGCCCCACTGTGCCAGACTGGCTGGCAGGGTACCTCCACTCCGTATCTCTCCCTGTTTGCTGCTGTCATTCAGTTTCTTTTTCTAGTCAGCATTTGATCTAATTTTATCCTTTTCATTTAATACTCAGAGTTCCAGGGTTGTCATCTGTATCTTTTACTTTGTTTCTTGGGTCTTTGCTGTAGAGGGAACAGTGTGGTGCATCTGGCTAGACTGCGATCTTGAATCCTTCTCTCATTATCTTTTATGGTATGAGTCTGAATTTTTTTGTCTTTCTAAGACCTCCATAATATGGCTCCACTCCATCTATGTAAGCATGTCTCCTGTTAATCACTAAAATGTTCAACCATTCCATTTAGACGTCCTCCTCATTCTCTCCCAGAAACTGTTACCCTAATCTGAGGATCCTTTATCCCCCATCCAAATCCTACTCATTCATTTTGAAGCTCAGCTCACATCTGATAATGTTTACAAAGTCTCCTCTATTTTTTGTGTATCTAATTATTTTCTCAACTTCTATACTTACAATCAGTACTACCAAGTCTCCACTGAATATTCTCTATTATTTTACTGTTTGCTTTGTTGTTTTTTCAACTATTACATCACTGAGAGCACAGAAAATGTATCCTGTATTGCAAATGCTCTTAGTACAGTATTGGGTATGCAGAAAGCCCTGAATAAATATTTGCCAAATGACTGATACCAAAAGCATGTCCAAGTAACTAAACCATTGAGCATACTATAGTCAAGGTCTTCAAACATCATACTAATCTGCAATTGTAAAACGAAACATTTCTACTTCTTTACCAAATAAAATTTGAAGTTGTTCTTATCTTTACATTTAAAATTGTTATAATTGAGAAAAGAAGTATAGTTAATCAACATTTGCCACTTTCTGTAGTAAGATAATAAGTCACTTAAGCGTTCCATATTTTTTGGAAACACTGGTAGCATAGTGGTTAAGAGCTATGGCTGCTAACAAAAAGGCTGGCAGTTCGAATCCACCAGCCACTCCTTGGAAATACTACAGGGCAGTTCTACTCTGTCCTTTAGGGTCACTATGGGTCAGAATTGACTTGACAGCAATGACTTTGTTTTTTGGTTTTGGCAGTACACCACAACCAGCAATTGCTGTCTAGTGAATTCCAACTCATGGTGACCTCATGTGTGTCAGAGTAGGACTGTGCTCCATAAGGTTTTCAATGGCTGGTTTTCTGGAAGTAGATTGCCAGGACTTTCTTCCCAGGTGCCTCTGGGTAGACTTGATTCTCCACCTTTCCATTAGCAGCTGAGACCATTAACTGTTTGCACTACCCAAGGATTCACTTATAGTATGTATACTCTGCCTCTATTTGTAGAAAATGTTTTGTCATCTGCCAATTACAACTTAGGTTATAAATGTCAAAAGAAAACCTCCTTACTTCAAATATTACACATTTTCCAACTTTTCCATATTTTTCACATTCTTCCTTGGTTTCAACTTCCAAGTCTTCATCTACCTCTCCTGCACCAACCATGTTCTATAAACAAAGAAAAATAAATTCAACTATAATTTACAGATATATAACCAAACAACAACAACAAAAAAACCAAACCTGTTGCCACTGAGTCGACTCCGACTCACAGAGACCCTATAAGACAGAGTAGAACTGCCCCACATGGTTTTCAAGGAGCAGCTGGTGGATTCAAACTGCTGACCTTTTGGTTAGCAGCCGAGCTCTTAACCACTGGGCCACCAGGGCTCCAGATGTATAACAGCTGTATACAAATAAGATTTTCCTTCCTTAGGGTAAATGATATTAATCCCAAATGACATAATAAAAATTTTCATCCCATTAATATTAAAAAATTGATTTATTTCTTAAAACAAAAACATATTAAACTTTGTAAAATGTTACAAAAATATGTATGTAAGCACCAAAAAATGCATAAACTAAGCTGAATGTGTAGCAATTACAAACATTTTTAAATAATTACTCACTGCACTCTTAAATACTGCATTTAGCAAAGAAACATACACAATAGTGAAAAAGGAATTTAAAATCAGTCTTACATGGGATCTATCCAAAGGTATTATCTGCAGAAGTATCATTTTCAGTTTTCTTTAACTTTTGTGATATCAGTGGGGGTGAAAGCATATGGGGTAGGGTAGGGTAGGTGATGCACAAAAAGCAAGGTAGGCAGACAGGTTTCGTTCTTTTTGCTTCTTACCCTTAGTAGGACCACTTTAGTAGGACACTTAAGTATTTCAGTTAATGGATTTGAATCAGATTTCTTGGATGCATCTGTATCAAAACATATAAAATGTGTTACAGCACTGAAGAGAAGCACTGAGTCCTAGTACAATGACTAATTTAATTTCAATAGCAATCTCTGCTATTTATGTCTTAGAATCATCTACAAGCATCAACGTCATCAGTCTTAGCAGAAATGCAGCCTTATCTACAATTAAAACATCAGCTTTACTCTGGTATATATTTTACAATAATTTCTGGAAGTTTTTAGCTTCTGCAACAACCTGGAAACAATTTTTGCTTATTTCAATTCCTAAAGGGCTAGCAAAGCATACCGATCACAACCCTTGTAGGTGAAAGCCTTGGCTTTGGATAGAAGTATAGGTCACTATCCCAGTGTAATAAGCAGTTAAATTACATCAGCCACTGGCTAACTTCTTTTAATCTCACCAATCTTGATAACTGTTAGTTTTTGGTACCAACATGTAAGGCTGACTGTTGGCTCTCTAAAACTGTACACTGACAGGGTTGCCAGAAAAGTTTTCTTCTTTCTTTAGGAAAGGGAATTAAGCTAAGCTGACTAAAAATGAACTCAATTTTCCTGCTTAAAATGCTGAACTATTTTTTGTCTCATCCCAATATGCCCTTAGTACAGAACAGACTGTAATAACTGATGAACATAAAACACCAACTAACCAGATATCACCTACCAAAAGATTACAAAATAACATTAGATTCCACAAAGCAATAAATCTGTACAAAAATCAGAAATCAACCTTTATGAAAGGGAAGAAAAAAGGGAAAAAACAGGGAAGACATAAGATGGAGCTATATCCGACATAATCACTGAAACACTGTATACGGCTCTGCCCTTTATGCTATAAAAACAACTATCATATTACCAATTTGACAAGATTCTATGCTCAACAGGTATGAAACTACTTTCCTGAGGACTGTTCATTTTCTGCCAGTCTCTCATCTTTTTTCCTCCCATGGGCCTTCATCCCTTTCTACTTCTGTTCTGAAAAAATAAAGATGAGCCTCAGGATTCCTGATTTCCACAAAACAGAACTGGAAGTGCATCAATATCAGAATTATCTATTCTACCAAAGACAGGGCAGTCCTCTCATGATGGACCATATTTATCCCTGTTCTCACTACGGAAATGCCTCTCTTGTGAGGGGACTTACCTTTCTCCGTAGCATCACCAACAATGATCTTGCCTCCTCGTTTGCTTGTTTTTTCTACTGACAATGCAGTGCTCAGCCCTTGTTCATGCTTTCCAAGACCCTGGCCTTCTCGGAAGCCATACTTCTGCATGATTTTATGTGCTACTGTGCCACTAGCAGGAGGAAAAAGAAAAAGATTCCTTGCACTTGCAATTAACTATAGCATAAATTGGATTTTATACCACAAAATGTCCTTCTGCAAAGATAGTATAAATTCAGGGAGGGCTTAGATGAACTTACAGGTAATTAACAATGGGTCACTAGATGGAAGCTGTGGGGATATTCAGGATGAAAGAAATATAAAAAGTTACTGACTGAAATCCTAAATATTCTGAAGCTATCTGTGAGGGGAAATACTAGTTTCCCTAATGAAACTTCCCCAGTTACTACTGTTAGAAAACACTAGATTTTCTGTGTGTGCCAGCATCTGCATTGCTGTATAGCCTGTAATCACGGTTTACTATTAAAAAGTGTGCTTGTCAAAAAATAAGCATGAAGTTTCATGTAACAAAATGCATCTTCAATATAATACAGTAGAGTTTCCAATAACAGACTTTATAAAAGAAAGAATCCTTAGAGACCATCTATTTAACAGACAAGAAAATAAACAGGTCCAGATTAGCTGACTAGCTTAAAGCTGACTGGAAGCAAAGCAAGATATACCTGATTCTTAGTCCACAACTCTTTCTCTAACACCGTAACAGCTTTCAAACTGCACTCATGGGTCTCAAAGGTGCCCCACAGCAACAATTGCTGCTTTAGACTTGAACCTCCAAACCCTGCTTCAGCTAGATCAGCTGTAACCTAAAGTACTTCACATATTTAGTTCTCCTAAAATTTCATTAGAACAAGCTGTTCTAGGGCTGAAAAAACTGAAAACTGCTGAACGGTGCCACACTGCATCTTTCTTAAGCAGAAGTTAGATTGGGTTCCTACGGAAAAGAAGATTCAGCAAAAAAGTCAATTTTTATCCTTAGCAGGATAAATCATATAGTTTCTTATCTACCACCCTCCAGCACACATTCTGTTGTTGTTGTTGTTAGGTGCCGTCGAGTTGGTTCCAAACACTGCCCGGTCCTGCACCATGCTCACCATCGTTGCTACGCTTGAGCCCATTGTTGTAGCCACTGTGTCAATCCATCTTGCTGAGGGTCTTCCTCGTTTTCGCTGGCCCTACACTTTACCAAGCATGATGTCCTCCTCCAGGGACTGATCCCTCCTGATAACATGCCCAAAGCATGTAAGACCTAGTCTTGCCATCCTTGCTTCTAAGGAGCATTCTTGCTGTACTTCTTCCAAAACAGATTTGTTTGTTCTTTTGGCACTCTATGGTATATTCTCTGCCAACACCATAATTCAAAGGCTTCAATTCTTCTTCAGTCTTCCTTATTCATGGTCCAGCTTTCGCATGCATATATGACTGAAAATACCATGGCTTGAGTCAAGCACACCATAGTCTTCAAGGTGACATCATTGATTTCAACACTTTAAAGAGGTCTTTTGCAGCAGATTTGCCCAATGCAATGTGTCTTTTGATTTCCCGACTGCTGCTTCCATGGGTGTTGATTGTGGATCCAGATTAAAATGAAATCCTTGACAACTTCAATCTTTTCTCCATTTACCATGATGTTGCCTATTGGTCTAGTTGTGAGGATTTTTGTTTTCTTTATGTTGAGGTGTAATCCATATTGAAGGCTGTGGTGTTTGATATTCATTGTAAGTGCTTAAAGTCCTCTTCACTTTCAGCAAGCAAGGTTGTGTCATCTGTATAATGCAGGTTGTTAATGAGCCTTCCTTCAATCCTGATGCCCCGTTTTTCATACAGTCCAGCTTCTTGGATTATTTACTCAGCATACAGAGGTTGAATAATTACGGTGAAATGATGCAACCCTGACGCACAACTTTCCTGACTTTAAACCACGTGGTATCCCCTTGTTCTGTCTGAACAACTGCCTCTTGATCTGTGCACAGGTTCCTCATGAGCACAATTAAGTGTTCTGGAATTCCCATTCTTTGCAATGTTATCCATAATTTGTTATGATCCACACAGCTGAATGCCTTTGCACAGTCAATAAAACACAGATAAACATCTTTCTGGTATTCTCTGCTTTCAGCCAGGATCCATCTGACATCAGCAATGATATCCCTGGTTCCATGTCCTCTTCTGAATCTGGCCTGAATTTCTGGTAGTTCCCTGTCGACAAACTGCTGCAGCTGCTTTTAAATGATCTTCAGCAAAATTTTACTTGGTATGATTATTAATGACATTGTTCGATAACTTTCACATTCAGTTGGATCACCTTCCTTTGAAACAGGCATACAACGATCCTCCTCCATTTCCAATTCTCGCATTCCAATCACCAGTAATTATCAACGCATCCTGCAATTTCAGACTGCAGAAGCTGGTAAAAATCTTCAACTTCTTCATCTTTGGCCGCAGTGGTTGGCATGTAAATTTGAATAATAGTCGTATTAACTGGTCTTCCTTGTAGGCGTATGGATATTATCCTATCACTGACAGCACTGTACTTCAGGACAGATCTTGAAATGTTCTTTTCGATGATGAATGCAACGCCAATCCTCCCAAGTTGTCATTCTCGGAATAGCAGACCATATGGTTGTCTGATTCAAAATGGCCAATACTAGTCCATTTCAGCTCACTAATGCCTAGGATATTGATCTTCACGTGTTCTATTTCATTTTTGACGATTTCTAATTTTCCCAGATTCATACTTCGTATATTTCACGTTATTATTAATGGATGTTTGCAGCTGTTTTCATCTCATTTTGAGTTGTGCCACATCAGCAAATGAAGGTCCCGAAAGCTTGACTCCATCCATCTCATTAAGGCTGACTCTACTTTAAGGAGGCAGCTCTTCCCCAGTCATCTTTTGAGTGCCTTCCAACCTGGGGGACTGGTCTTCCGGCACTGTATCAGACAATGTTTCGATGCTATTCATAAGGTTTTCACTGACTAATTCTTTTCAGAAGTAGACTGCTGTGTCCTTCTTCCTAGTCTGCCTTAGTCTGGAAGCTCAGCTGAAACCTGTCCACCATGGGTGACCCTGCTGGTATCTGAATACCAGTGGCATAGCTTCCAGCATCAAAGCAACACACAAGACCCCACAGTACGACAAGCTGACGGATACGTGAGGGGGCACATATTCTAGGGCATTAATTTAAATAATTAATTAATTTAAGTAACTACCTTGTCTAGTGGCTACCGTATTAAACAGCACAGTTCTAGGGGATGGATACCAAAAAGTCAGAAACTCAAAATCCTCCTCAAGTGTGGGAACCACAAACATCAACTCCAACTCCTAGTAGTCATCTCTCTATGGGTTCTAAGAACCAAAGGATATATGAATAGCTTAGAGTGGATCTACTACGCTCAATGGTCTCACAGCATTTTTATTACGGGCAGCATTCTCCTAAAAAACAGAAAGACATTAGCATAATG
Organism: Dugong dugon; assembly: GCA_030035585.1. Taxonomy (NCBI): domain Eukaryota; kingdom Metazoa; phylum Chordata; class Mammalia; order Sirenia; family Dugongidae; genus Dugong; species Dugong dugon. Next base: position 58,926,970 of record CM057465.1, on the reverse strand, counting down.
CTGCTTCATCTGACAGTCCCCTTGTAGCATCAAAGGAAGAGAACAAGCCACGTAAAACATTCTTTTAGCCAAAAATGCATGCCAAATTCAGTGGGGGTTAAAAAAGAAAATCCACAAGCCCCACATGAATGTCAGCCTTAAAATGATTTTTTATATGCAGGCAAGCAAATTTCTAATCATATTTAAAATAACTAAATAATTTTTAATTAATTAAAAACATTTATATCATTCATAGCTAATGCATATCAGCCATTTTACTTGCTAATGTTACAAAAATGTAAATAATTATTACAAACTGTTCCTATCTAGAGAATGTAATACTCGACATCTAAATCATTCAAAACACATACGAGAACTGCTTATGTTTTGTACAAAAACATAGCATCATTATACTGGAATATGCTCCACATGACTCAAGTACTGATCTCGAGAACGGTGTGTAGTTGAAAACATCAAGTATCTCCCTACAGACCTAAGAATGTCCTCATTTTCTAACAAAGACTACAGCTATCAAAACAGCTTTAGAAAGAGCTATTGACACTTAACAACACGGTTTCTCAAGTCCTTTTTACATTTTCTTAGATATGAACACTTAAAATCATTACCCCATGTTAGCAAGGAAGGAGTTACTAGGCCCAGTTGGAGATCTCGGCCTATCTTGTTCATCATACACTGGGGGAGGAATAGCAGCTTTGGAAGACTGTGATCGAGGTCGTGAATCCTCTTCATAGGGAAAATCTCGGGGTACTGTTAGATAAAAATAAAACAGGCTTACCAAAATAATACAAAAAATATTTTGATCTGCATTCATACAGATCACTTATTTTGAACTACTTTCACTTGCATTTTTGCTTTACCACAGTGAGAAAAAAATCAAATCAATTTTAAAGCCTCTATGAATTTTTTTTTTTAAAACTTGAGGTAGAACACTACTTTTCTCATTCTAACTTTGCTCGTACTCTTCCCATCTCCTCAAATGTCCTTTTTACATCTTACTAAAATGTTATTCAGTCTTTTCCTGTATATTCCAAGTGGATACTAGCTCTCTTTCAACTCCCACAGACAACATATTGTGTACACCTCTCTTAAGACTCTTGCCTTACTATCTCATCAGCCTAACAGACTGTAAAAGTCTTCAAGGTGAGGGACCATATACTACAACAGTGGTTTTGAACCCTAGCTATACATCAGAATCACAAAGAAAGCCTGAATTCCACTCCAGTCCAACTGGTGTGTACTGGAGCCCAGGTCAGGCAACAATATTATTCATAGATGTTTTTACATAATATTGTGTTTAACAGATATTTTTAAAAACTGTAACCTTCTTGGAAAAAAGACAACACAAATAGTTTCTTGGGATAGTTTAGGTATGGTCAAACCCAAAGCATAGGGAAATGATCTAGAAGACATAGCAAAGTTCAGTTTCAACCCAAATATTCTAGATCAACAGGAGAAGAAATAGTGGAGGGCATGTTTCCTCAATGTGCTCGAATGGGTACCCAAGTGCACTGAAACATAAATAAAGGAAAAAATTTAATAAGGGAAAGCACTGCCACCTTGTGGAAGGTCATGAATATAACAGCCTCTAAACCACTGAGTGGAGTCCTGGTGGCGCAGCGGTTATAAGAGCTCAGCTGCTAACCAAAAGTTCGGCAGTTCTAACCCACCAGCTGCTCCTTAGAAACTCTACAGGGCAGTTCTACTTTGTCCTATAGGGTCACTATGAGTTGGAATCAACTCGACAACAACGGGTTTGGTATTTTTTTGGTTTCAAACCACTGAGTAAAAAAATTCTAAAACTCATTGCCATTGAGTTGATTCTGACTTATGGTGACCCCATGTGTTACAAAGTAGAACTGCTCCACAGGGTTTTCTTGGCTGGTACAGGACCAAGCAGTGTTTCGTTCTGTTGTACACAGGGTTGCTATGAGTCAGAACTGACTCAACGGCACCTAGCAACAACAACAATCTTTATGGAAGCAGATCCCCAGGCCTTTCTTTAGCAGCATCACTGGGTGAGTTCAAACTGCCAATCTTTAAGGTTAATAGTCTAACTCAAACTGTCTGCACTACCCAGGGACCTTAAACTGATATACTATTTGTTTAACTTGACTCCAAATGAACCTAAACCTCAAACATGAAATGTTGGAGAAAACAAATGAATTGCTTAAAAAACAAAACAAAACAGATCTCACTATATAAAAACCCATCTTAGAGCCTAGCATAAAAAAACTGTCATCTAAAATGGTGAAAGGAACAGCAAACTTGCTAACCCACGGCCTTAGGGGTCAGAGCCAAAAGACTGGCTGTCAGGCCATTTCCCCTTAAACTCAGGAAACCTGGTTGACCCAAGGTAAGATTTTTCATAAACTGTATCAGAATAAAAGAGAAGAAACAGATCTACATACGCTCTTTGTCCTTTTCTACAAGAGAAGTTGGTGGTGCAATAGCAGCTCCGCCCATACCTGCCAAACACATAAATTCCACTGATTAAAGGATGGAACCTGTTTCAGATGTCAGACTCTCAAGGACTGTGACATATACAATTCACTGTATCACCACTACTCACTCAAGAAAAAAGAAAAAAGACTCGCTACTATATCCTTCCTGCTAACATTTAAAGAATCACCCGAGTCTATGATTAAAGATGTAGAAAACTGGCAATACCCACACGGACAAAACTTTTTTCTTAAAAGGCATGTTAAGAGCGGAGAACAGAGTTAATAAACAAATTTTAAGGCAAAGAACATAATCCAGAGAACCAGCAGTTAGTTAAAAATAATAACAAAACCATTTACTGAGAGCACATTATCCACCAGGTACTTTCATATACACTGTCTCATTTAGGTTTAATAAACCTTTGAAGTAGGCATTATCGGTTCCATTTTACAGATGAGAAAATGATCAGAGGAGAGGAGCGCTAATTAGCAGAGATGGGAATAAAATCCAGATTCCTGTAATGCCATGCTTTTCCCCACTATATAGCACGCTTCTTTTCCGGGGTGCAAACCACTGGAGCTGACCATCTATTTGGAAATGTGGGTATTTCTGGTTCCTGAAGAATCTGCTACCGGTTGTCACTTCTGCTCATGTTTCCTTGATGGAGAATAGTTAATACAAATGAACCAAAAAGGGTAAGAGAGGTCTCTTCCACTTGCTATCCAACAACCAGAGGGAAAACGGAACAGTGGAGATCATAAAGACCATAGGAATTTTTCATTAGGTATAACACTTAACATATGCATCATGGCTAAACGATCAAAGAAATAATATAAAAAATAATGAAATTAGAGTTTTAAAAAGGTTATTACAAAACCATACTGTTTCAGGATAAAATGTTTCACAGGTTACTCTAAAGCCAGTGTACATGCATCATGATTAATGGGACTGAACTATATAAAAGACTTAAGGAGAAATATTTTTGAAATACTTCCTAAGATCATTTTTTCTTAACCTTGTCTTTAAGATCCAGAGTGATCTGATTGATTCTGAAAAGTAGGTTTGCATTAGTAAGTTCAGTATAAAAAATTCAGCATGACTACTAGAAATCTGCTACTAATCAAGTTAAAATATGATTATCAATCCACTAACAGCAGTACAGAAACCCTGGTGGCATAGTGGTTAAGAGCTATGGCTGGTAACCAAAAAGGCCGGCAGTTTGAATCCACCAGTCGCTCCTTCAAACCCTATGGGGCAGTTCTACTCTGTCCTATAGGGTCGCTATGAGTTGGAATCGACTCGATGGCAATGGGTTTGGTTTTTGATTTTTTTTAAAAGCAGTACACATAATGGGTATAATGCCACTTCTTCCCTAATATTAGCTACAAGTTCAGTCAAATAGCAACAGTATTTTGATTAGAGGCTTTGTAATTCCTGTTAATGTTTAAGGAAAAAAAACATGTTCTTAATATAGAGGCCCACCTCCTTACAAAATAAGGCAGCAGATCAGTAGACTGGAGAGATGAGACTGCAAATACTCAACCTATACACTGGATTCTAAAACAAGTTAATAAAAACCAATTACTTTTTATTAACTGAGATAATAAAATGCTTACCATGGACCTGTATTATATAAAGTACTCATCCCCTCTGTGCCTCAGATTCTTTACCCTTAAAAAAATCTCAGTTCACTGCTTACTAAAATGCAGCTGGACACAGAGAAGAGGTTAATGTGACTCTGCTTCAGGTAAAGAAAAGCGTGTGTGTCTATTTTAAGCTATTCTCAAGGTATCCCGTAAGTAAATGTTAGAAAGTGGTTGTGAAGCTCAAAGGAGAACATATGTGAAAACACAACGTAAACTAATTAAACTGCTATGCGAATGTGGATTGCTGAGATACTCAAATCAATGCCAACTGTACTATTCACCAAAAAGAATATGAAAAACAGTGGAATTACTCCATGTCTAAATCAAGATTTGTGTTCACGTCTTACTTCTTTTCCTCCTCTCTCGCTCATAATCTTCATCTTCATCAGAATCTGGATCCGGTCGCCTTGAAAATCCACTAGCTTCATGTCTGTCTTTACGCCTCCTGTGATAAAGAAATTAATGTTCATCAGAGATGAACCAATTTAGAGAAGTGAAGCTGAGGACTTTACCTGAATTTCTCTTGGCTAGAAAATACTTAAATTCTCTCTTTCAGACAAAGAGCCCTGGGTGCCACAACAGGTAAGTACTCGGCTGCTAACTGAATGGTTGGTGGTTTGAACCCACCCAGTGGTTCCCTGGGAGAAAAACCTGGTGATCTGCTCCCATAAAGATTACAGTTTAGAAACCCTATGGGGCAGTTCTTGTTTGTCACATGGAGTCACTATGAGTTAAAATTGACTCTATGGCACCAAACAACAACTCTTTCAGACTGAACTATTAATTTGGGGTTGAGGGAGAGACAACCAGTTAAAGGTTAAAGTATGAAAAGTGAGAAAAATATGGAAGATAAATTGAATAAATAGGTGCATGAGTGTAACTAGCAAGAAAAATGTTTCCTTGACATTTACCTCTTTTAATTTTAAAGTAAATCAAGGTAATAGTTTAATAGTCTCAACTCTCTACAACATGCTTCACTCATGAAATGATTCAATAAATAACAGAAACACTGTATTAATATTTAATACATATTAATAATTAATGTCAAATGTTTTTAAAAGAAATACAAACTATCCATACTTTTCATAAATATAAATAGATGCCTAAAGTTTTAAATAATTCCACCTGCCTCAAAAATAGTAAAGTTAAGGACATGATTTTAAGTATTTTAAATAGTCGTGATTCTAGTAGAGTTACAGTGTAGGGAAAAAAAGAAACAACTATTATTCAACATCAGGTTTCTAAATTATTTTTCTAGAACTCACCCAGAATTTATAGCTTAGGTATTCTGTGTCTATACATGAAATTTGCTCTGGAGTTTGTTTTCATGCTAGGCTATAACAACTAAAAATTCTTAAAAAAAATCTGATTCCTCCTGTTGATTGCTCAGACCAATCATGAAAACTAACTTTGGATAAAAATCCATGTTTGGGTCAAGATTGTTAGAATGAAGCACGATCCAAATATCAAGCCAGTAGCTCTCTGCCCTTCTTCTACCCCAACACCTGCTGGATATGTCACAGGAACGCTGGCTCATTCTAGAAGTAATTCTTAGGACTGTGGTTGTAGGTACTTCACATATGTTTGTGCAATACACAAGTACTCAGAACCCCAGATACATACGTCAGTATCAAGACCAAGAATCTTATTCGAAAAAGTTTAAGCAGTATCAGCTCAACACAGATAAGCAGAAAACAAGTACAGTATCCACCACAGATAAATAAGCATATTTATAATTGACGACGAATTACACAGGTTCAAACCAAAAACTCACTGTCACTGAGTCGATTCAGAATCACAGCAATCCTACAGGACAAAGAAGAACTGCCCCCATAGGGTTTCCAAGGCTATAAATCTTTACAGAAGCAGACTGCCACATCCTTCTGCTGTGGAGTGGCTGGTGGGTTCGAACCACTGGCCTTTTGGTTAGCACTGAGAGCTTTAACCACTGCACCACCAGGGCTCCATGGAATAGTAAAGGGTGTATTATTTATTTCGAGTTACCACACATCAAGAGGTTTTTAGGTTAAATGATTTTATGTTTAAAAACGAAAGCACTACTCTATGTCCATAAGCCCCTGATTTTTTGCCATATGCTATGATAGAGTCTCAAGTATGGGAAAGATGGATGAAACATATGAAGCCAAGTGAACAAAGAACTCCAGAATACAACACTGTGATAACGACATAAAAACATTTCAAAGACAATCCCTTGTCTTAACTGACATATTTCTTTTACTTTCTTGGTATCTGTATAGTATTTCAGTATTTGTTAAACTTTGCCTTACAGACAGCACTAAAGTTCATTCATTACTACTCTAATGAATATTTCAAAGGCAAAATATCCCCAAGTCCAAATATCTTACTTTTCTCTTTCTTCTATTTCTTTTTGTCTTTCCAGCTCCCGCTGTCTTTGTCGTTCCTCTCTTTGGCGCTTTACTACTTTCTCATAATCATTAGGAAACATAGGATCATATTCATCAGCCAAGGGAATCAAAACTTCTCCTGCAGAAAATCCACTGGGAACAGGATCCTGAGAAAGAAAAAAATGTCAAAGTAAATACCATCATCATATCTTAGAATTTTGTTCATAGAATTAAGATCAAAGAATATGATGGTTAGATGGGGGCTTGAAAATCATCTATCCACCTCTTTTGGGTTATAGATAAAGAAAGAAATGCCAAAGGAGGTTCAGTGACTCGACATAGTCACACACCCAACAGGTAACAACAGAACCATGACAAAGAATCCCACCTCTCTTAGTTTAACACTATTTCCATAATACCCTATGGCATTTTCCTGGAATTGCCAATAGCCACAACCACCTAAATTTAAGACACTAATAGTGTTAAGCAATATACTTGATTATTTATAGTAAAGCACTAAATACTTATTTTTATATATCTCTGAAAATTTAAAAACCAAAACAACCCATGAATAACACAATCATTCTTGTAGTCACCATTAAATGGATTTACTTTAGATTTTGGTTATATGGAGATAATAATATAGTAAAGGATTTTCAGAAACATCCTCTTGGTCTTTTTAAATTACTAAGATTAGCAGGTTTATACAGTAAAAGTTGTTTCAGATGTTGAAATGATGATTTAATCTTCATATTGACAATTTGTTCTTTCTGTTGCACACTTTGTGATAATAGTATTACGTAAATTGACTGGGTGATTGTTAGTTTCTCACCAGTCTTAATAATAAGTGAAAAGAAGCCTTGTTACGTGCCTTTCTGTTTTTAAAACGTCTTTTACGTGAGTACAAATTTATAACTACCCTTTGGGAGTCCTTGGTTAGATAGGGTTGTCTAAATTTTCCAGTGACAGAGCCTGGGAGGTGATTACAGTTATTTTTCTAATTGCCTTTATTCATTGGATCATAAGGTTTCACACATCCCTTGCAAGGAAGGCTGTATCTCCAGCACTGAGTCTGGCACAAGTAGAGAGAATTCCCTCCACATCATCATTAATTTTTAAAGGTCTACTAACATCTGGTTCAGATGTCAACGTTTTGCATTTTTCTCTTCTATATGTTTAGATACCGGGGTTACTCTTTAAGAGAAAAGAAGTAGCCTTAACAAAGAATCTAGAAAAACAAAATGGAGAGAGAGTACAGCTGACTAGAAAATATGTGATTAGAAATGGGGCTTTACCCTAGATTGGCAGCCTTGATCTAAATACAGTTCTGGTAAGCCCTGACCCAATACTTGATCTAACATTCCCAAACCACCGTGTTTTTTTGTTTGTTCTCTTAGCGTAACTTTTCCTTATCATCTGTAAAAATAAGATGACTTAATTGGTCTACACAGATACCTGAACAAGTACAGGTTAGGATTTAGTGTCGAGTCTCCAGTCTATACCACTTTCAGGAGGTACACTGCCAAACAGTACCAAAGGCAAGAAAGTTGTTCGTAAAACGTGTTTTGTACGTGAACATATAACTGATATGATAAAGACAGCTTATGTTCGATAACAACGGATCTAAATTTAACGATTTTTGCATTACACTGCTCAGTTTGACATTAGGCATTATAAAACAAACTCATTTCCTTATGACTAAAAGCCAGGAAACCTTATGATCCAATGAATAAAGGCAATTAGAAAAGTAACTATAATCACCTCCCAGGCTCTGTCACTGGAAAATTTAGACAAACCTATTTAACCAAGGACTCCCAAAGGGTAGTTATAAATTTGTACTCATGTAGAAGACATTCTAAAAACAGAAAGGCACGTAACAAGGCTTCTTTTCACTTATTATTAAGACTGGTGAGAAACTAACAATCATCCAATCAATTTATATAATACTATTATCACAAAGTGTGCAACGGAAAGAACAAAATTGTCAATATGAAGATTAAGTCATCATTTCAACATCTGAAACAACTTTTACTGTATAAACCTGCTAATCTTAGTAATAAACCATGCTTTTCTAAAAGCTGTTAAGAATAAAGCAGTTTAAGTTAAAAAAAATTAAAATACTGAGGAAGGTGAGATAAAACTAAAACAGTCATATATTATAGGTCATATCTGTATACTGATACTACTCTGCTGGAAACGAGCTGGTACTAAAACAATTTGGCCATAAAAATGATCTCTTAATGCCACCTCAGGAAATCCATCCTAAGGAGCTAATGTATACAAAGCTCTCTGTAGAGATGTTCTTTAGAATGTTAGAATGTTACTAATAATGACAATGTAAAAGCTGATCTGGATGGTTCTACAGTTAGGGAATGCTTAAGTTATGACACATTCACTTGATGGGAATATTCTGCAATTAAAAAATTACGTATGCAAAGTATGTAACTGCAGTGCAATGGATCGCTTTTTTTGTGGCCTTTCTCGCCATGGTCTTGTGACTCCCACCCAGGTGACTGGGCGGGACTGTTCAGACAAGGTAATCATAGCCCACCAAAGGGATTGGTCAGTTTTTACCATCTGCCTGGGTTTGAGGTGAGCCATCCCAGAGGCAGGAAGGAGAGGTTCCCACCACTACCAATGAATAACAGGAGTGGAGAGCTCATCCTTTGGACACAGGATCCCTGTGCTGAGAAGTTCCTGGAACCAGGAGACTGAGAGCGGCAGGAGATCACAGAGGGCTTCCCGGTCCATGAAGCAAGAAAGGTGAGTGCCTCCGGTGCCTCTGGGGACTTACTGGCAGGGGCTAAAGAGCTTTGTTAACACTTGCCTGAGCAGGACACAGACCGAGGGCCAGAGAGAGGTGTGCCTGTGAGAACAGCTGAAAAGACACTGTTATGATGGAAGAACTGTATCCTGAGTATTCCTGAGCCTGAACTGTAACCTGTTATTTCCCTAATAAATCCCATAATCATGAGTATTGTCTATGAGTTCTGTGCGGCCGTTGCAATGAATTATCGAACCTAGCAGAGAAGCGGAGTGCCACGGGAAGGACGGCTGGTGTCAGAATTGGCATAGATGGTGGAAAGAAGAGGCATATCTGACCTCCACCTCACAAGAATCAGCCTTGGGCTGTTGATTTTGATTCTCCTTCTCCCTTGTGAAATGAGAGATCAGACATTTTCCCCATGCTGTTTTTACAGTACCAAGAAGGAAAAGTGCTTATCAATTAAATAGGGAGAAAAAAGTACAATATTATAGGTACTAGAGTCAATTCATAAATACAGAAGATGATTAACCAGTTTTTGATTAACGTAGTGAGAAAAAATTAGGCTTAGAATTTGAGAGGAAAATTTTTAAATGACTAGAGATCAGCAAAAAAACACCTGACTGGGGGGGTGTCTTTTCCTCTTGACAGACTATTAGCCTGCAGAAGCATCACTAAGAACAGGTGAACTAAGCTGTGGCCTGCCTCATAACGAAGGCAAGGTGGAGAGCAAGCTGATTCCAACCCATACGAGACAAAGCTGAGAGGACAGAGAAACAAAAAGAAGGGCGGGGCATACAGATGGGACTGTGTCTCAGCCTGACTGTGGTCCTTTCTAACAGATGGGGGAGGGGAGGAGTACCTTGCTTAGAAAATACAGTAAAACCTACAAAAGCCAGAACCTGTGTAAGGCAGAAACCTGCTATCAAGGGAAAACACAAATATTTTCCACTAACAGAGAGTTACACAAGAGTGGTAAGACCATACCCTATCAAAGGCAGAAAGTTTGTGAGACCCAGAAAAACAAGGCAGTCCCACCAACTGCCGGCTCTCACAGGTTTCACTGCACCTCATTTTGCCTAGTTTTAACCATGATTTTGACTGTTTTCCAGAATCTCCTCATCCTCATTAACCCCAGTTTATAAAGAGTTAGCCATGTGCGTTTGTTTTTTAAGCATACCTAAAATCATTATAATAAAGGTTTATTGCTGTTAGTTACCATCAAGTTGACTCTGACTCACGACAGCCCTATGTACAACAGAACGAAAGGTTACCTGGTCCTGCACCATTGTCATGATCATTGGTAATCGAACAATGTTCTATTGTGATCCATAGGGTTTTCACTGGCTAATTTTTGAAAGTAGATTGCAGACCTTTTCTCTTAGTCTGTCTTAGTCTGGAGGCTCTGCTGAAACCTACCATGGGTGACCTGCTGGTATCTGAGATACAAGTGGCTTAGCTTCCAGCATCATAGCAATGCACAAGGCACCACAGTATGACAAACTAACAGATGGGTGGTAATAAAGGTTAGGGTGGTAGATTTTTTTTTTTAACCCCTTTCTCTATTTTAATCAATAATAAAACAATAATTACTAACATTGCTTATGATAGCAAAAATTGGAAACCACCCATACATCCAAATAAATATAGTACACATCCATACAACGGAATTAAATGAAGCCATTAAAAATGATCACACAGCACTATATTTTTTTTACATAGACAGTCACAATATATTAAGTGAGAAAAATCAGACAGAGAATAGAAGGTAGAGTAGGCATAGACTGGAAAGATCCCAAAATACAAAGTTTTTAATTTCTGGAGGGTAAGATTGAAGGTTATTTGTTTTTCTTTTTGTGTATCTCTAGTTCCTGGTTTTTTTGTTTAATGAGCTTATTTTATTTTAAATAGGTGTTTTCAAATTGATAAAAGTAAAAATTACATTGAAAATGATACTGACCAGATTTCAAAGAGGCTAAGAGGGCAAGACTACATATGCATAAAATAAAAATTATGCAAAGTGGAAGAAAGTAACAAGGTAAAGTTAGGGGTACACTTGTTTCACGTTATATGGGCTTACCTTTAGCCCAGCTGCTACATGAGGTGGTGTGTCCACAATTTGCCGGTCATCTGAAGAGCCGCCTCGTTTTAGGTCAATTACTGGGGCAAGGACTGTACTTTGTTTTGTCCTTTGGCTCTAAAATTAAAAAAACACAAGAAAAATGTACTGACGCTTCAAATTAAAACTCAAATTGAAACTATCTGTAACAACAATTATTTTGGTCTCTGAAACAAACCTTTAAGGCTTGAGAAAATCATAATCTTAAAACAGCTTTTAAATATAATTGTTAGTGTAAGTATATAGTATTTTCTTTAGACTTTTAAAACACAGACTTCCTCCATTTTTGTAAAAGGTTTACAGTAAAATTGGTTACTTTTGTTTAAATTTGTATAGAATGGATTTTGACCAGTCATGAAAATCTATAGCGCATTATACTTTGCGTGGCTTGTTCACAATGAATAGGTATAGTTTTATATCCAGTACAAAAGATACATGTGGATTAGAGGTTTTTTCTCCTACCAGGATATAAAACCCAGCCACCTTCCCCCATTTTATTACGAACCTATAGAAAAAAATTTTAAGGAGAAAAATGATCATTTACATACATTCAGCCATTAACATTCTACCATACTTGCTTTATCCTACAAATATGTATTTTTGGTGAACCATCTGAAAAAAAGCCAGTGATATCATGACACTTCACCCTTAAATACTTCAGCACATATCTCCTAAAAACTATGGACACTCCCCTACATAACCATAATATTATTATCATGCCTAGTAAAACCAACAATCCCCCCTGTATCATCTCCTATCCATCTCATATTCAGATTTTCCATGCTGTCCTCTAAAATGTTTTTAAAATAGTAAAAAAACATTGTTTTTGAACCAGGATCCTACCAAAGTTTCCATATTGCATTTGGTTTTTAAATCTCTTTAGTCTCTTGATTTAGAACAGTTCCTCTTCCTGACCGAGCCATCATCACCACCATCATAACTGTCACTTGATCTCCTTCTCCTCCTTTCTCTTCTTCTGACGTTGTTTTATAAAATGTTGCACATTCTAGATCTATCTCATTAATCCCTGGTGGTGTAGTTTCTCTATCCCTTGTAATGCCCGAAAACTGGAAGTTAGGTGTAAAGGCTTCATCAGATTCAATGAGAAGCTTTTTTGCAAGAACACTTAATAGGTGAGACGGTGTACTTCATTTTGTATCACAACAGGAGGCATATTAGGTTGTCTACTAGCAATGCTAAGTTTGACCACATGGTTACAGCGGTGATCAATAGATCTTTCCATTATAAAGGTATAATTTTTTTGGACTTTAAAAGGTTATAAATTTTGATTGTTATCATTACAAAAGGCTCAAGAATAGATCTTCATCTCTCTAACTATAACAATGTTTATAAATTTAAGCACACAAAATTTAATCCAAACATCAAATATATAATTCACAAAGTGAATACCAAGTTTAAAGGACAGGACTGGGAGTGGACTATCAAAACCACACATTTTTCTATTATTATTTTTTTGTAATCAATATGTATTTTTAAAATGGAGATACAGATAAAACCACAGCTTCACCTTTCAATTATAGGTAGAATTTTTTTCTACCAAATACTTTACAGATTTGGTTAGGCCAACCTATTACTCTGAGTAACTGATTAACTAGTTAATTCATTAGTTTAATTAAAGGCCCAACAGAATCAATGCATCTTCACTTTCCTCACAAAAAAACAATACAATATTAACCTTACATAGCATTCTCAAAAAATGTTAAAAAATTATCAGAAGTGATTTCATGGGTAACTTTTTATTTTGACCAATTTAAAATATCAGTTTGAAACTCAATAAATTTCCTAATAATTGAAATTAATGTTTTTGGATAAGTAAAACGATAAGCATAAATTAAAGCTGACATTGAAGAAGATATCTAAAAGACTAGGTTTCATGTAAAAACATAATTCCTTGCCTGTTAGCAACTAACTCTTTACTTTTAATTTAATAGTACAATCCATATATGATCCATAAATTATTTACATTTAGCTTTCTAATACATTTATATTTTAGAAGGATTTACCTTCTCAATTGTATTTTATATAAGCTGATTTTAAAACTATAGTTTCTAAACAAACACCGACTGACAGAGAAAGTGGTTCAGGGGTACACTAGGCAGGAAGGAATAAATTATCTAAGATTTTTTAAAAATTAGCTACAAGTAAGCCACAAAGCTGACAATTTTTAAACTGGAAATTAAGAATTATCCCGCATAGTTTTTAGTGACTTCTGCTTCTCTATTTTGTTATCTTCCACTGGACAATGACTGTCCACTAATTATGTCTATTCAAAAGACCAAGTGAGTTTACGTTAGTAAGCATTATCACTGCTCCCAGGATCCAGTCATTTAACAAAATAAAAGATTAGGCCTTCACAAATAAAATACATGAAATGGTATTGGCATTGGAATATAAAACTTTTTTATGCAACTTAAGTACACAGCAAAAGTTACACAAAATCTGCAAAGATTAAAAGGATGTAAAATAATTAAATAAAAATTTAAAAAAACCAAAATGAACAAGAAAAACAAGACTTGTTTTGCTAATCTTCCTTTCATTTGGGATAAAACCTTGTTTTAAAAAGATATAATTCTGTCTCTTTAAAAAAGAAATCCTAATATAGGAAAAAAAAAAATTTAAATCTGGTAATGATCTGTTAAAAAAGAAAACAGAAACAAAACAAAAAAACCCTAATCAACAGAATTGACAAAACAAATACAAATTTCAGACAGTGTTGTTCTACTTTTGGGAATCCTAATCCTAAAAAAACTTCTACAATACTGAACTACTGGAACAAACAAAAATAATGATGTAGTAAAGGAAAAAAAAAATTAGAATGTAAAAAATTTATTATGGAAACTTTCAATCATAAAGAAAATTAAAGAGAATAATTTGATGAATTCTGAAGTATCTCTCACCCAGCTTCAACAATTATTAATTCATTGTCAATTCTGTTTCATCTACATCTCTACCTCCCACCCTGGACTGTGGGTGTAAACCTCAAATTAAATAATTTTATCAGTAAATATTTCAATGTGCATCTCTATAATAACTTTTCTCAACCTTTTTTCACTATACCTCCCCCACAAAGGAGACTTTTAACAAATGTTTCCTAACTACCCCACCCATGAAATTTTAACACCACAGATACACTGTAGATCTGTTCGTTATACATAAAAAGAGTAAGTTTTTTTTCACCCCTTAAGGAGGAATCTTCACCCCCTTTGGAGGGATATCACTTCTGTTAAGCACGCATGCTCTAAAACAAAAGGGCCCTTAAAACAACAAACCATAACACCATTCTTCATTCTAAAAATATTTGATAATATTTTAATATCATTAAATACCCAGTCAACTAAGCTTTTAATGTTCCACATGTTGAATTATTTCAAGTATATTGCCAATGACCAACACGTACACAATAAGGACAAAAACAATTACTATCCAGACTACATGTGCCTGATATATTCACGATCGATCTGACCCTTCAACAATGCATACACAGCCAGAAGTTTAGTTATTACTATAGAACTGCACTTCTCAAAGTGCTGCTTGCAAACCACCTACAACAAACCAACAGGAATGCTAGTTAAATAATGCAGACTCCAGGGGCTTCAGCCCAGAACCAAACTGTACCAGAGTATCAGGAATATGGTTACACAGTCTGCATTTTAAACAAGTTCTCAGGCAATTTTCAGTATACTGAAGTCTGAAAACCAGTATCATTGCTAGAAGTTTCCTGGAAGATTTTTATTCCCAGTAGCTGGGAAGAGCAAATTGACCTTAAACTTTTCATTCCTCTCTACCCAAAGCCTCTCTCCCTATAAATGTTTAACCCTATACACCTAATAAAAAGGCAGAAGAGCAGGCTAAAATCAAATTACTTTTAGTCCTGACAAGAAACTCATACTGTAGACTTCTACTCTCACACTCTGGGTTTACCTTTGCTTGAGTGAGAGCTGCCTTCTTCACCTGAAGCTGGGACTGCAGAAGTTTGAAGTTTTTGGACCAGCCTTCTGTTTTTGAATCACTGGTCTCCACCCCCAGGTCATCATACAGGGACATCTTTTTTTCAGTTTAATGCTGAAATACAAAGGGAATGGGGATTAAAAATACAAAATACAGTAAAGACTTCAAACCTTTCCATGCTAAAATAACTTTGTATCATGGAATTTTAGAGGTAAAATGTATTATGAGAGATTCTAGTCCAGGCCCCTTCAGGAACAGAAGCCAAAACTCCTGATATCATCAGCGTAGTGCTTTTTATAATACACGAAGCTATACCCATGTGTTTTTTTTTTTTTTTTTAAACCTCTAGAATTAATTTTTCTATTCTTATAGATCACGTTGTTAAGTGATTCATGAGTGGAATCCTTCTGTTCTACAGCATACGCTTAGGTAAGAAGAAAGTTCTAGATTCAGAGCATTATTAATCACATATACCCAAAATTTAAAAATTTCTACTTTGTCTCAATAGCAAAAAGTAGAAGGCTTACAAAATACCAGTTACCAGGTTGATATACTGCAATTAGCTACACTCTTATAAAAAGTTTAAATGTACACCTATGCCTAAGAAAAAAAATGACAGAAATGATCTCACAAATGTTCTATCTGTGAAAACTATGATTATTGAGGGGGGAAGAGGGGTGGCAGGTATTAAATATCCTGAATTCCTCATATCCCACCAAATGAAAATTTATAAACTTTAATGACATTGATAATAAAAAGATTATCAACAATCTACACGTAAATGATCAATATACATCCCCACAGAAGAGAGGAATACATGATAACAAAAACAATAATACTTAACTGGTATTATTATGCAGATGTGTTAAACGCAATGCCTGCAGTCAGCACCATTAAATCCCAAACTTGACAAATGAGGAAAACAGGGCTTAGATAGAGTAATTTGCCCAAGCTTATAGTAGGAAGCCCCTTTTCAAACTCTCAGGCTAATTCCTGAGCCCTTGCTAGTAAGTCCCGGTTGCTGTTAGGTGCCCTCGGTGCCCTCGAGTCACTTCGGACTCCTAGCGACTCTACGTACAATAGAATGAAATGCTGTCCGGTCCTGCACCATCCTCCACCATCCTCACAATCGTTGTTATGCTTGAGCCCACTGTTGCAGCCACTGTGTCAATCCATCTCGTTGAGGGTCTTCCTCTTTTTCGCTGACCTTCTACTTTACAAAGCATGCTGTCCTTTTCCAGGGACTGCTCTCTCCTGATAACATGTCCAAAGTACATGAGATGAAGTCTTGCCATCCTTACTTCCAAGGAGCACTATGGCTGCATTTATTCTAAGATGGACTTGTTTGTTCTTCTGGCAGTCCATGGTTTACTCAATATTCTTCACCAACACCATAATTTAAAGGCATCAATTCTTCTTCAGTCTTCCTTAATCACTGTCCAGCTTTTGTACGTATATGATGCGATTGAAAATATCACAGCTTGAGTCAGGTGCAAGTCAGTCCTCAAAGTGATATCTTTGCTTCTTAACACTTTCAAGCAGTCTTTCGAAAGATTTGCCCAACGCAATACATCGCTTGACTTCCTGACTGCCGCTTTCATAGGCGTTGAATGTGGATCCAAGTAAAACGAAATCCTTAACAAGGTCAAACTTTTCACCATTTACCATGATACTGATTACTGGTGCAGTTGTGAGGATTTTTGTTTCTTCTTTATGTTGAAGTGTAATCCATACTGAAGGGTGTAGTCTTTGATCTTCATCAATGCTTCAAGCCCTCTTTGCTTTCAGCAAGCGAGGTTGTGTCATCTGCATATCGCAAGCTGCTAATGAGTCTTCCTCCAATCCTGGTGTCACATTCTTCTTCATATAGTCCAGTTTCTCATATTTGCTCAGCGTTCAGATTGAATATGTATGGTGAAAGGATACAATCCTGACACACACCTCTCCTGATTTTAAACCAAGCAGTATCCCCCTGTTCTGTTTAAACAACTGCCTCTTGGTCTACGCACAGGTTCTTCATGAGCACAATTAAGCGTTCTGGAATTCCCATTCTTCGCAATGTTATCCATAATTTGTTATGATCCACACAGTCAAATGGCCATCTTCTAAAAAGCTCAACATTCTGAAACCCGTGAACGTGACCCATTTCTCAAAATAAACTGTAAATAAATGCTTGGAACAGGTAGTTTCCAATGATGAAAACATTCCAAAAGTCTATCACTTACCAGGTGCTCAGAAAGCATTTTCCCATAGATCTGTGTTCTGTCTTTCAGGAAAAGGTCATACAGAAAGCTAAGAGCTTGACGAGAAACCACAACTTAACTACATGGCTCCCTCCATCTCCTCCACATGATTTATACCTAAGGCAAGCATCAATCTGAAGCCGGTTCTCATCTCGTCCTTGCCTTCCTCCTTTTATACGGTTCTATTTAAATAGTTTTATTGTATCTATTTAAAAGTGTGTATATTTTTATTTTAGCTGTTTTAAGCATTTATGAATATAACACCATTTATTCATCCATTCTGCCAACAACAACCACCGAAATTTAACAGATCTATTAACAAGACTCCACCGAGGTCCAAACTTATCCTAATTAACGCTGAGATACTACTTAGATGATGTAACACACTTAAATTTCATGAAGTCTGGCCCCAAGTAATAAGAAATAGCACTTTCAAACATTTGGATATACCGTAAGAAGCCAGAATCAAATGTAAATACGAAGCAGTTTGTTTTTATAACTTACTTGAAATACTTCCTCACAATTTACTTTTTTACGGTAACCAAAACCAAACCAAACCTACTGCCATCCAGTCACTTCTGACTCACAGTTTATGGTAATACCATCCTTCACTTAACACATCTTTCATATGTGCTCCATTTTTAATAAGAAAACAAACATGATTCTGCCAGAAGGAAGAATGATGACTTTTCCAAATTCCACCTAAGCTGGCAAAGTATTTTTTAAAACATGAGCAAGTGGCAGAAAAGGAACATGGAAGAGAGAAATCTTCTCAGAAGCATCCCACCTACTCATCTTTCAAGTGCATCTTCGAAGTTTTTAGTGACTATGCCTAATTTGTACTCCTGAACATCTGAGTCATAGCAACTTTCACATATTATACCTAGTGGTTTACAAATGTCTCTTAATATACTACAAGCCCCTTAAAAGGAGGGCCTGATTTTGTGTTCATCTTTGCATCTCTAGCTTAGCACCATGCTTGGAACATTTTAAGCACGTAATAAATATTTTCTAAACGTATCAGTAAACGGATGGAAAATGTTAATGCACTTATTTAAATCACATTACTATGAAACAGTAAGATCTGTAGATTTACTTTATTAAGGATATAACTTACAGAGAGTGGAATTCTACAAGTATGGTATATTTTCCACGACCCATCGGTCAGTTTGTTGTATTACGGTGGCTTGCATGTTGCTATGATGCTGGAAGCTATGTCACTGGCATTTCAAATACCAGCAGGGTCACCCATCGTGGACAGGTTTCAACAAAGCTTTTAGACTAAGACAAACCAGGAACAAAGGCCTGCAATCTACTTCCAAAAACCAGCCAATAAAAACCTTATGGGTCATGAAAGAACACCGTCTGACTCGCTTGCTTTGGATACGTCATCAGGAAGGATCAGCTGCTGGAGAAGAACATCATGTTTGGTGAAGCAGAGGGCCAGCAAAGGTGAGGGACACCTTCGGTGAGATGGACTAGCACAACAGCTGCAACGATGAACATGCTGGTGATTATGAGGATGACGCAGACCTGTGGGACATTTCGTTCTGTTTTTTGTAAGGCTGCCATGAGCTGGAGTGGTCTCGATGGCAGCTATCTATGGTAAATTTTTAAACTGCATAACATAATTAATGGGAGGAAAAACTACCACCACCATACACCCAAAAATGAGTCAAGGTCTGAGTTTTGAGCATCATAAAATCAGATCTCTGTATCACAGTAAGTGCAAAAGAGCTTTCTTTGTTTTTCTCTTTTTCATTGAACTTCAAGTTCACAGAACTGGATTAATCATAATAAAGTCACACTCTCATTATCCATGCATGGGTATGTGGCCTGCTTTTATTTATTATAATCCTACAAGAATCAGGCTTGGTAAAAAGAAACCTTTTATTACTAAACAGATACTCATTATCATAAAATGATAATGATAATGAAGCCTAAAGAATATGGCAAATATACAAAGGAAGAAGGGAAATACAAGGAGTGGTGCACTTTGATGTCTACCAAAAAACATAACTATAAAAGGCATACCTCAGATATAAAATTTATAATGACTTTATAAAGGATTTTAAAAGAAATTTCCTATATCTCTGTCTTGGTTATCTAGTGCTGCTATAACAGAAATACCACAAGTAGATGGCTTTAACAAAGAGAAATTTATTCTCTCACAGTCTAGTACACTAGAGGTCCAAATTCAGGGTGTCAGCTCCAGGGGAAGGCTTTTTCTTCTCTGTCAGCTCTGATGGAAGGTCCTTGTCATCAATCTTCCCGTGGTCTAGGAGCTTTTCAGTGCAGGGGCCCCAGGTCCAAAGGACGCACACCCCTGCTCTTCTTTCTTGGTGGTATGAGGTCCCCTTGTCTCTGCTCACTTCTCTCTTTTATATCCCAGAAGAGACTGGCTTAAGACACAATCTAATCTTGTAGACCTCATCAATATAACTGCTGCTAATTCATCTCATTAACATCATAGTGACAGCATTTATGACACATAAGAAAATCACATAAGATGACAAAATGGTGGGCAATCACATAATACTGGGAATCATGGTCCAGCCAAACTGATACACATACTTTTGGGGACACAATTCAATCCATGACATTCCACCTTTTGGCCCCCCAAAATTCATGCCCTTGCCACATGTAAAACACATTCACCCTATCATATCATAGTAAAAGTCTTAACTCCAACTCCAAAATTCAAAAATTCCTCTTTGTCTGTGAAATCTAGAATACAAGTCGTCTGCTTCCAAAGTACAGTGGTGGAACAGGCACAAGCTAGACATTTCCATTACAAAGAGGAGAAATTGGAGGGAAAGGCATAACAGGCACCAACCAAGTCAGCAGAACACATTACATTAGCCCTCAAGGCTTGAAAATAATCCTCTGTTCTCTGAGACTATTTACACAATGGCCCTGCCCTCCAGCCTCTAGGTATCGGCCATACTCTCAGGATGCTGAATGGAGGCCCCTTGGCCCTGGGCTTCAGCTCCACCTTCCAGGCCCACTGGAAAGGCAACTCTGCTCCCTTGGCTTTAGGTGCACCATTCTCCTAGTCCATCTGAGTGGCAACTCCACTCTTAAAAATCCAAAGGCTATGGCTCCACCCTTTGAGACCCCAGAGGTCGTGGCTATACCCTTTGAGACTGAGGAAACTCTGCTTCTCGTGTTCTTTGTCTCTTCAACTTCTGCTTCCTGATTCCTTGGCCTCTCGGCCTTTCAGACCTCACCACCCACATCTGCCCTGCTGGGGCAAGTGTTCCAAAACTCTGCAGCCCCTGGAGGCACCCCACTCCACCAGTAAACTTCCACTGGAAGGCACTCAGCTCTCTTGCTTCATGGGTTAGCAAGCCCAACTCCACCGGTAAGTGCTCAGAGGCATCCTACTGCGCCAGGAAGCCTCCTGTGCAAAGGCACTCAGCTCTCTTGCTCTGCGGGTTGGCTCCAGCACCATGTGGTGCTGGTCTCCTGGTTCTACTGCTGCCCGTCCTCTGCTGTCTGTACTGTCTCCAACGTAAGAGCTCTCCTCATTTCCTTCTGAGTCCTCTATCCATTTAGAGTTCCAAAACTGCTTCCACATTTTAAGTACCTGTTAGAGCAGCACCCCACTCTCGGTACCAAATTCAGTCTTAGTTATCTAGCGCTGCTATAACAGAAATACCACAAGTAGATGGCTTTAACAAAGAGAAATGTATTCTCTCATAGTCTAGTAGGTTACAAGTCCCAGTGCAAGGTGTCAGCTCCAGGGGAAGGTTTTCTCTTCTCTGTCAGCGCTGGTGGAAGGTCCTTGCCATCAATCTTCCCCTCGTCTAGGAATTTTTCAGCATAGGGACACCCTTGTCACAGTTTAATATTTCCATTCATTCTCATAGACTCGATTATCACAACACCATATGCTGGTACAAAGTCCACTGGAATTTAGATACGAAACAACATTCTTCACAATTTACTACCATGAAAGGCTTGAGGGATTACTAGCTCTGGATCACCAGTTGCCTGCCAGAGGCGGTCTGAAGAATTCACATGCAGGGAAGACTAGGAAAATAATTTAAAACAAGCCAGCGAAAAAGAAATACACTTAACAAAGTTACATCTGGGAATATGTAACAATTCTCTCAAAATTCTTTATTTTTCCATAAAGGCTACCTTTAGTAACCACTGACTCCACAATCAGAATAACTCTTCACTATTAACACTTCCACCTTGCTATATTTTTGTCTGTTGCACAAGCTACTCTTTCTGAACTGTTCAGCATGTTGCAGTTACTGCTTAATAACCTCTAACAATAAAACAGTCTCAGTTTAAGTTATTAATTGCCCTATATCCCCTAAAAATCCTTATTATTACTCAAAATGCCTGCAGCCGTTATCCAGTAAAAATGTAAAAACTGAGTTACATCCTTTAAAATCTCCACCTATTGCAGGGAGTCACAAAAGTCCTCACTCATCCACCCATCTATTTGAGTACGTGCAGAATCTTGCGCTTATCTAGAATATCCCATTTTCCATCCATATGCCCGGTTTTCCCAATTAGTACCTTCAATGCTTTCCCTTACTTTCTTCTCAAAGACTCTCCATGATCTGACCTGATTACCCCTCCAATTATTCTCCTCAAACCTTTATCTTGAACCTTACCTAGAGTTTCCAGTATGTATTATGGTGCTTCACTTCTCTGCTACTTTTGCACTTATTTTCCCTGCAGGGAACTCTTCCCACACCTTGTATATCTAACAAAATATCATTTACCCTCTAAGATTCAGCATAAGCATCACCTCCTCTATGAAGCCTTTCCAGACCACATCTTAGTCCCTCATACCAACCCAAGCATACCTATGCCAGTTTCCCTAGAGACCAAACGCTTGAGTAGGGACAAAACCTTACTCATGTTGGGTCCACAGTTCACAACACATTGTCGGAACAAGAGTAGACGCTACTGTAAAAATGTTTGGTGATTAAACACCAGAGCTAAAACACTGCTTTAGAAGGACAAGGGCCAATGTAATATCAGAGTCATGACTTCCTTCATTTCCCCAGATAGGCTCCAATCTTTGAAAGACGCCAACACCTGGAATTCCTAGTTCGAGGCCATGGATGGAAATGGCTTCTCTCCATTCCATTCCCCGAGCGCTGGAGCGGTGCAAGTGAGCTGGGCCACAGGTGACACACTGTCCTGGCTGCTAGGGGCTCCTGACCGATAAACTTTTTCAAAACATGGTCAACGAAAGAGAGAAACGTTCTTTAATCCAAAAGAGACTGAAACAGACAGACAAGAAAGAGAAGAGACGAGAAATGAGAGGGGCTGGATTAAGGAAAGAAGATAAAGGAAAAGTGGCAGAGGCGCTGCGAGGGGCTGGAGAGCTGAGCGCGCGGCGGCGGGAGGCGATCAGAAATGTGGGGGAGAGAGGAGGCCGGAAGCCAGACTCCCGGGGGCAGCGCCTGGGGACGGGAGCCAGAGGCAGACGGAGACCGAAGCAAAAAGGGGCGATAAGAGAAAGCGCAGGGAAAGAGGGACCCGAAAGAGTTGGAGTATGAGACCGTCGGCAGCTCTGGGCTGGCCCGGGTCAAAACCTCCCGCTCCCACCGCGGCGCGGCCTAAAGCTGCGGCCTTACGTTCAGCTCTGTCCCGGGAAAGCGCTCCCGCCCCAGCTTCCCTGCCAGGCCGCCGGGGTGGCGGCGAAGGGGGTTACTTACCCGGCCCACCCGGCCGACTTTCCCCATGGGCCGGAGCGGCGGCAGCGCGGAGCCGGGAACCGAGGCGCGCAAGCTCTGTACCTAGCCCGGAAGCGCCGCGAAGAGAGGAGGTTTGGGCGCACTCTGCGTAAACCTACCGACGACCGCAGAACACAGCTGGCGCCAACCCCTACGCCAAATCCGCAGGAGGCACCGCGGCGCGGGGGTCAGGGAGCGTGTGCTGCCGGGAGAGAGGGGACGCCTGCGCTGCGGACGCCTCGCGACAGTGCCCCCTGACGGTAGGAGGTCCGCACTGCACGCTCCCCTCAGTCGGCGTCTTTTTTCTTCCACCAAAAGGTGTCGGCGTGGCGCAATCTTTGAAATTTCATAATGCTTGGAGAGGGTGACAGTGACCCTCGGATGGTGACAAGTAGAAATGGTCCAAGGTTGCAAAGATCTTAATGGGAGCCAAATGTTTTCTGGTAGGGAAGAAGGAGAGAGAATTCCTCCTGGCTCTTTATTTTGATTCATTAAAACCCGTTCATTCATATACAAAAAGTTGAAAATAAATCACTATAAGCGAGATGAATGGGAAGAATGCTGCAAAAGAAATGGCAGTGAGCATTGAATTGACTGAACTGTAAGGCTAAGAAAACAATAGATACGGAGATTAGGATCAAAGCAACGAATGTAAATGTTATAAACCCGCACAACTTGAAAATAATATAACAAAAGTTAGGAGGGGAAGTGAAAGTAGGACTTTGTGTAAATATGATGGTTTTTACATCTGAAATTGGAGGTCAACAATATTTCAAGCTGATAGAGATACCATTTCACTCCCACTAGGATGGCCAAGATTAAAAAAACAACAACAACAACAACAGAAAATAACAAGCATTGGAGGGGATGTGGAGAAGTTGGAGCCCTCATCCATTGCTGGTGGGGATGCAAAATGGGGCAGCCCTTGTGGAAAACAATCGGGTGGTTCCTAAAAAAACTAGAGTTGGCGCTTCGATATAATCTAACAATTCCACTCCAGGTATATATAGCCTAGGAATCTAATAGAAGTGACACAAACGTATACACACCTATGTTCATCACAGTGCTATTCACAGTAGTAAAAAGATGGAAACAATCTAAGTGCCCATCACTGGATTTATGGATAAGTAAAATGTGGTACATACATACAATGGAATACTACTTATGATAAAAAAAAATAAAAATTAGCTCCCAAAACATCTTGGAACATGGATGAACCTGGAGTATGTTATGTTGAACAAAAAGAGTCAACCACAAAAAAAGATATTGTATGTTCTCACTTCTGTGAAATGACATGAACAAGTAAATACACAGAGATTAATGTTCATTAGTGGTTACCAGAGATGGAGGGTTGGGGAAGAGTGGAATTCACTCTCTAGATAATAGACACTTGTAATTTTTGGTGATGGGAAAGGTAACACCACCGAATGAGGGTGAAGTGTACACAGTTTGATGAAGGTAAATGATATCAATAAAAAGTACACAAGAAAAAAGGCTCTGTTGGTAATTGTTATGGCATATGTAGTTTTGAAACAACAGCAAAAACAAACAAAAATATATGTAGGGGTGTACCTGTATGTAGGCATGTATACATGTGTGTATGTGTAGGTGTCATGGATTGAACTGTGTTCCCCCAAAATTCTGTCAACTTGGCTATGCCATGATTCCCAGTATTGTGTGATTGTCCACCATTTTGTCATTTGCTGTGATTTTCCTCTGTGTTGTAAATCCTATCTCTATGATGTTAATGAGATGGGATTATTGGCAGTTATGTTAATGAGGCAGGACTCAATCTACAAGATTGTATTGTCTCTTAAGCCAATGTCTTTTGATATACAAAAGAGAGAAGGGAGCAAAGAGACATGGGGACGTCATACCACCAAGAAACAAGAGCCAGGAGAATAGCGTGTCCTTTGGACCCAGGGTCCCTACAATGAGAACCTCCTTAACCAGGGAAGATTGATGACAAGGACCTTCCTCCAGAGCTGACAGAGAGAGAAAGCCTTCCCCTGGAGCTGGTGCCCTGAATTTGGACTTCTAGTCTACTAGACAGTGAAAGAATAAATTTCTCTTTGTTAAAGGCATCCACTTGTGGTATTTCTGTTATAGCAGCACTAGATAACTAAGGCAATAGGTGTATCCATATGTATATGTATATGCGTCTATGTGACTGTATGTACATATATTCACATATATAATAAGACACATAGACAGCACAGTTACAGATACTTCTTAGACGTAACCAAACACCTCGCAAGATTGGATATCTGGGTTTGAATGATTAGGACTGTAGTCTTGTGGGACATCTCAGTCAATTGGCATAATATAGTTCATAAAGTTATGTTCTTCATTCTAGTTTGGTGAGTAGTGTCTGGGGTCTTAAAAGCTTGTGAGTGGCCATCTAAGATACAAAGATTGGTCTCTACTTGTCTGGAGCAAAAAAGAAAGAAGGAAACCCAGGACTCAAAGAAGAAACTAGTTTACAGGACAAATAGTCTACATGAACTGTGGCCCCATCTACCCTGAGACCTGGCTGCTACTACCAACCATTCTGATCAGGGCCACGATAGATAAACTCTGATACAATGGGAGGAAAATGTGGAACAGAACCTCAAATTCCTTACAAACAAACAAACAACCACACCTGCTGGACTGGTTGAAACTGGAGAACTCCACAATATTACTGTCCTAAAATACTCTTCAAAACTTGAATGGAAACTAACCCCGGAGGTCACCTTGTAGCTAAATAACAAATTGGCTCAAAAAATAATGAACATCACCTGAAAGTAACTATGCTCCTTTAAAAAATCACCTATATGAGACCAAATTGTCAACAGTTACTTTAAAACAAAGATGAGAATATAAGGGGATAGGAAAACCAGATTAGTGGAAATGAAACAACTAGAACGGAAAAATGAGAATGTTCACTCATTGTGAAGAATGTAACCGAAGTCACTGAACAAGTTGTGTAGAAGTTGTTGAATGGGAGCCTGAACTGCTATGTAAACCTTCACTGAAAACAGAATAAAATATTATTAAAAAAATATTTCAAGCTGATAAATCAAATAATAGAGATTTAAGTATACATCTTAGTACAAATGAACAACTAAAATCTGATGATTAAGAAAAGGCGGGGGGGATATAGTAGGTAGTCAATAGACAACCTAAGAAACAGAGGGTGTGATGAGCTGGAGATGAAAAATAAAAGTAAGTTTGTTCAGGGCTGTAGCTGTCAGTAAATAATTGATACTTACCCAGTGGCATTTCCATAGCTTTATTACTTACATAGTAATTGGAACGCAAAGAAAAGGGTAAAATTCCATCTCAGACCGGTTCCCCCCAGAAAAGGTCCTTCATGCAGAGATCGCTTCCAAGTTCATACAGCCGCTCGATACGTCATGGGCAAGGAGAAAAAAGGGGCAAAGGGCCCTGAGGCTTATATAGTTGGGATGAAGAGGAAACCAGAGGGGTATGTGTGCTGAGGGAAAGGGAAACAGTAGGAAAAAGAGGGTCCTTTATGCAGTCTGGGCTCAAGATGCATGGTGGCCTTGTGGTCAGCTTTGAGGGTGTCAAAGGAAAAAAATATAACCTCCCTTTCCGGAATCTAAGATTAGATCTTGCCAGCATGCGATTATACAGTTAATCATATACCTCTAGGAGAACTTAACAGCTAAAGCACTAGGGGAAGGGGTCTGCTTCTCCTAGGGCTCATTCTTTCAGTACAATTTTAGTAAAAGGGTCATTCAGGTGATGGGGGAGAAACTGCTCTCCGCTGCCCTTGCAGAGGATTAAGGACATTACTTAATGTTATAGTTACAATGGTAACCTAGAACAAAAATATAAACCTTCCAAAGTATCAAGAAGCATAAGTACTCAACAAAACAAACAAAACCACATCGTCAAATATTTGAAAAAGTTACAAAACAGAAAGCATTAAAAGAAACAACATGACAGAAGTAAGACAAACATCTCACATTAATAAATGTGAATAAGCTAAGTTTACCTATTAAAAAAGTACAACTTCAAATTGGAGTACAAACCATAATGTAACTCTATATTGTATGCAAGAAAGAGTGCTAAACTTTTATCTGAAAGTTTAAAAACAGAAGAATGGAATAGACATACCAGGAGTATGCCAACAAAGAAATCAGGGATCACAACTTTCTATTACACAAGGTTGATTTCAGGATAAACAGCATTAAATGAGATTGAGAAAAGGTACAATTGACAATGAAGAAAAACAATAGGAAAAATTATGCATCAAATAACAATCTCATTATTCATAGCAAACATACAAAGAGAATGAATAGGCAAAACCCATTGATGCAGTCCTTGACAGATTAAGAGCACAAAAAGCAAATGAGGAGAGAGAAGACTTAAAAATATAATGAATCAGTAGATGTAATATATCAAACTCTGTACCCTGAAACAGAGATTATATCTTCTTCCAAATGTCCATGGAATATTCATAACAGTTGGCCACATTTTAGGTCACAGAGAAAATCTTAATATATTCTAATAAATAGAACCATATAGATAATACTGTTGTTGCTATTGTTGTTGTGGTGGTAGTGTGCCGATCAGTTGATCCCAACTCATAGTGACTCTATAGGACAGAGTAGAACTGCCCCGTAGGGTTTCCTAGGCTGTAAATCTTTATAGGAACAGATTGCGAGGTCTTTTCTCCTGCAGAACAGCTGGTGGGTTCAAATTGCTGACCTTTCAGTTAGCAGTCAAATCATTTAACCATTGCACCACCAGGGCTTTCTATAGATAATTTTATCTGATCACAATTCAATAAAACTGGAAATTAATGACAAAACAGAAAATAAAACAGCCTATGATGGTTAAGATTTTGTGTCAACTTGGTCGGGCCATGATTCTCAGTGTTTTGGCAGTCGTATAATGTTGTGATCACTTCCCTGTTGAGATTTGATACGTGATCACCTCCATGATGAGATCTGCTGTGAGTAGCCAATCAGGAAGGGGAGTTTCCTTGCACGTGTGGCCTGCATCAAGTATGGGCGGACATTTAGGCATGGCTCTGGGGCTTTTGTTCGTTCTGGATCCTGCAGCTAGCTCCTGTTGGTCTGACCTCCGATTCTTGGGACTTGAGCTAGCAGCTTGCCTGCCAGTCTTGTGATTCGTTGATCTTCACAGCCTGTGAGCAAACAGCCCTGCTCTCCAGCCTGCTGATCTTGAGTTTACCAGCACCTGTGGCTACATGAATCAGGAGAAGCCTCTTTCCTGACCGATTGGACTTTGGACGTTATAGCCTCTTCAACCGCGTGAGTCATTTCCTTGATATAAATCTCTCTCTCTCTATATATATATATATTTATACGATTTACTGGTTTTGCTTCTCTAGGGAACTTAGCATAAGACACACCCTACTTCTTGGAAAATTTTAAATGCTTAAGTAGTATTTGGATCAAAAAGGAAAACAAAAGCAAAATAGCACAATACCTAGAAAAGCATGAAAATGAAAACAGCGTATCAGAACCCATAGAATTTAGCTAAAACAGTTGTTATTAATTGCTGTCGAGTCATCTCCAACTCATGGCAACCTAATGTACAGCAGAATACAATGTTGTCTGGTCCTGTGCTGTCTTCACAACCATTGCTATGTTTGAGTCCATTGTTTTGGCTATTGTGTCAGTCCATCTCACTGAGGGCCTCCCTAGCCTTCGCTGACCCTCCACTTTACCAACCATGATGTCTTTTCTAGTGATTGGTCTTTCCTAACGACACGTTCAAAGTAAGTACTGAAGTCTCTCCATCCTCACTTCTAAGGAGCATTCTGGCTGTACTTCATCCAAGACTGATTTGTTGTTCTTTTGGCAGTCCACATTATGTTCAACAGTCTTTGCCAACACCACAGTTGAAATGCATCAATTCTTCTTCTGCCTTCCTTTTTCATTATCCAAGTTTTACATGCATATGAGGAGATTGAAAAGACCATGGCTTAGGTCAGACGCACCTTAGTCATCAATGTGGCATCTTTGCTTTTTAAAACTTTAAAGAGATCTTTTGCAGCAGATTTCCCAGTGTAGTACATTGTTTGATTTCTTGCCTGCTGCTTCCATGGACATTGATTGCTGATCCAAGTACAATGAAATCACTGACAGACTTAATTTCTTCCCTATTTATCATGATGTCGTTCATCGGTCCAGTTGTGAGGGTTTTTGCTTTTTTCACGTTGAGGTATAATCCATACTGAAGGTTTACCTCATCAGTAAGTACTTCAAGTCATCTTCATTTTCAGCAAGCAAGGTTGTGTCATCTGCAGCTGTTGTTATTAGGTGCTGTCTAGTAGATTTTCAACTCATAATGACCCCACGTGACAACGTAAAACTGTCCCATAGGGTTTTCTAGATTGTAATCTTTATGATAGCAGATCGCCAGGCCTTTCTCCCACAGAGCTGAGGGTGGGTTTGAACTGCCAACTTTTCAGTTGGCAACCGAGCACTTAACCACTGTGCCACCATGGCTCCTTCTCTGCAACTACTAAACCTATTGCTGTCAAGTCAACTCTGACTCATAGCAACCCTATAGGACAGAGTAGAACTGCCCCATAGGGTTTCCAAGGCTGTAATCTTTACAGAAGCAGATTGCCACATCTTTCTCCTGTGGAGCAGCTGGTGGGTTCAAACTGCTGACCTTTCAGTTAGCAGCCAGGCACTTTAACCACTGTGCCACCAGGGCTCCTATCTGCACCTAGGGGCCTGGAAAAAAGAAAGCAAATCTTCTCATTACACACTGCATCCTAAAATCCACATAAACGGAGAGAGGCAGAGCAAAGATCCACATGAACTGAAAAAGGCAGATTTCTACAAGGAAACAGATCGTTCTCTTAGCTGCTCTGCTTAAACAGCTCTATCAACTTCTTTGGTGAGTACTAAAAGTGTGATTCAGAACCCTGCTTGTATAGGAGCTAATAGTTACTTATATTTACTGGCATTTTACTCACATTGTTGTTGTTGTGTGCTGTCGAGTCAATTCCAACTCATGGCAACCCTATAGGACAGGGTAGAACTTCCCCATAGGGTTTCCTAGGCTGTAATCTTTATGGGAGCAGATCACCAGGTCTTCCTCCTGCAGAGCCTCTGGTGGGTTCGAACCGCTAACCTTTCAGTTAGCAGCCAATCGCTTAACCATTGCACCACCAAGGCTCCTTTTACTCACATAACCTCATCTTAATCCTCATATAACATGGTGGAAGAATTACATTTATTTGAAACTCCCCACAAAAATTGCCAAAAAAGCAATGAGAGTAAGGAAAGAACCACATTTCTCAGGGGCTCTGGATGCTTCTCTTTGAGTGGAGTAAGGGCGATACAAGGAAGCATGGGCTATCCAGGCTTCTCTCTGCCCTGAACAGCCTGGTGTGGCTGATGGGTGGGTGCTGAAGTCCCAGAGACAACTTCTAGTAGGGAGGGGCTAAGAGCAGTGCTATAGTGAGAAAAGGAAAGATTTTAGCAGTTTCTGTCCAGGGGAAACACTGCAAAAAGGAAGAGATGTCCGTACTGGAGTCTGAGGAAATTTTCCATGTAACACAATGTAAAACCCTGCACCATGCCCTTAGAAGGAAGATATGTTAGTGATCTACTTTTTTGTCAATGTTTCTAGAGTAGGTCTGCGGGCCCTTTTTCACCTCACTCATAAACTGGGCCTGGTGAGGCTCTGGCATTTATTCAGGAAATATTCTTAACAATTCTGTGAGGTTGTGTGATTATCCTCATTTTACAGATGATGCTTAGTGAGGTGAAATGACTTTCCCATGGGCACATAGCTGGCAAGCAGCACAGCCATGACGTGAACACACTTTGGTCTGATTCCGAAGTCAGCACTCTGCCTCAGCTGAAGTTAAGAGAACAAGTGAGTCTTGGCTAGGCTTTTATGGAGACTTAATATTTGATTAATGGAAAGGAAGAGGGGAAGTTATTTTTGAAATAGGATACATTCATTTAAGAAATAAAATAAAGTTATTGTCTCCAAGCTCTGAAAGAGAAAGGGTAAAGAGACGAAGACAAAGGTGTCTAAACTGGGTCTCTCCCTACCCACTGGGAAAAGCACAGGTGGATGTGCTAAGGCCCTGATTCTGAGGCCCAGAAAGTCCTTACAGAACCTCTCCAAGTTGAATCTGCTATCTATCAAAACCAGTCCATCGAGTTGATTCCAATTCATGGCGGCCCCATGTGTGTCAGAGTAGAACTGTGCTCCACAGGGTTTTCAATGGCTGGTTTTTCAGAAGTAGGCCTTTCTTCCCAGGTGCCTCTGAGTGGACTCCAACCTCCAACCTTTACAGTTAACAGCTGAGCATATTAACCATTTGCACCACCCAGGAGTTCCTGCTATCTACCAACCCTCGCCAATCTGTTCGAGGCCTCCAGGTTACAGTCTGTTTGCTACCACGCCCTCTCTGTTTTGCTTGGAGTTTGGCTGTTCCCAAATTATTCAGGCACATATTTACAATTTTTGGTTTACAGACCATAGATGCAACCACATCCATTGTTTGCAAATTTTCTAATTAATTCTCAGGGAGAAATCTTATTTCCCTCATCTCCTAGTATATAAGAAGCATTACTCTTGCTTCATTTCCTGTCAATGGTAAGTAATACTACCTTTATTTTACAAACTGAGAGAGAATCTGGGGCTTACTGAGATGGAGGAATATAACCTAGGCCATGTATGTATCAAGTAGGATAAACAAAATCATGGAGGTTTGGAATAGGAACATGACAAGGAACATTTAAAAGGCAAGAGGCACAGGGGACCAAGATGAAGCTGGATAAAAAATATTTATAGTGACATCTAGCTAAACAAGTCCTGTGATTTTTTTCCAGCAGTGCTCAGCAGGCTGGAGGGAGGAGGAAAGGGGAGAAGGCAGAATTAACCAAAAATAAGAAATTATCAGGACAGATGTTCTAGAAAGAAAGGAGATGAGGGGGGTTTGGGGCTGGCAGGAGAGTGGCTGAAATGAAACACCAAAGCATACAGTTTGGACAGAAACTGGAGGAGGCTACAGGGGTAAAAATTGAGAAGAAGATACACTGCATGGAAAGCAAGTTAGTTTGATCAAAATTATAATTTCATAAAAAATGTTTATCTCCAGGTACTCTGTGTGTGGTGACATTTTTGATACACCATGGGGGAAGATTTTTTTTAAATTTTTTTTTTTAAATTATTTTACTTTAGATGAAGGTTTGCAGAACAAACAAGCTTCTCAGCTTCTCGTTAAACAGTACGCATATTGTTTTATGACGTTGGTTAACGACTCATGACAGCTCAACCTTGGGTTCCCTATTACCAGCTTTCCTGTCCCCTTCTGCTTTCTAGTCCTTGCCCCTGGGGTGGTGTGCCCCTTTAGTCTAGTTTTGTCCTATGGGTTAAAAGATGAACCTCTGGAGTGACTTCATTATTGAGCTAAAAGTGTGTCTGGGGGCCACACTCTCAGGGTTTCTCCAGTCTCTGTCAGGCCAGTTAAGTCTGGTCTTCTTTTGAGTTAGAATTTTGTTCTACATTTTTCTCCAGCACTGTCCAGCGCCCTTTATTGGGATCCCCGTCATAGCAGTCGGCGGTGGTAACCAGGCACCGTCTAGTTATACTGGACTCAGTCTGGTGGAGGCCATGGTAGTTGTGATCTATTAGTCCTTCGGACTAATCTATCTCGTGTCTTTAATTTTCTTCATTTTCTCTTGCTCCTGAAGGGTGAGACCAGTGGAGCATCTTAGATGGACACTCACAGGCTTTTAAGGCCCCAGACGCCACTCACCAAAGTAAAATGTAGAACATTTTCTTTATACACTATGTTATGCCAATTGAGCTAAATGTTCCCCGAGACTATGGTCCCCACAGCCCTCAGCCCAGTAATTTGGTCCCTAAGGGAGTTTGGATTTGTCCATGGAGCATCCATGACCTTACCCTGAACAAATTTTACTGACTTCCCCAGTGTTGTGTACTATCTTACCCTTCACCAAAGTTACTGCTTATCTATTGTCTATTTAGTGTTTTTCCACCCCCACTCCTCCCCTCCCTCGTAACCATCAAAGATTGTTTCTTCTTGTGTGCAAACCTTTTCATGAATTTTTATAGTAGTGGTCTCACACAATATTTGTCCTTTTGTAATTGACTTATTTCACTCAGAATAATGCCCTTCAGATTCATCCATGTTGTGAGATGCTTTGCAGATTCATCATTGTTCTTTATCACTGCATAGTATTCCATTGTGTGTATGGAATCTGTTGATGGGCATCTTGGTTGTTTCCATCTTTTTGCTATTGTGAACAATGCTGCAGTGAAAATGGGTGTGCATATGTCTATTCGTGTGATGACTCTTACTTCTCTAGGATTTTTTTCTACGAGTGGGATTGTTGGATCATCCGGTATTTCTATTTCTAGCTTTCTAAGGAAGTGCCATATCGTTTCCAAAATGGGTGTACCATTTTGCATCCCCACCAGCAGTGTATAAGAGTTCCAATCTCCCCGCAGCCTCTCCAACATTTGTTATTTTCTGTTTTTTTGATTCGTGCCAGTAATGCCAGGGTGAGATGGTACCTCATTGTGGTTTTGATTTGCATTTCTCTACTGGCTAGTGATCGTGAGCATTTCCTCATGTGTCTGTTGGCCGCTTGAATGTCTTCTTTGGTGAAGTGTCTATTCATTTCCTTTGTCCACTTTTTAATTGGGTTATTTGTTGTTTTGTTGAAGAGGTGTTGGATTTTCTTGTAGGTTTTAGAGATTTTAGAGATTCTAGACCTTTGTTGGATTTGTAATAGCCAAAAAATTTTCCCCAGTGCGTAGGTTCTCTTTTTACTCTTTTGGTGAAGTCTTTTGATGAACATAGGTGTTTAATTTTTAGAAGATCCCAGTTATCTAGCTTATCTTCCGGAGTTTGTATGTTGTTAGTTATGGTTTGTACCCTGTTAATGCCATGTATTAGGGCCTCTTGTGTTGATCCTATTTTTTCTGCTATGATCTTTGTAGTTTTTGGTTTTGTATTTAGGTCTTTGATCCATTTTGAATTAGTTTTTGTGTATGGTGTGAAGTATGGGTCCTGTTTCATTTTTCTGCAGATGGACATCCAATTTTGCCAGCACCGTTTGTTAAAAAGAATGTCTTTTCCCTATTTGATGGACTTTAGGCCCTTGTCGAAGATTAGGTGACCGTAGGTGGATGGATTTACATCTGGGTTCTCGATTCTATTCCATTGGCCAATGTATCTGTCATCGTGCCAGTACCAGGCTGTTCTGACTCCCATATCTGTATGGTAGGTTCTGAGGTCAGGTAGTATGAGTCTTCCTACTTTATTCTTCTTCAGTAATGCTTTACTTATCTGGGGCTTCTTCCTTTTCCATATAAAGTTAAAGATTTTTCCATCTCTTTAAAGAATGTTTTTGGTATTTGGATCCGGATTGCCTTGTATTTGTAGACTGGTTTGGGTAGAATTGTCATTTTCACAGTGTTGAGTCTACCTATCCATAAGCATGGTATGTTTTTCCATTTATGTAGATCTTTTGGTTTCTTGAAGTAGTGTTTTGTAGTTTTCTTTGTATAGTTCTTTTACATCCATGGTTAGATTTATTCCTAAGTGTTTTATTTTTTTAGGGGCTATTATAAATGGCATTGTTCTCCTGGTTTCCTTTTTGTTGTTCTCTTTATTGGTGTATAGGAATCCAATAATTTTTGTATGTTTATTTTGTATCCTGCTACTCTGCTGAATCTTTCTATTAGTTTAGTAGTTTTCTCGTGGAGTCTTTCAAGTTTTCTATATATAGTATCATATCATCTGCAAATAGGAACAGTTTTACTTCTTCATTACCAATTTGGATGCCCTTTATTTCTTTTTCTTGCCTTATTGCTCTAGCTAGGACTTCCAGAATGATGTTAAATAGGAGTGGTGTTAAAGAACATCCTTGTCTTGTTTCTGTTCTCAAGGGGAATGTTTTCAGCTTCTCTCCATTAAGAATAATGTTGGCTGTTGGTTTTGTATAGATGCCGTGAGGGATGATTTTTGTTTCCTTTTATATGTCTCTAAGTAGTTTTATCCATTTTTTTAGGATTTTATTCAGGTTTTTCCCCTCATTTTGTTTCTTTTTACATCATTTTCCACAGTTATTCTTGCTCGATAATGTTTATAATAGGAAATACTTAGAAACAGTCAAAAGAATAAAGAAAAGACTTAGTGAAATCAGTTATGTTGGTGAACAAATAATTCATGTGGAAGGATCCCATTTTTGTTTTTAAAATATGTAAATACAGACAGAGAAAACTCTAAAGGGTATTTGCCAATATGGTTTTCTCCAGCTAGGTAGAATTATAGGGGTTCTTTATTTGTATTTTTTGCTTGTTTGTATTATCTTTTATTTCCCAGTAATATTCTTTCACAGGAGAACGAGACGGCAGTGTGCTTCCATAAAGATTTCAGCCTTGGAAACCCTATTGGGCAGCTCTACTCTGTCCTATAGGGTCACTATGACTTGGAATCAACTTGATGGCAATGGGTTTGGATTTTTGGTAATATGCTTGCATTGTTTTAAGACTAAAAATAATGAAACAGAATTTTTTAAGTATATAGGATTTTCTAAAGTTCTAAAAAAGTTTTAATTCATCTTTCACCAATGATGTCTGTTCTGTTTGTTTGATCTTATTTTCGTAAAATTTTAAATTATTTTCATTGGTTGAAAGCTAAGCATTTTAATAAGAAATTCTCATTTTTAAAACCTAATTTTTATGCATGCCTTATGACTTCAAGTGGGTATTTTTTAAATGCCAAGTCTACATATACACACACCTAAAATGACCAAAAAAATTTTAAGATATCTTTATCACTTTCCAGCTGTGAGGTTCCCACTCTTCAAGCAGTGAAATCAAAGGCTCTGTTAACCGTATCTGAGTGATGACTCCTTGGTGGGCTGTTATCTTTTCCATTATGTCCTGTATCGCCATCCCCAGAGTACATGGGCAGAAAGCAAACTTGGCTCTAGGACTTTGATGATGGGTACAGCTTTGAGTGGAGACCTTAATGTGGTCCTCAGTGTGTGACTGGGTCCTCAGAGCTGATAACTGACTTGCATGGCAGGATCGGGAAATAAGATTATCTGTGATCAGAGGGTTTTGAGAGATTAGTAACCCTTTCAACTTACAACTTCTCTCTCCATCAAGTAAAAGTGTGAAAGGAGGAATGACGACAGCTCAGCACAGACGTAAAACATCCAAGGAGGCTGGGAAATGACAGAACACAACCTCAAGCTCCAGACCACAGGATGATGGTTCTCAAATTTCTCTTTATGCCACCTTTCCCTTACCAAATCTTACTCTAACCCTCCATCCCAGGGGAAAGTAAAAGGATGAAGAGATTTCTGTTTATTTGAAAAAGAGGCACACCGTTAGTAACAGCTCCCACCCCCATTACCCACAGTCTCTCCCAACCCTGAAGGTGGTAAGAGTGAGTAGATTCTTAGAAGATAAATAAAAGGAGGTTTTGCAAAGGCACAGGAAAAGAATATATCCATAGATTGTAGAGGAGAACTACTGCCAACCATGTGCTAGGAATTTTAACATATATCATCTCATTTACTCCTAATAACCCAATGATAAGAGGAAAAAAAACAAATCCAGTTGCCATCAAGTCAACTTAAACTCATGGCAACTCCATTGTGTCAGAGTAGAACTATGCTCCTTAGGGTTTTCAATGGCTGATTTTATGGGAAGTAGACTGTCAGTCCTTTCTTCCAAAGTGTCTCTGGGTGAACTGAACCACCTTTCGGTTAGCAGCCAAGGAAGTTAACCATTTGTATCATGCAGGAACTCCAACCCAATGATACAGTTATTAGGGCCATTTTTCAGAACAGGAAACTGAGGCTTAAAGAGGCTAGATAATTTGCTGAAGTTACACAACTTGCAAATGGCTGAATTGAAGTGAGAATCCAGGTTTGTCTGACTGTGGTATTTTTAATATATTAAGCTGCCTCGTGATGCGGAGGCAATTTAACTAATGAGCAGTACAGTGGTACTACCATCAGATGTCTCTCTGGGATTCTACAGTTTCGTCTCCACACTCCCATTGGATCACTCCCATCATCCCCATCTGACAAACCATACCATTTATCAAGTTCTTTCTATGTACCAGGTTCTGGGTTGAGTGACTTGCACATATTATCTAATTTACTCTTCGCAACAGCTCTTTAAGGTAGCTATCATCATCCCCATTTATAGATGAAGGAATTGAAGGTTAGAGAAGTTATTTGCCCAAGTCCCCTAAATACTTGAACCCAGAGGTTCCTGGTTCCAAAGCCCATTCTCTTAATTTCTATGCCTTACTCCACCTAGTAAACATAGGCAAAGACCAACCTCACTATGATATACCATCTATATACAGTGAAAAATATTCATAACAACATTCCAGTATGACTTAAAATTTTAGATGTCTCCTTAGATTTTATATAATTCCAACTTAGAGTTTTTGAGTCCAGTTTCTTATAAACTAATCCTAGATCAGTATTATAGTTCAGAAATTATGAACTTTCTTTGGCTTTGAACATCAAAACCAGGGTTAACAAACCCTCCCATTTTAAAAGGGAAAAGTAGAGTGGGTGACATCTGAGATATCACCATAAAACCACAGATATGATAAAAAGCAGAAGTGTAAACTCCACCTTTAACCAAAAGACATCTCTGACTCTGGACTACGAGAAAGGGCTGCCATGTGCAGGGAAGGTTAAACAAGGTGCAGAACAATGCTCTCTGCAGCTGAACATCTCAGACACCAGAAGAACACAACTCTTACGCAGAGGCTTACTTCGATGAGCAAAATCATTCCTTGTTCAAACTAATAGAAATGGGGTGTGTAGGCCAATGGAGGGAGTGTTCCTGGACCGCATTCGGAAATTAGGAGACGCAGCGAAGGTGGGGTGGATGAGGAACCACCCTTGTGTGGGAAGCTGTCTGTGACAGAGGCAGGGTAGAGGATACGAACTGCATTGTAAGTATCCTTGCAGCAGCTGATGGAGAGAAACATTTCCTACCCAAACCACTGCAAATAACTAGTTTAGTAAGGACTTAACTCATTCTAATTTACACACGCACACACACACACACACACACACACACAAAAGGTACCCAGCACAGATCAATATAAAGCTATGCCAAGAAAAAAGGAAGGAAGCCAAGCAACACAAGAAATATATTGTGATGAAACAGACAAATCCTGGGACCAAATATATTGCCATAAATTTAAAAAATGTAATGGAGTAATGGCCTCTATAAAATAAGAGTTCAAAGCAGAAATGTAAGGGTAGATATGATTTAAAAAAGAAAGGGTAAATGAAAGGAAGAAGGGGGTGAAACCTAACATGATAGCGCTCAGCAGATTAGTACAAAGAAGGTTACAGTGGAAGCAGCACACCAGATAATAAGACCCGGCTGAAAATGAAGAGCTCTCGATGACAAGACTGAGAAAAGAGAGCAAATCTAAATGGACATAAATAGAGTTATAATTTTAGAAAACATTCCAGGTGAATGGGATGGTATCCCGGGGGAAGGGAGATCATTAGCTGGTGTGAAATGTTATGTGTTTGAGAAGCATGGGGAAATAGTAACTACAGGGACAACGGGCTGGATGGCTAAAGCTGGGTTCCACTGATATTCTACAAAAAGAAAGTAAAAAGCAACGGGCATTTAACAGGCAACTGAAAGCCACATTTGAAAGCCAGAGGAATTCCCTAGTAGCTCACAAAAAAAAAAAAAAAAAAAATTGCTGTTGAATTGATTTCCAACTCACAGCGACCCTATAGGACAGAATAGAACTGCCCCACAGGATTTCCAAGGAGTGGCTGGTGGTTGACCTTTTGATTAGTAGCCCAGCTCTTAACAACTGCACCACCAGGGCCCATAGTAGCTTACAAAGGAGCCCTCAATTCGTGAGCAAGTAGGAGGGCAGAGAAATTTGAAAACAATGCCCAGCTAGCGTTCCCCCTTGTTTTAAGACGAAGCAAAGGCCTCTCTTCCCCAAGACAATATGGACTACCCTTAGGATCAATCTTCCTACTTCTCCTGGGCCATTGGACCTATAACTAGGGTTGAGATGCAGCATAACCCAGCCAGGGACTTTGCCTCCAGAGATGCCATGTTCCAATAGCCATCTCCATAACTCTGCAGGTCAGCAGCAACCCCCACTCCCCACCCACCCGCCCCCCGGCCCCATGGCTACCATTCTGACCACCCTCTTGCTCATTATGATAATTGCATTCACTTGCCTTCTGGTGGTTCTGAGCTGCCAATGGACCTTTATTGTTTGTAGACGGTGGCTCCTATAATCCCCATTGCTACCAATTAGCCTAGCTGGGTGGCCAACCCGTGCCATCAGAAGAAATCAAGAATAGTTGACCAAGAGGCTGACAGCATAAGTCCCAATAAAAAGTTATGATCTCTTGCCCAGTTTCCAGATCTGAGTCAGTTATCAGGGTCAGAGTCCATTGACAAGAGGAGGCTGGTTCCCCACAAGGAAGGAATCTGCAACACCACAGCAAGTATACATAATAATAATTCCTCTAGCCCCTCACCAAAGGGACCTGGGCAACTGTACTGGGGAAAGAGGAATACCCAAACATGTTGAGGATTATTAGACACACTTTCTTAGTTGATGTTGATGCCTGGAGACACTGAAATATTATCATGGTCCCTTTGTTAGAGGGGGATATAAGGAGGTCAGATAATAAGTGGAGTCCTGGCCAAGGTCCAGCTTACATGGACCCACCTGGTGGGACTGACACACTTGAGAATTGGCACAATTCTCTTATCAGTTCCTTGGCCTGTGAAGTGAGGGCTATCATAGTGGGGAAGGCCAAATGGAAGTTTCTGAAATCCCTCCTTCCAAGTCAAGGTAGATGACGTAATCAAAAACAACATCACATCCCAGGGAGTGCGAAGGATGGAAAAAATTAATGCCATGCTTAAGGATCTAAAGCAGGATTTGGAAAACATTTTCTGTAAAGGTCTGTGGTTGTTTGGTGCCATTGAGTTGATTCTGACTCATAGCAACCATATAGGACAGAGTAGAGCTGTCTCATAGGGTTTCCAAGGAGCGGCTGGTGGATTTGAACTGCTGACCTTTTCTGACTTTTTGGTTAGCAGCCTGAGCTCTTAACCATTTCACCACCAGGGCTCCTATCTAGATAGTAAATATTTTGGACTTTGTAGGCCATACAGTCTCTATTGTAATTATTCAACTTTGCTATAGTAACATGAAAGCAGCTATAGACAATGTGTAACCGAATGACCATTTCTGAGTTTGAATAAAACTTTATAGGCACCGAAATTTGGATCTCATATAATTTTCACATATCACAAAATACTATTTTTTTTGCTATTTTCAACCATTTAAAAATATAAAAACCATTTTTAGATCACAGGCTATACAAAAACAGGCAGTGAGTCAGATTTGGCCTGTGGACCATAGTTTGCAAACCCCTGATCTAAAGGATGCAGGAATGGTGTTCCCCATCATATCAACATTAAATTCCCAGTCTGATTCTTGCAGAAACCAGATAGATCCTGAAGAATGCCATTAGACTACTATAAAGTCAACCAAGCAGAAGCCACAATAGCAACTACCATAGCCAATATGGTATTTTTGTTAGAGCAGATTAATATAGCCTCAGGTACATATGCAACATATGATTTGGCCAATGTGTTACTTTTCATTTCACTGAGAAAGGGGGATCAAAAATAGTTCTTAATCACATGGAAGAAGCAACAGTATACATTTTCAATTTTGCCCTAGGACCATGTTGACTTTCTGCCTACTGTCATAATGTAGTTTAAAGAGATCTAGATGGTCAGACATCCTGCAGAACATCACATTGATATTATGCTGGTTGGATCAGATGAGCAAGAAGTGGCTAGCATGCTGCAAGCCTTTGTCAGACCCAAGAGCTACAGAGAGTGGGTACAAATATTCAGGCACCTGCCACATCAGTAAAAAGATCTAAAGATTATCAGAATATGCTGTTCTTTGATTTGTGCACAAGTGGGATAGAAGAAAAGGGGCAGGAAAAAAGTTCAAGAAGGAAAAACAATACAGAATAAGAGGGAGGGAAATGAAGAAGTGGAAAAGTAAGAGCAAAATAGAGGGAAAATTTTATGTGGTGGTTTGGAAAGTTTGGATCCTATGAAAAGTTTGCCTTTGATGTCTTCTCATTTTCTCTTTCAGTACCTGCTCCCTACTCCTAATAAGCTTCCCAGGATCCAGAAACTTCTGCATGTCATAGCTTGTTCTCCCCTGATAGCTCCAAGCACCAGATCTCGTGATTTGTGTTTCCAGTATCCCGAGTCTGATTAGAATTCATCCATTAATTCACTGAACACGTATTTATTAAATACTATATGTTTACATCTGAGGAATAGTGGTAAATATTCTGAAATAAAATCATGTTAAGATATGATGAATAATATGACTCTGCTTAAATTTCATCCAAGGCTTTTGATTTAATAAAAAAATAATAACAAAACTCTAAAGGCAGAAGTGCTGGAAATTTTTAGGGACTAATAGGAGATTGCTGAGGACTGTCGCCT
Source organism: Dugong dugon (assembly GCA_030035585.1). Taxonomy (NCBI): domain Eukaryota; kingdom Metazoa; phylum Chordata; class Mammalia; order Sirenia; family Dugongidae; genus Dugong; species Dugong dugon. The sequence continues at coordinate 58,885,143 of CM057465.1, read as the reverse complement.
CTGAGCTTCCCTGGTGAGCAGGCAGTGGGCCTTTAAATTGCTTCTGGTCAGCTAGTCAGTTGCACTAGTGCTATATAAAAATGGCCTATACAGCTATTGCCATTTAAGTCCACGTGCACACATCCCAACTTTCCAGGATTTCACTATCATCATTAGTCCCTTATTTGCATACCTGTATATGGTTCAGAAGGAGCCCTGGTGGTGCAGTAGTTAAGCACTTGGCTGGTAACTGAAAGGTCAGCTGTTTGAATCCACCAGCCGCTCTGTGGGAGAAAGATGTGATGCCCTGCTCCCGTAAAGATTACAGCCTTGGAAACCCTAAGGGGGCAGTTCTACTCTGTCCTACAAGGTCGCTCTGAGTTGGAATCAACTCCATGGCAGTGGGTTTGGTTTTGGGCTATATGGTTCAGCTCTGAGCTGCATACAGAGGGAACTTGCAAATAAGCATGAACTGCGCAAAGGGGACTGTGCAATGGAAGAAACTGCAAGGTGACTCACTGCTACATAAAATAGGTCACTGAGCTAGATATGCCAAAACACAGAGGAAATGCATGAAAATATTTGTTGTTGTTAGTTGTCATCAGGTTGATTCTGACTCATGGCGACCCAATGTGTTACAGCTAGAACTGCTCCATAGGGTTTTCTTGGCTGTAATGTTAACGAAAGCAGATCACCAGGCCTTTTCCTCCAAGGTACTCCTGGGCAGGTTCGAACCACCAACCTTTAGGTTAGCAGTCAAGCGCAAACTGTTGTGCCAACCAGGGACCCTCACCAAAATATACTCCACACATATTTCCAGGAATGAGTACTAGCTGAAATTTCACCCCCCTTTCTCTCAAAAGAACAGCAATACACAGGTCAGTCAGAATGAATTAAAAGGATAACTTTAACCTACTTCAACTTATAAAACTGGAAAACTCTGGGATCTTGGTAACTAACTATTTGCCACATTCTTCACAACTGGTAAAGACCCATCAATGTGTCAGGATGCTACCGTTTCAAACCGTGAGCTAGATGACCTTAAGATCCTTTCTACTTCTGAGACTCTACCTTTGACTTCCTTGTAAGGCACAGGAAACAGGAAGAGGATTCAGAAGTGAGCCTTTTGGAAACTTAGAGGATAAGACAAGGCCAATTAGTGGCCAGGTTATCTCGAGCTGACTTCTATAATATCTCTGGTGTCTTCCTCAGTGAGGGACCAAACAAAGGAGGCACTCATATTGGATGGGCAGAGCACTCTCTCCCTTTGACAACCAAGTCTTGCTATTTGGTCTCCCTCTCAGAAATTCTGAAGACAGTCTTCTTTCTGTTAGCACATCCTTGCTTTCAACAGGCTACCAAACATTTATAAGATTTAAGTTTTTATAAAAATTGCAGGCATATTCCATCCTTGCACTTGTCACACATAAGTTATCTTCATTGGACTTGTATTCCCAGATTTCCCCAGACATTCGTTGACAATAATTTCTAATTTTACTTCTATGGAGGCTTACATTCCCCCTGTTAATTTTTATTTCAGGAGGTAATTTATTTCCAAGCTCTAGGGTTTTGTGCACTGGTGTCTTAATTATTGAGTGCTGCTATAACAAATAATACAAGTGGATAGCTTTAACAATCATAAGTTTATTTTCTCACAGTTTAGGAGGCTAGAAGTCCGAATTCAGGGCACCAGGTCCAGAGGTAGGTTTTCTCTCTCTGTCAGCTCTGGGAAAGGTCCTTGTCATCAATGTTATGCTGGGTCTAGGAGCTTCTCAGCACAGGGACCCTGAGTCCAAAGGACACACTCTGCTCCTGGTCCTCCTTGCTTGTGGTAATGAGATCCCTTATCTCTCTGCTTGCTTCTCTCTTCTTTCATCCCTTGTAAGATAAAATGGTGATGAAGGCCACACTCCCAGGGAAACTCTCCTTACATCAGATTAGGGCTGTGACCTGAGTAAGGGTGTTGCATCCCACTCTAATCCTCTTTAACATAACCTAATCTTGCCTCATTAATCACAGACAGAGATTAGGATTTACAACACATAGGAAAATTACATCAAAGCACAAAATGGTGGACAACCACACAATACTGGGAATTATGACCTAGCCAAGTTGACACACATTTTGGGGGGACATAATTCAATCCATGACAACTGGCTACTTGCATACTATTTAATATCTTGTATTGAAAAAAGTCGTTTATAATAAAGATTCCATGAAATTATCATTTTTCATATATATGCAATAACAAATTCACTTATGGATTAATGATATATTCAGTGGTTTATTTATGATCCTCCTTGAACATAGGATAAAGTATTATAATGAAATGTGCAAAGACTGAGTTAGAAAATCAAAAGGGAAGAACACATTCAGCATTTCTCAAGCTGAAAGAACTGAAGAAAAAATTCAAGCCTCAAGTTGCAATATTGAAGGATTCTACAGGGAAAATATTAAACAACACAGGAAGCATCAAAAGAAGATGAAAGGAATACAGAGTTACTATATCAAAAAGAATTGGTCGACATTCAACCATTTCAGGAATAGCGTATGATCAAGAACAGATGGTACTAAAGGAAGAAATCCAAGCTGCACTGACAGCATTGGCAAAAAACAAGGCTCCAGGAATTGACGGAATACCAGTTGAGATGTTTCAACAAACAGACGCAACACTGGAGGTGCTCACTCATCTATGCCAAGAAATTTGGAAGACAGCTGCCTGGCCAAGCAACTGGAAGAGATCCATATTTGTGCCCATTCCAAACAAAGGTGATCCAACAAAACGCTGAAATCATTGAACAGTATCATTAATATTACATGCACGTAAAATTTTGCTGAAGATCATTCAAAAGCAGCTGCAGCAGTATATCAACAAGGAACTGCCAGAAATTCAAGCCGGATTCAGAAGGGGTAGAACGAGGGATATCAAAGCCGATGTCAGATGGATCATGACTTGAAAGCAGACAACACCAGAAAGTTGTTTACCTGTGTCTTACTGACTATGCAAAGACATTCAACTGTGTGGATCACAACAAATTACGGATAACATTGCAAAGAATGGGAATTCTAGAACACTTAATTGTGCTCATGAGGAACCCATACATAGATCAAGAGGCAGTTGTTTGAACAGAACAAGGAAATACTGCATAGTTTAAAGTCAAGAAAGGTGTGCGTCAGAGTTGTATCCTTTCACCATAACTATTCAATCTCTATGCTGAGCAAATAATCAGAGAATCTGGACTATGTGAAGAAGAACGGGACACCAAAATTTGAGGAAGACTAACAACCTGCAATATGCAGATGTCATAACCTCATTTGTGGAAAGCGAAGAGGACTTGAAGCACTTACTGATGAATATCAAAGACTACAACCTTTAGTGTGGACTACACCTTAACATGAAGAAAACAAAAATCCTCATAACTGGACCAATAAGCAACAACATGATAAACAGAAAATATTGAAGTTGTCAAAGATTTCATTTTGGATCCACAATCAACAGTCATGGAAGCAGCAGTCAAAAAATCAAATGACATATTGCACTGGGCAAATATTCTGCAAAAGACCTCTTTAAAGTGGTAAAAAGCAAAGATGTCACTTTGAGGACTAAGGTGCACCTAACCCAAGCCATGGTGTTTTTAATTGCCTCATTTGCATGGGAAAGCTGGACTATGGATAAGGAAGACCAAAGAAGAATTGATGCCTTTAAATTATAGTGTTGGTAAAGAATATTGAATACACTATGTACTACCAGAAGAGTGAGAAAATCTGTCTTGGAATAAGTACATCCAGAATGCTCCTTAAAATCAAGGATGGCAAGACTTCGTCTCACATACTTTGGACATGTTATTAGGAAGGATCATTCCCTGGAGAAGGACATCATGCTTGGTAAAGTAGAGAGTCAGCAGAAAAGAGGAAGACCCTCAATGAGATGAACTGACACAGTGGCTGCAACAACGGGCTCAAGCAAAACAATGATTGTTAGGATGGTGCAGGACAGGGCACTTTTCGGTCTGTTGTACACAGGGTCGCTATGAGTCGGAATCAACTCAACGGCACCTTACAACAACAATTCTAAATAATGGCTCCCCACATTCCACTCACACCCCAAAGCACTCACACTCTTAAGCCAGAGGAATGTTTCCAAAAAGGGGTCACAAGGGTCAGCATGAAAGTGTGGAGTACACATATATGTGTGATTAACAGGGTTAAGAGGATGACTTGAAGAGAAAACAAAAAACCGTTTCTTCTGTTTCACCCCATCTCATTTCCACCGCATTTCAAGGTAAGACAGCAGCTCTGTGACGAAACAGTGCCAACTGTATCTACCACGGTGCTATGGTATCTCTGTGAACCAAGGCCGCATGCACAGAAAAGGATGTCTTTATCAAAACATCTGTAATTGTGACCTTCAAAGAAACAGAACAAGAAGTGCCCATGAATTTCTTGTTTTTTTCACGGGTATTTTCTCTCTCACTCGCTCTCATTTCCTTTATATCAAGATCTCTTCCTAGGCAAAAGCAAATACAGCATCTTTCTATAACAAAAAAAGTTGAGAGACAATTTAATTTGTTTCTATCCGTTTGTTTTCCTCTTCTGTGATAAGTTGCTTTTTCCTGCTCTGAGAAAAGACATTATGTTTGTCAGGACCTGAACATCCTCCTGGAAGAGAAAGCGGACCTGAAACATCTTCTATAAGCCCTGGTTGGGGTCACCCCTCCTTCAAAGGCCATAAAGTGACTGACTGGATGCCTCTGATTTCTCTAGTGAGAGAAGGGAATGGAGTTGAAAAGCCATTATAGAATCATATACTCTTAGCGCTGAAAAGAGCTATACACCATCTGGAGTTCCCGGGTGGTGCAAACAGTTAAGGTGCTCAGCTGCTAACTGAAAAGTTGGAGGTTTGAGTCCACCCAGAGGCACCTCAGAAGAAAAGCATGGTGATCTACTTCTAAAAAATCAGCCACTGAAAACCCTATGGAGCACAGTTCTACTCTGACACACATGGGGTCACCATGAGTCAGAAGTGACTCAATGGCGACTGGTTAATACACCATCTAACCTCCATCACCTAATTCAATGCTTAAATACGTATTTCTTATTATCCCCAAATTGTTGGGCTTTGAGAATGCTAATTAATTCCATCTCTCTCCCTCTGAACACTGAATCTATTGAGAAATAAAAGAAGGAGGCACAGGGATCAAAATATTAGCTTCACTGATGATAAAGGTAGTTTGGAGAGGGTAGTGGGTTTGAGGGAGAGTTAGGTATGCAGGACAGACGTTTGCCCAGCCACTCTGTGGAGGGAGTGGCCTGTCTTATACCCTCTCTGGGCAGAAAGGATATAAGAGAGAACCTGTAACACACTAACCCTGTTGAGTACAGTCATGAAGACATTGCCTGCTGGACTGTTGACACCTCACCCATCAGGGGATCATGCACCTCTCTGGGGGAAAAGCCAGTGAGGGTGGAAAGAAGGTAGCAATTTAAACCCAGTAATAGCCAGGAACTCATTCTCCTGACACTGTCCATATCTGAACGGTTGTGGCCTCTAGAAAATTCCTTATGTAGAGCTAAAATCTGTAATATTGTGGCTTCTCCTGTACCATCCCTGTTCTATTCCTTAGGGCTTTCTAGAATAAGATAATCACTCTTCCACATAACAGCCCTTCGGTAGATTTCAGATATACTTCTAAACTGCTTTCATATCCCACCTTCTCTCAAATGAACAGTTTTGGGCTCATTCACCATCTTGGTGCATATATTAGATAATACTGTGATATCTACATTAAAAAAAAAACTCATTTATAAAGGACAAAAAATACACCAAAAAGTCTCTAAATAAAATAAAAACAGAAAGAAAATAAATATGATAAAGAGTACTTCCTAAAAATACAATAAAACATCACATTACATGATGAAATAATAAAGTCTCTCATTAAAATTCAAGAATGAGACAAGGAGCACTGTCATTAAATATTGTTAAGTTCTGGCTAAGCAATAAGACAAAAAAATGAAATAATGTTATAAATCTTGGAAATTAGACACCTTTATTTTTTTTTTTATTGTACTTTAGGTGAAGGTTTACAGAACAAATAGTCTCTTATTAAACAGTCAGTACACATATATTTTATGGCATTGGTTAACAACCCCATGACATGTTAACCCTCTCCCTTCTCGACTTCTTTTTTTTTGGTGAAAATATACATAGCCAAAGATATACCATTTCAAAAATTTCTACATGCACAGTTCAGTGACATTGATTACGTTCTTCCAGTTGTGCTGCTATTTTCACTTCAGTGAAGGTTTACAGAACAAAATAGTTTCTCATTGAACAGTACACATGTTGTCCTATGACAATGGTTAACAACCTCACAACACATCAACACTATCCTTACTCAACCTTGGGTTTCCTATCACCAGCTTTCCTGTCCCCTTCTACCTTCTAGCCCTTGTCCCTTGACTGCTGTGCCTCATTAGTCCCATTTGGTTTTATGGGACTGTCCAATCCCCTGCTGAACGGTGAACCTCGGAAGTGACTTCACCACTGAGCTAAAAAGGTGTCTGGGGGCCATACTCTCAGGGTTTCTTTGGCCTCTTTCAGGCCAGCAAATCTGGTCTTTTTTGTGTGTGTTAGAATTTTGTTCTACATCCTTCTCCAGCTCTGTCCAGAACCCTGTGTTGTGATCCCGTAGACACTTTTATTTTAATCTACAGATAATAACATTATACTGCTAGAGAAATAGCCCAGGTTTTCTTAGTTTATTAAAGATCCGTTATACAATTCTGAAATATCATTTACTAATTCTTGGTGTGCCCCAGGGGATTTTACTTATAAAGAGATGTAAGTTAGAACCATCTCTTTCTCTTAAAAATACAAAACTCTTTTTCCTTAAAAAAGGATAAAATGTCCTTGACAAAATTTAGTCTCTTTGCATGTTTTGCAAAACAGTACAAAGCTGTTTCGGTTGTACTTCTCTCTCTTTTTCTTCTTTCAAACTTCAGTTCAATTTAGATTATAGCTTTACTACACTATTCCACAAATCTGTGCCACAATTTTATAATTATCAGTGGTTTTCCAGACAATGCATGTATGCATATACTTTTCTATTATGTATGTGTATACTTCAGAAATTCTAGCTTTTCAGAATTTCCTCTTTAGTCATTTAATTTTCCTTTCTCATTGGCATCATTATTTGAACTATGTCATCAGAAATTAAATGCTTTTGATTCCTGACTTTCTCATGCCATCTTTCCTCTCCCAATCTTATGTCATCTAATTTTGCCTGTATTACGGACATTTTGAAATAGTCCTTTCTAAAGGTTAACATATATGGATTAAGGATTCATTCCAGACTTTCCCTCCTTGGCTATTAAAAATTCTAAGAAAATAAACAGATAGGTAGCCACCTTTCCCCCAGATTCCTGCAACTTCTACCATTATCCTATTAATTTTTCTCAATTAGAATTATGTACCACAAAGATTCTCAAAAGTTTTGTTGCAGACCAACAGCATTAGCCCCACCTAAGAGCTTTTAGAAATGCAAATTTCTGGTCCCACATCAGACCTAGGGAACCAGAAACTCTGCGGACAGACGGTACCCAGCAATCTGTGTTTTAACAAGCTCTCCAGGTGATCCTGATGCACGCTCAAGTTTGAGAAACCACTGATGTAGAGGATAGAATTACAGCAGTTCTCTCATTAAAAAAAAAAAAAAAAATTTTTTTTTTTTGAATAATGAGGTTTCTAAAAGAGATTCCTTTATTGGAATGTATCTAGCCTCTATGTGGTTTATATCTTCACCCAAATATTTCCTGGCTGCTTCTATTCCTAGGGTGATACATTTTCATGCAGATGTACATCATGACATATTGCAATATTCTTGCTCCACTCCTAAGAAGTCTGCTTTTGTTTAAATAGGGTATGCCCTTTCAATACCATGGAGCCCTGGTGGTGCAGTGGCTAAGAGCTCGGCTGCCAACCAAAAGGTTGGCAGTTCAAATCCACCAGCCACTCCTTGGAAACCCTATGGGACAGTTCTACTCTGTCCTACAGGATCACTATGAGTCAGAATCGACTCCAAAGCAACAGGTTGGCTTTTTGGTTTTCAATACTGTCTTCTAATCTTAGGTATTTATTTGTTAATTTCATGCAGCTACTTCTGCATATTTCACTAAGTGATCCACCCCTAGTAGATTTCCAAACTATTCTACTGAGCCCCAGGGTTGGTGATGGTGCCTTAGTAGGCACCACAGAGGATAGAAGAAGGCTGAGTGGGAGTGCTTTGAGTCCTCCACATCCATCTCAACTAGACTGACTCTGCTTTTATCAAAGCTTAAACATTGTAGTTCCACATTTAATATAATTTTCAAGAAGAAGAGGAAGAAGAAGAAAGTTTTCATGCTTTAAGAGTGTTTGAAAACCATTAGATTAAATCATTGAAATGCATGTCTGTCTAGGAAGGCTGAAGCGTGGCCCAAAGGTGGGACAGGTACCTAATGTCTGAAGTAACACTTGCCTAGTCATTACCATCATTATTAATCAGAAGGTAATTATATTACTGGCATTCTTCTGGAAATCCTCTTCATAAAAGCCCTATAGCCCAAGTAGAAAACTGCAGAGCAAAATGGACATCACTAGCCTCATTCTCAGCCTTCTACCTTCCACTATTTCAGTACAAGGAGATTATTAAGCTCTATTTATTCCAATAAACATTTATTTAAAAGAAGCTCCGTAAAGACACAGAAGATCTAAGTGCTACAATCAACCAACCTGATCTCTTGGATATATACTGAACAATCCACCCAGCATCAGCCAAATATACTTATTTTCCAACGCACATGGAACATTCTCCAGAATAGATCACATATTAGGCCATAAAGCAAGCCTTAACAGAATCCAAAGCATGGAAATATTACAAAGCATCTTTTCTGACCATAAAGCCATAAAAGTAGAAATCAGTAACAGAAAAGGCAAGGAAAAAGAAAACCAAGCACATGGAAACTGAACAACACCTTGCTCAAAAACTACTGGGTTATAGAAGACATTAAGGATGGAATAAAGAAATTCATAGAATCAAATGAGAATGAAAACACATCCTACCAGAACCTTTGGGACATAGCAAAAGCACTACTCAGAGGTTAGTTTATAGCAATAAATGCACGCATCCAAAAAGAAGAAAGGGTCAAAATCAAAACATTAACCCTACGACTCAAACAAGTAGAAGGCAGCAAAAGGAGTCCTTGGGTACCAGAAGAAAGGAAATAATAAGAATTAGAGCAGAATTAAATGAAACAGAGAATAGAAAAACAATTGAAAGAGTTAACAAGACCAAAAGCTGGTTCTTTGAAAAGATCGACAAAATTGATAAACCATTGGCCAAACTGACAAGAGAAAAACAGGAGAGGAAGTAAATAACCTGTATAAGAAATGAGATGGGTGATGTCACAACAGACCCAACTGAAATTAAAAGAATCATAACAGAATACTGTGAAAAAGTGTAGTCTAACAAATTTGAAAACCTAGAGGAAATGGACAAATTTCTAGAAACCCACTGCCTACCCAAACTAACACAGAGGTAGAACAACTAAATAAACCCATAACAAAAGAAGAGATTAAAAAGGTAATTAAAAAACTCCAAAAAAAAAAAGAAATCCCTGGCCCGGATGGCTTCACTGGAGAATTCTACCAAACTTTCAGAGAAGAGTTAACACCACTACTACTAAAGGTATTTCAAAGCATAGAAAAGGATGGAATACTCCCAAACTCATTCTATGAAGCCAGCATAACCCTGATACGAAAACCAGGTAAAGACACCACAAAAAAAGAAAATTACAGACCAATATCCCTCCTGAACATTGACGCAAAAATCCTCAACAAAATTCTAGCCAATAGAATTCAGCAACATATCAAAAAAAAAAAAAAAAACAAAACTCACCATGATCAAGTGGGAGTTATACCAGGTATGCAGGGATAGTTCAACATTAGAAAAACAATCATTGTAATCCATCACATTAATAAAACAAAAGACAAGAACTGCATGATCTTATCAATTGATGCAGAAAAGGCATTTGACTAAGTCCAATACCCATTCATGATAAAAACTCTCAGGAAAATAGGAATAGAAGGGAAATTCCTCAACATAATTAAGGGCATTTATACAAAGCCAACAGCCAGCATCATCCTACATGGAGAGACTTTGAAAGCATTCCCCCTGAGAACAGGAACCAGACAAGGATGCCCTTTATCACCACTCTTATTCAACACTGTGCTGGAGGTCCTAGCCAGAGCAATTAGGCTAGAAAAAGAAATAAAGGGCATCCAAATTGGTAAGGAAGAAGTCAAAGTATCTCTATTTGCAGATGATATGATCTTATACATAGAAAACCCCAAAGAATCCCCAAAAAAAACTACTGGAACTAATAGAAGATTTCAGCAAAGTATCAAGATACGAGATAAACAGACAAAAATCAGTTGGATTCCTCTGCACCAACAAAGAGAACTTCCAAGAGGAAATCACCAAATCAACACCATTTACAACAGGCCCCAAGAAGATAAAATACTTGGGACTAAATCTAATCAGAGACATAAAAGACCTATACAAAGAAAACTACAAGATAGTACTGCAAGAAACCAAAAAAGACCTGTGTAAGCGGAAAAACATACCTTGCTCACGGATAGGAAGATTCAACATTGCAAAAATGTCAGCTCTACCCAAAGTCATCTATAGATACAATGCAATCCTGATCCAAATTCCAACGGCATGTTTTAATGAGATGGAGAAACAAATCACCAACTTCATTTGGAAAAGGAAGAGGCCCTGGATAAGAACAGCGTTACTCAAGAAGAAGAACAAAGTAAAAGGTCTCACACTACCTGATTTTAGAATATTATACTGCCACAGTAGTCGAAACAGTCTGGTACTGGTGCAATAACAGATACTGAGACCAAAGGAACAGAACTGAGAATCCAGACATAAATTCATCAATCTACGAGCAGCTGATATTTAACAAAGGCCCAAAGTCCATCAATTGGGGAAAAGACAGTCTCTTTAACAAATGGTGCTGGCATAACTGGATATCCATGTGCAAAAAACTGAAACAAGACCCATCCTCACACCATGCACAAAAACTAACTCAAAATGGGTCAAAGACTTAAATATCAAATTGAAAATAATAAAGATCATGGAAGAAAAAATAGAGACAACACTAGGAGCCTTAATACATGGCATAAACAGAATACAAACCATAGGTAACAATGCACAAGCACCAGAAGAGAGACTAGATAACTGGGAGCTCCTAAAAATCAAACACTTAAGCTCATCAAAAGACTTCACTAAAAGAGTAAAAAGACAGCCTACAGACTGGGAAAATTGTTTTGGCTACAACAAATCCAATCAGTGTCTAGTGTCTAAATCTACAAGATACTGCAAAACCTCAGCAACAAAAAGACAAATAACCCAATTAAAAATCGGCAAAGGATATGAACAGGTACTTCACCAAAGAAGATACTCAGGCAACTTACAGATACATGAAGAAATGTTCACGATCATTCGCCATTAGAGAAATGCAAATCAAAACTACAGTGAGATATCATCTCACCCCAACAAGGCTAGCATTCATCCAAAAAACACAAAATAATAAATGTTGGAGAGATTATGGAGAGACTGGAACACTTATACACTGTTGGTGGGAAAGTAAAATGGTACAACCACTTCAGAAATCAATTTGGCACTTCCTTAAAAAGCTAGAAATAGAAGTACTATACAATCCAGCAATCCAGCTCCTTGGAATATATCCTAGAGAAATAAGAGCCATTGCACGAATAGATACACGCACACCCGTGTTCATGGCAGCACTGTTCATGATAGCAAAAAGATGGAAACAACCTAGGTGCCTATCAACAGATGAACGGACAAACAAATTATGGTATATTCACACAATGGAATACCATGCAATGATAAAGAACAATGATGAATCCGTGAAACATCTTATAACATGGAGAAATCTGGAAGACATTACGCTGAGTGAATTTAGTCAGTCACAAAAGGATAAATATTGTATAAGACCACTATTATAAGAACTCAAGAAAAGGTTTAAACACAGAAGAAAACATTTTTTGATGGTTCCGAGGGTGGGGAGGGAGAGAGAGGGTTATTCACTAACTAGATAGTAGACAAGAGTTATCCTAGGTGAAGGGAAGGACAGCACACACTAGAGGGGAAGTCAGCACAACTGGACTAAACCAAAAGCTAAGAAGTTTCCTGAATACAACTAAACACTCTGAGGGACAGAGTAGCAGGAGCAGGGGTCTGGGGACCGTGGTTTCCTCAGCTTCTTTCTACTCATCTTCCCTATCTCAGTAAATGGCAACATCTTCCCTATCTCAGTAAATGGCAACATCTTTCACTAAATACTCAGGCCAAAAATCTGAGTCACACTTGATTCTTTTATTTTCCTTATACCTCTCAACCAAACAATCAAGCAAGTTCTGTGGACTCTGGTTTTAAAACAGATCCCAAAACTGGCTACTTCTCACACTTTCGCTGCTATCACCCCAGTCCAAACCACTATTATCTTGCTTGGACAACTGCAATAACCTGTTACTTTACTTCTCTGCTCTCAACCTTCCAGTGGCTTCCCACCACACTCATTAAAATCCCAAACTCCTTACATGGTCTACAATTTCTTAAATGATCTAGTCTCTACTCACTGTTCAGACCTACATCTCTTACCTTTGTCCCATGGCTGACTCCATTCACACTAGCTTGTTTCCAGGACATCGAGCTCATTCCTGCTACAGGGATGCCCTTCACCCAAAAAGCTTGTTCCCTCACTTTGTTCAGATCTCTGCCCAGATGTCACCTCCTCAGTGGGGCTTTTCCTGACCTCTCCACCTAAAACAGAATCCTCTCCACCCCCATGCCTGGCATGCTTTACTTGCCTCCATTGTTTTTCTTTTTAACAGTTATCACTATGGAATAGTACATTATATACACTTTGTTTGCTTATAGTCAGTCTGCCTCACCAAAATGAAAGCTCCGTGAAGGTAAACGTTTCGTCTACTTGGTTATCACTTCAATCCCAGTGCTTATGTGCCTGGCACATAGTAGGTACATAATAAATAGTTGTTGTAATGGAGCACCAAAATTGATCTCAGTAGAGAATGAGGAATTGCCTTCTTTGCATAAAACAGACCAATCACCAATTGTGAGGAAGTATGTTTAATAATAGAACAGAGATGGTGATTTTCAGAAAAAGGGAGGTGAGAAATTAGATATTAGTCCTATTCTACCACTGGATGAAATTCATTGAGTCTCAACAGATCTCAATCTCTCCATCTATCAAAGAAGAACAGCATATTTCACAGTGGGTTGGGGAGGGAAAAAAGTGAGGCTCCTCACGCAAAAAGTTTTGAACTTCTCAGAAAAATGAATTTCGTCAATTCGAGGAATTGTGAATATCCCAATTGGGCAAGGCTGATGAAACAGATATTTGGATTCCATGAATTTAACCACTTGCTAGTCATGAATTTAACAACTTGTCATTTCTAGGTTCTTCAGACCTCTATAGGTGGTTGGCTCCTTTGTTCTAGTTTAACCCCTCAGACGTCATACGAAAAAATTTGTCTATATGTAAATAGTCCTATGGCCTTATTACCCAGGAAATCCTTGTTGAGTTTTTTTTTCCTACCCCCTCAAGTTTTGAAACTAGAAGCTTCTGGGAAGAATTGTGGAGAAAGCTGTGAGTTTTTATGCAGGGGCCAAAGTTGTTCAGGACCTAAAATAAGCAAAGTGTTACACTTCCCCCTTCTCGCCCTTCCTTGTCCCACGTACTCAGAAGACAGGGTTACTCAGCTCAGTTCTTGAGGTCTAACTGATCTTAAGGAGAGGCAAGTTCACAGTTAAAGAGAACAGCCTGCTCCTAAAAGAAAGCCATTTACTTCAGCAGGCTAATTGCATACCATTCTTTTGATTTTGTAGTTGAGAATACAGATGGTTCCTGCCTATTGAAACTGAAATGCAATTACAATTAAACTCTTTGTAATACAATGCATAATTACAGACTTTAGGCTCAGATGTAGGAGCCCTGGTGGCACAATGGCTAAGTGCTCGGTTGCTAACCAAAAGGTTGGCAGTTAGAACCCACCCAGTCACTCCGAGGGAGAAAGACCTGGAGATCTGCCCTTATAAAGACTATAGCCTTGGAAACCCTATGGGGAAGTTCTATTCTGTCACATGGGGTCACTATGAGTCAAAAATTGACTCTACTGCACAGTACCTAACAACAACACAATAGACTCAGATGTACCTCAATCAAATGATTTTTCCTCAAATCCAATTCCATAAAGTAAAAGCCTGATGAAAAACAGTTAAGGTTAATGCCATACCAGTCTTGTTTCCCAAAACCAGAGCTGTAAATGGTTTTCCATGCTATCATTCATTCAACAGATGCTCACTAGGTGTCTATTATATGCAAAGTACTACACAAGGCACTGGAAATAAAAAGGTGATTTAAGCGCATATCTTACCTCCAAAGACGCTTACAGTCAAGTTGCACTAATCATACATGTCTCGAGAGAGCTACTACTCAGTTATAAATGGGTATATGCTCTGAAAGCAATGGGACACAGTGGCATGTTTAAGAGAAAGACCTGGGGAACCAGACAGACTCCACCTGTTACTAATTGTGTGAATATGGGCAAGTTCCACAACCACAGTGAGACTCAACGTGTTCATTTGCAAAATGGAAATTGTGAGTGTATACCTAGCTCATCAGATTGCTGTGAGAAGTCATTGGGATCACATATGTGAAATGCTTAGCACAGTGCCAGCCATATATATATATATATATATATATATAAACATGGCCCTTGAGTCTATTCCGACTCATAGCAACCCTATAGAACAGAGTAAAACCATAGGGTTTCCAAGAAGCAGCTGGTGGATTCAAACTGGCAACCTTTTTGTTAGCAGCCAAGCTCTTAACCATTGCACCCAAATCAATGCTACACACACACACACACACACACGCACACACACGTTGCCATCGAGTCGACTCCGACTTCTGATTATTATATTACTGAGATGCAGATAAGGCAACAGTTCAAAGGAGAGAGCACTCCCAGATGGAGGAAGAGGGCAGACTACCTTTAGGAGGTAGCATATGAGCTGGATGTTAAAGAGTGAGTTAGATTTGGATTTATGGATTTCTCAGAGAGAACAAAGGAAAGAGGAGGGCATAGTGGGGGAATACTGAGCAAGTTTTTTGCTTATTTGTTTTTAGGTTTTTGTTTTTTGTTTTCTATAGCAAAGACAGCATGAAGAAGAATAAAATCAGTTGCCATCTAGTCGACTCCAACTCATGGCTACTCCATGTGTGTCAGAGTAGAACTGTGCTCCATAGAGTTTTCAATGGCTAATTTTTTGGAAGTAGATCACCAGGCCTTTCTTCCCAGGCACCTCTGGGTGATCTTGAACCTCTAACCTTTCTGTTAGCAGCTGAGTTCCAACTGTCTGCACCACCTAGGGACTCCGGACTCTAAGAAGTAGAATAAACCAGTTGCCATGGAGTCAATTCTGATTTAAGTGCAGAGTAGAACTGCACTCCATAGGGTTTTCATGGCTGTGACCTTTTGGAAGCAGATTGCCAGGCTTTTCTTTCTAAGTACCTCTGGGTAGTTTCAAACTGTCAATCTTTTGGTTAGTAGCTGAGCACTTAACCTTTTGTTTCACCAGGGCTGAATGAGAAGAATAGTGGAGAATTAATGTTAAAAAAAGATAGGTTAGAGCATGCTGTAGAGGGTCTTGAATGCCAGGCTAAGGAACTGGGGCTTCATTCCAAAGACACGGACATCCCAAAGACTCTTAAGTTTTGGATAAAAAGAGGCAGAAATTATAGTTGTACTTCAGGAGGGTTAAACTGGAAGCAATGTATAAGAATTATGGAGGTGGGGGGAGATACAGTTGATTCAGGGAACCCAGCTGCAAAGGGACTGTAGACGTCTAGACAAAGAGTGATACAGTCATGTCTTCGTACCTTCCTTCTGAACACCCACAGCCCACTGAGCTCAGCTAGTGCTTCAGTCTTTACTCCAGGCAGCCATTAGTAAATGATCAGTGTTGGCTTGAGAGGAAAAACATACTATCTCTGAACTAGAGCCAGATGGAAGAGGTGAGGTATCCGTTCAGCAAACACATCCTGCTCTTGAATGGAAATGGTGAAAACTTGATGTTTTGGCAATGTCTGTGGCATCTGACAGGAATGGTCACTGTAAGCTACAAAACGATGGCAAAGTCAATTTTCAACCGTTAGGGTGGGAGCACTTAGCCTATGATTCATACAAACCAACTGTCCTCCTTCTCTCCCCAATGGTTGCCTTTGCGGTATTTCATGGGCGGGGCAATTCACAACAGTCAAATAGCTCCTTGGGAGCTAGGCATTTCAGAAAGGGAGGAAATTACTTGGTTCATTGTGGATTTCAGTTTTCCACAGGACTTCTGTGCCCCATCTGGTAAAATCTGGTGGAAGTTACAAACTGTAGAAATTCTACTCAGTGTCACAATAACAGGATGCACCTGTAGATTCGCAGAATTAGCAGCAGCGTTCTCAACTGGTGTTTGAGAGAAATGAGACTGTTTGCACAGCACCAACTGGGGCAAAACCTGAACGGCTTTTACATGCCTGCAAATGATGGACGGTGTCTGTCACCGCAGATCTGTCCATCCAGTCACCCATCCCTCCACTTAACATGTACTGAAGATATGTTTTATTGAAAACATGGTTTATTTACTACTCTTGGAATCATCAATTTGACATATGCGTTTGCAGTTAGAGGATTTTCTCTTCCCCAACACCCACAATTAGATTGCAGACTCTTCGAGAGCAGGAACCCTTTCTTATTTATTTTTGCATCTGCCAGACCCTGGATGGGTGCCTCGTTCCTGGATCCTCAATAGGTATTCATCGGGTTGAATTATACTAATTATACCCACTACCCATCTGTCAGTTTGTTCTACTGTGGTGGCTTGCGTGTTGCTATGATGCTGGAGGCTCTGCCGCTGGTATTTCAAATACCAGCGGAGATGCCCATGGTGGACAGGTTTCAGCGGAGCTTCCAGAGTAAGACAGGCTAGGAAGAAAGGCCAAAAATTAACCAAGGGAAACCCTGTGGATCACAGCAGAACATTGTTCAATTTGCTTGCTTTGGACACATCATCAGGAAGGATCAATAGTTGGAGAAGGGCATCCCATTTAGTGGTGAAGTAGAGGGCCAGTGAGGGAAGGGAAGACCCTCAGAGAGATGAGATGGATTGGCACAATAACCACAATGATGGACTCGAACAGGCCCGCAATTGTGGTAATGACACAGGACCAGGCCACGTTTCATTCTATTGTACATAAAGTTGTCATGAGTTAAAGTCAGCTTGAGGGGAGCTATCTATAAAGGAAACACGAAGAGCACATGAGCTACATAAAAAGTAAATTAAGGAACCTCAAATGGAGGTTTCAGGTCGTACCTAAGGGATAAAGAACACAAAGGCCTGGGACACTGCAGCCTTGGAAAACAACTTCTACTACTGAAGCGAACGGGGATGTCAAATATGGAAACACCACGTCTCTGCAACTATTAATACTGCGGTCACTATACTGTCACTGTCCAAGAAAGCAAAGGCTTTTCTTCTCTTTAGATTTTGACCCTGAGACCACAGCCCAGCACCTTACTCTTCTAGAGAAATTAGACTGCGAGGTGAGAGAGTGAGGCTGCTTTTATGTGGTGCCAGTTGGGTAGAGCAGGGCAGGCCTGATGTTTGAAAGTTCCCTGCAGAACTGATCAGTCATTTCCCTTTTCAAGCACCCATCTCCTTTTGTCTTGGAGTCAAGTGTGAGTATCCTCAGAGCAGACACCATGTCTTCATTTCTTGGATCTCCCCCTAGATCCTAGCATAGTGCTTTCTTTAACTGTAGGTACTCAGTGAACATTTATTGAAGTGAAATTCTTTTATCTGAGTTTCACAATTCCCTTCCCTTGAATTTCCCTGGGGAAGACGCTAATGAACGATGAAGTCATACAGAGGATAACAGCAGGAAAGACAGGAGAAAACTCTTGTGATTCTTGGGAGAAACAGACTTTGCTCTTGTCCATAGCTCACAGAGAAAGCTATGCTCAGCATTTTAACACATCCTCAAAGTTAACTCGACTCCAAGATGCATGAACAAGTAATGGGAATTTTCCTTAAGTTTTTTGTAAGATGTTGGGGAGAAGGATTAACGTTTCAAAATGAACTGCAAACCTTTATTTTTCAAATGATTTTTTAAAATCATTTTTAAGCTCGCTACCGTTTCCCCAAAGTTCCTCTTGTCTTTTTACTTTATCTTGTCACTTCCCTCAGTCCCATGTCTCCATTGTCCACCATTTCTTTCCTTTTACAGAGCCTTTGTACCCCCTCAATACCAAGCGTGCCTTGGCAAACCAGTGTTTTAATACCTGACAACAGTAATAAGTGGATTCAATGAAGAGCTCATCTTAGCAACCTTTGGTCTCCAGTGTGACACCATCTTCCCATGATGGGGAGTTAGTAAGCTATGGTGCCACTCACCAAGGAGGACTCACAATTTCTCACTGTGTTCACTTCTTTCTTACCTCTTTTTTCTCCTTACTCTTTCTTTCTGTGTCCTCTCAGTCATGATCCATTTCTTTTATCTTCCTTTCATCAAAACTTCTTTGTTACATCTGTGCCATTTGGGACTAGGGACATTATTGAAATGATCACTGAGAAGCCATAAAGGAAGATGAAGGAAAAGGGAAGGAAGATGATTTATTTCTCACCACCTACCTGCCTTACCCCCCTGTCTTAGTCATCTGGTGCTGCTGTAACAAAGACCACAAGTGGATGGCTTTAACAAAGAGAAGTTTATTTCCTCACAGTACAGTAGGCTAACAGTCCAAATTCAGGGCGTCAGCTCCAGAGAAAGGCTTTCTCTGTCGGCTTTCTCATCAATCTTCCCCCAGACTAGGAGCTTCTCTGAGCAGGGACCCTGGGTCCAAAGGACATGCTCTGCTCCTGGCACTGCTTTCTTGGTGGTAAAAGTCGCCAAATCTCTGCTTGCTTCCCTTTCCTTTTATCTCTTGCAAGACAAAAGTTGGGGTAGGTCACACCTCAGGGAAACTCCCTTTACACTGAGTCAGGGATGTGACCTTAGTAAGGGTATTACAATCCCACCCTAATCCTCTTTCACATAAAATTACAATCACAAAACGGAGGACAACCACACAATACTGGGAATCCTGGCCTAGCCAAATTGATACACCCATTTTTGGGGGACATAATTCAATCCATAACACCCCCTCCCCCAGCTGCCATGGAATGGACTCTGACTCTTGGCAACCCCATGTGTGTCAGAGTAGAACTGTGCTCCGTAGGGTATTCAATGACTGATTTTTTTGGAAGCACATCACCACACCTTTCTTCTGAGGTACCTCTGGGTGGACTAGAACCTCCAACTTTTAGGTTAGCAGCTGAGTGTCTTAACTCTTTACACCATCCAGGGACTCCCCCTTTCCCTTACGACTCCTCTTCCCCTTTCTCCCCAGTCTAGACTCTGACAAGTAGGAACTGTTTCTATTACAAGCCAACTATTCATTAATGGAATGAGGGGCCAAGGTTTAAAGTAGTCTGGATAATAAATGCCAGAAACTAAGTTCCTGTCTTCAAATACCATCAAATATAGTGGGAATGAGAGAATACACAAAAGTGAACAACTAACTCTTACACACTAATGGTACCTTCACCTAACCTCAGCCACATGCACCTGGATTAAATCTTCTGTTGTCTTCTCTCTCCCCCTGCTGCTTTCTTCATTGCATGTTTACCGGCACCTGGGCCAGGGAATGTTCATGGAAAGGAAAAGGTAAAACTCAAACCAGTGAATTTTACCTCTACCAAAACTCACAACTTCTGTTCTTTATTAAAACTGCGGTTTTCCTTTGCAAGATATTTTGACATCAACCCTCCTTGCCATTCCAATTTGTATCACCTCTTTTAACTCCTTATTAGTTCATTCCTGGAGAGCATCCTGACATGTCTCTAGGCCTTCTATGTTCTTGTACCCTTGCTCTCTCCTGTGTATGTCACCAGCTCAGGCTTACGATGTATTATGTATTATGTATCTCCTGTATTATGTCCCACTCCTCTTTAGACATCTTCAGTGGCTACAGTCCAAACATCTCATTCTGTCCTTCAAGGTCCACTCCACTCTCAATCCAACAGATTTTTCTACCCTTAACTTCCATTACCTGGCTTCTTAACTCTACTTCTGGTTGACTGTAGACCATGCCTTACTACCTCAGGATCCACCTACCAAGGCCACACCAACACTTCAAGGATAATTGCTAAACCTTTCTTGACTGTATCAACCCAGTAATGTTTCCTTTTCTGAGTTCCTATTGTTCTTATCTTATCTTATGCCAAATCCCTGGTTAATACAAACAGTTAATGCACTCAGCTGCTAAATGATAGCTTGGAGGTTCTAGTCTACCCAGAGGCCCTTTGGAAGAAAGGCCTGGTGATGTACTTCTGAAAACCCTGTGGAGGAGAGTTCCACTCTAACACACATGGGGTCACCATGAGTCAGAATCAATTCTGCAGCAACTGGTTTTTTTACATTTTTGTCTCAAATGTAAGATAAGACAGACTAGGTAAAAAATTTGTTGTCTGATGTGATGAATAGCTTCTTCTAGGAAGTACCAAGCATTTCTGATGATCAGGGTGAACAATTTCCAGATAAACTGAGATTCAACATGCACAATTGACCATCTGTCATATGAGGAATTTCGTTACTGTGATGGTTAAGGTTATGGTCAACTTGGCTAGACCATGGTTCTCAGTGGTTTGGCAGATATTATGTAATCATCCTCCATTTTGGGAACTGATGTGAGCAGCCAATCAGTTGAAAGGAGAATTCCCTTGGGTATGTGCCCTGCATCCAATATATATGGATGTTCTGGCAAAGCTCACTCTCTCTTGATCCTACATCCAACTCATCATCCCCTGACCTCTGGTTCTTGGGTTGTGAGCCAGCAGCCTGCCATCTGACCTGCAGATTTTGGGCTCATCAGCCCCTGCAACCACATGAGTCAAAAGAAGCCTCCGGCCTGACCCTTAACCCACAGATTTGGGACTTGCCAGCCTCCACAACTGCATGAGCCATTTCCTTGAAGTAAATCTCTCTCTATATGCATATTTATATGTATTTACACTTCACTGCTTTTACTCCTCTAGAGAACCCAGCCTAAGACGCTTAACTTTAACCAAATGTTCCTTTCTTGAACCTAATCTATCAGTATTATCCAACTACCTTTTCTTCCTAAAAACTCTACCAGGAAAGAAATCTTCGAACTAGACTTTTTGGATATCACCTTCTTGCAGCAGGTATGAAACAAAATCTTTACCTATGCTCACAAAAAAATTGTCTAAAATTGCTTTAATATCTATTAGCTGTATTTTTTATGTGCATGTGTTTTACTCAACAAATAGCTGTTGCACACCCTTATGTGTTATATATTGTGTTAGGTGACATGAGTTTAAAGACATATTGGACATAGATAGACCTGTCCTCTAGAGGTCCACTGTCTGGCACAGAAGTCTTTAACCTGGGTCCTTGGACCCTCAGGTTCAAAGTGCCCATGACCTTCCTGGAACTGCCTACAGAATTACTGGGTGTGTGCTGATGTGCATTTTTTTCTAAGGGAAGAACCGCAGGTTCTACCAGATTCTCAAAAGGGTCTTTAACCCCAGAAAGGGTTAACAATTACTAGACTAGAGGAATAAAAGGCATGTAAATAGTGGCTTACAATACATTGGAGTAAGTTGTATGATACCAGTTGCTGTCGAGTTGATTCTGACTCATGGTGACCCCATGTACGTCAGAGAAGAACTGTGCTCCACTGTTTTCAATGGCTGATTTTTTGGAAGTAGATCACTAAGGCCTTTCTTCTAAGGTGCCTCTGAGTGGACTCAAACTGCCAGCCTTAAGGTTTGCAGTAGAGCTTGTTAACTATTTACACCACCCAGGGACTCTGCCGTAACAAATAGCCCAGCAATAATGTGGCTTAAAGTACAAAAAAAGTTTATTTCTTCCTCATAGTACCAATTTGAGTTATTATGTGTTCCAGGTCATAGGCAGCTGTGCTCTAGTCATTCAGGAACCCAGGCTGAGCACAGAACTGCAATTTTTAACACCTGGCTTCCAGAATCACTCTGGTCATGGACATTCCAGCCAGCAGAAAAGAGGACAAACCAAAGATTTCCAGGTAGCAAGTGAGATAGAAGTGCTAAATATCACTTCCACTAACGTTTCTTGGCAAGAACTTCATTACACAATCACACTTAGCTAGGGAAGGCTAGCAAATGTATTCTATTTATGTGCCCAAGACAAAAAGGAAGAACAGTTTTGGTGAACTATTGGCAATCTCCATCACACCAACTTTCATTTTGCAGCTCTCAATTTATTGGTCCCTGGTCTGTGTCAGAAGCCCTGGTGGCACAGTGGTTAAGAACTCGGCTGCTAACCAAAAGATCGGCAGTTTGAATCCATCAGCCACTCCTTGGAAACCGTATGGAGAGGTTCTACTCTGTCCTATAGGGTCTCTATGAGTCAGAATCAACTTGACAGTAATGTTTTTGGTTTTTTGGTCTGTGTTAGAAGTTGCTCGATGGTGCAAATGGTTAACATACTCAACTGCTAGCCAAAAGGTTGGAGGTTCGAGTCTACCCAAAGTTGCCTCGAAAGAAAGGCATGGTGATCTACTTCCAAAAAAATCAGCCATTGAAAACCCTATGAGCACAGTTCTACTTCAACACACATGGGGTCAGCATGAGTCAGAGTTGACTTGATGAAAACTGGTACTGCTTTTGGTCTATGTTATGTAACTTGAGTTTTAATTTCTTCATGTATTTGTGATATTATTCACTGTTTTAGGCATCTGGTGCTGCTTTAACAAGAGAAGTTTATTCTCTCACAGTCCAGTAGGCTACAAGCCCAAATTCAGGGCATCAGCTCCAGGAAAGGCTTTCTCTCTCTGTCGGCTCTGGAGGAAGGTCCTGGTGATGCATCAGTCTTCCTTTGGTCTGGGAGCTTCTCTGCTCAGGAACCTCAGGTCATCCCCCCTGGGGATGACCTGCTCAACTTGCTTGAGTTCTGATACCTCTTGCCAGGATGTGCTCTGCTCCCGGCACTGCTTTCTTGGTGGTATGAGGTTCCCACGTGTTTCTGCTCACTTCTCTCTTTTACATCTCAAAAGAGATTGGATTAAGACACTGTCTAATCTTGTAAACCTCATCAGCGTAACCTCATCACAGTGATAGAATTTACAACACATAAGGAGATCACATATAACCTCATCATAGTGACAGAGTTTACAACACATAAGGAAATCTCATCAGATTGCACAATCATACAATACTGGGAATCATGACCCAGCCAAGTTGACAGATATTTTTGGGGGATACAATTCTATCCATGGCATTCACTTTAACGAACATCCAACATTTGTACCATATGATCGTAGTTGACGTGGCTCTCTGAATAAAAGAAAGAATTTTAAACAAAATGTAGTGTCAAGCTTCTCAAACTGGGACTAACTTGAACATGCAACAAGTCCTAGCATTTCAAAGTGAAAATGAAAAATCCAGCCTGCAAGTTTTAAAAAATTGAGAAGTGAACTGTCCAAGGTAAATCAACTGATAATTTTTTTGAGCAGTATGAAAACATTGAAAAATACGCAATTTCTACAATCTTCCTTTCCAATAACATACCTGTGCCGAATGGAATGTAAGGATTGTCTAATGCAGTCTCCGACACAAGGCTCTAACTCAGCAACACTACTCAAAAATTAAACAGTTATTTGGTTAAAAAAAAACAAAACCCAAAATCACTATTTTCATTTTAATGGTTAGTATGTCATGTTTAATAATTTTAAAATGTAAAAATAAAAGACAATCTATTTTGCTAATATTTTATTATTTGGTTACTAATAAAATAAAATGGATTTAA
Organism: Dugong dugon; assembly: GCA_030035585.1. Taxonomy (NCBI): domain Eukaryota; kingdom Metazoa; phylum Chordata; class Mammalia; order Sirenia; family Dugongidae; genus Dugong; species Dugong dugon. Next base: position 58,861,113 of record CM057465.1, on the reverse strand, counting down.
CTTTTCTAATTATTATGAGGAGGGGTTGAAGGAGGCTTTGTTTTAAAGCAAAAAAAATCATGATTCAAACTTACTTTTTATAGCAGTAAATTAATCTGTGAGATTAACTTTTGTTGCCTATTTTAATACAAGTATATCTCATAAGTTCTGGTTACTATTTCTTTGATCCTTCCAAATTTTTCAGTAGAGAATGTTAAATTTAAATTTAAACTTACTAGAAGAAAAAGAAACTGATATAAAACTGAAAGCATTATTGACCTTCACATAATTGTTACTTAACAATAAGAAATATGAATTCCTAATACCCTCTAGAGTTTAAAAAAATTATGAAATACATTAAACTCTTGGAAATCATTATTGTTTTGCTTTACTTGCTTCTTCATTACTGTGAACATATGTGCTGATTCTCTGAGCTGGTCTGAATTTCAAATTTTGGCTTCATTTTCCTTTTATTTCCTTACTCATGAATGGTGGTCACTAGCCTTCCTCTTCTCTTTCCCTTTCTGAATAATTCAGTCCTAAAACTTCAGAGGAGTAAAGCAAGGGAGATATCTGTGGTGTTCTGGTAGGTGATGCTATAGCTCAGAGAGGGGTGTCACAGCCCAAATGGGTAAAGAGGGTGTCTCTGTGGGGAGACGGTCTAGAATGAAAAGTCAGGACCCAAGCTGAGTGAAGAGGGTCCCCACAGGGGGCAGTCTAGTATGGGAAGTCAGACCTGTCAGGGTCCACACAGACTAGCAGGTAGGCAAGGGGTATCACTTGAGTGGGGTGGGGAGGGTGTCGATGCATGGGGGTGGGCTGGCAAGAGGTAACAGAACTCAAGCAAGTTGAGCAGGTCATCCACAGGGGTGATGGCTCAGCAGGGGAATTCAGTGCCTGAGCAAGGTCAGAAGGATGTCCATGTAGTGTGGATGGCCAGCCTGGCATGGGGTCTTAGGGTGAGGAGGCAATTCACTTAGGGTTGGGAGTTGGCCCAGAAGAGGGCATCAGAGCCTGAGCAGGGAGAAGAAGGTATCTGTGTGGGGAAGGGGGTGGTGATAAAGATAGGAGATTTGTAACAGAGGGGTATTGATCAAATAAATGAATATATTAGGGATAATAAAAGTCAAATTTCTCAACATCAGGGAAGGGAGTTACAAATGCAGAAGAAGAAAACACTAGCATTCAACCCTGAGGTGCTGGATTAGAATGGGGGTACTGGCATGTAGCCATGTGAATTCATGGCTTTCAACACAGATAGTATCATGGATTGAATTGTGTCCCCCAAAACATGTGTCAACTTGGCCAGGCCATGATTCCCAGAACTGTGTACTTGTCCTCCATTTTGTGATCTGATGTAATTGTCCTATGTGTTGTAAATTCTAATCTCTGCCTGTGGCAAGATAGGCTATGTTAAAGAGAATTGGGGTGGGATGCAACATCCTTAATCAGGTTACAACCCTTATCTGATGTAAGGGGAGTTTCCCTGGGGTATGACCTGCATCACCTTTTATCTTACAAGAGGTAAAAGGAGAGAGAAGGGAGCAGAGAGAGTGGGACCTCACTGCCACCAAGAAAGAAGTGCGGGGCCCCAGATAAGTAAAGCATTACTCAAGAAGAAGAACAAAGTGAGAGGCCCCACACTACCTGATTTTAGAACCTATTATACTTCCACGGTAGTCAAAACAGCCTCATACTGGTACAACAACAGATACGTAGACCAATGGAACATAATTGAGAATCCAGACATAAATCCATCCACCTATGAGCAGCTGATATTTGACAAAGACCCAAAGCCTGTTAACTGGGGAAAAGACAGTCTCTTTAACAAATGGCACTGGCATAACCGGATACTCATCTGCAAAAAAATGAAACAAGACCCATACCTCACACCATGCACAAAAACTAACTCTGAATGGATCAAAGACATAAATATCAAATTGAAAATGATAATGATCATGGAAGAAAAAATAGGAACAATGCTAGGAGCCTTAATACATGGTATGAACAGAATATGAACCATAAATAACAATGCACAAGCACCAGAAAAGAGACTAGATAAGTGGAAGCTCCTAGAAATCAAACACTTATGCTCGTCAAAAGACCTCACCAAAAGAGTCAAAAGACAACCTACAGACTGGGAAAAATTTTTTGGCTACAACAAATCCGATCAGCATCTAATCTCTAAAATCTACAAGATAGTGCAAAACCTCAACAACAAAAAGACAAATAACCCAATTAAAAAATGGGCAAAGGATATGAACAGGCACTTCACCAAAGAAGACATTCAGGTGGCTAACAGACACATGAAGAAATGTTCACGATCATTAGCCATTAGAGAAATGCAAATCAAAACTGTAATGAGATACCATCTCACCCCAACAAGGCTAGCATTAATCCAAAAAACACAAAATAATAAATGCTGGAGAGGTTGTGGAGAGACTGGAACACTCATACACTGTTGGTGTGAATGTAAATGGTACAACCACTTTGGAAATCGATTTGGCACCTCTATAAAAAGCTAGAAATAGAGGTACCATACGATCCAGCAATCTCGCTCCTTGGAATACAGCCTAGAGAAGTAAGAGCCATCACACGAATAGATAATATGCACACCCATGTTCTTTGCAGCACTATTCATGATAACAAAAAGATGGAAACAACCTAGGTGTCCATCAACGGTGGATAAACAAATTATGATATATTCACACAATGGAATACTACGCAACGATAAAGAACAATGATGAATCTGTGAAACATAACATGGAGGAATCTGGAGGGCATTATGCTGAGTGAATTTAGTCAGTCACAGAAGGACAAGTACTGTATAAGACCACTATTATAAGAACTCAAGAAAAGGTTTAAACACAGAAGAAAACATTCTTTGATGGTTACAAGGGTGGGAAGGAAGGTAAGGGTTATTCACTAACTAGATAGTAGACGAGTTATCTTAGGTGAAGGGAAGGACAGCACACACTACAGGGGAAGTCAGCACAACTAGACTAAACCAAAAGCTAAGAAGTCTCCTGAATACAATCAAACAATTCGAGGGACAGAGCAGCAGGGGTGGGGGTCTGGGGGCCATGGTTTCAGGGGACATCTAGGTCAATTGGCATAATAAAGTTTATTAAGAAAATATTCCTCATTCTACTTTGGTAAGTTGTGTCGGGGGTCTTAAAAGCTAGTGAGCAGCCATCTAAGATGCATCAGTTGGTCCCAACCACCTGGAGTAAAGGAACCAAAGACACAAGGAAAGTATTATCCCAAGAGACAGAAAGGGCCACATAAACCAGAGACTTCATCAGCCTGAAACTAGAAGAACTAGATGGTGCCCAGCTACCACCAGTGACCGCCCTGACAGGGAACACAACAGAGAGTCCCTGATGGAGCAGAAGAAAAGTGGGATGCAGAACTCAAATTCTAGTAAAAAGACCAGACTTAATGGTCTGACTGAGACTGGAGGAACCCCAGAAAGCATGGCCCCTGACTCTCTGTCAACCCAGAACTAAGACAATTTCTGAGGCCATCTCTTCAGACAAGGTTTGGACTAGACTGTGGGACATAAAATGATACTTGTGAAGAGTGTGCTTCTTAGCTCAAGTAGATACATGAGACTAAATCGGCAGCTCCTGTCCAGAGGTGAGATGAGAAGGCAGAGAGGGTTAGGAGCTGGTTGAATGGACATGGGAAATCAGCGGTAGAAAGGAGGAGTGTGCTGTCACAGTATAGGGAGAGCAATTAGGATCATATAACAATGTATGTATAAATTTTTGTATGAGAAACTAACTTGAAATGTATACTTCCACTTAAACTACAATAAAAAAAAAAAAAAGAAAAAGAAAGAAGTGCTGGGAGCAGAACGTGTCCTTTGGACCCAGGGTCCCTGCAACAAGAACCTCCTAGATCCAGAGGAAGATTGATGCCAAGACACATGGAGATCTCCAAGGAACACTAGGCCTACAGATATTGAAAAGAGTTGAGGACCTTCCCACAGAGCCAACAGAGAGAGAAAGCCTTTCCCTATAGCTGATGCCCTGAGTTCGGACTTCTAGCCTCCTAAACTGTGAGAGAATAAATTTTTGTTTGTTAAAGCCATCCACTTGTGGTATTTCTGTTATAGTAGCACTAGATAACTAAGACAGATGGATGTAGAAACAGATATAGGCGTAAAGGGGTGTGTGTGTGTATTCCCTAGCTATGCCCACAGGGAGAAACTAGGAGCAGTGACACCCCAATAGCAATGAATACAACTAGTGCCCAGGTCTTGGCTTCTAAAGATCATTTTCCTCTAAAGGAACCAAGGCTATTTGTATAAAATGACCGATTCCGGAAAGTTCAAGATGAGCCTGGAAAATCTTTTTGTGCCTCCAAAGAAAGGAAGTACTCAAAGAATAATGGGGATATGTCAAAAGGACACAGAAGCCAGCTTCCACGGACATGGGCTCCCACTGTACAAACAGGAGACAATTTGAGCATTCAAATAAATAATTACAATAACAGATTACAACCCATTGAATAAAATTGAAAATCACGAGTCCATATAGATATAAATAAGTAAATGAGTAACTTAAAAGTTTGAACAATGGGATATTTATATAACTTTACAAAATACTTATTACAAAGGGGAAAAGAGTAACTTGAAAGTGAAGGCAGCTGGAAGACACCACTTTAATCAAGTGATAAAAGTGAACATCATCAGTGACAGGATAAACTGAAATTGTGAAAAGATGCAATGAAAAGAACACAGCACCACTTCTGTGTTATTCCTGCCAAAGATACAAAACCTAAATCTAATCATGAGAAAACAAAAAATATATCCAAGTTGAGGGATATTCTACAAAGTAACTGGCCAGCCTTCTTCAAAAGTGTTGAGGTTATGAAAGTTGAGAAAAAATAGAGGAACTGTTCTAGACTGAAGAGGGCTAAAGGTACATGACAACTAAATGCAGCAAGTGATTCTGAACTGGATCCTTTTGAAAGGATCTGTTGAGTGAAAGACACCATTGAGACCGCTAGAGACACCTGGGTGTGAAGACTGAATGGTACTAATTCATCAACGAAGCCCTGGTGGCACAGTGGTTAAGAGCTACGGCTGCTAACCGAAAGGTCAGCAGTTCACATCCATCAGCTGCTCTTTGGAAACCCTATGGGGCAGTTCTAGTCTGTCCTATAGGGTCGCTATGAGTTGGAATTGACTGAACAGCAACCGGTTTAATGCATCAATGTTATTTCATAATTTTTATAGTTGTAGTGATGCTGGAGAATGTTCTTCTTTGTAGGAAATACACATCAAAGTATTCAGGGGCAATAGAAAGTCACATTGGCAATTGACTTTCAAAATGGTTTAGGGAAAAAAGTTATTTGGGTTATTCTTCCATTTTTCCAGTAAATCTGTGATTTTTTCAAAATTACACAATGGTAACAATAACTAGTAAAGATCTCCAGCTTAATAACTGGGACAGGCCCTGAGGGTAACAGGAATTGCTGCAGCTGAAAATGTTTCTAGCAATGAGGTTATATCTGCTCGGGAATGTTAAGAGATAATCTCGCATTTTCATAAGTACCCCTGTCCCTGAAAAAAGATCGCTGTTTTTGTCTGCAAACTCTGGTACTTTGCCTGGAGGCCATTCAGTTCATTTTTAGAACCCCAAAACTCTTTCTGGAGTTACTGCCTTTCTGAGAGGGCTATGTCAGGGGCGTGGGCAAAGCATGTTGGAACCATGACCTGCTTTGGTTTCCCAGGTAGTCTTCCTTTGCCAATACCTTTATTTGCTTTCTGATATTTTTAAAATTGTTTTTTACTATAACTATATGATTCCTAATGGGCACAAACTTCCAGATAGCAAAACATAGTCAATGATTTCATAAAAATCAGAATACAGCTCTGATAATTAAATAAATCAGCAAGATTTCATTTATTAAAAAAAAGTCCAAGGTTTAAAACCAAAGCCCACTTTTAGTATGATTCCTTTAAAGAAAGGCAAACCCGGAGGCAAACTATCTTATAAAATGACAAATCACTTTCAGGAACCCAGAACATCGTAGTGAAATGATTATGGTTTGTACCGATTTCAAATCTTAGATTATTCACGAATTCTGGATATCGGTCAGTCAGCTGATACTGAATATTGGAGACCCAGCCTTGCACCCTATTAGACATTTTAAAAGGATCTAAGTATGATTTCTGAGTGGCACAAATGATTTGTGCTCGACTACTACTAACCTAAAGGTTGACTGTTCAAACCCACCCATTGGTTCTGTGAAAGAAAGGCTTGGCAATCTGCTTCCATAAAGATTACAGCCAAAAAAACCCTACAGGGCAGTTCTACTCTGTCACGTGGCATCGCTATGAATTGGCATTGACTTGATGGCAACAGGTTTGTTTGTTTCTCTGTTTTGGTTTATGGTCAGACAGAGGGCAGTGGTGGTTCGGTGGTAGAATTCTTGCCTTCCATGCAGGAGACCCAGGTTTGATTCCTGGTCAATGCACCTCAAGCTCTACCACCACACATCTGTCAGTGGAGACTTGCACATTGCTATGATGCTGAACAGGTTTCAGCAGAGCTTCCAGACTAAGATGGATTAGGAAGAAAGGCTTGGTGATCAGCCATGAAAACCCTATGGATCAGCCATGAAAACGCTATGGTTCACAACAGTCCAATCCCCTTGTGCATGGTGGTCACAGGGGTTGACTTGACTGCAGCTAACAACAGCAACAACATAGTTAGACAACCTAAGGAAAAGTCCACCTATGGCCAAGGCTCTCCTTGTCACACTCTTGGCATGGCCTTGCTCCTGTGTCCTGTGTGATGCTTGTTGACACCACAGGGAGCTGCAAAGTTGAGGAAGGATCTCATTTTATGGTGACGTCAGTTTATGAGAAGCCAGATGAGACCACTGCCAAGAAGTGCTTGCTCACTTCTCCTTCAACGGCAGGGGAATCTCCCTTTCCTTTTCTGGGTGAAGCGCAGAAAGGATTCAGAAATGAAGCTCAATCCATCTCACCAAACACAGCCCACACCTCCCAGCAATTGAACTTGAAAAAAACCCTGGTTTGAAAACTTACCACAAACTATATTGTCATCAAAAAGCCACTTCCTATACTTGAGGCCAAAGAAGAGAGTGGCAGGCACGATTTCCTGGCTGAGCAAACCATTCTAATACTTAAAGAGAGCAACACTTGACTGTTATAATAGATACTAGATGGGCCAGCAAGGGTGACAGCCTGAATGGATTGATCCTCTCTTCCCCACCCTCCCAGCAGGATGCAAAGAGGCTGACAGGCAAACCCAGCATTCTGCAGAAAAACGTCTTTTCTTCACTGCTCCCACGTAGGCAGCCAGTCCCACGTGTCAGGAAGATGGAGCCAAGCTTGCTGGTGTGCGGATTATTGACGTTCACCATGGTAACTGGCTACATGGCAGGTAAGGAGCCGAGGGATGCCTCTGGAATCTTGAGAAGGCTGATGGATGTTACCTCTCCCAGCCACAGACCAAGGAGAGGGCAACTAAGTAGAAAGTTCACGGAAGGGCATGTCCATGACCCATGGGGTCTCATTTTATGCCTCAGTGGTCCCTAATCTGTAAAGCCAGTTTGGGATGGTTGTAGGCTGTCTGTCATTTAAAGTGCTTGATGGTTAATTTTCTGAAAAGTGAAATGACATGATATTTGAATGTTGACAGGATACTGATGAGCAGATTCTTCAAGAAATTTTCTTTTATTCTTCAATTAATTTTGTTTTCCACTGCACTCACTGGCTGTAAGAAAATACTAAAAAACTAGTAGGAATCTCTCTGAATCCAGGTTAATGTACCTGAAATGTCAGTAACTCTTACATAAAACACTGGGATAATTTAAGATGTCCAAAAAGTTTAGCTTCAAGGATGTATGCTTTGCTTTTACTGCCTTAGGAAATAATACCTAGGAAGCTCTTTATAAGTATAACTGCAATTTTGTAGAAATTTTAGGAAATCTAAGGATCATCACTTTCAGGAAATTACTTTTTCCTATGTTTCTATGTGTATATGTGTGTGTATATATACATACATATGCAAATTTTGAACTTCATCCTTTCAAATGGGTTTTCTCAAAGTTTTTTTGAAGAAATGAAAAACATCACCAGCTTCTACCTCAAACCACTCTTCCTAATTAAATGTGAATTTTCTAATAACTTCTTCCCTTTCTTACTCAGGAAGACAGATAAGATTTGAAAGCCTATAATTGCATATCCTTAATTTTTAGTCCTTCTGTTTAGGAATTGTCAACTAGCTACAGAAAAAATTTGTTAAGAAGCAAAACATGACAATGCTTTAAGGAGTTTGTTAGCTTGTGTGGCGGAAGTGGCCAAGTTATGTTGGGCTATGTATTGACCCAGGTGTAGGAATGTCTTCTCTTTGAAATTAAAGCCGGGCTGATTTCTGGAAGGCTTTTAATGTGATTTCTGCTGTAGCTGTCACAGGATCTCTGCCAAGGTGGGGGTCAGTCCAAACCAGAACAGCAAAATCTCTGCAGTTAATCATGCCCTATCTCTTGGAAATACATCTCATGTTATTACTAGCGTTGGTAACTTTATCTGAGGAGTGGAATGGTCTCTCACGTCAGTGGTGCAAGTGGAGATAACATGTGGCTCTTTCACTTCAGTTCTCCAAAAATACATCTGGTACATATTATGTCCCTTTTCAACATTATAGGAAATATAAAAACGGACAAGACACAGTCCTGATCCTTAAGAGGTTTATAACATAGTGAGGGGGAGAAAGGCATAGATATAATAACAAGTTGGAATGTGGTGAGAGATATGGGAGATTAGAGCTATCAGAGAAGGCTTTATAGGAGGCATGCAAACAGAGCTTTGAGGGGCTGGTAGTATGGCCCTAAATGGAGATTCCAGAGAGAGAGAGAGACAGACCATAGGAGCAAAGACCCAGCAACCCAGCAATGCATTGTTGTTGTTAGCTGCCATTGAATTGGCCCCTTACTCATGGCAACCCCATGCACAACAGAATGCTGCCCGGTCTTGCGCCATCCCCACGATTTGTTGCTGATCAAACCATTGTGATCCATAGGGTTTTTATTGGCTGATTTTCAGAAGTAGATCACCAAGCCTTTCTTCCTAGTCTGTCTTAGCCTAGAAGCTCCACTGAAACCTGTTCAGCATCACAGCAACACACAAGCCTCCACTGACAGAGCAGTGGTGGCTGCACATGAGGTGCATTGGCCGGGAATCAAGCTCAGGTTTCCCACATGAAAGGCAGGAATGCTACCACTAAACCACCACTCAGCCACCACCATCCCCATCAGTAGTGCATTAGGGAACAGCAAGTGGTCTGCTGTGCTACCAGCCCTGGACAGGTATGTGGAGATGCTGGAAATTAAGACTATAAATGAAGGATACAAGGCCTTGCGTAGCAAGTCAAACATTTTCAAACCTTATTTGGTAGCCAGTAAAGAACTACTAGAGAATAAAAATTACCATTTATAGAGTATCTTGTATGTGACAGACAGATAAGTCTTATTTTAATTCTCATAACCACTTTGCAATATGAATGTCATGAACCCCATTAGATGAAGAAACCAAAGCTCAGGAGTCACATAGGCAGTGACAGAGTCAGGGTTCAAACCCAGGTCCCTCTGGCTTGTGCTCATTCTGTTCACTCTGAAAACAGGGGCAGAGCTTTATGAAGATGTCATAGAGTATTAAGAGATTAGATGCACAGAGACATGGCATAACTACCTGTTGCCATTGAGTCGTTTCTGACTCATGTCGAACCCCACGCGTGCAGAGTATAACTGCTCCATAGGGTTTTCACGGCTGTAACCTTTTGGAAGTAGATAACTAGATCTGTCTTCCGAGGCACCTCTGGGCAGGTTCAAACTGCCAACCCTCCAGTTCGTAGCTGAGCACTTAGCTGTTTGTGTCACCCAGGGACTCCTAAGACATGGCGTAAAGTCTTTGAAATGGTCCAATGAAGAGACAAATGAGAACCATAGTTGCCAAAGCGAATGAAATAGATTGAGCTTCTGGGCCCAACTTGTGGTCTAGGAACCATTCCAGGATAAGAAATAATCTCATCGAAGGCTTTTTCATCCAAGAGGGGTCCAGTCTTTAAATAAACAAGTCTTTTTATTCCTCAAGGGGTGGAAGTTCTCTAACAAAATAAAATAGACTGTCAACAGATGCAATTTCTAGCTGATTCATAAGGCAGATTTTCATTCTGAAAATTTCCAAAGCCACCATTTAAAATTGTGAGGGGTGGTGTGGGGAGGGGGGTGTATTAGACAACTTGGCTGTTTTTTAGTCTCTATATTACTGGGTCCTGGGATGTGGTTAAAAAGAGAATTCTCCTGATGTTGCCAACACGGCACGTTATCGAAGCTACCTTTCTCAGAATCGTGGAAATTCTGAGAGTTTATTTGTCCCTTGATCATCTTTCATTCTAGGAATTCTGTGATCAAATCTTCAGCTCCTAGACTCAAAAAAAAAAAAGAAACAAAGTGCGGAAACCTATGAAGATGATATTTTTGTCTAATTATCCCTTCTTGTAAAGACTGCTGCCTACACTGGAATTTCCCACCCTCACATTTATGTTTTAATGACAATTAAAACACAAAATCTAACTCTTCACATTTGAGCATTCAATTTATCTGGTCCATAGTATTATTACTACTATTACCTTGCTTATCTTCAAGATATACCTTGGAGAGGTAGGGCTTTGGTGAGTATAGGAAGTATCTTATAAAACAGTCACTACTTTCTTTAAAACTGTGTGTCTTAAGATGTTATTGTTGTTTTGTACTGTTGAGTCAATTCTGAGTTATAATGACCCTTTACAACAGAATAGAACTTCCCCATACATTTCCCTAGGCTATAATCTTCACTGGAGCAGTTGCTAGGTCTTTTCTCCTGTGGAGCAGACCACCGACCTTTTGGTTAGCAACCGAGCACTGAACCATTGCCCCACCAGGGCTCCTTGTATGTCTTAAGGAGGCAGTGCTAAACATCACTTGTATATATGTTCCCTTTTAGATTTGAGAAAACTGAGGCACAAATAGAACCAACTTCATTAATGAGTTACCTGGAGATGTTTGTACAGCACTGCCAATGGGATCCACAACTCTACCACTTAAACGTACTCATTCCAAAGAGAAGTAGCCTTGGACTTTTTGGCATTCACTTGCTAAAGGCTTGGATATTCTTATGTGTGATTTTTTGTTGAAGTCATTCCTATAATAGCTATAATAATCATTTAGTAGGGCTATGCCTCAGCCCTACGACCATTCAGGGTATTCAATTTCCCTGCTCTACTCATTCCCAATGTGGGAACTTCACAAGTAAACAGAGATTTCCCTTAGGAAGTCACCTGAGATCAGTGGGGAGCAGAATTAGAAGGAAATTGAACCTTGCAGGAAGCTGAAAGTGTGCCAAGGCACCTCCTAACTAATGTGGTTGGAGAACTTTAGAGAAGACATGAGAAGTGTGTGACCTTTGACAAACTGCTGTACCTCTCTGAGCCTCAGTTTCTCTCTTGTGAGATGAGAAAGTTGACCTAGATGATCTTTAAATCCCCTTCCTGTTCTATCACTCTGTGTTAAGAATTCTGAAAAGGAAATAAAATAACTCTGCTTAAAAGGCATTTTCAAGCTGGGGTACTTTTGGATGAAAAAGTTTCCGAACTTAAGATTTACAAGGCAGGGTCTGGGTTCAGAGAACTTTGAGTGTCAAAGCACCAAAGCCTGACATCTCATGGTAGGTTATTTCCAACTTTTAAAAGGTACTGTACTGTGCTCACGCATGACCCACTGCTTCCGTAACCACTGCAGTTGTAGATGTCAAGACAAAAACACCACCAACCGTTGTTGAGGACTTCTGCTGTATGTTTGCCTATTTCGGGAATTTTTACCCTCAAGGCCTTTGTTTCCCTCAGGACAGGTCTTGTGTGACTGGAAACCTATCTCTCTTCTCTTTATACCAGACCATTCCATAGTGAGAAAGGAAAAAAAATAAAACAGTTGCCATCAACTCATGAGTTGCCCAACTCATGGCGATCCCTTGTGTTTCAGAAGTAGAACTGTGCTTCATAGGGTTTTCGATGGCCGATTCAATGGCATACTTGGATTACAGAGATGAAAAAGGTTACAGTCCTTGCCCTCAAACTGCTTGCTCGTGGTTAACAATGGAGATGAAACATGTGCTGAGCAAGTCCTCTTCTGAGGACCTGCCAAGGGAAAGCCAACAGTCAGTGTTAGTCAATGAGTCAACAACCCATCACTGAATCCCCCATTGCCTTTCAAGTAAATCACTCATTTAGGGGAAAACAGTAATATAATTGTCTCTAGGGTTTTTAGGGATTTTCCACTCTAAGATTACTCTGATTTTTTTGTTTGTTTGTTTGTTTGTTTGTTTTGTTCTAACTGATTTAAGTTTATTCTGAGATTTGCATCCATCAAGAAGAGAATGCAAGTCCCATTGGGAAATGTATGTAGAGCATCGGTTCCCAACACCAGCTGCATATTAGCATGCGTATCTGGGATGCCTTAAAAAATGATCCCCAAGCCCAACCAAGACCAATTAAATAAAAATCTCTGATGAGAAACAGACATTGTTATTTTAAGCTCTTCATATGATTTAAGATGCAGTTAGGACTGAAAGCTACCAGCTGAGAGAGACACAGCAATGATTTCCACGGTTGGTTTGATTCCATTATTCATTTCTATTCACTACAAATCAGTGCTCGAGTGTAGTACTTCTCAAATTTTAAAATGTTTACAAATCACTTGGGGGATCTTGTTACAATGCAGATTCTGACTCAGAATGTCTGGGCAGGACCCGAGATTCTCCATTTCTAATAGGCTTCTACATGAGGCCTATGCTGCTGGTACATGGACCACATTTTAGGTAGTAAGTCTGTGATGTAAGAAAAAATGCACTTTGCTTCTGCTGAATCAGAACTTGCAAGTAAAATGGAAAACAAATCTTGGAAAGACAGAAGATTAAATATTGCAAAGTTGTAAGTGACAAAGCTGATGAATGCCGCAGGTGGTCAGTACAGGGAGTACAATCCTACCTAGAGAGTTAGGAAAGGCTTCTTGGAGAAGATGGCCCTGGGACATGCTGGCTCTGAATGGTGCTTCTGAATATCATGAGATGGGCTAAAGGGCAGTCTTTCCTACTGGTTTTGCTAAAGTTACATACATTGACCATGCTCCATAAGTAACCAGCTCTGAAAATTAAGGAGCTTCTAGGACAATTAAATAAATGACCCATATTTCATATACATATACATTTTTTGTGTGTGCTGAGTGACATGAGGCCCAAAAAGGCTAGCACTCAAGTGATAACAACTAATACGTTTGCTCAGACGAAAAGAATTCGAGTGCTCCTCATCTCACTAATCCTCCAGTGTCTACAGACGTCACTGGTCTCTGATAGATTCCTTGACATGATGGACCACTGAATCTGTATCACCAGTACCCACTGGGTAACAAAATACCCCGAGGAGTCCCTAGGTGATGTAAACCATTAACGTCCTCAGCTGCTAACCAAAAGGTTGGAAGAAGTTCAGGTGCCCCCAGAAGTGCCTTGGAAGAAAGGCCTAGCAATCTACTTCTGAAAAATCAGCCACTGAAAGTCCTATGATGCACATACAGAGTCGCCATGAGCTAGAATCGACTTGGTGGCAACTGGTAGCGATCAAAGAAGTCCTGGATCTTATTTCCCTACATCCAATTTTTACCCCAGACTTAGCTCTAGTGAACCACATACCACAGAGCTGCCGTCCTGACTGCCCGCTTTTGTATCTCACCCACACAGTTTGTGGCGTTTTTGACCCAGGTCTGTTTGCAGCTCTCGACCTAGGACCAGGTATCCTGAGTACAGAAGAATTTCAGGCAGCAGACAACTGTAAGGCACCAAACTGGGTAACATGGTTTGGTGGGGCTGACCAGAAGGTCACCATGCTGGGAGGAAGATGAGCGGAGGGAACAGAAGGAGCGGAAGGAGCAAGATACTGATTAGAAATCTCCCTTCCTGTGCCACTGGCAGGCTTGCCCATGGGTTAAGACATAGACCAGATTAGTCAGACGTGCTTGCTGGGCTGCTTTCTGTCCGTTTGCAAGGCTTTCCCCTCAAGCTGCATACAAAGGAAAAGCAGTCTGGTGTCATAAGACTAGGAGCAATTGAGGAGTTATTCCCAAAGGAAGAAGAAAGAGCAGCGTGTTTTAAAAAAATAATAATAAGGAAGTTATTAGGAGGCAGTTGATTCCTTTAACCTAAAGAGCAAGGGAAATAGACAAGGCTCCGATAGGACCTCATCTCCTATAAGTGACAGAGAAAGATGAGCAAAGCTGTGAACTGTAAAACCAGCCCATGTCCAAATAGTGGTGCTAATACCATTTTTTCCCCTTTGTGGCTTATTTGCTTTAAGCCTTGTTCCAGGAAGCATTTTAAACACTAATGATAATAGAGCTAATCTTTATTGCATATATGCTGTTTTCCAGGTACTATGTTAAAACACAGTATTGCTTTATTTAATCCTCAAATTAAGTTTGGTCTCATTTTACAATTGGAAAATGGAGGTCTAAGTTAAGTTTCCCAATGTAACACACCTTGGAAGGGGCTAGAATTTGAACCCAGGCAGTCTAATTCCAAGGAGCCCTCGTGGCGCAGTGGTTAAGCTCTTGACTGATAACTGAAAGGTTGGTAGTTCGAACCCACCAGCTGCTCCATGGGAGAAAAGACCTGGCGATCTGCTCCTGGAAAGACTACAGCCTAGGAAACCCTACGGGGCAGTTCTACCCTGTTATACAGGGTTGCTATGAATCAAAATCAACTCAATGTCATGCAACAATAACAATCTAATTCCAGAACCAGCATTCTTTACTACTATTCTAAACTGCTGCTAAAGGTCAAAGATATACATGCTGTGTTAATAAATAAGTTTATTTTTGCTTTCTAAAAAGTTCAAGTATGCTATAAAGTATACTACACTGCTCTTGTGGCTATGCATAAATTAAGAGTAACTGTGCCTACAGTACCCCAGCCACTATGGTCATATACCAGTTGCCATCAAGTCAATTCCAACTCATGGTGACCCTATATGTGTCAGAGTAGAACTGTGTTCCATAGGGCTTTCAATGGCTGATTTTCTTTTTCAGAAGTAGATTGCCAGGCCTTTCTTCCAAAGTGCCTCTGGTAGACTCAACCTCTAACCTTCCTGTTAGCAGCTGAGCCTGCTAACTGTTTTCACCATCCATGGACTCCCTGTGGCCATACAGCAGCTCCTTAATCAACTGGAGTAATTGGCCTCTGTAGAACCTTAAAGCTACATCTGGCCCTTGGGGTCTTGGTTCTCTGCATCCTGCTGCTTCCCTCCAGTCCTCCTTCTACCCTCAAAGAGCAGCTTTGGGTGTCGTTCTTGCATTTGACTATACTTCAAAGAAAGCATTGCAGTCGACTCAAGTCTGCCCCAGCAGCCCACAAAACAGAGGAAATTCTGAGCACATCTGGGCATGAGTCACCACCCGGTGTTCAGGAATTGCCATCTCTGCCCACGGAATCACCCACTCTTTTCTGTTTGGGACCAAAATAGATACCTCCTTCAGAAGCTCCACTGCTAGCTCTACTCTCAGCTGTAAAAAACAAAGTCAAGGATAGGTGTGCGCCTCTAAAGCATGAGGTGGGAGTTTTCTCTCGCATGAAGTTTTTCAGAGTAAAAAAGTTGCTACGGTAGCATTGTCAACAGAAGGGGTGGATGTGACAGGTGGAAGTGGGAACAGAGGTGATTTGGGACAATCTTGCTTGGGGGCAGGACGTCCAGTTATTCGTTTGTTCACTCCTTTGTTTATTCATTCTTATCGAGCAACTACTATGTGTCAGATACAGGGTTAGAGATAAAAACACAAGTAAGATCCAGTCCTTGTTCTCCAGGAGCTCACCGTCTAGTAGAAGAGAAAGGTATAACACAAGTTAGATGCTAAAATAGAAGTCTGAAGACAATTGATGGAACACACAGACGTGCGTGAGTGCTGCAAGATCCAACCAAACTAAACCAAACCCATTACTGCTGAGTCGATACCGAATCACAGTGACCCTGTAGGACAGAGTGGAACTGCCCCATAGGGTTTCCAAGGAGCTGCTAGTGGATTTCAACTCCCGATCTTTTGGCTAGCAGCTGGGCTCTTAACACTGCAAGACCCAGCACATGTGAAATCAACAACTGCCTCATGTTTACACTAGCATTTGGGACAGAGAGGAGAGCTGAGGGCTTTGCTTTGTCATTATAAAGTAATAAAATTATTAAAATCAAATGCCACTAATTTTGAACTTAGAATAATAGAGACAGAAGATGTGCTGGCATTTTCTTTTGTTCAAGAAACTCCTTTACAAAGATCATGGAATCATTCTATATGGAGGTATTTGAATTCCTTCAAGAACAGCTGTTTGATTGCTTCCATAGTCTCCAAGTATTGTAGAAGCACCATTTATAGACAGTAATGAGCAATTGCCACGTGCCCAACCCATCCTTAACGTCCATGACCTCTCCAAGGAATTGATGAATGAACCTCCTTAGTCCGGCTTAAGTTATTATGTATTTAGAAGCAAAACAACAATGTTCCTTAAAAATATACATAGTTTTATGAAATGATCCCCTAGAAGCAATGTGGTCCAACTCTTCAGGGAAAGATCAGTTTATTACGTTACCTAGTAAAGAACAAGGACGAGTCCCTAGGTGGTGCAAACTGTTAACGTGCTCGGCTGCTAACCAAAATGTTGGAGGTTCGAGCCTTGGAAGAAAGGCCTGGAGATCTACTTCTGAAAAGTCAGACATCGAAAACCCTATGGAGCATAGCTCTACTCTGACACACATGAGTTGCCATGAGCTGGGGTCAACTCAACAGGCAGCTGCTTAAAAAACAAAGGAATCATTTCTAAATTCTTGTTTGAAGTCCCCAGATATTTTTACGTCAGCTTCTTCCTGTTCCAGAGCTCTGTAAGTTTCCCGGGAGTTTTCGGGGTACAGTTACTTTACAAAGAGACACCTATCTGACCACTTTCCGTGGCTATGGGCCAGGCTTTCAGTAGGCTTCCCCTTCTGATGAAACGAGCAGCACCTTCAAACCCAGCTGAGCACTGGTGTGGTATCTACTTCCGGCCCTGTGGTAGACACCTCTGTTAAAGAACCTGATTTAGAATAAAGGGAACTTTGTAAAGAGAAAACTCATTATTTTAAGTGGAAAGCAAAACAAACAGCAACCAAAAAAAAAAAATCCCCCCTTTTTTAAAATAAAAGGGCAATTTCCTCAGACATCCTGCTAACCCACAGGAGATCACGGAGACCGCAAAGGGTTAACATTTAAGCTCTTGATGTTCAATCATTTTGGCACTTACTTCACTTCTGGCTTTCACTGCCTTTTACTCACCAGACCCATTAGTTTCACTTTCCCTCTTCCTGAGTTTCACTTCTCTGGCCCGAGTTTTTAATGAGCTGGTGCAGAGGAATGGTCCCTGGGTGATGCAAACGGTTAAGTGCTCGACTACCAGCCTAAAGGTTGGTGGTTCGATCCTACCCTGAGATGCCTCGGAAGACAGGCCTGGCGATCTTCTTCCAAAAGTTCACAGCCTTGAAAAATCAGGGCGGGAAAGCAAATGCAGTCTAGCCTGGATGGCAGCTGAGGCAGTGGTGTCACTAGGGGGGTGCAGGGGTGCAGACCACACTGGGTGACACTGTCAGAGGAGGTGACACCAAAATGACTGTCTATAAAATTTTTGTGCAGTGTTTCAGCAGAAATTTATTATTGTTTATAAAAATATCCCTGTAGTTAGATATAACAACAAAAACATTTTTTGTAAGCCCAGCTTACATACATAGATACACCTGCAAGGCTAAAACTCTATGCTAACTTACTTTTTGAACCTTCTGATGCGCTCTGGTCAGGGCTGTCATTATTACCCAATTACAATGAGGCTTCGAATCACGTTTTTGTCTGAACTTGCTGCAACCACTCACTATTATTTTCATTGCTGCCGTGTTTTTATAATTGCTGATTTTGTCAAGTTTTTTGGTGTTTTAGCTACAATATCAAAATTGACTTGACGGCAATGGCTGGGGTGGGTTTATTGTGGTAATGAGCGTGGGAGGGTGACACCATGAGTTACCCCACTGGGTGACACCAACCCTAGGGATGCCACTGAGCTGAGGGTGAGAGACTTGGAGAAAAGAAGCTGGGGGCTCAGTTAGCTTAGGAGGCATTCTGACCTGAAGTTTGGACTCAATGTTAATAACAGCAGCAGCAGCAGCCACAGCTAACACTTTCTGAGCGCTTACGAGGTACTAAACATTTTATGTACATTAAGGTCCCTAAGTGGCACAAACAGTTGGCGCTCAACTACTAACCTAAAAGTTGGCAGTTTAAAAAATAAGAAAGAAAAAGAAAAAAGTTCACAACCTTGAAAACCTTATGGAGCAGTTCTACTCTGCACACATGAGGCCGCCGTGAGTCGGAATCAACTTGGCAGCAACCAACAACAACAGTGCAGAGGAGCTGCGGGCCAGAGCGGGACAATGCCTCCAAATCATTCTGCCTTCCTCATCATCACATCACAGTAATATAACTGCAGCTGCTGAGCGTTTAACCACGCTGTGTACTTTGCATCTATTATCTCACCAAATCCTCTCAACAACCCTGTGAGATGGGTACTATTATTATCACTCCTATTTTACAGCGGAGGTGACTGAGATTGTGAAGCAGTAACTCACTTGCCCAAGAAAGTGATGGAGCTGGTCTGCTTGACCAGAAACCATGCTTTCAACCCTGTACACATGGTAACTCTTCCTGTGTGCACTCAAAGGAAGGAAGCTGTCGGCAGGTATCGTTCATTCCTATGGGTATCTTAGGCAAGCCTTCAGTGTTTTGTTTTGTTATGCTTTGATCCATCCCCAAATTAATCTCCCTTAAAAGTAACTTTGATTATGCCTTTCCCCTTTCCAAGAACTCCAATCATTCTCCATGGCCCATAGGGCACATTGCAGCCTTCTCTGCCTGACAGTCTGGGCTGTGTAATAACATCTAAGTCCCCTGTTCAATAACATGCACCCCAGCTGCAGGTCTTCTCCTGTACTTCAAATGTAACTTCCTCACCTGTGATTTTAAAGCTTGGCTCTTCTGGGCAGCCTCCCCACTTACTGAAATAATCTTGCAAATCTCATCTATCTAGTGGAATTCTTCTCAACTGGAAAGTATCTTGGGGTAATGGAAAGGGCTCATGAATTTAAGAGTCTGATAAGCTTGAATTAAAATCCTAGTTTGGACTTTCCTTTAAACTATCTTTGAGGATCTGTTCTCTGCAGGCTATAGAAAGGTGGTTGGGGGTACAATGGATTTGGTATGGTAAGTGCCATGTGAAGAAATGGCAAGATGGTCTAGGAGTACAGAGGAATGTCTCAAAACCGAGGCTGGGGAAGGTTCCAGAAGGCTTCCTAGAGAAAATGACAACTAATGGGAGGCCTGCAGGATAAGCAGGAAATAAGATGGCCAAAGACAAGCGACATGGTGAGTTCCAAGACCAGCACATAGTTCCTCAAGCCCCAAGAGTTCGGATGTGAGGTGGAAAGTGGAGATTTTTGAGGCTGGGGCATGAGATATGTCACGGAGGCCTTGCCATGTAAAGCGATTTAGACTAAATCCTGAGAGGAATGGAACACCACAGAGGCATTTTTGGCAGGGAATAAATGACATGATAGCTTGTGCTTTAGAGGCACTGGCTTCAATGTGAAGAATGGTGGAAGGCAGACAAGACAGGAGGCAGAGAGGGGCAAAGTTAAAAGGTGTTGCTTTTTAATCTAGGTGAGAGCTGATGGTAGGCAGGTTCTTTAAACCTCTGTGGGCCTTGGTTTCTATTGGTATAAAGTGAGAATAATAAATACCCTACTTGCTGTAAGATTAAATAAGATTTTTAAAAAACCAAAACAATTGCCGTCAAGTTGATTCTGACTCATGGTGACCCCATGTGTGTCAGAGTAGAGCTGCTCCATAGGGCTTTCAAGATCGTGACTTTTCAGGAGCAGATTGCCAGAGCTTTCTTCCTCAGCACCTCTGGGTGAGTTTCAACTGTCAACCTTTCAGTTAGTAGCCCAGTGCTTCACTGATTGCACCAGTCAGGGACTTTAAATAAGATAGCCTGTCTTAAGTAACCAGGATATAGTAGGTACTCAATAAACATTACATGCCATACTTCTAATCCACATAGCCAAAGACCCAGCAGACCTTTTCACATTGATATCTCAGCGGGCTTCTCAAACTCTATGCATGCAAAACCGTCCCCCCAGGACTACTCTTTCTCTTATATTTCCTATCTCAGTGACTGGTACCGCTGTCCACCCAATCGCCTAAGAAACCTGGACAAAATCCTGTTTCTTCCCTTTCACTGAATCCACGTACCCAATCAGGCCCCAATTCCTGGAGATTCCAGCCCTTAAAATCTCTTAACATTAGGAAACTCTGCACACTCACTGTCACTGTCTCCATGCACATTCTCATCACTTCCCACCAAGCTTCCTAGATCTTCCCCAGGTACAGGAACAGACCTGTAACAAGTGCCATAAAAGATCCAAGGCCACAGTAACCACAGGAACAGGATGGAGCCAGTACACAAAGGAAGGAAAGGTTGGAAGAAAAGTGGCTAAGAGCACAGACTCGAATCAGGCTGCCTGGATCCAAATCCTGGCTTCACCACTGACTGGCTATGTGACTCCAGGAAGGTTATGTAACCTATTTGTACCTTAGTGCCTTCATCTAGAAAATAGAGATGATAAGAATTGCACCTACTTCATAGGGTAGCTGGGAAGATTAGAGAAGTTAATGTGTGTAAAGGGCCTTGAACAGTGCCTGGCATGCAGTATAAGTGTTAAAATTTAATTAATATTATTATTATTTGTGGTCCAGTAGAACAGGTAGGGGGTAGGTATGGCAGTATTAGAAAAGGCTTCAGAGCAAGATTGACTCCTGGACTCTCCTCGGGTATCATAACTTCTGACACTCTCTCAGTGTCAGACAATCCCTCACCAATCTCTCATTTCTCTTACACTTTGTCCTGAGTAGTTAGTGTAATATATGCCATGTTCCCGTCTTCTAATTGTATTATATGGTGTCCCTTTTTTATGTTAGGATATAATGCTGTTAGCACAGTAGTGAACCTGTGCACTAATTGTTTCCTATGCCCGCTGTGATGGTGCTGCACCATTATCCCCTTCTTCTGATCAGTGAGGGTTCTGTAACTGGTGTCTTTGCACCCCCTGACAGAGCTTACACCATGCAGGGACATACATGGTGGGCCTCCAGGAACTATGAGAGGCTTTGGAAAATGCGTTCACTTTCTCTATACAAGTGAGAAGACTGATATAGAGGGTCTATATGCCCCTTTCAGTCGTAACATTCTGCGTTTTAATAAATGCTTGCTCTAAACCAAAAGCCAAACCCATCGCTGTCGAGTTGATTGTGACACATGGCAACCCCATGGGTTTCAGAGTAGAACTGTACTGCATAAGGTTTCCAATGGCAGATTTTTCAGAAGTAGATTTCCAAGCCTTTCTTCCAAGGTACCTCTGGATGGACTCAAACCATCAAGGCAGTTAGTAGCCCAGAGCTTAACATTTTGCACAACCCAGGGATTCCTATACTTGCCCTATGTTATTGTTAGTTGCCGTTGAGTTGATTCCAACTCATGGTGACCCCATGTGTGCAGAGTAGAACTGCCCCATGGGGTTTTCAAGGCTGTGATCTTTTGGAAGCAGATCTCCAGGCCTGTCTTCCAAGGCGCCTCTGAGTGGGTTTGAACCACCAACCTTTAGCCTGGTAGTGGAGTGCTTAACCATTTGTGCCACCCAGGGACTCCAGACTTGCCCTATAGCTGATTAAAAAGCAATACCTCTTCAATACTCTATTGACTAAGTCATTACCCTTCCAGCAGGACAGCAAGCTCCCCTGGTTGTTACTCTGTGCCAATAAGTCAACTTCGACTCATAGCAACCCTATAGGGCAGAGTAAAATAGGGTTCCCAAGGCTGTAATCTTTACAGAAGCAGAGTGTGACATCTTTCTCCAGCGGAGCGGCTGGTGGCTTCAAACTGCCAACCTTTCGGTTAGCAGCCAAGCACTTAACCACTGCACCACCAGGGCTCCTCACAACTCCTCTACTTGCATCCAGTTCACAAGCGGAACACTGAATGTGTTGGTTCAAGCCAAGGAAGTCTATCTAGTTCATGCTATAATTACTACATTCATGACAATTCTCATTTTTCTGTTTTTAGCACAAAGCAATTTCCAGTGAATGATGGTAAAAGATCTTAAATTCCCATGAATTTGAAAAATGTGGCCACTTTGGTTTTAAATTCCATAAGAAGCCCAACATTAATGACCACTGCAAGAGCATTATCTGTGGTCACATTACTAACTTTCAGGTGTCTATTGGAAAGATGGGACCTGTTTATCTGAGATGATCAGAAATAATGATTTCACATGTAAACTAAGAATTTATGTAAGCAGGACAAGTTTAGATCCAAAACTTTGAAAGTGAGCTCTGGAGAAAATGTAAGACTGTGATTCTTTCCACACTGGCTGAGAGAAAAGGATGCTCAGCGAACAGGAGGTTTTTTTTGTTTTTAAATAATATTTTATTGTGTTTTCAGTGAAGGTTACACAGCAGTTTAGGTTCCCATTTAACAATTTCTACACAACTTGTTCAGTGACATTGGTTATGTTCTTCACAATGCATGAACTTTCTCATTATTTCTGTTCTGGTTGTTCCGTCTCCATTAATCTAGTTTCCTTGCCTCTTTACATTCTCATCTTTGTTTTAAAGTAATTGTTGACCATTTGGTCTCATATAGGTGATTTTTTAAAGAAGCACAGCGCTCATGGGTGACATTCTTTATTTTGTGAGCCGATCTGTTATTCAGCTAAAAGGTGACCTCAAGGGCTAGTTTGGTTCAAGGTTTAAAGAGTATCTCAGGGCAATAGTCTCGGAGAGTCCTCCAGTCTCAGCCAGTCCAGTAAGTGTTTTGTTTTGTTTTTTAATGAATTTGAGGTTCTGTGCCACATTTTTCCCCCATGCCGTCAGGGTTCATCTACTGTGGCCCTGATCACAACGGTCGTTAGTGGTAGCCAGGCACCATCTAGTTCTTCTGGTCTCAGGGTAGATGAAGCCATGGTTCATGTAGACTATTAGTCTTGTAGACTTGTTTCTTCTTTGAGTCTTTGGTCTCCTTCTTTCTGGTTTGCTCCGGAAGAACAGAGACAAATATCTGTATCTTAGATGGCCACTCGCACACTTTTAAGCCCCAGACACTACTCACCAAACTAGGATGTATAACATAAACTTTATGAACCATATTATGCCAACTGACCGAGATGTCCCATGAGACTATGGTCCTAATCCTTCAAACCCAGGTAATAAATCCTAGGAGGTGTTTGGTGCAAACAGGAGTTCTTGATCAGCTCATTCTGATTACATAGACTGAACTCAACAAAAGCATCTAAGTCGGTCTTCGTTTTTCTGAAGACAGACCTGGAGCTCACGAGAGGGCTTTTGGTGTCATTTTATTAACATAGTCTTAATATCACCTTTTGCCTCCCCTGTGCTGCCCACCCCACCAATCACACACGTGAAATGTCACTATCCTTCACCTCTATTTTGTGTCCCCTCTGTAGTTTATCGTACTGTCGTGGCTTATGTGTTGCTATGACACTGGAAACTATACTACTGGTATTTCAAATACTAGCAGGATCATCCAAAGTGGACAGGTTTCAACAGAGCTTACAGACTAAGACAGACTAGCAAGGAAGGTCTGGTGAGCTACTTCCAAAAATTAGCCAGTGAAAACTCCATGGACCACAACAGAATACCGTCTGATATAGTACTGGAAGATGAGCCCCTAGGTTGGAAGACATTCAAAATACACAATGGCTGCAACAATGGACTCCAGCGTACCAACAATCATGAAGATGACGAAGGACCAGGTAATATTTTGTGCTGTTGTAAATAAGGTCACTAACTCTACAGCAACTAACAAAAGCATATTCGGTGTAGCACCTGTCAACACGTGGATTTTCGGAGAACTTTCATGCTGCTATTTATACAGAATCCATCTTAAGCACAGTCACAGTAGAGAAGCAGATCATCTGTTTAGGGCTAGATCTAAAGCATCAAGAACCCTAGAACTTAAATCAATTCTTCCCTCTTCAGGTGGTTTGTGGTCTAATTTCCATGCTTGGATTGTCATCCCACATTAAAGGATTTGACTTTTATCAAAAATGGATAGTGTATACAACTCCTGTGTTTTAAAATTGAGTGAATTTCTTGACAGCAGGAAGTAAAAGTGGTTGAGAAAGCACTGGATGCCTTAGAGTAAGGGTACAAAGAGGCACTCTCAGAGAAAGTGGTGTGAAGAATGGCAGAGAGGGGACCCTGGCTATTGGGAACATTTTACCCAGGGACATCCCAGGTTCTGTACACATGAACTTGGTGTGTCTGACATGATTAAGACCTGTGTCAATACAATCGGTCCTTGCCTAATACCTGGACTAGGCTACAGTTCTGAGGAGAAACACATTGTGTCATCACTCCCTCAGACTGCATATACTCACAGTGCTACTAGGGTCACAGTCATTTAGCAGGACTCTTTCTTTTTCCTTCTTTTCTATGTCTTCCTTCTGGTCTTAAGTTTCCATCCAGCATTATACTTACCTATTCAGTCTTTTTTTTTTTTTAATCTCAGGGGAAGTTCCACTGCTATCCTGTTGAAAATCTCTCCTCAGCTCTATTGTCTAATTTCTCAGAAGACTCTCTTGCCTTCCAGAAGACGGTGGGTGGGATTCACCGATTTAGCATATTTCTACTAAAAATATTACTCTGTCCCAAGAAGTAGGCTTCAAAGGTTTGAGGAAAAATTGTTTTTAGATTTTGGAGAAAGAACTAGAGTATATTTCTACCCCCTTGTTTTTTATCTGATAACTCTTTAATTTTCATAAGGCTGCCATTCTGTGGTAAACTTGTGGTTAACTCTTTCATGTACAGAAACTTGTTTAGAAGCCACTATCAACTGTGAAGTCTCCTAGGGACAGAAAATAACCAGCCCCCAACATTTCATTTGAAGATGTGTTTGAGATTCCAAAACATGAGAGATTAGATTTAAAGACAGCAATTTGGAGGATTATTTTTGGTTCCTTGACTCCTTTTTTCCTCTAGAGGTAAAAAGAAAATAACTGGATCCTCCTTTTTTTAAAAAACGTAAGTTGATTAAGGGACAGGTTATTCTCAACAGGGTGTCAGCCTAGAGTCACTTATTCTTGGGTTGTAGAATGGAACACAGGAAACCCTGACCATTTGACTCAGCCGGGGGTAGTGAGGCCCCGGAAACTGTGGGTGAGATAATACAAATAAGTGAGGTCCTGCTAATTCCTACAGAAATTTGTCCAGTTGTTCTGAATGCTTCTCCCTCAAGTACACTGCCTCCTCTCTCATTCCCCATCAGGAGCCTTTTCTTTTATGGCTGTAACTTACCTTAATTTTCTTCCCCCCACTCCTACCCCACTGCTTCTGCCACATTTCCCTCAGCATTTATCCATGATAAATGAAAGAATGAAGACAGATACCTGTTTGAATGAATAAATTAATGGATAGATAGTATTACCAGTGCAAATATGCCCAAGTACTCATTAATGTAGCCCATGTTCAAAAAGAGCAACAAAGTCAAACAGGACGTATTTTCTGCTCTTGGGTGCTGATCTAGCCTGAAATAGTGGGTGGGAGGGTAAGGTCCTCATACCACCCTTTGTATTTTGCGCTATCTCATTTTTGTTGTGGTGGTTGTTCTTGTCCATTGGCACATAACCGAACCAGACCGAACCCTCTGCCGATGAGTTGATTCCAACTCACAGGGACTCTATAGGACAGAGTGGAACTGGTAGATTCGAACTGCTAACCTTTTCATTAGCAGCCTGAACTCTTAACCACTTCACCACCAGGGAACATACAATATTTTATATAGCTGTGATTGTGCAAGTTTTTAAAGTCCTCTTCCCGCTTCCTCTAGGAAGACACAATAGCCTTAATTACTTCACATTGAATTCAGCTGCTGAGGACTGAAAAAGGGGATGGAGACAGTTGAAATGAGAAATAAAATTGGGAATTAGACATAGCAGTTTCTATTTCCTGCTGTGGCTGTGTAACCTGAGTTTGGGGGGAGGAAGTGGGTGTCTCTTCCTCTGATAAATTTCTATAGCCACAAATGGAAAAGAAAGGCTCTGACTCTGTTACTTCCTTCAGAAGAAGCTTTAGGGAAGAATTAGTTATCCGAGAACTTGGCAAGGAAACCCATTTGTTCATTAAATACTTAAATTACAGGTAGTCCCCAACTTACAACGTACTCAAGTTACTACGAATCACACAACCGTCCTTTTTTTTCTGTACATCTTATTGTTAGTAACATGTACTAAGCGTTCAATGTAGCAGCATGTAATTTGCTAATGTTATTATTCTCAGATGTCCACTCGCAGATGTCCAAAGACCAGATTTATAAACATATTGATAATAAAAGGCAATAATAAAAAAAAGAGGTATTCAACTTACATCAGAACTGACTTATGAGGGAGTCTTCGGAACAGAACCCTGTTGTAAATCGGGGACTACCTGTATTAAAATTTCGAATAATACAGAGACTAATACAGCAAACAATCATGTGCCCACCATCAGGATTCAATAAATGTTTACAGTTTACTTGGTTTGCTCCAAGTCTTTTTTGTTAGAGTTTAACAAAATGTTAGTGAGATAGTGGAGCTCCCTCTGTATCTACCCAAACTCATTCTTCCTCCCAAATAATTGCTCTCTTTAACTTACGGTGCATCTTGTGATGCAATCTACACTACTATTTTTGTGTATATCTGTTTTTGAATACTCATAAATAATAATTTTTTCTTCTGTAGCTTGCTTTTTTTCACTCACCACTTTTTTTGAGATTTTCTCTTGATATAAAAGAAAACAAACACACCCATTGCCATTGAGTCAATTCTGAGTCATAGTGACCCTATAGGACAGAGTAGAACAGCTCCATAGGGTTTTCAAGGAGCGGCTGGTGGATTTGCTGACCTTTCGGTGAGCAGTCATAGCTCTTAACTACTGCACCATTTGTTCTTGATAGCGCATGTCTATTCGTTTTAACTCCTGGACAGTATTCTATGTGTGATTCTGCCAAAGTTTCTTAATCCAATCCCCTGCTACTGGAGGGTTAGATTGTGTCTAATTTTATCCGTATTACAAGCAATGCACTAGTCAGCAGCATTGAACATGTGCACATATTCTACAGTTTCTCTAGGGAATCTACCTAGAAGTGGAACTGTTGGGTCATAGAACTGTACACCTTCACTTTTACTACTATATTTTTAAATTTCTCTTTGAAGTAGTTGTGCTGATTTAGACTCATCATCAACTTATGAGATTTCCCCATTTCCTCACATATTCCACACCATCATTTAGTATTGGGAAACCTAAAAATTTGTTGCCAGTCTGATAGAACGAAAAGAAGTCTCATTACTATTTTAAGTTTCATTGATTGCTGGTGATATTGAGCATGCTTTTATATGCTATTAGTCATATGGCTTCCTCCTCCTCTGTGACCTGCCTGTTTGTATCTTTTGTCCCTTTTTCTACTGGATTGTTTGCTTTTCACTTATTCATTTGTAAGAGTTCTTTAATATTCCAGATACTTACTTTGGGGATAATTGTTTGTGGATTCCTGGATTTTCTTAGTAGGTACCATTATCTGTACTGACTGTAGTGATTTCCATTAATGCTTTTGCCTTGAAGTCTCATATTAATATAACCAGAACTCCAGAGGTTAGTACAAATTGATAAAATATAAAATATAAAAATTGTACACTTTTACACACCCAGTAACATGGCTTCAAAATAAGCAAATATTAACAGAACAAGGACAGATTTACACATCTAGAGATGCTAACCCCTGCCTAGATGTTGACGCCTAAATCTAGAATATGTTGACGTCTAGTTCTAGCCACCATATTGCCTAACTATGTTTGTCTATTTTCCACCCCTTTATCTCTTCCTGATGCTTTTCGAAATTTTCTCAATCTGGTGTGCCAAATTCCTAATCCATGCCACTGCTATATTCCTGTTCAGCCCATCTATTGTGTCCTTTGTTTCAGTTATTTTAACTAATCTCTAGGTTTTCTTTTTCCTGCCTCATGCTTTCCATATTCTCCCTCATCCCTTTTAGGACATTAAAAGTTTCTTTAAAATTTCTTGTTTTTTCCCCCAGTCTCTTGATTCTGCTTTGGCGGGTACAGGCTTTTCAGTCTGTTGTTGTTTCTTTCCTTCTGGTTGCATTCCTCACTTGTTTTGTTATTTTTCCTTCTGAGGTCACTCCTCCCTGGGATGTCAACCCAGATGTCCTAGGGGAAGAGGCTAAAGGCTAGGTCCAAGATGTGGCCCAGCTGCTGAGTTTAGGACTGGGAGGAGGCAGGACATTCCTCAGGCCAGAGAGGGCTGTTATTGCTGTCTGTGCCCCCGCGTCCCCTGTCCGCCACACCACCACCCTCACCTGTGGGCAACCTCTCTGAGAATGGATACTGCTCTTCTCCAAAGCTGTCTCTGTCTGTGGTAGTCTCCTAGCCTTGGAGACAAATTGGGGACCAGCAGGAAGAAAGAATGTCCAGGCGCCAGCCAGTCCCCTATATCTGTTGACATCAACCTATCCACCCAGCCAACCTTAAAATTGCCCTGGTATAAGATCACTGCCTGCTGCTGGTGCTGAATTAAAAACCAGTTGCTGCTGAGTGGATTCCAACTCATGATGACCTTATGTGTGTCAAAGTACAACTGTGTTCCACAGGGTTTTCAATGGCTGATTTTTCAGAAGTAGACCACTAAGTGTTTCTTCTGAGATGCCTCTGGTTGGACTGGCACCACCAACTTTTTGATTAGCAGTTAAGTACCTTAACCATTTCCATTACCCAGGGGTTAGTGCTGAATTGTTGCTGTTGTTGAGTGGTGTCAAGTTGATTCCAACTCATAGCAACCCTGTAGGACAGAGTAGAACTTCTCATAGAGTTTCCTAGGCTATAATCGTTTTGGGAGCAGATCGCCAGGTCTTTTCTCCCATGGAATCACTAGGTAGGTTTGAACCGCAGACATTTTGGCTAGCAGCTGAGCACTTAACCCTTGCACCACCAGGACTCCTCAGTGCTAGATTTAAAAAACAAAACAAAACACCATTGCTGTGGAGTCAATTCTGGCTCGTAGTGACCCTATAGGACAGAGTAGAACTGCCCCACAGGGTTTCCAAGGCTGTAATCTTTATGGAAGCAGACGGCTACATCTTTCTCCCATGAAGTGGCTGGTAGGTTCAAACCGCTGACCTTTTGGTTAACAGCCAAGCCCTTAACCGCTGTGCCACTAGGGCTTCTTAGTGCTGAATTAGTGTTGTTAATTTTCTGCTTTACAGTGGTGATAGAGAAAGAAGTGTAAGGGAACAATACGGATGCAATTAAAAACTCTGCCTCTCAAAGCATGACTTCCCATCCTCCCTAATCTTTGTGGCCTCACCCTCATAACACACACACATACAGAGACTCAATGACCTTCTGCCATGTTTACGTTAGTTTCTCAGATCTCTAAATTGCCCTTTTGCTCTTGTGACTCTCCAGGGTTGGGTTTGTAGGAGGGATCCAGAATTCATGTTAATTTGCCATCTTGTCAAGGAGCATAGATCTTAGCTCTTTTAAAGGACAGAGTTGTGTTTATATATAATCCACACAGATTTTAGAAACATTAGCTGGAGCAAAGACACAGCAGAACAGGTTTTTACAACCTGCCGTATCTGAATCTTGGAACTAGCTCTGGTCCTATGCCATTTCCAGCAAGTGCATTCTAGAAATCAAGGAGCATGGCTAATATTCATCTGGTATATCCTACTGCAGTGATTCTCAAAGTATGCTCAGCAGACATTTCTTGAAAATGAACAGTGAGCCTGTCACTTCAAGCGAAACAACTGACAGTATTTATTGCCAACAATAAAATTTGAGCTTTCAAGCAAAAATTAGAATTTTGGAAAACTTGTAGTGCTTGTAAAGATGTTTCTGATGAGATTAGAGATGATATTAACAAATGTGATTTTTTTCAATATACGTAATGAAATGTTGCAACATTTGGAAGATCTGTATAACTCAGTGAGCCGTTCTTTTCCAAATAGCTGTTGCACAATTTTATATATATATATATATTTTCTTTTTATTGTACTTCAGGTGAAGGTTTACAGAACAAATAGTTTCTCATGAAACAGTAGTACACATATTGTTTTATGACATTGGTTAACAACCCCACGACATGTCAACCCTCTCCATTCTTGACCTTTTTTTGTGTGTGTGAAAATATACATAGCCAAAGATACACCATTTCAAAAATTTCTACATGCACAGCTCAGTGACTTTGACTACGCTCTTCTGATTGTGCTGCTATTCTCACTTTAGATGAAGGTTTACAGAACAAAATAGTTTCTCATTAAACAGTTAGTACACATGTTGCCCTATGACAATGGTTAACAACCTCACAACACATCAACACTATCCTTACTCAACCTTGGGTTCCCTATCACCAGCTTTCCTGTCCCCTTCTGCCTTCTAGTTCTTGTCCCTGGACTGCTGTGCCTCATTAGTCCCATTTGGTTTTATGGGGCTGTCCACTCCCCAGCTGAACAGTGAACCTCGGAAGTGACTTCACTACTGAGCTGTCTGGGGCCCATACTCTCGGGGTTTCTCCAGTCTCCTTTAGGCCATGATGCACAATTTTACAAAATCATGGATGGGTAAAAGATCCATTCAAAGTGCAAGACAGACTAATGGATTTTTATGTAACAAACTACGAAAAGTTCATCGACAGGCAATTAATAAGAAACTACCACTTGTCGAGTTTTGGTATAGCATCAAATACGTACAATTATCTAAGAAGGCTATTAAAATACTTTTCTCTTTTCCAACAATATTAGACTGCATTTTCTTCATGTACTTAAATTGAAACAACATATTGCAATAGACTGAATGCAAGAGCAAATATGAGGATCTGGTTGTCTTCTGTTAAGTCAGATATTGAAGAAATTTGCAAGGGCGTGAAACAATACCATTCTTTTCACTAGTTTTTTCTTGTTCTGTAAAATTTAGTTAACATAACAATATGTTGTTTATGTTAACAATATAAAGGATTTAGCCCCAGTGGTGCAGTGGTTAGGTACTCAGCTGCTGACCAAAAGATTGGCAGTTTGAACCCATCAGCCGCTCTGCTGGAGAAAGATGTGGCAGTCTGTTTCTGTAAATATTACGGCCTTGGAAACCCTATGGGGCAGTTTTACTCTGTCCTATAGGATCGCTATGAGTTGGAATTGACTCAACAGCAATGGATTTGGTTTAGTTTTGGTTTATTTTTTAATTAATTAATACATCAATAAATTTCAAATTTCTCAGTTTTAATTTCTAATATGGTAGGCAATGATTGCTATAACCCACAAAAGCTTTTGGGAATCTCAATAGTTTTTAAGAGTTTAAAGGCGTCCTGAGATTAAAGATTTTGAGAACCACTGACCTAGCCAAAACCCAGCCAAATTTTTAGCAACCATCTAAAAAATTGAAATACTTCCAAACTCACTGGTAAATATCTGTTGCCTCGACTCTCTTGAATGAGCCCTTTCATACCCATTACCCAAGCGCCTCCAACAGGAGGCGTCAGACCTCCCACACACCAGCAACTGAAGGGTTAATACCCGGGCCACAGGAGACTCCATGACCTTCAGTAACATTCCTACCTTGGCATCCCTTATGAATGGTTCATGATCCCATATGCTGCTTGTTAAGTATTTTGAATCTCACTCTTGTATAGAAACCAATTGCACTGCCCTCTAAGCTTCTATGGTGAACTGATTTCAAGCAAATCTTTTTTCCTTTTCATCTTCGCTTTGTCTTAATATATTTGATTTTACTATTTGCAAGGATTTCCTGAGAGTAAAAATTGAGATTTAAAAAAAGGCAGAAATGAGGGCAGCAATAGTAGGCTTTCACATGATTCCTGCCTCACCACCTTGAGCTGTGTGGTTTTGGGCAACTTACTTAACCTCTCTGAACCTGAATCTCCTGCTATGTAAAGTGGGGATGAGAATATCTGCCTTTCAGGGTTGAAGTGAATATTAGAGATAATATAAGAAAGAAGCAGCACATAAGCACAGTTCAGACGTCATCATTATTATCATATAAATAGCCCCAAATGGAAGATCTGAGCTAGCTGACTTCTTCAAAGATAATGATCTGAATTAAACCACAACATTTCATAAACACCTCCCAGTGACCTAGATAGTTTAGACAGAGCTCTACCTCTCAGGGAGAGATACTTCAACTGATGAGTGAAAAGCATACCATCTCCTGAAGATTAGCACTGAACTGGGAAGCAGAGGACCTGGCTCTAATCCCAGGTTTGCCAAAAACTCACTGGAATGGCCAGAGCCTCAGTTTCCTCACGTATAAAATGTGGAGGTCGACCTAAATGATCTTTAAGGTCTCTGTCAGCTCTAGGATCCTATGATTCTATTAAAAGGAAAATTGAACACGTTCTATGGTGTTTTATTTTGCACCAAGTCCACTTACTTTCTATAAGGCCCCAACTCCTGGTTTGGGTTTCCCAAGGAAGTGGAGGGACTGTCTTTGACATTAGTGTATCTTTTGGATTCTTATTGGATCTGACATAGAAGATGAATGGATTTAGGGAAAAAATAAACAAATCACTTCTTTACCAGATGCCCCAAGCCCCGACGTACTCCTATGTCCCTTATATAATGCTTAGTAAATTGACATCTGGATGTTTCTGTGCTTAGTAAGTTATTACGATGTTCAAGCTCAATCCCTATTACACAGATCAAGAAGAAGAGAGGCAAAAGATGAAGCTATTTATTCAATGCTGCCTGGGCTGTGGGTGAACATAACTTGACCTTGATTCACCCACAGAGAAAGAAATTTATCTCAGACTCACTTCACATCCTTCTGAAGCCCCTTCCTTTTCTGTGTCTTTCATGTTGCTCATATGGGCCACAAGAGCCAGGAGAGTTTTCTCTTATTTTGAATAGCATCAGAGGAAAAAAAAATCATTCAGCCCACAAATGTTGTTTCACCCACTCACCTTTCCTCCAGTCCTCTAGTGCTCCCTACTAGATACTGAGCAAAGCACCTGGGTACAAAACTGTCTGTACCAAATTCAGCAGCAACCACCTGGGTACAAAACTGTCTGTACCAAATTCAGCAGCAACCAAGGGTCCCTACTCCGTGTACACAGGAAGGCATGCAGAGCCTTAGGAAGGGGACAGGTAGAGAGGGAGGATGGGGCAGCCAGAGCTTCAGTCACTCTAAAGCGTGCTGCTCTAAAGTGTGGTCTGTGGACCAGCATCATCGGCATTATTTTGGAGCTTGTTAGAAATACAGAGTCTCTTGCATTTTAACAAGATTCCCATGTGATTTGCATGCACATTAAAATTTGAGAAGCACTGCCGAAAACAACCAAGCATCAATTCTGGCAGTTGTAGTCAATCCGACTTAGATATCGTTCTGCCAGCAGTGAGTAGCTAACTGCTCAAATGACCAACTATTGTCCAAGTGTTTACTTCCTAACACACTAGTGGTATTTCTAGTTAACTCAAAGGACACAAATATATCTCAGAGAAAAATTAATTTTTTTGTTTTATTCCCCTTCTAAAAATGCAGGGGTCAAAAATAAAGGGATAACCTTTATATTTGAAAAATGGAATTGAGGGCATTCCAAATCAGATTAAGAACCACTGATCTGCATATATTGCTCTCTACATTTGTTATTGTGCGATGCGGCTACTTATGAAGAAAAGACAGCAAGACAGAAGGTAAAGACTACCTCATTTCATGAAATTTCTCTCCATTTGTTTGAAATCCCAGAAGTGGAGGCTGTACATTTGCCCTTCTGGAATAGTGACAGATGGTTGATAGTATGATCTAATACTCTAAAGGAGAGAGCAGATATCTGGAAATCAAAAATGGTTTGAATTCCTAAATTTTTTGCTGTTTGTTGTTGGTTAAGTCATTCCTGTCATCTATGAAATGAGAACTACAAATGCCTGGACATGGTGAGATAGAGAAGTTGAGTCTCCAGAAGGCCCTTGGAGGGAATAAAAACAGCTGAAAGAGTTCCCTCACCTTCACCTACCAGCCTCCCCACACCTGCCCTGTGATACAGTCCGGAGGAAGTTATTGTCTCAGTTACTGTCACTAATATTTGCCGAAGTCAGCTGAGGAAGCCAAAAGCTCCCAAGAGGTGTTGCCCTCCAGTTGAGCAGGGAACTCCTGGAGGCAACGAATCTACAACGGATCCTAAGGAAAAACGCACAAGTGATAGTATTTCAGGCACGGTGATAGAGACACAGCGTGGGAAGGAAGTGGAAAGATAAATGTTTTTTTAACGGGTTCCTACTTGTGTCTTTCAAATTACCATCTGTATTAGTTTCCTTGTGCTGCAGTAACAAAGTACGAAAAACTGGGTGGCTCAAAACAACAGAAATTTATTCTGTCACAGTTCTGGTGACTGTTGTTGTGAGTTGCCATCGAGTCAATTCCAACTCATGGCGACCTCATGCGTGTCAGAGTAGAATTATGCTCCATAGGGTTTTCAAGGCTATGAACTTTCAGAAGCAGATCGCCAGGCCTGTCTTCCAAGGCGACTCCAGGTGGGTTCCAACAGCCAGCCTTTCTACTAGTGGTCAAGCACTTAACTCAGAGAGGCTAGAAGTCCAAAATCAAGGTGTCAGCAGAGCCATGCTCTCTCTAAAGGCTCCAGGGGAAGATCCTACCTTGCGTCTTCCAGCTTCTGGTGGTTCCTGGCAATCTTCGACATTCCTTGGCTCATAGATGCATCACTCCAATCTCTGCCTCCGTCTTCCCTCTGTGTTTGTGTCTCTTCTCCTTTTCTTGTCATGGCACCAGTCATATTGAACTAGGACCCACCTTTCTCCTATATGACCTCATGTTAACTTATAGCATCTTCAAAGACTCTATTGCCAAATATGGTCGCATTCACAGGTACCAGGGGTTAGGACTTCAGCCTATCTTTTGGGGGGATATCATTCAACCCATAACACCATCCATAGCAAAAGTCTGAAATAAGATGTGAAACAACTTTCAACATCAGGAAAGCTCAGTTTAACTCTCTCTGAATGCATGTCCCAGGCCTAAGCCCTTTGGATTTTCAAGGTTAATAATAAGGCAGGCTGTCTCTTTTTCCCTCTCCCCACATGAAAGGTACAAAAGCTAAAAGCCAAGGCCACATCAATGTACATTTGAGCCCGTGGCAGTTCTTTCCTCCTGGGAGCCCCACTTCCCACACTCTGAGCAGTTACCCCAACTTCCCAATACAAAGTTAAATAATCTAACATTATTTCTCCAACCCACAAGCGGAGGACATTTTAAAGACTCTCTGTAGAGAAAATTACATCTAAATCCAGAATTCCACCTATACTTTAAAATTACCTGGAGAAAAATATTTCCCTTCCCACCTTCCGAAGAAAATTCTGTGTTTGCCTGTTGAACTTCCAGCCCACTGTGGTATGAGCTGAGGTAATGGGTGAAGTCAAGAACTGGAGACGCTGGGAGGTTAGAATGACTTATATTAAAAAGTCGGGCGACTGGTTAGAAGCAAGAAATCGATCTGGAAAGGTGGGAGCAAGGGTAAAGACAGAGAAAACTCTCATTAGCTGAATTTGGAGAATGCAATTTTGAGAGTTTTCAGTGAGTAAAACTAGAGTGTAGGGCAACTGCCATGCTGTGAGAGAAAAAAAAAAAATAGTGATAATGTAAGAGAAGAGGATTTAATGTCATTCTGCTGGGTGTTATAAATGGAATTCTCCTTTGCTACCACTCTGAAAGACTAGGATTGACAAATTGATTTTCGATTCTTTTTTTTTTTTTTTTTTTTGGATGTTGTCCTGCTGTTTCTTTGGTGACATCATAATAAGAAGCGACAAAAAACACCCCGGATTTATTCCTATTAAATTTAAAAGAAACAAACCTTCAGGGCTACCTTTCCCTCTCACTTTTCTGCGTCCTACTTTCATCAGATAACTCTTGGGATACCCTTGGCAAGGCCTTCCGAGGAAAAAGACTGTAGCCAAGCCCCTAACTGGTTTTTAGCTATGCACCTAGAAGTTTCAGTGCTGCTAAATTCCAGGAAGGATACTTTTATTGAAAGGAAAGTCTGTGAGAGTAGGAAGGTCTGAACTTTCCCTTGTCCCCACATGACCTCCTCAGACACAGGCTAATTTATGGCATCTCTGGGAATTCCCACGGCCGTGCCTAGAAAAACATACCACGATGTAATTAAAGAATTTCAAAGGGTACAAAGTTGTCTCAAGAGCAATTTGTCTTTCTCTTTTCAAATTTATGTGTTTAGAAACTTTCTTGCTTGCAGTTCAGATGTCAGATTCCAAATGCATCTGAGGTCAATTCTTGATTATTTGTGCTCATGGATAATTATAAATTACATGATAAGTATTTTTCTTATTTTTTTTATAAATGCACAGATCTTAAGTGTACAGTTTGATGAGTTTTGATAAATTTATATGCCCATATAATCGCATTTGCATTACCTCACTGCCCCTTCCAATCAATCTTCACCCATCTAAAGCAACCACTGTTCTGTTTTTTTTCTCTGCATATTAAGTTTGTCTTTTCTTGAACTTCATATCAATGGAATCATGCATTATGTATCATTTTGTATCTGGCTTCCTCTGTTGAACATAATGTTTTTCATATTTATCTATGTTGTTGTATTAGTAGTTCATTCTTTTTTACTGTTGAGTAGTATTCGATTATATATAATAAAATGTTTGTCTCTTCTCCCAGTGATGTATATTCGAACTTTTCCTATTTCTAGTTACTATGAATAAAGTGGTTAAGAGCTCAGCTGCTAACTGAAAGGTCAGCAGTTCAAATCCACCAGCCGCTACTTGGAAATACTGTGGGGCAGTTCTACTCTGTCCTGTAGGGTCACTATGAGTCGGAATCAACTTGATGGCAAAGGGTTTTTTTTTTTAATTAATAAAGCCACTATAAATATTTTGTACAAGTCTCTTTATAGATATAGCTTTCACTTAGAAAAATACCTAGCAATGGAATTGCTGGATCATAGAGTAGCTACATGTTTAACTTTATAAAAAAAACTTTCAAACAATTTTCCAAAGTAGTTGTATTGTTACACTCCCACCAATAATATAAGTATTTTAGTACCTCTGCATCCTCTCCAACATTTGATGTTCTCAGTCTTTTATCTATTTTATCCATTTTAATTGGTTATTTCATGGTGGTTTTCAATTTGCATCACCTTGATGTCTAATGATGTTGAGTACCCACATTGACAACCATATATCTTCTTTTCTTTTTTTTTACATTTTTTTTTATTGTACTTCAGGTGAAGGCTTACAGAACAAAAACATATTGTTTTATGACATTGGTTAACAACCCCACAACATGTCAACCTTCTCCCTTCTCGACCTTTTTTTTTTTTTTTTTTGTGAAAATATACATAGCCAAAGACACACCATTTCAAAAATTTCTACATGCACAGTTCAGTGACATCGACTACGCTCTTCCAATTGTGCTGCTATTCTCACTTTAGATGAAGGCTTACAGAACAAAATAGTTTCTCATTTAACAGTTAGTACACATGTTGCCCTATGACAATGGTTAACAACCTCACAACACATCAACACTATCCTTACTCAACCTTGGGTACCCTATCACCAGCTTCCTTGTCCCCTTCTACCTTCTGGCCCTTGTTCCTGGACTGCTGTACTTCATTAGTCCCATTTGTTTTTCTGGGGCTGTCCACTCCCAGGCTGAATGGTGAACCTCAGAGATGACTTCACCACTGAGCTAAAAGAGTGTCTGGGGGCCGTACTCTCGGGGTTTCTCCAGTCTCCTTTAGGCCAGTAAATCTGGTCTTTTTTCTGTGAGTTAGAATTTTGTTCTACATACTTCTCCAGCTCTGTCCAGAACCCTCTGTTGTGATCCTGGTCAGAGCAGTCAGTGGTGGTAGCCAGGCACCATCTAGTTGTACTGGACTCAGTCTGGTGAAGGCCTTGGTAGCTGTGGTCCATTAGTCCTTTGGACTAATCTTTTCCTTGTATCCTGTTCTCTTCATTCTCCCTTGCTCCCGAAGGGATGAGACCAGTGGAGTATCTTAGACGGCTGCTCACAGACTTTTAAGACCCCAGATGCTACTCACCAAGGTAGAATGTAGAACATTGTCTTTATAAACTGCGTTGTGTCAGTTGAGCTAGATGTTCCCCGAGACCATGGTCCCCACAGCCCTCCGCCCAGCAATTCAGTCCCTCAGGGAGTTCGGATGTGTCTATGGAGCTTCCATGACCTTTTCTTGGACAAGTTGTGCTGATTTCCCCTATGTTGTGTACTGTCTCACCCTTCACCCAAGATACCACCTATCTATTGCCTATTTAGTATTCCCCCCCCACCCCTCCCATCCCTGGTAACCAACAAAGATTGTTACATTTTGTGTGTGAACTTTTTCATGGGTTTTTACAACAGAGGTCTCATACAATATTTGTCTTTTTGTGACTGACTTATTTCACTCAGCATAATGTCCTCCAGTTTCATCCATGTTATGAGATGCTTCACAGATTCATCATTGTTCTTTCTCATTGCATAGTACTCTATTGTGTGTATGTACCATAGTTTGTTTATCCATTCTTCTGTTGATGGGCATCTTGGTTGTTTTCATCGTTTTGCTATTGTGAACAATGCTGCCATGAACATAGGTGTGCATATGTCTATTTGAGTGATGACTCTTATTTCTCTAGGATATAGTCCTAGGAGTGGTATTGCTGAATCGAATGGTATGTCTATTTCTAGCTTTCTAAGGAAGCACCATATCATTTTCCAAAATAGTTGTATCATTTTGCATTCCCACCAGCAGTGTGTAAGAGTTCTGATCTCCCGCAGCCCCTCCAACATTTGTTATTTCCAGTGTTTTTGATTCATGCCGGTAATGCCAGGGTGAGATGGCATCTCATTGTGGTTTTAATTTGCATTTCTCTAATGGCTAGTGATCGCGAGCATTTCCTCACGTGTCTGTTGGCCATTTGAATGTCTTCTTTGTTGAAGTGTCTGTTCATTTCCTTTGCCCATTTTTTAATAGGATTATTTGTCTTTTTGTTGTAGAGGTATTGGATTTTCTTGTAGATTATGGAGATTAGACCTTTGTCTGACTTGTACTGTCCAAAAATTTTTTCCCAGTCTGTAGGTTCTCTTTATACTCTTTTGGTGAAGTCTTTTGAAGAGCATAGGTGTTTGATTTTTAGAAGATCCCAGTTATCTAGCTTATCTGTTGGGGTTTGTGCGTTGATGGTTATAGTTTGTAACCTGTTAATGCCATGTATTAAGGCCTGAAGTGTTGGTCCTATTTTTTCTTCTATGAATTTTATAGTTTTAGGCTTTATAGTCAGGTCTTTGATCCATTTTGAAGTAGTTTTTGTATACGGCGTGAGGCATGGGTCATGTTTCATTTTTTTGGAGATGGATATCCAGTTTTGCCAGCACCATTTGTTAAAAAGACTGTCCCTTCCCCATTTGATGGACTTTGGGCCCTTGTCAAGGTGGATGGATTTACATCTGGGTTCTCAATTCTGTTCCATTGGTCAATGTATCTGTCATTGTACCAGTACCAGGCTGTTTTGACTACTGTAGCTGTATAGTAGGTTCTTTAGTCAGGTAGTGTGAGTCCTCCAACTTTATTCTTCTTCTTCAGTAGTGCCTTACTTATTCGGGGTTCTTCCCTTTCCATATAAAGTTAATGATTAGTTTTTCCATCTCTTTGAAGAATGTTGTTGGTATTTGGATCAGGATTGCATTGTATTTGTAAATTTGTTTGGGTAGAATTGTCATTTTCACAATGTTGAGTCTACCTATCCATGAGCATGGTAAGTTTTTCCATTTATGTAGATCCCTTTGGGTTTCTTGCAGTAGTGTCTTGTAGTTTTCTTTGTATAGGTCTTTTACATCCCTGGTCAGATTTAGTCCTAAGTATTTTATCCTTTTAGGGGCTATTATAAATGGTATTGTTTTCCTGATTTCCTTTTCATCGTTCTGCTTATTGGTGTATAAGAATCCAACTGATTTTTGTATGTTTATCTTGTATCCTGCTACTCTGCTGAATCCTTCTATTAGTTCCAGTAGATTTCTCGTGGAGTCTTCAGGGTTTTCTATGTATAGTATCATATCATCTGCAAACAGGGACAGTTTAACTTCTTCATTACCAATTTGGATGCCCTTTATTTCTTTTTCTTGCCTTATTGCTCTAGCTAGAACTTCCAGCACACTGTTAAATAGGAGTGGTGATAAAGGGCATACTTGTCTTGTTCCTGTTTTCAAGGGGAATGTATTCAGCCTCTCTCCGTTAAGAATGAAGTTGGCCATTGGTTTTGCATAGATGCCCTTTATTATGTTGAGAAATTTCCCTTCTGTACCTTATT
The DNA here is from genome assembly GCA_030035585.1 of Dugong dugon. Taxonomy (NCBI): domain Eukaryota; kingdom Metazoa; phylum Chordata; class Mammalia; order Sirenia; family Dugongidae; genus Dugong; species Dugong dugon. The sequence continues at coordinate 58,820,531 of CM057465.1, read as the reverse complement.
TTATTGAGAGTTTTTATCAGGAATGGGTGTTGGACTTTGTCAAATGCCTTTTCTGCGTCAATTGAGATGATCATGTGATTCTTTTCTTTCGTTTTATTTATGTGGTGGATTACCTTGATTGATTTTCTAATGTTGAACCATCCTTGCATACCTGGTATGAATCCTACTTGGTTGTGGTGTATTATTTTTTTTTTATATGATGCTGAATTCTATTGGATAGAATTTTGTTGAGAATTTTTGCATCTATATTCATGAGAGATATTGGTCTGTAATTTTCTTTTTTTGTGACGTCTTTGCCTGGTTTTGGTATCAGCATTATGCTGGCTTCCTTTAATAATTCTTGTAAATTTGATTTGGCTTTTACATATTCCTTAATTTCTGTTTATCTGTAAATGACCTAATTGCACCATCATATTTGAATGAGAGTTTTGCAGGATATATTATTCTTGGCTGGCAATTTTTTTCTGTCAAGATTTTATATATGTCATCCCATTGTCTTCTTGCCTGCATGGTTTCTGGTGAGTAATCTGAGTTTAGTCTTACTGTTTCTCCTCTGTATGTGACTTCTTGTTTTTCACGAGCTGCTCTCAGAATTCTTTGTTTGTCTTTGGTTTTGTGAAGTGTGAATATGATATGCCTCGGTGATTTTCTTTTGGGGTCTATACTATATGGGGTTTGTTGAGCTTCTTGGATGGCCAGCTTTTCATCTTTCATGATATTGGGGAAGTTTTCTGTCAGCAGTTCCTCAATGATCTTCTCTGGGTTTTCTGTTTTCTCCCCCAGTTCTGGAATTCCAATCACTCGTAAATTTTTGCTTTTAACTGTGTGCTACATAACTCTCAGGTTCTCTTCATTGTTCCTTGAATTTTTTTCTGAGTTTTTCTGAAACAGAGTTGTATCCAAGTGTTTGTCTTCAATTCCACTGATCCTGTCTTCCACCATTTCAAATCTGCTTCTCAGCCCTTCTATGACACCATCCATTTCTGAAATCTTGTTGTTTATCTTTTGGATTTCTAATTGCTGTCCTTGTATAATTTCTAGTTGTGGATTTATTTTGGCATTTTGTTCCGGCATTATTTTCCTTAATTCTTCCAATTTTCAGTCTGTATTTTCCATGAATTTGTCTATTTTTTCCTCATTTTTGTCTGCTTTTTCTTCAACTCTTGGAGAATTCTGAGTATTAGAGATTTGAATTCCCTATCAGGTTGTTCTAGTGCCTTTTCTTCTGCTGGAAAGTCATCTGGTGTTTTATTTTGGATGCCTACCGGAACCATCCTGTCCTGTTTTTGTAAATGTTTTGATATTGTCTGCTGTTTTCAGGGCATTCAGTAGTTACTTTTCTCGTTTATTGATTATAGATTTGTTTGTTTCATCCTTTTGTTTTTTTATTTGGCTATGTCTGAGCTGGCGGACTGTGTGTTCTTTGTTTGCTTGTCTGTGGGCACAATACTATTCACCTCCTTCTCCAATTGGCAGGGTCAGTCACTCATATATGGTACAGCAGGGCAGGTCTAGCTGAAGAGGAGTTTCTAGGACAGGTTGTTTATGGCACTTACTACAGCCACCAGGGCAGGTCGGTAATCAGTGCAGAGCAGGTTCCAGTAGGCCGTGCCTGTGCTGCTTGGTGGTGGGATGCTAAGCACACGGTGCAGGTGGGCAGGATGTAGCGGGGAGATTGTTATGTGTGGAGCTAAGATGGATATGGGAGAGAGGAGAGAGGAACAGGAGCCAAAAACATACAAACAAACAAAAAAGAATGCTAGGGGAGCTTGCCGTTGGAGTGGAGAGATGAGAGACTATGAAATGGAGAATAACAAAAAGGGGAAGAGGAAGAAAAAAAAGAAAAGAAAAGAATGAATAAATAAAAATCAGAAAGTTTAAAGAACAGCAAAGTTCCCAGGGATCCCACCAGTGTGGCTATGAGGTCTGGGGTAATTGTTCTCAGGTGTTGCAGTACAGCCTGGCTAGAAGGAATAGATGTATACAATGCCAGGTATTCAGGGAACAGAAAGAGAAGGAAGATACAGAGAGACAAGTAACTGAGTACTGAAGAAAGACAAAAAGGGAAAAAGAGGGAAAAGAAAACAAAATAAATTAAAAAAAAAAAGAACAAGAAAATCCCCCCCCAAAAAAAAAACAGAAAAAGAAAATACCAATGAAAAAAGAAAGAAATGCCCTCGGGGATCCCTCTGCATGTCTGTGCAATCCGAGGGGGTAGTTTCCAAGCCACGCAGCACCGCCTGGCCAGATCAGGCTCCCAACTCAAGAAAAGGAAAAGAAAACAAACAAACAATTCAAAACAAACAAGTGAACAAAAGCCCCGGGATCCCACCAGCACAGCAACCCAGACCAGGAAGCAGCTCCACACTCGAATGGAGCTCTGCAGCCCCTCAGGAAGAAGCAAAGATGGTGCACAGTGCCAGGAATTTGAGCGAAAGGAGGGGAAGGTGGTGACAGGTAAGGAAGAAATCAAAAGAAGCAGAAAAAAAGCAACACCAGCAGCCAACAAATGACACTCAGAGAGCCAGCTAGTGCAGGCTGGTGAAATCCAAGCAGCCGGTGTTTCCCAGACAAGAGACTGTGTCTCTGTGTGGGTGAAGAAGGGGAGGGGTTGGGGAAGCATATATCCCAAATTACTGGAGCTCTGCAGCCCCTCAGGAAGAATAAAAGATGGCCCATGGAGCCAGGTATTTGAGCAAAAGGAGGGGGAGGTGGTGAGCGGTAAGGAAGAAATCAAAAGAAGTGGAAAAAAGTGACACCAGCAGTCAACAAATGGCACTTAGAGAGCTGGCCTGTTCGGGTGGGTGGAATCCAAGCAGCTGGTGCTTCCCAGACAAGAAATTGTGGCCGCAGGAAGCAGAGGAGGCCGAGTAGGGGTGAAGAAGGGTGGGGGGTGGGAAAGCATATATCACAAATTACTGATTGTTTTGTCTGCCTCTAGAAGCTCCATGAAGCTGCTTTCTCATACCCCATTTGCTGGTCTCTGATAGGAGTCCAAGATGACAGATCAGCACTGCATTAGCTGATAGGGGACCTCTGCATGAATCTCTCCTCACTCTCTGTTCTCTGTCAGTTTTCTCACTCCATTTGGCGTTTGGCTGAGTTCTTTATCTCTTCATTTGATGTTTTAGGGTTTCAGGATTGTTGTTTTCTCTGTTCGGCTTAGTTTTTTGGATCTTTGCTGTGGAGGGACAGCGTGGTGCTTCTGCCTAGAGTGCCATTTTGCCAGAAGTCCTCCATATATCTTCTTTTGAGAATTGTCTGTTCAAGTCATTGCCCATTTATTTATTGGGTTGTTTGCCTTTTAGTATTCATCTGCAGTTTTTTTGTTTGTTTGTTTTTATGTTCTGGACACAAGTCTTTTGTCAAATATATGTTACACGTTGGTGAAGGGTAAGACAGTACACAATACTGGGGAAGCCAGCACAACTTGTCCAAGGCAAGGTCATAGAAGCTCCATAGACACATCCAAACTCTCTGAGGGACTGTATTACTGGTCTGAGGGGGGACCATGAACCTCAGGTTCAAAGGATGCGCTCTGCTTCTGGCATTGCTTTCTTGGTGGTATGAGGTCCCCAACTCTCTGCTTGCTTCCCTTTCCTTTTATCTTTTATAAGATAAAAGATTACGCAGGCCACACCCCAGGGAAACTCCCTTTACATTGGATCAGGGATGTGACCTGAGCAAAGGTGTTACGTTCCACCCTAATCCTCCGTAACATAATCCAATCTTGCCTCATAATCACAGTCAGAGATTAAGATTTATAACGTATAGGTAAATTACAATCACAAAATGGAGGACAACTACCCAATACCGGGAATCATGGCCTAACCAAGTTGACACATATTTTGGGGGGACACGATTCAATACATGACACATGCCTAGGTTAAACCTCACTTGATCATAATGTTTTATCCTTTTTATATATTTTTATATATGATTTGCAAATACTTTTATATGAATTTTGGATCTATATTCATAAAGAATACTGATCGGTAATTTTTTTCTTGCAATGTCTTAGTCAAGTTTTGATATCAAAGTTTTACTGGCTTCATAAAATTAGGTAGCAAGTATCCACTTCCCCCTGTTTTCTGAAGAAGTTTACATAAGATTGGTACTATTTATTTCTTAAATATCTGGTAGAATTAACCAGTGAAATCATTTGGACTTATAATTTTCTTTGTGGGAATGTTTTTGGTTATGAACTCAATTACTTTAATAGATACAAAGCTATTCTTGTTTTCTAATTCTTCTTGTGTTAGTTTTGGCAAATATTACTTTTCATTGAATTTGTTCATTTTATCTAAGTTGTCAGATTTATTTACATACATATGTTCATGGTATTGCCTTATCCTTTTCATGTCTCTAGAATCTATGGTGTTGTTCTGCTCATTCCTAATATTGGTTATTTGTGCTCTCACTCTCCCACTCCTCCTTCCTCCTTTCATCCTTCCCTCTTCAGTTTTGCTAGGAGTTTATCAATTTTATTAACTATTTCAACGAATCAGCTCCTGGCTTTGTTAATTTTCACTATTGTTTGCCTGTTTTATATTCTATTGATTTCCTTTTTATTCTTATTATTTTCTTCCTTCTACTACTTTGAGTTTAATTTGCTTATATTTTCTAGCTTCTTAACATGAAAGCATAGATCATTGATTTATTTTTTCTAATATAATCATTCAAACTTATTTAAAACTATAAATTTCTCTCTAAGCACTGCTTTAGCTGCATCCAACAAATTTTGATGTGTTGTATTTTTATTAGAATTTATTTGGAAATATCTTCTACTGTCTCATGTGATTTATTCTCTGATCTATGAGTTATTTAAAATTGTGTTTTTAAATTTTTAAATATTTGGTATTTTCTAGATACCTTGTTTATTTCAAATTTTATTCCACTGTGGTCAAAGGAGATAGTCTATAAGATTTCAATCTTTTGAAATTTATTGAGACATTTTATGGGGCATCATTTGGTTAACTTAGTAGATGTCCAATGTGCAGCTGAGAAGAATACATATTCTGCATTTGTTGGATATAATATTTTATAAATGGAAATTAATAAAGTTGATTAATAATTATTAAATCTAGATCTTACTGATTTTAATTTAGTTGGTGTATCAATTATTGACAGAATAGTGTTAAAAATTTTTTACTGATTGTGGATTTGCCTGTTTCCCTTTAATCCTACAAATTTTTTTCTTTATGAACTTTGAAACTCTATTATTAGATGCATAGACATTTAGGATTTTTTTGCTTCCTGGTGAATTGAGACTTTTATAATGAAATAGTCCTCTTTATCTTTTTTAAGCTCTTTATCTTAAAACCAGCTTTCTGACATTAATATAGCAACACAGGTTTTTTATGTTTACTTTTGCATGCTATATCTTTTTTCTATCCTTTTACTTTAACCTAGCATTGTCTTTATATTTAAAGTATATAATCTTGCAGGCAGCATATAGTTGGGTCCTGCTGCTTTATTCAGTCTGAAAATCTCTACCTTTTAAATAATGTGCTTTGTCCATTTACATTTAATGTAATTATTAGTATGGTTGGATTTAGATCTACCTTGTAGATATCTGTTTCCTAGTTGTTCCATCTGCTCTTTTAACCTTCTATTCTTCATTTCCTCTCTTTATTTTGGTTAACTTTTGAACTATCTGTGATACAAAGGTTTCTAAAGAACAATGGTAATAGCCTTAGTTCCTTTCTAGGAAAATGCAGGTTATGTATAAATATTACAAATACAGGGAAGAACGTGATTAAATTACATGGTTAGGTATGTTAGTGTCTGACGGGAACCTTCTGAACTCCTAATAAGTTTTTTTTTTCCTTTGCAGAGTTTTGTTATGATGCTCCACCAAAAATCAGATATGCCACTTTCAAAGCCCACACATACAAGAATGGCACCATACTAAACTGTGAATGCAAGCAAGGTTTTCGCAGAATAAGTAATGGATCACCCTATATGCTTTGTACCGGAAACTCTAGCCACACTTCCTGGGAAAACAAATGTCAGTGCATAAGTAACTGTAAGTGATTCCTTTTGTAACTACCAAGGGAAGGGGAACTGTAGCACACAGAGACACAGCTTCAGCTTTTGTTCACTCAGCCCTATAGACAAAAATTCACTGGTCCACTCTCCCTCAGAAAAGTTAACATTTTACTCTACACACAGATGATAACTAACTTTAGTAGTTCCTGGAATATTTATTTGTTAAACAAATATTTAATGCGCATCTATTAGTTCTTATGGCTCAGTTCTATACTAAGTCCTATAGGGTCTCTATGAATTGGAATTGACTCAACAGCAATGGGTTTTGATTATTAGTTCTCAAGGACTGTTCTAGGACCTGGAGATACAATAGACATAGGCTTCAAGGAGTTTACACTTCAAGGAACAGGGGGAAGACATTACACTAAAAATTACAGAACAATTTGAAAATAGTTCTAGTGAAAAATATTGACATATAAGGCTGAATTAATTTTATAAGTTCCGAATTGCTTTAGGGGAGCAAAGGAGCCAGTGGATCATGGAGCCAGACCACTCCTAATTGCTGTCAGCCACATATCCATGCACAATGTTGACAGAATTGGTTAAAAGAATGGAGTTCCTTTTGGGGACATACACACACCTCCACCGGAAAATCGTTCATTCTTTCTGAAACATAGTGTAGGTGTTGCAATTATGCACATGAATATCAAGAGGACAGTGCTGAGCTTGGTGGAAGCAGAACCCACTGACAGCACCCCCAGGGCATGGCTCATCTTTGTAACCAGCACCCAGATGTTGTCTGGCACTTCCCAGATACTAAATAGACACTCTTTTTGAGTGTGTAAATGAATGAACAGTGTTTTTTATATATATATATATTTTTTTTTTTTTTTTTTTTAGCATTTGTGAAGTTATTTGCTTTATTCCACACATATTCTCTAGCCCCTAGGAACACAGGAGAACCAGTTACACCTAAACCTGAAGAACAAGAGGAAAGAAAAACCACAGAAATGCAAAGTCAAATGCAGCCCCTGGACCAAGTAAACCTTCTAGGTAAGAGATGGATTTCAAACAACTGTCCTCTGCCTGACTCCCAAAAGCTTACCCTTCTCTTGTAGGTATATGATATAGTGTTCCCCAAAGGAGGAAAGCCTGTCCCACTACCAGTAAGCACATCATTTCATTCCCATTTTCTAAGGTATTAGGTGGACAAGAGCTATTCAGTAGTGTTTGCAGGCTATTTTCTCAGCATCTCAAACCACTCTTATGGCAGCCAACCTGGTCTCAGGGCTTCTTTTCCCTGGACGTAATGCATATTTCATAGGTTTGGGAGCTGGCCAAATAGAATTCAACTCAATTCAGTTCAAAAAGCTTGTGTTGGATCTAGCTCAATTGGCATAACACAGCTTATAAAGACAATGCTCTACATTCTACCTTGGTGAGTAGTGTCTGGGGTCTTAAATGCCTGTGAGTGGCCATCTAAGATACTCCACTGGTCTCATCCCTTCGGGAGCAAGGGAGAATGAAGAGAACAGGAAACAAGGAAAAGATTAGTCTAATTGTCCACAGCTACTGAGGCCTCCACCGGACTGAGTCCAGTACAGCTAGATGGTGCCCAGCTACCACCACTGACTGCTCTGACCAGGATCACAACAGTGGGTTCTGGACAGAGCTGGAGAAGGATGTAGAGCATAATTCTAACTCACAAAAAAAAGACCAGATTTACTGGCCTAAAGGAGACTGGAGAAACCCCGAGAGTATGGCCCCCAGACACCCTTTTAGCTCAGTGGTGAAGTTACCTCCAAGGTTCACTGGTCAGCCTGGGAGTGGACAGCCCCGTAAAACCAAATGAGACTAACGAGGTACAGGAGTCCAGTGACAAGGGCCAGAAAGCAGAAGGGGACAAGGAAGCTGGTTGAGTAAGGATATTGTTGATGCGTTGTGAGATTGTTAACCATTGTCATAGGGCAACATTTGTAGTAACTGTTAAGTGAGAAACTATTTTGTTCTGTAAGACTTCATCTTAAGTGAGAATAACAGCACAATCGGAAGAGCATAGTCAATGCCACTGAACTGTGCATGTAGAAATTTTTGAAATGGTGTACCCTTGGCTATGTGTATTTTCACCAAAAAAAAGGTTGAGAAGTTAGAGGGTTGACGTATTGTAGGGTTGTTAACCAATGTCATAAAACAATATGTGTACTACTGTTTCATGAGACACTATTTGTTCTGTAAGCCTTCACCTGAAGTACAATAAAAAAAAAAGCGTCTTAAAAAAAAAAAGCTTGTGTTGGGACTAACTGCATGTCAGGTACTGCAGACAGAAGATACAAAAAGGAATAGAACAACAGTCCTTTCCCTCAAGGAAATGCTCTGTATTTTTCCCTTAAATACAAGACAATGAACTGCAAGCAAAACAATTTCCTTCAGGTGTTTCTTACGGGTTCTGATTGTAAAATGTGCTGTGCTGGGGATTCTGAAAAGCTGTAGACAAACAGCTCCCAGCTAATGCACTGCACAAGAGTGAGCACTGTCAGTATCACCTTGCCTGCCTGCTCCTCTTCAAAATGACTAATGTTTAATTCCTAATGTCAGGGAGTAACAGAGCCTGTTAGGAAAACCTGAGCTTTTTGCGGACCAGCAACCCTTATGAGACCCTACAGCCAAAACAAGCAAACAAACAACAACAACAAAAAAAACCCAAACTCATTGCCATCAAGTCGATTCTGACTCATAGCAACCCTATAGAATAGAGTAGAACTGCCCCATAGGGTTCCCAAGGAGCGGCTGGTGGATTCCATCTGCCAACCTTTTTGTTAACAGCCAAATCCATTAACCACTGTGCCACCAGGGCTTCTGAGACCCTATGGCTCTATGCTAATTTTGTGACCTTACAAAGAGCTTTATCATATATACATACCCTCATTTAAGCCTCACAACCCAATGAGTCAAGGAGCAGAAGTACTACTCCCATTTACTGCTGAAGAAACTGTGGCACAAAGAAGTTATGAGACTTGGCTAAGCTCACGTAATAGAACTGGAGTAAGACCTCCAAAAAACAAACAAATAAATAAAAAACTGTTGCCTTTGAGTCACATGACCCTATGTGAATCATAGTAGAACTGTGCTCCATAGCATTTTTTTTTTTTTTTTAATTAACAAAGGTCCATACTTCGAATATTCTCGGCGTTTCCTTATTGTCCGTTTTTGTTCCAGGATCTCATCCAAAATACTCCATTACATTTAGTTTTCACATCTCCTTAGGCTCCTTTTGGTTGTGACAGCTTCTCAGATGTTCCTTGTTTTTGTTGACTCTGACAATTTTGAGGAGTATTAGTCAGGTGTTTCATAGGCTGTGCCTCAGTAGGATTTGCCTGATGTTTTTCTCATGATTAGAATGGGGTGATGTTTTGTTTTGTTTCGTTTTTCCAGAGAAAGACTACAGAGGTAAAATGCAATTCTCATACATCACTTCAAAAATGTTGTTGTTATTGGTTGCCATTGCATCAGCTCTGGCTCTTGGTGACCCCATACATAACAGAATGAAACTTTTCTCGTCTTGCACCATCTTCATGGCCATTGGTATGCTTGAGCCCACTGTTGCAGCCATTGTGTTAATCCATCTCATCGAGGGTTTCCCTCGACTTCGCTGGCCCTCCATTTTACCAAACATGATGCCCTTCTCCAGCAACTGGTCCCTCCTAATGACACGTCCGAAGTAAGCAAGTTGAAGTCTCAGACAATATTCTGTGACTCATAGTGTTTTCATTGGTTAATTTTCAGAAGTAGATTGCCAGGCCGTTCTTCCTAGTTAGTCTGGAAGCTCCACTGAAAACCTATCCATCGTCGTGGGGGACCCTGCTGGTATTTGAAATACTGATGGCATAGCTTTCAGCATCACAGCAACACTCAAGCCACCACAGTATAACAAACTGACAGACGGGGGGGGCGGATATCAAGGGTACATACGGTCAATATGGTTTATCACTGTTGATGTTAACCTTGATTACCTGGTTTGAGGTAGTATTTATCAGATTTCTCCACTGTAAGGTTATCGTTCCCCCTCCCTCCCTTTCCATACTGTACTCTTGGGAAGAAAGTCCTTATGTGGAGCCCACACTTAAGAAGTGGGGAGTTATGTTCCACGTCATGGAGGGTAAAGTAGCTACATAAATTATTTGGATTCTTCTGCATGAATTCTTCATGTCTATTGCCTTTATTTATTTATTCAATCATTTTTATCAGTATGGACATATGGGTATGTATTGTATACTTTGAGTTATAATCCAGTATTTTTTTATATATTGTATTGTGCTTTAGGTGAAAGTTTACAGTGAAAACTAGTTTCTTATTGAAAATTTCTAGACCAATTGATTTGTGACATTGGTCGCAATCTTCACGTTGTGTCACCACTCCCCCTCTTTCCCTTTCCACCCTGGGTTCCCTGTGTCCATTCATCCAGTTTTCCTGTCCCTTCTTGCCCTCTCGTCTTTGCTTTTGGGCAGATGTTGCCCATTTGGTCTCATATACTTGATTGAACTAAGAAGCACGTTCCTCGTGTATGTAATTGTTTGTTTTATAGGCCTGTCTAATCTTTGGCTGAAAGATGGATCTCAGGAGTGGCTTCAGTTCTGAGTTAGCAGAGTGTCAGGGGGCCATAGTCTCAGGGGCTCCCCCAGTCTCTGTCAGACCAGTAAGTCGGGTCTTTTGTGTGTGTGTGTGTGTGAATTTGAATTTTGTTCTATATTTTTCTCCCGTTCTGTCTGGGACCGTCTATTATGATCCCTGTCAGAGCCATTGGTGATGGTAGCTGGGCACCATCTAGGGGCTCAGGCTGGTGGAGGCTGTGGTTCATGTGGTCTATTAGTTCTTTAGACTAATATTGTCTTTGTGTCTTTGGTTTTCTTCATTATTCTTTTCTCCAGATGGGATGGGACCAATAGATGTATCTTAGATGGCTGCTTGCAAGCTTTTAAGATCTGAGATACTACTCACCAAGGAAGGATGTAGAACACTTTCTTTATGAACTATGTTATGCCAATTGACCTAGATGTCCCCCAAGACCATGATCCCCAGACTTTGGACCCAGTAACTCGGTCCCTCACAGTGTTTGGATGTGTCTAGGAAGCTTCTGGAGCCCTGGTTGCATAGTGGTTAACAGTTCAGCTGCTAACCGAAAGGTCAGCAGTTCAAATCCACCAGCAGTTCCTTGGAAACCCTACGGGGCGGTTCTACTCTGTCCCATAGAGTCGCTGTGAGTTGGAATTGACTCGATGGCAATGGGTTTGGTTTTTTTGTTTGTTTTGGAGGAAGTTTCTATAACTTTGCCTTGGCCAAGTTGTGCTGACTTCCTCTATATTGTGTGTTGTCTTTCTCCTCACCAAAGTTAACACTTGTCTACTGTCTAGTTAGTAATTTCCCCTCTCCATCCTTCCCCTCCCTTGTAACCATCAAAGATTGTTTTTTTCTGTTGGTAAAGCTTTTCTTGGATTTTTATAATAGTGGTCTCTCCATAGGATTTTTTTTTCTTTTTTTTATTGTACTTCAGGTGAAGGCTTACAGAACAAATAGTTTCTCATGAAACAGTAGTACACATATTGTTTTATGACATTGGTTAACAACCCCACGACATGTCAACCCTCTCCCTTCTAGACCTTTTTTTTTTTTTTTTTTTTGGTGAAAATATACATAGCCAAAGATACACCATTTCAAAAATTTCTACATCACAGCTCAGTGACTTTGACTATGCTCTTCTGATTGTGCTGCTATTCTCACTTTAGATGAAGGTTTACAGATCAAAATAGTTTCTCATTAAACAGTTAGTACACATGTTGCCCTATGACAATGGTTAACAACGTCACAACACATCAACACTGTCCTTACTCAAACCTGGGTTCCCTATCACCAGCTTTCCTGGCCCCTTCTGCCTTCCAGCACTTGTCCCTGGACTGCTGTGCCTCATTAGTCCCATTTGGTTTTATGGGGCTGTCCACTGCCCGGCTGAACAGTGAATCTTGGAAATGACTTTACCACTGAGCTAAAAGGGTGTCTGGGGGCCATACTCTGAGGGTTTCTCCAGTCTCCTTTAAGCCAGTAAATCTGGTCTTTTTTGCTTGTGTTAGAATTTTGTTTCACATCCTTCTCCAGCTCTGTCCAGAACCCTCTGTTGTGATCCTAGTCAGAGTAGTCAGTGGTGGTAGCCGGGCTGTACTGGATTCAGTCTGGTGGATCCACAGGATTTTTAATGGCTGCTTTTTCAGAAATAGCTCGCCAGGTCTTTCTTCTGAGGCACCTCTGGGTAGACTCAAACCTGCAGCTTTTCAGTTAGCAGCCAAGCATGTTAACCATTTGCACCACCCAGGGATGGCTGGACTAAGACTTTAGATCCCCTGAATGGACTAGGGCTCTTTCTACTGATTATTTATTTTAAACTACTTATACTTTAAATTTGTTAGCAGCTTCTATTGTTTTGTTTTGTTTTAAAGAGTAATCCAGGGACATTGTTGCAAAAAGGTAATCCAGAGACATTGTTGCAAGCTGATGTTTTTATGCCTTTACCCCTCCAACTTTGTATTGACTTAGCTCATATTAACCTTCCACAATTATTGAAAGGTTTCTCAAGAGGTGAATGTTCGTTGTCTTTACTCAGCAAGTTCTGGCTAAGGGATGTTTCACCAATGGCCTTAGTTTGGATGTTTTCATTTGAAAGAAACAAACTCAATCTAAACAGGCTCAGACAGTTCTGAATTTTAATGACGGTAAAAGAAAATGTTGTTCTGAGACAAAAACAAAAGCTCAGTCATTATTTCCAAGGTGCTGCACTACAGGAGAAGCCCCGGCGGCACAGTGGTTAAGAGATTGGCTGCTAACCTAAAGGTTGGCAGGCAGTTCAAATCCACCAGTCACTCCTTGGAAACCCTATGGGGCAGTGCTACTCTGTCCTGAGATAGGGTATGAGTTGGGATCGACTTAACAGCAACTGGCTTGGCTTGGCACTACAGGAGACAGTCAGGTCAGGACTGCTCAGCCCCCTGCTGCAGAAGGGGGATTACATAGGGTCTTTAGGTACCAGGGTTGTGGAAAGTCAGGGCGCACATGCAGTTCCACATGTCTGGGGTGAGAGGGTGCTGCAGTTTCATGAGTACAGATGTGGGGAATGCAAGGACAGAGCAAATTCTAAGATTAAATCAGAGCAGGATATGGTCTCTGGGGTTTTAGTTGGGTAGATGGAAAGTTATCGGGCATGGAAAATTTTCAGAGGCTTTGATATGGCTCACATTGGTCCAGCTTCAGGCATGGCTTGAACAGGGATCAGCCTCCCTTTCTTTGAGATTCTCTCAGCTCTTTCCTTTTCAGGGCTGTGGCGTTGTCCCCAGTCCTTCTCCCTTGATCCCAAGATGGCCACCGGCCACAGTGAGAGAATGTGCTTTCTCATTTATCCAGTGGAAACCCCAGGTGCTCTTCACATATCATTGGCCCAAACAGACTTGAGCCCCCACTTCTCCCTCAGCTTAGACCACACTTCCCACTCCTGTCCACCCATCAAGTCCCTCGTCTTCTTTCAAGGGCCAGCTCCAGTGCTTTCTCTTCTAGGGTAGCACCAATCAGAATTAATCAGTCATTGCTCTGTGTTCCCATAACAAGAATCTGCTCCTCAGTGATCACGCTCGCCACTTTCTGCCTCCGTATGTCTTTCTTACTCAACCGAATGTCGGCTCCTTATGGGAGTGACTGGGTCTTTGGTCTTTGTGCCTTCCCATAGTGCCTAGCAAAGTTCTCAATACATACTTGCTGAATGAAGAAAATGAATGAATGAACAAACAAAGGAATAAGAACCAATGTCCAGTCTCTGGAAAGAGGCGACTTGGATTGACTCACAGTGCATTTCCCAACTTACTTTCAGAATTTTCTTTCCCTCTTCCAGGTCACTGCAGGGAGCCTCCACCATGGAAACATGAAGCTATGGAGAGAAGGTATCATTTTGTGGTGGGGCAGACAGTTCAATACCAGTGCACCAAAGGATACTGGGCTCAACGGAGAGGCCCTGCCGAAAGCACCTGCAGAGTGATCTGTGGGAAAACAAGATGGACACAGCCCCGGCTCAGGTGCACAGGTGAAGTTATTACAGGTATTGTTTCCAGGTATTGTGGCGCCCTGTTTTTCTCCATCAGGCTGAGCAGGGTGAAATTCCTAACTTCATCAGCTATGTGACCTTGGGCAGCCATTGAATCTCCCTGGGCCTCAGTTTTTTCACATTCTAAAAAATAGACTATGTGAACTAGAAGGTGTCCTCCCGCAAAGGTCCCTCTATACCCTGGCAGAGGATAAAGAGTAAGAGACCAAAGAGGAGCAAAGTTCTTTCAAGTGCTGCCTCACTGGGGATAATGCTTTTCTAGCAGACCCTGAAATTCCACTTCTTTCTCTAAGCTACCAAGACTTCTTGTAGTTCAAAAGGGAAAGTCCAATCTCTCCACACACAGTTTCTACCTTTTACTCACACATAATATAAATACATTATTTGTATAGTGCTCCATTGTTAGCATGCTCCTTACCTTGTGTAATTTCCCTACCTGATCTCTGATTTAAACAAAAAAGTCCCCGGGTAGCACAAAGAGTTTGCACTTGACTACTAACATGCAGATTGGCTGTTCGAATTCATCTAGCAGCACTGTGGAAAAAAGGCCTGTCGAACTGCTTCCATAAGGATTACAGCCAAGAAAACTCTATGGGGCAGTTCAGCTCTGTGATACATTGGGTCACCATGAGTCAGAATCAACTCAATGGCAACGGGTTTGGTTTTGGGTTTTGGACTGCTGATAAAAATGCAAATGTGCAGGGAAAGGACTGAAAGGTAGGCTTTAGAAGGAAGGAAGGCAGAGGCAAGGTCTGGTTACAGCCATGGAATAGATAAATAAGAGGAAACCAGGGCCTACTCCTGACCACCCAGCATCCTTTCTGAAGGACAATGCTCTTTTATCCAACCATTCATTCGTGAATATTACAAAAAATCTGTGACTATCTAGTATACACTAGTAAATGCTCTAGGTGAAGGGAACATGGTGGTGATACCTCTTTCTCTTTCCCTTTCTCTCTCTCATGTATATATTGCAAGTATAATATATATATATGTAGGAACAGAGATCTCATTTTGGTTTGTCAATATCTAAAAGAGTCTAAAATGTCCCACAAGGATTGAATGTTTGTCAATTTGTCCTTGAAATTCTAAGCACTATTTTGCTTTATGTAGTTCAAATCTACATTGTCAAGTACCTAAAGGTCCGTGTTTTGTTTTTTTTAATTTTCTTTGTGAATTGTAACTTTTATCTTTATAAAATATCTCATTCTATATTTTTTAATGCTGCTACCTTGATTTCTGTTTTGTCTGATTTTAACATGGCTCCGTTTCTGTCTTTTTGTTTGTATTTTCCTGGTATTTTTTTTTAATCCCCTTATTCTCATACTTTAATGTCATATGGGGTAGCCATGTGTCAGAATCAACTTGACTGCAACTAACAACAAAAATGTCATTTTTAGATGTGTCTCATAAACAGTTCATAGGTGGAATTTTTTTGTTGTTGTTGTTAATCCAATCTGTCTTTTAACAGTAGAATTTAAATTTCTGTCTTTTAATAATAGAATTTAAATTATTCATATTTATTGTGATAACCAAAATGATTAGACTTATTTTTGTCACCTTATAATATGTGTTCTATTTATCATTCTTTTTATACTTTTTACTTTTTTTCTGCCTTTTATTGGATTGAGTTTTCTTTGTTTTAGTTTTTTCCTCTAACGGCTTGAAAATTAATAATCCTATTTTTATTCTTCTAGTGATTCCCCTTATATTTTAAAAACACACATTTAAATATGTATTTCGTATCAGCATGGAGTTAATCACAATAATCCCTCACTTAACAGGACAAAAACTTCAGCATACAATTACTTTCTTTCTCTGATGCAAACACACTCACTCACTCACTCACTCACTCACTCACTCACTCACTCACTCATGCATACATACAACCCACTCACGTTGAGATATTCTGGCATTTTCATTCTAAGAACCTTATGGATATTTCTACAATCAAAAGTTACTTCATTTAACAGTAAGATTTATTGGTTTGATCACCACCATTTCTCATATCCCCTATCTTCCTCTTTGGGAATACTGTGTATCTTTCCCAAAGCCTGCCTTCAGCGAGTGTGGGGAAGAAACAAGACACGCTGATTGCCAGGGTGTGTCTGTAGATTTTCTTCTGTGATAGGTTCCCCGTTCCTCCTAGGTGTTGCCAGTCACCCAGGGCACTGCGCTTCCTTTTCAGCTCAAGTGGCCACACTTACTGCTTTAGACTTGAGGTAAATGCCCCTGCTGCTTGGCCCAAAGCGCGGAAAACCACAAGGCCCCTCTCGATATCATCCCCCAGGAATTTTCCTACATCTTTACGAGTTGTCTTTGAATTGACGTTGACTCACAGCAACCGCATGCACGTCAGAGTAGAACTGTGCCCCATAGGGTTTTCAATGACTGATTTTTCAGAAATAGATCATCAGGCCTTTCTTCAGAGGTGCCTCTGGGTGAACTTGAACCGACAACCTTTCAGTTAGCAGCCAAACACGTTAATCATTTGCACCAGGGACTCCCTAGGGTCTCTACTGTTTCTTGAATCTATTTCCTCTGAGCTTGGCATACCCCTAAAGTAATTGCCACTTTTTACTGCATTCTTCTTCAGCATGTATTTTGGTCTTTGGTTTTCCTCCTCAATCTGGTTATATCTTTTTTCAAGGAGTCCTCAAAATTTTTGATCTACTGATAGCATAGCTTCTTGCTTTTGGGTGCTCTTATGGATTTATTCTCTTATTAATACATTTTTCTCCTGTTATTGCTAGGGTTTTGATGGGGGAGGGAGAACCAGATGCATGTGCAGTGCTCAAATTTTAGCCAATTCCTAGACTTCCTTTTTATTTATTTATTTTTATGTTTTCTTTTTTTTTTTTAATGGTACTTTAGATGAAAGTTTACAGAACAAACTAGCTTCTCATTAAACAATTAATACACATATTGTTTTGTAACATTGGTTGCCAACTCCACAACATGTCAACATGCTCCCCTTCTCAACCTTAGGTTCCCTATTACAAGCTTTCCAATCCCCTCCTGCTTTCTCATTCTTGCCCCTGGGCTGGTGTGCCCATTCAGTCTTGTTTTGTTTTACAGGCCTGTCTAATCTTTGGCAGAAGGGTGAACCTCAGGAGTGACTTCATTACTGAGCTAAAAGGGTATCCGGGGGCCATACTCGGGGTTTCTCTAGTCTGTGTCAGACCAGTAAGTCTGGTCTTTTTTGTGTGTGTGTGAATTAAAATTTTGTTCTGCATTTTTCTCCAGCTCTGTCTGGGACTGTCTATTGTGATCCCTGTCAGAGCAGTTGGTGGTGGTAGCTGGGTACCATCTAGTTGTGCTGGACTCAGTCTGGTGGAGGCTGTGGTAGTTGTGGCCCATTAGTCATTTGGACTAATCTCTCCTTTGTGTCTTTGGTTTTCTTCATTCTACCCTGCTCTAGATGGGGTGAGACCAGTAGAGTATCTTAGATGGCCACTCACAAGCTTTTAAGACCCCAGACGCTACTCACCAAAGTAGAATGTAGAAAATTTTCTTTATAAATTATGTTATGCCAGTTGAGCTAGATGTTCCCCAAGACCATGGTCCCCAAAACCCTCAGCCCAGTAATTTTGTCCCTCAGGGAGTTTGGATATCCTAGACTTCCTTTTTAAACGGGATAGGATGTATAAAATTTTTTTAATATTGATTCTTCCTGTTCAAATCATAAAATGCTCCAATCAAAACAAAATACTAATACAGTTTTGAGTGGACTTTTTGCACAAAAGTGAAAAACAGAACATTGATGACATCCTAAATCTACAGCTTCCTGTGAAACATCTAACTAGATTAGGTGCCATCCTATCACCATTCCTACCACTAACTAGCCAGCTAGTAGGATCCCCAAGGCAGACCAGCTAAAAGGATCCTGGAGGCGTTAACACACAGACATAATAAGACTGGGCTATCATTTTGTGCATTTCCACATCTTTTCTTATGATTTTTTAAAATTTTATTTCTGTTGTTGTTGAGAATATACATAGCAAAACATGCACCAATTTAACAGTTTCTACATGTACCATTTAGTGACATTGATTACATTCGTCGAGTTGCACAATCATTCTCATCCTTCTGAGTTGTTCCTCTCCAATTAACATAAATTCACTGCCCCTTAAGGTTCCTACCTAATTTTTCAAGATGCTGTTGTCAATTTGGTACCATATAGACAGTTCTTAAAATAGCATAATGCTCAAGGCAGACTTTTTTACTAGTAAAGCTAAACTACTGTTTGGTTTTAAGAAGACTTCAAGGGATATTTTTGGTTTAAGGTTTAAAGATTATCTCAGGGCAATAGTTTCAGGGGTTCATTCAACCTTCATGGCTCCAGGAAGTCTGAAGTCCATGAGAATTTGAAATTCTGTTCTGCATTTTCCCCCTTTAGATGGATTCTTTTATGGATCTTTGATCAAAATGTTCAGTAATGGTAGCTGGGCATCATCCAGTTCTTCTGGTCCCATGGCAAAGGAGTCAGTTGTTCATGGAAGTAATTAGCCACATATTCCATATGCTCCTCTTATTCCTGACTCTCCTTCTTCCTCTGTTGCTCCAGGCAAATAGAGACCAATTGTTTTGCCTTGGATGGTTGCTTGCAAGCTTTTAAGACCCCAGGCACTACTCAGTGAACTAGGAGGTAGAACAGAAGCACTAAACCTGTTATTAAGCCAGTTAACTGGGATGTCCCATGAAACCATGACCCTAAACATCCAAACTAAGGAACCAAATCCCATGAAGTTTTTGGCTGTACATAAGCAGGCTCAGCAGTTACTCTTTTTTTCTTTTCTCTTGTCGTTGCTGTACGTATACATTTTTACTTCATTTGATAGTTCAATCATATTTCTATCATTATGATCCATTTTCTCCAACTTTTTGGTTTCAGAAGATGCTACACATTTCACAGGCAGAAATTAGGACTATGTAGCAAGCATGGGGAGAAATAGTTGCTCGGAGTTTCAAGGAAAGTCAAGGTCAGGGTAGAATTCCCTCTCACTCTGCTTTGCTGAGGCCACATAAACACTTCCCTGTGACCCTGCTGTAGAATCATGTGATGTGGCATCCCCAGAGATGTGCCCAGAACAAAGACTCATACCTCATATAGTGTTTCTGCAGCCAGCTGATGAGGCAGAGGGGAAAGATTTGAGCACTCCATCTTTAAGTTTCACAAGCATTGCTTACTTTCTCCTCCAGGTAAAGAAGAGGCTGAATCAAGCACTGACACTCTTCCTGAGACTGAAACTTCCTGTCCCTCAGTAACAACAGGTATGGCTAGAATTTCTCTGACAAAAAAGCTTGGTCATTAAATCACAATGCAAGAAAGGGAAGACAATCATCTGAAGCAAGCCTCTCTAGCAGATGGGTCAGAATTGATCTGTAGTGTTAAAAATGATCGCTCATTGGGCCACCACTCCTACACATCAAGAAGTAGTAAGGGGGAGGAAACACCAATCACCACAGCCTCCCATCTCCTCCAAAACAGG
Organism: Dugong dugon; assembly: GCA_030035585.1. Taxonomy (NCBI): domain Eukaryota; kingdom Metazoa; phylum Chordata; class Mammalia; order Sirenia; family Dugongidae; genus Dugong; species Dugong dugon. Next base: position 58,800,914 of record CM057465.1, on the reverse strand, counting down.
GCCCTCACTCTTAGAAACCTGCATGCCCCAAGGCAAGTTTTAGAGAGAAGAGAAACAAGATGACTAGACTGAAGATGGAAATCTCAAGACAGAGAATATAATGTTTGCTACTTGCCTCTGCTTGTCTTTCACACCCCTTCTTTCTCCTGAGTTTCTAATTCATTGACGTGCCCTAACTCTCTCCAGCCTTGTGCTGTCCTGTAATTAACATAAACTGAGCTTCTTCCCCTCTCTCTTTTTCACAGTTTCTCAAAAATATACAGAAGTGGTTGCAACCATGGAGACGTTCATATTTACTACAGAGTATCAAGTTGCAGGTGGGTCAGATCAATTTCTTTGTTGACAAAATGTACACCAAACAGAGACTGTGGAACCTGTTGGTTGTTTGATTGATCAGTTGATTGGCTGATTGGCTTAAAAATGGTCCCCTCCTTATGCTACATAATGTTTATAATAATAAAGAATGGATCCAGATATTAATATAACTCCAAATTATAATCAGTTATAGTAAGTTGTGAGTCAAATTTCAAACCAGCCCCAACCAGTTTCTCCTGAACTGATCTTAAAGGGCAATACCTCCATGTCTGTGTGTTGTGAGGGGTGAGGCAAGGGAGGGAGGGATACAGTCTAACCTGGGAAAGAGAGAAACAACATTCCATAAACACTGCAATTGTTTTCCCGGTAGGAGGAGAGACCAGGTTTTCCGGTAACATCTGCCAAAAAGTTAATATCTGACTGTAGTACCACAGGAAAGCAGAATTTGGGAAATATGAACACTTTCAAGAAATGTTAATGTATTTATCATTTATTTTTATATTTTAACGTTTCTTTTACTGGATCCAGTCCTTACACACTGCCTCCTTAAATGAGGCCTGGCCTCTGAACCTTTCTGAAGAGTTCCTATCAGTTTGCTCCCTCAGAAAGAATGGTGACTCTTGAGGAAAGGCGTCATCCCCTCTTTCTTACACAAAGGCTCTCTCTCCACACCCCACCTCATGCTACCTCTAGTTATTTCAGGACAGAGTAAGCCTCCTAAGAAGTCCTGTGGGGCAACCCGTACTCTAAGAAAGGAAAGCAGAAACTGCAGAGTCCCACCCCTTCAGGAAATCCTTGCCCATCTGGGGGATTTTCTCAGCCTGCTTTGGAGACCTAACTTTCTGCTACCCCCAACACCAAGGCAGGGCCCTCCTTTGCTGAGTTAATCTCTCTTTTGACAGTGGCTGGCTGTGTTTTCCTGCTGATCAGTATCCTGCTTCTCAGTGGGTTAACCTGGCGGCGAAAATGGTGAGTCCAAAGCTACATCAAGGAAGCACTTGACCAATCTAGCGGGTGTAGCACTTCATCAAAGAACAAGTAGGAAAATCACCTGCAAGAACTAGGTCTTCCTTTTCCCCAGTCCATCCCCTTCTCTTACTAACCACTAGCTGTCTGGGGATTAGTAGAGAAAGAATCAGCCATCAGTGCATTATCAGGGTTGCTCAAAGGGAATTAAAACAGCAGGGAAATGGAAAGGAAACTAATATTTGTTGACTGTCTACTATATGCCAAGCTCGATGCTTATCTTATGTACATTATTGCAACTTATCTTCCCAATAACCTTTGGAATAGCTATAGCTTTGAGAGATTAAGCACCTTGACCAAGATTGTATAGCCGAGGCTGAAACTAGTCGGACTCTAGAGCCCGAGATCTTTCTGCCCTCCCCCTTGCTGGAAGGAAACTGAAAGCAGCATCTCCACTGAGCTTTTCCTATCCTGTGCTCCCCGTTCCACCTCTGCAGATACTCACGTCAAAATCCCCTTGACCAGTAACATAACCCATGTGTGGCCTTATTGGCATTGACTAGGGTTCTCAATCCTGGCTGCATATTAGACTAACCAGGAGAGATTTTTTAAGGTATCAATGCTTGGACGCCAATCAGAATCTCTAGGGGATGGAGCCCAAACATCATTACTTTTTAAAAATCCCTCAGAGGTGTCTAATATGTAGCTAGGTTCGACAACTCTGCATTAGGTCAGGTTCTTAAACTTGAGTGTACATCAGAATCACCAGGAAGGCTTATTAAAGCACAGATTGCCATGTCCCATCCCCAGAGTTCCTGATAAAGCAGGTCTTGAGTGGGGCCCAATAATTTGCATGCCCAACAAATTCCCAAGTGATATTGATGCAGCTATTCCAGGGACTAAACTTTGAGCACCACTGCACTAGACTAATAGAATTAGCAAGAAAGAAAGTGAAAACATCTCACAAAACCATGGTTTATTAAGAAAAATTGGAATTTCTCCCTCCCTGTACACAGTAGACTACAGAGATCTACCATGTCACTGCCTTGACTCTACAGGGTGTCTCCACCTCTGCCAGAGTGTGCTCTGGTCAACCCTGGTGTAAACCCTCCAGTTAGACTCTGAGAAGACATAGATCCACACGCATCAAAAACAAAGTGGTACCCGCACACTACTGCTTGAGGCCATGCCCTGTGTGAGCTCTGAGCAAGGTAGGAAGTAACCAGATTTTCCTGTGCACTAAGTGAGGGCAGGAAAAGTCTAGGACTGCATTGTCCAACAGGATTGCAACTAGCCCCGTGTGGTTATAGTTAGGCTAGGCAGAGAGAAAGAAAAAAAAAAAAATCTTTCATTCTTATATTTATCATTTAGGAATACAACATACTCCTAATTTTCCTCATGCGCATTAAGTACAAATTATTGCAATACAAATGATAAGTGCTTCAAGGTTATTGTATTAGAAATTATTCACATACCTGGCAGTCTTCCAATTTCTATAAGGTGTTAGCTGATTCCTAAGGTGTTATTTTAGGACTACATGAGATTAACTATGTAAATGCCTGATATTGTAGGTGCTCAATACTTGTTAGATCCTCTCCATCCTTAGCTGACAAGGCTTAATACCACCAAGGAGCCTTTGATTTGGTAGCTTGAAGACCAAAGGACTTCAGACACAAGGGGATGGAGTAAGCTATTCGAGAGTGGTAATGGTTTGAAAAAGGAGCCCTGGTGGCGCAGTGGTCAAGCACTAGTCTGCTAACGGAAAGGTAGGCGGTTCGAACCTACCAGCTGTTCCACGGGAGAAGGATGTGGCAGTCCGCTTCTGTAAAGATTTACAGCGTTGGAAACCCTATAGGGCAGGTCTACTCTGTCCTATAGGGTTGCTATGCGTCTGAATCAATTCGACGGCAATGGGTTTGGTTTTTTTGGTTTTTTGTTTTTAAATGGTTTGGGGTTTATGTTGTGAAACAAAGAACTGCCTGAAACTATAGGAGCTCCCACAAGGACTCCCAGAGCTACAATCTTCTCAAGACTCAAACATAAATCTCAAAATGAGCCCTCTGGTCAAAGAGTTTGTCCAAAATTCTCTCTAGAATATAATTTCATCAGATGGTGCCCTCTTGTGGCCAAACAGAAATCCTGCATTTGAATTACTGAATGATCACCATAGCCTAGGCAAAGATTTTTCCGAGCAATTATTAAGAGCCAGTGATGTGCCAGAACTGGTTCACACTGGCTCATGAGAATCAAGTGTTAAATTTTCAGGAATTCTGTGAACTGATTGTTAAGCACAGCCATTATTAAAAATTAAATTTTATATACTTACAACTAAATAATACTAAAAACAAATGTAATACTCAAAACTAATCCCTTCCTAATTATTTTACCACATTTGCAATTATCCTTGTTCTCAGTGTTATTTACATCTATTGTGTCTGTACAATGGATTACTCTACAATGGTGCATTACTGCACATCTCTTCCAAACTCTGCATTCAGTGATTGTTAGCTTGAAAACAGCCATGGTGGGAATACTTATGCCATGGAAATAGGCAAACTTTTTCAGAGAGTTGGTTGTTAAACATTTGCAAACACACTACAGCTTGGAGCCCTATACTATGGGGCCCTGAACAAGGTAGGAAGTAACCAGATGATCCTGTGCTCTAAATAAGAGCTGGGAAAAGTCAAGGGCTGTACTGCTCAATACGGTAGCAGCTGGCCACACGTGGCTATTTGAATTTAAACCTAAATAAACACAATTAAAAATTCAGTTCCTTGATTGCATCAGCTGCATTTTAAGTGTTCAGTAGCCACATGTGGGAGTGGCTACCTTATTGGACAACACAGATAAAAAAAGTTCCCATCATTGCAGAGAGTTCTATAGGATAGCACTGGTAGGTACTTTCCTAGTTCATGAAAAACATTTAGCACAGTTAGTTACTATTATAATTCTTGTTCTGAAGCTAGTGTCCTCCATATAGATCAAAACACATTTCTAGAACATCTCTTATGTGGCAGGCACTGTGCTAATGGCCCAAAGATGAATACAACATAGGCCCTGCTCTCAGGAGCTTACAGACTAGTAGGGCAGAAAGACAAAAAATAGCGACTGTAAATATAATCTGTTAAGAATTAAGATTGAAGTGTTATAGGAGAACAGAGAAAGGACACTTAACCCTACTTGGGACCTAACGAAGTCTTTTAGAGGAGATTGTGCCTGAAATGCCTACGGCCAAATAAAGAAAGGGCAGGAAATGTCTCCCAGGCGGAGGGAAAAGCATGAGGACAGGTAAGGAGTCATGAGCCAGCGTGATGATATACTGGGGAGAAGTCAAGCAGTTCTAAACAACTAGGGTGTGAAAGGCATGGAGACAGTGGTGACAATGATGCTCTGGGGGTGGACAGTGGCCAAGTCATGGAGGATCGGCCTGGCTGAGGAGCTTGGACTTCATCCTGAGGGCAGCAGAGATGCACAACTCTCATGAGGCAAATGGTGACATTGGCTATTTGGATGGTCTGGCTACAGTACAGAGGCTGGGTTTAAGGCGAGCAATACTGGTAGCTCCCTGGATGGTGCAAACGTTTTGTACTCAACTACTAACCTAAGATTGGTGGTTTGAACCCATCCAGCAGCACTGGGGAAGAAAGGCCTGGCAAACTACTTCTCTAAAGATTAAACCAAAAAAACCAAACCCATTGCCATTGAGTCAATTCTGACCCATAGCGACCTTATAGGACAGAGTAGAACTGCCCCCTAGGGTTTCCAAGGAGCGCCTGGCAGATTCAAACTGCCAAGCTTTTGGTTAGCAGCCATAGCTCTTAACCACTAAGCCACCAGGGCTTCCTCCATAAAGATTACAGCCAAGGAAACCCAATGGAGTAGTTCTACTCTGTCACACAGTCAGAATCAACTGGAAGGCAGTGGGTTTGGTTTTTAACAGTGGTGGCAGCTCAGTTACATCACAATGGAATAAATTCATGCATGAGACTGTGAAAACCTAAACTAAGTCAGTGGACAGAAGTTAGAAAGGAGGAAAGAAACTGAAAAATACAGAAAGAAGGTAAAATTAGCAGGATCTGGTGGCTGTTTGGAAGTGAAGGTTAAAGAAGCGGGATGAGTCGCAGATGCCTCCCAGGTTTTAGTATTTGTGTGATAGTGGAACCCTGTGGTAACTACATCCTAGAATGAAATTTAAAGGGAGGATCTCAAATAATATTGGTACAAACAGTTAATGTGCTCAGCTGCTGACCAAATGGTTGGAGGTCCAAGTCCACCCAGAGATACCTCAAAAGAGCTGCTTCTGAAAAATTAGCCATTGAAGACCCTGTGTACGGAGCACAGTGCTACTCTGCACACATGGGGTTGCCATAAGTTAAAATAGACTCAACGGCAACTAGTTTTGGTGATTAACCACAAAGCTGAGCACATCCTATAGTTCAGCCCCTCAGACCCACTCAGCTTCCACATCTGTAACGGCCCAGCCCTGGGCTGACAGGGAAATGGGTGGACTTTCTTTGGCTCTTTCTCAGATCCACTCATTGCATGTTGAATTGAATTATCATGCTGTGAGAACCACAGAGCAGAGGCTAATTAAGATGGGGCAGTCATTCTTGGCCCCAGGAGAAAAAGAGAAGCCTTGAGGTCAGATTTCAGCATGTGGGAAAGTAACAGTCTCCAGGGGTAGGATTTAAAGTTAACAGGTCAATTGGGTAATATTGAATGTTCTAACCACATTGGTTTAGGGTGGGGACCACATTTTTCTTGGTGCGATATTAAACATATGGCTATGACTTTGTTATATCTCTACAGGAGGAAGAGTAGAAGAACAATCTAGAAAACCAAGAGTAGTAAGAAGCCAAGAACATCCAACAGAAGCAATGGAGCACAAGGCAAAATCAAAGAACTTAAACACTCATCCAAGAAGCATCTCTTGTAATCACTTGGGTTTTAGAAAGCTCTGAAATTGTATCACAGAACACCAGCAACTGCAACCTCATCTCTAAGCCAGCTCTATAGTGTCAATGAGTGAGATTTACCTGCTTCCAATGCCATAGCCATTGAAGGAAAAGAGAGGAACAAGCACAACTCTCTGTTTTACTTTCATGTATATGTGTTCATTAAAGCTTAAATGGCATGGAACTCTCTCCACACCATATAGAGAATTTAAAGAAGTAGTTTTATGTTAATTTCATCCCCACTTCCCAGTTTAGAATACCCCAAGTAAAACCCTAGCACTAATGTAAATAGACACACACACTTCTTACCCTATGTAACTGGACCTTGTCCCTTGATCCATATGAATCCTTTTCCAGCCTCCCCTGGGCCAGCACATTCTCCTGATCACATTCCTAATGAATGTCCTTTAAGAATGCTGAACTAGTAACTATGAATCTTTTTGTCCTTAGCTCAATCCTCTAAACTAGCCCCCTTCTATTGAACTTTTAATTTTGAATTTTTAAAGAACAGTAACCATGGCAAATGATCTCTACAGGACACAGGGCAGCCAAGTCCTTGCGACTGTAGAGCATCAACATTTGAAAGGGTTTTCCTAGAGTTAATGCTGGGAACAAAAGGATAAATCAATTCCCAGGCAAAGAATTATACATAAAATATCTTTACCTGTGCATTCCTAATACACTGAATTTGGGCTGCACTAATTTGAGACTTACAGATAGACATGCAATGTGCACGTACGTACATTTCCAGATAAGAGTCATAAAAACACTGGAAAGAAATCAATGCATTCATTGTTTGTGGAAGGAAAGAAAGAGGGAGGAAGTGACCTGGGGCGGAGGAGGAAGATCATTCTGACAGAATGTAACTGTGGAAAAAGTTATAAAAATGGTCCTCAAATGTTACCAAAAAAGTTAGCAAATCAGAGCTACCTGGAGGGCTTGTTAAAACTCATTGCTGGGCCCACCCCCAGAGCATTTGAACCTATAGGTCTGGTATGGAGCCTGAGAACTTGCATTTCTAGCGGGTTCCCAGGTGATGCTGATGCTGCTGGTCTGGGCCCACACTTTGAGAACCACTGGATTACACCTTCTCCATCCACACCCTCAACTTCTACTGAACAAATTCAGCTCCAGGTGTTTATTCAGTGTCTTGCATAAAAGATTTCTCTTCCCAAATAAAGTTGACTCATATGTTCTACTTTAATAAAATCACATGATTAAGGGGATTAATACAGGGTCCAGATCCAGATTAAAGAACTATTTGCTATCTTTTCTGTGACCAACCAAGTACAATCTAGACTCTCTTGTCCATGCCCCTTCTACCCTTCCACATATATGTTTTCTGGGTAAACTACAGTGGAGAGGAATCTCAGACCAGACAAAACTTTTAAAAATAAATCTCACTAGAACAAAACTGAATTGAATTACCATTACTATTTTTGGGGAAATGGGGCCTGTGAGATCAAAATTATTGTCATAATGATACTAAGATGTTATTTACCTTTTTCACTTTCTCTGTGTACAGTGGAGTTTTCCAGAGGCTACATGATAAGTGATGATGTCATTGCTCTGATGTTAACATGTAGTGAGTTTGTTTACTGTTATTTTTTTAAAGAATTAATAAATAACATTTTTTAATTTCTCCGTTTTAATTTCTAAATGTTGTAAGTATCATTACATACACCTCATATAAGTAAAAGCCTCAACAATTGGTTCAAACATATCAAAGATCATGAAGATGACACAGGACCGGGTAACATTTCATTCTCTTATACATAAAGTCACCAGGAGTCGGAGCCTACTCTACAGCAACTAACAACAACCCCTTAGGCCACTATGATTTTTGCCCTTGTTAGAGCAGTTGAACCAATATGCTAACTACAGTGAAACTTGTGAGAGGCAGAACTTGACAAGACTGCCTTATTTTTCCAGATCTCGCTAAGTTACCGCCTTTGACAGGATGCAGTCTTACTACTTTTCTGTCATTCATTTTAGTGGAAAATATTTGCGTTTTCCTTCTCTGACAGATTTCCACCTTACACAGATTCTGGCTTTCACATGTTTTACTGTATAACACTGATCAACACCCCTTCTGATATCAGAGATATATATGTTGTTATTAGTTGCTGCTAATACCAACTCATGGCAATCCCATACATATACATCCCCAAATTTTGCTTATACAGTCATATTAGTATCAAAACCTTTTCCAATGGAAAACAGGACCAAGAATAAGCATTCAACATTAAAACAGACTTTCAAGTAAATACATGTTTTACTGTCCTATAAATATTATCTTCAAAAAAAGTTCCCTCCAGGAGGTAAATAAGTATGTAAGATAAATGACTTTACTAACTTGACTACTCTCTTACTCACCTTCAAAGAATGATTGCAATCAATTTACAATGTTTCTGAAGGCTTTACAAAAATGTTGGCTCACATGGAGATGCTCTTATCAGATGGCATTTTTCTGGCTAAATCAGGAATGAGAAAGGGCAAGCTGCTAAGATTTTCAAAGCCAATCCTTCTTATTTCCATTTCTCCTTTAAAGAAGTATAGTGCAAAACACATGTCCTCTTTGACTACAATATTGGGAAACATATTTTTTGAGCTATCCTACTGATATGAGGGTTGATATGAGAAGAAATCCATGATCACAAAATAATAGACTTATTGAGCACCATATTAGCAAACGTTATCACTTAGCACTCTTAAGTAGCAAATAACAGAAAATCCAATCAAACTGTTTCATGTACCCAAGTAGCTTTCATTGGTGGTTTAATTCATGACTCAACAACCTTGCCAAGAATTTGGCTTTTGTTTTTTTCTCTTTCCTTTCTGTCTCCAGTGACATCAGGTTTAACCAAAGAAACTCAGGGTGGCAAATAGGCTGTAAATACTCCAGAATTTTTATCAGATCACCACATCTAGAAAGAGAAAGAGCTCCTTCCCCAGGAGTTCCCTGCAAATGTCTTCCTAGTCTTAATTGGCTCAAATTAGGTCTCATGTCTACTCCTGCACTGTGGACAGAGGATGAGATGATATTTATTTCCTTAGGCCTTAGTCACATACCCTACCCCTAAAACTAAGAGTGGAATCACCTCCCTCATTGGCTACTTGGGAGGAGAGAGGCAAGAGGTAAAACAAATGAAAATTAGATCATTACCAAGAAAAGGGAGAATGGATGTAGGAGGAAGCAACCATACTTTTCTTTACAGCCTATACACAAGCATTATTTTATGAGAAATATCCTAAATTTTCACATCAATAATACCATTATAAAGCTTAGAAAGTCAAATCTCATTCACATGAATAGTACACAAAAGAATGGTTAGGACTGGCATATAGGAATTTTTAAGGTTGTGGAAAGATTTCTTTGATGTTCTTCTGTTGACAATTTGAAGAAGCAAAATGGGACCAGAAAATATAGATCTACACAAAGGAATGAAAAGCACAGGAAATGGTAACTAAGTGGGTAAAATTATAAATTTTTTAAATTGTTATTTAAATATATTTAAAAGATAATTGACTATTTAAACAAAAATAATAACATAAACAAGGGTATATAACATGTGTAGAAATAAAATGTATGACAACAATAAGACAAAGACTAGGAGGGAAGAACAGAAGTATACCAGTTAGGGTCCTTATACTATACATGCAGGAGACCCAGGTTGGATTCCCAGCCAATGCACATCATGTGCAGCAACCATCAGTCTATTAATGGTAGCTTGCATGTTGCTATGATGCTGAGCAGGTTTCAGTGGCGCTTCCAGACTAAGATGGACTAGGAAGAAAGGCCTGGTGATCTACTTCTAAAAATCAGCCAACGAAGACCCTATGGAAAAACATTATGTGATTCACATCTGATCATGGGGATGGCACAGGACCAGTCAGCATTCGGTTCCATCGTGCATGGGTTCTCCTTGAGTTGGGGCTGACCTGATGGCAGCTAACAATATACTATACATGAAGTGTTATAATATCACTTGAAGGTAGATTGTGAAAAGTTAAGGACGTATACTAAAAACCCTAAAGCAACCTAATAAAAGCAATACAACAAAGAGTTATAGCTAATAAACCAACAAAAGAATTATAAAAAATATTCAATCTGACAGAAAGTAGAAAAGAAGAGAAAAGGGAACAAAGAACAGATCGGACAAATTAAAAACAAACAGCAAGACAGTTTAAAACCCAGCCATATCAGTAATTACATTAAATATGAATTGTCTAAATACCCCAATTAACAGACAGAGATTGTCAGATTGGATTTAAAAAGCAACAGTCAACTATATTCTCACTGCAAGAAACCCACTTTAAACATAAAGATATGATAAGGTTAAAAGTAAATGAATGGTGACAAAATCAAAACATTAGCTATACAACTGGAACAAATAGAAAGAGAACAGCAAAAGAAGCCCACATCCACCAGAAGAAAGGAAATAATAAAGATCAGAGCAGAAATAAATGAAACAGAGAATTAAAAAAACAACAGAAAGAATCAACAAAACCAAAGTTGGTTCTTTGAAAGGATCAACAAAATAGACAAACCATTGGCCAAACTGACAAAAGAAAAACAGGAAAGGATGCAAATAACTGAAATAAGAAATAAAATTGTGGACATTACAACAGACCCAAGTGAAAAAAAAGGATCATAGCAGAGTATTATGAAAAACTATACTCCAAACAAATTTGAAAACCTAGGGGAAATGGACAAATTTCTAGAAACACAATACCTACTCAAAGTAACACAAACAGGAGTTGAAAATCTGGACAGACCTATAACAAGAGAAGAAATTGAAAAAGTAACAAAAAAAACTCCCAGCAAAAAAAAGCCCTTACTCAGATAGCCTCACTGGGGAATTCAACCAAACATTCAGAGAACAGCTTACTCCTGTACTACTCAAACTATTTCAGAACATAGAAATGGAAGGGATACTTCCAAATTCATTCTATGAAGCCAGCATAACCCTGATACCAAAACCAGGCAAAGACACCACAAAAAGAGAAAATTACAGACCAATATCTCTCATGAATACAGAAGCAAAAATTATCAACAAAATTCTAGCAAATAGAATACAGCATCAGATAAAATTAATAATACACTACGATCAAGTGGGATTCATACCAGGTATGCAAGGATGGTTCAGCATTAGAAAATCAATCAATGTAATCCACCATATGAATAAAAGAAAAGAAAAGACTCACACAATCATCTCAATCAATGCAGAAAAGGCACTCAATAAAGTCCAACACCCATTCCTGGCAAAAACTCTCAATAAAATAGGTATAGAAGGGAAATTCGTCAATATAATAAAGGATGTCTGTACAAAACCAACAACCAACATCATTCTTAATGGAGAGAGGCTGAAAACATTCCCCTTGAGAACAGGAACAAGACAAGGATGCCCTTTATCATCACTCCTACTTAACATTGTGTTGGCAGCCCTAGCTAGAGCAATAAGGCAAGAAAAAGAAATAAAGGGCATCCAAATTGATAAGAAAGAAGTAAAACCATCCCTATTTGTGGATGATATGATACTATACATAGAAAACCCAAAAGACTTCAAGGGAAAACTACTGAAACTAATAGAAAGGTTCAGCAGAGTCACAGGATACAAGATAAACATATAAAACTCAGTTGGATTCCTATATACCAATAAAGAGAATGATGAAAAGGAAATCAGGAAAACAATACCATTTATATTAGTCCCTAATATATATATTTAGGAATAAATCTAACTAGGGATGTAAAAGATCTATATTACAAAACACTACTGCAAGAAACCAGGCAAGACCTACATAAATGGAAAAACATACCATTCTCATGGATATGTAGACTTAACATTGTGAAAACGTCAACTCTACCCAAAGCAATCTACAAATACAATGCAATCCCGATACAAATACCAACAGCATTCTTTAAAGAGATGGGAAAAACAAATCGTTAACTTTATATGGAAAAGGAAGTGACTCCGGATAAGTAAAGCACTACTGAAGAAGAATAAAGTAGGAGGACTAGCACTACCTGATCTCAGAACTTACTATACAGCTACAGTAGTCAAAACAGCCTGATGCTGGTAAAATGACAGGAACAATGACCAATGGAACAGAATTGAGAACCCAGATGTAAATCCATCCATTTATGGTCACCTAATCTTTGACAAAGGCCCAAAGTCCATCAAATGTGGAGAAGATAGTCTTTTTAACAAATGGTGCTGGCGAAACTGGATGTCCATCTGCAAAACAATGAAACAGAACCTATACCTCACCCCATACACAAAAACTGATTATAAATGGATCATAGGCATAAATATGAACTCAAAACTATGAAGATCATAGAAGAAAAAATAGGGTTAACTCTAGAGGCCCTAATATGTGGCATTAACAGGATACAAACTATAACTAACTATATACAACCACCAGAAGATAAGCTAGATAACTGGGAACTTCTAAAAATTAAACACTTATGCTCATCAAAAGACTTCACCCAAAGGGTAAAAAGAGAATCTACAGACTGGGAAAAAAATTTTTGGCTATGGAAAATCTGACAAAGTTCTAATCTCTAAAATCTACAAGAAAATCCAACACCTCTACAACCAAAAGACAAATAATCCAATTAAAAGCGGGCAAATGAGGACTTCCGGCAAAATGGTGCTCTAGGCAGAAGCACCACGCCATCCCTCCACAGCAAAGATCTGAAAAACTAAGCTGAACAGAGAAAACAACAATCCTGAAACCGTAAAACATCAAATGAAGAGATAAAGAACTCAGCCAAACACCAAATGGAGTAAGAAAACTGACAGAGAATGGAGAATGAGGAGAGATTCATGCAGAGGTCCCCTACCAGCTAATGCAGTGTGGATCCACCATCTTGGACTCCTATCGGAGACCAGCAAACAGGGGGTACTAGAAAGTAGCTTCATGGAGCTTCCAGCTGCAGACAAAACAACCAAGGGTGTTTGTGAGATATGGTTGACCAGTGAAGACACGGGGGCTTATGGCAGAGATATTGGCACCAATCTCCCCACACTACTGTGGAAGCTGGTTGAACTGATTCCTGAGGGAGCGATGCTGAGACTGGGCATGACAAATCCACCCTATATTTTAGAGCATCTGGAGGAAATGGCAAAAATGTGTAATCACCCCAGAGTCTATGCCTTTCTGCACATACCAGTCCAATCTACCTCTGACACTATACTCATGGAAATGAAAAGAGAATACTGCATGGCTGAGTTCAAAAGAGTAGTGAATTTTCTGAAAGAGAAAGTTCCTGGAATAACTATTGCTACAGACATCACCTGTGGTTTTCCTGGAGACACAGATCAAGATTTTCAGGAAACAGTGAAACTTATTGAAGAGTACAAATTTCCAAGCCTCTTTATTAACCAGTTTTATCCAAGACCAGGAACTCCTGCTGCAAAAATGGAACAAGTTCCAGCACAAGTGAAAAAGCAAAGAATGAAAGATCTTTCTTGGGTATTTCATTCTTACAATCCATATGATCACAAGATTGGTGAAAGACAACAAGTGTTAGTAATAGAAGAGTCTTTTGATTCCAAGTTTTATGTTGCACACAATCAATTCTATGAGCAGGTATTAGTGCCAAAGCACCCTTCACTCATGGGGAAAATGGTCAAAGTGGACATTTATGAATCAGGAAAGCATTTTATGAAAAGGCAGCCAGTATCAGACGCCAAAGTCTACATGCCATCCATCAGCAAACCATTAGCAAAGGGAGAAGTCTCGGGTTTAACAGAGGAATTCAAAAATAGGTGTGGGAATCACTTGAGTTCACTCTCCCACACCTCTGCTGCCATTGACCGAGATTCGGTGAGTTCCAGGACAGTGCCGCAGATGCAGAGGCTACAGGAAAACTGCACACTGGAGATCTCTGTGGACCTGGCTCTGTTGGCTCTTCTTTTTGTTTTTTTTTGTTAAGGTCTTTAATTAGAACACAACTGAATGAAGTGCCTCAGCAAGAAGAGTAACTTTCTAATTAAAATTCTCATTGAGCAGGAAAGCAACCACATCAGCTCTCAAAGGGCACTGCCTCCTCTTCAGCCGCACTTTTTAATGAGGCTCACCCTGTCTCACATTGAGCTGAACCCTTTGGTTATTTGACCTAAAACCTAATAGCAGCTGCCATGGCATATCTTTTCAATTAAGCTCATTTTGGTTTATTTTTAGCAAGAAAGTGCAAGTAGTTGCTTTTTTTTTTTAATCTCCAGTCTTGAGTCAGAACCTAATTTGTACAGTGGCTCTGGTCATCTTTTCCTTGTGTGGGAAGAATTTTGCATCTTAATAAATGTTTTTAAATGTCAAAAAAAAAAAGTGGGCAAACGATATGAACAGACACTTCACCTAAGAAGACATTCAAGTGGCTAACAGATACATGAGGAAATGCTCTCAATCCCTGGCCATTAGACAATGCAAATCAAAACCACAGTGAGATACCATCTCACCCTGGCATTACTGGCACGAATCAAAAAAAAAAAAAAACCAGAAAATAACAAATGTTGGAGAGGCTGCTAGGAGATTGGAATTCTTATGCGCTGCTGGTGGGAATGCAAAATTGTACAACCATTTTGGAAAACAATATGGTGCTTCCTTAAAAATTTAGAAATAGAAACACCATATGATCCAGCAACCCCATTCCTAGGAATATATCCTACAGAAATAAAAGCCATCACATAAGTAGACATATGCACACCCATGTTCATTGTAGCGTTGTTCACAAAAGCAAAAAGACGGAAGCAACCTAGATGCCCATCAACAGATGAATGGATAAACAAACTATGGTACATACACACAATGGAACACCATGCAAAGTTAAAGAACATTGATGAATCTGCATCACATAACATTGATGAATCTGCATCTCATAACATTGATGAATCTGGAGGGCATTATGCTGATTGAAATAAGCCAATCACAGAACGACAAATATTGTATGAAACCACCACTATAAAAACTCATGAAAAGGTTTACACACAAAAAGAAACAATCTTTGATGGTTATGAGGGGGGTAGGGTGGGAGGGAAAAACACTAAATAGACAATAGATAAGTGGTAACTTTGGTGAAGCGTAAGGCAGTACACAATACTGGGTAAGCCAGCATAGCTTGTCCAAGGCAAGGTCATGGAAGCTCCATAGACACATCCAAACTCCCTGAGGGACCAGATTACTGGGTAGAGGGCTGTGGGGACCATGGTCTCGAGGAACATCTAGCTCAACTGGCATAGTATAATTTATAAAGAAAATGTCCTACGTCTTATTTTGGTGAGTAGCATCAGGGGTCTTAAAAGCTTGTGAGTGGCCATCTAAGATGGAGCAAGGAAGAATGAAGAAAAGCAAAGGCACAAGAGAAAGGTTAGTGCAAAGGACTAATGGAACACAACTAGCACAGCCTCCACCAGACTGAGTCCAGCACAACTATATGTTGGCTACCACGACTAACTGCTCTGGCAAGGATCATGATAGAGGGTCTGGACAGAGCTGGAGAAAAATGTAGAACAAAATTCTAACTCAAAAAAAAAAAAAAAAAAACCAGACTTACTGGTCTGAAAGAGACTGGAGAAACCCCTAGAGATTGGCCCCTGGACACCCTTTTAATTCTGTACTGAATTTACTCCTGAGGTTCACCCTTCAGCCAAAGATTAGACAGGCCCATAAAACAAAATGAGACTAAATGGGCACACCAACCCAGAAGCAGGGAAGAGAAGGCAGGAGGAGACAGGAAAGCTGGTATGTGGAACCCAAGGTGGAGAAGGGGAGAGTGTTGAAATGTTGTGGGGTTGGCAACCAATGTCAAAAAACAATATGTGTATTAATTGTTTAATGAGAAACTAGTTTGTTCTGTAAACCTTCATCTAAAGTACAATAAAAAACCTATGAGCAGCTGATATTTGACAAAGGCCCAAAGTCTGTTAATTGGGGAAAAGACAGTCTCTTTAACAAATGGTGCTGGCATAACTGGATATCCATCTGCAAAAAATTGAAACAAGACCCATATCTCACACCATGCACAAAAACTAACTCAAAATGGATCAAAGACCTAAATATAAAATCGAAAATGATAAAGATCATGGAGGAAAAAATAGAGAAAATGCAGGGAGCCCTAATACATGCCATAAACAGAAAATGAACCATAAGTAACACTGCACAAACACCAGAGGAGAAACTAGATAACTGGAAGCTCCTAAAAATCAAACACTTACGCTCATCAAAAGACTTCATCAAAAGAGTCAAAAGCTCCCTGAGGGACTGAGTTGTTGGGCGGAGGGCTCTGGGGACCATCGTCTCAGGGAACATCTAGCTCAATTGGCATAACACAGCTTATAAAGACAATGCTCTACATTCTACCTTGGTGAGTAGTGTCTGGGGTCTTAAAAGCCTGTGAGTGGCCATCTAAGATACTCCACTGGTCTCATCCCTTCGGGAGCAAGGGAGAATGAAGAGAACTGGATACAAGGAAAAGATTAGTCCAAAGGACTAATTGTACACAGCTACCAAGGCCTCCACCGGACTGAGTCTAGTAAAGCTAGATGGTGCCCGGCTACCACCACTGACTGCTCTGACCAGGATCACAACAGAGGGTTCTGGACAGAGCTGGAGAAGGATGTAGAACAAAATTCTAACTCACAAAAAAAAGACCAGATTTACTGGCCTAAAGGAGACTGGAGAAACCTCGAGAGTATGGCCCCCAGACACCCTTTTAGCTCAGTGGAGAGGTTACCTCCGAGGTTCACTGTTCAGCTTGGGAGTGGACAGCCCCGTAAAACCAAATGAGACTAATGAGGTACAGGAGTCCAGTGACAGGGGCCAGAAGGCAGAAAGGGACAAGGAAGCTGGTAATAGGGAACACAAGATTGAGTAAGGATATTGTTGATGTGTTGTGAGATTGTTAACCATTGTCATAGGGCAACATTTGTAGTAACTGTTAAATGAGAAACTATTTTGTTCTGTAAGCCTTCATCTTAAGTGAGAATAACAGCACAATTGGAAGAGCGTAGTCAATGTCACTGAACTGTGTATGTAGAAATTTTTGAAACGGTGTATCTTTGGCTATGTGTATTCTCACCAAAAAAAAGAAAAAAAAGGTTGAGAATTTAGAGGGTTGATAAGTTGTGGGGTTGTTAACCAATGTCATAAAACAACATGTGTACTACTGTTTCATGAGAAACTATTTGTTCTGTAAGCCTTCACCTGAAGTACAGTAAAATATAAAAAAAAAAAAAGAAGAGTCAAAATACAACCTACAGACTGGGAAAAAATTTTTGACTATGACAAATCTGATCAGCGTCTAATTTCTTAAATCTCTAAGATACTGCAAAACCTCAACAAAAAGACAAATAACCCAGTTAAAAAATGGGCAAAGGATATGAACAAGCACTTTGCCAAAGAAGACATTCAGGTGGCTAACAGACACGTGAAAAAATGCTCATGATCATTAGCCATTAGAGAAATACAAATCAAAACTATCATGAAATATCATCTCACCCCAACAAGGCTAGCATTAATCCAAAAAACACAAAATAACAAATGTTGGAGAGGTTGTGGAGAGATTGGAACACGTACACACATTGGTGGGAATGTAAAATGGTACAACCACTTTGGAAATCCATTTGGCACTTCCTTAAAACCTAGAAATAGAAGTACCATATGATCCAGAAATCCCTCTCCTTGGAATATATCCTAGAGAAATAAGAGCCATCACATGACTAGATATATGCACACCCATGTTCATTGCAGCACTGTTCACAATAACAAAAAGATAGAAACAACCTAGGTGTCAATCAGTGGATAAATGGATAAACAAATTATGGTATATTCACACAATGGAATACTACGCAACAATAAAGAACAATGATGAATCTGTGAAACATCTTACAACAAGGAGGAATCTGGAAGGCATTATGCTGAGTGAATTTAGTCAGTCACAAAAGGACAAGTACTGTATAAGACCACTATTATAAGTACTCAAGAAAAGGTTTAAACACAGAAGAAAACAATCTTTGATGGTTACGAGGGTGGGGAGGGAGGGAGAGGGTTGTTCACTAACTAGATAGTGGACAAGAACTATCTTAGGTAAAAGGAAGGACAGCACACACTACAGGGGAAATCAGCACAACTGGACTAAACTAGAAGCTAAGAAGTTTCCTGAATACAACCAAACACTTTGAGGGACAGAGTAGCAGGGGCGAGGGTCTGGGGACCATGCTTTCAGGCAACATCTAGGTCAATTGACATAAAAAAGTTTATTAAGAAAATGTTCTGCATCCTACTTTGGAGAGTGGCATCTGGGGTCTTAAAAGCTAGCAAGAGATGGCCCCCAGACACCCTTTTAGCTCAGTGGTGAAGTCATCTCTGAGGTTCACCGTTCAGCCTGGGAGTGGACAGGCCAATAAAAACAAATGGGACTAATGAGGTACAGCTGTCCAGGGACAAGTGCCAGAAGGCAGAAGGGGACAGGAAAGCTGGTGATAGGGAACCCAAGGTTGAGTAAGGATAGTGTTGATATGTTGTGAGGTTGTTAACCATTGTCATAGGGCAATATGTGTACTAACTGTTAAATGAGAAACTATTTTGTTCTGTAAGCCTTCATCTAAAGTGAGAATAGCAGCACAATTGAAAGAGGGTAGTCGATGTCATTGAACTGTGCATGTAGAAATTTTTGAAATGGTGTATCTTTGGCTACGTATATTTTCACCAAAAAAAAAAAAAAGGTCAAGAAGGGAGAGGATTGACATGTTGTGGGGTTGTCAACCAATGTCATAAAACAATATGTGTACTACTGTTTCATGAGAAACCATTTGTAAGCCTTCACCTGAAGTACAATAAAAAAAATAAAAAAAAGCTAGCAAGCGGCCATCTAAGATGCATCACTTGGCCCCAACCCACCTGGAGTAAAGGAAAATGAAGAAAACCAAAGACACAAGGAAAGTATTAGCCCAAGAGACAGAAAGAGCCACATAAACCAGAGACTTCATCAGCCTGAGACCAGAAGAACTAGATGGTGCCCAGCTACCACCAATGACCACCATGACAGGGAACACAACAGAGAATCCCTGATGGAGCAGGAGAAAAGTGGGGTACAGAACTCAAATTCTAGTAAAAAGACCAGACTTAACGGTCTGACTGAGACTGGAGGATCTCCAGAAAGCATGGCCCCTGGAATCTCTGTCAACCCAGAACTAAAACAATTCCCGAGGCCAACTCTTCAGACAAAGATTAGAGTGGACTATGGGACATGAAATGTGAAGAGTGTGCTTCTTAGTCAAGTAGATACATGAGACTAAATCGGCAGCTCCTGTCCGGAGGTGAGATGAGAAGGCAGAGAGTGTCAGGAGTTGTTGAATGGACACGGAAAATCAGAGGTGGAAAGGAGGAGTGTGCTGTCACAGTATAGGGAGAGCAATTAGTGTCACATAACAGTGTATGCATAAATTTTTGTATGAGAGACTAACTTGAATTGTAAACTTTCATTTATAGTACAATAAAAATAAATAATAAAAAAGTACAATAAAATACTGATAAAGAGAATGCTGGACTGGTGGTGTTAATATTAGATTAATAGATTTCAAAATAAAGACTATTACAAAGGATAAAGAAGTTCATTTAATAATGATAAAGATACCAATTCATTAAGAGGACATAACAATCCTTAACTTCCATGCACCTATTAACAAAGCGTCAAAATATATGAAGCAAAAACTGATTGAAGAGCAAACAGCAATAGAAAAACCCACTATTATTGTAGGAGATTTCAATACCTCATTCTCAGTAATTGATA
Organism: Dugong dugon; assembly: GCA_030035585.1. Classification (NCBI taxonomy): domain Eukaryota; kingdom Metazoa; phylum Chordata; class Mammalia; order Sirenia; family Dugongidae; genus Dugong; species Dugong dugon. The sequence goes on along the minus strand of CM057465.1, from coordinate 58,780,883 downwards.
GAATAAGTGAATAAAAAATCAGTGAAAAAAACAGAGGATTTAAACAATACTGTCAACCAATTTGACTTAAATGAAATTTATAGAACAATCTACCCAGCAATAACAAAATACACATTCTTTTCAAATGTATAATGAACATTTGCCAAGATAGACTATATTCTGGGACATAAAGCAATTCTCAATAAACACAAAAGGATTCAAGTCATATCCTCTGACCACACTGGTCATAAATGGTTATAAAACAATAACAGAAAGTTATCTGGAAAAATCTCCCAATATTTGGAAAATAAAATAAAACACTTCTAAACAATCCATGGGTCAAAGAAGAAGATGCAAAGCAAATTATAAAGTATTTTAAAATGAATGAAATTAAGAGCACAATGAAAATAAAATAAAAATATGTGGAATGCAACTAAAACTGTACTAAGAGGAACACTTATAGAACTAAAATTTCTATACTAGGAGACAGCCCAAGATCTTGGCTTAGACACACCATGCCATCCCCCTACAACAAGGGCCCAAAAAACCAAGCAAAACATATACAGATGACAATCCTGGAACCCTGAGCACCAAAAGGAAGGGATGAAGAATTAGATTGAACACCAATTAGCAGGAAAAACTGAACAAAAACCACAAACGAAGAGATTTACAGATCAGAGGTGCCCTGTGAGCCAGCCCAGTGCAGCATGGCCATCTTGAGACAAAGCAAGCAGCAACCCCAGGTGAGGAGCCCAGGAAGGCAACTTCATGGAATTCCCAATAAGTGACATAGAAACCATGTAGACATACCCAGAATGTAACAAGGTGAGCAGGACATGAACCAGATCTAAACAGGGAAAGTACAGGAAGGTGGGTGAGATCTCCAGGAATCCTGGTGACCACAGAGCAGGGGAGCCAGGAACCAGAGACAGGACAACTTACCAGCAATGATACCTGATGATTAGGGTGGGTGGTACACATGAAGTAGTAGATCCATGGTGTCAGCAGGAGGTCCCCCACCTGACAAGACTCCAGGCAGCTCCCCCCTGCCACTTCTTGCATTTAGTCGGGCCAGGCCCCAGTTGCTGGCTGCAAGTGCCCCAGCACCCATGCTTGGTGACCAGAGCAGTACACTCCCCCCTCCACCTTTCTGGTGACCAGCGGCATGAGCCCTCCCCCACCTCTGCCACCTCACCAGCTGGGGGACCACAGTATGAGCCCTCCCATCCCCCCCGACCCAGCCCTGCACCGCCCACTACCAATAATGCACATCTGCTCTTCCTGCCACTCCCTCAGCCACCCCACCCACCCCACAAGTGGCAGTGCATGACTTGCACTGCCAGAATGACAACCAGTGATGCCGCATGCCTGTCCCACCCACCACACTCCAGCTGCCACCTCACACTCCTAGTGAGTGGCAGCACTCACTCCCATACCACCAGACCGATGACTGGTGGAGGCACCCACCCACTCCACCTGCCACTCAGTGATAGGTTGTGTGTGCTCCCATGTGGCCCAACTGGTGATCAGTGGAGCACACCCACCTCACACACCCTGATATATCAAAACAAAACAAAAAAATCAGGACAAAACAAACATACAATCAATCAGTAAATATATAAATAAAATAACACCTTAATGTTTCAGAGACAGCTGACAATAACAAATCATATAAAGAAATAGGAGAAGAAGGCTCAAGCAATTGAACAAAATAAAGGGAAAGAAAATCTTCCTGAGGAAGAAATGATAATAGAACTACCTGAGGAGGACTTCAAAAGACTTATAGTTAGGATCCTCACAAGAAAAAACCCTAGGAAAAATTAAGGAAAACAATACAAGAACAAAATGACAGGCTCAATAAACAAGTAGAAACCATGCAAGAACAACAACTAGAAATTCAGAAGATTAACAATAAAATATCAGAAATAAATTACACAATAGAAGGACACAGAAGTAGAACTGAATCAATGGAAGAAAGAATCAGTGAATAGAGGACGAATCCCTTGATACTAATTTGTTTGAGGAACAATCAGAAAAGAGAAGGAAGAAAGCCTAAGAGTTATGTGGGACACCATCAAGAGGAATAACTTACGTGTAACAGGAATTCCAAAACAGGAGGAGAAAAAAATACAGAGAGAGTTTTTGAAGATATATTGCCAGAAAACTTTCCAAATATCATGAAAGATGAGAAGGTTTCCATCCAAGAAGCCCAACAAACCCCATATAGGATAGGCTGCAGAAGAAATTCACCAAAATATGTTATAATCAAACTTTCTAAAACTAAAGACAAAGAATCCTGAAAGCATTTCATGAAAAACAAAATACAACTTACAAATGGGCACCAATATGATCAAGTTCTGATTTGTTGTCAGAAACCATGCAGACAAGAAGGCAGTGGGATGACATACATAAAATTCAGAATGAAAAGAATTGTCAACCAAGGGTTATATATCCAGCAAAATTATCTTTCACATTGAACAGGGCTCCAAAGGTGGGAAGTGGAGTCAGTGTCTCCATTGCTCTTGGTTTTTGAGTGAGGATGACAATGGGAGAGATGAAGTACAAAGCTGAGACCACTGTCATGATTTATATGTCTCTCTATGCAGCCATGTATCCTGTGTTTAATTAGCTAGAACAAGCAAATCTATCTACAGCTTAGATACTGAGAGTGGCTTTCATTAAGGATGAAAAAGAAAATTCAGATCTGACAAAAGACATTATAAAAATTTTAGAGGAAAAAAAGGGTAGAAATTCACTTCACAGAGTCCCTTCTTCATATCGCAGGTGAAGATGTAGAAGAGTATATGATAGAACAACCAGAGCCAGAATTCCAGGACCTAAATGAAAAAGCATGAGCACTTCAAAAAATTCTCAGTAAGACCCTAGATGAGATCAATGACAGAGTACCATTTTTGCAGACACTGAAGGATATAGCTAGTGCAATAAAAGAACTTCTTGACATAGTGAATAATGTTTTCAAAAAATATCAATACCAGAATGGCAGGGCACTTGAACACCAAAAGAAAGAATTTGTAAATTACTCCAAAAATTTCAGTGATACCCTGAAAACCTGTTTAAAATATGGCAAGGTAATAAATGTGTTCATAAGTGCCAACCAACTAATTCATCAAACCAATTTGATACGTCAGACCTTCAAAACTGTGCGCTCAAGACAGAGCTCCAAAACACAAAAAAAAAAACTCTAACAAAATTGAAAAGAGAAATAGACAGTTCTACAATATTTGTAGGAGAGTTTAGCACATCATTTCTGAGGATGAACAGAACAACTAGAAAGAGACTCAATAAAGATGCAGAAGATACCAACTCAACCTCATAGATGTATTCAGAACACACCACCCAACAGCAGCACAGTACACATTCTTATTCAATGCACTTGGATCATTCTCCAGAATAGGCCATATTCTAGGCCACAAAGCAAGCATCAATAAATTAAAAAACGTTAACATAGTACAAAGCATTTTCTCTGACCATAACACTACAAAACTAGAAATCAACAACAGAAAGAGCAAGGAAAAAAATAAAATACATGGGAACTAAAAACACATTATTTTAAAACTACTGGGTCATAGAAGAAATTTAAACTGATATTTAAAATTCTTAGAATCAAATGAGAATGAAGACACAACATACCAAAACCTTGGACACAGCAAAAGCAGTGCCCAAAGGAAAATTTATAGCAATAAATTCACATATTAAAAAGAAGAAAGGTCAAAAATAAATAACTTGAACAAATAAAAAAGGAACAGCAAAAGAAGTCCACAGTCACAAAAAGAAAGGAAATAATAAAGATCAGAGTGGAAATAAATGAAATAGAAAAGCAATAGAAAAAAAATGAACAAAACTAGAAATTGGTTCTTTGAGAGGATCAATAAAATTGACAAACCACTGGCCAAACTGACCAAGGAAAAAACTGAGAAGACACAAATAACCAAAATAAGAAATGAAAGGGGTGACATTACAACAGAATGACCCAGATAAAGAGGATCACAATAGAATATTATGAAAAACTGTACTCCAACAAATTTGAAAACCTAGAGGAAATGGGAAAATTTCCAGGAACACACTACCTATCTAAACAAATAGAGGTAGAAAATCTAAATAGATCCATAACAAAAGAAGAAATTGAAGATGTCATAAGAAAACTCCCAACAACAACAACAAAAAAAGCCCCAGCCCAGATGGCTTCACTGCAGAATTCTATTAAACATTCAGAGAAGAGTTGACACCAATTCTACTCAAACTATTCTGGTACATAGAAAAGGAAGGGATACTCCCTAGCTTATTCTATGAAGCCTGCATAACCCTGATACCAAAGCCAGGCAAAGATATCACAAAAAAAAAAAATTACAGACCAGTATTCCTCATGAGTATAGACGCAAAAACTCTAAACAAAATTCTGGCCCAAAGACTACAACAACATATCAAAAAATAATATATTGTGATCAGGTGGAATTCATACCAGGATGCAAGCGTGGTTCAACATTAGAAAATTAATCAATGTAATTCACCACATAAATAAAACAAAGGAAAAGAATCATATGATCATGTCAATGAACGCAGAAAAGGCATTTGATAAAGTCCAACACACATTCCTGAAAAACAACTCTCAGCGTAATAGGAATAGAAGGGAAATTCCTCAACACAAGCATTATTCTCAATGGAGAGAGTTTGAAAGCATTCCCCTTGAGAATGGGAATGAGACAAGGATGCCCTGATTATCACCACTCTTATTCAATATTATAGTGGAAATCCTAACCAGAGCAAGAAGGCAAGAAAGGGAAATAAAGGGTATCCAAGCTGATGAAGAAGTAAAATGATCCCTATTCTCAGATGACATGATCTTATACATAGAAAATCCCGAAGACTCCACAAGAAAGTTACTGAAATTAATAGAAGGGCTCAGCAAAGTGGCAGAGTACAAGATCAACATACGAAAATCAGTTGAGTTCTTCTACATTAACAAGTAGAACTCTGAAAACGAAATCAAGAAAACAATACCATTTACAATAGCCCCCAAAAGGATAAAATATCTGGAAATAAATCTAACCAGGTACATAAAAGACTTATACAAGGAAAACTACAAAACATTACTGCAAGAAATCAAAAGAGACCTACATAAATGGAAAAACGTTCCATGCTCGTGGATTGGAAGACTTAACATTGTAAAAATGTCAATACCACCCAAAGCAATCTATAAATATTATGCAATCACAATCCAAATCCCAACAACATTCTTTAACAAAATGGGAAAACAAATCTCCCACTTTATATGGAAAGGAAAGAGGCTCCGAATAGCTAAAGCAATATTGAAGAAGAACAAAGTAGGAGGCCTCACACTTCCTGATCTCAGAAATTACTATACATCCACAGTAATCAAAACAATCTGGTACTGGTACAATGATAGACACATAGACCAATGGAACAGAATTGAGAACCCAGAAGTAAATCCATCCATCTAGGGACAGCTGATCTGCAACAAAGTGTCAAAGTCCATTCAATGGGGAAGAGACAGTCTCTTTAACAAATGGTGCTGGCAAAACTGGATATCCATTTGCAAGAAAATGAAACAGGATCTATACTTCACATTATACACAAAAACTAACGCAAAATGGATCAAAGACCTAAACGTTAAAACTAAAACTATGAAGTTCCTGGAAGATAACATAGGGACAAAGCCAGGGGTCCTAATTTTGGGCATAAATACACTATCAAATACAACTAAAAATCCACAAACAACAGAAGATAAACTAGATAACTAGGACGTCCTAAAAATTAAATACTTATGCTCATCAAGACTTTATCAAAAGAGTAAAAAGAGAATCTACAAACTGGGAAAATTTTTTGGTAACAACATATCTCATAAAGGTCTAATCTCTAAAATATATAGAAAATTTCAACAACTCAACAACAAAAAGACAAACAATCCCATCAAAAAATGGGCAAAAGACATGAACGAACTTCACCAAAGAGGACATTCAGGTGGCTAACAAACATGTGAAGAGATCGTTAGCCATTAGAGAGATGCAAAACAAAATAACAAATGCTGGCAAGGTTGTGGGGGGGATTGGAACTCTTATACATTGTTGTTGGGATTGTAAAATTGTACAACCACTATAGAAAATAGTGTGGTGCTTCTTCCTCAAAAAGCTAGAAATAGAAATACCTTATGATCTAGCAATCCCACTCCTAGGTATATTTCCTAAAGATATAAAAGCTGTGACACAAATATACGTATGCACACCCATGTTCACTGCAGCATTATTCACCATGGCAAAATGATGAAAACAACCTAAGTGCTCATCCATGGACAAATGGATAAACAAATTGTGGTAAATACATACAATGGAATACTAAGCAATGATAAAGAATAATGATGAGTTCATGAAACATCTTATAACATGGATGAATCTGGAAGATATTATGCTGAGTGAAGTATGTCAAACACAAAAGGACAAATACTACATGATATCAATTTTATGAAAAGTCAAGAATAGGGGAGGTGGGGCCAAGATGACAGAGTAGTCAGATGCTTCCTGCTGTCCCTTTTACAACTAACACCTGAAAAAACAAGTGAATTGATTGTATATGACAATCTGGGAGCCCAGAACATCAAAGACAAAGCTGAGGGGTCGAACTGAGTAGCAGAGGGAGGGAGAGACTGTTCAGAAGCAGTGAGGAATTGCCAGACATGATGTGCCTGGAACCAGCATCCTGCAGGCTGGATCAGCTGGCACAAATGGGCTGAGGCAAGCAGTAGCACTCAGGATGTGTTTTCCACATCAGGAGAAACCAAGCAGCGGAGAGTCTGCTCAAGCCTCCAGAACCAGGGAGAAGCAGCGCTCAGTCATCAAAAGATAAGTACAAGCGTTTAACCTACTGCGTGGGTCAAAAAAAGAAACCCGTTTGGGAAGTACCTCTCTCCCATTTACCTGTCCCCTCCCCACTCTGCTGCAGGTCCTGGTCTGGCTTCAGTGATTGCTGCAAACCCTGGGCCAGAACTAGGACCTATCGTGCTCCTTGATCCATTCTCCTGGCTTTGGAGAGGGAACAAATAAACAAACAGAAAAAAAAAATCTGCCAGCTCCCCTAAGCCAGGCACTCAGGGCAGGCACAGCCCTTTTGCCTAGGCAGAGGCATAAGGGGTCCATGGACTTTGAATGCCTTTCACCCCTGCATGCACCTGCCTGGGCCCATTTCAACAGTGCAGGCCCTCATTACCATAGTACAACAGGGTATATACCTGAAGCCTATTTCAACTACATCAGCTGTAAGGGGTAATGGCAGATTCATTACATTTAACACTGCCCTGCCCATTAAGCAGGGTCCTCACACACCCACATCAGGGACCTGAGGACTGGTGGCTCCACCCACTCCATCTAGCCTTCCACAACAGTGGTCCAACAATAAGTGGTGCCTCCCAGTTCTTACACCCAACAGCAGTGGGTGCCCAAAGTCCAGCTGCAAAACTCACCCACCTACATGCTCTAGGGAACAGGGACACACTTTCCTCCCAGACACTCAAGGGCAGCTGTTAGCCCCCTTCCTTACTCAGTGTGTGGCCCTCTACTACAGCTAGATACCTGTGCCTACTTCAATCACCCTTAGGACTGTAGGTGAGAGCCTGCACCACAAACTTGTTGACCGACTACCTGGACACCTGAACTGAATCCACACAAGAAAAGTAAACAGACTCCTGGGCTCACATACCTAGTAACAGATCTAACCACCTGGTAACAGGATGTGAGAGTTTTAAAGACGCCAATAATCAAATTAGCTCACACAAGCAGCCTATTTGGGCATATCAAAACAAAACAAAACAAGAAGCTAGGACACAGTAAGCAAACATAAAATAAATAAATACAATAACTTACTGATGGCTCGGAGACAACAGTCAATATCAAATCACATAACGAGGCAGACCACAATGGCTTCAGCAAGCTCCCAAAATAAAGAATCAAGAAATTTTCTGGAGGAAGAGAATTTCTTGGATTTACCAGAGGTCGAATTCAAAAGATTAATATACAGAACTCTTCAAGAGATCAGGAAGGAGATCATGCAAAACTCAAAACAAGCCAAGGAACACAGAGACAAAGCAATAGAGGATCTTAAGAAGGTTATTCAAGAGTATAATCACAAATTTAATAGGCCGCAAGAATCCATAGAGAGACAGCAAATAGAAATTCGGAAGATAAACAATAAAATTTCAGAATTAGACAACTCAATAGAAAGTCATAGGAGAAGAATTGAGGCAATGGAGGTCAGAATTAGCGAGATTGAAGATAAAGCACTTGACACCAACTTGTCTGAGGAAAAATCAGATAAAAGGATTTTAAAAAATTGAAGAAACCCTAAGAATTGTGTGGGACTCTATCAAGAGAATGACCTACAAGTGATTGGAGTACCAGAACACAGGGGAACAACAGAAAATACATAGAGAATTGTTGAAGATTTGTTGGCAGAAAACTTCCCTGGTATCATGAAAGATGACAAGATATCTATCCAAGATGCTCATTGAACCCCACATAAGGTAGATCCCAAAAGAAAGTCACCCAGACATATTATAATCAAACTTTCCAAAACCAAAGATAAAGAGAGAGCTTTAAGAAAGGGATAAATGAAAAGTCATCTACCAAGGAGCGTCAATAACACTAAGCCCGGAATACTCAGCAGAAACCATGCAGGCAAGAAGGCAATGGGATGACATATATAAAGCCTTGAAGGAAAAAAATTGCCAGCCAAGAATTATAGATCCAGCAAAATTGTCTCTCAAATATGATGGTGAAATTAGGGTATTTCCAGATAAACAGCAGATTAGGGAATTTGCAAAAACCAAACCAAAATTACAAGAAATACTAAAGGGATTCCTCTGGTTAGAAAATCAGTAATGTCAGATAATAATCCAAGAATAGAACACAGGACAGAGCAACCAGGTATCAACCCAGATAGGGAAGTCGCAAAAATAAATAAAAGCTAAAACACTGAAAATAGGGAAACAGAAATGTCAATATGTAAAACATTAAAACAAAAAAAAGAGGAACTAAATAAGTAGATTTTTCATACAGAGAGGAAGTCAAGGCGATATAAAGAAATAAAAGACTGGTTTAAACTTAGAAAAATAGGGGTAAATATTAAGGTAACCACAAAGGAAACTAGCGATCCTACACATCAAAATAAAAAACAAGAAAAACGTAAACACACAGCAAATACAAAATCAATAACAATGAAAAGATGAAAACAAAATACATAAAGAAAAACAACTCAGCACAGAAAATTAAATGGAACACAAACACTGTCAAAAACACACAAAAAAAAAACATCAAAATGACAGCACTAAATTCATACCTATCAATAATTACACTGAATATAAATGGACTAAACGCAGCAATAAAGAGAAAGAGACTGACAGATTGGATAAAAAAACACCATCCGTCTATATGCTGCCTACAAGAGACACACCTTAGACTTAAAGACACAAACAAACTAAATCTCAAACATGGAAAAAAATACATCAAGCAAGCAACACTCAAAAAAGAGCAGGAGTGGCAATATTAAACTCTGACAAAATAGACTTTAAAGTAAAATCCACCACAAAGGATAAGGAAGGACACTATATAATGATTAAAGGGTCAATACACCTGGAGGATAAAACCATAATATATATCTACCCACCCAATGACAGGACTCCAAAATGCATAAAGCAAACTCTAACAGCACTGAAAAGAGAAATAGACAGTTCTGCAATAATAGCAGGAGACTTCAACACACTGCTTTTGGTGAAAGAACATCCAGAAACAAGCTCAATAAAGACACAGAAGATCTATATGCCACCATCAACCAACTTGATCTCATAGACATATACAGAATGTTCCACCCAACAGCAGCCAAGTATGCTTTCTTTTCCAATGCACATGTAACACTCTCCAGAATAGACCACGTATTAGGCCACAAAGCAAGCCTCAACAGAATCCAAAACATCAAATATTACGAAGCATTTTTTCTGACCATAAAGCCATAAAAGTAGAAATCAATAACAGAAAAAGCAAGGAAAAAAATCAAACACATTGAAACAGAATGACACCTTTCTCAACAACTACTGGGTTATAGAAGAAATTAAGCACAGAATGAAGAAATTCACAGAATCAAATGAAAATGAAAACACTTCCTACCAGAGCCTTTGGGATACAGCAAAAGCAGTGATCCGAGGTCAGTTTAGAGCAATAAATACACACATCCAAAAAGAAGAAAGGGCAAAAATCAAAACATTAACCATGCAACTTGAACAAATAGAAAGCAGCAAAAGAAGCCTTTGGGCACCAGAAGAAAGGAAATAATAAGAACTAGAGCAGAATTAAATGAAATAGAGAATAGAAAAACAATTGAAAGAGTTAACATGACCAAAAGTCGGTTCTTCGAAAAGATCAACAAAATAGACAACCCATTGGCCAAACTGACAAAAGAAAAACAGCAGAGGAAGCAAATAACCCAAATAAGAAATGAGATGGGCAATATCACATCAGACCCAACTGAAATTAAAAGAATCAGAATACCATGAAAAATTGTACTCCAAAAAATTTGAAAACCTACAGGAAACAGGCAAATTTCTAGAAAAACTTTACCTACCCAAGCTAACACAAACAGAGACAGAACAACTAAATAAATCTTTAACAAAAGAAGAGATTGAAGTGGTAATTTAAAAACTCCCAACAACAACAAAAAAAAAGCCCTGGCCCTGAGGGCTTCACTGGAGAATTCTACCAAACTTTCACAGAAGGGTTATCACCACTACTACTAAAGGTATTTCAGAGCATAGAAAAGGACAGAATACTCCCAACTCGTTCTATGAAGCCAGCATAACCCTGATACCAACATCAGGTAAAGACATCACAAAAAAGAAAATTACAGACCAATAACCCTCATAAACAAAGATGCAAAAATCCTGAATAAAATTCTAGCCAATAGAATTCAACAACGTATCGAAAAAATAATTCACCATAACCAAGTGTAATTCATATCATGTATGCAGGGATGGTTCAACATTAGAAAAACAATCAATGTAATCCATCACATAAATAAAACAAAAGACAAGAACCACATGATCTTATCAATTGATGCAGAAAAGGCATTAGGCAAAGTCCAACACCCATTCATGATAAAAACTGTTAACAAAATAGGAATAGAAGGGAAATTCCTTAACATAATAAAGGGCATTTGTACAAAGCCAACAACCAACATCATCTTAAATGGAGAGAGTCTGAAAGCATTCCACTCGAGAACAGGAACCAGACAAGGTTGCCCTTTGTCACCACTCTTATTCAACATTGTGCTGGAGGTCCTAGCCAGAGCAATTAGGCTAGAAAAAGAAATAAAGAGCATCCAAATTGGTAAGGAAGAAGTAAGATTATCCCTATTTGCAGATGATATGGTCTTATACACAGAAAACCCCAAAGAATCCACAAGAAAACTACTGGAACTAATAGAAGATTTCAGCAACATATCAGGATACGAGAAAAACATACAAAAATCAGTTGGATTCCTCTACACCAACAAGGAGAACTTCAAGAGGAAATCACCAAATCAGTACCATTTACAATAGCCCCCAAAAAGACAAAATACTTAAGGAATAAATCTAAACAGAGACGTAAAAGACCTATACAATGCAAACTACAAGACACTACTTCAAGAAACCAAAAGAGACCTACATAAGTGTAAAAACATACCTTGCTCATGGATAGGAAGACTCAGCATTGTGAAAACGTCAATTCTACCCAAAGCTATCTACAGATACAATGCAATCTGGATCCAAATTACAACGGCATTTTTAATGACGTGGAGAAAAATATCACCGACTTCATCTGGAAAGGGAAGAGGCCCCGGATAAGTAAAGCATTACTCAAGAAGAAGAACAGAGTGGGAGGTCTCACACTACCTGGTTTTAGAACCTATTATACTGACACGGTAATCAAAACACCCTGGTACGGGTACAACAACGGATACATAGACCAATGGAACAGAATTGAGAATCCAGACGTAAATTCATCCACCTATGAGCAGCTGATATTTGACAACTGCCCATAATCCATTAACTGGGGAAAAGACAGTCTCTTTAACAAATGGTGTTGGTATAACTAGATATTCATCTGCTAGAAAATGAAGCAAGACCTGTACCTCACACCATGCACAAAAACTAACTCAAAATGGATCAAAGACCTAAATATAAAATCTAATACAATAAAGATCATGGAAGAAAAAATAGGGACAATGCTAGGAGCCCCAATACATGGCATAAACAGTATACAAAACATAACTAACAATGCACAAACACAAGAAGAGAAACTAGATAACTAGGAGCTCCTAAAAAATCAAACACTTATGCTCATCAAAAGACTTTACTAAAGGAGTAAAAAGACAACCTACAGACTGGGAAAAAAAAATTGACTACGACATATCCGATCAGGGTCTAGTCTCTAAAATCTACAAGATACTGCAAAACTTCAGCAACAAAAGGACAAATAGCCCAATTAAAAAATGGGCAAAGGATATGAACAGGCACTTCACCAAAGAAAACATTCAGGCAGCTAACAGATACAGGAGGAAATGCTCACGATCATTAGCAATTGGAGGAATGTAAATCAAAACTAAAATGAGGTACCATCTCACCCTAACAAGGCTAGCATTAATCCAAAAAACACAAAATAATAAATGTTGGAGAGGTTGTGGAGAGACTGGAACACTTATACACTGCTGGTGGGAATGCAAGATGGTACAACCACTTTGGAAATAAATTTGGTGCTTCCTTAAAAAGCTAGAAATAGAAGTACCATATGATCCAGTAATCCCACTCCTTGGAATATATCCTAGAGAAATAAGAGCCATCACATGAATAGATATATGCACCCATGTCCACTGTAGCACTGTTCACAACAGCAAAAAGATGGAAACAGCCTAGGTGCCCGTCAATGGACGAATGGATAAACAAATTATGGTATATTCACACAATGGAATACTACACAACAATAAAGAACAACGATGAATCCATGGAACCTCTCATAACATGGATGAATCTGGAAGGCATTATGCTGAGTGAAATTAGTCAGTTGCAAAAGGACAAATATTGTATGAGACCACTATTATAAGAACTCAAGAAAAGGTTTAAACACAGAAGAAAACATTCTTTGATGGTTACAAGTGTGGGGAGGGAGGGAGAGGGGTATTCACTAACTAAATAGTAGACAAGAATTATCTTAGGTGAAAGGAAGGACAACACACCATACAGGGGAAGTCAGTTCAACTGGAGTAAACCAAAAGCTGAGAAGTTTCCTGAACACAACTAAACACTTTAAGGGACAGAGTAGCAGGGGCAGGGGTCTGGGGACCATGGTTTCAGGGGACTTCCAGGTTAACTGGCATAACAAAGTTTATTAAGAAAATGTTCTGCATCCCACTTTCATGAGTGACGTCTGGGGTCTTAAAAGCTAGTGAGCAGCCATCTACAGTGCATCAACCGGTCCCAAACCACCTGGAGTAAAGGAGAATGAAGAAAACCAAAAACACAAGGAAAATATTAGCACAAGAGGCAAAAGGGCCACATAAACCAGAGACTCCATAAGCCTGGGACCAGAAGAACTAGATGGTGCCTGGCTACCACCAATGACCACCCTGACACGAACACAACAGAGAGTCCTTTACAGAGCAGGAGAGAAGTGGGGTGCAGAACTCCAATTCTAGTAAAAAGACCAGACTTGATGGTCTGACTGAGACTGGAGTAACCGCAGAAGACATTGCCCCCGGGCTCTCTGTTGGCCCAGAACTGAAACCACTCCTGAAGACAACTCTTTGAACAAAGATTAGACTGGACTATAAGACATAAAATAATACCCGTGCAGAGTGTGCTTCTTAGTTCAAGTGGATACGCGAGACTAAATGGGCAGCTCCTGTCCGGAGGCGAGATGGGAGGGCAAAAAGGGATAGGAGCTGGCTGAATGGACACAGGGAATCTTGGGTGGGGAGGGGGAATGTGCTGTCACATTATAGGGATAGCAACTAGGGTCACATAACAATGTATGTATAAATTTTTGTATGAGAAACTAACTTGAGCTGTAAACTTTCACCTAAAGCATAATTAAAAAGAATTTTTTTAAGTCAAGAATAGGTATATCCATGAGTGAGAATAACAGCACAGTTGGAAGAGCGTAGTCAATGTCACTGAACTGTGCATGTAGAAATTTTTGAAACGGTGTATCTTTGGCCATCTGTAATTTTCATCAAAAAAAAAGGTTGAGAATTTAGAGGCTTAATACGTTGTGGGGTTGTTAACCAATGTCATAGAACAACATGTGTACTACTATTTCATGAGAAACTATTTGCTCTGTAAGCTTTCACCTGAAGTACAATAAAATATATATTAAAAAAAAAAAAAAAGAATAGGTATATCCAGAGAAAGCAACATTCTTTGATAGTTATCAGGGATGGGAGGGGGAGGGAGGGGGAGTCACTTACTAGATAGTAGACACATGTTAATTCTAGTGATTTGGAAAAGCAATACACAATATTGGGGAAGTCAGCACAACTTGACCAAGGTAAATGAAGACACAGAGAGGTACACAGGAATAAAGGACAACTATGGTAAATGCTATAACATATACAATTTTGCAACAACAGTAATAGCAAGCAAGAAATATGTGAGTGGTTACATAGGTAGATATGCATGCTCTATGGGTTTGGAAGGCATATGGGACTATATGTATATTTATGGGCATATTTATATACATGTTTGTATGTGCTGCATATATATTCATATATGTAATAAAGCACATAGGAAGCATAGTTCTGAATACTTCTTAGATATACCCAAACACCTCATGGGTTTGATTTACTGGGTTTGAAGCCTCTGGACCATGGTCTTGCGGGACAACTAGGTCAATTGGCATAATTTAGTTCATAAAGATAATGTTCTACATCCTAGTTTGGTGAGTAACATCTGGGGTCTTAAAAGCTTGAGAGCAGCCATCTAAGATACAACTATTGGTCTCTTCCCATGTGGAGCAAAGGATAGCGAAGGAAACCAAAGACTGAAGGAAGAAATTAGTCCACAGGACTAATGGCCCACATGAACCACAGCCTCTTCCAGCCTGAGACCAGAACTAGATGGTGCCCAGTTACCACTACAGAACGTTCTGATGAGGAACACAGTAGAAGTTCCCAATTAGGGTGGGAGAAAAATGCAGAACAAAACTCAAAAAGATTGCTTTTACTGGACTAATAGAAACTAGAAGAAGCCCCAAGGTTATCACCCTAAGATACCCTTTTAACTTGGAACTGAAGCCACTCCCAGAAGTCACCTTTCAGTCAAATAATAGATTGGCCTATAAAATAAACAATAAAGGAGGAGTATACTCCTTTAAAAATCAACTAGACAAGATCAAATGGTCAATATTTACACAAAAGCAAAGATGAGAAGGCAAGGAGGGGCAGGGAAACTGGATGGATGGAAACAGGGCAGGTGGGATGGAAATGGTGAGAGTGCTGACACATTATGGAGATTGTAACCAAATGTCACAGGACAATTTGTGTATGAATTGCTGAATGGAAATCTAATTTGCTGTGTAAACTTTCACGTAAAACACAATAAAATATTTTTTTAAAAGTCTATTCTAAAAAAGAATAAAGGATTCATATTAACTTCTATACTAAGAAACTAGAAAAAGAAGACCAAATCAAACCAAAGTAAGCAGAAAAAGGAAATAATAAAGATAAGAGTGGAAATCAATGACATTAAAAGTAGTAAAACAATAGAGAAAAACCAAAAGCTAGTTCTTTGAGAATTAATAAGCCTTTTACCAGACTTATCAGGGAAAAAACAAAAAGAGAAATATAACACAAATTATCAGTATAAAAAAATGAGAGAGATAAACCTACAGACATTAAAAGCACAATAAGGGAATACCACGAATAACTTTATGCTGATGAATTTGAAGACTTAGGTGAAACAGAAAAGTTTCTTGAAAGACACAAACTACCAAAGCTCACTCAAGAAGAGATAGATAACAGAACAGCCCTAAAGTAATTAAAGAAATTGAAACTGTAGCTTAAAATCTTCTCACAAACAAAACTCCAGACCAAGATTACTTTTTCTGGTGAGTTCTATCAAACATTTAAGGAAAAAATAATACAAATTCTACAATCTCTTCCAGAAAATTGAAGACAAAATTCAACATCTATTCCAGATTTAAAAAAAAAAAAAAAAAAGGCTCAGCAAACTAGGAAAGAATAGAACTTCCTCATCTTGATCTACAAAAAAGCCACAGCCAACATCATACTTTCTGGCGAAGGACTGAATGCTTTCCCTCTAAGATCAGGAACAAGGCAAGGATGGCCACTCTCACCACTTCTATTCAACATTTTACTGAATGCCCTAGTCAGTACAATAGGCAAGAAGAAAGAAATAAAGGCATCTAGACTGGAAAAGAAGTAAAACTGTCTTACAGATGATATGGATCGCCTATCTAGAAAATTCTATGCCATCTACAAAAAAAAGCTACTAGAACTAATAATAGTTGGTTTTAGCAAGGCTTCAGGGTAGAAAATCAATATATGGAAATCTATTTTATTTCTTTATACTAGTAACAAATAATCAGAAATCAAATTTTTAAAATAATACCATTTACAATAACATAAAAAATGAAATAAACATAAATCTGAAAGAAAGAGATGCAAGATATGTACACTGAAAACTACAAAACATTGCTGAGAAAGATTAAAAAGACCAAAATAAATGAAGAAACATACCATGTTGATGGGTCAAAGAAGCAATATTGTTAATATGTCAGTTGTCTCCAAATTGACCCATAGATTCAATGCAATACCAATCAAAATCACAGGAGAAATTTCTGTAAAAATGGATAAACTGATCATAAAATTCATATAGAAATGAAAAGAATCTAGGATAGCCAAAACAACTTTAAATAAGAACAATTTTGAAGAACTAACAGTACGTGATTTCAAGACTTACTATAGTTACGGTAATCAAAGAAACATGGTATTGATATAAAGTGAGAGAAATAGATCAATGAAACAGAATAGAGAGCTCATAAATAGATACATATACAGATCAAAGATCAAAGACCACAGCCTTCAGTATGGATTATACCGCAACATAAAGAAAACAGAAGTCCTCACAACTGGACCAATAAGCAACATTATGATAAACAGAAAAAGGATTGAAGTTGTCTAGGATTTCATTTCATTGGATCCACAATCAACACCCATGGAAGCAGCACTCAAGAAACCAAATGACACATTGCATTGGGCAAATCTGCTCCAAAAGACCTCTTTAAAGTGTGAAAAAGCAAAGATGTCCCTTAAAGGACTGAGGTGTGCCTGACCAAATCCATGGTGTTTTCAATCACCTCATACGCAAGTGAAAGCTGGACAATGAATAATGAAGACTGAAGAAGAATTGATGGCTTTGAATTATGGTGTTGGTGAAGAACATGGAATATACCCGTAGACTACCAGAAGAAGGAATAGCCAGACTGCACATTAGAAGCAAGGATGGCGAGACTTCATCTCACATACTTTGGACATGTTATCAGGAGGGACCAGTCTCTGGAGAAGGACATCTTGATTGATAAAGTAGAGGGTCAGTGAAAAAGAGGAAGACCCTCAATGAAATGGATTGACACAGTGGCTGCAACAATGGGATCAAGCACAACAACACTTGTGAGAATGGCACAGGACGGGGCAGTATTTCGTTCTGTTGTATATATATGGTCACTATGAGTCGGAACCAACTGGACAGCACCTAACAACAACAACATATGTATATCATATAAAGATGCAAGGGCAATACAGCAAAGAAAGTATAATTTTTCAATAAATGATGCTGGAACAGTTATATTTCCATGTGCAAAATAAAGAAATTTGATGCATACCTCCCACCATATATAAAAATAACTGAAAATGATCATAGACCTAAATGTAAAACCCAAAACGATAAAACTTGTAGAAGAAAGCATCGGAGAAATTTATGTGACCTTATGTTAGACAAAGATTTCTTAGATATTACACCCATAAGCACAATGCATAAAAGAAAAAAAAATTGATAAATTGGAGTTCACCATAATTACAAACTTCTGCTCTTTGAAAGACACTGTTAAGGGAACAAAAAGACAAGCTACGGACTGGGAGAACATATTTACATGTCTTGTATCCAGAATGTCTAAGGATCTCTCAAAAGTCAATAATAAGGAACAATTCAATTTTAAAAATAAACAAAAGTGACTAATGGACCACAGCTACCACGGCTTCCACCAGACTGAGTCCAGTACAACTAGATGGTCCCCAGCTACCACCACTGACTGCTCTGACAAGGATCACAACAGAAGGTCCTAGAGAGAGCTGGAGAAAAATGTAGAACAAAATTCTAACTCACCAAAAAAAAAGACCAGATTTACTGGTCTGACAGAGACTGCAGAAACCCTGAGAGTATGGGCCCCAGACACCCTTTTAGCTCAGTAATGAAGTCACTCCTGAGGTTCACCATTCAGCCAAAGATTAGACAGCCCAATAAAACAAAACAACACTAATGGGGCACAACAGTCCAGGGACAAGGACTAGAAAGTGGGAGAGGACAGGAAAGCTGGTAATAGGGAACCCAAGGTCGAGAAGGGAGAGTGTTGACGTGTTGTGGGGTTGTTAACCAGTGTCATAAAACAATATGTGTACTAACTGTTTAATGAGGAACTATTTGTTCTGTAAACCTTCATCTAAAGTACAATAAAAAATTTAAAAAATAAAATAATAAAAATTTTAAAAAAACAAAAATATAAAAATAAACAAAAGCTTTGAACAGACACTTCACCAAAGAGTATACAAGATGAAAAAATAAGCACATAAAAAGATACTTGCTCAACATCATTAGTCATTAGGGAAATGCAACTTAAAACCACAATAAGAAACCACTACACAACTATTAGAATAGGTAGAATTTTAAAAATCAACCATACCAAATGTTTGTGAAATATTTGAGAACACTAAATGATAAAATGGTACAACCACTTTGGAAAGTAATTTGGGAGTTTCTTTAAAAGGCAAACTTACAACTAATATCTAAACCAATAATTCCATTTCTAGGTATTTACCCAAGAGAAATGAAAGCGTATGTCTACATAAAAGTTGTTCATAAACGTTCCTAGAAGCTTTACAATTAATAGCTGAAAACTGGAACCTCTGAAGTGCTAACTTCTTCATGTGTTCATTTTACAAGTATTTAACACCACTTCTTAAGGAAGACCTACAATCAGAAGGCTCCAGAGCTGGTGTGGTAGGATAACATATAAAGTATTACATTTTGGCAGACTTAGAAAGTAAGCATCAAATTGCACGTTCTGTTCCCCTGCAACCACCTACACGTGGACTTCTGAAAACAAAGACACTAGATGCTGATCTGCTGGGTTCAAAGAACACTCCAGTTGTGAGACAAAAAAGGGTATTATAGATCAACCAGAGGAACAGGTTTCCCTTCCCACCCCACCTGTCACTGCCCCAGCTGCAATGGAAGAGAAAAGGAGAAGGGAGATAGCAAGGAATGAGCTCAAAGCCTCCATCTCCTCTCCCGTTCGTGTTTCGTGGAGGAAAGGTAGGTCTGAAACACAGTACCCCATTAGATTGAGGTAAGCAAGAGAGTAGAGAAGTCTAGCTGGGTTTTAAGAGCAGCAGCCAGGAATACAAATCTTATACCACTGGAAATAGGAAAGGCAAGAGACAGCCCCCAGACAACGCTCTGAGTTTCTCTCAGGCCAAACGTGACCTGAAAGGGATCCAAATGTCCCCATATGACCAAGTAGGATTTAAACAAGCAGTTACACATGCCAGGGGATCACTGAGAAAGGAGTGAGAGCCTGGGCTCCCTGCCAAGGGCCCAAGGGAAGTTGAGGCCAGAACTTCAGGCAGATATCCCTGCCAGGAACTACCTGGCACCCACAGATCTGCAGGTTGTTACCTGCTGGGGCGTGTGACAGGGACTTTTAAGGATTTCATTTTACTTGGATCCACAATCAACGCCTATGGAAGCACAGTCAAGAAATCAAACAATGCATTGCACTGGGCAAATCTATAGCAAAAGTCCTCTTAAAGTGTTAAAAAGCAAAGAAGTCACCTTGAGGACTAAGGTGCACCTGACCCAAGTCATGGTGTTTTCAATCACCTCATATGCATGTGAAAGCTGGACAATGAATAAGGAAGACTGAACAAGAACTGATGCCTTTGAAACATGGTATTGGCAAAGAATATTGAATATACCATGTACTGCCAGAATGATGAACAAGTCTGTCTTGAAAGAAGTACCGCCAGAATGCTCTTTAGAAGCAAGGATGGTGAGATGTCACCTCACTTACTTTGAACATGTTATCAAGAGGGATCAGTCCCTGGAGAAAGATATCATGCTTGGTAAAGTAGAAGGTCAGCGAAAAAGAGGAAAACTCTCAACAAGAATTGACACAGTGGGCTGTTCCGGCAAGATGGCGCTCTAGGCAGAAACGCCATGCCATCCCTCCACAGCAAAGATCCGAAAAACTAAGCCAAACAGAGAATGCAATAATCCTGAAACCCTAGAACATCAAATGAAGAGATAAAGAACTCAGCCGAGCACCAAATGGAGTGAGAATACTGAAAGAGAACAGAGAGCGAGGAGAGATTCATGCAGAGGTCCCCTACCAGCTAACGCAGTGCAGATCCACCATCTTGGACTCCTATCGGAGACCAGCAAACGGGGGTATGAGAAAGCAGCCTCACGGAGCGTCCAGTGGGAGACAAAACAGCCGGTAATTTGCGGTGTGCGCTTTCGCACCCCCCACCCCTCTTCGCCCCAGCTGGGGCTCCTCTGCTTCCCACGGCCACAGTCTCTTGACTGGAAAGGGCCGGCTGCTTGGATTCCACACACCCAAGCGGGTGGCTCTCTGGGTGCCATTTGTTGGCTGCTAGTGTTGCTTTTTTTTTCTGCTTCTTTTGATTTCTCACTTGCCTCTCGCCGCCTCCCCCTCCTTTTGCTCGGATGCCTGGCTCCAAGCGCCATCTTTGCTTCTTCCTGTGGGGCTGTGGGGCTCCATTCCAGTGTGCAGCTGCTCCCCGGTCTGGGCTGCCGCACTGGTGGGATCCTGGGGCTTTTGTTTGTTTGTTCCTCTGCTTCCCACGGCCACAGTCTCTTGACCGGGAAGTGCCGGCTGCTTGGATTCCACACACCCAAGCAGGCAGCTCTCTGGGTGCCATTTGTTGGCTGCTAGTGTTGCTTTTTTTTTCTGCTTCTTTGATTTCTCACTTGCCTCTCGCCACCTCCCCCTCCTTTCACTCAAGTGCCTGGCTCCATGTGCCATCTTTACTTCTTCCTGAGGGGCTCCAGAGCACTGGCAATTTTTGATATACGCTTTGCCACTCTCCACCCTTCTTCACCCACACTCGGCCTCCTCTGCTTCCCGCAGACACAGTCTCTTGTCCAGAAACACCAGCCTGCACTGGCTGGCTCTCTGAGTGCCATTTGTTGGCTGCTGGTGTTGCTTTTTTTCTTTTTCTGCTTCTTTGGATTTCTTGCTTGCCTCTCGCCACCTCCCCCTCCTTTTGCTTGAGTGCCTGGCTCCTTGTGCCATCTTTGCTTTTTCCTGAGGGGCTGCGGAGCTCCATTCTAGTGTGGAGCTGCTTCCCGGTCTGGGCTACCCTGCTGGTGGGATCCTGGGGCTTTTCTTTGTTTTGAATTGTTTGTTTTCTTTTCCTTTTCTTTAGTTGGGAGCCCTTTCTGGCCAGGTGGAGCTGCGTGGCAAGGAACTCCCCTTCGGCTTCCACAGACGTGCAGAGGGATCCCTGAGGACATTTCTTTTTTCATTGTTTTTTTTTTTCTTGTTTTTTTTGGGGGGGGGGCCTTTCTTGTTCTTTTTTTTATTTGTTTTGTTTTCTTTTCCCTCTTTTTCCCTTTTGTCTTTCTTCATTGCTCAGTTTCTTGTGTCTCTATATCTTCCTTCTCTTTATGATCCCTGAATACCACGCATTGTATGCCTCTGCGCCTTCTGGCCAGGCTGTGCTGCGACACCTGAGAGCTACTTTCCCAGACCTCATAGCTGCATCGGTGGGATCCCTGGGAACTTTGCGGTTCTTTAACCTTTCTGATTTTTATTTGTTCATTCTTTTCTTTTCTTCCTCTTCCCCCTTCTGTTTTTCTCTATTTCGTAGTCTCTCATCTCTCCATTCCAATGGCAAGCTCCCCTAGCATTCTTTTTCATTTGTTTGTATGATTTTTGGCTCCTGTTCCTCTCTCCTTTCTCCCATATCCAGTTAAGCTCCACACATAACCATCTCCCCACTGCATCCTGCCTACCTGCACCGTGCGCTTGACATCACACCACCAAGCAGTGCAGGCACGGCCTACTGGAACCTGCCCAGCACTGATTACCGACCCACCCTGGTGGCTGTAATGAGTGTCACAAACAACCCCTCCCAGTGGTGCCTCTTCAGCTAGACCTGCCCTGCTGTACCATATCCAAGTGACTGAACCTGCCAGTTGGAGAAGGAAGTGAAAAGTATTGAGCGCACAGATGAGCAAACAACAAACAGCACGCAGTCCACCTGCTCAGACACACTCAAATTTTTTTTTTTTAAAAAAAGGGACGAAACAAACAAATCTACAATCAATAAATGAGAGACATATCTACTGAATGGCCCGAAAACAGAAAACAATATCAAAACATTTACAAAAACAGGACAGGATGGTTCCAGTAGGCGTACAAATTAAAACACCAGATGACTCTCCTGTGGAAGAAAATGCGCTAGAAGTACCTGATAGGGAATTCAAATCTCTGATACTCAGAATCTTCCAAGAACTGAGGCAAAAAGGTGACAAACATGAGAAAAAAATAGACAAATTCATGGAAAATACAGACAAAAAATTGGAAGAATTCAGGAAGATGATGCAGGAAAAAAATGCCAAAATAAATTCACAACTAGAAATTATAAAAAAACAACAATTAGAAATCCAAAAGATAAACAAGATTTCAGAAATAGATGATGTCGTAGAAGGGCTGAGAAGCAGATTTGAAACCGTGGAAGACAGGATCAGTGGAATTGAAGACAAACACTTGGATACAACTCTGTTTCAGGAAAAGTCAGAAAAAAGAACAAAGAAAAATGAAGAGACCCTGAGAGTTATGTGGGACACAATTAAAAGCAAAAATTTATGAGTGATTGGCATTCCAGAACAGGGGGAGAAAACAGAAAACACAGAGAGGATCACTGAGGAACTGCTGGCAGAAAACTTCCACAATATCATGAAAGATGAAAAGCTGACCATCCAAGAAGCTCAACGAACCCCATATAGAAGAGACCCCTAAAGAAAATCACCAAGGCATATCATATTCACACTCGCCAAAACCACAGACAAACAAAGAATCCTGAGAGCAGCTCGTGAAAAACAAGAAGTCACATACAGAGGAGAAACAATACAACTAAGCTCAGATTATTCGGCACAAACCATGCAGGCAAGAAGGCAGTGGGATGACATATATAAAATCTTGAAAGAAAAAAATTGTCAGCCAAGAATAATATATCCTGCAAAACTCTCATTCAAATTTGTTGGTGAAATTAGGTCATTTCCAGATAAACAGAAACTAAGGGAATATCTAAAAGTCAAACCAAACTTACAAGAATTATTAAAGGGAGTTCTTCGATCTGAGGACAAACAGCTTCAGCCCTCAGGCAGGACCTAGGACGCAGGATCGTATGAGCCAGATACCAACCTAGGAAATGAACTCTCGAGGACTATCCAAAACCAAAAGAAATACAACAGGGAATCAGAGCAGTCAATCAATGGATGACAACAACATCAAAACAATGAAAGAGGGACTAAATGGCAAAGGTATAGAACCTTCTAATGGAGAGGAAGGCAAGGCGATACCAAGTAAGGGTAGACTGCTTTAAACTTACAAAGATAAGGGTAAAATTCATGGTAACTACAAAGAAAGTTAACAAACCAACTCATAAAAATAAAGACAAAAAACATAAAGTCTCAGCAAAAACAAAACCTACAAAAACAAAAGAAATGAACACAAAATCCACAAACAAAAGTAACTCAGCACAAGAGAGTAAGAAGAACAAAGAAAACTTCAGCATCACAAAAAAAAGCACTACAAAATGACAGCAACAAACTCACATCTATCAATAATTACACTGCATGTAAATGGACCCAATGCACCCATAAAGAGACAGAGAGTCACAGAATGGATAGGAAAACAGGATCCATCAATATGCTGTCTACAAGAGACACCTTAGAAACAAAGATGTGAATTTATTAAAAGTCAAAGGTTGGAAAAAAATATATCAAGCTAACAACTACCAAAACAGAGCAGGTGTGGCAATTCTAATCTCAGATAAAATAGACTTTAAAACGAAATCTACCATAAAAGACAAAGAAGGACACTTTATAATGATTAACGGGATGATCCATCATGAAGACTTAACCATAATAAACATCTACACACCCAATGACAGGGCTCCAAAATACATAAAACAAACTCTAACAACACTGAAAAGAGAAATTGACAGTTTCACAATAATAGTAGGAGACTTCAACACACCACTCTCAGTAAAGGACAGAACAACTAAGAAGAAACTCAGCAAAGATACAGAAGACCTAAAGGGCACAATCAGCCAACTTGACCTCACAGACATATACAGAACACTCCATCCAACCGCTGCAAAGTACACATTCTTTTCCAATGCACACGGAACGTTCTCCAGAATATACCACATCTTAGGCCACAGAGCAATCCTCAACAAGATCCAAAACGCTGAGATAATTCAAAATATCTTCTCTGACCACAATGCCATCAAGGTAGAAATTAACACTAGAAAGAGCAAGGGAAAAAAATCAACTACATGGAAACTGAATAATACCCTGCTTACACATCAGTGGGTAATAGAAGAAATCAGAGATGGAATCAAAAAATTCCTAGAATCAAATGAGAATAAAAACACATCATACCAAAACCTCTGGGACACAGCAAAGGCAGTCCTCAGAGGACAATTTATAGCAATAGATGCACATATCAAAAAAGAAGAAAGGGACAAAATCGAAACATTAACTACAGAACTCAAACAAATAGAAAGAGAACAGCAAAAAAAGCCCACAACCACTGGAAGAAAGGAAATAGTAAAGATCAGAGCAGAAATAAATGAAATAGGGAACAGAAAAACAACAGAAAGAATCAACAAAACCAAAAGTTGGTTCTTTGAAAGAATCAACAAAATCGACAAACCACTGTCCAGACTGACAAAAGAAAAACAGGAGAGGACACAAATAACCCAAATAAGAAATGAAATGGGGGACATTACAACAGACCCAACTGAAATAAAAAGGATTATAACAGAATAATATGAAAAACTATACTCCAACAAATTTAAAAACCTACAGGAAATGGATAAATTTCTAGAAACACACGGCCTACCCAAACTACAACAAAGTGATGTTGAAAATCTGAACAGACCCATAACAAGAGAAGAGATTGAAGAGGTAATAAAAAAAACTCCCAACCAAAAAAAGCCCTGGCCCAGATGGCTTCACTGGAGAATTATACAAAACATTTACAGAAGAGCTTGTACCAGTTCTACTCAAGCTATTTCAGAGCATAGAAGAGGAAGCAACACTTCCAAATTCATTCTATGAAGCCAACATAACGCTGATACCAAAACCAAGCAAAAACGTCACAAAAAAAGAAAATTACAGACCAATATCTCTCATGAATATAGATGCAAAAATTCTGAACAAAATTCTAGCCAATAGAATTCAGCATCATATCAAAAAAATAATACACCACGACCAAGTAGGATTCATACCAGGTATGCAAGGATGGTTCAACGTTAGAAAATCAATCAACGTAATCCACCACATAAATAAAAGGAAAGAAAAGAATCACATGATCATCTCAATTGACGCAGAAAAGGCATTTGACAAAGTCCAACACCCATTCCTGATAAAAACTCTCAATCAAATAGGTATAGAAGGGAAATTTCTCAACGTAATAAAGGGCATCTATGCAAAACCAACAGTCAACATCATTCTTAATGGAGAGAGGCTGAAAACATTCCCCTTGAAAACAGGAACAAGACAAGGATGCCCTTTATCACCACTCCTATTTAACAGTGTGCTGGAAGTTCTAGCTAGAGCAATAAGGCAAGAAAAAGAAATAAAGGGCATCCAAATTGGTAATGAAGAAGTTAAACTGTCCCTGTTTGCAGATGATATGATACTATACATAGAACACCCTAAAGACTCCACGAGAAATCTACTGGAACTAATAGAAAGATTCAGCAGAGTAGCAGGATACAAGATAAACATTCAAAAATCAGTTGGATTCCTATACAGCCATAAGGAGAATGATGAAAAGGAAATCGGGAAATCAATACCATTTTCAATAGCCCCTAAAAAGATAAAATACTTAGGAATAAATCTGACCAGGGATGTAAAAGACTTATACAAAGAAAACTATAAAACACTACTGCATGAAACCCAAAGGGATCTACATAAATGGAAAAACATACCATGCTCATGCATAGGCAGACTCAACATTGTGAAAATGGCAATTCTACCCAAAGCAATTTACAAATACAATGCAATCCCGATCCAAATACCAGCAACATTCTTCAAAGACATGGAAAAACTAATCATTAACTTTATATGGAAAGGGAAGAAGCCCCGAATAAGTAAAGCACTACTGAAGAAGAAGAATAAAGTTGGAGGACTCACACTACCTGACTTGAGAACCTACTATACAGCCACAGTAGTCAAAACAGCCTGGTACTGGTACAACGACAGATACATTGACCAATGGAACACAATTGAGAACCCAGATGTAAATCCATCCACCTACGGTCACCTGATTTTCGACAAGGGCCCAAAGTCCATCAAATGGGGGAAAAGACAGTCTTTTTAACAAATGGTGCTAGAAAAACTGGATATCCATTTGCAGAAAAATGAAACAGGACCCATACCTCACACCGTATACAAAAACTACTTCAACATGGATCAAAGACCTGAATATAAAGCCTAAAACTATAAAGTTCATAGAAGAAAAAATAGGACCAACACTTCAGGCCTTAATACACGGCATTAACAGGATACAAACCATAACCATCAACACACAAAACCCAACAGATAAGCTAGATAACTGGGATCTTCTAAAAATCAAACACCTATGCTCTTCAAAAGACTTCACCAAAAGAGTGAAAAGAGAACCTACAGACTGGGAAAAAATTTTTGAACAGTACAAGTCAGACAAAGGTCTAATCTCCATAATCTACAATAAAATCCAACACCTCTACAACAAAAAGACAAATAATCCTATCAGAAAATGGGCAAAGGAAATGAACAGACACTTCACCAAAGAAGACATTCAAATGGCCAACAGACACATGAGGAAATGCTTGCGATCACTAGCCATTAGAGAAATGCAAATTAAAACCAAAATGAGATACCATCTCACCCCGGCATCACTGGCACGAATCAAAAACACTGGAAATAACAAATGTTGGAGTGGCTGCGGGGAGATCGGAACTCTTATGAACTGCTGGTGGGAATGCAAAATGATACAACCATTTTGGAAAAGGATATGGTGTTTCCTCAGAAAGCTAGAAATAGACATACCATTCGATCCAGCAATCCCACTCCTAGGAATATATCCTAGAGAAATAAGAGTCGTCACTCGAATAGACATATGCACACCTATGTTCATAGCAGCATTGTTCACAATAGCAAAACGATAAAAACAACGTAGGTGCCCATCAGCAGATGAATGGATAAACAAACTATGGTACATACACACAATGGAGTACTATGCAATGAGAAAGAACAACAATGAATCTGTGAACCATCTCATAACATGGATGAAACTGGAGGACATTATGCTGAGTGAAATAAGTCAATCACAAAAGGACAAGTATTGTATGAGACCTCTTTGTAAAAACCCATGAAAAAGTTCACACACAAAATGTAACAATCTTTGTTGGTTACCAGGGATGGGATGGGTGGGGGGAAAGTACTAAATAGGCAATAGATAAGTGGTATCTTGGGTGAAGGGTGAGACAGTACACAGTACAGGGGAAACTAGCACAACCTGTACAAGGAAAGGTCATGGAAGCCCCATAGACACATCCAAACTCCCCGAGGGACTGAATTGCTGGGCGGAGGGCTGTGGGGACCATGGTCTCGGGGAACATCTAGCTCAACTGGCATGACACAGCTTATAAAGACAATGCTCTACATTCTACCTTGGTGAGTAGCGTCTGCGGTCTTAAAAGCCTGTGAGCAGCCATCTAAGATACTCCACTGGTCTCATCCCTTCGGGAGCAAGGGAGAATGAAGAGAACAGGATACAAGGAAAAGATTAGTCCAAAGGACTAATTGTCCACAGTTACCAAGGCCTCCACCGGACTGAGTCCAGTACAGCTAGATGGTGCCCGGCTACCATCACTGACTGCTCTGACCAGGATCACAACAGAGGGTTCTGGACAGAGCTGGAGAAGGATGTAGAGCATAATTCTAACTCACACACACACAAAAAAAACCAGATTTACTGGCCTAAAGGAGACTGGAGAAGCCTCGAGAGTATGGCCCCCAGACACCCTTTTAGCTCAGTGGTGAGGTTACCTCCAAGGTTCACTGTTCAGCTTGGGAGTAGACAGCCCCGTAAAACCAAATGAGACTAACGAGGTACAGGAGTCCAGTGGCAAGTCCAAGGGCCAGAAGGCAGAAGGGGACAAGGAAGCTGGTGATAGGGAACACAAGATTGAGTAAGGATATTGTTGATGTGTTGTGAGATTGTTAACCATTGTCATAGGGCAACATTTGTAGTAACTGTTAAATGAGAAACTATTTTGTTCTGTAAGCCTTCATCTTAAGTGAGAATAACAGCACAATTGGAAGAGCGTAGTCAATGTCACTGAACTATGTATGTAGAAATTTTTGAAATGGTGTATCTTTGGCTATGTGTATTTTCACCAAAAAAAAAAAAAAGGTTGAGAATTTAGAGGGTTAATATGTTGTGGGGTTGTTAACCAATGTCTTAAAACAACATGTATATTACTGTTTCATGAGAAACTATTTGTTCTGTAAGCCTTCACCTGAAGTACAATAAAATATTAAAAAAAAAAAAAAAAAGAATTGACACAGTGACTGCAGCAATGGGCTCAAACAGCAACAATTGTGAGGATGACACAGGACCAGGTAGTGTTTCATTCTGTTGTACACAGGGTCACTATGAGTTGGAACCAACTCAGAAGCACCTAACAACAATAACAGAGACATCTGGGACAGAAAAGAAATGAGTCCTCGACACCTCCAGTGTGCGACTGATCACAATCACCACCATTTCTCCCTCTCCAGAGCCCCCAGCTACCTGAGTCCTAAAGTAGTCACCCTGAGAGGTTCTGAGGTAGAATTTTAAACTAAACTCTAAGCAAATTAATAAGTGATATAAGAAATTACTTAAGTGGACAGAGAAAAAACATGGAATGGATGAGATTTGACTGAGCACCCTGGCAGAACAGGGTGTAGAATCAGAAATTAAGAGTTATGACTCTATTGTGAGTGGTCATTTAAGATACAACTATTGGTTTCTACTGTCCAGAGGAAAAAGAAAGAGGGAAACCAAAGACTCAGAGAAGAAACTAGCCTACAGGAATAACAGCTTATGTGAACCATGGCCTCCTCTACCCTGAGACCAGAAGAACTAGGTGGTGCCCGACTCCCACTACCAACCCTTCTAATTAGGGCCATAATAGATAGATCCTGATAGAATAGGAGAAAATTGTGGACCACAACTCAAATTCCTAAAAAGTCCAGACTTACTGAACAGGTTGAGAGCGTGGGACTCCCTGAGACTATCGCTCTGAGATACTCTTTAAATCTTGAACCAAAACTATCCCAAGGTCACCCTTTAGTGAAATAATAGACTGGCTCATAAAATAAAGAATATTACCCGTGAGTGCTGTGCTGCTTTAAAAAATCATCTATATGAGACCAAATGGTCAACAATTACTCTAAAGCAAAGATGAGAAGGTAAGGAGGCAGGGAAACTAGGTTACTGGAAATAGAACAACCAGAACAGAATTAATGAGAATGTTGACACATTGTGAAAAATATAACCAACCTATGTCCCTGAACAACCTGTATAGAAATTTGTTAAATGGGAGCCTAATTTCCTGTGTAAATTTTCACCAAAAATACAATGAAATATTATTTTTTATAAAAGAGTTATGACTCTAAAATACACTTCTCCCACCCTGGGTCCTGCAAGGGTAACTGTCTACTCACTCTTCCTGGAAGAATCAGATGGCATCTTTGCTCCCCAAACTACACCTTTGGGATTCACGATCTTTCCCTTTCATCTTTTGCAGTGGTTTTCCTTCCAACAGATGCCTTAAGGATCAATCACTTTAAATTGACAAACCATTTAATACAGTTCAAAGGAATCTTATGAGACACCAATATTAGAGAATAAATAAGCTACAAGTATAGTGGGTCACAGAGTCCCTATATGGTGCAAATGGTTAACGTGCTCAGCTGCTAACTGAAAGGTTGGTGGTTCAAGTCCACCCAGAAGTGCCTCAGAAGAAAGGCCTGGTGATCTACTTCTGAAAAATCAGTCATTGCAGATCCTATGGAGCACAGTTTTACTCTGGCATACCCAGGGTCACCATGTGCAGAATTGACTTGACGACAACTGATTACTGGTATGGTAGTTTACATTATACCTGTAAGTGGGTATTAGTGTTCACAAATATTTAGGGCCCACCCTGAGGGAGCATTAACATTCACTATCTTCTTGAACTCAGGCATAGCCATGTGACTTTCTTTGGTCAATAAAATACGAGAAGTGTTGTGTGCCACTTCTGGGCTGAAGCTTTAAGAGGCGGCACATGTCTCACCACACTCTATCCTTCTGCCTCCATGACCAGCAAGGTTCTAGGTGGCAGCTTCTCTGTCAGCCTAGATTGCAGTGGGATGACAACAGAAACAAGAGTTGTAGCCAAACTGCAAAAAAAATACATAGCTTGAATAAGAAATAAATAAGTCACTGATATTTTGGGGCTATTTGCATGACCATCCAGAATTTCCCCCCCAAATCAAACTCACTAGGTTAAATGAAGAAATGGCCACTGTGAATATATTTGTGAAGATAGAATAATTAGAATAATCTTATATACTTTATAACCTTACAAATGTTCTTCCTACTGTATTATAAAGTTGATCATTGATTAAGTTCATGTATAATAACATAGTTTTCTTCTCTTTAAAAAGACAACGTAATTGTATGTTCCATATAAATGAAGCCTAGTAAGATTTATTTTAAATCACTAAAATGAAATGAAGTTATGGAGATATGCTTACTAGTATGTTAAAATAGATGAAAATAAAAACATACTATTTTTTTTCTTTTATCAGGGAAATGAAAACATCATGACTAATAAAAGAAAATCTATAAGGGAAAAAATCCTAGACAATCTGAAATGTAGTTTCTCTGTTTAGGTGCATTATTTAGACACAGTTTAGCTGTGAGTGAGGGGGAAAAAACAAAAATAATCATAACAAACAAGGTAGGTATTTAATTCTCACCTTCAAGAAGTTCAAAGGGAGTCATTCAGGCTGGTTTGATCCTCCTGGCATCAGGGACCCAGGCTCCTTCTATCTTGTTTCTATTCAATGGGTGGCTTGTGGCTTCCATTTTCAAGAGTCCTCATGGTCCAACATGACTGCGGGAACGACAACCATTATGTCTGTACTCAGCCAGCAAGAAGGAGACAGTGGTAAAGAATGGCACATTCTCTTCTTTTAAAGTCATTTAAATTGTTACAAGATGTAAAGTATATCTCTGTTGTTTTCAAAAGTGTTTTGCAAATACATCAGTAAACAAAAATTGTCAGTTTGTTTTGGGAAAGCATGTAGAGAATGTCTGTTGTTATTGCTGTTGTTAGGTGCCATGGAGTCAATTCCAACCCATAGTGACCCCATGCACAACAGATCAAAACACTGCCCAGTCCTGCGCCATTCTCAGAATTGTTGCTATGTTTGACCCCATTGTTGCAGCCACTGTGTCTGTCCATCTCGTTGAGGATCTTCCTCTTTTTCACTGACCTTTTACTTTACCAAGCATGATGTCCTTCTCCAGGGACTGGTCCCTCCTGATAACATATCCAAAGTACGTGAAACAAGTCTTGCCATCCTCACTTCCAAGGAGCATTCTGGCTATACTTCTTCCAAGACAGATTTGTTTGTTCTTCTGGTATATTCAATATTCTTTGCCAACACCATGTTTCAAAAACATCAATCTTCTTCGATCTTCTTTATTCATTGTCCAAAAGAGCATCTGGAAAATATCAACTATCTTTTAGGTATGCAACAATCTTGCCTAACTGAGCCTT
The DNA here is from genome assembly GCA_030035585.1 of Dugong dugon. Classification (NCBI taxonomy): domain Eukaryota; kingdom Metazoa; phylum Chordata; class Mammalia; order Sirenia; family Dugongidae; genus Dugong; species Dugong dugon. The sequence continues at coordinate 58,748,432 of CM057465.1, read as the reverse complement.
TCTACAATGCCAGATTTAAACTCTGTTATTGGTTATTAATTTTGGAAAGCTTTTCATTTGAGAAATCTGTTTATTTTAAATATCTCACTTATTCAAACAGTTACTGTAAACTGAAAATAGTACTAATAAAATTGCCAAGGTAAACTTTCCCTGGGGAATACATCTGTAAAACCATGTCCAAGCTGTTGGCTTGCTCTTGTTTCAATAAAAAATTACCCATGAACTCAATTTTTAAACAACTCAGTCTTTTGTCCCTGGGTGGCACAAATGGTTAAGTGCTCAACTACAAGCCATAATGTTGGCAGTTCAAACCCACCCAACAAGCATAATAAAATTACTCTTAAGACAGTAATAAATCTTTTTCAAAAATTATCCATGAACTAAAAATTTTTTTTAAAAAACCAGATGTTGGGAGATTTATTTTTCTGTGGAAATTTTTTAACTTACTTTTTAGAATGGATAATATAATGACATATTTCAAAAACAAGAAAAAAAAAGTAAAAAAATCTTCATCTTATTCCCATCTCCCATCTCTTCAGTTCCCACCCATCGGAAGCACATTTATCGCTTTCTTGTGTGGTTTTTCTGTGGTTGGACATGTGTGCAAATACATGCAGATATAAATATATTCATATTTCCTCTCTTTTAATGTAAGAGGCAGACTATTACACACAAGTTAACTATTTTCTTAACAATATATCTTGGAGATCTTTCCACATTAACACAAAAAGAGCTATTTTTTTTAATAACTGCTTTATATTCTGTTATATGCATGTTATGTAATTTATCTAATGATTTCCTTATTGATGTACATTTGGCTTATTTCCCATCTTTGCAATTATTAAGATGCTTTTCAACACTTTATGAAACAGCTGGAGAAACAATTTGGGGGAAAAAAAAGAAAGAAATGAACTTTAACCACATCTCAACCCCAGAGAAATAAATAAAATAGTTTTAAATTCATAAATAGCTTTGAGTTAACCATATCTCTACCCTAGAAAAATAAATAGTTTTAAGCTCACAAAAACTTTATGCTTCAACTCAAAAATCCATAGATTCTTACAGTTAAAAAATTACAACATCTATAAAGTATTACAGTTTGTAGACATTTTATTCTTAAGATTTGAGGTTAAAGACCCTTCCAAGTAATCTGATCAACGCTATGGTCCTCTCCATAGAAAAGTGCACATATGCAAAAAATTTTTGCAAAATGTTTCAAGATGTAATAGGTTACCTACTGTGATTTGTCATAGATTTAAGATTTAAAAATTCATGAGCCAAACTAATTCCAGAAAATTAATATTTCTTATATCTAACACGGTAGGGGGATGAGACACTTAATAGTTGGCTGGATTAAAAGAAGCCCATGGATTGGCTATGTTTAGCCTGCATAGTGTTTTGGTTTTGTTTTTCTGAAACAATAACCACTGTTTGTAATCTGAGAGATTTCACATGATGAACTATGTTTTCAAAGTCTCCTCTGGCAGCACTGGACACACATTTATACTTCACAAGGACTTTCAGCCCACCCCCTCTTTTCTCATGTCCACCAAGCCACCGCTGTCATAACTCTCTGGCCCCTATAGGCATTTGGGTTTGAGATCCTTGAATAAATCTTTATTTTGCATTTAAAAAAAAAAAAAAAAAACCTAACATTATGTCACTTTCTTCCTTAGTTTTCTCCTGAAATTATTTACGGATGAACAAAAAACAAAGGTGAAAGCAAAAGTTTGTTTGTTTTTTTTTAACAGGTTTCCACCTCCTCTCTCAAATTCTCCTTACCAGGAGATAAGAAAGACAGAGCAGGGGTGAGAGTGGAAGAGAAAGGCATAGAATCTATTGTGATGGTGAAGGAAGTGTCCCAGGGTTGACAGGAGAATTTGGGCTCTTAGGTAGATGAGGGGCAATAGGAGATGCTCATTGTGGAAATACAAAGTGGGAGTAATGCATGAAGCATTACTTCACTGTGGGGTGGTTGCCATTACAATTTTTTAAATAATTTTTAGTAAAATGTATTTTATGTTTGTTGTTGTTGAGAATATACACACAAACACCAATTCAACAGTTTCTACATGTACAGTTCAGTAACATTAGTTACATTCTTTGAGTTGTGCAACCATTCTTACCCTGCTTTTCTGAGTTGTTCCTCCCCCATTAACATAAACTCACTGCCCCCTAAATTTCCTATCTAATCTTCCAAGTTGCTGTTGGCCATTACAATTTGACCTTAAAGGCTGGATGTAGTCTTGCTGTAGGAAATGACTGCAAGAGGTCTGGGGTATTGGTTCCAGCTGTTAGAATTTCCACCCAGGGTGGAGTTTCTTCCTTGCCATCTGCTCCTGCGGCCTCCCCATCCAACTTCTCTGTACTCATGGTGCCCTGCCTTGGCAGATAGCTCTGACTAAGTATCACAGATAATATTTCTCTGGGCACTTTCTCAGCCCCCAACTTGTACTTGACATTTTTAGCCGACAGGCTTCTCCACAATTATCTCAGGTAGTTTACAAAGGATAGCATATTTTAAATTATGTATGGGTCGGAATCAACTTGACAGCAATTTTTTTTTTTTTACTGTATATTAGATTATATTATTGAGAATTTATTACATCAGGCACCATTCAAATGATTTTACTAACTCATTTAATCCTCACAACCACCCTATGGTATAGGTCCCATTAGCTCCACTTTACAGACAAGGTAATCAAAGCACAGAGAAGCTAATAATTAGTCCAGGGAAACCCACTTTCTGTATGGATGGGTAGTCCCAAGTTATCTGAGTTAAGATAAACCACATTTACAACCATCTGGTTTTGTTTTTTGTTTTTTGTTTTTGTACATCTTATCATTAGTGATATGTACTAGATGTAATGTTGCACCACATAATTTGCTGAAGTTATCATTCTCAGATGTTCATTCACAGATATTTACATGTAATGTTTGCAACCCTCAAAGACAAATAAAGATCAGATTTATAAAGATACTGATAATAAAATGCAATAATAATGAAAATTTTTTAGAAAGGAGATATTTGACTTATGTCAGAACCAGCCTACAACAGAAATCAGAATGGAACCCATCATCAACTGGGGACTACCTGTACTATACAAGGAGGGAACAGACACAGAGTCAGGGTCACACGGGGGAAAGATACCATGTGAAGAAACATCTACAAGCCAAAGAAGACTAAGAGGTGGCTGGGGCTACCAGAAGGTGGAAGAGACAAGGATCTTCCCCAAGAGCAGATAGAGACAGCATGGTCCTGCCAGTGCCCTGAATGCAGACTCTTAACCTCCAGAACTAGAAGACTGTGAGACAATAAATTTCTGTTCTTTAAAGGCACCCATTTTGTAGTATTTTGTGACAGCAGCCCTAGAAAACTAAGGCATATATATAAATACAAATACCTTGCTACTTCATAATTCTCACCCACAATACTCCATGTCAAAAGAAGGTTTTCACAGCACTCCTGCAAGAAGTGTGCAAAAGAAAATGTTACAGAAATAACAGGTGGTGAGAGAGGGCATATGGTATATAGTTCATTTTTTTCTTGAAGACTGAGAAGAGATGAGAATTGTGCAAAGCTGCTGTTGTGTCCACATGACATCAGTTCACCTATATCCTCTCACACACAAGTGCTAAGAAATAAGAGGCCAACAAAACACAGAACTGGAGACAATGTAGTTTCAAAGTCAATTAAAAATAAGATTCCAAAACAACTTTGAGTTAAAAAACAATGAAACTTTAAATAGTTGTTAAACTCAAGCTACTCTGAAATGTTTAAAGATTTAAAATTCAAAATCCATCTGATAGCTTAATTTTTTCAACTACAAAACTGATTAAATTATTCTGTGAGACTCAAAACTATTGGGAGAGTTATCAAGAAATGGATTGGTCTCTTGGGGGTTTTTGCTACCAAAAACTCATCAAGGGGGAAAAAAAATGTGAGGTATGATTTTCCCTAAGAGCAGACAAGATTTTGTGTTCTAGAATTTGGGACTCTCTTACCCTAAGGAGGAATCCTGGTGGTGCAGTGGTTAAGAGCTTGGCTGCTAACCAAAAGGTCCACAGTTTAAACCCACCTGCCGTCCCATGGGATTCCCTAAAAAATTTACAGCCTTGGAAACCCTATGGGGCGGTTCTACTCTGTCCTACAGGATCCGGCTATGAGTTAGAATCGACTAGATAGCAACAGGTTTGTGTTTTTTGGTTTTTTTCACCCTAAGGATGCAGTTTACAGATCGTTTGTTTGGTGTGTCAGGTTGTGGGGTGCCACGGAGGCTAACACAAATAGGCCTTTTTGAAAGACCAAAGCCAAACCAAACCAGTTGCTGTTGAGTTGATTCCGATTCATGGCTACCCCATGTGTTGCAGAGCAGAACTGCACTCCATAGGTTTTATAAGAAGGAGATCACCAGACCTTACTTTCTTTTTTTTTTTTTGATGGCAATAAGTTTTTCATATACCATAATTTCTTTATCCATTCATCCACTTATAGACATTGTGAATAGTCCTTCTACGAATACACTTCTACAAGTATTTGTTTCAGTACCTGCTTTTAATTTTGGGAGGGTATATACCTAGGAGTGTTGGGTCATAAGGCAATTCTTTCTTTTTCTTTTTATTTATTTTTATTTTTTAATGTATCATATAAAACAGGCCTTTCTTTTGAGGTTCCTCTGGATTGGCTCAAGCTGCCAACCTTTTGGTTAGTAGTCAGTGCTTAAGGGTTTGCATTTTTTGAAGGAAGATCTAGGCTAATTGAGATAATCTCCCTAGATTGTCTGTGAGGGTAAGAGAAGGTGCAAAGAATGTTTTGAAGGGAATGGGAGTGGACTACCTAGAAGGGAGTCACGTGGGTTTGCTGAGACTAGAGAACAAAAAGTGGGTCTGGACAATGACCAGCTCAGTAGTGACCAAGAAGACACAGCCTACAGACCTCTTCTTATTTTTCCTGGGTCCTGATATAACCCAAGGATGGGGAAGAGAACACTTCACCTCAGAGAAAGATAAAAAAGAATTATCAAATTTGTGTTGATCTTTGCAAGTAGAAGCTTGGAGTAGATATGATATGATTTAGAAAAATAAGGAAATTTGATGTTTTTGCAGTATTGAATATGGCAATTGAGCATTGAGTATTGAGAAAGAATTCCTTGCAATTACACCTAAGGTGGTTTTTTGTTCGTTTGTTTTTGTTTTTTTCTTGCTTGTATGCAAGACCCCTTCTGTGAATGGACTAGTTTTCTTTCATTCTCCCACCTCATTTGCACTGCCTTGGTTTCCCCAGGTTCATTGCAGCAGCTAGATTCCCTTATGCTGACTGCAACAAGTTCTATCTGGTCTTAGTTCCTAAATCAATATCTCCCAAAGCTGACTATGCTATCATTTGGTGAGCATTAAAAATATGTCACCCTCAGACTGAGAACTAATTGTTCCTGGCTCCTAAATGGCTTCCTTAGTGTTCTTGTTGTCCTTCAAAGATCTTAGAATTACCATGTGACCCAGCCGTTCCACTCCTAGGTATATACCCAAGAGAACTGAAAATTTATGTTTACAAAAAAGCTTGTACATGAACGTTCATAAAAGCATCATTCATAATATCAAAAAGTGGAAACAACTCAAATGTTCACCAGCTGATGAACAGATAAACAAAGTATGCTATATCCATACGATGGAAAATTATTCAGCCATAAAAAGGAATGAAGAACTGATACATGCTATAACATGGATGACACTTGAACATATTATGCTAAGTGAAATAAGACAGATGCTAAAGGCCACATGTTGTACAATTCAATTTATATGAAATGTCCAGAATAGGCAAATACATAGAGACAGAAAACAGATGAGTGATTGCCATGGAGGGTGAGATGGGGGTTGACTGCTAATAGGTATGGAATTTCTATTGGGGAGGATTGAAATTATTCTGGAATTAGATAAAAGTGACAGTTGCAGAGGCAGAGCCAACATGGCACTATAGACAGAAGCATCATGCCATCCCTCCACAGAAAAGACCGGAAAAAACTAAGTAAAACAGAGACAAACATCAATCCTGGAACCCTAAGCAGCAAATGAAGAGATATATAAAGAACTCAGCCAAGCACCGAATGGAATAAGAAACTGACAGAGAACAGAGAGTGAGGAGACATACATGCAGAGGTCCCCTATCAGCTAACCCAGCACAGATTCGCCATCTTGGACTCCTGTCAGAGATCGGCGGACAGGGAGTATGGGAAAGCAGCTTCACGGAGCTCCCAGCAGGAGACAGAGCACCCAGTAACCAGTAATATATGCTTTCCCACCCCCTACCTTTCCTCCCCCCAACCCCCTCCCCAGGCTCAGCTTCTGCTGCTTCCCACTGGCTGCAGTCCCTTGGCTGGGAAACACTGGCTTTAGCCCCATACCACATGGATAGCCCCACCCACACTGGCCAACTCCTTGAGTGCCATTTGTTTGTTGTTGATGTTGCTTTTTTCTGCTTCTTTTGTTTTCTTCCGTGCTTCTCACCACTGCCCCCTCCTTTCTTTTGAATACTTGGCTTCTTGTACCATCTTTGCTTCTTCTTGAAAGCCTATGAAGAGCCGCTCAACTGGGGAACTGCTTCCCTGGCCCATGCCACCATGCTGGTGTAATCCCCAGATCTTTTTTTGTTTGTTTGTTTTTGTTTTGTTGTGTTTATTTGTTTTCTTTTTCTTTTCGTGGCTTAGGGGCCCCTTCTAGCCAGGCTGTACTGCGATGCTTGGGAGTCACTTGCCTGGTCTGCACAGCCATACTGGTGGGATCTCTGAGAGCATTTCTTTTTTCTTCCTTTTTTTTTTTTTTCTCTTTTTTCCTTTGGTCTTTCTTCATTTCTTAGTTTATCATCTATCTATACCTACCTTCTTTTCCTGACTCCTGAATACCTGGTGCTGTGTGACTCTCTACCCCTTCTAGCCAGGCTATACTGTATGGCCTGGGAGCCACTTCCCTGGTCTTCGCAGCGGCACCAGTGGTATCCCTGGGGGCTTTTCTTTTCTTTCTTTTCTTTTTTTTTTTTTTTTTTTCTAATTTTTATTTATTTATTTTCTTTTTCTCTTTGTCTTTTCCTTTTTTTCCCACTTCTTGGTTTCTCATCTCTCCACTCCAACAGCAAGCTCCTTTAGCGCTCTTCTTTTGTTTGTTTGTTTGTTTTTGGCTCCTGTTTCTCTTTTCTCTCTCTCCTCTTTCCCATACCCGTCTTAGCTCCACAGGTAACAATCCCCCCCCCCCTTTCTGTTTACCTGCACTGTGCACTGAACATCACAGTCCCAAGTAACACAGGCACAGCTTTCTGGAAACTGCACTGCGCTGATCCTGGCCCATTCTGTCGGCCGTAGTACAAGCCACAAACAACCCATCCCAGCCCCTCCCCTTCAGCTAGACCTGCCTTGCTGGACCATAGCTGAGCAACTTGCCCAGCCCGTTGGACAAGGAGGTGAAAACATTGTGCCCACAGATGAACAAACAACAAAGAACACACAGCACGCCTGCTCAGACAAAACCAAATAAAACAAAAAAGCAGGACAAAACAGACAAATCTACAATCAATAAATGAGGAAAATAACTACTGAATGCCCTGAGGACAACATAAAATATCAAAACATACAAAAAAAACAGGACAGGATGGTTCCAGTAGGCATCCAAAATAAAACACCAGATGACTTTCCAGTAGAAGAAAAGGCACTAGACCTAACTGATAGGGAATTCATATCTCTAATATTCAAAGATATCCAAGAGTTGAAGCAAAGAGCAGACAAAAATGAGGAAAGATAGACAAATTCATGGAATATGGACAAAACAATGGAAGAATTCAGGAATGAGATGTCAAAATAAATTCACAACTAGAAATCATACAAAAACAACACTTCAAGATACAAAAAATAAACAACAAGATTTCAGAAATGGACAGTGTCAGAGAAGGGCTAAGGAGCAGGTTTGAAATGATGGAAGACAGGATCAGCGACACTGAAGACAAACACTTGGATACAACTTTGTTTGAGGAAAAATCAGGACAAAGAATGAAGAAAAATGAAGAAACCCTGAGAATTATGTGGGATACTATCAAAAGTAAAAATCTATGAGTGATTGGAGTTCCAGAACAGGGGAGAAAACAGAAAACACAGAGATAATAAATGAAGAATTGCTGACAGAAAACTCCCCCAATATAATGAAAGATGAAAAGCAGACCATCCAAGCAGCTCAACTAACTCCATATAGGATAGACCCCAAAAGAAAATCACCAAGGCATATCATAATCACATCACTAAGACTAAAGACAACCAAAGAATCCTGAGAGAAGCTAGAGAAAAAGAAAGAGGCACATACAGAGGAGAAACAAGAAGACTAAGCTCTGATTATTTGGCAGAAACAATGCAGGCAAAAAGGCAATGGGGTGTCATATATAAAACCTTGAAAGAAAAAAATTTCCAACTAAGATGATATATCCTACAAAACTCTCATTCAAATATTATAGTATCTGAAATAAACAGAAATTAAGGAACACTGCCTTTGGGACACAGAAAATACAGTCCTCAGAGGACAATTTATACTAATAGATACACATAAAAAAAGAAGGAGCAAATTCAAAACATTAGCTAGCAACTCGAACAAATAGAAAGAGAACAGCAAAAGAAGCCCACATCCACCAGAAGAAAGGGGAAAAAAAAGATCAAAGCAGAAATAAATAAAATAAAGAATAGAAAAACAATAGAAAGAATCAACAAAACCAAAAGATGGTCCTTTGAAAGGATCACCAAAATTGACAAACCCCTCACCAAACTGACAAAAGAAAAACAGCAGAGGATGCAAATACCCAAATAAGAAGGGAAACAGGGGACATTACAACAGACCCAACTGAAATAAAAAGGATCATAACAGAGTATTATGAAAAACTATACTCCAACGAATTTGAAAACCTAGAGGAAATGGACAAATTTCTAGAAACACTCTACCTACCCAAACTAACACAAAGTGATGTTGAAAATCTGAACAGACCCATAACAAGAGAAGAGACTGAAAAAGTAATTTTAAAACCACCCAACAAAAAAAAACCCTGGCCCAGATGGCTTCACTGGAGAATTCTATCAAACATTCTGAGAAGAGCTTACACAAGTACTACTCAAACTATTTCAGAACACAGAAAAGGAAACAACACTTCCAAATTCATTCTATGAAGCCTGCATAATCCTGATATGAAAACCAGGAAAAAACAACACAAAAAGAGAAAATTACAGACCAATATCTCTCATGAATATAGATGAAAAAATTCTGAACAAAATTATAGCCAATAGAATTCATCATCATATCAAAAAAACAATACACCATAACCCAGTAGGATTCATACTAGGTATGCAAGGACGGTTCACCATTAGAAAATCAATCCACCTAATCCACCGAATAAATGAAAAGAGAGAAAAGAATCAAATGATCATCTCTATGGATGCAGAAAAAGCATCTGACAAAGTCCAACACCCATTCATGATAAGAACTCTCAATAAAATAGGTATAGAAGGGAAATTCCTCAACATAATAAAGGGCATCTATACAAAACGAACAGCCAATATCATTCTGAATGGAGACAGGCTGAAAACATTCCCCTTGAACAAGACAAGGATGCCCTTTATCTCCACTCCTATTTAACATTGTGCTGGGAAGTCCTAGCTAGAGCAATAAGGCAAGAAAAAGAAATAAAGGGCAGCCAAACTGGTAATGAAGAAGTTAAACTGTCCCTGTTTGCAGATGATGATACTATACATAGAAAACCCTAAAGACTCCATGAGAAAACTATTGGAACTAACAGAAAGATTCAGCAGAGTAGCAGGACACAAAATGAACATACAAAAATTGGTTGGATTCCTATACACCAATAAAGAGAATGATGAAATGGAAATCAGGGAAACAATACCATTTATAATATCCCCTAAAAAAAACAAAATACTTAGGAATAAATCTAACCATGGATGTAGAAGGCCTATACAAAGAAAACTACAAAACACTACTGTGTGAAACCCAGAGGGATCTACATGAATGGAAAAACATACCATGCTCATGGATAGGTAGACTTAACATAGTGAAAATGAAAATTCTAACAAAGCAATTTACAAATACAATGCAATCCTGATCTGAATGCCATGAAAATTCTTTAAAGAGATGGAAAAACTAACCATTAACTTTATATGGAAAGGGAAGAAGCCCCGGATAAGTAAAGCTTTACTGAAGAAGAAGAATAAAGTAGGAGGACTTGCACTACCTGACCTCAGAACCTACTGTATAGCTACAGTAGTCAAAACAGCCTGGTACTAGTACAACGACAGATACATTGACCAGTTGAACAGATTTGAGAACCCAGATACAAATCCATCCACCTACTGTCACCTGATCCTTGACAAGGGCCCAAAGTCCATCAAATGGAGAAAAGACAGTCTTTTTAACAAATGGTGCTGGAAAAACTGGATGTCCATCTGCAAAAAAATGAAACAGTATCCATACCTCACACCGTACACAAACACTAACTCAAAATGGATCAAAGGCCTACATATAAAGCCAAAAACCATAAAGTTCATAGAAGAAAAATTAGGATCAATGGTAGAGTCCCTAATACACGGCATTAACAGGTTACAAACCATAACCAACAACACACAAGCTCCAGCAGATAAGCTAGATAACTGGGATCCTCTAAAAATTAAACACGTATGCTCATCAAAAGACTTCACCAAAAGAGTTAAAATAGAACCTACAGACTTGGAAAAAAATTTTGGACAAAATTACAAGTCAGACAAAGGTCTAACCTCTAAAATCTGCAAGAAAATCAAACACCTCTACAAGAAAAAGACAAATAATCCTATTGAAAAATGGGCAAAGGGAATGAACAGACACTTCACCAAAGAAGACGTTCAAACAGCCAACAGACACAAGAGGAAATGCTCAAGGTCACCAGCTGTTAGAGAACTGCAAATTAAAACCACAATGAGATACCATCTCACCCCAGCATTACTGGCACAAATCAAAAACACTGGAAATAACAAATGATGGAGATGCTGCAGGGAGAATGGAACTCTTATGCACTGCTGGTGGGAATGAAAAATGATACAACCATTTTGGAAAATGATATGGTGCTTCCTTAGAAAGCTAGAAATAGAAATACCGTATGATCCAGAAATCCCACTCCTAGAGAAATAAGAGCCGTCACACGAATAGACATATGCACACCCATGTTCATTGCAGCATTGTTCACAATAGCAAAAAGATGGAAACAACCTAGATGCCCATCAACAGACGAATGAATAAATAAACTATGGTACATACACATGATGGAGTATTATGCAACATTAAAGAAAAATTATGAATCTGTGAAGTATCTCATAACATGGATGAAACTAGAGGACATTATGCTGAGTGAAATAAGTCAATCACAAAAGGACACATATTGTATGAGACCTCTAAGGTAAAAACTCTTGTAACAGTTTACACAAAAAAAGAAACAATCTTTGTTGGTTACCAGGGATGGGAGGGGTGGGGTGGAAATACTAAATAGACAATAGATAAGAGTTAACTTTAGTGAAGGGTAAGACAGTACACAGTACTGCAGAAGCCAGCACAACTTGTACAAAGAAAGGTCATGGAAGCTCCATAGACACACCCAAACTCACTGAGGGACTGAATTGCTGGGCAGTGGTCTGTGGGGACCATAGTGTCTTAGGCTGGGTTCTCTAGAGAAGCAAAACCAGTAAAGTGTATAAATATATATAGAGAGAGAGAGATTATATCAAGGAAACAGCTCACGTGATTGTAGAGACTAGAACGTCCCAAGTCCGGGGATCAGGGTAGAGGCCTCTCCCAAGTCACACAGCTGCAGAAGGTGGCAAGCCCAAGATCGGAAGGTCAGAGAGCAGGGCTCCGACTCACAGGCTGTCCAGATTGACGAATCCCAGGTTCGGCAGATAAGCTGACAGCTCAAGTCCCAAGAACGGGAGATGAGACGACAGGAAGCAGCTGCAGGATCCAGAGAGAGCAAAAAGCCAGAACTTCTGCTTATATACAGATACGGGCCACATCCTCAAGGAGACTCCCTTTCATCTGATTGGCTACTCACAGTATATTCAATCATGGGAGTGATTACATTAAAACACGGAGAATCATGGCCCAGCCAAGTTGACACACAATCTTAACCATCACAGTCCACCCCTTGTCAACTTGGCACATGTACACATCTCCTGAAACCATACATAATCTCTGAATAAAGATGATTACAAAGTCATACTTGCGCCTAACATGATACAACTAGTGCGTACAATCAAAAACGCACTAACCCCGTTTACAGCTTATATTTTATAAGTGAAGGAAACAAAAATATTTCATGCACACATACAAAATACAAACACTCATAATAATCACAGTCCCCATTTCTGCAACTGGTCACTTGGCCGTAACTGGTATTTAGAACTACCTTCTTCACCACCCATTCTGTATTTCCTTTGCCCTCTGCAAGCACCTCGGCTGGTTGTGGTTCTTTGCCTGGTGGGGTGACCCAAACCTTCATTCCTGAAGGGTCTGTGTCATTAGTAGTCAAGTCAGAATTAGGTTGCTGTAGTATTCCATTGATTTTAATCACAGGGCATGGTAGTACTAAGAGACGCCCCAAGGAATCTCCTGCATTCCAGATATACTCTTCTTTACCTCCATTATGTAATATCAATCTGATTTCCTCTTGGTAATCAGGATCAATCACACCAGTCAGTATGGTAACTCCCTTCTTTGCCTGTTGAGCCAGAGGCATAAGGAGCCCAAAGTGGCCAGGTGGCATTCTTAACTTCCAGTTCAATGGAATCAGTGATGTGTCTCCAGGTGGGAGCATTCCTCCCTTTGGAACTAAGACCTCTAGGCCTGCAGAGCATAAGGTCGAGGGGACAGGAAGCAAAAATCTTGCAAGTGGGTCACTAGGGGTAATAGTGAGTGGTGCCACTGCCATTCCCACCCCTTGAATCCTGGACCCGTGAATCCTGGCTATGGGAGAAACAGCACCACATATTGGATGCTGGTTTAAAACATATACAGCCTCCTGGAGAACATTGCCCCAACCCTGCAAGGTATTGCCACCTAGCTGGTGCCGTAATTGTGTCTTTAGAAGGCCATTCCATCGTTCTATCAAGCCAGCTGCTTCAGGATGATGGGGAACGTGGTAAGACCAGTGAATTCCATGAGCATGGGCCCACTGCTGCACTTCATTTGCTGTGAAGTGAGTCCCTTGATCTGAGGCAATGCTGCGTGGGATACCATGACGGTGGATAAGGCATTCTGTAAATCCGCAGATAGTAGTTTTGGCAGAAGCATTGCATGCAGGGAAGGCAAATCCATATCCAGAGTAAGTGTCTATTCCAGTAAGGACAAAACGCTGCCCTTTCCATGGTGGAAGTGGTCCAATGTAATCAACTTGCCACCAGGCTGCTGGCTGATCACCTCAAGGGATGGTGCCATATCGGGGACTCAGTATTGGTCTTTGCTGCTGGCAGATTAGGCACTCAGCAGAGGCTGTGGCCATGTCAGTCTTGGTGAGTGGAAGTCCATGCTGCCGGGCCCATGCATAACCTCCATCCCTGCCACCATGGCCACTTTGTTCATGAGCCCATTGAGCAATGGCTGGAGTAGTTGGGGAAAGAAGATGAGTGGTTTCCACAGAACACGTCATCCTATCCACTTGATTGTTAAAATCATCCTCTGCTGAGGTGACCCTTTGGTGAGCATTCACATGAGACACAAATATCTTCATGTCTTTAACCCATTCTGAGAGGTCTATCCACATACCTCTTCCCCATAAATCCTTGTCTCCAATTTTCCAATCATTTTCCTTCCAAGTCCCTGACCATCCAGCCAAACCATTGGCCACAGCCCAGTATATAATCGCACATCTGGCCATTTCTCCTTCAAAGCAGAGTGAACAACCAGGTACACTGCTCAAAGTTTTGCCCATTGAGAGGATTTCCCTTCACCACTGTCCTTCAGGGAGGTCCCAGAAAGTGGCTGTAGTACTGCTGCAGTCCACTTTCGAGTGGCGCCTGCATATTGCACAAAACCATCTGTACACCAGGCATGAGTTTTCTCTTCCTCAGTCAACTGATCATAAGAAACTCCCCATGAAGCCATAGGTGCAGACTGGGAGATGGAAGGTAATGTGACAGGAGTGGAGACCATGGGCATTTGGGCCACTTCCTCCTGCAACTTACTCGTGACTTCAGGTCCTGCTTGGGCCCGATCTCAAATATACCACTTCCATTTAATGATGGAGTGCTGCTGTGCATGTCCAAATTTATGGTTCTGTGAGTCAGACAACACCCAGTTCATGATGGGCAGCTCAGGCTTCATGGTGACTTGGTGTCCTATGGTTAAGTGTTCAGTCTCTACTAAGGCCCAGTAACAAGCCAAAAGTTGTTTCTCAAAAGGAAAGTAGTTATCTGCAGAGGATGGCAGAGCTTTGCTCCAAAATCCTAAGGTCTGCACTGTGAATCACCAACAGGGGCCTGCCAAAGACTCCAAACAGCATCTCTATCTGCCACTGACACTTCAAGCACCATTGGATCTGCTGGATCATATGGTCCAAGTGGCAGAGCGGCTTGCACAGCAGCCTGAACCTGTTGCAGAGCCTTCTCTTGTTCTGGTCCCCACTCAAAACTAACAGCTTTTCGAGTCACTTGATAAATAGGCCGGAGTAGCACACCCAAATGAGGAATATGTTGCCTCCAAAATCCAAAGAGGCCCACTAGGCATTGCGTCTCCTTTTTAATTGTGGGAGAAGCAAGATGCAATAACTTTCCTTCACTTTAGAAGGAATGTCTTGACATGCCCCGCACCACTGGACCCCTAGAAATTTCACTGAAGTGGAAGGTGTCTGAATTTTTGTGGGATTAATCTCCCACCCTCTAGCACACAAGTGTTTTACCAATAAGTCCAGAGTCACTGACACTTCTTCCTTACTAGGTCCAATCAGCATAATGTCATCAATGTAATGGACCAGTGTGATGTCTTGTGGAAGGGAAAGGCGATCAAGTTCCCTGCGGACTAAATTATGACATAGGGCTGGAGAGTTAATGTAGCCCTGAGGTAGGCAAGTGAAGATGTATTGTTGGCCTTACCAGCTGAAGGCAAACTGCTTCTTGTGGTCCTTTGAAACAGGTGTGGAGAAAAAAGGCATTAGCCAGATCAATAGCTGCATACCAGGTACCAGGAGATGTATTAATTTGCTCAAGCAGTGAAATTACATCTGGAACAGCAGCTGCAATTGGAGTCACCACCTGGTTAAGTTTTCGATAATCTGCTGTCATTCTCCAAGATCCATCTGTTTTTTGCACAGGCCAAATAGGCGAGTTGAATGGGGATGTGGTGGGAATCACCACCCCTGCATCCTTCAAGGCCTTGATGGTGGCAGTAATCTCTGGAATCCCTCCAGGAATGCGGTATTGCTTTTGGTTTACTATTTTCCTAGGTAGAGGCCGTTCTAATGGCTTTCACTTGGCTTTTCCTACCATAATTGCCCTTACTCTATTTGTCAGGGATCCAATGTGGGGGTTCTGCCAGTTGCTGAGTATATCTATTCCAATTATGCATTCTGGAACTGGGGAAATCACTATAGGATGGGTTCGGCAACCCACTGGACCTACTGTGAGACGGACGTGAGCCAAGACTCCATTAATAACCTGACCTCCATATGCCCCCACTTTGACTGGTGGGCCACAGTGACATTTTGGGTCTCCTGGAATTAGTGTCAGCTCAGAGCCAGTATCCAGTAATCCCCAAAAAGTATGATTATTTCCTTTTCCCCAGTGAACAGTCACTCTCGTAAAAGGCCATAGATCTCTTTGGGGAAGGCTGGGAGAAAGATTAATAGTAAAAATTTTTGGCAGTGTATTAGAGTCCTTCCTCAAGGGGACCCGGCCTCCCCTTCATTCAAGGGGTTGTGGGTCTTTAGACTCGCCCAAATCTGGGAATTGATTGAGGGACCATGACCCTCCATTCTGGCGATTCAAGTTAGACTGCTGTTCACCTGACCTAGAATTCATCCGTTTGTATAGATCAAGTAAATATTTAGTAGATTTCCTATCTATTTCACTCCTAGGGACACCATGACTAAGTAGCCAATGCCATAAATCCATACGAGTCAGGCTATTCTGATTACCGCTTTGACTCTGTCCATTACTGTAACCACGCCCACCTTGTCTTTGTCGACTGAGTGCAGCCATTTGGCCCCTACTACCATGGGGTCCAATCAGCCCCATTGTAGTTAGGTGTCTTAATTCAGTTAGGGCAGTTCCCACTGTCAAATCTGGCTTACATAAAACAGCAATCACAGCAGTCTTCAAGGATGCTGGAGCTCCCTTCACAAATTTGTTCCTCACAGTTGTGGTAAAAGGTGTGTCCTCTGGACACTCCATGTGTGGGTCTGTGGGTCTAACTTGATAAATCCACTGTAGCATGCCAATTTCCCTAAGCCTTTGGATACCTTCTTCTACAGTATACCAAGGCAGGTCTGGTACTTCAACTTGATTTAGTGTTGGCCACCTCATAATCCATGCTTCAGCAACCCAACCAAATAAACTATTAGATCCTTTCCTAACTTCTCTAGCTGAAACATTGAAGGAACAGTCTGTGCTCAGTGGACCCATATCAATAAACTCAGACTGATCCATCTTTATGTTCCTTGCACCATTATCCCACACCCTTAATTGCCATTCCCACACATATTCCCCAGGTTTCTGTTTGTACATATGAGAAAACTCAAGTAGTTCTTTTGGAGTGTAGCATACCTCCTCCTGGGTTACACTTTGTACTTCACCTTTTGGGGCTGTCTGGGACTTAAGCCTAGTTAGAGGTCTAGAAGCCAGAATCAGTAGTGTGGAATTGTTCTAAGAACATTCAGCATTATCGTGTAAAGCATCTGCCTCAGGCGATGCTCCAGGCAATAACTTAGGTAAGTGCTCTTTAGAGGCAGCTGGGCTAGGGCTAATCTCTTCAGATGGGAGTGGAGGGGATAATGGTTTTTCTGGGCAGGATGGTTTAGCAGACAAACATGAAGTAATCTCTTCAGATGGGACTGGTTCTGCTGGCAGGAGTGATTCAATGGAATTTACAGGCTCAGTGTCCCCAGCTTTCTGATTATCTGCCCATATGTCCCCATCCCAAGTCTCAGGATCCCATCTCTTCCCAATCAATGCCCTTACTTTAACCTCAGACACCTCTCGAAGTTTGCAATTGAGCTGGCGTTGTAATTCAGCCACTCTTACAATAAGACTCTGGGTTTGGTTTTCAGCAATTTCGGCTCTGTTACTACAAGAAATAAGGCTTTCCTTCAAAGCACAAGTGAAAGCCTTGAGGTCATGTGTGCAGCACTTGAGCCTTGACTCTGAAGCCCTCAGCGCGTCTCTTTCCTTCATCAGTTTGTCTAGTGCAAGTAGGACAAACCAACAGCTTCCTTATACTTCTCATTCTGGCAAAGCTGTAGAAAGATATCACACATGTGTTCACCCTGAGCCTCACCTTTTACCAACAATACCTGATTTACCGGTGGTGATATTTTGCATATTTGTATCGCCACCTCGTTCTATGGACTAGCA
Organism: Dugong dugon; assembly: GCA_030035585.1. NCBI lineage: Eukaryota > Metazoa > Chordata > Mammalia > Sirenia > Dugongidae > Dugong > Dugong dugon. The sequence continues at coordinate 58,730,817 of CM057465.1, read as the reverse complement.
GTGACCTCTTTACTGCTGGAAGCAGAGTCATCAATGTCTTTATGACTAACCAGACTTGAGAACCAATTTAGAAAACTCATCCTTACAATTTTGTTTCTCTAGAAGCACTCCCAGTACCAGATGTCTTAGGCTGGATTCTCTAGAGAAGCAAAACCAGTAAAGTGTATATATATAGAGAGAGAGAGATTATATCAAGGAAACAGCTCACACGATTGCAGAGGCTAGAACATCCCAAGTCCGTGGATCAGGGTAGAAGCCTCTCCCAAGTCACACAGCTGCAGAAGGTGGCAAGCCCAAGATCGGAAGGTCAGAGAGCAGGGCTCCGACTCACAGGCTGTGCAGATCGACGAATCCCAGGTTCGGCAGATAAGCTGACAGCTCAAGTCCCAAGAACGGGAGATGAGACGACAGGAAGCAGCCACAGAATCCAGAGGGAGCAAAAAGCCAGAACATCTGCTTATATACAGATGCGGGCCACACCCCCAAGGAGACTCCCTTTCATCTGATTGGCTACTCACAGTATATTCAATCATGGGAGTGGTTACATTAAAACACGGAGAATCATGGCCCAGCCAAGCTGACACACAATCTTAACCATCACACATTGTCTCGGGGAACATGTAGCACAATTGGCATAACATAGTTTATAAAGAGAATGTTCTACATTCTACCTTGGTGAGTAGCATCTGGGGTCTTAAAAGCCTGTGAGTAGCCATCTAAGATACACCACTGGTCTCATCCCTTCAGGAGCAAGGGTGAATGAAGAGAACAGGATACAAGGAAAAGATTAGTCCAAAGGACTAATGGACCACAGCTACCAAGGCTTCCACCAGACTGAGTCCAGTACAGCTAGATGGTGTCCAGCTACCAGCACTGAATGCTCTGACCAGGATCACATAGAGGGTCCTGGACAGAGCTGGAGAAGGATGTAGAACAAAATTCTAACTCTCAAAAAAAGACCAGATTTACTGGTCTGACAGACTGGAGAAACCCTGAGAGTATGGCCCCCAGACACCCTTTTAGCTCAGTGGTGAAGTCACTCCCGAGGTTCACCATTCAGCCAGGGACTGGACAGCCCCTTAAAACAAAACCGAACTAATGAGGCACAGCAGTCCAGATACAAAGACTAGAAGGCAGGAGGGGACAGGAAAGCTGGTGAAAGGGAACCCAAGGTTGAGAAGTGACAGTGTTGACATGTCATGGGGTTAACTATTGTCATAGGGCAATATGTGTATTAACTGTTTAATGAGAAACTATTTGTTGTTTAAACCTTCATCTAACATACAAAAAAAAGAATTAGCTATGTGAGATCAAATTGACAACAGCAACTCAAAAGGTTTGATGGGAAGCCTAGGGGGCAGTGAGTTGAAGATAATGGTGATGGAATAATCAGGAAAAGGATAGTGAGAATAGCAGCACAACGGGAAGAATGTAATTGATGTCACCAAATTGTACGTGTAGAAACTTGAAATGGCGTAAACTTGGCTACGTATATTTTCACCAAAAAAAAGTAAAAGTTCCTCCAAAGTTGAGAAGGGAGAATGTTGACATGTCGTGGGGTTGTTAACCAATATCATAAAACAATATGTGTACTGACTGTTTAATGAGAATCTACTCATTCTGTAAACTTTCATCTAAAATACAATTTAAAAAATTTAAAAACAAACAAAAATATAAAGACTCAGCAAACACGAAATCAACAGCGATGAAAAAGTTGAAAAGAAAATACATAAAGAAAAATGACTCAGCACAGAAAATTAAGTGGAACACAAAAACTGTCAACAACACTCCCAAAAAGATATCAAAATAACAGCACTTAACTCATACCTATCAATAATTACACTGAATGTAAATGGACTACATGCACCAATAAAGAGACAGAGAATGGCAGAATGGATTAAAAAAACATGATCCATCTATTATGCTACCTACAAGAGACACACCTTAGACTTAAAGACACAAACAAAGTAAAACTCAAAGGATGGAAAAAAAATATATCAAGCAAACAACACTCAAAAAAGAGCAGGAGTGGCAATATTAATCTCTGACAAAATAGACTTTAAAGTAAAATCCACCACAAAGGATAAGGAAGGACACTATATAACGATTAATGGTTAATACACCAGGAGGACATAAGTATAATAAGTATTTACACACCCAGTGACAGGGCTCCAAAATACATAAAACAAACTCCAACAGCATTGAAAAGAGAGATAGATAACTCCACAATAATAGTAGGAGGCTTCAACACACCGCTTTCGGTGAAGGACAGAACATCCAGAAAGAAGCTCAACAAAGACATGGAAGATCTAAATGCTACAATCAACCAACTTGATCTCATAGACATATACCGAACACTCCACCCAACAGCAGCCAAGTACACTTTATTTTCCAACACACATGGAACAGTCTCCAGAATAGACAACATATTAGCCAAAAGGTAGCCTTAACAAACTCCAAGCTTCAAAATATTACAAAGCATCTTTTCTGACCATAAAGCCATAAAAGTAGAAATCAATAACAGAAAAAGCAAGAAAAAAATCAAACACATGGAAGCTGAATAACAGCTAGCTCAAAAACGACTGGGTTATAGAAGAAATTAAGGATGGAATAAAGAAATTCATAGAATCAAACGAGAACAAAAACACATCCTACCAGAATCTTTGGGACACAGCAAAAGCAGTGCTTGGAGGTCAGTTTAGAGCAGTAAATGCACACATCCAAAAAGAAAAAAGGGCCAAAAGCAAAACATTAACCCCATAACTGGAACAAGTAGAAAGAGAGCAGCAAAAGAAGCCCCCAGGTGCCAGAAGAAAGAAAATAATAAGAATTAGAGCAGAATTAAATGAAATAGAGAATAGAAAAACAATTGAAAGAGTTAACAAGACCAAAAGCTGGTTCTTTGAAAAGATCAACAAAATTGATAAACTATTGGCCAAACTGACAAAAGAAAAATAGGCAAGGAAGCAAATAACCTGTATAAGACATGAGACGGGTGATATCACAACAGACCCAACTGAAATGGAAAGAAACATAACAGAATACAAGGAAAAATTGTACTCTAACAAACTTGAAAACCTAGAGGAAATGGACACATTTCTAGAAACTCACTGCGTACCCAAACTAACACAAACAGAGGTAGAACAACTAAATAAACCCATAACAAAAGAAGAGATTGAAAAGTTAATTTAAAAACTCCTAACAAAAAAAATCCCTGACCTGGACAGCTTCACTGGAGAGTTCTACCAAATTTTCAGAGAAGAGTTAACACCACCACTACTAAAGGTATTTCAGAGCATAGAAAAGTATGGAATACTCCCAAACTCATTCTATGAAGCCAGCATAACCCTGATACCAAAACCAGGTAAAGACACCACAGAAAAAGAAAATTACAGACCAATATCCCTCATGAACATTGATGCAAAAATCCTCAACAAAATTCTAGCCAATAGAATTCAGCAACATATCAAAAAGATAATTTACCATGATCAAGTGGGATTTATACCAGGTATGCAGAGATGGTTCAACATCAAAAAAACAATTGATGTAATCCATCACATTAATAAAACAAAAGACAAGAACCACATGATCTTATCAATCGATGCAGAAAATGCATTTGACAAAGTCCAACCCCCATTCATAATAAAAACTCTCAGCAAAATAGAAGAGAAATTCCTCAACATAATTAAGGGCATTTATAAAAAGCCAACAGCCAGCACCATCCTAAATGGAGAGACTTTGAAAGCATTCCCCTTGAGAATGAGACCCAGACAAGGATGCCGTTTATCACCACTCTTATTCAACATTGTGCTGGAAGTCTAGCCAGAGCAATTAGGCTAGAAAAAGAAATAAAGCTCATCCAGATTGGTAGGGAAGAAGTTTAAGTGTCTCTATTTGAAGATGATATGATCTTATACACAGAAAACCCCAAAGAATCCACAAGAAAACTACTGTAACTAATAGAAGATTTCAGCAAAGTTTCAGGATAGAAGATAAACATACAAAAATCAGTTGGATTCCTCTACACCAACAAAGAGAACTTCCAAGAGGAAATCAGCAAATCAATACCATTTACAATAGCCCCCAAGAAGATAAAATACTTAGGAATCAATCTAACCAGAGACATAAAAGACCTATACAATGAAAACTACAAGACACTACCACAAGAAACCAAAAGAGACCTGCATAAGTGGAGGAACACACCTTGCTCACGTATAGGAAGACTCAACATCGTGAAAATGTCAATTCTACCCAAAGCAATCTACAGATACAATGCAATCCCGATCCAAATTCCAACAGCATTTTTTAATGAGATGGAGAAACAAATAACCAACTTCATATGGAAAGGGAAGAGGCCCAAGATAAGTAAAGCATTACTCAAGATGAAGAACAAAGTCGGGGGCCTCACACTACCTGATTTTAGAACCTATTATACCACCACGGTAATCAAAACAGCCTGGTATTGGTACAACAACAGATATATACATCAATGGAACAGAGTTGAGAATCCAGACATAAGTTTGTCCATCTATGAGCAGCTGATATTTGACAAAGGTCCAAAGTTCATTAACTGGGAAAAAGACAGTCTTTTTAACAAATGGTGCTAGCATAACTGGATATCCATCTGCCAAAAATTGAAACAAGACCCATACCTCACACCATGCACAAAAACTAACTCAAAATGGATCAAAGACTTAAATATAAAATCAAAAACGATAAACAGCATGGAAGAAAAAATAGGGACAATGCTAACTCACAAAAAAAGACCAGACTTACTGGCCTGACAGAGACTGGAGACACCCCGGGAGTATGGCCCCTGGACACCCTTTTAGCTCAGTAATGAAGTCACCCTTGAAGTTCACTCTTTAGCCAAAGATTATACAGGCCCATAAAACAAAATAAGACTAAAGGGGCACAAAAGCCCAGGGACAAAGACTAGAAGGCAGGAGGGGACAGGAAATCTGGTAAGAGGGAACCCATGGTCAAGAAGGGAGAGTGTTGACATGTCATGGAGTTGTTAACCAATGTCATAAAACAATATGTGTACTAACTGTTTAATGAGAAGATAGTTTGTTCTGTAAACCTTCATCTAAAGTACAATAATAATAATATAAATAAATAAATAAAGGTCAAGTAAAAATACGCTTGCAAATAGTTTGTGATAATAGAGAAATTCCTACTATAAAGATGAGAGTACAAAGAAAGATGCACTATTTTATACATAGTATGGTCACAATGCTTTTTTTTTTTTTTATTGTGCTTTAGGTGAAAGTTTACAGAGCAAATTAGTTTCCCATTCAATAGTTTATACACAAACTGTTCCACGACATAGGTTGTACTCCCCATAATGTGTCAGCACTCTCCCCATTACCAGCCTGGATTCCTCATTTCCATTCATTCAGTTTTCCTGCCCCGTCCTCGTCTTTGCTTCTCATCTTTGCTTTTGGGGGTATGTTATCCTTTTGTTCTCATGCAGATGATTGTTCTAAGGAGTACTTTCCTCATATGTGTTATTGTTTATTTATAGGCCTGGCTGTTATTTGGCTGAAAGGTGATCTCTAGGAATGGCTTCAGTTCCAAGGTAGAAGGGTGTCTAAGGGCTATAATCTCAGAGATTCCTCCAGTCTCTTTCAGGTCAGTAAATCTAGTCTTTTTTATGAGTTGCAATTTCATTATACTCTTTTTTTTCCCACTCTAACCAGGACCTTCTATTGTGATCTTGGTCACAGAGGTTGGTAGTGGTAGCCAGGCACCATGTCAGACTGGTGGAGGCTGTGGGCTGTGGTTCCTGTAGTCCATTATCCCTTCAGATTAATGGTTTTCTTCACTCTCCTTTGCTTCAGATGGAAAGAGACCAATAGTTCTATCTTAGATGGCCGCTTGCAAGCTTTTAAGACCTTAGATGCTACTCACAAAAGCAGGATGTAGAACGTTTTCTTTATGCCAGTTGATCGAGATGTCCCCGTGGAATATGGTCCTTAGCCTTCAGGCCCAGTAACTCAGTCCTTCGAGGTGTTTGGTTATGTCTATGTTGTATCCATGACTGTACTCCCTGGGTGCTCTATTATATATATGAATATACATGAGGCACATACAAATATGTATGTAGACATATCCACAGCCAAACCTATATATGCATGTGGGTGTACTCTCGTAAGCCCTCCCACACCTATTCAGCATACATATCTACCTATGTTATCCACTCATAAATTATTGTTATTACTGTTGTTGCAGAATTGTGTATGTTATAGTATTTATCTTCGTTGCCTTTTATTCTTATGTACCTCTCAATGTCTTCCATTGCCTTGGTTATGTTGTGCTGACACAATTCATTTTTTAAAAGCCTGAATGTATTTGATGATATTAAGGAATTACTACTTTTTTAATTTGACCTTATTATTTAGAAATATATAGTATTTAGGAAGGAAATGAAATGGCATCTGGAATTAGCCCTGTGTGAGTGTGGAAGGGGGCAGGTGGTTTATCCCTGTGTTAGATGAAAGTTATAGGCCAATTATAATTACAGAAGCTGTGTGATGGGTACAGGGAGGTTCGTTATCCTATTCTTTCTACTTTTGATATTTGAAATTTCCATAGTAGAAGTTTTTATGAGTCTGAGACACACAAAATGTTGACATTGGCTATATTTAGAGATTAGGACCATGTGTGATTTCCAATCCATCGAATTCCTTTATTGAGCATGTTTTACATTTATTATGCCAATTTTAACCTTTTTAGGGAAAGAGGAGCAAGTATAGGAAAAGTCTCCACTTTTCCTTTGGGGGGAAATGTATACTAATATTTTATGTTTATGTCACTAAATTCTTTTCAAAGAAAATTTGCATGTATTATCTCATAAGAATCTAATGATAACGGTGTGAGACTTTATCTAAGAAGAAAGACTAACGTACACAGACATTTGATCTTTCCTAACTTCACTCCTTGCTGTTGTTAATTGCCAGTAGAGTCGTTAGCTGCCAGCGGAGTCCATCGAGACTCATGGAGACTCCACGTGTGTCGGAGTAAAACTGTGTTCCATAGGTTTTCAAGGCTGTGATCTTTCAGAAACAGACCGCCTAGGCGGCCTTTCTTCCGAGGGGCCTCTGGGTGGGTTCCAACCTCCAACCTTTCAGCGAGTAGTTGAGCATTTCACTGTCTGCACCACCCAGGGACTCTTTACTTCACTTCTAGACCTAGGAATTTCTGACTCCGCATCCCAAGCTGTCCCATTGCAGCCCCGTTCTCTGTTCCCCTACAGATCCTGTTCTCAATAATGTCAGGCTTCACTCAATGCCAAAAAAGAAAAAAACCCACCCGAAGGAACGGAGGATGGTAGAATAGAACTAACGAATAGTCTAACGCATAAAATACAGCACAGAGATGAGTAACGGTTAATTCTCCTCCTCCCTTCCTCTACACCTTCCCCTCCACCACCCTTCCAATGTGTGAAATTTCCTTCAGAAAGAAAGATGCAGGTGGAATAAGATAAACTGACAGTGCCTGGAGCCCGAGGAGGCAGAAGTTCTCCGCGAACAGCAGGTGTGGGCCTGCAGACCTGGGCTGCGCTCCCGCTGCTGGCCTGGACGCACCTGACCAGATGACCCCGGCGCAAGATTCGCTGCCCCAACCAGCGGCACCTCGGCCACACTCCCGCTGTCATCCACTGACGTTCCACCCCAGAGGGTGCCTTCTCGACCCGCGACAGTGGAGCGAAGGGCTGCTCTCCCATCAAACCCACAGGCCTGGAGTTAGAAGCATCATAGGAAGTTGAAGTTGGAATGACTGGAAGAGACAACTGAAGTGATGGTGACCAAGTTGAGCAGAAGTCAGGTGTGAACACGGACCAGAAGCGTCTACTCCAAAGAGTTTGATTTCCGGTGGCTTTATCCACTCACTTTCCACTGGGGACACTAGACTAAATGGACTAAATGGACTCTGGGGTAAGGAGAAGAGAGGACAGAAAAGGAAGGAGAACCTCGGGCTTCCTCAGGTGACAGCCAGCCAGGCATCCCGTCCCGAGTCCCTGCTCCACAAGGCCAGTGGCCTACAGGGGCAAGGGCAGGGTCACGTCGGCAGCTGGGACTTTTAACAGAGGAGGAGGTGGGGACGCTGAGTCACCGGTTTGTCACTGTCTCTCACCTCTCCTCGGCCCTCCAGGGTTAAAGCAAAAGCGAAAGCGAATGTTACTCCCAGGGTGGCCAGTCCCCGGGACCTGAGCTCACACTTTGTTCTCGGGTCCCCCGGCATCTGCACGCTTCGAGCGCGGGGGCAAGCGAGTGCGGCAGGCGCCCCTGCGGGTCCGGAGTACCCGGAGGCGGCAGCGGCAGCCAAGCGTGTGGCCTCGCGTGTCAGTCTATGGCCCGGCGGCCGGTCGGAGGCTGCCGGGTCACCGCCCTCCAGGCGCTGCTGCTGCTGCTGCTGCTGCTGCTCCAGCCCCAGGCGATGCAGGGTAGGAAGAGGGGTGAGCCCCAGACGGGGCTGCGGGAAGGGGCCGGTGCGCGGGAGGTGGTGGAGTCCGAGGGGCTGGACGGCACCGAGCGCCCCACCTATTCTTGGCTAGGATGGTTGCGCCATCCTGGCCCGGAGTCCATTCCCGGAGGAAAGAGGTGTCAGGCGGGGAAATGGAGAGGAGGGGGTGGAGAGGCTCCCGCCGCTGCGCGCTGGGCGTCGGGAGGGAGCGTGTGACCCCGGCCCCCCGCGCGCCTTCAGAACTGCCGCAAGCGAGAAGCCAGCTGAGTGAGCCAAGGTAGGCTCTCAGCCTGGACGAGAGGAACACGTGGAGGGACCTTGGGAAGGGCGCAGCGCCGAGAGCCAGTAAGGGCGCTGACTGCCACACCTCATCCCCACCAGCGCTTCCCTGGTCACCCGGAAAGGGATCGCTGTACCCAGGCTTTTAATTCCACGGCTTCCCAGTTTTCGAGGCAAAGAGACGAAAGCATTTCTGAATAGCTGGTGTTTGCAGTGGGAACTGAGTTGGTATTTTAAGCAGTTTCTAGAAATGTGTGACTGCAATTCTCCGAGCCCAACCTGGAAAGCTATGCGATGTTGCACAGGCTTCAGTACCCAGAGGAGTCTGAGACAAACGGCCAGGGCTCTACTTTCAGGCAAAAGTCAATAATATGGGTAGACAGTGATTGGACAGAGTAGGGACCCGTCCCGAGGGAGAAAAAACGTGTCGGGCAAGTTGCACACTTGGAGGACTTGGGAACAACTCCAAAATTCTTAATTAAGTGAGTAGGAAACCGTGAGACGGTGTCGGAATAGTGGGGGCAGCCTGGAGTATGCGCTTCTAGAAAAAAATGGGCGAGAAATGAAGGTGATAATTGGCTGGTGTATTTGGGAAGAATGTAGGTCGGTAGGTTTAATCTCAGCCTGAAGAATCAAATGAGTGATTGGTACGTTTTTGCCCTGGGAGCTAGAGAGGAGAGGAATAAGATAAACGGATCTAGCTTTGTCCATGTTGGCTCTTCTTAATCTTTTTACCGTCAGGGAGCTCTTCCAGGGTCTGATGAAAGCGGTCAATCTTCTCCCCAGAAAAATGCATGAATGTGCATACTTACAAATTTTACATATGATTTTGGGGTCCTGGACCCACTGAAGGGCATCCATGGACTCTCAGGAGAATTATAGTAACCCCATGATCCGCGCGTTTTTTAAGGCAAGACCCCCAATCATTTACACCCAGTCAGGCCGGCCACCCAGTACTTGGTCAGAGCCAGCCACAGTTGATGCTGGCAGGCTGGATCTGAAGTTTAATTTTCTTGAAATTGTGTTCACAGAGTTTCCCTCCACATCTGGGAAGCTGAGTTACTTTGGTGACATGGTCGGTTCCTCCCTGCTGGTTAGCCAGTGTCACACATGACCCCTGTGGAGAGAGCTGACTGGGACAACCCTACTGTACAATGTGAAAGTGAAATACAACCTTAGTTAGAAACCAGCAAAACTCAGGTATCTGTTTCAAAGGACATTTAAGAACACTTCAGGGACCATCTCTAGAGCTCATTAACTGCAGCATTGCTGTCTGACCTTGCAAAGTGTTGCTGCCATATGGTAGCTAGTGGGTTTTTTGTTTGTTTGTTTGTTTGTTTTAAACAGCTTTAAACAAACAAAACGTTGCCATGTAGTCGATTCTGACTCATAGCAACCCTATAGGACAGAGTAGAACTGCCCCATAGGGTTTCCAAGGCTGAAATCTTTATGGAAGCAGACTGCCACATCTTTCTCCCGGAATGGCTGGTGGGTTCAAACCGCAGACCTTTCAGTTAGCAACTGAGCGCTTAACCACTGCACCACCGGGACTCCTTTTAAACAGCTTTATTGAGGTATATTTGACAGATAATAAACTGCACACATTTACATTGTACAATTTGGTAAGTTTAGAGGTAAATGTATACACTCATGAAACCATCCCCATAATCAAGAAAGTAAACATATCCATCATGACCAAAAGCTTCCTCATGCCCCTTACCTCCTGCCCTTCTTTGCTCCCCCCACCCCAAGGAACTACTGATCAGCTTTCTGTCACTCTTGATTTGAGTTTTCTAGAATTTTATACAAATGGAATCATTTCAAACATGGTACTTATTCTGAGAATCCATCCATGTTGTAGCTTGTGTTTGGTAGTTCATGCTTTTTTCCTGCTGAGTAGTATTTCATTGTATGGGTATACCGCAGTTTGCTTATGCATTTACCTGTTGATGGATGCTTGGGTTGTTTCCAGTTTGGGGCTATGATATATAAAGCTGGACATATGCTTTCATTTCTCCTGGGTAGAGAAAATGGCTAGGAGTGGAATGACTGGATTATATGATATGTGTATGTTTAACTTTTTATTTTTCCAAAGTGGTTATACTATTTTACATTCCTACCAGCAGTGTCTGAGAGTTCCAGTTCTCCACATCCTTGTCAACACTTGTTCTGGTCAGTCTTTTAAATTTTACCCATTCTAACAGGTGTGGAAAACTGGGGGCATAGTGGTTAAGGGTTCGGCTGCTAACCAAAAGATCGGCAGTTCGAATCCACCAGCTGCTCCTTGGAAACCCTACGGGCCACTTCTTCTCTGTCCTTTAGGGTCACTATGAGTTGGAATCAACTCTACAGCAACGGGTTTGGGTTTTGTTTTGTTTTTTTAATAGGTGTGTAGTGGTATCTCGTTGTAGTTTTAATTTACATTAATAGCTAATGGTGTTAAGCATTTTTCATGTCTATTTGCCATCTATGTGTCTTGTTTGGTGAAGTGTCTGTTCACTTTTAAAAACTGAGTTGTTTTATTATTATTGAATTTTAGGAGTTCTTTAGATAGTCTGGATACAAGACCTTTATCAGATAGATGATTTGCAAATATTTTCTCTCACTCTGTGGCTTGTCTTTTCATTTTCTTAACAGTGTCTTATGAAGAGTACAAGTTTTAATTTTGATGAATTTCAATTCATTAATTTTTTTTTCTTTTATGCATCATGCTTTTGGCGTTAATATTAAGAAATCTTTGCCTAATCCATGGTCACGAAGGTTTTTTCTTATGCTTTTTTCTAGGTGCTTTTTAGCTTTAGGTTTTACATTTATATCTGTGATCCATTTTGAGTTAAGTTGTTTATGATGCAAGGTATACATTGAAATTTTGTTGTTGTTGTTCATTTCTTTGTTTTCTTTATACATATAGATATCCAATTGTCCCAGCATCATTTGTTAAAAAGATTATCTTTTCTCTACAGAATTGATTGCCCTTACACCTTTTTTGAATGTCAGTTGTCCATATGCGCTGGGTTTGGTTGCAAGATACAAAATATCCACATACAAGAATCAATTGTATTTCTATATAATAACCAAAAAAACAGACCAAACCTGTTGCCATCAAGTCAATACCAACTCATAGTGACCGTATAGGCAGAGTAGAGCTGCCCCACAGGGTTTCCAAGGATTGGCTGGTGGATTCCAACTGCTGACAATATGTAATAGCAATGAACAATTGAAGATCGAAATTTAAAAAATATCATTTGTAATAACATAGAAAATATTAAATACTTAGGGATAAATCTGACAAAAGATATGAAAGACCTATACGCTGAAAACTAAAAGCCAAGAGAAATTAAAGAAAATCTAAATAAATGAAGTGATAGATCGTTAAAATACCAGTTCTCCCCAAATTTTCAGCAGGCTTTATTGTACAAATTGACGAACTGATTCTAACATTTACATGGAAATGCAAAAACCAACTTTGAAAACAAAGAACTGAGTTGGAGGAATAACAAGCCTGATTTCAAGAGTTTTTATAAAGCTACAATAATCAAGACAATGTGGTGTTGCTGTAAAGGGAGACAAAGAGGTCAATGGAACAGAACAGGGGGCTCCAGGTGTTTTTAAATGATGTTGGAAGGAAAGTGGACCAAAATTGTTAAATTTGCTACTTGGTAGTATGGCCCTGGTCAGAAATTATGGAGATCAGCCCATTCCTTATCACTAACTGAGTGAATAATGAAGTCTCAGATCTTTTAACGGTAAGGACCCTGGTGGCACACCGGTTAAGTGCTCAAGCGCGAAGCTGCTACCAGAAAGGTTGGCAATTCAAACTTACCCAGCAGCTCTGCGGGAGAAAGACCTGGTGATCTGCTCTTGTAAATATTACAGCCTAGAATGGGGCAGGGGTTCGCTGAGTCAAAATCAACTCAAAGTCACCAAACAACAGGCAGAAGAAGCTGCCGCCAGGAACAGTTGGTTCTTATTTAAAGGACCCCATTCAGAGGGAAATCTGTCATCCTGAGCAGAAGGTCATTAACTTCTTAAAGGTCATCACAGTCTGAAAGACTGCAGGTGATTTGGCCAAAAACAGCTGGGGAAGATATGTTTGAAGATGAATATGATTTCTTTGAAGATGAATATACCTGGTTGCCAGTTTTGATTTAGTTTTGTTTTATAAGGTGTTTGTGCACTTGGGGGTGGTTTACAACTGTTAAGTGTCTTTAAGCATTTTTAAAACCATTTTTCAGCACTCTGGGGTTTTTTTGGTACCAAATCTTTTTCTTTTAATTTCAAATCAATTTTATCTACTTATTATTGCTTTTGTGCTGCTACTGTAGAAAAAAAAAATGGTAAAAACTTAAATGCGCAAAATATGGGATTTGTTTAAATCAGCCAAAATGTTCAATGGTGGAGGAATACATGAAGTTGCTTTCAAATAATATACTTCATGTAACTCAGTTTTTACTAGAATATCTAGAAGTAGTTTTCATTGGGTAAGGTGATATTATGAGCCATATGTATGAGAAATTATGGACCACTTGTGTATTTTTATGAGATTGTGTATGTATGTATGTATGTATGCAGCTGTGTGCCTTTTCTTATTTTTCTGTCATGATATGAATTGTTCTGCAATAAGAAAAATAAATAAAACTACAAAAGAAATAATACAATAAAGATCTGGAATTTCAGAATTTTTTCTACTTCGTTTTTAATTACTTATAGCGGATCTCCATGTTTGGCAATGTTTCACACTTTATAAATTTGACAACTGCTCAAAAAATAAAATTATATAAAGTCACTACATATAACATATGTACCTACTATGTGTTGTTGTTAGGTGCCATCGAGTCAGCACGGACTCATAGTGACCCTGTGTACAACAGAATGAAACACTGCCTGGTCCTGTGCCATTCCCACAATCGTTTTTATGCTTGAGCCCATTGTTGTAGCCATTGCGTCTATCCATCTCCTTGAGGGTCTTCCTCTTTTTCGCTAACCCTCTACTTTACCAAGCATGATGTCCTTCTCCAGGGACTGATCCCTCCTGATAACATGTCCAAAGTACATGAGACAAAGTATGGCCATCCCTGCTTCTAAAGAGCATTTTAGTTGTACTTCCAAGACCGATTTGTTCGTTCTTTTGACAGTCCATGGTATAATCAATATGCTTCGCCAACACCATAATTCAAAGGCATCTATTCTTCTTTGGTCTTCCTTATCCATTTCCCAGCCTTCCCATGTATATGAGACAACTGAAAACATCATGGCCTTGGGTCAGTCACACTTTAGTCTTCAAGGTGACATCTTTGCTTTTTAACACTTTACAGAGGTCTTTTGCAGCAGATTTGCCCAGTGCAATATGTCATTTGATTTCTTGACTGCTGCTTCCATGAGTGTTGATTGTGGATCCAAGTAAAATGAAATCCTTGACAACTTCAATCTTTTCTCCATTTATTATCATATTGTTTATTGGTCCAGTTGTGAGGGTTTTTGTTTTCTTTATGTTGAGGTATAATCAATCCATACTGAAGGCTGTGGTGTTTAATCTTCATCAGTAAGAAGTGCTTCGAGTCCTCTTCACTTTCAGCAAGCAAGGTTGTGTCATGTGCATAAAGCAGGTTGTTAATGAGTCTTCCTCCAATCCTGATGCTCCATTCTTCTTCATATAGTCCAACTTCTCAGATTATTTGTTCAGCATACAGATTGAATAAGTATGGTGAAATCATAGAAGCCTCACACACACCTTTTCTGATTAAAGCTTTTCTGATTAAGGCTTGTGGAAATGAGAGGTTATTGCTACAATCAAATATATTATCTCCAATGCAGTTATACAAATCTACTTTTGTAAAATAAGTGGCCATGATCTGGCTGATTGTATTGGATGTAGTATATTGATATTCTTTATGCATTGAAATGTCAACTCTTAATGGATTTGTTGTCTTTGTTCGAGGACTGTTCAAAATGGAAAGACTACTGGTAGTCTTCTTCTTCCAGCTGAACGACAGAGTAGATAGACTGAAAAACCATCATGCTACAAAAACATCCAGAACTGGTGAATAATATAGGAAAAAAAAACCCATATTTTTAAATCCATAGCCAATAAAAGATAATCAACTGTTTAAAGCAAAAATATGTAGAGGTAAAAAAAAAAGACAAATAATCAAATTAAAAAAATGGGCAAAGGAAATGAACAGACACTTCACCAAAGAAGCCATTCAAGCAGCCAACAGGCACATGAGGAAATGCTCAAGATCACTAGCCATTAGAGAAATGCAAGTCAAAACCACAGTGACATACCATCTCACTCCGGCATTACTGGCACAAATAAAAAAAACTGGAAATAACAAATGTTGGAGAGGCTGCGGGGAGATCGGAACTCTTATGCACTGCTGGTGGGAATGTAAAATGATATAACCATTCTGGAAAACTATATGGTGCTTCCTTAGAAAGCTATAAATAGAAATACCATACAATCCAGAAATCCCACTCCTAGGAAAATATCTTAGACAAATAAGAGCCGTCGCACAAATAGACATGTGCACACCTATGTTCATTGCAGCATTGTTCACAATAGCAAAAAGACGGAAACAACCTAGATGTCCATCAACAGATGAATGGATAAACAAACTATGGTACATACACACAATGGAGCATTACACGATGATAAAGAACAATGATGCATCTGCGAAGCATCTCATAATCTGGAGGGCATTATGCTGAGTGAAATAAGCCAATCACAAACGGGCAAATATTGTATGAGACCACTACTGTAAAAACTCATGAAAAGGAGGTTTACACACAAAAAGAAACAATCTTTGATGGTTACGAGGGAGGAGAGGGGTAGGGATGGAAAAACACTAAATAGACAATAGATACGTGGTAAATTTGGTGAAGGGTAAGACAGTACACAATACTGGGGAAGCCAGCACAACTGGTACAAGGCAAGGTCCTGGAAGCTCCACGGACATATCCAAACTCCCTGAGGGACCGAATTGCTGGGCAGAGGGCTGTGGGGACCATGGTCTCAGGGAACATCTAGCTCAATTGGCACAACATAGTTTATAAAGAAAATGTTCTACATACTACTTTGCTGGGTAGCATCTGGGGTCTTAAAAGCCTGTGAAGAGCCATCTAAGATACTCCACTGGACTCACCCCTTCAGAAGCAAGGGAGAATTAAGAAAACAAGATACAAGGGAAAGATCAGTCCAAAGGACTAATGGACCACAACTACCACAGCCTCCACCAGACTGAGTCCAGTACAACTAAATGGTGCCCAGCTACCACCACTGACTGCTCTGACAAGGATCACAACAGAAGGCCCCAGACAGAGCTGGAGAAAAATGTAGAACAAAATTTTAATTCACAAAAAAAAAGACCAGACTTACTGGCCTGACAGAGACTGGAGAAATCCCGAGTGTATGGCCCCTGGACGCCCTTTTAGCTCAGTAATGAAGTCACTCCTGAGGTTCACCCTTCAGCCAAAGATTAGACAGCCCCATAAAACAAAACAAGACAAATGGGGCACAAAAGCCCAGGGACAAAGACTAGAAAGCAGGAGGGGACAGGAAAACTGGTAATAGGGAACCCAAGGTCAAGAAGGGAGAGTGTTGACATGTCGTGGGGTTGTTAACCATTGTCATAAAACAATATGTGTACTAACTGTTTAATGAGAAACTATTTGTTCTGTAAACCTTCATCTAAAGTACACTTAAAAAAAATATGTAGAGGTAAAATGTATGACAGCAGTAGCACAAAAATTGAGAGGAGAGATGAAATATATTGTTGTAAGTTTCTCATACTGTATGTGAAGTAGTATAACATCACTTGAAGGCAAACTGATAAGGTAAAAATACATGCTATAAACCCTAGGGAACCCACTAAAATAACACAACAAAGATATGTAGCTAATAAGTTTAAAAAAGGAGATAAAATAGAATCACAAAGATACTCAAATAATTTATGACATGATCATCTCCACAGAAAATACTATGGAATCTACAAAAACACTATTAGAACTAATAAGTGAGTTTACTAAGTTTGCAAAATATACAAAAAATTAACATACATAATACTAGCAACAAACAATTGGAAATTGAAACAATAATGCTAATTACAATGTCATCAAAAATATGAAATACATAGGGATACAGCTGACAAAAAATGTGCAAGACTTATACACTGAAAGCGACAAAACATTTTTGGAAGAAATTAAAGAAGACCTAGATAAATCAAAAGAAATGCTGTGTTTGTGGAAACCGAGAAGATTCAATATTATTAAGATGTCACCTCTTCCCAAACTGGTCTGTATATTTAATGGAAATCCAAAGAAAATTCTAGAAATTTTGTAGCAATTGATAAACGGATTCTAAAATTCATTATGGAACAGAAAAGAACCTAGAAGAGCAAACTCAACCTTAAAACTGACTAAAAGAGTTGGAAGACTTACACTACCTGACTTCAAGACTTATTATAAAGGCACAGTAATCAAGATAGCATGATATTGGTATCAGACAGACAAATAGATCAATGGAACAGAATAGCAAGTCCGGAAATAAACCCACAAATACTTGATCCTGGCTCAGGATCCTATCTCAATACCACTGAAGGTTTCCTGTTGCTGGAAGAGGAACAGGAGAGTTTTTCTAACGTAAGAATTGCTAAAGATACAAGGCAAAGGTTGGTTGCCATGGAGGAAAAAAGCAGGATAACTGAGAAAGCTCCACCCCTGAGACCCAGGCACATAGGGCCTGCCTAAGTCTGAGGCTGGTCTAGGACAACAGAGAACTCCCTTTGGTCCCACTACCACCAGACAAGCAAGCATCAAATAATAAGCACAACAGTCTATTGCTGGAGCAGGAGGTGGGGGTAAATGTAGAGATACCCTCCTCTGTGGCTTAGGCACATAGAAAAGGACAAAAGATGAGTGGAGGAGAACACTGAGAAAAGCCCTCTGATATTCCAGCCCCCACATTAAGCACAAGATAACAATAAAGGAATTTTAGGCCAATGGTGCTCTGAAGGAACCCTGGTGGCACAGTGGTTAAGAGCTCAACTGCTAACCAAAAGGTTGGTAGTTCGAATTCACCAGCTGCTCCTTGGAAACCCTATGGGGACAGTTCTACTTTGTCCTATAGGGTTGCTGTGAGTCAGAATCAACTCAATGGCAGTAGGTTTGGGTTTTTTTTTTGTTGTTGTTCTTTGTTTTTTTTGGTTGGAGCTCTGAAAGTAATCATAGCAACAAAGACCAAACCAATTCAACAACTGACTAGACTGACTCAACCCTCCCCACACTATTGGTCTAGCAAAAGTATTCCCATTTCCAGATGTAAATACTGTTTACCTCAGTCTTGACTGTTCTATACACAATGCCTAGCATTCAACCAGAAATTATGAGACACAGAAGAAAGTAAGGGGACAGGGGAGGAAGCTCACTGTCAAGAGATAAAGCAATAAATAGAACCAGACTCAGAGAAGACCCAGATATTGGAACTATCATATGGAATGTAAAATTAAAAAAACTCTTTGCTGTCAAGTTGATTCTGACTCATAGTGACCCTACATAATACAGTAGAACTGCCCCATAGGATTTCTAAGGCTGTAGTCTTTACAGAAGCCAACTGTCATTTCTTTCTCCCACAGAGCAGCTGGTGGGTTTGAACTGTGACCTTCTGGGTAGCAGCTGAGCACTTGAAGCACTGCACTACCAGGGCTCCTTGGAATTTAAAATAACTATCATTAATATGCTAAAGGCTCTGCTGGAAACAGTGGACAGCGTTCATGAACAAATGTGGAAATTTCAGCAGAGAAGTGGAAAACATAAGAAAAAGTCAAATGGAAATGTTAGAAATAAAAAACAGTAATAAAGATGAAGAAAGCCTTTGATAGCATCATCAGTACACTTGACAGAGCCAAACTTTCAGTAAACTTTAAGATGGGTCAATAGAAATAACTCAAACTGAAATACAAAGAGAAAAAGTAAGGGAGAGAAAAACACAGAACAGAGTATCGGAAAGCTATGGAGCAATAACAAATGGCCTACTGCATGTATAATTTTAATTCCATAAAGAGAAGAGAGAATGAAGCAGAAGAAATATTTGAAGAGATAATAGTTGGGAATTTTTCAAGAATTCCCAGATATTAAATCTAGAAACTCAGAGAACACTATGCAGTATAAATGATCTCCCAAAAAAATCTCAGGCCTAGCAGATGTTCAAACTGCTAAAAACCAAAGATAAAGAGAAAATACTGAAAGAAATCAGAGAAAAAAAAGATACATTGCAGAGACTTCTCATCAGAAACTATGCAATCCAAAAGACATTGGAGTGGCATCTTTAAAATGCTAAAAAACAAAGCAAAAAAAAAAAAAAAAAAGCCAGAATTTGAAAACCAACACAAGTGTCTTTTAAAAATGAAAGCAAAATAAAGACTCTGTTTGACAAAAAGTGAGAGAATTCATCACTAGCATACCTGTGCTACAAGAAAAGTTAAACAGAGTTCTTCAATGAATATGATATTCAAGAGAAACTTGGAACTACACAAAGAAATGAAGAGCTCTGGAAATTGTTAAAATAGAGGTAAATAGAATAGAAAATTTTCTTTTTAATCATTCTAAAAGATAATTGACTGCCCAAAGCAAAAACAATAGCAAAGTATTGTGGGTTTATAGAATAAGTAAAATGTTTGACAGCAATAGCATGAAAGATAAGAGAGAGAAAGTATAATTATGTATTGGTAAGGTTCTTACACTGTATATGAAGTGCTATAATATTTGAAGGTAGACTGTGATTATACAAAGATGTATATTGTGAACGTTAGGGAAACCACTAAAGAAAAAATTTTAGAGAGGTATATATGATAAGTCAGTAGTGAAGATAAAATGGAATAATAAATAATAATCAATTCAAAAGCACGATAGGTTTAAATCCAGCCATATCCATAATTATATTAAATATAGGTGATCTAAACTCACCAATTCAAACAGAGAATGTCAGATTGGATTAAAAAACAGGGCCAAATTATATGCTGTCTACAAAATACCCACTTTAAATATAAAGTCAAAGATAAGTTAGAAATAAGATA
Organism: Dugong dugon; assembly: GCA_030035585.1. Taxonomy (NCBI): domain Eukaryota; kingdom Metazoa; phylum Chordata; class Mammalia; order Sirenia; family Dugongidae; genus Dugong; species Dugong dugon. The sequence goes on along the minus strand of CM057465.1, from coordinate 58,711,000 downwards.
ATTTTTTAAAATATACACATAAACAACAATCAAAATAAATCTAGAGTAGATGTATTAATACCAGACAAAATAGACATCAGAACAGCTAATATTACTAGGGCTAAAGAGGGACATTACATAGTAGTAAGGGGGTCAATTCACCAAGAAGAGATTGTGTTTGCACTTAACAGTGGAGTTTCAAAATTCATAAGGCAAAAACCAGTAGAATGGAAAGAAGTATAGTCAGACTTCAACACTCCTCTCTCAGTAATCAATAGAATAAGTAGACAGAAGTAATAAGTACGTATAAGACTTGATCAAAACTCTAACCTAATCAACATTTGCAGAAGACTCCCTCCTACGACAACAAAATATACATTCTTTTTAAGTGCACATGGAACATTCGCCAAGAGAAACCATATTCTGAATCATAAAGCAAACCACAACAAATGTAAAAGCATTGAAATTCCACAAGGTGTGTCCTCTGACTGCAACAGAATTAAACTGGAAATCATTAACAGAAAGATATTTGGATAATCTGACAATATTTGGAAATTCAATGGAGTTCTTCTAAATAATCCATAGGTGAAGGAAGAAATTATGGGGGTAAATAGAAAACATTTTTAAATGAATGACAGTGAAAATAAAATGTTTTAAAATTTGTGAGACAAAACAGTGCTCAGAAAGAAGTTTATAGTATTAAGTGCTTATATTAGAAATATAAAAATGTCTAAAATCCATGACCTAAGCTTCCACATCAAGCAAGCAGGCAACAAAGAACAAATTAAACCTAAAGTAAGCAAAAGAAAGGAAATGATAAGAGCAGAAAACAATAAAATCAAAAACAGAGAAATGATAGTAAATATCAATTAAACCAGAAGCTGCTTTTGTATGAAAAGATCAATAAAATTACAAATAGCTATATAGATCATGGAAAAAAATGTGAAGACATTAAATTACCACTACAGGAATGGAAGGGAGTTCATCACTGCAGATCCTACAGATATTTAAAGGGTTGTTTTTGTCGTTAGGTGCTGTTGAGTTGGTTCTGACTCATAGTGACCCTACCTACAACAGAACAAAACACTGCCAGGTCTGGTGCCATCCTCGCAATTGTTGTGCTTGAGCCCATCATTGCAGCCACTGTGTCAGTCCATCTCATTGAGGGTCTTCCTCTTTCTCAATGGCCTCTAATTTACCAAGCATGATGTCCTTCTCCAGGGGCTGGTCCCTTCTGATAACACAGCCAAAGTACGTAAGACAAAGTCTTGCAGCCTCGCTTCCAAGGAGCATTCTGGCTATACATCTTCCAAGACAGATTTGTTTGTTCTTCCAGCAGTCCATAGTGTATTCAAAATTCTTCACCAGCACCATAAATTCAAAGGTGTCAATTTTTCTTTGGTCTTCCTTATTCACTGTCCAGCTTTCACATGCATATGAGGCAATTGAAAACACCATGCCTTGGGTCAGGCGCACCTTATTCTTCAAGGTGACATCTTTGCTTTTTAACACTTTGAAGAGGTCTTTTGCAGCAGATTCGCCCAATGCAATATGTCATTTGATTTCTTGACTGCTGCTTCCATGGGTGTTGATTGTGGATCCAACTAAAATGAAGTCCTTGATAACTTCAATCTTTTCTCCGTTTATCATGATGCTGCTTATTGGTCCAGTTGTGAGGATTTTTGTTTTCTTTATGTTGAGGTGTAATCCATACTGAAGGCTGTGGTCTTTGATTTTCATCATTAAGTGCTTCGAGTCCTCTTCACTTTCAGCAAGTAAGGTTGTGTCATCTGCATATCGCAGGTTGTTAATGAGTCTTCCTCCAATCCTGATGCCCTGTTCTTTTTCATGTAGTCCAGCTTCTTGGTTTATTTGCTCAGCATACAGATTGAACAAGTATGGTGAAAGGATACAACCATGATGAACACCTTCCCTAACTTTAAACCACGCAGTATCCCCTTGTTCTGTTCAAACGACTGCCTCTTGGTCTATGTACAGGTTCCACGTGAGTACAATTAAGTGTTCTCAGGTTCCCATTCTTTGTAGTATTATCCATAATTTGTCCACACAGTCCAATGCCTTTGCAAAGTCAATAAATCACAGGTAAACATCTTTCTGGTATTCTCTGCTTCCAACCAAGATCCATTTGACATCAACAATGATATCCCTCATTCCACATGCTCTTCTGAATCCAGCTTGAATTTCTGGCAGTTCCCTATCAATGTACTGCTGCAAACACTTTTGAATGATTTTTAGCATAATTTTACTTCTGTGTGATATTAATGATATTGTTTGATAATCTCCGCATTCTGTTGGCTCACCTTTCTTTGGAATGGGCACAAATATGGATCTCTTCCAGTCAGTTGGCCAGGCAACTGTCCTCCAAATTTCTTGGCATAGATGAGTGAGCACCTCCAGCACTACATCCATTTGTTGAAACACCTCAACTGGTATTCCATCAATTCCTGAAGGCTTGTTTTTCACCAGTGCCTTCAGTGCAGCTTGGACTTCTTCCTTCAGTACCATTGATTCCTGATCATATGCTGCCTCCTGAAATGGTTAAACATCAACCAATTCTTTTCAGTACGTGACTCTGTGTATTCCTTCCATCTTCTTTTGATGCTTCCTACGTTAATATTTTCCCCGTAGAATCCTTCAATATTGCAATTCAAGGCTTGAATTTTTTCTTCAGTTCTTTCAGCTTGAGAAATGCTGAGCGTGTTCTATGCTTTTGATTTTCTAACTCCAGTTCTTTGCACGTCTCTATAATCTTTACTTTGTCTTCTCAAGCCGCCCTTTGAAACCTTCTGTTCAGCTCTTTTACTTCATCATTTCTTCCTTTCACTTTAGCTACTATGCATTCAAGATCAAGTTTCAGAGTCTCTTCTGACATCCATTTTGGTCTTTTCTTTCTTTCCTGTCTTTTTAATGACCTCTTGCTTTCTTCATGTACGATATCCTTGATGTCATTCCACAACTCGTCTGTTCTTCGGTCCTTAGTGTTCAATGTGTCAAATCTATTCTTGAGATGGTCTCTAAATTCAGGTGGGAGATACTCAAGGTCATATTTTGGCTCTCGTGGATTTGCTCGAATTTTCTTCAGCTTCAACTTGAATTTGCATATAAGCAATCGCTGGTCTGTTTGGCAGTAGGCCCCTGGCCTTGTTCTGACTAATGATATGGAGCTTCTCCATCATCTCTTTCCACAGATGTAGTCAATTTGATTCCTGTGTATTCCATCAGGTGAGGTCCACGTGTATAGTCACTGTTCATGTCCTTGAAAAAAGGTTTGTTTGTTTGTTTTGGCATACAACACTTTTAATTATCATTTGTCATTTTTTCTGTGCAGTTGTTTTTTGTATGTTAGATGAAGGTTTACAGAGCAAATTAGTTTCTCATTAACCAATTAATACACATATTGTTTAGTGACATTGGTTGCCAACCCCATGACATGTCAACACTCTCCCCTTCTTGACCTTGGATTCCCCATTACCAGCTTTCCTATCCCCTCCTGCCTTCTTGTCTTTGTCCCTGGGCTGGTGTGCCCGTTCAGCCTTGTTTTGTTTCATGGACCTGTCTAGTCTTTGGCTGAAGGGTGAACCTCAGGAGTGACTTTAGTACTGAGTTAAAAGTGTGTCGGGGGCCATACTCTGAGTGGGGGGGGGGGGCAGTATTTGCAATGAAGAAGTTGTTAGTCTTGCAAAATTCTATCATGTGATCTCCAGCATCCTTTCTATCACCAAGGCCATATTTTCCAACTACTCATCCTTCTTTGTTTCCAACTTTTGCATTCCAATCACCAGTAATTATCAATGCATCTTGATTGCATGTTTGATCAATTTCAGACTGCAGAAGTTGGTAAAAATCTTCAATTTCTTCAACTTTGGCCTTAGTGGTTGGTGTATGAATTTGAATGATAGTTGTATTAACTGGTCTTCCTTGTAGGCTTATGGATATTATCCTATCACTGACAGCATTGTTCTTTAGGATAGATCTTGAAATGTTCTTTTAGACAATGAATGCAACACCATTCCTCTTCAATTTGTCATTCTTGGCATAGGAGACCATATGATTGTCTGATTCAAAATGGCGAATACCAATCCACTTCAGCTTTATGAGTTCCATTTAATTTTTGACAACTTTCAATTTTCCTAGATTCATACTTCTTACATTCCATGTTCTGATTATTAATGGATATTTTCAGCTGTTTCTTCTATTTTGAGTCGTGCCACAACAGCAAATGAAGGTCCTGAAAGCTTGACTCCATCCACTTCATTAAGGTCAACACTACTTTGAGGGGGCAGCTCTTCCCCAGTCATATTTTGAGTGTGTTTCCAACCTAAGGGGCTCATTTTCAGGCACCATATCAGACAACATTCCACTGCCATTCATAAGGTTTCACTGACCAATTTTTTCAGAAGTAGACCACCACGTCCTTCTTCCTACTCTGTCTTAGTCTGGAAGCTCTGCTGAAACCTGTCCACCAAGGGTGACCCTGCTGGTATTTGAAATACCAGTGGCAAAGCTTCCAGTATCACAGCAACATGGAAGTCACCACAGAATGATTAACTGACAGACACGAGGTGGATTTAAAGGGTAATAAAGTTTTATCATGAAAACAACTCTTTGTCTGTAAACTTGCCAACATAGATGAATGGACAAATTCCTTAAGAGACAAACTACCAAGGAACATTCAGGAAGAAATAGATAAACTGAATAGTCCTGTCTCCATTAAAGAAGTTGAAATTGTAGTTTAAAACTTTCCAAGAAATAAAACTCCAAGCCTAGGTTATTTCACTGGCTACTTCCAAAAAAAGCCAGAGGGGGAAACCATCAACAAAGGAATGCAAATGTGAGTGATGGCTAAATCATCAATAACAACAAAGGAAGATAGAAGATATGTAATAATATCTACCTGTCAACATAGAATTCTGTGCTAAGCAAAGCTGTTGTTCAAGAAGGATAGTGAAATAAAGATATTTTCAAACAACAAAAACAAACTATAATGGGTAATGGCATTAAAGCATTTATAAGGTTCTTGTTGGGGAGGAGGATAAGGATATTAACTTTTATACTTCATTAAAATAAGCGTGCAGTTCCGGCAAAATGGCGCTCTAGGCAGAAGCACCACACCAGCCCTCCACAGCAAAGTTCCGAAAAACTAAGCAGAACAGAAAATACAAAAATCCTGAAACCCTAAAACATCAAATGAAGAGATAAAGAACTCAGCCAAGCACCAAATGGAGTGAGAAAACTGACAGAGAACGGAGCGCAAGGAGAGATTCATGCAGAGGTCCCCTACCAGCTAACACAGCACGGATCCACCATCTTGGACTCCTGTCAGAGACCAGCAAACAGGGGGTACAAGAAAGCAGCCTCAGGGAGTGCCCAGCAGGAGACAAAACAACCAGTAATTCGCGATATACGCTTTCCCACCCCTCACCCTTCTTCACCCCAACTCGGCCTCCTCTGCTCCCCACGGCCACAATCTCTTGACCAGGAAACACGGGCTACTTGGATTCCTCCACACACCTGAACCGGCTGGCTCTCTGAGTGCGTCCTTTGGACCGGGGTCCCTGCGCAGAGAAGCTCCTAGTCCGGGGGAGCCCTGAAGAGAAGAAGGCCGACAGAGAGAAAAAGGCTTCCCCTGGAGCTGGCACCCTGAATTTGGACTTTTAGCCTACTTTAACTGTGAGGAAATAAACTTCTCCTTGTTAAAAAAAAAAAAAAAAAATCAGCGTGCATGTTAAAATGGCTAGTATAACCACTAAATAGAGATAAATCATACATTTTCTAAATAAGTGGAGGAAACTTGCAGAAGGTAATAACAATTCTAAACCTGTATAATGTAAAAGCATAGCCTCAAAATATATGAAACAAAAATTGACAGAAGTGTAAGGAAAAATAGACAAATCCATAATCATAATGGAAATGTCTAACACACCTCATTCAGTGTTTGATGGATCAAGCAAGAAAAAGCCAGAATATGAATGTTTTGAAAACACAGTTAACAAGCTTGATCTAGTAGACAAATATAGAACACTTTGTCTAACAGTTGAAGAACACATTCTTTTCAAACCAATATAGATCATTTATGAGAATTGACTATGTTCTGTTAAAATCAGCCTCATGTCAAAGGACAGGTATTGTGCAGACCACCTTCTCTGACCACAAGGAACTTAAGTCAGAAAACAATAGCAGAAGACTAACTAGAACCAAAATAACTCCATAAACGGGGTCCACAAAGCAAAATATTTACTATCTGGCCCTTTACAGAAAAATTAAATTAAAAAAAAAAATCTTAGACATTCTCTTGAGAATGGGGTTAAAATATTTTGAATTAAGAGTAGAAGAGATGCTTTTTTAGGTTTAGATTCTACTTTTAGCCAAGCAAAGGAATGATGCTCAAATCTGCAATGAACTGAACATGTTTAATAATCTGAAACAAGATTAATTCAGTAAGTGAAGAGGGCCAAAGCAGCAGTGTCTCCTGATAGTATTTGGGCTGACTGTAACTATATACTCAATATAGTGTAATTAATCACAGCAAATAGTTCACCTTTTACTGCCTTCAGTCTGCATAATTATGACAGAAGGTGGGGAATTAAAAAAGTAGTGTTTTTATTACTGAGTCTCTGCTTTTATTTTTTTTTTTTTTCCCCCTTGGTATATCATTTAGCTTTTGCCACATAACAAACCATTGCAAAGCTTAGTGGCATAGCTTAAGCAATTTATTTAGCTCATGATTCTGTGAACTGGCTTAGTTGGGTGATTCTTCTACTGGCTTCAGCTGGGCTGAAGGGGAAGTGGAGGGAAGGAGGAAGGCAAGGAGAGAGAGAGAGAGAGAGAGAGAGATTAATTTACTTCGCAGACTTTGCAGCCTCTATCATTGTTTATGACTGTTTCAGGTCTTTAAAAGGCCTGGCCTAAGTGGAATTGGGTTTATGAGGATGGGCTATGTCTCATTTGAGGCTTGATGCTCAGGCAGTTGGCAGATGAACCCTTGAGTGTGACCCCCAGAGTTCTTCTGCTTTCCTGTTCCCTTTGGCCGTTAGTCACGCAAACTACAGCTTAGCTCTTAACCTGGTTGTGAGTATCCCACCTTAAGTTTCAAAAACGGCCCATCAGTAATAATAATAGTTCTTTACCTTTGTGTCACAGTTCATAAAGTGCATTTCACAGTCAACCTCTCAGCAGCCCTCTGCTGTATCATGCTCACTCCATACATAATGAAACTGAAATCCAGAGAGCTTACGAGACCCGCCCAGGTTACTCAGCTTCTGACTCCAAGCTCAGTACTTTTTCTACTGAATCATCCTATCTTTCATTCACTCATTCTTTTACTCATCTATTTAACACGTAGAAGGGAATCGTGCACTGGTTTGGAAGTGGACTAGACAACCTCTCGGGCTCCATGTTCTTTGGGTCTCAGTATTAATGGAACAAAACCAAGTGTGTTGCCTCTGTCAGGCCACTGGTCTCACTCTTGGACCTTTCTGTTAATTAACCTATTTTTACTGCTTAATTTGATGCGGGAGGGAGGGCCAGGGTAGAGATTTGCCTCAGTCAGGACTTTATTCTGATAGCATTGCCAAGCTCACTTTTTCCCAGCAGTAAGGAGAAAAGATTAGGATAAATACTCTTGTAGGCACAAAGGGTCAGACTAAAAAGTTACAAATCATTGGATTGAGTCCCTATAGATTTTATAGTATGTGACCTCTTCCTTCCCCCATAAAGCTTCTTCCTGTCTCAGGGCCTGAGTACGGATTATTCTCTTTGCCTGGAATGCTCTCTTCCTTCCTCTCCCATCTTCACCTGGCTAACTCTTGCTTATCTTTGTCCTTTTTCAGTAGCATGGCCCAACAATTGTAATTAAACGCCACTCCCAACACAGCCGGGCTGAGTCCATCTTGTTCACCAGCTATATCCTATACTGAGCACAGTAATAGAAAGCACTCAACACAACAAAACGTGGAGAATGACCAACCAGATCTTAAGGCAGCATCAGCCTTCAGGGAAAGGGTGCTTCGTTTTGAACGAAGTGTCTTTGCAATCACAAAGAAATCAGCTGGTCTTGCAACTGTGTATGTGATGTTAGGGGTGAGGTGGAGGCTTCCTAGAATTTCTCTCCCTTCTGAGGTTTCAGGCTAACCCATGCCAGGGCCATCAGTGCTCCTGGAGGCAGAGGACTCAACTCTTATATCTCACAAGATCCCTTCTCTTGAGATCTCTACTCATACATATTTATTATACATACGCATTTTTTTCTGAACTACATCAGAGTAAGACTTTATACCCCTTTACGCCTCCAAGACCATGATGCTGTCAACTCCAAAGAGCAGACTTAGGATAAGGAAGAAAAGGGGTATGTGAGGAAAAACTAGTCAAATAAACTCCTACCAACTACAATGCAGTACTTACCTAGCCTCTCCTCTGGGGACCTCTTGTCTCTCTTATTCTCTGGAGTCATTATCTGTAGTTGGATGGAAGTCGTCTAGTTACAGATTATGTAATACGAGCAGAGGTCCAAAGGCCCAAGGTCAATTCAGGCTGTCTCAGAGGAAAGAATGTTTTATCACAGAACAGAGGTTAGTATCCTTATGGAGCTATTCATTCTGGTTTACCATCAAATGTTTCTAGAGTTGATTTTTATGGCGATTTCCCTCAACACTCTCCCACATCCCTAAGTATTTTCCCAGCTATGGAAACACATAGCAAAGCATCCAAGGTGTAGATTTAAGACTTTGGTAACATGGAGCTAAGCCAATGGTACTGCCAAACTAAACACACACATTCAGAGAGACAGAGCAAGCAGAAAAAATACAATGAGCAAGATAGTCATCAAAAGCAAAGAGAAAATTAATGTTTGGAGTAGCAATAAGGGGATTAATGCAATTCAAAAAGAACAGAAATTTGGAAAAGCATATTGGGAGGAACCTACAAAAGACATCCTCATTGATGGAAGCAATAACATGATCTGAAGAACATATGAATAAGCTGTTGTTAAGAAGGTTAAGATAAATTTTAAATGACTGCTAACAAGTAACTTGCTGTGAGAGACTCTCCTGCACCTGTAAATACCATACAGCAGTGGTCCTCAAAATGCTGTTCTTGGACCAGCAGCATTACCATCACCTGGGAACCTGCGAAAAATGCGAATTCTCAGGCCCCACCACAGACCTGCTGAATTAGGAGCTCTGAGAGTGGGGCCCAGCAAGCTGGGTTTTAACAAACCCTCCAATAATTCTGATGCTTGTTAACATTTGGCAACCAATGACATGGAGGAGCCAAGATGAAGATGAAGGCAGTAAGGAGCAGAGCTGGTGTGGCAGAGCAAGGACTTCAACATGGCAGTGACGAACTTGCACAGCAAACCAAACCAACAATTAAAATACCAAATGCAGGAAGAGTGGAACCAAAACCAATGGATTCTGGAAATGGAGAAAGGAATTCTAAAGATATGAATAGGGAACAAGAAAAGAAGAACAATTTGCAATATGAAAACCACAATTAGGGAAATAATTAAAGAAAAGATTCTTGAACCAAAAGATAATTTCAGCCTCATTTGTCAAGGGCTCTGAGAGTTTCCTTCATGGGAACCATCAAAGGGCACCAAACACCACTCACTAAGTGCTTTTTTTTTTTTTAATAATATTTTGTTGTATTTTCTTTGAAGGTTTACACAGCAATTTAGGTTCCCATTCAATAATTTCTACACAGCTTGTTCAGTGACATTGGTTACATGCTTCATAATGTGTGAACATTCTCACTATTTCCTTACTGGTTGTTCTGTTTCCATTAATCTAGTTTCCCTGCCACCCTTACATTCTCATCTTTGTTTTTAAGTAATTATTGACCATTTGGTCTCATAGGTGATTTTTAAAAGGAGCATAGTACTTATGGGTGATAGTCATTATTTTTTTAGCCAATTTGTTATTTTGTTATTTAACTACAAGTTGACCTCAGGCATTAGTTTCAGTTCAAGGTTTGAAGAGTATCTCAGGGCAACCGTCTTAGGGAGTCTTCCAGTCTTAATCATTCCCTGTCTGGGTTTTTGATTTTGTTTTAAGGAATTTGAGATTCTGTTCCACATTTTTCTCCCATTCTATCAGGGTCCATCTATCGTGGCCCTGACTAGAATGGTCGATACTGGTAGCCGGGACCATCTAGTTCCTCCGGTCTCAGGGTAGATGAGGCCATGGTTCATGTAGACCATTTGTTCTGTAGACTAGTTTCTTCTTTGAGTCTTTGGTTTCCTTCTTTCTGTTTTGCTCCAGATGAATAGAGACCAATAGTTGTATCTTAGATGGCAGCTCACAAGCTTTTAAAACCTCAGGCACCACTTACAAAATCAGAATGTAGAACATAACTTTATGAACTATGTTTTGCCGATTGACTGAGATGTCCCACGAGACTATGGTCCTAATCCTTCAAGCCGAGAAATCCAATCCCAAGAGGTGTTTGCTTGTCTGAGATGTGTCCATAACTGTGCCCCCTAAGTGCTTTATTACATATATGAATATATGTGTATACAGTCACATAGATGTCATTAGGTGGTTTTGTTTGGTTACTTTGTTTCCTAAACTTTTTTATTCTGATATAATTTCAAATTTACAGTAATGTTGCAAGAATAGCGCAAAGACTTTCTTAATACCCTTTACCCAGATTTGGATAGCGGTTTATATTTTGCCCCATTTATTTTATCATCTCCCCTCTCTATCCATACGTATTTATTATATGTACGTATTTTTTCTGAACTATTTTAGAGTTGGAGACACTATGCCCTTTTAGACCTTAATATTTCAATATATATTTCCTAAGAATAACATGGCTTACAACTGAAAAAAACTCATTGCCATCAAGTCGATTCTGACTCATAGCGACCTTATGGGACAGAATAGAACTGGACCATTGGGCTTCCCAGGAGCGGGTGGTGGATTCCAACTGCCGACCTTTTGGTTAGCAGCTGAACGCTTAACCACTGCACCACCAGGGCTCCAAAACAACAACACGCTCACATAATCACAATACAATTATCAAAATCAGGAAATTCAACCTTGATACAATATTATTATCTAATGCTCAGTCTGATCAGATTTTCCAGAACTGTCCCCCACCAGGCCCAGCATGCAGCCTAATCCAGGCAGGTGCCTGAGCTCACCTCATCCATGTGGGAGTTCGTGCGGTTCACAGTACCCATGATATAAACATCCTCAGACTCTCAGACCAGGACTGCCTGGCCTTAGCACATTCCTAAGCTCAGATACGAGAAACGGGAACAAGGGACCATTACCCAGCTGTGGCTAGGTGCATGCTGTCAAGCCATTAGACCAGCTATAGGGCTTATCCTGCAGAGTTACTGAGCATCTACACAGAGCTTCCACGGAAGTGAAATCAGTGCACCTGATGGGGGGAGGGTGGATTTTTAATAGTTTTACAGGTTAAAGAAAGCTTTAATTGTTCTAGCTCAGACTGTTAGCTTTTTTGGTAACATTCTTTCTGATCCATCTTTTCTTGTTTTTCACTCTAAGTGCACTTTGTCACATCTCTCAGATTTCTGAGAGCAACTTGTGAGTCATCTCCCAACACACTGTCCAGAAGATGGCCAGAACCCTCCCAGATGGCCTTGCAAATTTGTTGGCTTCACTCCTACTCCAAACTACCTTAACTTGCTTAAAGAAAGGCAGAAATCCCCAATTCTGGAATCTCCTGAATTTCTTACATTCATCTAGTGTCTCAGTGTAGGAGGCATTATTACAATAAAAGTACTAAACACCCACAATTATCCCTCTCTTACCCTAGCCTCTACCGAGGTTGAGTTTTTCCACCCATTTCTGACTTTCCACATTAGGCTTCTTAAAAATTTTCCCCCATCTTTTTTGTTATGAAGCATTTCTTATATTTAAAACAGTGTATAACAGTATATAACATTCAGCCAGTCTTCATCAGGCAGCCGTTCCAATGTCTGTAGCCAGTAGTCCACCTGCCTGGTCCAGGTTAATGTCAGCATCTGTTCTGACTGGTCAGCATCAGTACACCTGACCCAAGCCATGGTCTTTTCAGTTGCTTCATATACATGTGAAAGTTGGACGGTGAAAAAGGAAGATAGATGAAGTATTGATGCATTTGAACTGTGTGTTGGCAAAGAATATTGAATATACTGTGGACTGCCAGAAGAACAGACCAGTCTTAGAAGAAATACAATCAGAATGCTCCTTAGAAGGGAGGATGGCAAGACTTCAACTCACTTACTTTGGACATGTCATCAGGAAACACCAATTGCTAGAAAATGACATCAAGGTTGGTAGAGGGTCAGCAAAAATGAGGGAAACCTTCAATGAGAAGGACTGACACAACAGTTGAAGCAGTGGACTCAAGCACAGCAAGGATTGTGAAGATGGCACAGGACCAGGCAATGTTTCATTCTATTATACATAAGGTCACCACGAGTTGAAGCCAACTCGATGACAACTAACAACAATGTATATGTAAGATGAAAAAAGGGATAATAAAGACCCATGTATATACCAGCTTAAGAGAAAGAATATTACAAAAACTTTTAAAAGCATTTTTAATAGGTAACTGTTAAAATTTTCAAAAAGTATAAAAAGGCATACAGTGAAAGTCTCTCCTGTTTACCCCTCAGCTCCCTCATTCCCAGTCCTATGAGTTTCTTATGTATACGTATCATTTTTCCTTTTTTCAATGATGATTGAACATTATACATAATTTTCTGCTCCTTTTCTTTTTAACAACATTTTATCTTGGCAATCTTTCCATTTCAGTGCATAAAGAGCTCACCTGGGTCTAATGTAAAAAAGTGGGCAGTACTTCATTGTGGGGCTGTACTGTAATTTACTTAATTAGTCACCTACTGACGACGTGAAGTTATTTAAGATACTAGCTATTACAGACAATCACATTGTACATACTCACTTCACAAATATGTAAGGGCATAAAATAAATTCGGAGAAGTGAAATTGCTGGATCAAAGAGTATGTACATAAGGGTTGTAACAATGTTTCACAGGTATGCACATACAGTGAAACCTGTGAGAATCAGAACTCCAGGGGGACTGCCTTGTTTTTCAAGGGCTTGGAAGTTTTCTACCTTTAACAGGGTACATGCAGTCTTACCACTTTTCTGTCGCTTGTTTCAGTGGACAATATTTGCGTTTTCCTTCTCTGGCAGGTTTCCACCTTACACAGGTTATGGCTTTCACAGGTTTGACTGTACTTTCTAGAAGTCCTGATAATGAAATACTTATTCAAAAAAGAAGTTGCCACTAATGGATAAATTAAGATTTAGCATCTTTTCCTTGACTTTGTCCAGGCCATCTATGTTCCCATAATTACCACAAATTTCTAAGAGTTGGCAATAGCTTCAAAAAAAATAAACTCACCCACAGGTTTTACTGTATAACTGTAGAATAATTCTAGAAGTAGAATTGTGAGGTAAAAAATATGTGCATTTAAAAGTCATGGAATCTCCATAGACACTTCCAAACTCCCTGAGGGACCAAATTGCTGGGCAGAGGGCTGTGGGAACCATGGTCTCAGGGAACATCTAGCTCAATTGGCATAACATAGTTTATAAAGAAAATGTTCTACATTCTACCTTGGTGAGTTGCGTCTGGGGTCTTAAAAGCCTGTGAGTAGCCATCTAAGATACTCCACTGGTCTCACCCCTTCAGGAGCAAGGGAGAATGAAGGAAAAAAGATAAAAGGGAAAGACTAGTCCAAAGGACTAATGGACCACAACTACCACGACCTCCACCAGACTGAGTCCAGTACAACTAGATGGTGCCTGGCTACCACCACCGACTGCTCTGACAGGGATCACAACAGAGGGTCCTAGAGAGAGCTGGAGAAAAATGTAGAACAAAATTCTAACTCACAAAAACAGACCAGACTTACTGGCCTGATAGAGACTGGAGAAACCCCGAGAGTTTGGCCCCTGGACACCCTTTTAGTTCAGTAATGAAGTCATTCCTGAGGTTCACCCTTCGGCCAAAGATTAGACAGCCCCATAATACAAAATGAGGCTAATGGGGCACAACAGCCCAGGGACAAGGACTAGAAGGCAAGAGGGGACAGGAAAGCTGATAACAGGGAACCCAAGGTTGAGAAAGGAGAGTGTTGACATGTCGTGGAGTTGTTAACCAGTGTCATAAAACAATATGTGTACTGTTTAATGAGAAACTATTTGTTCTGTAAACCTTCATCTAAAGTACAGTAAAAAAAAATTTTTTTTTAATAAAATAAAATAAAAAGGATACATATTAGAAAGGACAAAAAAAATGTGAATTTGTAATCTCTAGAGGGATTGCAAATATGCCCTCACTAGGGGTTTTACGAGCAATATGATAGTGCCTATTTCACCAACACAATGCATTATGCAACTTCCAACTCTTTCCCAATTCAGTAACTAAAAAGTAGTCTTATCTTACATTTACATGTAGTCTTATTTTACATTTACATGTAGTCTTATTTTACATATTTCTTTCATTATGACTGAGGTTGAGCATCTTTTTATAAATTTGAGAGCCATCCGTATTTCCTTTTATGAGAGCTGCCTGTTTATATCTTTTTTCCTGTTTTTCTAGGGGGTTGGTGGTCTTCTTATTGATTTTTCAGGAGCTTTTATCGTCTGAGAGAAATTAGCCCTTTGTGATGTGAGATACAATTTTTTTTTTCATTTTTTTATTTGCCTTTGCTTGACGCTGAGTTTTGCCGCGCAGAAAGGTTTTTATTTTTATATGGACTATATTGCCTTTGTCAACCTCAGTTACCGCTTTCTCACCCATCGGCTTCTGTGCTCATTCACTAGGCAGTTAGTCTTAAAAACAAGTTCAATGGTTTATCTGAAGTCTGCAAAGAGCAGGGGTCATCGGCTTCTGTGCTCATTCACTAGGCAGTTAGTCTTAAAAACAAGTTCAATGGTTTATCTGAAGTCTGCAAAGAGCAGGGGTTGGCAAACATTTTCTGTAAAGGGCCAGGTAATATTTTAGACTTTGAGGGCCATATGGTTTCTGTCACAACTACTCAGCACTGCCATTGTGGTGTGAAAGCAGCTATGTTGTTGTTGCTAGTTGCTATCGAGTCAATTCTGACTCATGGCGACACCCTATGTGCAGAATAGAACTGCTCCATAGGGTTTTCGAGGCTGTGACCTTTCAGAAGCAGATGGCCAGGCCTGTCTTCCAAGGCACCTCTGGGTGAGCTCCAACCACGAACCTTTCAGCTAGTGGTTGAGCGTTTAACTGTTTGTGCCACCCAGAGACTCCTAAAAGCAGCTATAGACAATACATAAATGAAAAAGTGTGGCTGCGTTCTAATACAATTTTACTTACCAAAATAAGCAGGGGGCCAGATTTGGCTCCTGGGCCATAGTTTGCTGATCTCTGACATAGAAAACTGGCAATTAGGGGCCTTCCTACTCCAGTCTCTGACTCTTACTGCCACTATAATCAGCCTTTCCCTCAGTCTACCCCTATTAAAAAAAGATTACTTCACTCAGTTATCTTGTCTGAGTCCCAAGCTTCTCCCATAAGATATGCAAGCTGCTTGGCAGAGATGTAATTAGAATTTCCCTATATGAAACCAAAAAGCAAGCCTACCCAGGCAGCTGCAGGCAGCCCGTAGATTTTTATCTTTTACAGCTGACTTAGTCATCTTGGTCACTGCCCTTACCATCATCTTAGCCAATGAACCACTCGGCATTAAGTAACAGGGGGAAATACTCTTGACATGTCCTTACATGCAATAGGCAATGGGACATGCTGCATAGGAATTTCCCTCCATAGGAACTTCCCTCCACACAGCCCACTCTCAGCCCCCTCCACGGCCCAGGGCAAGGCTTGGCCTCAGAAACCAGTTCTTACTCATCTCTTCTAAACACAAGAAAACCTAAGAATAATGTATTAAATTAACAGGAAAAATGGTATAAAAATCATACAGCTATTTCAAGTAGCTGAAGAAAAATCGTGCTGTTTAACTTCAGTTGCAATAGAAGCTTTGTGGCATTGGACAGGACCTCATCTTAAACAAGGATAGGCCAACAGTATCGCTTTAGGGGAAGTGGTTCAGGTGGTAGAACAATGCAATGGCTGCTCCTCACTTATAAACTAAGAACCTTCTTTGGGTTACTCTATAAACTCTAGTCTACAAAATTGGTACCAAAGAGGATATTATTTTAACTGTTATCAAAGCCTTATGAGTAGATACTTTTCTGGGATTTGTAGCAATTTATATTAGGTGCATGATAAATAATACAAATTTCATTTTTGCCTAGTGAAAAAAAAGTCAATTTTTCTTTTTTGCAGCTTTTTTTGTTACATAATATAGAAAAAAAAACATGAAGTACTCCTACAACTTATTAAAGTCAGATTGTCTTGAATATTTATATTAAATGATTTATATAAACCAAACTGTTGGCATCGAGTTGATTCTAACTCATAGCGACCCTACAGGACAGAGTAGAGCTGCCCCATAGAGTTTCCAAGGCAGGTTGGAACTGCCGACCTTTTGGTTAGCAGCCTAACACTTAACAACTGTGCCATCAGGGCTCCAAATGATATAGAAAATGAATTTTTCTAATAATGCAAAAATATCAATAGGCTATAAATGATTAACAACAACAAAAAGGCAATAATAAAATATGGCATCTCCACAATTTAAATGGTCAACATTTCAGTCCCTCCTTTTCTTCTTAGGCCAATACCCTTAGATATTAACCCTCTCAGCTCCACAGGACACAGCTAGAGCACCGTTGCCAGGATTTTTAGCTAAAGTTTTAGAGTCTGGGTCCAACTGCAGCTATCACAAAAGAAGAACCATCTGGGGCAACTCACTTTGCTCCTGGTTTCTTCTGAAAAAGTGAGAATACCTAGTCAGATCAGCTGGCTGCACATGTAAAAATGAAATAACTTGAACTCATTTACATTAGAAGGTCAAACTTAAGCCTGTTGTTACTGAGGAAGAGAGTTCATCCATTCATTCTTTCAGCAAGCAT
Source organism: Dugong dugon (assembly GCA_030035585.1). Lineage (NCBI taxonomy): Eukaryota > Metazoa > Chordata > Mammalia > Sirenia > Dugongidae > Dugong > Dugong dugon. Next base: position 58,694,008 of record CM057465.1, on the reverse strand, counting down.
TTCTTGAGCGCTTACTATTTGCTAGGTACTGTACTAGACTCAGAGTCCCCGGGTAGCACAAATGGCTAAGTGCTTGGCTACTAACTGAAAGGTTGGTGGTTCAAATCCACCCAGAGGCACCTCAGAAGAAAGGCCTGGCAATCTACTTCTGAAAGATCACAGCCATTGAAAACCCTCTGGAGCACAGTTCTACTCTGACACACATGGGGTCACCATTAGTCAGAATCGACTCCAGGGTAACTGTTCTGGTTTTGGTACTAGACTCAGGGGATAAAATGTTGAGCAAAACAGACATTGTTCCTACCCTCATATAGCTGACAGTCCAGATGGTGGGAAATACATTAATTATATGATCTCAAAATCTTAAATACAAACTGAAAAAAAAAAAAAAATACCAGATAAAGACAACACAGAACTATGAGATCTGGTTTACTGTGGAGATGAGGGAAGGCTTTCCTGAGAAGTGATGCTGAAGTAAGCTAGGAAGGATGGTAGAGAGATCCCTGCCTGGAATGTGGTGTCAGGTTCTGGAATGAGGGGAGGGTGAGTGGCATAGGGGAAACCAAAGGGCAGCGTGGGAGGGGAAGGGTGGCTAGAAAGGCAGGCAGAGCCAGATCTGGCAGAGCCTTGAAGATTTCTTAAGGAATTCAGTTTTTATTCTAAGAGCGGTGAGAAGCCAAAGAGAGTGAAGATGTTATCAAATATGCATTTCTAAAGATTCTGCAGGGTGCCTTGTGGAAAGCGGATTGAAGGGTGGCAGGGACTACATGCAGGGAGACCAGTGTCAGGCAGTGTCAAGCTCTGAGTCTTGGTTTAGGGTAGGGCAGAGGAGATAGAGAGAGAAGGATAGTTTTGAGAGGTATCTAGGGCTTGGAGACTGATAAGAAATGGAGAGCGCGGGAGATGGGTTTTCACTGATGACTCTCAAGTCTCTAGTCATGCTGGATGGCCAGCATTTAAGGCTTCTAGATCATGGGTGTACTTACCGAAGATCTGCCACGTGCTTGGAATCTGTTTGTGTCCTAATGAGCCCCTGGGATAAATTTGATCCTGAGTGTAAAACTAGTAACTATAGTCCATGTATTCCCTGGAGAAAGCTTCTTAACAGGCTTGAAATCTCTTCATCTCTCCTCTTTTATCTATACTTTCACAGGTGGCATCACATGCCCTACACCCATGTCTGTTGAACATGCAGACATACGGGTCAAGAACTACAATTTGAGTTCCAGGGAGCGGTATACTTGTAACTCTGGCTTCAAGCGCAAAGTTGGAACATCCAGCCTGACTGAATGTGTGCTTAACAAGGCCACAAACACTGCTCACTGGACAACTCCTAATCTCAAGTGCATCAGTAAGTAGCCAATTCTGCACCCCATCCGCACCTTTGCCAAAGCAGTCCAGAGGGTGGTGCTGCAGTGTGGAAATGTGAATGAGCCAATCTCAGGGGCCAAAGAGAGGTCTGTACCAAGGTCTGAGGTTACATAAACCAGTGGGACTCTGAACAACAATTTCTGGGGCTGAAAAATGTATCAAACTTGGGGTCACACAATTCTGGGTTCAGATTCTAGCTTGGCCACATACCACCTATAAGACCGTGGGCAAAGCCCTTCATCTTTGAACTTCTGGTTCCTCATCTAGAAAATGGACCTGATGTCAACCTTGCAGATTGTAGGAGGATTGAGTGAAACCTGGCCATTTGTAACTATTATTGTCGGTGCTTTGTTTCAAGATTATGGTAGCAAGAGTTTGGCTACAGACAAGGGTGTGTTCTCACAAGCATGCTTACTTCCCAGAAAGATTTTCAGATTTCTCGCTGGGAAATAGACTACAGGGAAATTATTGCTGTTCTTCATTGGTACCCAGCCCAGGAGACTGGGGTAGACCCATGGAGCAGAGATTCCCTTAGCTTAGTCACCTATGAATGGTGAGTGTCCAGCCAGTGCTCAAGAGCAAGTATGGGGGAAGGTCATGAGAACTGACTTTTATTTTAACCACTCACAACTGGATAACCATCCCAGAAGAAGCCAAACAATCTTGGACTGGAAGCCACTTAGCACTTTTCTAGGAATACTAAGCCCCACTTCTGTTCTCCCTCTTCCTTACTCTTTAAAAATAAAGATTGACCTGTGATCTTACAAGAGAATTTTGATTAACAAATGTTTATTGAGTACTTAGTGTATGTCCAGCAGCAAGCTAGATACTTTCTCATGTAACATTCGTGAATATTCTCAACTCCTCTCCTAGAGGATGGGGGACAAAGGGTTGTCTTATAGCAAACTTGCTCTGCTGTGGGACTTGTTGAAGAGCCAGACTTTCTAGCTGAACTTGTAGTGCTTAGATTACTCTTAGGTCCTGCTCCCCCTCCAGCTAAATGACAGTCATACAAACATCAAAGAAAAGGCAAGGAGGAAGCCTTCACACTTGTCGCAGTCATCCAACAGAGTTTCCCATGGCATCAAGGTGTAATTGAAGAGTTATGATGGTGGGCAAGGACAGGCACAACCAGTAACAGAGTCGTACTCAGAGAACAGGGAGTGGAGTTCTTACTCTATCCAGTCCTGGAACTCACTGGAACCTGTACTACAGAGCAAAAATAAGGGCTTTTCTGCTGTAGGGAAAGGTAATATTTCCTCAAAGCTCCAAGTCCTTTGGGTGAATGAAATATGGGATGGAGAAAAGTTGTAGGCTTTGAACAGGGGTGGGGGAGGGGAAGAAAGGAGAAAAGAAGAGAGAGAGACTTGGAATGGTAGAATTTTAGAACCCCAAGACTGGAGAAATCTTAAGGCATCATTTGGACCAAAGATTCCCAACTTTTTTACCTTTAACACCTCCCTTCATTATTTTTTTTCAACCTCTTGTGCTTTGAATGATTTATTTTTTTTCCTGCTAAACAAACTGCATCTATTGAGTAATACTTTATTTTCTCATGGAAAAATCAGTATTATAAAACTGAGCTGATATCATTCTGTCTTAGTTATCTAGTGCTGTCATAACAGAAATACCACAAATGGATGGCTTTAACAAAGAGAAATTTATTCTCTCACAGTTTAGGAGGCTAGAAGTCTGAATTCAGCGTGCCAGCTCCAGGGGAAGGCTCTCTCTCTCTGTCAGCTCTGAAGGAAGGTCCTTGTCACCAATTTTCCCCTGGTCTAGGAGAGTCTCAGCATAGGGACCCAGGTCCAAAGGATGTGCACGCTCCTGGCTCTCCTTGCTTGGTGGTAATGAGGTCCCCTGTCTCTCTGCTCACTTCTCTCTTTTATATCTCAAAAGAGATTGACTCAAAACACAATCTAATCTTGTAGATTGAGTTCTGCCTCATTATAACTGCCTCTAATCCTGCCTCATTAACATCCTAGAGGTAGGATTTACAACACATAGGAAAATCACATCAGATGACAAATGGTGGAAAATCACACAATACTGGGAATCACAGCCTAGCCAATCTGACACACCTTTCTGGAGGACACAATTCAATCCATAATACATTCCAACCAAAAATAAAAGGAATTTCATATTTAACTTGTGTAGTCTTTTTAAAATGCTAAAAAAAAAATAGCTTGCAGTCTGTCTTTGCGTTTGTGTGGGAATTGCAGGTTGGGAAACATTGATTCTTGCTTATTTGCTGTGCTTCTCACCTATCCTAGAAAGTCAGATATCTATATTTTAAATTCATTCATTCATTCATTTATCCATCCAGTTCTGAAACCATTTCAGGTTCCACTCTCAGGATCATAAATGCCATGTGGTTATCTTCTCTCTAGGAGATCCCTCCCTGACTCATCAAATGCCTGTGTCATCCTCCACACTAGCACCAGCAAAGGTGATCCCACAACCAGAGAGCTTCACCCCTTCTAGGAAAGGTAGGAATGTTGGAAACTTTTTAAGGACTCCTATCCCTACTACTACCCAGGTTCCCACAAATCTCTCAAATTCATGGACCACTGCTGGCATTCTACTGCAAACAAAATAATAAGACAAATCTTTTATTAAAGTCAAGAATAACAGTTTACATTGGCTTAATTTTCTTTTATAAATCAAGGTTACTTGATATCCAGGTTTCATATGTACATAATTAATAATGGTTTGAAATCTATTACTATAGCAGATCTGATTTAGTTGTCGACATTCATCCTGCCAAGAACCATGAAAGGTGTGACATTGTATCTTTCTTGCATGTTAGCCTGCCAGTTTCATGAATGCCAGCAGAAGACATGACACTCCCAGATCAGAGACAAAGGACTTATTATTCTGCACAGCAAACAGCAGTAGCATCTGCATATTTGCATCAATTTCCCTTGTCCTCAGGTCCCACCTAGGCAATGCAGATGGTCCCAAATGGGCAACTGCACATTCAGTGGACTGCGTTATAGGAGAGGAGCCCTGAGATTAGGGAGCCTGAGTTTTTTATAATTGGCAGTAAACCAATGTCAGCCCTTTGCTCCAGAGACAAGCATGATCTCTTTCTTCCAAGGCATTTGCTATATAAATATCCTTGAAAAGACAGTCCAGAGAAATGTCAGTCATTGTTTCTGCTAGTAACACATTCTGAAATGTGAGAGACCCATGGAGAATCGCTTCCCAACAATGCTAAGCATTGGCAAATTAACTAAGATTGCTCTATTATGGAAGCATTGCACGAAGCTACCAATGATCTGTATTTCAACTAAGTCTTTGGTAATCTATCCCAATTCCCTCAGCACTATCCCAATGTTAATTCCAAATCTTGGATGCTAAATATCTTGGGATGATCTGCCTTGTATCCTATGATAATCTTACTTTGCAATTAACTTCTGATTTTTTAGTAGCCCATTAACCAGTTTGTGGTTTATTCTGGCCCCTGGCCCCTCCCTTCCCTCCAGGTACTGTCATCTCTGTTTTCACTTACTATGCTGCTTATTCCCACCTTCCCTAGAGCAGTGGTTCTCAACCTAGATGCACATTGAGATCACCTTGAAATTCTAATTGGCCTGGGGAGCAATCTGGGAATCAAGGTTTTTAAAAGTTCCTCAGGTGATTGTTACATAGTCAAGACTGAGGAACCACTGCTTGAGGGAGGGCTTAGACACTAGAAAGAGGTTTCCTCCTAGTTGGTTGGCCACAAACAGGAGGAGAAAGAGGTTGCTGAGTACTAGCTAGATTTAAGTTTGGGGCAATTCCAAAATTCCTTTGAGCTGGGTCCCACCTGGCTCAGCCAATTGATAAGATTGATCACATAGCCTCTTGCAATCCCTGCCTTCATGTCCCATATACTTGGTCAGACATGTCCATCACTGAGATCAAACTGCAGGCGAAACCTCAGATGTGAGAGTGTCATCTTTGACACAGGGTGACCTGACCACCACACTGGGATGTGAGTACACTGGGTAGACTCTGTCGGCAGACTGCCTTGAAGTACTGGCAGCTTGGGAAACAGTACACAGAGGTGGTGACAAAGGAGTAAAGGCTACAAGGACCTCTCACAGCGTCTGTGACTGGGAGAGGATGGAAAAGTGGCCCAAAACAGTGTGGCCAGGGAGGCAAAGATGCGCTGCATCCCAATAGTCCTTTGCTCATGTCTTCTGCTCCAGGATGCATTTTATGAGTACTGTATTTACCACACTAGAAGACCCATTTTTCATGAAAAAAAATAATAGTGAAAAGTTATGCCATGCCTTACAGTTTAAGGGTGGCCAATCTGATAGTTAGGGACAAGGAAGATGGGTACCAACACAAGGCAGGGCTCCCTGCCTGAGAGTGGAGAAAGATCGGGATACTTTCCTCAAATACATCCTCTAAAGTTCTATGGAAAGCATGGTGGCATGGTGGTTAAGAGCTATGTCTGCTAACCAAAAGGTCAGCAGTCTGAATCCACCAGGAGCTCCTTGGAAATCCTATGGGGCAGTTCTACCCTGTCCTGTAGGGTCACTATGAGTCAGAATCAACTCGACGGCAACAGGTTTGGTTTTTTGGTTTAAAGTTCCAGACAGGCTTCCCCTTATTTCCAAGTTTTAGTGCAAAGATATAAAAAATAAAATAAAATCAACATCCCAAGTGTCTTTGGCAAATATAGTTAAACTTGTTTTTGAGAACTTTTGGGATTTTTTTCCTTAGATGTGCTGTGAAAACTGCAAATTCCCTGGAAGGCACAAAATTCCCGTGAGCATTTCAGATGGATGAATATGTTACCCATTTAAGGGATTTTCCCAAAGATGTGGTTGCTGGGGGTGGGCTAGCCCAGGGCTGGACTCACTAGAGCAGTTCCTTAAGTACATCCTCTTCTGGAGACTCTTTTTGAAATATTTATGTTCCACATGTCTTGGAATTCTCTACAGAACCAGAAGCTTCCACCCCCAAGTCAGACATCACAGTGACCACAGAGAGAGCTTTTGTACTGGGCTCCAGGCAGATGCCATCAGAACCACCTTCTTCAGGAACCACAGTGATAGTCAGGAATGAGTCCTCCCCAGCCACATCTCAGACAGCAGCAAAGACTTTGGAACAAACTCCCTCTGCTTCCCACGTGACACCAGGTCAGCACTAGCTTTGCATACTTTAGGAGAGAGGCCAGTTCCCCATGTGCTGCCTCTGAGATTTTGGTTGAGATCTAGGGCAAGACAACTGTATAACATTATGTCATTCAACCCAAAGTATGACTGACTGAGCTACCCTTTTGCCTTCTGCTCTCTGCCATGGCTTCCTTGCTGTGGTCTGCATTCTCTGGGTTCTACCATGCCTTAGTCCAGCTGAAATAGCTGGAGAATAAGTCCATCCCCTGGATGTGACAAGGCTAACCTTATTAACCTGTATGGGCAGAGTTTATGTCAAGAATCTGAACAATATCTGCATCCTCAAATGGGGATGGAGGAAGCTTTCCACAGTCTGGAGGCATGATCTAAGGATGGAGGAGCTCTCAGTAATCAGGATCTGCTATAAGTATTTATCTGACTCTTAAGTTCAGCCCAGCATCTAAATTAGTTACTCTGCTTGTTCTTTAGTGAAAAGAGTTTGTGCCGGCTGTGACTCTCCCAAGGTTTTAAGGTGGAAGCCAAGTTGCCCAAAATTCTCCTGTTAATGGAAAATTAGGGCCTTTGGGACTATGGCCGTAATTGAGCTGTAATCTCTTTTCTGCAGATGCTTCTTCAGACGATTCCACAGCTGTCACTGGGAGTTTCTCAGCTGTCACTGGTAAGTGTTTTTATTTGTCTGGACGTGTTTATGGTCAGGGTGGCCGTTGTCCTAGTCTGCAGACCAGTCTTAGTTGATGCTTGCTGTGCCGGCATGATCATTAAAAGCATTCCTCTTCACTCTTAAAAGTGTCTAAGTTTAGATAATAGATTATATAATCACCTTATTTATGGGATTCTTTACTTGACATGGAGCCTTGGTGGCACACTGGTTAAGAGCTCAGCTGCCAACAAAGAGGTCAGCAGTTCTAATCCACCAGCCGTTCCTTGGAAACCTTATGGGGCAGTTCTACTCTCTCCTACAGGGTCACTGTGAGTCGGAATTGACTCTATGGCAACAGGCTTGGTTTGGGTTTTTTGGTTTATTTGACATGATTACTTATCTTAACATGGGTAGTTTCTAACTGTCAGGCTACTGATGTTGAAACCAGAGAACCTACACTCCACAAAAAAGGCCTCATTGTACCGCTATTCACAGTTCTACTAAACAGTGCTAGGCTTCTGTGTAGGATTTATTGAAAAACTGCGAATGAGTGCTGCCATAATTATAGTTATGCTGTTCTTCTACCATAAGCTGAATTAATCTTTCACAGGATGTAACCACCATGTACTTGACAGTGAGGCTATTCAAGTTTCTCAGTATCAAAGGCTTGTTTTTACAGAAGACACACACAATACTAAGGCTGAGGGGAAAGAAAGAACGTTGAAGTTGAGTATAAGGGGTAAAATGGAAAAGCGTTTGCAAGAATGAAAGAAAAAGATGAAAGGAGAAGAGGAGCACTCAGAGAAGAGAAAACAGAACAGGAGGAAGATGAGGGAGGGAAAGAAGCCTGGAGAAAAATGCATGTCGTGGGAAAGAATCTAGTACTTCTGTCTGACTAAGCTTTATAAGGAACAAAAAACAATTTACTTGGTCTATAATTTGATATGGAGAAAAGAAATCTCTATTTTCTATTCATAAGTTTTTCTGCTAATTTTTTGTGGCTACATTTTATCCGCATCAAGTGTCATCTGGAAAAACATCAAGTGACTTTGGTCATTTTAGCAGTTAGTTAGACTGGTTTGAAAAATGATCAAGACATAGGCAAAGTCAAGACATTTTAGAAAGGCTCTTTTGGGATTATTTTCATGGAAAAACTGTGGCATTTAATGACAATGACATTGAAACAAGAATATGTTCATGATTTAAGAGGAGAATCATAAATAAAATAACCAACCTATTGTTTCCCTTACATCACATACTACATTAATCTTTTTACATAGTTTTAAAGTTATAATTTATTTTTTGAATTGGCAATATTTGCACATGGTTTAAAATCAAAAGTTACAAAACGGTAGACAGTAAAAACTAAGTCCCACCTCTGATTCAAAATTCCCTTGCAGAAAGGAAGCAGATTTCTATAGTCTCAATAGGCTGTTCGTATCCTTCCAGAGAGTTAATATGCAAAGAAGCAAACAGAGGAGAAGTGACTGCTAGACAGTTTGGTGGAGTCCCTGGGTAGTACAAATGGTTAACAAACTCGGCTGCTAACTGAAGGCTGGAGGTCTGAGTTCACCCGAGCAGGTCTGGTGATCTACTTCCAAAAACTCAGCCATTGAAAACCATTGGAGCACATTTCTACTCTGACACACATGGGTTGCCATGAGTCGAGATTGACTTGGTAGCAACTGGTTCTCTTAGACAGTTAGGTATTTTATTTTTACTCTCCTGAAAGTTGTTTGTTTTCATTTACTGATATATCAATACATCTTGGAGATGCTTCCTATCAGTACATAAAAACCACCTCATTCTTTTTAACAGCTACAAAGTATTCCATTGTATGAATTTGGCATCATTTATTTAGCCAACCTCCTGTTTAGATACTTGGTTGTTTACATTCCTTGACTATATTAAAAACAATGATTAATTGAAAAATATTATTTTGCGTATGTGCAAATATATCTGTAGGATAAATTCCTAGATGTGAAAATTTGGGCCCATTTTTTTCTACATATATTTTCAAAGAACTATTTTATTATGGGCTAAAATGTATTATTTGCAGTTCATGACTTTCATTAGATTAAAATATCAAAACTATCTCTGAAATTCTGAAATGAAATGTAATAAACCTTAACTAAGCTCCTACAACAGACAAGGATAGCTCTGTACAAGGAACTGTGGAGATACAGAGATTTAAAAAAAAAAAAAAAAAACTTAAAATCTTCCCTGTTGTATGAGTAAGATTTCCTTCAGACTGTTTAAATATAAAGATAGACATATTTACAATTAACTCTAAGACAGAATTAAGTAAGTGTCACCAATGAGATAAAAACAAGATCTATCTTATCATATATTTACTACTGAAGTTTTGTCTGCTAATGAGGTGTAAACTAAAATTAAAATCATGTTAGGTTTCTAAAAAACACATAGTGATAGTGCCTTCAACGTATGCCACATAAAGTTTCAGCCACCCTGAGACCCAAGAGTACGCCCACCCTTGTCAGAGTTACAAGTGGCAGAGATGCTCACTGGTTCCTTGGACATTTCTGCATGAGTAAGCAATCAGCTGAGCTCATCTTTATAAAAAAAAAAGTAATGATGCTTTATCATAGTTGTTGCTCTGTAAATATGGACATTTAATCAGTTCATTGATACTACCAATCTTGAAATTTGCTTTTTATGTAAGTTATGTAAATGATTATAACCACTTTTAAAAAGTATTTCTTTTAGTACAACAGAAAACGGTAAATAGTAGGTACTCAAATGTTGAATGAATGAGCAAATGAATTTGAGGACTTTATTATATTTTAACAAATATTTACCATTTCGGAAGTATGGTTCATAGTTTCATTGTTTTAAATATCTACTGGCTCCTTTGCCAGCTCTTTTCAGCAATAAATTTATTCAATTATTCCAATATCTGGTCTCTGATTCTCGACTTGGCTCTTTGTGAAGACTCGTGATTGTAAAGTAAAAGGTTAGAATGTCACCTATGACAGTGTTTACTCTGCCATATCATTTAGCACACTAGGAGTGAAGAGTTTATTTTTCAGAATGTATTTATGCCTCTAGCCTTTCACATCTAAAAAAAATTTTGCTGCAATAATTTGCTCCACCTTTAACAGGAATTGCATCTGTTATATTGTTCATCCATTCATTCAAAATAAATTTTGAGTTCTTCCTCTGTGCTAGGCATGTTCCTAAGCTGCAGCGAAATGCAGATTTTTCATTAAAAGGCAAATGTTACTTTAATTTATGGAATGATAAAGATTTAATTTGATCAATTAAGTGTGTATTGAGGTCCTACAATACTTATTATTGAGTACCCAAAACTTATGTGCTTAGAAGAGACAGAAAAAAAGCCACTATCCAAGAATAATGAATTGATACTTACTTCAAGATTGCTTTTGTCTGATGCTGGCACACAAGCACTTATGGTCACAGTGACATCACTAATAGTACTCCCTTATTGACCTAGTTTGTTGGGGCATTGCTAAGGAATGAGCATTCCCTATATATTGGTATCTTTTATGATCCAGTGCATTTATAAATTGCTACGTTTGTTTTGGAAATGCCCATGTCTTAATTTTAGAATCTCCTTTCATACTTGTTCTTAAATCACTGATGCTCAGTTCTAGCCACACATCTGTGAGTAGCGAAGTGTTGGTCTCAATTTCCTCAGAGCTAAATCTCTTGAATGAGAGGAATGGACACACAGAGGACATTTCATCATCCTTACCGAACGCTGGCCACCAGCTGCCCCAGCTGCCCCCTCTATCTTAAACCTAATATGCACTGTAGGTTCTTCAGAAGTCAAGAGGGGAAGCTACTGGCCTTTCTGGACTCCTGTGCAATAATCAAGGAGCCCTGGTGGCACAATGGTTAAATGCTCTGCGGCCAGCTGAAAGGTCGATGGTTCAAACCTACCAGCCACTCTGTGGGAGGATATGCTTGGCAATCTGCTTCCTTAAAGAGTACAGCCTAGGAATCCCTGTGGGGCATTTCTACTCTGTCACATTGGGTCGCTATGAATCAGAATCAACTTGATGGCACACAACAGGGAACAGAGTGCAATAATCAATTTTTTCTCCTCCCTCTCCCAGACTCTCTCTACTTCTTCTCTTCTCCTCTATCTCACCAAATCTCTTTCTCTCCCTTTTTCTCCAATCTACAAATCCCCTAGGAAACACAAAAGGGTGGAAAACCTGGCAGTCGATATGTTAAGCCATTGTCTTAGTGATTCTAGTTTCAATTTCCTTACTAAGTTTCCCTGGGTATAATTGAGGAAGAGGCTAAAAGTCCGCCTTGAAGATATTGAATTCAAATTGCTTTATCATTGGCTCCGGAGCCCTCTTCTCCCAAGTCTGCAGTTTTTATTTTCATTAAAGAGAAATATGAAGAAGCATTGTGAAAGTAGAACTAGAGTTTACATCAACTTGCCTTTTCCAATAAATCTCTCCATCTACAATAAATGCATGCCAAGCCTATTAGCCAAAGAGAAAAAATAGTTTACCCTAGGGTACAACATTTTTAATATAGCTTTCTTAGTCATAATGGTGATTAACGTGAAGTCTGAAAACTCAAAATATCTACTGATTTCTGTGTTTTCCATTACCTCTTTTGGAACAACTTCTCTATGCTTATTTTTATTTACTTAGGAGTTGTTTCGTTTTCTTTTTATAATGTTAAGTGATTCCTCCGAATACAATATTAATGCAAAAATATAAGGAACAAAACAAACATTTTCTAAAAAAGAAAATAAGGAATATCTATAATGCCATCATTACTTAACACTTCGGTATGTATTCTTCCAGATTTTTATTGTGCAAGTGACACACATGCTTGCTGGAGATTATTTTTGGTTCATTTTTATCTCAACCAACTTATTAACTAAAGATATTACAGACATCTTTCCATGTTAATAAATATAAAAACAAACAAAACCAAACCCATTACCATCGAGTCAATTCCGACTCATAGCGACCCTGTAGTACAGAGCAGAACTGCCCCACAGGGTTTCCAAGCAGCGGCTGGTGGACTCAAACTGCCAACCTTTCGGTTAGCAGCCAAGTTCTTAACCACTGCACTACCAGGGCTCCCTATAATAATAAATATAGATCTATTTAATAATTTTTAATAGCTGAATAGTATCCCGTTTTACAGGTATACCACACTTTATTTTTCTATTGATAAGAGGTTTAGATTAACATTTTTATTATTATTATTTATTATTTATCACAATACTTCAATGAATACTCCTGTATATGTTTCTTTGCCCATCCATCTCTGTCCTTAAAACAAATTCCTAGAGGTGGAATTGGAAAGTTAGCATACTTATGCTCTTCTCTAAGGCTTTTGTTACATGTTGCCAATTGCTCTTGAGAAAAATTACACCAGTTTACCTACCCGGCAAAGAATCTGAGTGTTCTTCCTCAATATCCTTATATTTAGTTGGTTTTCAATAGAGTTACGTTTGGAAGGCTAAGCCTTAAAGCTTTATCCTTGTGTACTGGTTGTGCAGCTGTAACAGTCTAAGATGTGTGTGATTCATGGTCTATAGTGAGGCTACTGGCTCCTCCAGATGTTCTGCGTAGTCATCTTGCCTGTAGAGCAGCTGGGGTGATTTTCACTGGGAAATTTCACAATATTAAGGCAAATTGGCCAAATCTGCTTGGAGTTCATCACTGATGTAAAAATAGTTATGCTCACCCTGCCATCAGGCTAAGCCCTTTTGTTTCCACGTAAAGATCCCACTCTTCCTATTCGAATAAATCTAGATGTTGCTCTGACTTCTGGCCTTCAACCCCTAACTCCTCCAGCTAGTCCAGGCTGTCCTTGCTACTCCATCAAAACATGTATTTTCCTTTTCCTGACTCATTAGCTCACTCTCCTTAATATTCTTGTTTCTCCTTCCTCTGCCGTGAAAAGTTGCAAATAAAAAAATAATACTGATGAGGATGAAATTGGAAGAAAAATGACACCGCACACTATAGTTGCTGAATCAGGATTCTGTGAAGTTTAAAAAAAGGGGAAGTTCTGCCCGGGGACAACTCAGAAGGAGTTTTCCTCTATCTTCTCAACTTCGGATTTAGCAGGAAGTATTTCTTCTCCTGAAGCGCTGGCTGACTCTTCCCCATTGTATTTCCATCCTCTCACTCCAACTTTTAATCTGTGAGGCTCTTACTCTCCTTCTAACTTACTGCCACCCCTTCCTCATCACTCCTGTCACCTTGCCCCAGAAAAACAAGGATTAGGGGAAGGGGATGTGAGGAAACCCGAATAAGGACAGTTTGAACTAGCAGCATTGATAGAGAAGGGGTGTGAACTTTTGCACAGATGTAGAATAAACTGAATTGCATGGACCCTCAAGAAATGTTAATAACAGTAAGTTGGTTGGGAAGGCATTTGGCTCTCCCCGCCAGGAACATAAACTGTGAAAACTTTTCAAGTTCTTAGAAATGAATCAACTACTGGGACTTTTAGCATGGTACCAGCTTAATTCTGTTCTTTTACAGTGGCAGTCTCCACATCTGTCCTCCCGCTTCTCGCAGTAGGTGTGCTACTTTTTCGGTTATATTACAAAAGAACAAGGTGAGTACCCAAGATAATCACACTGAACAAGTTCCTTCCCTACAGAAAAAGTTTCACTACAATGATTATCTGAACGCCCTATCGAAGAATCCCTCTCCTTGCTCCACACTCACCCTATTCTATATTGACCAAAAGGAATGTCAGAGCCAAACTGTCCTGAGGCAGCCCTATAGAGCCCTTCACTTCCCAAATCAGTTCTCAGACCACCAGTCAAAAACTGATGCAGCAAGAACCGGACTGATGGAAGTGGGCCAAAATATCAAAAGCCAATGCAGAGAGGAATACTGTGCCAAATGACCAAACTGATGACTATACCAATCTTTATCAATGTTTCTCATGATGTATTCATAAATATACTCTTCTTGAATATACTCATTAAAGATGTATATATTTTTCTTATAAATATACTCAATGTTGGTCGTCTCAGTTTTAATTTTGTATTTCTAATAATTCAAATTCTGCATTTCAGCATTTCATCTATGACAAGATTTTTCTACCACTTGCTGAAATTTCAGTTTTTATTTTTTCTACTCTTCAGGCATTTTTATCGTCCTTTCATTAATGCCTCAAATGGGGTATTAGCCTTAAGGTTGTACTTCTGTCAATTAGTAACCAACATTTCAGCATTCAGTACTGATGTGGTTGCTCTTATGAAATGCTTCCTTGGTATTATGCAATTAATGAATATCATATTTGATGAAACTAAACTTTTAGTTACTAGTTATAAAATATTCCTTCCTAAATATCATATCAACATAAAGATTAAACCACCCTTTGAGCCTTACTTTGACAAAATAAACATTCCATGAAATGCTACTCAAATCCCGAATCCCGTTGCTGCCGAATCAATTCCGACTCATAGTGACCCTATAGGACAAGGTAGAACTGCCCCATAGGATTTCCAAAGAGCAGCTGGTGGATTCGAACTGCCAACCTTTTGGTTAACAGCTGAGCTCTTAACCACTGCGCCATCAGGCATCACCAGGGCTCCTGAAATGGCTACTGTAAAGCTAAAATGAAAACCTGTCATTTAACACTTCACATAAAACCAGCACAAGTTGTACAAGCAAAGGTCATGGAAGCTCCAGACACATCCAAACTCCCTAAGGGACCGAATTGCTGGGTGGAGGGCCGCTGGGACCATGGTCTCGGGGAACATCTTGCTCAATTGGCATAACACAGTTTATAAAGACAATGTTCTGCATTCTACCTTGGTGAGTAGCGTCTGGGGTCTTAGCCTGTCAGCAGCCATCTAAGATACTCCACTGGTCTCATCACTTCGGGAGCAAGGGGGAATGAAGAGAACAGGATACAAGGAAAAGATTAGTCCAAAGGACTAATGGACCACAGCCACCAAGGCCTCCACCAGACAGCCCAGTACAGCTAGATGGTGCCCGGCTACCACAACTGACTGCTCTGACCAGGATCACAACAGAGGGTTCTGGACAGAGCTGGCAAAGGATGTAGAACAAAATTCTAACTCACAAAAAAAAGACCAGATTTACTGGCCTAAAGGAGACTGGAGAAACCCCGAGAGTGTGGCCCCCAGACACCCTTTTAGCTCAGTGGTGAAGTCATCGAGGTTCACTGTTCAGCCTGGGAGTGGACAGCCCCGTAAAACCAAATGGGACTAATGAGGTACAGCAGTCCAGGGACAAGGGCCAGAAGGCAGAAGGGACAGGGAAGCTGGTGATAGGGAACCCAAGGCTGAGTAAGGACAGTGCTGATGTGTTGTGAGGTTGTTAGCCATTGTCATAGGGCAACATGTGTACTAACTGTTAAATGAGAAACCATTTTGTTCTGTAAGCCTTCATCTAAAGTGAGAATAGCAGCACAATTGGAAGAGCGTAGTCGATGTCACTGAACTGTGCATGTAGAAATTTTTGAAATGGTGTATCTTTGGTTGTGTGTATTTTCACCAAAAAAAAAGGTCGAGAAGAGAGAGAGTTGACATGTTGTGGGGTTGTTAACCAATGTCATAAAACAGTATGTGTACTACTGTTTCATGAGAAACTGTTCTGTAAGCCTTCACCTGAAGTACAATAAAAAATAAAAATTAAATTAAATTAAAAAAAAAACTTCACATAAGTCTTCAAAAGCTGTTAATGCCATCTCAACCAATAAGAAATGCCACAAACTTCATAAATAGTGGAGAAAATTAACAAGTTAAGGTTGATATATTACTTTAAATTGTCAAAACAGCCCTATTGTGTTGTGTGCTGTTGAGTCGATTCCAGCTCATAGCAACGCCATCTGACAGAGTAGAACTGCCCCATAGGATTTCCTAGCCTGTAATCTTTACTGGAGCAGATCATCAGGTCTTTTCTCCCAAGGAGGGTCTAGTGGGTTGAAACCACCGACCTTTTGGTTAGCAGCTGAGAGCTTAACCATTGCACCACCAGGACCACTTAAAACAACCGTAAATACACTAAAATGTTGGCAAAACAGAAAATGACTTTTTAAAGGATTTCAAAGTATCATTAAAATAGAAAAATTTCCACATAAAATGCTGAATTTGAGATTTTAGGAGATTATGATGATTAAATATATTAAAATATGTATTCTGAAAATAAAATGACTAAATATATTCACTGGACATATTAAAAAGAATATACTGTAAATATTTTTAAGAATGTAACAATCCTTGTTGGTTACCAGGGATGGGGGTGGGGGGGAAATACTAAATAGGCAATAGATAAGTGGTATCTTGGGTGAGAGGTGAGACAGTACACAGTACAAGGGAAACTAACACAACCTGCACAAGGAAAGGTCATGGAGGCCCCAAGGACACATCCAAACTCCCCGAGGGACTGAGTTGTTGGACGGAGGGCTCTGGGGACCATGGTCTCGGCTCGGGGAACATCTAGCTCAATTGGCATGACACTACTTATAAAGATAATGCTCTACATTCTACCTTGGTGAGTAGTGTCTGGGGTCTTAAAAGCCTGTGAGCGGCCATCTAAGATACTCCACTGATCTCATCCCTTCGGGAGCAAGGGAGAATGAAGAGAACAGGATACAATGAAAAGATTAGTCCAAAGGACTAATTGTCCACAGCTACCAAGACCTCCACCGGACTGAGTCCAGTACAGCTAGATGGTGCCCAGATACCACTGCTGACTGCTCTGACCAGGATCACAACAGAGGGTTCTGGACAGAGCTGGAGAAGGATGTAGAGCATAATTCTAACTCACAAAAAAAGACCAGATTTACTGGCCTAAAAGAGACTGGAGAAACCTCGAGAGTATGGCCCCCAGACACCCTTTCAGCTCAGAGGTGAAGTTACCTTCGAGGTTCACTGTTCAGCCTGGGAGTGGACAGCCCAGTAAAACTAAACAAGACTAACGAGGTACAGGAGTCCAGTGACAAGGGCCAGAAGGCAGAGGGGGAGTAGGAAGCTGATGATAAGGAACACAAGTTGAGTAAGGATACTGTTGATGTGTTGTGAGATTGTTAACAATTGTTATAGGGCAACATTTGTAGTAACTGTTAAATGGGAGGCTATTTTGTCCTGTAAGCCTTCATCTTGGGTGAGAATGGCAGCACAATTGGAAGAGCATAGTCAATGTCACTTAAATGTGTACGTAAAAGGTTTTGAAATGGTGTATCTTTGGCTATGTGTATTTTCACCAAAAAAAAAAAAAAAAAAAAGCTGAGAATTCAGAGGGTTAAAATGTTGTGGGGTTGTTAACCAAAGTCATAAAACAGCATGTGTACTACTGTTACATGAGAAACTGTTTGTTCTGTAAGCCTTCACCTGAAGTACAATAAAATATTAAAATATATATATATATATATTTTTAAAAAGAATTTGTAAATTTGATATATATGGCCAGTAAATATACTCACAAAAGGAAAATATTCACTAACTGTAATAAAGAAATACTCATATCTTTAATAAGAATTGGTAAATTTGATAAGTGTGATTACCTGGTCATTTCGTGCATCAATCTTTCCATAAAGTGGTTTTGTGCAAACCGGTTATTAAGTAGATTTGTCAACAAATTGGCACTTAACAAATTTTCAGTGAGTTGACCTAGAGTCCTTATTTATAGCTTAGTTCTCACTCCATGGAGCTCAAGTTGCTCCCCTTAAAATGTCCTAACAAATTACTTATCTTTGGGAGGTTGCTTATATAAGCCATGGAAGAAAGAGCTGACCCAGATACTCAGGGCCTAAAAAATTGAAAAAGTCCAATGACAGGAGGGCAAGCATATGAAATTAAAATGTTCTGCCTCACCCACTCTTGGTTATCCAAGGACTAATTAATTTTTTTTTTTTTCCTAACACTAAGTGCCAGGAACTGTTTTAAAAGCTTTATAAATGTTAAATCATTTTTATCAAGATTATCAAGTCTGGCTTAGCCAGTCTCCTAGTCACTCTTTTTCTTTTCTTGTTCCCCGCCATTTGAACTACTACTTTTTAGCAGAAGATTGGCAAGGTAGGTGGTGGGAGGAGGGTGAGTTGCTCCAACAGGACTGGTAAATCTTTGGTGGATGGGAAAGTTGAAAATACCAAATAGGATTTAAGTACTGTCTGTAAGTTTAGGCAATCTAGGTTTTCTCTTTCTGTGAGTGACACAGATAATTGAAGTCTAAGTATCTTACGATTCTTGAGGGGCAGGCTTGTGTCTGCTAATGTAATCCACACAGTGCTAGACACACACATTCCATAACAATTGTCTGCTTATTTAATTTGAGGATGACCCTCTCCTCTTTTCAAAACCTGTGAATTATCTGCTTTTCAGGCAATATCCCCCAACACCGAACGTTGAAATGGATAATATGGAAGATATGCCAATGACTGCAGAGACTAGCAACAGACAAGAAGATACAGAAGACTACCAACACAACTTATGAAATTCAAGGGGAAAACCAAGCCCAGAATGTCTGAAGCATAGGAGCCAACTCTGCTTTGGTAAAAGGGAATGTAGAAAAAGCTCAAGGAGTTAGGTGTCAGGAAAAAGCCCACCAGAATAATAAAACATCCCTGGCTTTACTTTACCTACGGTGCTCAGCTGAGGCATCTCCTGTATGGGTAGCTTCTCCAGCCATAGATGGATTCTGACTGACTGTCATGTCATGCCGCTGGTGTATGGGCCAGGTTCCCAAAGTCAGAGCCGTTGAAGCTTTCCAGGGAGAGGTTGAAGGCTTCAGGTCTTCCTCATTAGGGTTTTTGTTTCCTTATAACGTTTCAGGACAGTTTATCAGCTTGACTATCTATTATGTCCCTCATCCTGACTTGTAGTTTACAAATAAAAGAATACCTGAGGCTCTAAGTTAATTACAAGGCTCTTCCTGGCTTGGAGATGCCTAAAGGATGACACCAGCATATCAGCTCCTAAAAACTCTGTCTTCAGTTAGGTACTCCACAGTGCAGTGAAAGGGAGCAGTGACCTGGCGGAAGAAAAGCCATACCCAATGGATCCTCTTGATTTAAGGATTCAGAAAGAAGAAAACTGAACTCAGTGGCATTTTACATATGTATGAATTTATATTTATACTTCTCATCTATTATATTTACATATGATATGATTTGTATTTTGAAATTGTACCCTGTATAAATAAAATAAAATGTCTATTTTCCATACAAAAAAATATGCACTAAAAGAATCACTGAGAGGAAGAAAGAGCAGGCATGTATAGTCCAAAATGATTGAGCTCAGCTTTTCTCTCCAAAAGGAGTAAAAAGCTTGCCAAAAGATGGATCAGAGCACAGTTCTGGAGAATTTCTAACAGAATTTCCATGTGGGAAATCATGTAAGAAGCAACATGATTTAATCTAGACAGTGGCAAGTTATGGCACAGTATGCCTGAATTATCTGTGGAACTTTACTCGTATACAAATTGTCTCTTTCTTTTTGCTCCATTGCTCCTTTCTGACTCTTTTTCTTTCTTTGTTGTTTATGATTTTTTTAAGTAAAATAAATAGGCTTAATCCCACCTCCTCATTTTTTAAATGAGAAAATTGAGGCCTGGAGAAATTGATTTGCCCAAGGCTACACAGCTAAATAATGCCAGGGCTGGAACAGAAATGGGGTGGGGGTGGGGTGACAGAGAGAAGAGGGGTAGTCCTGACTATAAACCAGCTACCAAATGTGCCAACATATAGCCAGAGGCAGCCACCATGGCATTTGACCTGTAGGGCATGGGCATAGCCAATTCACAGACCACCAGAAGCTCTCAAAGTGCCATTTCTCATTGGCTCCTGCATGTCATCAGTTTAGATGGTTTCATCAAAATCAAAGGAAAGGTAATCTAAAATGGCTTATGTTGAGAATTTTAGAGCAGCATCATTTTCACTATCTGCAAATATCTTTTTCAACAAATAGAAAAACTCATTGCTAACACTTGGGCTGAGACATTTTATTCAATATTGACTTTATTACTTGATTATCCAGAACCTGGCTGGCTGCTTATTCTAACTTTTTGCTTCTCTCTTTGGCTGCCTGCCCCTAAGTTTCCGGAGTTTACTGTTAGCTGGATGCAGTTTGTTCTTTATAAGAAGTTTTAAGAGTTTGACACTTGTTATTTTTAAAATTCTAATGTGACAGAAAACACAACTTACTAAAAAAATTGGGCAGGTTGAGGTTTAGTGGAACCAGAAGCTTTTGAAAGGTTTCTATACACATACATAAACTGTGTATATATATCCATATATATTTCATATATGTTGTTTTTAGGTGCCGTGGAGTCAGTTTCGACTCATAGCAAACTTATGTATTTATATATACCTATATATTTCATATATACCAAAACCAAACCAAACCCATTGCTGTCAAGTCAATTTCGACTCATAGGGACCCTATCGGACAGAGTAGAACCACCCCATAGGGTTTCCAAGGAGCGCCTGGTGGATTTGAACTGCCGATATTTTGTTAGCAGTTGTAGCTCTTAACCACTATGCCACCAGGGTTTCCATTTCATATATAGGTGTATATAAATATATATTACATATATAAAATCAAATTTTTTTTTAACTAAAGGGGTAAAATGAACTGTCTTGCCAGGTGGTGTGGTCCTTCTGGGGAAATGTTTGATGAACTAAATGGCTACAAGGCCAGAACATACCATGGCCCCAGAATTTATTCATCAAGCAGTGATTAATATCTTGCAAGTAAGAACTGTGTTTTCATCTTTGAGTTCTCAGAGACTGATGCAGTGGCCTGAAGGTGAATGATAAATAGTAGAGGTATCTGAGACTCACCTCTTTTGTTACGTGTATGGTGCCCACCCCTTTCTACACCTTCCCCTTCTGACCCCTACCAGTAGTCTGACTGCCTGAATCCTGCAAAATCACCGCTTCCCCATCCCACTCGAAAGCCTCAGATCTCAGCAAGTCCTGGGAATAGCCCTGGCAATTGGCCTGGAATGATGCTATTTGCTTCAGTTATCTACAAACCACCCCAAAACAGTGGTATAAAACAACCACCATTTATTATCTCTGTGGGTTGACTGCACTCAGCTGGCAGTTCTGCTGTATGTGGCATTAGCTAAGGTCCCTTGCCTGGCTGCACTCAGCTGGTGGCTGGGTTGAGCTGGAAGTCCCAAAAAGGCTTCACTCCCTACAAGTCCTCTCCATGTGGCTAGTTGGGGCTTCCTCACAGCACAGTGGCCTCAGGGTAGTCAGACTTCTTCCATGGTGACTGGCTTCTGGGGAGAAAGTAGAAACTGCCAGGCCTCTTAATGGCTAGGCCAGGAACTGACACACATAACTTGTGTTGCATTCTATTGGTCAAAGCAAGTCAGAAGCCAGCCCAGATCCAAGCGGCCGGGAAACAACAAAAGGGAGGGAAGGACTCAGTGGAAGCCATCTTTGAAGACTATGTGTTATTGTTGTTGAGTGTGGTCGAGTCCATTCCAACTCATAGCAACCCTACAGGACAGAGTAGTACTGCTCCACAGGTTTCCTAGGCTGTAATCTTTATGGGAGCAGATCTCTAGGTCTTTTCTCCTGCGAAACCGCTGGTGGGTTCGAACCACTGACTTTTCAGTTAACAGCAAAGTGCATAACCACTGTGCCCCCAGGGCTCATTGGAAACTATTTAACACAGCACATTTCAGGGTCTGCAGAGAAATGTAATTTACCTTTCCATCCTCAGCACTCAGTAAATGCCAATAAATATTGGATGAATGGATGAATGAATGAATGAATAGAATTATCGTGGGATCAATATCTACCAAGCACTGAAAGAGTTAGTCTTTTTCATTTTTTAGTGGAAAAGCATATAGGACCCCAAAGGATTTGTAAGTTCTACAGCTGTTAAGCCTTCAGCCCAGACGTCTCATCTGTCTACAAATCTAAATAATTCACATTTTTCCCTCTTCCCTCATTTTCTGCTCTCCACAACATTTTCCATGAAAAAAATTGATTGCTCTTCATCTTTTTTATTTTGCATTGATTTTTCTTGACCAAGAAATAAAACTCTTTTACTTTCTTTTATTTGAACCCTCTTCTAGATGTTAGGATGTAGAACAGGGTCTGAAAAGACACATTTAAGGATCTCTCCATGTTTCTGCTTGCCCAGTCCACTTTCTTCATCAAGGATCTTTTAATATTAGCTAAGATTGTCACATTCTAGCCTCAGAATTTCAAAACTATATGTAATGGATTGAATTGTCTCCCCTAAAAATATGTGTTGTAAATCCTAACCCCTATACCTGTGGTTATAATCCCATTTTGGAATGGGTTTTCTTTGTTATGTTAAGAGGCCATATTAATGTAGGGTGTGTTTTAAGCCAGTCACCTTTGAGATATTAAAAGGGAAGATCAGGACAGGGAAGGAAGCAGAGATGGGGGAAGACAGATGCCAAGCCACATGAAGATCACCAAGGAGCCAATGAATAGAAGCTGAAGAGACAAGGACCTTCCCCCAGATTCCACAGAGAAAAAGCCTTTCCCAAGAGTTGGTGCCCTGAATTTGGACTTCTAGCATCCTCTGATAAAATAAACTTGTTAGTTAAAGCTATCCACTTGTGGTATTTCTGTCCTAGCAGCACTAGATAACTAAGACATTATGGTTTATAATCTTGAGTTTACTTGTCTTCCCACTGAGCTTATGCTCCTTTAAGACAGGACCAGTCTAATTCAGATTAGTATCCCCAACAACTCACATGGCTTGACACATGCAAGGAATTCAATGTCTGAATATTTTTCTAGATTGTGAAAATATAAGGTAATTTGTAGCACTAATTCCTGGGGAATTCTCATTTACACTTTTCTTTCTCCTCTAAGCACCTGTCTATAAATCCACCTATTATACAAGATATGAAAACAAATCCACTGCTGTGATGGGTGGCTAGGCCATGATTCTCAGTGTTTATATGTGATCACTCCCATGATGGGATCTGCTGTGAATAGCCAATCAGTTGAAAGGGAGGTTCCTTGGTCATGTGGCCTGCATCCGAATATAAGCAGACATTCAGGCTTTTTGCTCACTGTGGATCCTGCAGCTGCCTCTTCTTCATCTCACCTCTGGTTCTTGGGACTTGAGCTTTCAGCTTATCTGCCAATCTTGGGATTTGTGGATCTTCACAGCCTGTGAGCGGGAGCCCTGCTCCAACCTGCCAATCTTGGGTTTGCCAGCCCCTGCAGCTACGTGAACCAGGAGAAGCCTTGCAGTCTTGCCTGCCAATCTTGGGATTTGTGGATCTTCAAAGCCTCTGAGCAAGAGTCCTGCTCTCGGACCTGCCAATCTTGGGTTTGCCAGCCCCTGCAGCTATATGAATCAGGAGAGGCCTCTATCCTGATCCATGGACTTGGGACATTCCAGCTTCTACAATCAAGTGAGCCGTTTCCTTGGTATAAATCTCTCTATATACATATTTATACACTTTACTGGTTTTGCTTCTCTAGAGAACCCAGCCTAAGACAACTGTCATCAAGTAAATTCCGACTCATAGCGACCCCATAGGACAGAGTAGAACTGCCCCAAAGGGTTTCCAAGGCTGTAATCTTTACGGAAGCAGACGGCCACATCTTTCTCCCACTGATCTGCTGGTGGGTTCAAACCACCAACCTTTCAGTTAGTAGCCAAGCACTTTAACCACTGCACACCAGGGCTCCTTATACCAGATATAGTATTTCCTTAATTCTACTTTTGTTGTTTTTAGCTCTCCAGGATGTAATACTCCTTCTTCTCCAATTCTGAGGATCCTCCATTGTGTTGGAGCACCTCATTGCCCACTAAAGAAGAGGAGGGCGATATAGCCTCTCCCTGCTCCCAGTAGGGTGTGGGCACAGGACCTGGGCTTGGCCCAGCAGATGTGCGCAGGATCTGTTGAATATGGAATGACTGAAGCATGACAGAATTTACACAATAGTGGCAGCAGTGACTTCAGAAACATCATAATGGTTGTTCTGCTTCCTTCTTCTTGGCTTCACACTGCTTTGGTTCCTGTTCATTTTCCAAACTTAATCTTCCAACTTCCTATGATTCTATTAGTCCCCAATATGCTTCTATAAAAAAAATTTTTTCCCTTATAACAGATTCTGTTTTCAATGTCACTGAAAACTTCTTAACTGGTACAGAATTTGGTACCACTCTTAGTACAAAGAAGTAGGGAAATAAGGAAAATCTGGGATAGATTAGCTGGCTTAGATAGGATAGAAAAGAGTGAAAGTTCTGCTAATATTCTGAGATGATAATCAGGTGGCCCATGACATGTGGTGAATTAATTTAGCTGAAGTTATTAGGAATGGCATGCCTACTAAAGGCCCAGCTCTGAGAGACTGCCTCACTGCCATCCTAAAATGATATGGGCATGAAGAATTCAAGGCCACAGGATGGTGGTGACTTTTAATAGTACTGAATAACTTACAGAAGAGAATAACAAGCTCATATCTCTTAAGTCTCAATTCAAGCCACAGGCTGAAACCTAGAGACTTTCTATAACCATGCTGAATTTCATGTCTTACAGCCGCAAGGCCAGTAGCTGAAAACAGAAATTATGAGTCTGATCCTTCAAGTTACTGAATAACATTAGTTGAATTTGCAGCCCCATCAGGTTTCTTTTCTGAAAGATAAAGCATTGATTGTATAAGGATGAGGTCCCAATATTGGAACAGAGCTATATGGGAAAATTTGGAGGATTCATGAGCATCCCAAGCCCATCCTCCACTTTCTTTTTCCTTAGAAGCAGCAGCTTTGTTTTGTCTGATAATGCTATTCCTCACTTGCTTAAAAGTACCATTATTTCCGTGATTGAAGAGTCACCTTGAAAGAGGAAACCTATTTCCATCATGATCCCCTACCCCCTATTCCTGGTCTGTATGGGAAGAGGGCTTTACTAATCATCCTAGTCTGACCTTCAGGATCATATAAAGCAGCCTATTCAAATGGAATGACAGCCCCCACAAAAGCCATCCAGAACCTTGCCCCATTCTGCCTCTCCAATGTCGTTTCCCGTTGCTTCCCAGTTATCATCCTACTGTCTCCGCATGGATGGGGCACATTACCAATATTCAACCATCCATCATTCCTTCACCCAGCCTCTCTATATCCAGTCTACGTTTCAAGAGCCTGCTCAGATTTTACCTTCTCCAGCGGGCCTTCATTAACTACTCAAATTTATAAAATCATCTACTTCTGAACCCTTGTAACATTTATTATCTATTAATATGGCATCTGCTAAATACTACCTTTGTACAGTAGAAAGAACATAGGACTTAGAACACCTGAGTTTGAAGTTTTCGTTCTACCATTTGTCAGCTTTGTCACCCTGGAGAAGTCACTTAAGCTATATGAACTGATATCCCTTCTGTTTAAAGCAGGGATAGTAACACATGTATCACCCTTCTCACAAAGGTATAAGGATCAAATGAGATATTTGAAAGTGTTTATAAACTTGTATCTGTCTCCTCTCTCTCTAGGCACTAGAAATGCTGAAATATAAGACCCGGTACTTACCCTCAAAGTGCTTACAGCCTGGTCAAAACAAAAGACATATATTAAAACAAAGCATCTTATACCACAAGTTAGTGAATAATGCCACGTGAGTTGTGCTATACAAGTTCAGAAAAGGAAGAAATCGCTATAAGGCCTGGATATTTGAGGAGTACTTTAGAGGTAACAGGACTTGAGCTGGAAGAATGGGTGGAACTTAAATAAATAGAAACAGGTAGGGAACATTCTAAACAGGAAGAAAGATAGGGAAAAGACGCCAATAGGAAAGCATGTGATAGATTCAGGAAAGAAAGTGCAAATCAGTTGGGCTGACAGAGTATTTGTAAGGCTACTATGAATGACAAGGAAGAGGGTAGATTGTGACTTACATTAGCTAGCACAGTTCTGGGAGGTTGCTCAGTAAATATATATTAAGCAAAATTGAAAACTAGAGAAAAGAAGCCTTAAAGAGCAAAGGTTGCTCAAGGACTGAATGCAATCAGCAGAATCTTAGGATTTGAGCCCCAAGTCCATGGCTATATCCATTCTGCTCCCTTCTGAGACTGAGGTGGTTATCTGTCTAGGGCTGTTTCCTCACTTCTCTGGGCACAGAGCCAAAAGCATTACAAAATAAGTGTGTCATCTTCAAAATCCTCTTTGAGATAAATGTCTTCGAGAGTTGCTCTAGGACCAAGTGGTCCAGGGCCACCTGGCTGCCTGTGTCTACTTGTATTTTCAAAGTGTTCCAAGGAGCCTAAGAGGCTCCAGAGTCACTTTGGGCTACCAAGGAGGCAGAGCTTAGAAAGAGCTCTAAGCCCTCCCCCTACCCCACCCAGTCCTGTATAATTACAGCAGCTACACCATTTAAATAGGAGTCAAATCTGGTTTGAAGAATTTCATGGCTCAGAGACATCTGAAAGCCTTCTATGCTTTCAGTTTGAAAAAAAAAGTGATTTTTTTTTTAACCTATGGAAATATCATGAGTTTTGGAATCAAATTTGAGTGTTAATCAAAGTGGTCCTGGCCAATTTACACTTCAGAGCCTGGTTCATATCTGCAAAAGGTGATTGTCATCATCTGCTTCCCAGGTTTAGTGTAAGGATTAAATAACATAACATACACAAAGGCCTAATAGTGTCTAACATGTAGGAGGCACTTAATAAATGTTAATTTCATGTTCTCCGCTGTCAAATTACCTCATGAGATCTACTTACGAATCTATTTATATATTAGATAATCAGGTACTGGTGGCTGTCTACTCCTCTCCTTCCTTCTCAAATGAAATCCAACTTTTTTAGGTATTTATTTTCTTCCACACAACTATTTGCATCAAAGGAAGCTGAATTCATCCCAAGCTCCAGGGAAGAAAAATCTGATTATCTTAAGCCATTCCCCTTGCTAGTAATTGGTTTAGGAAAGGGCAGGCAGCCCTTTCTGGTCCGAGAGATGTGAGATTTGCAACGGGAGCCACTGGGAAAGGTTTTCTTCCTCCTAAGAGACACAGAAGATAAGCTTACTTCTCCCTCTGAAACTGCCATGTCTCTACTTAGTGCCTGAAACTGTTGCAAATATCTTATGAGAGAAGACAGCCTGGGGACAAAGCTGACACACTAAAGGTAGCAGAAAGGGGAAAAAGAACCTGGGTTCTAAATGATAATACCACATCTGGAACCTACCCTCCACTGGACTCCTAGGTAAAATAAATTCCTGTTTAATGCTCTTTTGAGTTTTGTTTTTGGTTACTTGCAGCCCAGAATATCCGGCTACTGAATTCGGTAATTAAAAAGCGTGGATGTTTTAACAGTTCCCAAAATGTGGAATTGGCTGAGTAAAGGAGGTAGACAGAGGGTATTAAAGACCTTACTACTTTAGGCTAGGCAGTCAATGGCCCTTTGTTATGTAGTTGTCAAACAACTGATTAAAACGTTACCTGATTTAATCTGTCCAGAGTGAGAAATGTAGTATTAGGAAAATGATTTTTTTTTTTAAATCTAGAACCACTTGGGCAGCTCCTGTCTGCAGGCAGGATGAGAAGGCAGGAAGGGACAGGAATTGGTCATAAGGACACAGGGAACCCAGGGTGGAAAGAGGGAGTGTGCTGTCACATTGTGGGGATTGCAACTAATGTCAAAAACAATATGTGTATAAATTTTTGCATGACAAATTAAAATAATAATAATAATAAAACTACTTATTACAAGAAAAAAAAATCCAGGACCATTGAATTGTACACTTAAAAAACAAAAAAAGTCCAGGATGTTGATGTTGTGTTGGCTACTTCTTGGTGCCTTAAGTAAGGCCCTTTAAAAGATAAGGTTAGGACACCACATCAATAGAACAAAGAAAAAGAAACATGATCATCTCTATGGACGTAGAAAAAGGATTTGACAAAATCCAATACCTTTCCTTGATGAAAATGCTAAAGAAGATTGGAATAGAAGAGAAAATCCTCAATATGATTCAGGGTATATATGAAAAGGCAACCACCAACATTATACTTAATGGAGAAAGACTGAGAGCTTGCTCCTTGAAATCAGGACTAAGACAAAGGTGCCTGCTCTCACCACTTCTATTCAATATTGTATTAGACGTCCTAGCCAGAGCAATAAGACAAGAAAAAGACATAAAATGTATCTAGATTGGAAAAGAAGAAGTAAAATTATCTCTATTTGTGAATGATATGATCCTATATAAAGAAAATCCCTAAGTGTTCACAAGAAAACTTCTAAAGCTAATAGAAGAATTTCGTAAAGTTGCAGGGTACAGGCCAACAAACAAAAATCAATTGGGTTTCTGTACATCAGCAATGAGAAATCTGAAAGGGAAATTAAGGAAACAATTCCATTTATAATAGCATCTAAGAGAATAAAATACCTAGGAATAAATCTAATCAAGGAAGTAAAGGACTTATACAAAGAAAACTATAAAACACTGAGAAAGAGATTGAAGAAGATTTAAATGGAAAGCTGTTCCACGTTCATGGATTGGAAGGCTTAATATTGTTAAGATGTCAATACAAAGATTCAATACAGATTCAATGCAATCCTGATCAAAATTCCAACAACTTTCTTTACAGAAATGGAGAAACCAGTTCTCAGCTTTATACTGAATGGCAAGAGGCCTTGAATGGCTAAAGTAATGCTCACAGAGAAAAACAAAGTAGGAGGACTCACGTTTCCTGATTTTGAAACATACTATACAGCTACAGTAATCAAACAGCCAAGTATTGGTATAACAACAGACACATAGACCAATGGAACAGAACTGAGAGGCCAGAAATAAACTCACACATCTACAGTCAACTGGTTTTTGACAAGGGTGCTAAGTCCATTCGATGGGGAAAGAAAAGTCTCATCAATAAATGGTGCTGGGAAAATTGGATTTCCACATGCAGAAAAATGAAACAGGATTCATGTCTCACACCATACACAAAAACAAATTCAAAATGGGTTAAAGACCTAAATGTACAAACTAAAACTATAAAATTATTAGCTTTCAACAATGAATTATCTAGTACACTAACAAAAGCACAAACAGCAAAAGACAAAATAAATGGGACCTCATAAAAATTAAAAACTTTTGTTCATCAAAAGACTTTACCAAAAAAGTGAAAAGACAAGCTACCGACTGAGAGAATATCTTCAGAAACCATATATCCAGCAAGAATCTAATAACCAAAATATATATAAAACTTTGACAACTTAACAACAAAAAGACAAATAACCCAATCATGAAATGGGCAGAGGATTTGAATAGACATTTCACCAAAGAGGACATTCAAATGGCACCAAACCCATAAAAAGATGCTCAGCGTCATTAGCCATCAGAAAGATGCAAATCAAAACCACAATGAGATACCATTTCACTCCCACTAGGATGGCTAAGAGTAAAAAAAAAAAAAAAGCAAAACTGAGAATAACAAATGTTGGTGAGAATGTGGGGAAATTGAAACCTTTATCCATTGCTGGTGGGAATGCAAAATGGTAGAGCTGTTGTTGAAAACAGTGTGAAAGTCCCTCAAAAAACTTAAAATAGAACTACCATATGATCGAGCAATTTCACTCCTAGATTTACACCCAAAAGACTTGAAAGCAGAGACTCAAAAAGAGACTTGTACACCAACGTTCACTGCAGCACTATTCACAATAGCCAAAAGGTAGAACTAACCTAAGTACCCATCAACAGATGAATGGATAAACAAAATGTGGTACATACATACAATGAAATACTACTCGGCCAATAGGATAAATGAAATTTTGATACATGCTAAAATATGGATAAAGCTTGAAGACATAATGCTGAGCGTAATAAGTCGATCACAAAAGGACAAATATTGTATGACCTCACTTATATAAAAAGACAAGAAAAGGCAAATGCAGGGACCAAAGTTTATTAGTGGTTACCAGAGGCAGGAGGGAGGGGGAAGAAGCGGATTAACAGTGATGGAAAAATCATATTAAGGGTTGGGTTGCACAGCCAATTATTCTAATTACTATCAATAAGTTGTACACCTGTAAAAAGTTGAGTTGGCAAAAGTTGTGTTACACATATATTTATAAAAATGACAAAAAAAATGTTAGCTGCTGAGGCTGCATATGTACAACCAAACACCTCGTGGGATTTCGTTCCTTGATTTGAAGGTTTAGGGTCATGGTTTCATAGGACATCCCAATTAATTGGACTAATAACATGTTTAGTACCTCCAT
Organism: Dugong dugon; assembly: GCA_030035585.1. Taxonomy (NCBI): domain Eukaryota; kingdom Metazoa; phylum Chordata; class Mammalia; order Sirenia; family Dugongidae; genus Dugong; species Dugong dugon. The sequence continues at coordinate 58,663,684 of CM057465.1, read as the reverse complement.
TCTATCTCCTAGTTTGTTGTGTAATACCTGGGGTCTTAAAAGCTTGCAAGCAGCCATCCAAGTCACAACAGTTGGTCTCTATTTACCTGGAGCAACAGAGGAAGAAGTAGAGTCAAGAAAAGGATGAGGATATGAAATGGGTGGCTAATTGCCTCCATGAACAACTGTCTCCTTTACCATGAGACCTGAAGAACTGAGAGGTGCCTGGCTACCATTACCGAACACTTTGATCAAATATTCTGTAGACGAATCCTGATCTAAAGGGGGATAATGCAGAACGGAATTTCAAATTCTCATGGACTCCAGACTTTCTGGGGCCATGAAGGGTGGATGAACCCCTGAAACTATTGCCCTAAGGTAATCATTAAACCTTAAACCAAAAATATCCCTTAAGTCTTCTTAAAACCAAACAATAGTTTAGCTTAACTGGTAAAATATGTCTGCCTTGAGCATATGCTCTTTTAAGAACTGTCTACATGGGATCAAATTGACAACAGCAACTTGAAAGATAGGAAACTTAGGGGGCAGTGAGTTTGTTAACGAGGGAGGAATAACTCAGAAAAGGAGGGTGAGAATGGTTGCACAACCTGAAGAATGTAATCAATGTCACTAAATTGTACATGTAGAAACTGCTGAATTGGTGTATGTTTTGCTGTGTGTATTCTCAACAACAATAAATAAAATTTAGGAAATAAAAGATAAGCTTAGAAGAAAAGGTAGGAAAAAACTCAAATACTTAAAAAAGGCCAGACTTACTGGACTGGTAGAGACTAGAGGAACCTCCAATACTATCACCCTGAGATACCCTTTAAACTTTTCACTGAAACCACTCCTGGAGACCACCCTTCTTCAGCTAAACAATAGACTGGCTCAAAAACAGCATCACCCATGAATACTGTGCTCCTTTAAAAAAGCATCCATATGAGACCAAAAGGTCAACATTTACCCTAAAGCAAAGATGAGACGGTAATGGGTGGGGGGGAGGAGGGCAGCTAAATTAATGAAAATGGAACAACCAGAATGGAAATAATGAGAATGTTGACACATCGTGAAAAATGTAGCCAGTGTCACTAAACAATATGTATGGAAGTTGTTAAATGGGAACCTAATATACATAGATGTAAAGATAAGCTTAATGTGAAGGTGTCCTGCCTGAAAACAGACAGAAGAAAATATGGCTTTGTTATGAGGTCTTTTCTACCTGTAGTCCAAGTTAGACTGATATTCTAATTACCAGAAGTTCCTGAAGCGTTTTAAGCAGGAGAATGATATGATTTAGTTTTCATTTTAAGACTGTATGGTCTACACGGAGAATAAAAGAGATAGGCCAGAGTAAAAGTGCAGAAAACAACTGAAAGATGTTACCACAATCCAGGTGAGAAGAGATAGTGACCTGGTCTAAGAGGAGGAATAGACAGAAAGAAATGAATAGATTCAAGATATATTTTAGAGGTAAAATCAAAAGAACTAGCCAATGAATTGGATGGGGGCAGGGAGGATAGAGCGAAAGAAAGCGAAGAATCAAGGACTCTTAGGTTTCTGACTGGATGGTAGTGACATTTACTGAGGTGGGAAAGCTGAGTGGAGGAACAAGTTGTGGGTTGCAGAGGAATCAAGAGCTGCATTTTGGACAAGTTGAGTTTGAAATGTCTGTAAGACATCAAATGGAGTAATCAGGAAAGAAGTTAGACATTTGAGTTTGAAGCTCTGTTTCTCTCTATACAGTCTACCTCTTAAACCAGGTCACTAGAGATATAAAATATATAAAAATTACTGATAGTGAGGAATAGGAGGGACAGCAACTACTGGGCTCTCTTGGAGAATCTGTAATTAAGGAGACCAGGGAAAAAGTGAGAGTCTGCTCCCAATGCTAAGAAAGCCCTCAGGGCCTAAGTAAGACTAAGGTGTTTAAAGGACCATAGAAAGGGGTATACAGTGAGGTCTTGGAGTCCCTGGGTAGTCCAAACGGTTAGCACACTTGGCTGCTAACTGAAAAGATGGAGGTTCAAGTCCACCCAGAGGCACCTCGTGGAATTCCTGGCATTCTACTTCTGAAAAATCAGCCACTGAAAACCCTATGCAGCACAGTTTTACTCTGACACACGTTGCGTCATCATGAATCAGAGTCAACTCAAGGACGACTTTTTTTTTTTTTTTTTTTAGTGAGGTCTTAATGTGTCTAGGGGCAGTGAACTAGAGGAACTCAACCTGCCTCGTTGCTGGGCCAGCTTTAACAGTAACCATTCACTGAAATCCGAAGCAATCAGCTTTCAGCCTCTGGGTATATGCCACATTCCTAAAAACCCAGAGGTTCAGGGAGGCTAGGAAAGGACTGATGGGCAAAGACAAGGCTTGAGGAAAATATTAAATCACAAGTAGCCTGATTCTAGAGGTGCCAAAGTCCCTTTTCCATTCAGTTAGTTGCCCCTGCAGGCACGCTGGCCACCACTATAGAAACAGAGTGTGGCACGCAACACACTTGTGACCTGTCTTGGTTATCTAGTGCTTCTATAACAGAAATACCACAAGCGGATGGCTTTAAGAAAGAGAAATTTATTCTCTCACAGTCTAGTAGGCAAGACGTCCGAATTCAGGGTGTCAGCTCGAGGGGAAGGATTTTTTTCTCTGTTGGGTCTGGAGGAATGTCCTTATCATCAATCTTCCCTTGGTCTAGGAGCTTCTCTGCAAAGGAACCCCAGGTCCAAAAGATGTGCACCCGATGCTGCTTTCTTGGTGCTATGAGGTCCCCATGTCTCTCTGCTCACTTCTCTCTTTTATATCTCAAAAGATATTGACTTAAGACACAATCCAGTCTTGTAGATCTCACCGATATAACTGCCAAAAATCTATCTCATTGACATCATAGTGACAGGATTTACATCACATAGGAAAATCACGTCAGATGACAAAATGGTAGAAAATCACACAATACTGGGAATCATGGCCCAACCAAATTGATGCACATATTTTTGGGAGACACAATTCAATCCATGACAGGAACTCATACTTTGGTGTTTTTAAACTGTTTTTGAATCTAACCATTTGACTTCTTTGCTCCCACATCTACGCTGCTAGAAGGGGAAAAAATGTATATCAACTAAAAGGATGGTATTCAGTATCTACTGGATTGATGTTGACCAGCAATTCTATGTATTTTTTGTCAGCTCTCACTTCACTCTCTTCTATGTCTGCTCCAAACTTTTAACAGTCTCTCTGGATGATCTTATTTCTAACTTCACAAGAAAAATAAAATTACTAATCACTTGCAATATGAACCTATTCTTGTTTCCTTCCTATCTCACACCCTAATTCTACCCACTCCACTATCAAACAACCATCCCCTCTCATGTTCAATCTCTCCTCTCTTTATTGGTATTTTCCACTCAACATATAAGAATGCTTAAATCTCTTATATTTTAAAAACAAAAACTCTTCCCTGAATGTCACATCATCCTCTGTCTACCATCTTAGCTCTCCCCAGCCTAGCTTAAACTGATCTACATGCTAGTGTCCTTTTCCTCACCTCCCACTCATATTTTAAAGATTTATCATGGAGACACATAGTTTAGAGTCAATAGTTCTACAAGATGCCTGTCCAAAAAGCACCTTACCTCCCCACTTTTCCCTTCCCAAAGGAAAATATTTTAAAAATCTTTTAGCTGATTGTTTTGACTTTACCTCTTTATCTCTGAATAGTAATTTTATATTGAATTCTACTTCCATTTTCAGGTTCAGGTATTATACCTGATTTCCTACTGTAGAAGCTGAAAATTTAACTCACTCACTCCCCTTCTTTCACCACACGTTCACAGTTTCCCAACCTCCCAATACACAATGCTAATGTTAGTAAGATTATGGGAACACTATTAAATACAACTAAGCTAGGTAGTAAACTATGGTTACTTTTTCTCTCCTACACAACCTGTTGTTTTCTGAAGAGTTCATAATTGCTTTTTTTTTTTTTTTTTTTGCTTGGTTTTCTATGTATTTACCACAAACTCAAAGCCTAAACAGTCTGCTAATTATCCAAATCTCCTATCAATACGTTCAAGAATATTTGGTATTCTGGTTTCATCTTCTTGAAGAACTTGTATGTAGAGTCATCTAACCTAATGTGGTCTGGCTGGTTGCCCTTCCCCTCTCTCCTATGTTGAACAGCCTGTTTACTAGAGGAATATCCTCCTTATTCTTAGTTTTCTTCCTCATTTTTGGTCTACATCCTCCAGCAGTAGCTTCTTGAGAAAGACTGCATGGCAGGGAACATTTTTTTGAGTGTGAAAATGCTTTTGTATTCTTGAGATGTGTAGTGAATTACTTTAATATGGCCCTTCTAGCCATAGTCTTTGTGACTCCCACAAAATGATTGGGTGGGTCTATGCAAATAAGGTATTTGGAACCCTAACGAGGGGATTGGTCAGTTTTGCCATCCCACTAGGCTTAAAGGGAGCCAATCCCAGAAGCAAAGAGGAGACCTCACTACCATCAAGAAGAGCTGGGAGTGGAGCTTGTGCTTTGGACGCGAAGGACCCAGGGTCCCTGAGCTGAGAACCTCCTAGACCCAGGAGACAGAGAGAGAGAGCTGTAACACCTGAGACAGCACAAGACAGTGAGAAGTGGTGGCAGAGAAACAGCAGCAGCAGAACCAGGAGACCAGTGCGAGACAGTGAGATGGTGCAGCCCACAGAGCAAGGGTGAAAGAAGCTGACCCACGGAGCAGAGTGAGAGAACTGAGTGCCTTCAGGCAGGAGGCTTGCTGGTAGAGTGGGGTGCCTCTGGGCACTTGTTGGTGGAGCTAAAAAGCTTTGTAACACTTGTCCAAGCAGGGCAGAGGCCAGGCCAAGGGTTGAGTGGTCAACGGTTCAAGAGCTGAGACTGAGGCCTGCCAGCGAGCCCAGCCAAGAAGCTGTCCTGACTGAAGAACTGTATCCTGAGTTGTTCCTGATCCTGAATTGTAACCTGTTAGTTCCCTAATAAATCCTATAACTGTATGGTCTGTGAGTTCTGTGTGGCCACCTCAACAAATTATCAAACCCAGCAGAGGAGTAGAGAGTGCCGTGGGAGGGACAGCTTGTGTCAGAATTGGTAAAAAGGTTGGAGAGAGGAGGTATGTCTGACCTCCGCCTCATAGGAATCAGCTTTGGGCTTTGGAGGAAGTTAGAGGTCAGATGCCACCATGGCATTTTACAATTCTATTGTTTGGCTAGCTTTAGAATTCTAAGTTGAAAACTGTTTCTCTTCAGTTTTGAAGGTCTAGTTCCACAGTGGAGCCCTGGTGGCGCAGTGACTAAGCACTTGGCTGCTAACTGAAAAGATGGTAGTTCAAACCTACCCTCCACTCCATGGGAGAAAGATGTCACAGTCTGCTGCTGTGAAAATTACAGCCTTGGAAATCCTATGGGGGCAGTTCTACTCTGTCCTACAGGGTCACTATGGCTCAGAATTGACTCAAAGGCAACAGCTTTAGTTTGGTTTTTGGTTAGTTCTGCAGTGCTGCTATTGAATAATCTGAAGACATTTTGATTCCTGACCCTTTGAATAGGAGTTTTTTTTCTTTGTGGGAGCTTGCAGGATCTTTGTCTCTAGTGTTCTGAAAATGTCACAATATACTCAATCAGGGAACTTATGTCATTCAGTTATGGGTAATTTTCTTTTTTTTTTGTTTTGATTTCCCAGCCTGTTTTTTTTCTGAAACTCCTTTATTATTCAGATGCTCAACCTCTTAAATTGGCTCCCTAACTACTTCTTTCCTTTTCTTTGGTCTTTGTTTTTACTCTACTTTCTGGATATTTTCTCAACTTAATCTTCCAACAATTCTGTTGCATTTTTCATTTTTTTCATGCTTTCAGTTTTGTCTCTGAATGTCCTTTTATATATATCAAACCTATTATTTCATGGATGCACTCTCTCTCTTATTAAGATAGTTTTTAAATGTTTTCTTCTCCTGGCATTGGCTATTTCCTCCAAGTTGATTCTTTTCTGTTTGTTTTGATATCCAAGCTTCATGGTGTAGGCTCTTTTCACGTTTGGTGATTCTATTTAAGAATGGAACACTAAAAATGTGTTTGAAACTCTGAGTACTTGGGTGGGGTTTGAAGATTGCAGGTTACTCTCCACTGGGTAATCTGGATGGCCTATTTCCTGAGGGACCTCTAATGTCATTATCAATCTTTCCCAGAGAAGGAACTGTCAAACTTCCACTTAGGTTTAGGCTGCCAGCACTCTGGGAGCTAACTGGAAGAAGTCTGAAAGGAATGAATATCATTCATTACATAAATATTTCCCTAACGGCCTTGTTTATATTATGATCCCCTGCCCCCAGCTGTGACTAGAGTTATTTACATGAAATGTTCCTCTATTTTATCCTCTCCAGAAAATGCCACCTCCAGTCTTTTGTTAGGGTTGAGGAGTTGCCCAGTTACATAGAATATAGGAGAGGAGATCTGAGAACGTAATTGGCTTTTTAAATAAACATTCTACCAATTTTCCTGTTTTTTGCTTCTCTCCAATTCCAGAAGCACCTAATGCCATCAATTTCTACATCTTTTGAGAGTTCTAGGGCTTAGAGTTCAGTTTTCTCAGGTGAGCTAAGTCACCACTCATCCACCTGCTTTCTAACTTCCAAAATTTTGTTTTGTTTGCCCTTTGTCATTTTATTACTGTTTTGGGAAAAAAACAAGAGTAAATATATGTTTCATGCATCAAATTACCATAAGTTCCCTACTCACACTTTAGTCCACTGCAGTCCGCCTCTGGCCTCACTGAAATTAATCATGCTAATGTCACTATTGACTTTCATAGTGTCAGTTAAAGGAACATCTTTACTCCTTTATTTCACTTCATTTCTTTATAGCATTGGATGCTGAAGACCTTTTTTTCCTTCTTAAACTCCTTTCTCTCTTGAGTTCAGTAACAATTCTATCATGATGGCCTTCCCCTGGAATCTGACAATCAGTTGTCACTCTTATTTACAAAATCCTCTTCATTTCTTTATCCCAAGTCTGCTGTTTCTAATGGTTTGGTCCTTAGACCTCTGCTTTTCTCATTTTTTATACCCTCCAGGGATGAACTCATCAAAACCCTTAAACTTAACTAGCTTAACCACCGCTTACATATTGGCAACTCTAAAATCCCTATTTCCAGCCCAAGGCTCTTCACTGAACTAAATAGATCTGTTTATCCAATAGCCTCCTGGACAATTCCACATAGTTTCCTCATAAGCTCTACAAACTCAACATGCTGAAAATCAAACTCACTGTTATTTTTTAAAGAACATCTCCAGTGTCGATGAAAGGCACCCTCATCCATCCTGGTGACCAAGACAGAAAACTGGGAATCACATTGAGAATCCTATCTCTCACTCACCAAATCCACCTAAGCACTCTCCAAGTTCTACTGATTTTATCTTCTTAATATCTAGCAGTTTCTCAAAATTTAGTGTGCAGCTCCTTGGGGTGGACTTCTCGGTCTCGGGCTTCGAGGTCGCCGCTCTGGCTCTGGGCGCGCCCTGCCTGGCATGATTCCTCAGGAGGTGCCCAGAGGCAGCGGAGGCAGCACTGGGCCCAGCCGTGAGGCTGCATCCCAGGTGGGTGAGCCATGTGCTTCGCTGAGGCCACAGCCCAGACTGAGGAGCAGCCTGGAGCACCGAGGGATCCGTGTCATTCAAGGACGTGACTGTGAACCTCACCTAGGATGATTGGCTACAGCTGACCTATATATAGAGGACCCTCAACAGGAATGTAATGCTAGAGAACTATAGCCACCTAGTCTCCAGTGGGTATTGGGTTACCAAAGCAGAGGTGATCTTCAAGTTGGAGCAAGGGAAAGCTAGACCAGAATCATTCAGAAGTCTGAGAACTTGAAGACCTCATAGAGAGAAGCTAGAAAAACCAAGAGAAACATTTGTGGCAAGTTTTATTCACCCAAAACAAAACAGTGACCAAGAAGAGAGATAATGTTTTAGGAAAACCATTTAATCTGGGTACAAACTCTGTTTCTTTGAGAAAAATGCCCTGTAAATACGACTCATGTGGAATGAGTTTGAAATACGTTTCAGAATCAAATGTCAGTGATAAAAATTAACCAGGTAAGAACCTTGATGAAATTAACGCATGTAATAGTTTCTTGATAATATGCAAGAAAAAATTCATACTGGAAAAAAATCTGATGAATGTTACCAAGATGGAAAATCCTGAAGTCATAATAAGGACTTTATTGAGCAATAGAAGATGCAAACTTTGGGGTGACCTTTTGAATATAATGAATGTGGGACATCCTTCGTTAAGAACGCAGCCAGCATTACACATGAGGGCTCACATAAGAAGAAACCCTGTGATTATAAGGAATGTGGAGCAAATATCAATGATAAGTTAATATTAGAAGTCCATCAGAAAACTCAAACAAATGAGAATCACTCTGAAGTTAATGAAAGTGAGAAGTCAATTCTGTTTAAACATGAGAAAAATGACACGGGGGAGAAAACTCATGAATTTAATGAAAGTGAGGATAACTTCAGGAAGAAATCTCAGTCACATCTCACTCAATCTCATAAAACTGACACAGGAGAGAAAACCTTTGAATGTAGTCATCGTAAGAAATCTTTTTGCCAACAGTTACATATCACTCAGCATCAGAGAATACACACAAGAGAAATCCAGTGAAAATAATACATGCAGGAAAACCTTCCAGAAATCACAAACCACCGACTATCAGAGAACTAACACAGAAGAGAAATCCTTTGAAGCCAACCCCCATTGATCATCAGACATTGCAGTCTGAAAAGAATCTTTATATAAGTAATGAATTTGGAAAATCCTATGCAAAATCAAGCTTCAATTATCATTAGAGAATTCACAGTGGGGAGATGTCCTATGAATGTAACAAATGTGGAAAATCCTTCTATTATAAGTGAGTACTAACTTCACATCAGGTAACTCATACAGGGAAAAAACTCTATGACTATAATGAAAGTGAGGAGTCCTATAAGAAATCAATCTTAATTAAACATCAAAGAACTCCTACAGGTGACAAACCCTATAAATGTAATGAATGTGGAAAATCTTATTCTATTAAGTCATCCCTTGGTCAACATCAGATAATACATACAGGGGAGAAATACTATAAAGAATGTGGCAAAACCTGCTTCTGGAAGTCACATCTCCTACATCAGAGGACATACTGTGGAGAAACCTCACAAATGTAATAAATCTGGGAAATCCTTCTGCTATAAATTAGCATTAACAGTACACCAGAGAATTCACACTGGAAAGAAACCCTGTGTACGTATGAACACAGAAAAGCTTTTCTTCTGAAGTCAAGACTCACTCCTCATCAGAAGCACATTTAGAAGAGAAACCCTATGAATGTAATGAAAGTAAGAAACCCTTTCACCGTAAGACATACCTACTGGCACATCAAAGTCACACAGGAGACAATCCCTATAAACGTAACAAATGTGGAAAATCCTACTCTGTGAAGTCATCCCTTTGTCAACATCAGAGAATACATACAGGGGAGGAAAAATATGGTGTAAAGAATGTGGCAAAACCTTCTAGAAGTCATACCTCATTGAACATCAAAGGAAACACTTTGGGGAGAAACCTCACGAATGTGATAAGTGTGGGAAATCCTTCTGCTGTAAGTCAGCCTTAACCATACATCAGAGAACTCACACAGAATAGAAACATTATAAATACAATTAATGTGGGAAATCTTTCTAAGATAGCACACCTCACTACACCAGTGAACTCTCTCAGGGAAGAACCCCTTTGAATGTAAGGAACGTGATAAAACTTTTTATGTGAAGTCACACCCCAGTAATCATCACAGAATTCACACAGGGGAAGCTGTATGAATGTAATAAATGTGGGAAACCTTTCTGTATGAAGTCAACTCTCACTGTACATCAGAGAACTCATGGGAGAAACCTTATGACTACCAAATGTGGCAAAACTGTCTGAAAAAAATCAACCATCACTAAACAACAGATAATTCACATAAGAGAAACCCTAAGTTGTAACAAGTGTGGAAAATCCTACGTGAAGTCAAATTTTGTCACACCGCAGAAAATTCACAACGGAAACCTTATGAATGTAACAATGTGGGAAAGTCTTCTATTTAAGTGCAGTCTTAACATGTCATCAGAAGCCACAGGTGTTTTCAGGTAGGTGTTTCAGGATTTTATGAATGAAATGAATATGTGAAAACTTTGTTAAATCATTCCATACTAAATATCAGAGAATCCTCTTGTTACTACAAAGCAGCCTTTCACAGCTCATTTGTTTACTTTGTTCCCAAGTGCAGTCCCTGGGTATCCCTATGTGGCATGTGGTGTCTTCTTCCCCTGAGCTGTATCTGTGATTAATAAACTGCAGTTCATCTCCAAAAAAAAAAAAAAAAAAATTTAGTGTGCACCAGAATCATTTTTAGAGCTTGCTAAACATCAATTGCTGAGCCTCAATCCCAGAGTTTCTGATTCAATAGATCTGGTCTTGTGACTGAAAATTTGCACTTCTAACAAGTTGCCAGGTGTTACGGATTGTATTGTGTCCCTCAAAAAACCTGTGTCAACTTGGCTAGGCCACGATTCCCCATATTGTGTGATAGTCCACCATTTTGTCATCTGATGTGATTTTCCTATGTGTTGTAACTCCTACCTCTCTGATGTTAATGAGGCAGGATTAGAGGCAGTTATGTTAATGAGGCAGGACTCACTCTACAAGATTAGATTGTATCTTGAGTCAATCTGAGATATAAAAGAGAAAAGCGAGCAGAGAGACATGGGGACCTCATACCACCAAGAAAGCAGTGCCTGGAGCAGAGTACGTCCTTTGGACCCGGAGTTCCTGAGCTGAGAATCTCCTAGACCAGGGAAAGACTGATGACAAGGACCTTCCTCCAGAGCTGACAGAGAGAGAAAGGCTTCCCCTGCAGCTGATGCCCTGAATTCAGACTTCTAGCCTACTAAACTATGAGAGAATAAATTTCTCTTTGTCAAAGCCATCCACTTGTGGTATTTCTGTTATAGCAGCACTAGATAATTAAGACAGAATTTGGTACTGAGAGAGTGGGGTGCTGCTCTAACAGATACCTAAAATGTGGAGGCAATTTTGAAACTGTGAATGGATAGGGGCTGGAACACTTTTAAAGTGCCTAACAGTAAAAGCCTAGATTGCCCTGAAGAGACTGATGGTGGAATTATGGATGTCAAAGACAACTCTGGTGAAAACTCAGAAGGAAATGAGACAGCACAGATAGCAAGAAGCAGCAGCAGAGAAACGGCAGCAGCAGAACCAGGAGACCAGTACAAGACAGCGCTGGAGCCCACCCGTGGAGCAAGAGAGCTGAGTGCCTTTGTGCAGGAGGCTTCCTGGTGGAGTAGGGTGCCTCCAGGCACTTATCGGTGAAGCTAGGCTTGCCGACCCACAATTCATAGAGCAAGAGGCTGAGTGCCTTTCAGCCGAAGTTTACTGGCAGAGCAGGGTGCCTCCAGGCACTTATCAGTGGAGCTAAAAAACTTTGGAACACTTGCCCCAGCAGGGAAGCCACGGATAGAGAGGCCTAAGGGGCTGAGAGGCCAAGGAACCAGGAAGCAGAACTGCCTCAGTCTCAAAGTGTGGAGTCACCACTCAGATGGACTAGGAGAACAGACCACTTAAAGCTGAGGAAGCAGAGTTGCTGTCCCAGTGGGCCTGGAAGGCGGAGCTGAAGTCCAGGGCAGAGGGGCCTCCACCCAGAATCAGAGAGCGTGGCCAACACCCAGAGTCTGGAGGGCAGGGCCATTCCTAAGTGGTCTCAGAGAACAGAGGATTATTTTCAAGCCTTGAGAGCTAATGTAACATGTTCTGCTGACTTGCTTGGTGCCTGTTATCCCCTCCTTCCCTCCAATTTCTCCCACTTGTAATGAAAATGTCTAGCTTGTGCCTGCCTGTTGCACCATTGTACTTTGGAAGCAGATAATTTGTATTCTAGATTTCACAGATGAAGAGGAATTTTTGGATTCTGGACTTCGAATTAAGACTTTTGCTAAGATATGGTGGGATGAATGTACTTTCTGTGTGGCAATAATATGAATTCGGGGGGCCAAAGGGTGGAATGTTATGGATTGAATCATGTCCCCCAAAAATGTGTCAACTTGGCTAGGCCATGATTCCCAGCATTGTGTCATTGTCCACCATTTTGTTATCTGATGTGATTTTCCTATGTTGTAAATCCTCTCAGATGTTAATGAGGCAGAATTAGAGGCAGTTATGTTAATGAGGCAGGACTCAATCTATTAGATTGTATATTGAGTCAGTCTCTTTTGAGATAGAGAAGCGAACAGAAACATGGGGACCTCATACCACCAAGAAAGTGGCATCTGGAGCAGAACACGTGGTTCCTGCACTGAGAAGCTCCTCAACCAGGAAAGATTAACGACAAGGACCTTCCCCGAGAGCCGAGAGAGAGAGAAAGCCTTCCCCCAGAGCTGGTACCCTGAAATCAGACTTGTAGCCTCCTAAACTGTGAGAGAATAAATTTGTTAAAGCCATCCACTTGTGGTATTTCTGTAGTAGCAACACTAGATAAATAAGACACCAGGTGATGTTAATGCTGCTCATCTGTATTCATCCTCTCTCCTCACCAGTCCCATTTCAATGGCCTTGACTCAGCCCAAAGGCTATCATTCCTGCTGAGATTACAACCATTAGTCCTTAATTTATCTAACCTTATTATAACATCCTTTGAACTGCAACTGGAATAATCTTCCTAAAAAGAAAATCTAGTATCTTAAAAGCTTTCAATGATTTCCTGTAATTTTTCAGAAGAACACTCAAATTTCTTGGCCTAGCATGGAAGGTCCTTTATTATCTGGTCCTCTCTCTCAGGGTTGCCACTTCTGTATACATACTCTGCTCTAGCCATATACATGTCCCTTATTTCCCCAAGCATTTCATGCCTTTGGTATATAGATACTTTAAATGTCACAGAATGTCAGTATTTTGGTTGATGTAATACCATCATCTGATTACTAAAAAAAAAAAAAATCTAGAATCTGAAACATTTATATCTTTAAAATAATTTATGTGAAGACAAACTGATGCACAGTTACAATATACTAGGGTACTGTAACATTTCTATTGGAAGAATAATTTTTATTTCAAATCCTTTCTAAACAAGTGGAATGTGACATAATAGCATTTATTTTTATATGGGTAACCCTGCATCAGAATCTTTACATACATGGTAAAATCAAAGAAGATGGAGACAAATCAAAAATGCTTTCTTTGAAACAAAACCTAGAGCTTGCTATCAACAGAATGCATATTTTTAAAATAATTCAAAAAGATTTCCTCTCAGTTATCAAATAACAGGATTATTCAAAAATTAATGAATCAGAGAAAAATATTTGGTACTAGCTTGTATTATTCTCCCAATTAATGTGGTTTAAAAAAAAAAAACTCTACAGAAAATTTTGCACAAAAATACATTCACAACTAAATAAACACTCTGATGCCTTTTACTTTAAAGCTGTACCTTTAAAAAGATCTAATAGATTTTCATTTTCATGTAATGTTTAGTTTATAGCTTTGAGTTATACTTTCATTCTTTTCATCTAACCATTAAAATGTAACAGATATTTAAGATTTAATTTAAAAGTTTATATTTTTACTGGGTATTTTAAAAATTGCTTTACTATTTGAAACACACCAAATATTTCATTTCACTGATTTTTAAAAAGTATTCACATTTAAAAAATGAAATACCAGTATTAATTCCTATAATCTGGTATTTCCAAAATAAATACCAAAATACCAGTACTTTTTGCTCTGGTAGTGCTATCACCAAATACATTCTTTTTTTTTTTTTTTTTTCATGTTGTTCCTTCTTCCTGGAACATTCCTTCATTCTTTTAATAGTTAACAAACTACTAGTATTATTAAACACAGTTCAAGCATCACCTCCTTTGGGAAGCCATGCATCTCTCTGCTCTGATAGAGATCCAAAAAAACCAAACCCGTTGCCATCGAGTCAGTTCTGACTCATAGCAACCCTATAGGACAGAGTAGAATTGCCCCATAGGGTTTCCAAGGAGTGGTTGGTGGATGTGAACTGCCAACCTTTAGGTTAGTCGCCAAGCTCTTAACCATTCCACCACGAGGGCTCCCTGATAGATCCTTCCTCTATTCCTAGAGCACTCACGTATACCTCTCTCAAAACTTTCACCTCAAAATATAATCATACTTATTAAATTGTAATCTTCTTGAGGTCAGGGGCCATGTTTTGCCTCTGTATATCCACTATCTAACATGGTAACTGCTACGTAACAGGTGCTTAATAAAGGTTCACCGAATGAATGAATTCCCTTCCAATAAATAAATTGCTTCCTCTGATTCACAAAACCAGATTTCTGGAAAACTTGTTAATGGATCCCTCTCTTGACACCTCTTTCCCAAAATCTCTCTTTTGAAGGACACTGAATACTATGATTAATCTAAACTGAAATAATTTTCTTTTCTCCTTCTCTTTTATTCCAAGTTATATATAAGTATCAGATAAGGCTAGGTCTGAGTGAATGAAATAACCTTTCCTCCTTTTGTCATTAAAGCAGCTTAATGTCTTCAGGTCCAATTCTGTGAATTCTCCTCAATATACAAACACTCTTTGGAATTCCACCTTTTCCAAGCACCCCTGGCGCAATCCACACCTGCCTAATCCAACACCATCCTTGCTTTAATCACCTGACCCACATTCTGTGCTCCACTACAGCCCTGGTCTAGGAGAGGTAAAGAGGGAGACTGTAACAAGTGAAGTTATAATGTCTACTCTTGGGCTCTGCTCGTTTCAGCTCAGACACAAAATGAGGCAAATTCCTTGGGTTATAATCCAAGACAGGTCCGATGCTGTGTCCACTCCTCTACTTGCCACCAGCATTCCCTAAACTGCTGTATGGCAAAAATGTAAAACTATCAGGTCTATATACATCTAAGTGATACAGATTTTTCATCGGTGGTTTCTACAGGAGCAGCTTTATTACATCAATCCTACATCCCCAGGCACAGTGAACCAGCTACCACCTTCCCATCTCTCCCTGACCTATTCCCTTCTTTCCTTTCATAGTGGCTGCCCAACTCCATTTCCTCTCTCTAGTATTTCTGATTTTCAGTTCTACCTGTAGGAAAAATGAGAAGGCTAGTTAGTTACTGTTACTTTGTATTTGTCTTTTTATGTATTATGTTATCTCTCTCTGTTTAAACTGTGTACCCCGACACTCATGACCCCCTATGACACTAAAATCTCATTTTTGATACCTCAATTATCACCCTAGAGATTAAGTCTCATTCTCTGCTTGGTGTATCATGTGAATAGTGACAGAGCTGATCAAAAGAGTAAAAGGAAAAAGAGAAAGCTCAAAAACAACAGTGCTGAAGCCAAGCGTCACAGAGTGGTATGCCAGAGCTATAATGCCTGTTTAATTGAAACCTTGTAGTAAAAGTTTAAATACATAAAATCTTTTTTTTTTTTTTTTTTTATCAAAAAACATTCCCCACTTCCCCAACCTGGTGCATATGGAGGGTGGGCAAGTGGAAACTGGCTACTTATAGGGAATGGAGAAATGGCAGATCCAACTCTGGTTGGTTTCTTCTTCCTCGAAAAATGTTCTGTGAACGAATTCAGAGTCTCAGGTGAATGAGAACCCTACTCCACACAGGCTTTCTTCGAGTACTTGGACTCCACAGCAAGGCATTTTGTACCATGCAGACTGCTTATCTTGGCTTTAGAAGACAAGGAAGAGCAGGGCTTCATGTCTGGGCAGCACTATATTTTCAACGGTGCGATCCATGGAGTGCACCCGCTCCGGGGAGGCAGTCAGGAAAGTCAAAGGCCCGATACGCTGTTCTGCACAGGAGTGGCAAAGGTAGCCACCTTTGTTTTCCTTCCTGTTGCTCTGCAGTGATGGATAAGAAAAAGAGGTAAGGGGAACAACCAAAGAACAAGGATTTTCCATCAAGAAGCTTGAATTACTGTAATAGCTGCCAAGGGATTGGCATTACTAACCTAATGTTTTCAGACTGTGCAAACCCTCTGAGGTAACACTTCCCATGGCACCATCATCTAGGGTAAACTCAACTCTATCAAATTCCCTTAGAGCAGAAACCAGAATTTATCAAGTCAGTTTAACAAGGAAAGCTTAACTGAGCCCCCAGTTAAGCAGGTAAGCAGCTCTCCTCTTATGTGTCTGCTCACAATCCAATCTTGTCATAAGGCTTTAGCACTCCCAGTCCATACTACATGATCTGACTCTTGACTATATTGTCTATAACACATAGGTAGATCTTACACCTCTTATGCCTTACATATAAAAGACCTCTAATACATCCTAAAGGAATTCTCAAATTTCTCTTTTACCTCCCTCATCCACAATCCATAGCTCACATGCAACAACAAAACTTAAAGGATTGAATTAAACTCTATATAAAGCTAAAGTTGCTGCCAAGAACCACGTACATAAGTGATGGGGAGTTTCTTCATTGTGAGGACGGTGTCTACAGGAATGGCATTGTTGCACTGCCCCACACAGCAGCGAACCACTCCTGTTTTTAAAACATTACTTGTCAGCTCTGCTTGTAAGAAGTACTCCTGCGAAGGAAAGAGTGAGAAAGAGAATTAATAGGAATACCTACGCTACATTCTCTTGGAAACTCCAACAGCTAAGGAACTTTAAACACTTTTTAGATACTGCTTACGTCCTAGAATGAGTAAAGCATGCACTGCTCGGTTTTCCCTTAGTTTCTCTACCTACTCCTTGCCCTTAAGGTTACCTCTAAGAGAAGACACTTAAAGCAGTCTAAACGACTTCTTGACAAAATTGCTAGTTTTAAAAACAAGAGGTTTAATGGACAAACATGCAAAACTACAATAACATTTCAGGACTATTTCTGGGTTTTCTTATGCTAACCTGTCCCAAACTGAACAGTTTAAAAAGTTACTTGTATATTCACTTTACAGTCCAGGTAAGCTGAAACAGAAGACCTTAAAAAGACTTGCCCAAATCAACCCTGAATATTTCCATCTTCCCATGCCTTGGCTGCACTACTGAGCAAACTACTTAACCTCTTTAAGCCTCAGTTTCTTTATTTGTAAAATGCAGATATCACAGTACTGACTTCATGTGGTTGCTGCGAAGAAGAAATATAACAATACATGGAAAGTGCTCAGTGCTTGTCATGCAGTGAGCATCCAACATAACGTTCATTACCTCTTAGACTATAAATGTCACAATATTCTGACTCCAATGTCTGATTCGCTGCTGCCCCTGAGACGTTTAACATAGCACCTGGCACTAGCAGGACCATAAATTTGGTGATCAAATAAATTACTATGATTTCATACTTTCTGGTTTATAACTGACTGATTTTTTCACAATCTATGTCCAACATTGTGATTTATTTGTTTTTTTCTCTTGCAGGAGCTACCAACTTGTTATAAAAAAGAACAGAAAATATATAAACACTCATCTATCCACCAATGAGATGATAACTATGTGAAATTCTTCTTTAAAATAAAATGATAGATTTTGTTGAAGTCCCCTTTGCCTGTCATCTCCATTCCATTCCCCAGGGGCAACCAGAATCATAAATGTGGTGTGTATCCCTTCCAATTCATTCTAAAATAACTTTATATTCACAAACATTTCCAACAACATAAAAGTATCATTTTATATATATTTATTTCCATCATTAGTTTTCTTCTAATTCATTTCTTTAAAGTGTTACATAGGATTCCATCATATTAATCTTTCACATTTTATTTACCCACTTCCTTTTTTTTGGAAATCTAGACTGTTTGCAAATTATCTCATTGCAACAATGAGTATCTTTGTACATGTTTCCCTGTTCTCACAAGCCAGAGTTTCTCTAGGGCTGGTACTTTCAAAATTTATCAAGAAACCCATTTAACATTATAATTCTACACACACACACAACTAAAGTAAAAGTTTCACAAAATATTATCTAACCTTACTTGTAACGTACTGTGGTTTCTTTTAGATTTTATTCTAATTCATTCTTTTTTAAAGCTTGACATAACCCACTAATTTCAAAAATCACTAATGAACTGCCATCTGCTCTCTGAAAAGCACTGCTCTGAGCAGCAGTTCACAAGCATTTTGGTTTTGGGATCCCTTTACACTACTACTAAGGGCTCCAAAGAGCTTTTGTTTATATGAGTTATATCTATTAATATTTACCATATTCTAAACTTAAAAAAATTTTAATTCACTTAAAAATAATAATAAACCCATTACATGTTAACCTAAATATTGTTATGAAAAATAACTATATTTTCCAAAAATGAAAAATAAAAATAATAGTGAGAAAAGAGTAGCATTGTTTTACATTTTGCAAATCTCTTTAATGTCTAGCTGGATTCCCACATCTGCTTTTGCAGTCAATCTATGGCGACATCACATGTCATGTGGCTTCCGGGAAACACCAATGCACACTTGTGTGAGCAATAGAGTGAAAGGGTGAATAACATCTTAGTATTACAGTAAAATCTGCGAAAGCCAAAATTTGTGTAAGGTGGAAACCTGAAAAAGAAAGAAAACTCAAATATTTTCCACTAAAACAAGTGATAGAAAAGTGGTAAGGCTGCACCCCGTCAAAGGTGGAAAACTTGCAAGATCCAGAAAAACAAGGCAGTCCCATCGAGTGCCGGCTCTCAGAGGTTTCACCGTATTATGAAAATTATATGTACTATGAAAATAGTTTGACTATGTCGACACCCTAAAAGGTCCCCAGACCACAATTTAAGAACTGGTGCTCACTTAGATGTGAAATTTATCCTTCCACCAGGAATATTAGAGTGCCTGCTTCCCATCATTCTTGCCAATACTTAAATGATCAAACTTTTTCATTTTTACCAATCTGATTAATTATTTTAGTTTGTATTGCCCTAATTACTAGAGAGGTTGCATTATCTTTTTTTTTTTTTTTTTAAACATGTTTACTGGCCACTGGGGTTTCATTTTCTGTCAACTTATTTATATCGTTTGCCCATTTACATATCAGGTTGTCTCTTGCTTACTAATTTGTAGTTCTTTATGACCTTTGTCAGTCATATTTCCTGCAATTACATAAGCTCCAGGAGGACAGAGATTTCTGTTTTGTTCACTGCCATATCCTCAGAACAGTGCCTAGCACATAGTTGGTGCTCAAAATCCAAAAACGTTTGCCATCAAGTGATTCCGACTCATAGTGACTCTATACGACAGAGCGGAGCTGCCCCGAGGGCTTCCAAGGAGCCGCTGGTAGATTCCAACTGCCAACCTTTTGGTTAGCAGCTGAACGCTTAACCACTGCGCAACCAGGGCTCCAGCTGGTGCTCAGTGTTTGTTAAATGGATGAAGGAAGTATCTCTTCCCATACTGTGGCTGGTCTTCTAACTTTATCTAAGCAGCTAACAGGGTAAAGAGCAAAGGCTCTGGAATCAGACTGTTAGGTTCACATCCCAGTTCTTCCACTCAGCACTTGTGTAACCTTGGGTCAGTTACCTAGCCACTCTGTGTCTGTTTGCTTGTCTGTAAAATTGGTACAACAACAATAACTGCATCTCAAAGGATATTTTTTAAGGATTAATTAAATGTGGGCTATTATTTTATCACAGTGAAGTTTTACATTTTGATGCAGATTTACTTGTTTTATGATTCTTATTTTTATGTCATCTTCATTAAGAAAACCTTTCTTTTGAGGCATTTTCCTAATATTTCTAAAAATTTTAATTTTTTACATCTAGATCTTTAATCAATTTAGAATTTATAATGGTATTAGGTAAGAATCTAATTTCACTTTCTTCTATATGGAAAGCCAATTACCTCAGCACTGCTCACTAACTTTCCCTATCAATCTATATAATATCATCTTCTTGTACACTAAATTCTCACACAACCACGTGAGACCTGGGAGCTCTCTAATCTGCTCCATCGATCTTCCTGCACCAATGCCAGACTGCTTTAATTGCTATCACTTTATAATAAGTTATAATACCCAGCCAGAAGTCCCCACACCTCATTCTTCCTTGACTTGTCTATTCTTAGGCATTGTTCTTCCATATTAATTTTAGAATTTATAAAATTCCACCAAAATAAAAACCTTATAGGGAATCTCCCCAAGATTACTCTTTGGGGAGAACATCAATTTCCACTCATAAATAGGATCTTTCAGATAAGGGGGGGAAACCATTTGGGTAAATGTTAGAATCATTCCACAGTCTAACCATTGCTAAAAGCTTAAAAAACAAAAACTTTTAAAATCCCGTAACAAACAAAAACTTTTAAAATCCCATGCTTAAGGGAGGAAATAAATCTTCCTATACAGACAATTCATTTGAAAAACCAGTTACTGGTGCTCTGTTAAAAAGACAGTGATAAGGAGAACTATCCAACTGGCCCAAAAGTGTGATCAGAGAACACATGTAAGTTTGGCAGACTTGCATTCTCCCCAAAGCTCACTGCTACATCTAAAACTGCCTAACTACTCCCCACCGACTGCAAATTCCATGAGATCAGTGACCACATTATTTGTTTTGTTATCTGTACCCCGCAGTACTAACTACAATGCTTGGAATGTAATACTATAAATCAAATATTCGTTAACTGAATAAACAGGTGAGTCAATCAATCAAGCCACCCTCCCTCTTCAGTGACAGCTTGGGTGTCCAATACTTGCACAGGTATGAAGACCAGTAACTGTCAGGAAACACATCACCCAAGTAATTGCTAGGGGGCTTGCATCAAACTGCATAAGCTGTTGCAAACACTACCACAAGATGGAAGAGCTGTTGCAAACACTATCACAAGGGGGAATAGCAAAACCAAAAACTTTGTTTTAACCTCTGGCCTCCAGGACTCAAAAGGCACATTACATCACCACATACATCTTCCCTACTTAAATAATGCTATGTTGTTTTACTTTTAAACGTATTGGCTCCCTACTAGGAGTAAGGTACTTCACACATACAGCACTTCACATAATCATCCTCAACAATGACTTCATGAGGATGACATTGCCACCATCCCCATTTTATAGATGAGGGATCCAGAACTGAGAAGTTAGGTAACTTATGCAAAAGATCACATAGCTAGAATGTGGCAAATGTGGGGTTCAAACCCAGGACTGCCTAAATTCAGTCTGTTATCTTAATCATCAAGCAATATCAATTCTTTGTTTCTCTCTCCTATAATCTTCCGATGCAAAGCTAAGTGACAAGGAAGCAATTGATTCAAAAGCACTTCTATTCTGTAGAAGGTGCTCAACAATTACTGTTGAATGAATGAGTACATACCATGACCACAAAGCTCTTCTCATCCTTCTCAATGGTTAGGTCTCCCCTCAGTACCTCCCTCCTGGAGCTGACTGTCTCAAAGACCAGTAACCACCTTTGAGTACCCCCTAAGATTTTCCCAAGAAATATTAATGCAGTCATTTCATCAGTTCATTATAATCCTTCTCTCGTCACCTCCTCTGAGGTGCAGTTATTATCGTTATGCCAGTGTTACAGATAAGGAAACAGACACAGAGTGGTTAAGTAACTGACTCAAGATCACTCAGGTAGTTAATGGAAGAACTGGGATGTGAACCTAGGCAGTCTGACTTCAGAGCCTTTGCTCTTTACCCTGCTAGCTGCTTCTTTAAATAAAGTTAAAAGACCAGGCACAGAAGGGGAAGATACTTCCTTCACCTATTCAACAAACAGTGAGCACCAACTATGTGCTAGGGGCACTGTTCCAAGGATATGCATGCGAGATCTGAACTCAGACTCTAAGATTTTGGGAGGCTGAGAGGCTGTTTTTGAGCAACTGGCATAACTCCATGTGTCAATAATTCAACCGTACAATGATTTCCTTCACTTCCTCAAACTTTAAAGAAGCACGCAAGCAAAAAGGCTTCTGGTGATCACGCTAGCTGTATTTTCTAAGGGGTTAGAGGAAAACGAGGCTGCCTGATCTATTCTTGGTTAGAGGGGAGACCACAAGTTGATGGCTCTAGGTAGTAGAAAGCAACGGCTCGCTTTTAGTCTCTAAAATGCCACCAAGCCTAACTCTACAGTTCACAACATGCTTTCATATCCTCTAAATTATTAATCTGTGATGATACAGGCTGTGATAAAGAAAAAGCAGAACTTCCCTTCAAGCAAAGTCTATCAGACTTACAAATATCTGTTCACACAAATGGGAAGTATTTCTAGGCTTCCTCAGAGTACCCCTGTAAGCAGGCAGGTGTTTCCTTCCCCAGCCTTGGCAAAAGGGAAGTATTTCTCTTATGTATTTTCTTTTCTTCTATGGGTAAAGCACACTTTCCCCATAAAATGTGTACAGTAACCAACTGATATACTTCCAATTAACTTTGAAAAGCCTATTTAATTCTCATATATAACTGGGGAGACTCTAAAGTGATACAACCTCTGGGAAAAAACTGGCAATAACTAGGAAAATCACATATGCATTTATCCTTTACCCAACAATTCCACTTCTAGAAATTTATCCCAAATATGCACAAGCAATAATACAAAATGATTCATGCATAAGGTTACGCAGTGTAGCATTATTATTAAAAGCAAAAGACTGGAAACAATTCAGTGTCCATCATTGAGGGACTACATAAGCCATGGTCCATCCACACAGTGAAATACTATTCAGCTGTAAAATGGAATGAGAAAGAGCTCTATGAACTGATAAAGAGTGATTTCTATGCATATCATTAAGTGATAAAAGGTATAGAATAGTTAGAATGCTACCTTTGTGAAAAAGAATAAGAATTTACATATTTGCTAATATATGCAAAAAAACTGAAGGATAAACTTAAAACTAACTTAAAAATCAGCTACCAGTGGTAGAGGGAAAGACTAGTCTGAAGGGGACAGGGGACTTCTCCGAATACACCTTGTTGCAAAGGTTTCACTGTGAAAACATAAATGTGCTTTACATATTCAAAAATCAATAAATAAAAAATAAGCAAAGCAATCCCTGTAGAGATTGCTAACAAACAAATACATCTCACTGTATATCAAATTGGTGATAAAACCACAGAGGGAAAAAAAATACTTATTTCAAGTGACTTTAGAATATATTTTGATTATATATCATTAGTGGGAGAAATGGAGTGATTAGGAAATCTTAAATTCCATTCACTATTCTGTTCATAGTAATATTGGTATTACTGTGAAACTTTATATATAGGAGAATAACATAAATAAGTAGTTAATAAGTACTATTAGGATCCAAGATTTTCAGTGTAAGAAAAAAGATTCAAGTGTAAAGGAAGTAAAAATCCTTTAATGTTAAACCTGAATTGGACTGTAGTACTACAATTAATGAGCGTTATAAACGTCAAGGGCTAAAGGCTCTGACAATGCAGATACAGTACAGCCTTTTTTAAAAATGAGTGAATGAAGGGAGCATGTACCAAATACGTTTTGTTTTTAGTACTCATATTGTCAGCAGTGCACATTTGGTAAAAAACTATGAGAAAAAGTAAGAAAATGGCTACAATACAAATTGGGATGGTAGTTACTCTTATAGTTACTCTCAGGAGAGAGAGAGAGAGAGAAGGAGGGAAGGACAGAGAGAGAAAGCAATGATTGGGAGAAGCCACTGGACAGGCAGTCTGGGATGCTGGGGAATTCCACCTCTTGATCTGGTTGGATGTTCACCTTAAAATAATTTTAAGCTGTATATCATTTTATGTTGTTCTCTGTATTTGT
Organism: Dugong dugon; assembly: GCA_030035585.1. NCBI lineage: Eukaryota > Metazoa > Chordata > Mammalia > Sirenia > Dugongidae > Dugong > Dugong dugon. Next base: position 58,639,945 of record CM057465.1, on the reverse strand, counting down.
GTCATATTTAGCAATGAAAAGCTTTTTTAAAAAGCAAAAAAAACTGAATTAGAATTATCAACAAGAATTCTTGATTTTTCTTTTTTTTTTTTATATACAGATAAAGGGTCCTGGAGAGAGCTGGAAAAAAATATAGAAGAACATTCTAACTCACAAAAAAAAAAATCAGACTTACTGGTCTGACAGAGACTGCAGGAAACGCAAGAGTATGGCCCCCATACGCCCTTTTAACTCAGTACTGAAGTCACTCTTGAGGTTCACCCTTCAGCCAAAGATTAGCCAGGCCCATAAAACAAAATGAGACTAAATGGGCACACCAGCCCAGAGGCGAGGACAACAAGGCAGGAGGGGGCAGGAAAGCTGGTAATGGGGAAACCAAGGTTGAGAAGGGGAGAGGGTTGACATGTCATGGGGTTGGCAACCAATGTCACAAAACAATATGTGTATTAATTGCTTAATGAGAAACTAATTTGCTCTGTAAACCTTCATTTAAAGCACAATAATAATAAAAATACAGGTTTCCTAGCTCTGTCTACTAAAAAGGCGAACCATTTAGTATCACTAAAAGGGAGATAACCTGATATCGTGAGCCGCCTGATATGCAATACAGAGCACACAGCTCCACCTACGGAGTGTTCCTGCCAAAAAAGTTAAACCCATACCTAATTAAGCCTCTATGACTAACTTCCTATTATAGGAAACCCAGGGTAGGCGATAGCAGAATAAGTTATATGACCACACAAGGAAGCAAATCTAGAATGTGGAACATTCTATAGGACAACTGACCCCATTTCTGCAATAAGTCAGCAGCATTAAAAAGTGGGGAGAGAGGTAGGAGTCCTGGAGTACTCTAAATTAAGAAACTTAAGTCAAATAAATCAATCACAAAAGGACAACTATTGCATTGTTTTGCTTTTATAAAAAGTCAAGAATAGGTACACACACAGAAAGCAACAGAATGGGGGGGGGAGGGAGACAGAATCATTTTTTAGATAGTAGACACTTGTTATTTTTGGTGATGGGAAAGGCAATATACAATATGGGTGAAGTCTGTACATCCTGATCAAAGTAAATGATGACAGTAAGAAATAACATGGGACAATTTTGGTAAATGCTATAACACAATTTTGCAACAACAGTAATAACAACCAAAAAAATGTGTGCGTGGATACATAGGTAGATATATACATATATATGTGTATAGGAAGGCACATGCAAGTATATGGGTGTGCATGCATAGGTATATCTGTAGACATATGTATTACATCTCTGTGTGTGCTGCATATATATTCATATACATAATAAAACACATAGGCGGCACAGTTACAGATACTTCCCGGACATAACCAAACAATCTGGGGGATTGGTTTACTGGGTTCAAAGGCTCAGGACCATAGTCTTGTGGGACAACTCAGTCAATTGGTATAACATCGTCCATAAGGATAATGTTCTATATCCTAGTTTGGTGAATAGTATCTGGGGTCTTAAAAGCTTGTGAGTAGCCATCTAAGATACAACTATTGGTCTCTACTCGTCTGGAGCAAAAGAGAATGAAGGAAACCAGACTCAAAGAAAAAAATGAGTCCACAGAACTAATAGCCCACATGAACCACGGCCTCTTCTAGCCTGAGACCAGAACTAGATGGTGCCCGGCTACCACTACCTTCCATTCTGACCAGAGCTTTAACCTGGTTCATTCCAGTTCAAACCCCTGCTGAGAATTTGCATTTCTACCCCAGACATACTGAATCAGAATCTACATTTTAACAAGATCCTCAGGTGATTCTTAAGACTATTTGTACACAAAAACTATTATTCTGCTTAACTCCCTAGGGTACTGGTTTGGAGATTAAGAAAAGTCACATTTATCTCAAACCAGAGGTCAGCAAATTGCAGCTGGTAGGCCAAATGCAGCCCAATGCCTGTTTTTGTAAATGAAGTTTTATTGGAACACAGCCATACTCATTTGTTTACGTACTGTCTGTGACTGCTTTCCTGCTATTAACAACTGAGATCATATGGCCTGCAAAGCCTAAAATATTCACTATTGGTCCTTTACAGAAGGCTGATCCCTGCTCTAAACCATCTCTTGAGCCTTCACTGGGTGATCCAGGTGCCACTAAAAATGCAGCTAAAGAAAAAGGGCTTCAGTTCCTAGTTCTGATGCTTATGTAATCACCACATGGTGAGGCCCAGGTGAAGAAAAACTGATTTGGGAACGCATTTGATTTCAAATTCCAGAAAAATTCTTACAGCCAAATAAACCTATATCAGAGTGGCTTGGAGGAAAAATGACAAAAGAGAAATGAAAGATAAAAATGCAAGGTAATCAGTCTTATGCAAGAGGCTTTGCCATTCTGACAGGTCAAATAGAGCATTTATTTGTAGTTTCTTCCTTTTTAACCCTAAGATTATCTTCCTCAAAAATGCAGACAGAAATCGTATTTGTTTAAGCCAACTTAGGGTTCCTTTCTTCATCTAAAACATGCACCCTATGAAGGCAAGGAATTTCTGTTGCCTGGTATTATACCCCCAGTGCCTAGAAAGTACTCAATAAATATTCAATTATGAGTACCAGGGTTCTGTCTTAGCACCACTAAACAACACTGAGACTCTAACCACTGTTTAGTAAAAAATGGGTACTGCCCCCGCCACAAGATACAAAGCCATTAGTAGCAATGCTTCGACTCTACAGCTCCTAATATTTCTCAGTTCCCTAAGCGAACAGTACAATATGGCACTTTAAATAAATCATCCTGCCAGACAAAATCCTATGTTTTGGAAATAGCTAAAGAAAAAATGAGTATTTATATTAACTTTTATATTTAAGTTTTAGTTTTCAGACTTAAGTATTTTGGCTCAGGAATCAACAGCAATGGATCTTTTTGTTTTTTGTTTTTTTTTTTTTTTGGTATCCATGTCTCTTACCCCAGCCAAAGTCAAAATGTTTTCCAGTGATTTGGTCATAATGAGACGCTTCTTGGCACGAGTTACTGCAACATACAGTAAATTCCATTCATCCTCAGAAAATGACTCTAATAAAGAAAGAAAAGGAAAAAATACACATACCCTCAAAGACTGCTTATAAAAATTTATGTTCTTATCTACGTGTTTATTACCTCTCACCCTGCTCCCCCCACCCAAAAAAAAAAAAAAAACCCACACAAGATTTGCTGGTAGTATACACAAAATCTTCCTATATACACCAACTCCAAAAACAAACAAAAGCCTAGCAGACTAGTAACAGAGAACATTGAGTTTTATTTAGTCCTACAACAGGTAAATCCTGGGAATCTGTTCATTAGTTATTCAACACATGTGATATACTAGGTAAATATGTACATGCATTATCCCAGTTATCCTCACAACAATCCTGTGAGACTGATAAGAAACTAAGATGGTAAATCACTTAAACAAGGCCACAGTTTATCCAGTGCCTAGATTCTGAACCCAAGTCTGGTGTTGTTGTTAGGTGCTACTGAGTTGATTCCGACTCATGGCGACCCCATGTGTACAGAGTAGAACTGCTCTATAGGGTTTTCAAGGCTGTGACCTTTCAGAAGCAGATCCCCAGGCCTGTCTCCCAAGGCGGGTCTGGGTGGGTTTGAACTGCCAACCTTTTGGCTAGTAATCTTTCTGTTGGTAGTTGAGTGCCTAACCATTTGTGCCATTCAGTCTACTCCTCTCCCAAGTCCATGTTCTTTCCATTTCATTATGCTCTCTGGTATTACCTAGTCCAATCTGGAAATGTCTTGTGTTGTCATATGACAACCAGAGAAGAAAAATAAATTTACAGGTCTTTATTGCCTATTTGATGCCTCTCCTCTCATTCATAATACTTAACACTGTGGTGTTAAATAAAAAGCAGTTGACCTGTGAATATGCTAAAAGCCATTAAATTGTACACTTTAAATGAGTAAACTGTATGGTATGTGAATTATATCTAATAAAGCTGTTACCAAAAAAATTAAGTATGTACACATGTAATGACCAATGGGGGGGTGGTAGATTATAAATTAAATAAACTTCAAAAAAAGTAAGCCAGTCGATCTCTCTCTCTCTCTGGCCACTTCCTTTCACCACTCGACTCCAATTTATGCTCAATACCATGTTTTTCCATCATTTATGAGTATACTTAGCAAAGACAAGGAATTTTTGGTATTTATGTTTTTGGCATTCCAATGTATGCTATGCCCCAAATTTTTAATCCATGGTTAACAGATTTGTTTCTAGGGAAACTTCAAAAGGGTTTATTCTAACATTTAAAACCAAAACACCACCACCGATACTAAGAATCTAATAACTAGCCTTGAGTATAAATTTACAAAAAAGCAGACAAATGAGAGAGTACTCACTATTTCATCTTTTATGATTTTCTGGTCTCTTTAATAAAAAGAGGGCAGATTAGTTAAAGAAAAAAAGCATCTTGGTGAGCAAGTAAACTACATAAAAGTTTTAAAGTTTTCATGAGGCTAGGGCACCCAACGTCTGATGGTGAAACATCCAAAGCTGAAGAGAGATGCATGTTAGGTAGCCACAACAAACATAACCTCCCTACAAGCAGCCCCTAAAGAGGTGAATCCTACGCAGGTTTGGTTTTTCTAAAAACCACAGTATAAGAATCAAGAGTTTAGGACTAGGAGGTGTTTTTTTTTTTCTTCTAGAGGGATCATACCAGGAGGCCACACCATCCCACAGAAAGTGAGGTAGTCAGGAGGAAGCATCCCCAGTGAACTCTTATGGCTAAAACAAAAGACTGCAATCAATCTCCTTACCAACTCTGAAGTGGGGAAGCTGTGCAAGATTATGCCTGGCACAAGGCACTTTCACAAAATCATCCAAGACATGCACTGTATCGAACTCCAAGCCCTTGGCTTTGTGCACAGTGCCCAAAATGTACTCTAGAATTAAAACACAGCAGTTAGATGAGCACTTGACAAGAAAGAAAAGAAAGAGAAAAAAAAAATTATGTGCTTTCTAATATACTCTTAAAACCCTAACTACGTTTTCTTGCCTATACGCAGCTTTGGGGGGAAAATAAAACCACAATCAAAAATAAATAAATAGATAAAAGATAAAGGAAAAAGTAGAAAATTAGTTGCAGGAGAAGTAGTACATTTCAGAATCACATCCAGAGCTCTAAGTGACTATCCACCTCCTATATTTTACAGATAAAGGGACAGAGGCCCAGAAGAGGTTAAGTGGCTTGCCCACAGTTATACAGTGGTAGTGTTGGGGTTAAAAAACCCTGTTGTACTGGCTTGGAAGTAGAACAGAAATAAAGAGGCCCTAAAGAACAACAGCTTCAATTCCCTTTCTCTTCAACAATGCCAATAACTCAAAAAAGGCATCCTTGGTCACAAGTGGTATTTCATGCAGGCAAGAAGCATCAGAAGACCATGTGTTCCTTCTCCTGGTGGGAAGTTAAGAACTGTTTTCCTTACCTGCAAAGTCCAAATCTTCTATATGGCATTTTCCTATTCTTTCCACCAGTTCTGGAATCCTGATATTATACTTTTCAACCACTGCAATCTTTGCTTCAAGCTCCTTATCCTCGGCAGCAGTCACATACCTCTTCAAGCCACTAAAGCCTTCTTTGTGCACCCATCTTCTAATAAATTTGTCTTTAATAATGAGGTTTTCTAAGGAGAATACATACACGAGTTAACATGATACATACTGCACTAAAATACAGTGGCAACAGCTACACATTTATAACCAACAGCACAGTAGATCAATGGCTTTAAAGTTGGGAAATCCAGGTTCTAGTCCTGACTACATCACTAATTTGCTGTGTGTTCCTGGGCAAGTCAGTGAAATAACCTGTGCTTTAGCCTCTCCATCTCCAAACTGAGGATAAAGAACCCTATCCTTGAACTCCTTACCTACTTCACAGGGATTTGAAATAGCGCTGTAACCATGAAAAGAAAAGCTATACAGAAATGTGAGAAATTATAATTTGGGGCCCATGCAGAAGTTTCTGTGTATAAACCTGACCAGACAGACAGAAACATGGTGGGGAAGACAGCATAAGGGACCAGTATTAGAAAGAAACTTAGACTTCTGAGAGAAAGATCCAGAAACAACTGCCAGTACCTCTGAAAACAGGAGGCCTCAGGCATCCCACTCTTCATGGGAAAAGAGCGACACTAGCTCTACCCTTTTCCAGAAGGAAAATAAGAACACTGACTGAAAACAGCCCGCTCTTTTCCCATCCCTTGTCACTTGAGCGCTTCCTTCCACTGCACCAAGGCCAGCAGGGTACTCACGTTTCTTCCGCTCTTCCTCTGGCTGAAGAAGGATCCAAATATCAATGATTCTGTCCAATCCAAATGATTTAATCCCCTGAAAAAGTTTTTTGGTGGGATTTTTGTTTTTTTGTTGGTTTTTGCTTTGCTTTGTTGTTGTTGTTTTTTGTCTTTGTTTTAACAAAGCAAAGTAAATGTAGAATTGGGACTTTGAAATGAGACGATTTCTTGGAAACAGATCTCAAACTGTACCCAAAGCATAAAGACAGTAAGCAGAAAACTTGATCAAGCACAAAGTACTCGGCTACAATGCCACCCGAACACCTCAGCATCATCAAATTCTAAGCTTTGGCTGCTACCTCAAACTCTTCCTATGTTTTTAAAAAAGGTAAGTTAACTAGCTGTACTTTGTTTTCTCATTAATAAAGGGACAATTTAAATCTACCTTCCAGAACATAAAAAGATTACTATAAAGAATACAAATGGTACCTGAATGTAAAGTATTGAGTATGAATACTTACCATGGTTTCTTCTGAGGAAAGAACTACAGACTATCTTTAGGTCCCAATTATTCTACATTTTAAAAGGTAAGCTCCTGGGTGAAAGAGCCTGACTGTACCACAGTTTAACCCAATCCTACCTAAGAAGTGTCTGCTGAGCACTGTGTGCTCCAGCACTAGCACAGAGCGAGGCACTAACACAAAAGAAAGAGATGACAAGGGCTCCATTCACAAGGGATTTATAACCTCTTCGAGAAGAGACACGTAAAACAGAGACCAAAATAAAAGTATACACTATAATTCAAAACCAGATGTAATCAAGTATAACAATACATATTATAGGCCATAAATGGATGGATGAGAGGGGAGAGAAATTACTTTTCATTATGCCTAACATGGATGATATTACAAAAGTACTATTTTTTTTACAATGAAAAGCTAAATTATGCTACTTTCACTGGATGAAATATTGTAAAGTCATTAAAGCAGTAACATAAAAGAAAATACACTATGTGCTGAGTGAAAACAGCACACATTTTTATGTACACTATAATTATAATTATGTAAAAGTATATACCCATAAGGACAAAGACAAAAATAATTAGGAAAAATAAAAATTATTATACAAAATACTGAGATTATGGGTGATTTTTTTCTTCCTTTCAGTTCCCAAAATTTCTATAATATGGCTATATAATCTTTGTAATAAAAAAGAAAAATTATAACATCTTTTGCTTATGATTCACTTACTGTATTGAGTGCCTAGGACATAGTAAGCCCTCAGAAATATTTTTTCATAAATGAATGAATGAATATATTTTAGTCATATAACATTGCTTCAAAGAGTTAAAAATGCCATACACATATCAGTTAATCCTCCTAACTTCCCCGTGAAACAGATAAAGAAAAGGCATTATTTTTATCTTAGAGAAGGAGAGAATGAGGCACACAGAAGTTGTGACTTGCTCCAAGCCACACAAAGTTAGTGACAGAACCAGAGCTAGAACCCAGGTGTTCAAACTCAATACACTAGAGGACATTAGTATTTCTCAGTGCGTTGTTACCTCAGTTGCTCTTACAACAGTCAACAACGCACAACCAGAAAATTTTCAGGTAGAAACTCAACTATCAGCAGCCTCATTCATACAGTGAAAGATAAGAAGGGCATTCATTTTTCAAAGAATGGTAGATAAGATCCTCTGCTGTTACTGGTCTGACTTTATAGCATAATCAGAATAGCCAAGGGTAAAGACTTCAGTCACAGCTCAGCCTGTGAAAATGAGTCAAAAACTCAAATGCTTTCTTGAATAAAAATCTAATTAAGTTGAACTTTTTGAATGGATATGTCCACCTGCAAAGTTTCTGTCTGTGAAGCAGTCAAGAGAAATTTACTCTTACCCCAATCAAATGTATCTTTGAAGGTACTTCTCCTTCAGTCACCCGCACAGCCTCATCAAACACATTGGCATTTGTCCGGGACAACAGGGCCACTTGCCCTTTTGTATCACCTCTAATGCCACCTTTTTGGAGAGAGCACAAACTCTATGGCAAATCAAAACAGAGAGGAAAACAAAATTTTGTAACAAATAAAAGCCAACTAACTGGAAAGCCTTACTCTGATGGTTTCCTCCGACCAAAGTCTTTCTCCTTACTCTCTTGCAGACATCCAAGATAGTAGCTCCCACATAAGCTATTTCCACACCAAATCTAAAACTCTGTTGGAAAACAACAAAACAAAAGGAGTTAGCAACACACCCTGACGTATGTTAGCACATTTCTATCACTGCCAAGTCCTGGCATTGCCAAACCCAACTAGTTACTCCTGACTCACTCTACAAGGAAAAGGTATTTGGAAATTCCCACCTGTAAAACCACTTGTATCTAAACAGGAGCTTGGTAATCAAAACGTCACTGGTCTTATTCCCAAATATTAAAAATAGTATTTTCTATCATGAAACTTCTAGGAGCCCTGGTGGCACAGTGACTAAAGTGCTAGGCTGCTAATCAAAAGGTCGGCGATTTGAACCCACCAGCTGCTCCAAAGGAGAAAGCTGCAGCAGTCTGCTTCCATAAAGATTACAGTCTTGGAAAGCCTATCGGGCAGTTCTACTCTGTCCTATATGGTCACTATGAGTCAGAATCAACTCTACGGCAGTGGGATCATGAAACCTCCGAGTTATTTTTGTTTACCCCTTGCCCCCAAATCCAAATCTTTGATAATTCTACCATTATAATGTTTCTAACCATCTTTTTCTTATCACTGCTACCAGCTTAGTTCAAAAACTCAAACTTTATGCTGAACCTACTTGGTCTCTACCTCCACTCTACTCCCTCTGTCAAACAATTCTCTATACCTCTGCCAGATGAATCACGCCCACTTAAGACATTCTCTACCTACAAAGAAAGAACAACATGCATAAGGAAAAAAGTGATGAGACCACTTTGAAGTTCCTTCACAATCTGATAGCCTTTATTTCCCATTACTCCCCAACACCAACAGTAAATTTTTCTTTTAAGCAATCTACCCATTTTTCTAAATCAAATTTTACAAAGAAGCTCAAATTATACAAAAGATTAAGACAGAGTAGGAAGGGTTTCTCCCCCTGCCTTTGAGAGGTCTTTCAACATTAATTTTTAAAACCACTGCCCTACATAAACCAGTCACAAGTATGATCATTATTCCCTGAGCCTTTCCTGTACCTTCCCTGCCTTGGCTAGTTCTTTTCCCCTATCAAAATAATTTTCTACCCTTCAAAATTCAGCCCCAGACCTGACTTCCTTAATCACTCCAGCTAGAAAGATACTGCTCTTCCCCAAACTCATGGTATTTATTATTTTTTCCACGTATTCATAAGTTAATGTAATCAAATATTAGGTGCTTTGATATACAGTCACCAAAGTCAAAGGAAAACTAGGCCTTCAACAAACAGTGCTTTATTGCTATAAAAACTATTCTGAGTGGACTATAACCCAAAGTATTAAAATAAACATCCCTGAGTCCATACTGATATTAAATGATTGAATAAATAAATAAATGAGGAGAAGAGACAAATCTCCGTTGCAGAAGAATTTTAAATAATTTATTTAGATACTCACCCTCAAGGAGAGGGCCACAAATCCCCATTTCTTAAGTGTGATCTTAGTATAGTGACTTCCTTCCAAAGAGCAGAGTATGGAAAGGGGGGGGAAGTAACTTTACAGTAGAGAAACCTAACAAACACTACTTCAGCTGGGTGATCAAGGTCAACTACAACAGTCACAAATCATGTCAATAGTGTGTACCCCACTTGATATCATGTGATGAAAATGGCACTTTACCTCTGAGGCCTTCCTCCCAAAACACCATAACCACAATCCAATCACGAGAAAAACATCAGACAAATTCCAATAGACAAGCACCTACAAAATACTTGACCAGTAGTCCTTAAAACTGTCAAGGTCTTCAGAAACAAGAAAAGTCTGAGAAAATGCCACAGCCAAGAAGAGCCTAAGGACACAGGAAAACTGAATGTAATGTGGTATCATGAATAGGAACCTGGAACAGCAAAAGACAGCAGTTAAACACTGAGGAAATCTGAATAAAGGACTTTCATTAATAATGTATCAATACTGGTTCATTAATTGTGGCACATGTACCATATTAATGTAAGAGGTAATAATAGGGGAAAATAGGTGGGGGGGGTGGATATAAGGGAAATCTCTGTACAATCTTCTCAACTTTTCTGTGAATCTAAAACTGTTCTAAAAATAACCAAAAAAAACCCAAATCAAACCCCCTGTCATCAAGTCAATTCCGACTCATAGCAACCCTATAGGACAGAGTAGAACTGCCCCATAGGGTTTCCATGGAGTTCCTGGTGGATTTGAACTGTTCACCTCCTGTTAGCAGCCGAGCTGTTAACCACTGTGCCACCAGGGCCCCATTCTAAAAATAAAGCCTACTTATTATTATTATTTATTTAAAAAAAAACTATTCTGAGATGATGTCACCCTAAATCACCACAGGAATTCAAAGGAATAAAGTCACAAAGTAGACTACAGGACTTTCTATAACATAACAAAACATAGCACAGATTACATTTTTTTTTTAATTGTCGTACATATGTATGTAACAAAACATTTGCCACTTCAACATTTTTTACATGTACAATTCACTAATATTAATTATGTTCATCACGGTGTTCAACCATCACTACTATCCATTTCCAAACTTTCTTATCACCCTTAACAAAAACTCAGTATCCCCTTAAGCAATGAGGCCCCCTCACCCTCTCCCTCCTGCCCGCCTCTGGTAATAACCACTAATAAACTTTGGTCTCTGAACACTTGATTTTGACTGTTCTGGATATTTCATATAAGTGGATCATACAATATTTGTCCTTTTATGATTTATTTCACTCAGCCTAATGTTTTCAAGGTTCACATTATGTATTTTAAAAGGTGACACATCTCATATCTTCTAACTAGTAGTGAGTTTCTTAAACACAATGGTTCTCCAACCTCTTGGGCTCAGCACCCTTTACACTTTTAAAAAATCACTGAGGCCCCCAAGGAGCTTTTATGTATGTAAATCAGATCTATCTATATTTACCATATTAGACACTAAAAAATATTTTTTATATTTAAAATATTTCTAAATTTTTATTTAAAATTTAAAGAGAAATTTAAAAAAATATTTAATTCATTTAAACTCAACAATAACCATATTATATGAGAACATAAACAACATCTTTTGAAACACAACTATATTTTCAAAAAAAAATTTAGTGAGAAGAGCAGCACCGTTTTACGTTTCTGCAAATCTCTTTAATGCCTAGCTTCACAGAAGACAGCTGTATTCTCATATTTATATCTCTATTCAATCTGTTATGACATTTGTTTCAGTTGAAGCATATGAAGAAAATGCAGCCTCACACAGAGATGTACTTGAAAAAGGGAGGAATGTTTAATAGCCTATCCAGCTAATCAAGAATATTATTCTTTGACACTGGAATTAACGAATGTTGGAGGGGCTGCAGGGAGATCGGAACTCTTATGCACTGCTGGTGGGAATGCAAAATGATACAACCATTTTGGAAAAGGATATGGTGCTTCCTCAGAAAGCTAGAAATAGACATACCATATGATCCAGCAATCCCACTCATAGGAATATATCCTAGAGAAGTTAAGAGTCGTCACTCAAATAGACATATGCACACCTATGTTCATGGCAGCATTGTTCACAATAGCAAAACGATGGAAACAACCTAGATGCCCATCAACAGATGAATGGATAAACAAACTATGGTACATACACACAATGGAGTACTGTGCAACAAGAAAGAGCAATGATGAATCTGTGAAGCATCTTATAACATGGATGAAACTGGAGGACATTATGCTGAGTGAAATAAGTCAATCACAAAAGGACAAATATTGTATGAGACCTCTATTGTAAAAACGCATGAAAAAGTTCACACACAAAATGTAACAATCTTTGTTGGTTACCAGGAATGGGAGGGGTGGGGGGGGAATACTAAATAGGCAATAGATAAGTGGTATCTTGGGTGAAAGGTGAGACAGTACACAATACAGGGAAAACTAGCACAACTTGTACAAGGAAAGGTCATGGAAGCCCCATAGACACATCTAAACTCCCTGAGGGACTGAACTGCTGGGCAGAGGGCTGTGAGGACCATAGTCTCGGGGAACATCTAGCTCAACTGGCATAACACAGTTTATAAAGACAATGTTCTACATTCTACCTTGGTGAGTAGTGTCTGGGGTCTTAAAAGCCCATGAGCGGCCATCTAAGATACTCCACTGGTCTCATCCCTTCGGGAGAAAGGGAAAATGAAGAGAACAGGATACAAGGAAAAGATTAGTCCGAAGGACTAATGGATCACAGCTATCAAGGCCTCCACTGGACTGGGTCCAGTACAGCTAGATGGTGCCCGGCTACCACCACTGACTGCTCTGACCAGGATCACAACAGAAGGTTCTGGACAGAGCTGGAGAAGGATGTAGAACATAATTCTAACTCACAAAAAAAAAAAAGACCAGATTTACTGGCCTAAAGGAGACTGGAGAAACCTCGAGAGTATGGCCCCGAGACACCCTTTCAGCTCAGTCGTGAAGTTACCTCCGAGGTTCACTGTCCAGCCTGGGAGTGGAGAGCCCCGTAAAACCAAATGGGACTAATGAGGTACAGTAGTCCAGTGACAAGGGCCAGAATGCAGAAGGGGACTAGGAAGCTGGTGATAGGGAACCCAAGGTTGAGTAAGGATACTGTTGATATATTGTGAGATTGTTAACCATTGTAATAGGGCAACATGTGTAGTAACTGTTAAATGAGAAACTATTTTGTTCTGTAAGCCTTAATCTTAAGTGAAAATAGCAGCACAATTGGAAGAGCGTAGTCAATGTCACTGAACTGTGCATGTAGAAATTTTTGAAATGGTGTATCTTTGGCTATGTATATTTTCACCAAAAAAAAGAAAAAGGTCGAGAAGGGAGAGAGTTGACATGTTGTGGGGTTGTTAACCAGTGTCATAAAACAATATGTGTACTACTGTTTCATGAGAAACTATTTGTTCTGTAAACCTTCATCTGAAGTACAATAAAAAAAAAAAAAAGAATATTATTCTTTGATATTACACTAAAACTTAACAATGGTAGTTTCTTAAAGGTTAGTTGCAATATGGAATCCAAAACCACATCAATGAACTTTTTGTACTCTGTTATAGTAAAATCCATTGGTCTATCTTACCCTTTAAAAGGACTTTTTATCCATGCATATTTTGTAACACCATGCAATGGTCATTTAGGAAATATTAGATCACTGAGTTGCACAGTTCTTCTAAATGTTGACACATTTCATAACTCATCATATACATTAATATCCTCACTGAACTCATTATAAAATTCTGTATGGGAAAGTTGTCAAGCTCATGGTGGCAGATACAAGTTTTCCAAAATTTAAATTTTCACTTGAAAGCAATAATTTTATCTTTGGCAATAAACACTGTCAGTTGTTTTCCTGGAAGTCACAGGCTCATTTCATTCATTTTTGAGAAAATGCCACACAAGTCTGAATAACCAGAGTTGGTCTGTCAACTATTGTTTCAACTAAAAATATTACAAGAAAAAAGCAGCCAGTTCAGCTCACAACTCAATCACAAAGGTACTCCTCCTCAGACAGCCATCATACTTCAGTCTGCAGCAGAATTCCTTTATGTGTACTTCACATTTAATCTCACAGAATAGTAGAGATGTGCTCAAGGGTCAAGAGACATTAAAATTAATAATTCTTGCTGTATCATCAAGGACATTCTTAAACAAACTGCTGTTTTTGAATTATTTTGAGTGTGTTGCAGTAAAGAATACAACAGTTTGGTGACAATGCCTTGATTATCGGTAAGGAGCCAGCAGTTTTACCCACTATCACTTTACACCATCAGTGCAAATGCTGTCGCAGTGAAAAAGGCAAATAACTATTATGAAAGAAGTTTTGACCTTGCAGACTCCCTGAGAACCCCATTTTGAGAACTACTGCTGAGAAGCAAGGATTTGTTATATACTGTGAGCCTAGCACAATGCCTTGCATGGTGCCTGGCACACAATAAACACTTAAAAACTAGTGTAAGGAAATATAACACTTGTTTACATAGTCATGGGAACACAAAAGCAAAGAAAAGCTTTTACCTGGGTCAGATAGAAGACGTGAGTATGTGGGACTGTAAATAGAGCATTGACTGCACCACGGAAGGTATAGATCTGTTGGTGTGGGTCTCCTACAAAGATTTTTCCACACGGCTGAGACAGAACTATATTCATGATAGCTGCAACCAAGTAAGAGGGAAAATAAGGGATCTCAAGGAACTCTCTAACCCACATACCAAAAATAAACCATATTTAAGACAGATAAGAATGAATGCTTTCATAAAGCTAAGCCAGGGCACACTGAACAAAGTTGTCTTTTTCTATAGGATAGGCACACTCAATCCAAAGAAACAATCTTATCATGGTACAAAAGAAACAGTTTTTGGTCCTAGGAAAGTAGATTATCTCCTGGAAAAATTACTGACTATAAAAAACCACATAGGCATATATGAGACAGATTGTCTACTACCTCTAGTATCGTAACATAAAACCCAAAGATGACCCAGAAAGTCATACTCATGACAGTGTCTACTCTCTGATAGCCATGTGAGAAATACACAACACAAATTTTTCACCCCAAATTGACTATCTTTTTCCATTCAAGCCTGAGTCCTTATAACCTGATGACTTATACTTAGTCAACATCTCAAGAATAACCTAAGCAAAATATTTGGAGTAAAAAAGTCTGTTTGGGAGGGAAAGGGGACAACTGTTGAAATTCAAAGTCAAATGAGAAGAGTTTCTGAGTAACAAAGTATCATTTGTTCCTCTTCTTTATCAAAAATAAGAATAATCAACTTATTTCACATATATAGCCTCTTACATAATCATGATGCTGTTTCTATGTATTTGAGACTACTCATGTCCTGAATAGTTTATCACCTGGGGTACAGTCCTGGGCCTCATCCACAAAGATGGCGTCAAAAGAGGCAAGCAAAGGCTTGCTCAGCTGCCAGAGTTTCAAATAGCCTAAAAGAAGCAGTAATAAGAGTCGTAACTCATAAGTAATACAGTTACATTTAACAAATAGCAATATATGAAAGTTCCCATACCATCATGAGTCATTTGGTAAGCCTCTTCTTTACATTCCCCCAGCTTCCGCATGTTGTCCCAAAGTCTGCTCGCTTCAAGGACACCATTCTAGAAAACAAGTGATACAATAACCCATAGTTTACCAAAAGCCAAAACCCACTGCCATCAAGTCAATTCTGACTCATAGTGACCCTACAGGACAGAGGAGAACTGCCACATAGGGTTTTCAGGGCTGTAAAATCTTTACGAACGCAGAATGCCACATCTTTCTCCCACAGAACAGCTGGTGGGTTTGAACCACCAGCTTCTCGTTTGGTAGCCGAGTGCTTTAACCACTGCACCACCAGTGCTCCTTAACCCATAGTTAAAGACCCTGGAAAACACAGCACCCTGAAATCACACTTCCATTTCCACACACAGAGGTCAAATCAAAGGCATAATCACAGTACTGTGCAGTGTTATGTACAACAGCTGTTAAAGGCTCTACACTAACCCTTTAATACTGCTGAGTCTCTCAAGTACAGAGATCAGCAGTAACAAGCCCAGCAACAAGACATCTCTCAGAGATCATACCACTTGATGAGCCAGAAAAGGCTGGATTATTTTTCTAGACTTTGACTGACAGTTAATTCATAAAAAGAATGCAAGTGATTGAAAAAACTTCATAAATAAGAAATAAACTTATTTGCCACTAGCAAAATCTACGTAGTACCAATAATTTAAAAAATTAGAAAAGAGATTCCCAATCTTTAGATAAAATCAGATTCTAGGAACAACAGGCACAATGACAAGCTCTTATAACCTTGGACAGGTCATTCAATGTCTGTGTCTCATCTGTTAAATGAAAGGGACAGTTATGAGGATTAAATGTGACGTCTATGAGTACTGTTAACTGCAAAAAATACGGTACAATTCAGTTATCATTATAAGTCTCCATCTTCAACTTCCTGCAAGTAGTTCTGAAGCAGTGAAAGACTGAAATAACACTGTACCATGCCAGCTCTTCTCATTTATTCCCAAATCACTAACACTAAAGATATTTAGATACTCACCAGTTTTTCACTCTGTTCAACCATGACTCTCTGGCCTTGGCTATTCTTACACCAAATAGGCACATGATCAATAGTTAGTTCTTCATCAGCAGAGGCAAAGAAGTTTTCTAAAGTCTTGCATACTAGCTTGGCCCTTATGAATCCGCCTTTCCCTTCAGCAAGGACAGAATTGACCATGAAGGGTGTTAACTTGAAGAGATTCAATTTCTTCTTTGATTGGTACCTGTAATGCATATCCAAAATTAACAGTATCTGGCTTCACTGGTAATGTCGCAGGTAGTGTCTCTCCCACTTCCATCCCCACTTTCCCCAATGATACCACACGGCAGTTCCAAGGGTCATATGTGGGTGAGAAAGGGAAACAAAGGCAGAGAATTTCTGCAAGGTCCAAGTATGACCTGAAATGGTTTACAGTAGGCTCACAGGAATTCACATATAACAACACAGAAGATGAATTCACTCAAGACACTACTATTCTAAGGTGTAGTCAAGATTCTGAGAGGCCCACCAGATAGCCAGTGAAAGTTCCTTGAAGCCTTATGTCCAAGGTAATACTGGTTCAGAAGGCCAAAGGAAACCTGGATTGATTGAGTGCACCTCATCGGTCTCCTCTCCCTCCCCACCCTTCCAAGGAGAGCCAAAAACTGATCGAGATTTGTGATACTCTGAACTTGAGACAAGTCATTTTGACTTTCTGTGCCTCAGTTCCAGAGAAAGGAGGATGCCTTCCTCAGAAAGTTACTGTTATTTGTAGATAATATATTTTTATTGGGTGACAACACAAATCACTAAATCTATCTTCACATTTCCTGCCTGTAAATGGAGTTAATAGCATAAAAGTTTCTTGGTGTCATTGTGGAGTACAATTCATATGTAATCACAATGATCGCATTATGACAAACATTAATAAGAAACAACAGTGATGGCAATGATAATGCTCACTTCCGCCCGACATGTCCATAGGCCATGGAATGAAAGGTTTTGCAGATGACATTGCTGGGGAAGACAAGCTCAGCCTGCTTTGCGATGCTCTTGTTGAAGGTCACATATAGAAACCTGCTCTCAGACCACTTCTCAGCATACTTGACCAGAGTAGAGGTCTTCCCAGTGCCTGGGGAAGCCAAGATGAAAGGATGTGACCCTTCAGTCAGGAAAAAACGTTCCAAAGGACACCCTAATCAGGCCTTATCCATGCTTCCCACCTCTTGCTTAGGACGAAGACACTGACAGATTTTTCCGTACTGATCAAAATGGTGTAGTGAAAAGAGCAGCAGATTCTAAGGCAGGTTAATCTGGGTTGGGATCCTGGCTCTAACAGATTCTAGTTGAGCAATGAAGGACAAGCCACTTATCACCCTAAACTTCAGTTTCCTCATCAGTAATATATGAATACTTACCTTGTAGGATTTGTAAAGATAAAAATAATAATCAAAGTACAAATATTATCATAATAATAATATTAAGCAAGAATTTAATATTAATAAATGGCAACTATTGTTGGCCTAGGAGTTATTTATGCTTCTAGGGCAAAAGCATGCAAATGAGATGCAAGTATTCTTCTGATTCATTAAGAATTTTCTTGTCTGCCCTATTCTCTATCATTCATTCAATTATTTAATCTTTCATTCATTTAACAAGTATTTATTAAGCACCTACTACATGTTCAGTTGTGTGCTAAACACTGTGAGTATATTAAAAAGCATAAAGCAAGATTCCTACATTATAATCTAGTTTGGACTAAAATACCAATATAGATGAAGCAGAGAACAAAATGAGAGTATAATGATGATAACATATTATAGTAAAAAAAGAGTACAGATTTGGAAACAAACAAATCTGCGTTTATGTCCCAGACCATGTCACTTATCAGATTAAGGAACATTTTATCCTTGTAAGCCTGTTTCCTCATCTGTAAAAAAAAAAAAAATATAGTACCTCTGTTCCCTACCCAACAGGGCTGCTTTCAAGACTAATGAAATAATGTGGAAGTGTTTATAAAACACATGTATTGACTATTCTTACTATATAATCAAGTACCAAATAATTAAATACAGGCAATCAGTTACAGTAAAAGTTCAGAGATCATATATGACTCAAATGGCTGAAGAAGCCTTCATCAGGAAGCAGCAGAAACAATGGAGTCAATCTAGTATGGCGAAAAAGAAATAGAAGACAGGATAAAATAGAAAAGAAAAAGTCCTATCTGTGGAGAGAAACAGATCCAGCTTTGAATTCTGGCTCTACCATTTATTTGATTATTTATCCCAGGGCAAGTCATTTTAATCTCTCTGGGCTTCAGTTTTTCTGTACAAAATAGAGATTACTAACCAATCCTAAAAATGTTGTTAGGATTAGCATACTGCCAGGCACATAGCAGGCATTTGATAAATTATTATTGTTGTCGTTGATGTTAACAGAATATTTAGGCAGAAAAGCAGCAGGAAGGGGTTCCAGGTGGAGGAAATAACACACGCAAAGTCCATACAAGAGAATAACAGAGAACTTCAGGAGACTGTGAGTAGATCAACTTAGCTGATTGAGGCAGGAGAAGAGGACACAATATATTTAGGAACATAGGTTGGAACCAAATGGTGGGAAGGCCTTCTAGATTTTACCTACAGAAATGAGGGAGCCACTGAAACTTTCTAAACAAGAGATTAATATGGCTGCCACTTCATAAGCAATCAGTAGCTAAGCACATATGACAATGGACGACTAGCTCAATCAATCCCAGCAGTATCTACACCACAAATCAAATTCCTACGAACTATTTGTTTCAACAGGAATTGCAGTGTGGACACTCACTGGAGTGGTTTTAAAAAAAAAAGCAAGTATTCCTTGGCCTACTGCTTTTTAGATTTGACTCAGGTTGTTTGATAAAGATGAAGGTAAAGACACCCTGGCAAATATCAGGGAAGGGGGTGTGGCAATAAAAGGCAGAAAACCACATCATGAACCTGACTCTCTATTCTAGAAATGGTGAGCTCCCTTACCTGCAAATGCCATAATTTTTACAACCTGGAGAGGTTCCATCTTATGATTCAGAATCAGCTGTTGTTCATTTGTAAGCTGGATAGTTGTTTTCTTGCTATAACCATTACAGAGGAGAAATGAGAAAAATAGAAAAGAATTTAAAAGACCAGGGCATGAGCTGTCCAAACACCAAACAGGCAAACTGGATGAATAAAAACTGACCAAAAAGAAAAGGCTTTCCTTTCAGGTGATAAAAATGTTCTAAAAATTAGATTATGGTGATGGTTGTACGCTCAGTAAATTCATTAAAAGTCATCAAGTTATACACTTAAAATGGGTAAATGCTATATTATGTAAACTATACTTCAATAAAGTTGTTAAAACAAAACACCTCCCCTCCTTAAGTATGAGAAAGAGTCAAGTATGGAAGGCAAAAAAAAAACCACACACACACAAGGACATACACATACACATAGATACAGGTATACATACCCTGGCCAAACAGATGGTTCCTCTTTAACTTTTGTGATTTGAGTACAGGAATTCTCCTGAAGATACAGGCAATAGAAAATGTTGTAGTGAATCCTAAGAGGAAAAAAAGTAGATTTAGTGATGTTCAAATTCGAGTTATAGTCTGAATCTTAATTTTTCTCAGATGCATTTAAACTCCTTACTATTGCTAAACAGAAAATACCTACCACCATTTTGTGGCAGAAAGGAAAGAAAAAATTTGAACTATATCTACAGCTCACAAAAACTCTCCAGGAATATAGTTCTGGGAAAGATACATTGTTTCAATACATAATAGCAAAAGGAGAAAGAGATGAGGAAACTCTCTCTGGGGAACAAGAGCACTAGTTGTGACTTTAAGAGAGAAATAACCAATAACAAAGGTAAATTCTGCCCCCAGCAATGAGATTCTCATTCAACATAACATAAACTTAATGTCATCACTCTCTATTTCTGAAACTTAGTCTCTCTGCTCCTTGTGAAGTGGTATTGGTTTAGACACACGAATAACATTCTACATTTTAAGGCCCCAAAGGAAAGGTGCTACAGTGATCGCAAGATATGATTATTAAGGACTATAAGACAAAGCAGCCTTCAAATCACTAAAAGGACTAAAGATCACAAATTTCAATCAGCAGAGGCACTGCATATCATCAAACACATCATCACAAGTCATTCCAAAGCCTCTGTAGTTCACATAGAACCCAAACTCATCCCCCCTAATCACCTATCCCCCACAATTTAGTGCATTGCTCCTCATCCCCAGAGTGAGAATAGGCTATCTCCAAGCATCAATCTTTTTGATGTAACACACAACTTTTATAATAAACATTTCAGTCTCTGGTCATATTAGGATTATCTTCCAGGTAAAGCAAGAAGAAATACACAGACATAACAAAAATCAACATACCATGCCTCCCTGTCCTCATTTATGTCCATACAAACATGCAGATAATTTGTAAGTTCATATTTGCACTTAAGGACATTATTCATCATTTGTGTATTTACCTTGTCATAATTATATGAAAAAGTTGCTTGCTCCATAGTTGAATGCCTTCAATTCATATTTAATGAATTAAAACATAACTCAGAAATATAACAAATACTCTGACATGTCTGAGAATAAATGTTCCATCCTTGTACTTCACCAGGGATGAGTGGGCTACAGCTCACCTGGTCCCACCAGTCATTCTTACTCTTCACTCATTGCCATTGAGTTGACTCTAACTCATAGTGACCACATAAGACAGAGTAGAACTGCCCGTAAGATTTCCTAGGCTGTAATCTTTACAGAAGCAGACTGCCACATCTTTCTCCCAAGGAATGGCTGGTGGGTTCAAACTGCCAAACTTCCAGTTTGCAGCCAAGCACTTAACCACTGTACCACCAGGACTCCTTATTCTTCCTCTTAGGGTTTCTAATTTCAGGGAGCATTGTCTTTCACTAAAGAAAGGAAATTCTCTCTGGGACTTCTGCTTCTTCAAGATTCACTGTATTATCATGCTGCCTATCTGTACCACAAGGCCCCTGAGTGGTACAAATGGTTTTGCCCTCATCTACTAACCTAAAGGTTGGCAGTTCAAACCCAGCAGCACTGTGGAAGAAAGGCCTGACAATCTTCTTCCATAAAGATTACAGCCAAGAAAATCCTATGGAGCAGTTCTACTCTGTAACACATGGGGTCTCCATGAGTTAGATCTATTCCATGACAAGTTTACCTTCACCACTCCAGATCAGCAATTGGAACTCTCCAACAGTTAACTATCATACTTCTTAACATGGTCTACAAAATCTTACATGATCTAGCCCATCTACCCCTAGTTCCCTTGTACTGTCTCTCATTCACTATACTCTTGCAACACTGGACTTTTTCTGTACCTTGTGCATAACAAATTCATCCCTGTCTTTGGGCCCTGAAATTAGCTATTCCTTCTCCTAAAATTGTGCAAATGGTTAACACACTTGACTGCTAACCAAAAAGTTGGAGGTCCAAGTCCACCCATAAATCAACTTCTGAAAAATCAGCCATTGAAAACCCTATGGAGCACAGCTCTGCTCTGACAAAGGGTTGCCATCAGCTGGAATCAACTCAATGGCAACTTCTTCTCCTAAAATGCTCTCCCCTAACCCTAAAATGACTAGCTCCTCCTTGACATTCAAGTTTTAATTCAGATGTTACTTCTTCAGAGAAGCCCTTCCTCACCCAAAACAAAGCAGTATTCCCACCTCCCTCTCCCATCACCCTATGTTCTTTGCAGTGCTTATCACGAACTAAAATGTTCTTATTTAACATATTTTATTAGTACAAAATGTTTTCCATCACTAGAACATACACTCCATGAGAGCAAGTATTTTGTCTGCCTTTTTGTATATGTAGTGTCTGGAAAACTATCTGACTTGCAGTAAGTGCTCAAATATTTGTAAAATGCATACATCCTCTCAAAACTGACCTCGGCTTATTTCATCATTAAGGTCACTATGAATTAGCAACCCAACATGCTATATAGTCTTTCACTAAACTGATGAGGTGAACAAGACCTTTCCACAAGTCTTACATCATATCCCAAAAGTGAGACCCAAAGGAACCAGATCCTAACATTTTCCTAGGAAAATGTGGCCATGTATGAATAAAGAAGGATTCTTTTAAGTAAGGGTACCTCACCTAAGACTTTCAATGTAAAATCTGCCTCAATGATATTTTACAGTTGTACGGCACTTTTATTCACAAAGCACTCATAAATTCAGGTAACTGCCTTTGTAGGTTTAAACCTCATAATGCTTTCATTTTACAGGTGAAAACACTGATATTGAATGACAGGACTTTTACGGTTTTTGCCCAGTGTTAAAGTTGGTAAGTGGCAGAGCTGGGACTTGTACCAAGTACAGAACTTTTTCACTCTATCACAGTGTCTCCTCACTCCCTTCCATTGCTTTACCTATTGCTGATGTTAATTCCCTTCTCCCTCATGGCGTAGAGAAGCACAGCTATGCAGTATAAGGTCTCAGTGATGTCTGGCATGGTCACTGTGGAACTAGGTCTCCGGAGGCAGAAGAGTAGCTGCTGGATGTCATTCACATTGCTGGAGAGGAGAACAATGGCTGCTACCAAAGCCCACACATTGACACCCTGTGCAGTGAGGTGGACCAGGGATGGGAGAAAAGACCCAAAAACATAGGTCACAATTACTCTAAGTCAAACCAGACAACCAATGAAGAAAAGCTAAGCTGGGGTCTAGGTATCAGCTACAGATTGTCTGAACTGAGTCCAAAATCTCAAATGATATTTGGCAAACAATGGGAACCTTTCCTTTTGCCCTGGGTTCCTTTCTTCTCATCACTTCTGGATTTGAGTTCTGTTTTCTTCAAGTAAATAACATTTATAAAATATCTAACATAGAACCTTACGTGGAAATGACACTGCAAAAATATTAATTCCCTCCCATCTCCCCAACCCTCTCCAGGTCAGTGTGAGCTCTCAGGCCCACAAATAATGAGAAGAGTCAAGTCAAAACAACCAAAAACACCAAACTCATTCCATCAAGTCGATTCCAACTCATAGCGACCCTACAGGACAGAGCAGAACTGCCCCATAGGGTTTCCAAGGAGTGGCTGCTAGATTCAAACTGCTGGCCTTTTAGTTAGCAGACGTAGCTCTTAACCACTGTGCCACCAGGACTCCATGTTTAAACAAAGTACCCACTAAATGAGTGCCCACCTTTCATACAAGGCGCTATGGGAGATACAAAAGAAGTCAGCAGTCATTAGGGGAGAAAATCAAGACTGACAATTCTCTGACATTAAGATGTCAATTTATTATTATGGAGACAGTATGTTCCATTTAGTAATGTCTAAGAAAATGTTTGCTAACACAGAAATAGTCAATAGCGGACATAAATCTATCGTTTTTAACATTACTACAAGTCTATTACTATAAGTGTCCCTCTTAAAGAAGGCATTTCTTTTTTGTAAAGAAACCCTTATTAACCAAAGTGTTAAGAGGCTAGATGACCACCTTTCAGGAATATGTCAGGGAGGATTCAGCAACAGAATGGGAAATTATACTAAATGTTTTTTTTTAATTCCTTACAAATCTAAGACTCTATTATGATAATGCCTTTTATCCCTCAAATGAGACCTACAACAAATTAACACCTCAAAGCATTCATAGATTAAATAAAGATTTTGAAAATATAAAGTAATCTTTAGCTGAATCTAGTCACCAATACACTTTCTTTCAATGAAAAAAGGTATCACCTTCCGCAATAACTCCCCATAGCCTGTAACATACCCCAGCAGCAATAAACAGATCAGGTAGATGTTGACGCACGCATGCCTCTGCCTCAGGAAGGAGAGGATGATCCCTCAGGCTCCACAACACCCGTTCAGGATTTACACTCGGGGAGCATTTAGTGGTAGCTGTGTATCTGTAAAACATTCACAGAACAGTCCACAACAAATATGATCATAAATGCGAATTTATGGGACAGGACTTCAAAAACCATCCCCCCTAAAGAAGAACAACTCACCGTATGAGGTTCAGCACACACAAGTCTGACTCCTTTTCTACGCCATAGTTTAAGAGGATGCTATCCACTTTGCTGACAGCTTGCTCTTCATTCATCAGATATCGATAATATAGCTTTTTCCAAGGAATGAACTAGATAGTTAAAAAATCCAAAATAAAATGCAGGCAGTGACTATTAGGAAGCAGATTAGGCCACAAACACATAGATAACCTTCTACCAACTGAAAACCAACTATAGCTTACAAATCAAAAGTTGGGCAAATCAGGTAGAAACATTACACAAATTTTGGTTAGAAACTAGGAGAACTGGGTCTTGGTCCTGGTCCCAACACTAACTTGTTATAGTGTTACATGCGATTAATTTAATGGATAAAACAGGTAAGAGTAGTAGTATTAAGAGTTAAGCCTTGAAGAACAGGTAAAATGTCAACAGCAATATGAGAGGCCCTTAGGTGCGGGTAGGAGGATAAGCGCAGCATAGACAGTATTCTGACTTATTCCCAATGGCTAGTCTAAATGATATATAAACTAAGCAAAACATTCACCCAGTCCTCAGGTTCACCTGAGAGCCTGAACCTGGGGTGGGAAGAAGTAAAATCAAACAACAAAGGAAAGGGCAGGGAATCAGATCAGTAATATGACTATAAAAAAAACCCGTTGCCGTCAAGTCAGTTCCAACTCACAGCGACCCTACAGGACAGAATAGAACTGCCCCATATGGTCTCCTAGGAGCAGCTGGTGGATCTGAACTACCGACCTTTTCGGTGAGCAGCCAAACGCTTAACCACTGTGCCACTGGGGTCCCATGATTAACTATAGCACCAAGAAATCTTTGTGAGAAATATGGGATGCCTGCTGTATCAACCTCAAAAGCTACTCCAGAGTGATTTGTCTCAACACTCATTAATCACTTATTGTATATAAGAAAGGAATGAAGAAGCACAATGGAGAATGTAAAAATAAACAGGACAACTACTCTTCAATCAATGAGCTCATAATTTAAAAGAGAAGGAAGGCTCTCTAAAACTATAATAGAAAACAGAAAGTGACAACAGAGGTATAAATTGCTATAGCAGCACAAAGAAGAGAATGTGATTAATTCCAACGGATAAAATGGGAGAGTAGTTAGTATAAAAGTTAAGCCTTGAAGAACAGGTAAAATGTCAACAGAAATATGAGGGGCCTTTTGGTGGGGTGGGAGGATAAAAGCAACATGGAAAGGGTAAGGAGTGTGCAGTCTGGGATCTGGACACAGCAAATCATTTGTAGTGGACAGAATGCAACAGTGTGTTGAAGATGAAGTGAGTAATGAGGCTGGAATAATAAGTTGAGACAAACATGGAAGGTCTTAAATGCTACTAAGGGGTTTGGACATTATTTTGGAAGCAAATGGAAACCATTTCTGAAGAAATACTATAATCAGAATTACATGCTAGATGAAACTAAGTTATGTACTTTTAGAGAAAACATTATATGACTATAAGCATTTTACGTACCAGTGGATCACTAATTATCTCCTTCCAAAGGTGGCAAACCAAGCTCAGATTCCAATAGAGATCTTCCACAGGGAGGAAAGCAAAGATATGCCTCAGGACTTCACTAGGCAGACTACAAATGAGGCTCGGAGGTTCTTGACAGGTCAAAGTTCCAAGAAGCCCATAGTATGTATCAGGAATGTAATCAGGACCAATGTCCTCAATTTCTTGGTTAGTTTCTCCAGACTCTGTAGAGAGCTGTGACAAATAGTCCTCTGCTTCTTGCCTAACTTCTCTAGGCCTTGTGCATGACAAGGACAAATGATGCCTTGGGGTTTTCTTAGAAACCCCATCCCACTGGCTGGTCCCTGTAGCTTGATTACTGTCTTCCTCAAATGACCGGGACCGCTTCCTTGAAGGCAGAGTAGATTCTGAAGAGCCCAATCTAGCTTCCCCATCACCTTCCTGAGGCAAGGCATAATTGCCCTCTGCAGGAAAGATCATTTCACCCTCAGAGTCCTTACAGTTGTCCTTGCCAACAGAACTGCTTTTGGCCATGTCATTGGTGCACTGCCGCCGGCCAGCTAGGAAGAATTCAGTGATGTATCTTTGATGTCCTTGACCTGTAGAGAAAACCCAAACAGAATGAACCGGAAATGAATAATGACCACTGAGCCATTGTTGACTCAAGTAAAACTAACTTTTAATTATCTATGTTAATAGAGGAAAGAGAAAAGGATATATTAGTCAACTGATTACATAAATAGCTAATCCAAAAAATATTTATATTTTGCTCTATAATTTAATCTGACACACATTTGGAAAGAGATACAGACCAGTCTTTGGGTGATGTGATGATTCATGTTATACCTGGCAATATACACAAGTAGAGAGTAATATACTGCAAACTGAACTCCTGAATGGATGGACAAAAAGTAAGCGACTGCTCACATTCAAACGTAAGACTTACAAATATGCACCTCTCCTGGCTTGCTCCTACAATAGGAAATCTAAGTGTGTCTAAGTAGAAAGGAAGGTGCTTTAGGCTATTAGGATTCAGAAAAACCCACTCTTCTCATTTAACTGAGTTTCTACAACTGAGATGGAATAAGAACTTTGTTAAAATTCTTTTATTTTTATTTCCTCCTAGCTGAAGCTGACACATCAATTTATTTTTAAATAAAAAGGAGAGAGTCAGAATTGTCTTCATATTATTAGAACTTAATCTATTCTATACATTAATTCAATAGGCATTTACTAAGCACCTACGATTGAGACAAATACAAAGAAAAAAAAACTGTATAGTGTCCCTGACCTCACAGATTTTTTAGGCACTTAACCCGTTGCCATCAAGTCAATTCCAACTGACAGTGATCCTATAGGACAGAGTAGAACTGCTCCATAGGGTTCCAAGGCTATAATCTTTACGGAAGCAGACTGCCACATCTTTCTCCCAAAGCAGCTGATGGGTTCAAACCACTGACCTTTCAGTTAGCAGCCAAGTGATTAACCACTGTGCCAGCAGGGCTCCTTTTTTAGGCACTTAAAAACCAAACAAACCAAACCCGTTGTGTTGAGTTGATTTTGATTCATATTCTGTAGGACAGAGCAAAACTGCCCCATAGAGTTTCAGAGTGGCTGGTGGATTCAAACTGCCAATCTGTCGGTTAGCAGCCGAGCTCTTAACCACTGCGCCACCAGGGCTCCAGAGGAAGCCAAATGGTGATTTCAGACATCACAACTGTATTTTTAAACTCCTAAAAAAATTTCTTAAACACTAATGAAGTATTTAAACACCTTATCAGTACACAAGAATATACATGGCTCCTTTCTAAATGGCTATAGACAAAATTCTCACTTTGGAGATAAGAGAATGGAGGAAAACTAGATTTAGCTTCAAAAGAATTTAGAGAATTTAAATATTTTTTCTATGTTAGAAAAAAAGCAATTATAACTGCTTCTAGGACAGTTTGACAGAAATAGAGTTTTGAAATCAATAAAGCCTTAAATCCTGATATTTTCTAATTATTTGATTCAATTATACCAATATTTATTAAGAGCCTACTACATGTTCAGTGCTAGGACTACATGTTAAGCATATACATGCTGACAAAGTCTTTATCAGTAAAGAACTTACGATAGAGATAAGAAGTTGACACACAAAACAAGTATCACACAATATATAATTTTGAAACTCTCATAAAATTGGTCATAGTAGTCCCAAAAACTGAAAGAGAAGCACATATGACAATATTTAAAGAAAATCAATGCAGTGACTCTTTAAGTAGTGTCTAATAAAGATTTGAGCTGGATTCTGAAATTATATATGTCAATGGGAAATAAGGCAATCTAGATTATACTAACAGGTATTAACGAAGTAGAAATTTGTTTGGCACATAGAAGGGTAGTGAAAAAAACCAAACTGCCAAAAGGGGAACTTTCATGTAATAAATATCAGGTGGTGGCAACTTTGGGCTTGAGTATATGTAATAGTAAAATGGACATATCTTACTATAGGTTCTCAAGAAGGGTAGTGACAGGATAGAAATGTTATTCAAGAATATTAACCCAATGACATGTATGCCCATTGGTTTGGAAGAAATAAAACCTAGAGGCAAGGAGAAGGGTTACTGCAGCAGTCCAGGTACTAGGTGACAAGGGCAGGCTACCATGAATGCACTAGATGAAGAAACACTTTAGAGGAGAAAAAAATGACATGGTGAACCTAGTGACAGATTGGACAAAGAGGACTAATAAAGAGTCAAGTAATCATCATGTGTCAAGATTGGGATAATGGTAATATTGGTACATTTTTTTTATCACTTTATAATTGAGCAAGCTAATGGAGTCATTCCATCACATTTTCCTGGGGCTTTTAACAACCATTATAATAGGACGGAATATTCATGGAAAACTCACAAATAATTTTAAAAGGTGTCAAACTATTACAATAGGACTACAAAATCACAGCAGCAATATTTACAAATACTTTCAAAGTGGGAGATACTCAAAGGCCACACACAACTACAGATTTTGAAATGCAAGATACTTTTTTAGAAGACATACCCCTACTCCCTCTTTTTGTTCTGGGTCTAGGATAGAGACCATGGTTCGGATCTCTGTTTGTCCATCTTTGACAGGAGAGCTGGGTCACAGCCAGGTGACTCCGAGCCAAATGTTGGCAATCGATGGCTGTAAGATGCTTCCGCTTAAACCGTCTCACTGTTTTGTACCAACAGGCAGAAGAAATGGGATACTCATTAGTTACCACCAATTCTACAAGCTACTCCGCAAATTATACTCAATTTTCAGGAATACAGTAGCTGATGACTGATTTTGGGGACTACCCCAAGCAGCTCTTTCCCTCTCCTTTATACACCCATCAACTTTTTGTCATTCCATAGTTCCTTAGCATTTCTTCCTTAGAATTTAAGAAAGAATTCTAAAATAAGATCCTGAAATGATTTTTTTTATTGTGCTTTAGATGAAGGTTTACAAAGCTAATTAGTTTCTCATTAAACAATTAATACAGATATTCTTTTGTGACATTGGTTACCAACCCCACAATGTGTCCACACTCTCCCCTTCTCTACCTTGGGTTCCCCATCACCAGCTTTCCTGTCCCCTCCTGCCTCCTCATCCTTGCCCCTGGGTTGGTATGCCCATTTGATTTTTTTTTTTTTTTTTTTACTTATTATACTTTCTAGACACCCTGATAATGAAACGTTTATTCAAAAAAGGAGTTACCACTAATGGATTAACTAAGATTTGGCATCTTTTCCTTGACTTTGTCCAGACTATCTATGTTCCCATAATTCCCACAAAATTTTAAGAGCTGGTAATAGCTTTTAAAAAATAAACTCACCCACCGTCTCCTGTATATACCAGTTTCTCTAAGTCTCAGACGCAAAAATCAGTGACTAATAAAACAAGCTGTAAATTCCTTGAGAGAAGGGCCATATTGTTTGCCTCTCTTAGCTCCCAGAGCATCTCGGTATTGGGTAATGAGTTAAGATGGAAGCAAGGCCCCCAAGTAAAAGAGAATCTAACCCACTTGTAAGGACCTTCAGAGGAGGAAATTTCATATACTCCCTTAGCAATACACTACAGCAGCAATTGTGTCTAGGATTCTGTTTGAAGAGCACCGGAAGTTTTAGTTTTATATTACTCGTTCTCTGTCTGGTAATCCTTCTTCATGTTTAACCAAGATTCTTCATGTTTCGGTGTCTGTTATTGTACACAAGATCTAGCTACCTCCTTATGGCATTAAAGATGAAAATATAATAGTTACAGTTAAAAAGAAAAGAGGACAAGAACAGATATATAGAAGGTATCTGTTTTATTCTTTACAGGAGACAGATAAGAGAGAATAATATTGGTTCCTGTCAGTATCGTATTTTCACAGGTCCTAAAAATACTCGAGTAAACTGTGGTAACAATTGCCAGAATCTTATTCAACATTTTCTTTAAGCATAAAAAAGGTCTAAAACGAAGGCACTAATCAATATAACTGGTATAGTTTGTATTTTCCGTTGGTAATGCAACAGTCTCTCTAGTGTTAATTCTCCCCATCCCTCGGCCTCTTCAGAAATCACCCTTCTCAATGTCAGTTTATTCTTTCAAGGTTCACAGAAGTTTAAAAAAACAAAAAGGTTAAAACAAACTTCACGAATACTTTAAGAATTTTTAAAAATGAATTCTACAGCCAAAAATAGTTCTACAAGCTCCTCAGAAAGGATGCTGGAGACCTTATAACTAACCTGAATTTGGAGTTAAGGTGCAGTGATGTAACGTTTAAGCAATGGCAACAGTCTTTACAAATACACTCAGTACAACAAAAGCAGTATTGTAGAGCTTTAAAGTAGACTTGAAGTGAAAAGAACTCTGTCTGAGCCCTCAACTAGTCCTAAAAGCTGTATGACTCGGGGTCACTTAATTTCTCTGAGTCTTAGAGATAGTTACAAGGATTAAATGAGTAAATGTACAAACTGTAAAATCCTACACAAATACACCTATCTTCTTATTATACTTAACAAGGCTTAGATATGCCTAACTTACATAAAACATTGAAATATCTTTACAAATTATAAAGGTGCCACTTAATGTAAGACATGAAGAGCATCTGCAGCCCAATGACAGCCAATTCTGTAATATAAAAATACCTTAAACAGTAACAAGTAATATGTCCCAGTTACTTATCATAAACAGAAAATCAAACACTCCCTCCACTGTGATGGTTCTGTAAACTGCTTTTTTGTTGTTCGTTGAATATAGTCCTTTAAACTAAAAACCAATGGTCTTATTTACACATATAGAGGCAAAAAGTAAATTTTAAAAAATGAATTTGAAAATTTTCTATGCAGAACTAAAACCTAAGCTCAAAATCTGGTTATTCTCTTTTAAAAAAATAAGACAGCAAATTTTACTGCTTCTGTTCCAAATCCTTCATATTACAAAGACAACAGACTAAATACAATTTTGCCTGAATGGGGACTTTTGGTCAAACTGGCAACAGACACAAGGTAAAGCTAGAACAGGCCATCCAGAATACAGACAAATCCTGGCCTCTAATTCAAGTGATCCAAACACACTTGGCTCAACTATAGGAACAGCTGCAGGATTCCAACCAATAAATACACGGACCCTGTACATTCAAGATATCTGACTTATCTCTGCTTTTTCTATCTCTTCAAATATCCCCAGTTGTTTCAGAGCTGTCAAGTACACAGTCTTTAATCAAAACTAGAAATACTATAGAAAAGTTATTAATGGAGAGAAAATATCTTATTTGAAGAAGGTGAAGATTTACTGCCAAAAAGGAGAGGAAAAGTTTTCACAGATAAAAATCACAAAGGAATAAGCACCACAATACCAAATCACTCAAATTCATCTGATCCAGGACCTCAGGGCAAATCATATGCCTGCTTAGCTTAACGGTGTAAATTAGGTAATAAAAGACTTCTGAAAAATAAAGGGATATATAACCAATTAGAACATTAGGCTCAGCTCAAGGGTTCAGATACCCACCCACATCTACCAAAAAAAAACAAATGAAACCCGTTGCCACTGAGTCAATTCCAACTCATAGCAACCCTACAGGACAGAGTACAACTGCCCCATAGGGTTTCCAAGGAGCAGCTGGTTGATTCCAACTGCCAACCACAGCTGGTGGATTCCAACTGCCAACCTTTTGGTTAGGAGCTGAGCTCTTAACTGCTGCACCACCAGGGCTCCCCTACATCTACCATCTGCTCCTAAATTCAGCTTTTGAAAATAGTTATGTAAGACAGAAGCTGACAGATTTGCATAAAAGGCAAAAGGCACTAAAATATACAGGATAATCTTTAGAACTTTTTTCTGCAAAAAGTGAGAATGATTTTATCCTAGCCTTCCCAAACTATAACAGTGATGACATAATAAAAACATTCTGAGACAGCAAAGATGAACATCACCTAGATATTAATATCTTAATCACATGCCTAAGAGTCAAAAAGACAGTAAGTGTGCTCCAAGAAGGTAAGGAACTATTCTGTATTTTTCACTGCTATAGCCTCTGCACCTAGCATAATGCTAGACACACAGTACATGTTCAATAAATGTTGAGACACTAAACGAAGGTGAAGAGAGCAATATAAAAGTAGTATGGCTGAATGGTATCTTAGTTATCTAGTGCTGCTATAACAGAATTACCGCAATTGGATGGTTTTAACAAAGAAAAATTTATTCTCTCACAGTCTAGGAGGCTAGAAGTCCAAATTCAGGGTGCCAGCTCCAAGGGAAGGCTTTCTCTGTTGGCTGTAGGGGAAGGTCTTTGTCATCAATCTTCCCGTGGTCTAGGAGCTTCTCAGTGCAGGGACCCCAGGTCCAAAGAACGCACTCCCCTTCTGGGTCTTCATTCTTGGTGGTAGGAGGTCTCCTGTCTCTCTGTTCACTTCTGTCTTTTATATCTCAAAAAAAACCGACTCAAGACATAACCTAACCTTGTAGATTGACTCCTGCCTCATTAACATAACTGCCTCTAATCCTGCCTCATTAACATCACAGAGATTAGGATTTACAACAATAGGATAATCACACTAGGTCACAAAATGGTGGACAACCACTCAATACTGGGAATCATGGCCTAGCCAAGTTGACACACATTTTGGGGGAACACAATTCTGTCCATGACAGGTGGTATAGGAACCTAAGCCCTAGATCACTAGGCATTTGTTGTAGAACTGTTTTTATGTAGAACTTGGCAAGGGCAGACTACATAGGGATACTTCCTTAAAGGTACCACACCAGACAGACAAGAGAAAATCAAAAATACCCAAAAGGCACTGTTTGGAAAAAGTAGGTACTACGGCTAGGGGTAGATTTATAATTTTATTTTATAAAATACATCCGAATATTAGATGCTTGCTGAGAAGATTAAATGTTTGCTGAAATCTAACAAAGGCACAGTAGCAAAAAAAAAGAGCTAACAGGTCTAAGTGGAACAGAGTGTTCTGCTTCTAGAAAGTTCTGGTATATTCTAGTATATTCCAGTATATTCTGACATGAAGCCATCATGGAATGAACTAAGGTTAACAACTAGGGGGAAGTGTGCATAGACTGGGAGATCTGGCTTATATGTATTAATATACATTGCTTATATTGTACATCTGTAATGGTGTCACCTGGGTTATGACTGCTTGACTGGGAAGTAGAGCTAACACTTTTATTAGATTTACATATCAAAATTATGTTTCTGATTTCAGCTAGAGGTCAGAAAACCCAAATTGCATTTTATCTGTCTCTCAAGTCTCTAAAAGATGAAGTTCTATAATATGCAGAAGTGGAAGCCAGGGCCCTGGATCTCTCCTCTGTCTTCTGGAGTCAAAAGACCTTCTCCACTTAGCAGGTATATTACTTAATCACTAAAAGCCTTGATTTCTAACAAAGCATTGATGTGGCAGAAAAGTTAGGTTTCTTTACAACATAAAGTTCACTGATGGGGGATGAGAGAAAGGGCTAAAAAAGTAATTTGGAGCCACATACTATGTTGTTGCTGTTGCTGTTGTGTGCCGTTGAATCAACTGTGACTCATAGCGACCCCAAAGGACAGAGCAGAACCTCCTCATAGTGTTTCCTAGGCTATAATCTTTACAGAAGTAGATTGCCACATCTTTCTCCCACACAGCGGCTGGAAGGTTCAAACTGCTGACCTTTTGGTTAGCAGCTGAGAGCTTAACCATTGCACCACCAGGGCTCCTTCCCGCAGACTATTAAAAAAAGAAAACCAAACCCACTGCCACCATCTAGTCGATTCTGACTCATAGCAACCATATAGAACAGAGCACAATTGCCCCATAGGGTTTCCTAGGCTGTAATCTTTATGGCATCAGACTGCCATATGTTTCTCCCACAAAGAGGCAGGTAGGTTTGAACCCCTGACCTTTTGGTTAGCAGCCAAGCACTTAACCACTATGCCACCAGGACCACAAAAGGTCCTTAAATATAATGTTAAGGAAATTAGACTTATCTTGTAAGCAATTTGGGGAATCATCTAGTTTTAAAGCAGGGCCATTACACAATCAAATTCACATTTTAGAATAGTTAACTCCGGAGGTAGGGTGGAGGACGGGTAGATTTGGAAACTGTCGGGAAAATAAGTCAGAAAGTGACCTCAATAACCTAGAGAAAAGATGATGAAGGTCTAATATAAGCAGCAGCAATAGGGAAGAGGGGGCAGTTGAGATATACTTAGAAATAAATATCAACAAGAGTTTTTTGACAAGACTGGAAGAGAAAGATGATAAGAGAAAAAACAACAAAGATACCTCATTTCTAGCTAGAATATTAAGGGAAAGAATAATGTTATTAACCATGTTAAGGAGTAAAAGAAAAATAGTGTTTTTGCTTTAATCGTTTTTTCCTGGAATGAAGGGGAGGCTTAAAGTTTTCAGTTTAGAAAATAATTGTTTGTATTGCTTTGTTTTAAAGGTATCTGTGGAATATCAGGTTAAGGTACTTTAAAATATGAGACTTATCCTCAAAGGCATGTGAATGACAGTGAAGACATAACATTGAGGTGCTTTGGTGGTAGATAAATTTGTAGGAGTTAAGTGCTTTCACAGCTAGAAGACCAAAGGCAGATCCAATAAAACCAGCCCAGGAAGGAAAGAGGAATATGATAAGCAGAGAAAAGAAAATGGCTACAAATCTGAAATTAGAGTTCTAAGTCTAATACCAATAGTTTGGTGTCTCTGCACAAGCACAAATCACAAAATATGTCAAATAATCATGATACCAATGACCAGAGCTGAATGCCACATAAACATGATACAACACAAGAAAGAGAAAGCAGTCAGGCAGCAAATCATAATGCCAATGATGACAACATATGAAATGAGGCAATAAAGGCCAGACCACAAACTCTAAAAGCCTGCACAAAAGCAATGGGCAGTCCAAGACCCCAGAAATAGCGCTATTAGCTTACTGTGTAGATCCCTCCCCCCTGGATCAAGCTTTTACTCCGGAAAATCATAGGGGCTGTGCAACAGAGTCATACACATTATCATCTAGCTATCCAAAGGAGAATACAGAGCAAAATAAGTTCATAAAGGAGATACCAAAAAAACCAAACTCACTGCCTGCTGAGTTGATTCCAACTCATAGCAACTCTATAGAAGACAGAGTAGAACTGCCCCCATAGGGTTTCCAAGGCTGTAAATCTTTATGGAAGCAGACTGCCACATCTTTCTCCCTCAGAGCAGCTGATCGGTTCAAACCGCCAACCTTTTGGTTAGTAGCTGAGTACTTAACCACTGCACCACCACAGCTGTAGAACTGGATTTGGAACACCAGTTAAGAGACCAATTATCTTGAATTTGAAATATTCCATCCTGTTTTGAATCCATGTGCCCTGATTTGGGTTTTAAAAAAACAGGGAAACTGGAGACACAAGGCAAGAGAAAGTGGAGTCATTTGTAATCAGGGTGGGGAAAGGGGAGAGCATTACCAGAAAAGAGTAAGCATGAAGATACCAGATGCCTCACCTTCCACTTTGCAGTGACTCCAACAGCATCAGCAAGAACTAAGGCTTGGCATCTCTTCTAAAACTATGCATTTCAAAGCAAGTTTATGCCTTCCTTTTTTTGAAGTGGCAAGATACAATGAAACAAGAACTATGGCAAAGCTGATACTTGTATCTATTCTGTCTCCAATAACTATCTATATTACTCAGCAAGTTAACTTAACCAAATTCAATCTGCTCATCAGTAAAATGGACTTATTTCATAGGCTCATACCAAGGTCTTTTTTCATGTCTGCTTAATTTACTTTAGCACAGTCCCAGGCACTAGCAGACACTCAACAGCTGCTACCATTCTTCCGTCCAGAGGACAGTGTTATATATACTACCCTGGGAAAATCACTAATTAATTTAGGCCTTAATTTTCTCATGTATTAAACCTGAATGATGCCTTACACAGTTGTTTGCGGATTAGACAATAAATGTAAAGAGCTCTGTAAACCACAGACTGCAATACAAAATGTAAAGCATAATTGTTTTTAAGCCTGGAAAATACTGGCAACTTCCATTTTATCCCTAATGGAAATGAAAACACCAAGAAGTTTAATGACTAGTAAGTAGTAAGGTCGGGTAAAGAACACAACACCTACCCTAACGTTCTTTTCCATCACCCCATACAGCTTGCTCAGATCACAACGTTCCCTCCAAAAGTTCAAGGCCTTCCTATATCACCTTAATCTTCTTAATATTCCGGTAAGGGGAAGGGAGGCTACAAATGAAAGAGGAGCAAAAGAGCAGAATAAAATGGCTTGCCCAAGGTCAAAACATTAGAGCAGAAAACGAAATCCTGGTTTGCCAGGAGCTAAGGCCACGTCTCCCTTTCCGACTGCTGTAACTACCAAAAAACTACAAGCTCGCCCCTTCCTGGACTTCAGAAAGCAGTCTGGGGGTGTGGGGCTGTGGCCCTAACTCACTTCAGCGACCCCTCAGGCCTACTCGGTGCACACCCACCGCGCCCCTCCACGTCGACCACAGCGGGGCGAGCCCCCCTCCCACACCCACGTTCGGCCCTGGGCCCGCACTTCCCCACGACCCCCACGGACCCAGTGCCCCCCTGAGGCCGGATCCCCGCTCAGGCCCCTAAAAGGTTAAGTTTCCCACACGGCAGAGCCCCGCCCGCGCTCTCTGCCACGTCTGTGGCCTCACGCACTATGGCGCTCCGGACCAGGGCTGCCGCGCCGCGGATCCTGTCACTGCCGCTGCGGCCGGGGCTGGGGCCTCCCAGTCTCCAAATCCCAGCGTTCCCAGGGCAGCGCGAGCTCCTCCTGTGGCCCCGAATATGAGCACCTACAATTCCGCGGAGTTCCTCCGCGAGCTCCGCCCCCCGCCGCAGCCCCGGGAAGAGTCCTCCGCAGAGCTGACGGACTGCTCCCGCTGCCAATCGGAACGGCCGCCCAGTGGGGGCGCGGCCACTCACTAGTGGATCTCGCCCAGTTCGTGTTTTTCGCTGTGGCGGAGGAGACGAGGGGGAACTTTCCCAGAGTTCCTTTGAGCTCCTTGGGTGCCCTCGGAGGGGCTGCGACGAGGAAACGGGTGGGTGGGCTGGATTTGGATTGGGTGAGGAAAGGGGCGGTGCAGGGAAATGCACGGAAGTGCGCGGAGGCGCTACCCTGTTATTGAGAAGAGGCACCGACTGCTCCATGGTGATAAGTGTATTAACTGGGGTGGAGCTGGAGGCGACAAGGAATTACAGCGGCACCCTTCATTCATTCCTTCAACAGATGTTTATGTAGGCAATTTGCGGAGGAAATAACATACGTGGAATGTGCCATCGAAGAAAACTAAATTATACTCCCTAAATCTTCCCTTACTTGTACCAGCCTCGCGCCTCTGTGTCTCAGCTTCCTTTTCTGGAAACGGACAGAAGCATAATAACCCTTTCTACTGTGGCTGTTTTGAGGATTAAAGCAGATAAGCGAAGGCACTTTGAAAATTGTAAGTCATTAGTACAAATGTGATCTACCGGCTGTATGCTAAGGGCTGAGCCACCGCAGCCTTATAAATGTGTATGCAGGGCTCCGAGGTGTGGGTGTGCCCACTACTCCCACAGTTCATACTGTTTTATTTCTTCGTTGTCTAGCCAACAACACCCTCATTATCTAATGTTTTTAACCAAAAAATAATTAAACTTAAAAACAATTAGACCCGACCCCCAAGAAATGCATTCTCTTAGACCCACCCCATGAGTGCTATTTTATATAAACAATTACTGCACATACGTACGTATGTGTATCTGGTAAATTAGATCAGCAATTCACAAAGTCTTTTTATAATACACTATCTCATCCGTTGGAAGAATTATTCTGTGTTAGGAATCAGCAGCTTCTATCATTTGAGACAGGTCAGGTGCGGAGAGGGGTGTTAAGTGTGATCCATCCTATTAGGATATCGGGTAACCAACCTAAGGACCAGCTGCTCTCAGGGGAACAGAATTCGGACAGCAGCAGGCTGGCGGGGCAGGGGCTGGAGTGGGTTTAGGGGTAGTTCTTGGTTGTCTCGTAGAAGAAATCACGTGCAGGAAGCGGAAACGACGCTCGTGAGTGAGTGAGTGAGTGGGTGGCTGGCTGGGTGATGCGTGTCTCCGGGAGAAGCCGAGACCCCCAACCCTTTCTCAGATATAACACCCACGGCTAATTGCCCTTTCTCCCCTCTCCTCACTCCAGCACCATTTTAGGCGACTTGAGCAGGTGAGAGAATCCCGTCTCCTGCTGCCATCCTCATCTTGCCTCGAAGGAGAGGGCATTCGGAGGCTTGGTCGCTCTGCCAGCCAGCCACCCCCCGCCCCGCCCGACTCCCCGTCCCACGCCCTGCCCGGGACCTGGCCTGGGTGTGCTCTCGGACTGCGGCCGCGTTGTCATGGCCACGCCCAGGGGTCGCGAGGAGGCAGCAGCTGCGGTAAGGGGGCCTGAGCAGGGGCCGAAGCGGCTCTGCAGGCTGGTGCAGGAAGGCCAGCTGCGTGCTTTGCAGGAGGAGCTGCAGAGGATGGGAGGTCCGGCTGTGAGGTGCCCGGGGCCAGCGGGAGACACCCTCCTGCACTGCGCCGCTCGCCACGGACATCGGGACATCCTGGCCTATCTGGCTGAGGTCTGGGAGATGGACATCGAGGCCACCAACCGAGATTACAAGAGACCTCTGCATGAAGCTGCCTCCATGGGCCACCGGGACTGCGTGCGGTATCTGCTGGGCAGAGGAGCCTCTGTCGATTGCCTCAAGAAGGCAGACTGGTAGGTGGTGTGCTTTCCAGGGAGGCACTTCGTTCGTAAAACCATAGCTTTCCTCAACTCCTTGTTCTAACCGCAGACCTGTTCAGTGGCAGGATCGTCTTTCCCCCCGCCTTCCCCTATAGGCCAGATGACCAACAGCTTACATTGTTTCTAACCTTGTAGAGTTAACTATTTGGTCAGGGCAATCACTTTGTTTTAGAAAGCAGAGAACGGTTACAGACAGAATATAATCAATGAATTGTATGTACTACATATGGTATGAATTCCAGGATGTGATGTTCTTCTGGGGACTTTGAACTAAATTACTGCCTCACCAGTTGCATTTTTTAAACTTTTTATTTTGAAGTAATTAGTAGATTGACAGAAAGTTGCAAAGAAATGGCAAGTGACATGCCATGCACCCTTCCCCCAGTCTCCCTCAACATTAACATTTTACAAAACCCCATTACCATCAAGTCGATTCCAACTCATAGCAACCTTATAGGACAGAGTAGAACTGCCCCATAGGGTTTCCAAAGCTGTAATCTTCACAGAAGCAGACTGCCACATTTTACTCCTGCTGAGCAGCTGATAAGCTGGAACCACTGACCTTTTGGTTAACAGCTGAGGGCTTACTGTGCCACCAGGGCTCCTTAAGTAACCATAGTACAATAACAAAACCAAGAAATCGGAATTGGTACAATCCACAGGTCTTATTCAGATTTCACCGGTTATACATGCACTCGTATATGAATAGCTCTGTGCAATTTTATCACATGTGTAGTCATGTATAACTACCATTACAATCAAGATACTCAACTGTACCATCATCAAAAACCAGTTAGACTTTGCATGTTAGATTTACATCATTTTTAGTACTCAGTCTTAAGGTCCATGATATAATAAAGTTCCTGCCTGCAAATGATTCCTGGTTTGATATAAACAAGAAATACAGCAGACATGTAGTTAAATAAAGTACATCTTGTCCACTTGGGTGGGGGAGTAGATATAATTATGTTTTGAGAGTTGCAATTTGGCTCATAGAAGATGCTGCATTAGACTGATTTTCTTGGGCTGCTGGTATATTCGTTTAAAAACAGTTCCAAGAGACATATTATCTCATATACTCCTCAGAACAACTCTGTTGATAAGGGAATAGCTTCTCAAATTCATCAAAAGGACAAGCTTCATTTGTTTATGTATTTGGTGGGGTATAGTCACAGTGATACATTTTGCCCATTCCTACCTTTCTGTCTTTATGAAATAACCTTCTTTCTTCCCTATTTTTCCAATTATCCTGCCTTACTCAAGATTCATTCTGTCTGTGAAGCTCTTCCTGAATATTCCAGCCCCCAATTATCTGGGTTTCTCCCTCCTAATTCATTTCTCGTTCCCTATCATTACCAGGAGGTCCCTGGGTGGTGCAAATAGTTTGCACTCAACTACTAGCATAAGATTAGCAGTTCAAACCCACCCAGCAGCACTACAGAAGAAAAGCCTGGCAATCTGCTTCTGTAAAGATTACAGTCAAGAACTGTAGACTACACAGTTCTGTAGAGCAGTAGACTACACAGTTCTGTAGAGCAGTTCTACTCTGTAACATATGGGGTCGCTAGGAGTCAGAATCGACTCAACAGCAATGGTACCATTACCACACCACACACACAAACACACACAAAAATAGTGTTGGTAATTAATTAATATAGCAATCTTAGACAAGACCTTAGAGATCACCTACTTATACTGAGCTCCCACTATGTGCCAGACACGGGTTCTATAGACTGGGGATAAATAAGACCAGCCCCTGCTTTCCAGGAGTCATTGCTTTCTGATTTTACACACAAAAACTGGAAACTCAGAGACGTAAAATGTCTTACCCAAAATCATTTAT
The DNA here is from genome assembly GCA_030035585.1 of Dugong dugon. NCBI lineage: Eukaryota > Metazoa > Chordata > Mammalia > Sirenia > Dugongidae > Dugong > Dugong dugon. The sequence continues at coordinate 58,598,838 of CM057465.1, read as the reverse complement.
GTGGGAGAAGATCAAGGCCAGAGCTACCTCCCTTGATTTAATGTATTTCACTATCCCATGATTGTTGGGCACAACCCAGTTTGGAAATTTATTGTAACCACACTGTTTCATTTGTGTAAATGTTGCCTCATCAATGTATGCTTCTTACGGATAGAGGCTATGTCAAATGCTCTTTTATAACTCCTTTTCAGCACAGTTTAATTAATAGATACTGGTTGAAGTGAATGGGAAAAAATCAGCAGAGTACCTCTTATGCAAATATTATTCAGGGCCAAGTGTCGATGGCTTTTATTAGCTCCGTCCCAATTCAATGCTATACTATGAACTAATTCAGAAGCAGCTTTGCCTCCTAAGTACTCCACTCCTGTAGGTACACACACACATCACAATCATTTTCCCCTTGTTATTTCCCCCAGGGTCCTCATGGCAGGCAGAGAAGTTGCCAGTCAGAGCTGTTTTCCTACTTCTTAGGTCCTGAATCCTCTAGGTTTTCCATCTATGCCAAAGATGTTCATTTTCTGAAGACCTGGCCAGTCATTTTCTAATGTCTCAGCTATCCTCCCATCTGACAGCTTATCTTAATTGGCTTTAGGACTCCTTTGATGATGGCTTGCACAAGGAAGAATCTCAACGTGATCCAAGACCTTGTGGAACATGGCGCCAATCCACTCCTGAAGAACAAAGACGGCTGGAACAGTTTCCACATCGCCAGCCGAGAAGGTGACCCTTTGATCCTCCAGTACTTGCTCTCTGTTTCCCCAGCTTCCTGGAAGACAGAGAGCAAAATTAGAAGAACTCCTCTGCACACTGCAGGTATGGCCCACAGCTCTGCAGGGATGCAGGTACAAACGTGTAGCATGCTTCACAAGCACTGCAGAGCATTATCTAGTTCAAGTCACCCTTTCTGCCACCACCCCCTGGGGAAATGAAGGATTTTGGAAAATAAAGGGCAGGGAATAAGAACACCTTTGGCGTATTTTGGCATATAAGGAGTTTCTGAAACTGATGTAACTTGACACTTAGCATGCTCTTCTTTCTTGTAGTAACTTTTCTTGTATATTTGACTTATCCTCCCTAGTTAGATGGTAAGCTGGTTCTGTCCCTTACTAAGTCTTTGACCTTAAGACATTTCCAGATAAAGAGAAATTAAGGGAATTTGTAAAAACCAAACCAAACTTACAAGTAATATTAAAGGGAGTCCTTCGGTTAGAGAACCAACGGCAACAGAGAACAACCAGAGTCTAGGACACAGGACAGCATCAGCCAGATACCAACCTAAGTAAAGAACTCTCAATAATAAAACAAAACTAAAAGACTAGAAACAGGAAAACAGAGACGTCAAACTGTAAATGATGAGAACATCAAAACAATAAAAGAGGGAATAAATGATATAGGTATACAACGTTCAAATGGAAAGGAAGTCAAGGCAATATCAAGTAATAAAAGATGGGTTCAAACTTAGGACGATAAAGGTAAATTTCAACATAACCACAAAGAAAGTTAACAAACTTACACATCAGAATAAAGAAAAATATAAAGACTCAGTAAACACAAAGTCTATAACAAAAGAAAAGAAGAGAAAATCTACAAACAAAAGGAATTCAGCACAGGGAAGTAAGAAAGAAAATGTGAGCACCGTGAAAAAAAAAAAAAAGAAACACACACAAAAATATGGCAGCAATAAACTCCTACCTATTGATAATCACACCGAATGCAAATGGCTTAAATGTACCTGTAAAGAGACAGAGTGGCAGAATGGGTAAAAAAGTACAACCCATCAATATGCTGTCTATAAGAGACACACCTTAGACACAAAGACAAATAAAAATCAAAAGATGAAAGAAAATATATCACGCAAACAGTAACCAAAAAAGGGCAGGAGTGGCAATACTAATGTCAGATAAAATAGACTTTAAGGCAAAATCAACCATAAAAGACAAGAAAGGACATTATATAATGATTAAAGGGACAACCCACCAAGAAGATATAACCTTAATAAATATCTGTCTGCTCAATGACAGCACTCCAAAATACATAAACTCTAACAGCACTGAAACGAGAAATAGGCAGCTCCACAGTAATAGTAGGAGATGTCAGCATACCACTCTTGGTAAAGGACAGAACATCTGGAAAGAAATTCAACAAAGATATAGAAGATCCAAAGGCCAAAATCAACCAACTTGACCTCATAGACATTTATAGAACACCCCACCCAACAGCAGCAAAGTATACATTCACTTCCAATGCGCGTGGAACGTTCTCCGGAATAGACCACATTTTAGACCACAAAGCAACTCTCAATAAAATCCAAAACATTTAAATAATGCAAAGCATTCCCTCTGATCACAATGCCGTAAAAGTAGAAATGAATAACAGGAAGAGCAAGGAAAAAAATCAGTTACATGGAAACTGAATAACACCTTGCTTAAAGACAACTGGGTTGTTTTTTGTCTGAAAAAATCAGAGAAGGAATTTAAAAACTCACTAGAATCAAATAAGAATGAAAACGCATCATACCAAAACCTTTGGGACACAACAAAGGCAGTGCTCAGAGTCAATTTATAGCAATAAATGCACACATCAAAAAAGAACAGGCCAAAATCAAAATGTTAGCCCTACGACTCAAATAAATAGAAAACAGAAAAAGAAGCTCACAGCCACCAGAAGAAAGGAAATAATAAAGATTAGAGCAGAAATAAATAGGGGACAGAAAAACAAGAGAAAGAATCAACAAGACCAAAAGTAGGTTCTTTGAAAAGATCAACAAATTGACAAATCATTGACCAAACTGACAAAAGAAACACAGGAGAGGAAGAAAATAACCCATATAAGAAATGAGACAAGGACATTACAACAGACCCAAATGAAAAAAAAGTATCATAATAGAATACTATGAAAAATTCTACTACAACATGTTTGAGAACCTAGAGGAAATGGACAAAATTCTAGAAACACACTACCTACCTAAACTAACACAAACTGAGATAGAAAATCTGAGCAGACCCAAAACAAGAGAAGAAACTGAAGAAGTAATAAAAAAACTTCCATCAACAACAAAAAAAAGCCCTGGCCCAGACGGCTTCACTGGAGAATTCTACCAAACATTCAGAGAAGAGCTCACACCAGTACTACTCAAACTATTTCAGAGCGTAGAGATGGAATGAATATAGATGCAAAAATTCACAATAAAATTGTACCCAATATAATTCAACATCATATCAAAAAAATAATAGACCACAATCAAGTGAGATTCAAACCAGGTATGCAAGGATGGTTCAACATTAGAAAATCAATCAACATAATCCATCACATAAACAGAGCAAAATTAGAGTCATATGATCATCTCAGTCAACGCACAAAAGGCATTTCACTAAGTCCAACACCCGTTACTGATTTAAAAATCTCAGCAAAATAGGAATAGAAGGGAAATTCCTCAGCATAATACAGGGCGTCCATAAAAAACCAACAGCCAACATCATTCTCAACAGAGAGAGGCTGAAAGCATTTCCCCTGAGAATGTGAACAAGACAATGATGCCCTTTATCGCCAATCCTATTTAACAGTATGCTGAAAGTCCTAGCTAGATCAGTAAGGCAAGAAAAGGAAATAAAGGGCATTCAAATTGGAAAGGAAGAAGTAAAACTATCCCTATTTGCAGATGATATGATCCTATACATAGAGAACTCCAAATATTCCACAAGAAAACTACTGGAACTAATAGAAAGATTCAGCAGAGTAGGAAGATACAAGGTCAACATACAAAAATCAGTTGGATTCCTATACACCAACAAAGAGAACATTGAAAAGGATATTAAGAAAACAGTACCATTTATAATAGCCCTAAAAAGATAAAATAACTTAGGAATAAATCTAATAAGGATAACGCTAGGGGCCCTAATACATGGCATAAATATGATACAAATCATAACTAACGATGCACAAACACCAGAAGATAACTAGATAACTGGGAGCTCCTAAAAATTTAATTTATGCTCATCAAAAGACTTCAACAAAAGAGTAAAAAGAGAACTTACAGATATATCTGACAAGGGTCTAATCTTTAAAATCTACAAGATACTGCAACACCTCAACAACAAAAAGACAAATGATCTGATTAAAAAATGGATAAATGATATGAATAGACACTTCACCAAAGAAGACATCCAGGCAGCTAACAGATAAATGAGGAAATGCCCACAATCATTAGTCATTAGAGAAATGCAAATCAAAACTACAATAAGATACCTCTATCCCCAACATTACTGGCATAAATCAAAAAACATAAAATAACAAATGTTGGAGAGGTTGTGAGGAGATTGGATCTCTTATGCATTGCTGATGGGAATGTAAAATGGTACAACCACTACGGAAAACAATATGGCGCCTCCTTAAAAAGCTAGAAATAGAAATACCATCTGATCCAGGAATCACACTTCTAGGAGCATCTCCTAGAGAAATAAGAGCCATCACATAAATAGACATATGCACACCCATGTTCATTGCAGCATTATTCACAATAGCAAAAAGATGGAAACAACATAAGTGCCCATCAACAGATGAATGAATAAACAAATTATGGTACATACACACAATGGAATACTACACAATGATAAAGAACAATGATGAAACAGCAAAACATCTCAAAACATGGATGAATCTGGAGGGCATTATGCTGAGTATAATAAGTCAATCACAAAAAGACAAATATTATATGAGACCACTATTATAGAAACTCAAGAAAAGGTTTATACCCAGAAAAAAAAAAAACAATCTTTGATGGCTAAGAGGGAAGGGAAAGGTAGGGAGGGGAAATCACTAACTAGATAGTAGACAAGTGTTAACTTCGGTGAAGGAAAGACAACACACAATACAGGGGAAGTCAGCACAGCTTGACCAAGGCAAAGTCATAGAAGCTTCCTAGGCATATCCAAACACCTTGAAGGTCTGAGGTACTAGGGCTGAGGGCTGGGGACCATGGTCTCAGGGGATGTCTAGGTCAATTGGCGTAACATAGTTCATAAAGAAAATGTTCTACATCTTACTTTGGTAAGTAGCGTTTGGGGTCTTAAAAGCTTGCAAGCAGCCATCTAAGATACAACTATTGGTCCCAGCATGTTCAGAGAAAAGGTGAATGAAGAAAACCAAAGACACAAGGAAAATATTAGTCCAAAGGACTAATGGACCACATGAACCACAACCTCCACCAGCCTGAGCCCACAAGAACTAGATGGTGCCCAGCTACCACCACTGATAACTCTGACAGGGATCATAATAGAGGAATCTGTACAGAGCTTGAGAAAAATGTAGAACAAAATTCAAATTCACAGAAAAACACCAGACTCTGGTCTGACAGAAACTGGAGGAACCCCCGAGACTATGGCCCCTGGACACTCTGCTAACTCAGAACTAAAGCCACTCCCAAAGTCCACCTTTCAGCCAAAGATTAGATAGGGCTGTAAAACAAAACAGTAACACACGTGAGGAACATGTGTCTTAGTTCAATCAAGTATACAAGACCAAATGGGCAACACTTGCCCAAAAGCAAAGACAAGAAGTTAGGAAGGGACAGGAAACCCGGACAAATGGACATGGGGAACCTGGGGTGTAAAGGGAAAGGGGGAGGTGCTTACACATGGCGGGGATTGCAACCAATGTCACAAAACAATTTGTGTATAAATTTTTTAATGAGAAAATAATTTGTGCTGTAATAAACTTTCACCTAAAACACAATAAATTTTTTTAAAAACAAAATCTAAAAAAAATAAGTGAAATATACTAAATATCCAACAGTTGAAGATTGCTCAAGTAAATGATGGACTTCCATATGATGGAAGGCCATTAATAAAAGATGTTATAGATAAGTATTTATTGGTATAGAAAGATAGTCATGATAATTAAGTGAAAAAGCAAGCCAAAAAAGTAATGTATCATATAATCCCATTGTAAAAAAGCATATATATTTGAACAAAAATATTTGAAAGTTAAAAAAAAAAAAACCAATGTCTCTAACAAGAGAGAGTCTAGGAAATATGCATAAATTATTCTCTACCATAGTTGGAAGTTAAGGATCAAGGAAACACTTTTTAAAAGTTTGCAAGTATGTGAAAAACTTTTCTCTAGATAATGAGTTATTTGACCAGCTCCTTCACTGCACCTAAATATTCACACAAAATAGTGGAGTACGGTCAAAATCTTTTTTATTGAGTACAGTTACTTTTAGTAGAAGTATTAAATTCCTTGTTATTTTGTCAGGGATTACTGTTAAAATGTTTATTTCCTGGGCGAAAACTGACTGGCCTTGAGATTTGCAGCTCATAAGTGGGGAGATAACTTTAGGATTGAAAATTTGCCAGGGAAGTATTCATAAAGATAAGATAATCAGGTGTTGGCTATATATATGTAAAGTGAAAACATCATTCTTTAATACTTATACAGCTAAATCTTTATTTTCCTAGGACAGTAATAGTGTACTTAATTACTCCTTCCTGTAAGTCATAACCAAAAGAATGGGGCACAGAGAGGATCCAGGAGGAAAGGAGCATCTTACATTTGCCCTAAAAATTTCTAACTCTCAACTCTCTTCTCCCAGCAATGCATGGATGTTTAGAGGCAGTAAAGGTGCTTCTTAAGAGGTAAGGAAAAAAAAAGCCCAGCAGATTGGGGAAAATATTTGCTAAATATTACGAAGAGTTAATATTGATACTATATATAGTCGGCCCTCTGTATCCACGGATTCCGCATCCGTGGATTCAACCAACTGTGGGTCGAAAATATCGGAAAAAAAAGAAAGTTCCAAAAAGCAAAACTTGAATTTGCTGCGTGCTGAGCACTACGCTGAATCCACAGGAATGAAATGATGTGTAGGCATCCCTGCTGTAGCCTCTCACCATTTCACAGACCCTCAGTCTCTCTCCAGCACTTGTTGTTTGAGCATTGTTTGCCTCACATCTTGTCATTATTCCCTAAACAATACAGTATAAAAACTATTTATATAGCATTTATGTTGTATTAGGTATTATAAATAATCTAGAGATGATTTAAAGTATACAGGAGGGTGTGCATAGGTTATATGCAAAAAACTATGCCATTTTATTTAAGGGACTTGAGCATCCTTGGATTTTGGTATCCAAGGGGGTCCTGAAACAATCCTCTCACCCTATATTGAGGGACGACGGTAAAGAGTTCAGACAGGTTGTTAAGAAAGACACTAAGCTTTCAGAAGAACAATGAACTAAAGGCATAAACTCAAAGAATGTAAAATAAAGATAGCTAACAAACACATGGGAGAAAAGGTTTTTAGTGGCAAAATCATCCATTTGTTTGTTGATTCAACAAATATTCTTATATTCATTCAGTACCTACTATGAACTAAGCATTGTACAGATTCAGGACTACAACAGAAATGAACCAGACATGGTTTCTACCCTCACAAAACTCACAGCCTCCCACACAATGAACAAGTCATATCAGTCCAGTGAATGTTACAAGGAATTGCAGGAGACCTATAGGAGCTTGTAATAGGAAGACTCAGCTTGGCCTAGGAGTAAGGAATCTCAGTGTCAGTAACATTTAAGCTATGACCTGAAGAAGGGATAGAAATTAGGTAGCTGAAAGTGGGAGGCAGAGGAGCATTCCAGCATCTGTAAATGCTCTAAGCCAGGAAAAAGCACGGTACATTTGAGAAACTGAAAGAAATTCAGTATGTGCTGAAGTATCAACAGTGAAGGAGAGGAAGGTGTGAGATGAGGCTGGTGAGGAAGACCAGATATAGATCATGTAGGACTCTGTAGACCATTTAAGGGTTTCAGATATTATTCTAAGCATGCAGGATGCCGTTGGAGAGTTTTAAGCAGGGGCATAATAAGAAATTTACATCTAGATCCTCTGGTTGCAAAGTAGAGAATAGATTGAGCAAGAGTGGGAGCTGTAAAACCAGTGGGAGGCTATTGCAGTAAAGCAGGAGAGACATAATGGTAGCTGGGCTGAGGAGATGACTGTAGGCATAAAGAGAAGTGGAAAGATTTGGAGATATTTAGGATAAAGAATCAGTAGGGCTGGGTGAATAATTCAATAAAGAGAATGAGGGAGAGGGAGAAGTCAAGGATGACTATCAGGTTTCTAGTTAAGCAATTGGGTATGTGGTTCTGGTGCTATGTCCTGGGATACAGAACACTCAAGGTGGAGCAGGTTTCGGGGGAGAAGATGATAAATTCCCTTTTGGACATGTGGAGTTTCATGTGCCCGTGGCACATCCAACTGAAGATGTCAAGTAGGCAGTTAGATACACAAATCTGAGCCAAAAGGAGAAGTATGGACTGAGATGGAATCCCTGGGTGGTACAAATGGTTAAGTGCTCAACTACTAGCCAAAAGGTTGGTGTTTCAAACCCACCCAGAGGCACCTCAGAAGACAGGCCCGATGATCTGCTTCTGAAAGGTCATAGCCTTGAAAACCCCATGGAGTGCCGTTCTATTCTGCACACATGGGGTTACCATGAGTCAGAATCGACTCGACAGCAAATGACGACAACAACATGGGCTGAGATGCAAATATGGAATTTATCAACATAGAGGTGATGATTGGAGCCGTAGGAGTGCATGAGATTACCTGGGGGGACAATGTATAGAGAAGAGGGCCTAATGTAGTGCCCTGAAAAGGATTGCTTATGTGTAGGGTTTGCCTGCTACACATTGGCACATACCTGATTGTCTACAGAGTTATGAATATTCATTTATTCATCACACAGTTTTTGAGCACTTCCTAAGTGTTAGGTGCTGAGTGATAAACAAAACAGTGTTTTCCCTAGAGGAGTTTATAGGCTAGTGTGGAAGACAAGGATAGACAAATATCCCACAAATAAATATATTAATTACAGTGATACACTACAAAGAAAAGTACAGATGCTATGAGAGAGCAGAGGTCCTAATTTAGACTAAGGAGTGGGGAAAGGTCTTTGTCAAAGTCACATTTAAGCTGAGTCCTGAAGGATGAGTTGGAGTTAGTCAAGTGAAGAATGGAGGAATAATATTCCAAGCAGAGGAGATTAGCAAATCCAAAGGCAGAAAAGAAGTTGGCAGCTGGAGGACCAAGAAGAAGATTGGAACAAGTTAAGCACAGGCAAAGGGAGGGTGGCGTGAGAGGAACCAGGAGAGGGAAGCAGGTGCCACATAATTCTGAGTCTTGTAGATCATGTTAAAGATTTCAGATTTTCTCCTTTGTGCAGTGGGAAGCAGTTAAAGATTTTAAGCAGGAGAGTGACCTTATCCAAATTATATTGTGAAAAGATTACTCTGGTTGCCGTGGAGAAGAGATTAGCAAGGCAGTTGTCAAGGTGAGAAAAACAGGAGGCTATTGTCTTGCAATTTGGCTATTTACTTGGTCTAAAAGGGTGAAAGTGGAGATGAAGAGAAAGATACATTTTATTTTTAGTATTTTGGATGTAGAATTGACAGATTTTGGAAATAGATTGATTGTGGGGGTTAAGGGAAAGGGAGGTAGGAAGAATGGCCTCAAGATTCTGGCATGAAAAACTGGGGAGATGAAGGTGTCATAAAATGAGATGGAGAAGGTTAGAAGAGGACCAACTTTGCTGGGGAAGATCAACATATCTTGAAGACCTAGAGCTCAGCTCAGATATTGAGATAGGGGAGAAGAGGGAGAGAGCTCCAGATTAGCACAGATAATCTGTAACACTTACAATCCTCTTGCAGGTGAGCAAGTGTCAACTGTCCATTGGGCTTGAAGTGGTGAATTTTCTCAGCTCTGTTATATTGGGTTTTGGCTGTAGGTGCCAGTATGAACCAGACTGCAGAGACAAGTGTGGCATTACACCCTTTATGGACGCAATTCAGTGTGGTCACATCAACGTAGCTAGGCTGCTCCTTGAAAAACATAAGGTATTGAAATGGCTTGGGTTTATTCCTTTGGTTCTTCCCACAAATTTTATATCATAGGAGAAACAGAAAGCATAGTTAGTAATTCAGATCCTGGGTTTAAATCCCAGGTCTGCCAATTCCACCCATGAGACCCCTTGATCTCTCTAAGCATCAGTGTTCTCATCGGCAAGATGGAGATAAATAATTTCTTCAGGGGGTTATTATAAGTATTATTTTACCAGTTGTCGTCCAGTCGACTCCGACTCATGTTGACCCCATGGGTGTCAGAGTAGAACTGTGCTCCATAGGGTTTTCAATGACTGAGGTTTTCAAAAGTAGATCACTAGGCCTTTCTTCTGAAGTGCCTCTGGGTGGACTTGAACCTTCAACCTGTCTGTTAGCAGCCAAACACATTGACCATTTGTACCACCCAGGGACTCCATTGTAAGGATTAAATAATATAATGTACATAAAGCAGCGAGCAAAGTAATTATTCAGTACACAGTAGCTGTTTTATAGTTACAACAACAAAATGTCCCTGCTGACTGTCCTTTTGGCACTATGGTCAAGATTATTGAATCTAAACCATGGGGGTAGGGGCGGTATTAGAGAGCCCTTTGAAAATCTGACAAAAGCTATGGATCCTCTGCCACGTAAAAAGTACTTAGACAACAAAATTTTGCCAAAATGTCAGAAGGTTCACAGACCCAGGTTTTTCTGCTTCTTATCTGCTTTTCCGATTTCCCTTCTATCTGCTAGGCTTGCGTTTCAGCTGAGGATACGCTAGGGGCACAGGCTGTGCACAGAGCAGCAGTCACTGGGCAGAATGAAGCTATCCAATTCTTGGTCTCTGATCTTGGCATTGATGTTGACGTGAGAGCAGCATCAACCCACCTGACAGCACTTCACTATGCAGCTAAGGTTTGTTTATTTCGTAACCATGTCTCTGCTTCCTTAGGCTTGCCTTACTCTATTAATGAACAGCTGTGTAAGCCTGGTTCTTTGGCTCCATCCATGTGGAAGAAATTGCCCACAATGTGCTCCGGAAATGTTCATGATTCTGAAGCTCTGTATCCCTTTGAATAGAAACCTGACTTTGTTTCTAAGTAAAAATTGAAAAAATGCTTTACTCCATATAATACCTAGGATTTATGCACCCCCTCCGCTGCCTTTTTTGTTTTCATGAATAATAATTTTTGAAGCCATAAAGATCCCTTTTATGAAATTTCTAGCTTCCTTATCCCTGTACTACTTTTCAAGAGTTAGGATCTCTTTAACGGGGGCAAGGGAATTGCATTTACTGGGTTCTCCAATGTATAAAGTATTTAAGACATGCAAAATTTTTTCACTAGAAAAGTAGCTATCTACATTCTCCTGTCTTAAATGCTTTAAGTCTTTTGTGGATTATGTTTAACATTACTTATTGGTTATGTGCTTTTACCTGTTTTTGGAGCCACAAGAGTAAATTTTTTTTCTGATCAACTACCATATTTTTGCAAATAACGCGCCCACATAAATAACACACCCACACATATAATGCAGATAGCACACCTAGGAAAATAATGTGTGAGGGGGTTGCACAGTCAGCAAAAGCATGTAACGAGCATGTTATTTGCATAAAACGTAGTATACTCTCCTTCCTGATTTCCCCCTCAAAAGCAAGTGGATAGATTTATGAGATTGGGCTAATAGCATGGTCTGTAATCACAGGGGGGAAAAGCCACAGGAATATTGATTCTGTAACCTTGATTTTAGTCACACCACATGCTAATGAACTAACTTGCTAAATAAGAGAGTTTATAAATTATTTCGTAAATGATGATGCTAGCTGTAATAAGAATGCCATTTATGAGAAATTACAATCTTTTCTAGTTCATCTCTTCCCACAAGATTTTAGCGAAGAGTATAATATACTCTTGGAAATTTTGGAATTGTTTATTCTGTATAAATGACAAAATTTATATGCCTTATACTGACGGAAACTCAACTGTATTGGTCAATAGTTTGGCATACAGTGTTGGTCATCTATAGTCTAATAATTAAAAGTCACCAAAATCTTTATTTAATGATTTATAATGGAATTTGAGAGTGATATAATGAATCTTCCTTTAGATATGAAAATTCAGTTGGGGCAGTTGACTATTTTTTAAAAAATACCTAATATACATTAGAATTTATATTTAAAATTTTGCTTTTATCCTCATCACAGTGTTAACAAATTTATTTCCAACACTCAGGAAGGACATACAAGCACAGTACAGACTCTCCTATCCTTGGGTGCTGACATCAACTCTAAAGATGAAAGAAATCGATCAGGTGAGACTTATCTTTCCATATGCCTTGAAAATTATTAGTAAATTAAATGTAAACAATTAATGGACTTTTATATTTAAAAAATTGATTTTAATATTATTCTTCTAGCAGTTCAGCAACTTTTCCTTAAAATAATATTCTTTCTGGAATTTAACATTTTCCAAAGCTATGGAACTATTGCTATTACCACAACAATAATGATGACTATTTCTCATTACTCCTACTGTTCTTTCTGTTTTTATTATTATTTTATACCACAACAATATATGTAAAATAGAAGCATTTTCTATCTTAATTCATGATAGCGCAAGCTATCTGGGTATTGTATAGATTCATCATATGTTGTCTCTCTTTGGAATAAATTTAGGAACTATAATCAGTGTAATTTTTTTTAATTTAGGACTCAGAAAGATATTTTAGAACTAATTCTTTAGACTTAGACTTTAGAATAAAACCTCTAATTAACATTCTGTGAGCCAGTGGCCATCTTGCGAGGGTTTTATATGGTCTTTATGGTGCTTCAAAGACCCACAGATAACTAATTACTCACTCCAGAGCTGGAAAGGATGGCTGCTAAGTCCAGGGAGGGACACAAGACCTTATCCTAGAGACTGGGTGGTAGAACCAGGAATATTCTCAGCACACCAGAAACCTTCGGCACTAATTTCTACAACCAGATTGAGAAAACTTGCTGCAGTTTTTTTTATTATTACATCATTCTTATTTACGGTGATCATATTTTTACTCACAAGAGAATTCACAAAACTTCGAGAAAGTTTTCTGTGCCATTTAAAGTGTGTTTTGTACAGAACTGAGCGTGAGGAAAACCAATCTCATATTTCCCATTAACTTGCTGTGTTGTTTTAAACAAGTTTCTTAAAGTCTCTCTAACTGGTTTCATTATCTTTACAAATATTCTCAACCCAATCAGGTTAAAAAGAAAAATAGTATTTTGATCTAGGATAGGCAAAATCATAGGGATGTAGTATGGAAATACAAAATCTGTAGAATTGAAAGAACCAGTATTTTTATAAGGAACAATCTAATCACAAGGTCCATACTGCATGAGGGATCCTGTACTAAGTTCCTGTGATTTTTGTCTTCTCTCAGCCCTGCATCTGGCCTGTGCTGGTCAGCACTTGCCTTGCACTGTGTTTCTCCTGCAGTCGGGACTGAAGGATTCCCCAGACATAACGGGCACCTTGGCTCAGCAGCTCACAAGGAGAGCAGACATCCTGCAGTGCTTTGACCAAACAGTAATGACATAAGAATGTTTCTAAAAGAAGGCAATAAACTGCATGGTGATTTACATCCTGCTTCCTAAATATCCAGTGTTTTCTATTTCCTCCTTCCACCTTCCTTCCTCCTGCACTCTCCTCTCCAGTTGAGCATTTCCCAGATTAGTTGAGTGCATCATGTAAGCACTGGGGGTCAGGAGACTAGATTCCTAGCGATATGGCTGACACATCGTGAAATCCTGAGCATAATCATCATCTTTCCATAATCTGTATTTCACAATTTTTACACTTAAGGTAAAAATAGATACCATTTATGAAATCAGTCTCTGGAATCCTTAGAGAAACATGTAACATGAGCATAATATAGTATACATACTTTTCTATGTGTATGAGATGTTTTACAATGAATACTATACGGTAGGGCAATGATAATCATATTAAAAATATGACAAGTTACTTAACACAAGCTATTAAATTGGTAGTTTTAATTTCTTCTCTCCTAGGCTTTTTCTTGACCATTACATGGTTTAACTTTCATCTCACAGCCAGGAAGGAAATGTTTATAATCTGTTTACACAAATAAGGAATTAATGAAAAATTTTTTTATATTCTAAGCACTGCTACTTAAGCTATAAAGTTTTAATCATTCTGTATTGACTCCCTTCAGGTAATGAATACACCTGGAAAATGCAACTAAGATACTGCCAAAACTTTTCCGTTACCTAAGTTGCCCATAGGTTACATTTCCTGTCCCATCTCATCCTCCTATTGGAGCCTATGATTGCTAAGGAATGAAACATTTGATATTACAACTTTTAAAAAATTTGTAGCAACTTAGATTAAACGTGGAATGAATCCTTGGGCATTTGGATTCTTTTTCTGTTTCATTTCTTTCTCTCTCTCTCCCCCTCTTTCTCTCTCTCTTTCTTTCTTTTTCTCTCTCTCTTTCATTCTTTCATAGTTTTTTCTGAGTTTTAAAGCATAATTATTAGTCCAAATAAGTCTTTTAAAAAATCTTATTCTCAGTGTTGTGCTAGGCTTGGTAAATAGCAACAATTATCAGTTCTTCTTAATGATTCCCACATGGCACTGAGCTGATTCCTATCCCTAACAACCAAGTAAATGTTCTAGTAGAAACACAACTTGATTATACAATCCTGTCTTGTGAACTTTATATCACACACTGTCTTTCTACCTCTGCACTGATTTGAGATGTAATTACCATTTTCCTGGTGATTCAAAGACATCTTTGTGTCAGTGTCCTTTGGGTCTGAAGATGATCCTGTTAACGTGGATATCCATATGTGCAAGTAGGACAGAAAGATTGATGTGATGCTGACATCTTTTCCCCTCCGCAGACACGCAAAGCAGCTTTTTCTTTACAACTATTGTGTGCAAGGTCGGTTCACATTTGTAGCTTTGCTTCTACCCTTTCAAACTGGCTAGTGATTATAGCATATCAATTACACTTTTGTTTCCAGTAGTTCTAGATTTGTTGTAGCCCTGTAGTATAAACCTTGGTATTAGATGCTGCTGCTGAACTATCAAGAAGCCAGAGATGGCAATGATGATGATAATAACATTAATTGTGGCAAAGATAGTAGTAATAATATAATATATAGTTATATTAGTGATAAATTAAATATAAGTATATTTATATATAAATATTAAATATATAAATAAACAGAATATAATTAATATTAATTATAGTCATGATTTCATTTTAATAATAATGTATTAATGCTAATGGAAATTACAATAGTATTATTCCTTCACTTTTTAATTACAGTTACTTTCCTCAATTCCTTTTGGTCTTTACTTAAAAGTCACCTTCTTGGTGAGGCCTTCCCAGGCTACTCTATCTAAAATTTCCTTCCCTCCAACATTTTATATCTCCCTTCCCTAGTTTATTTTTTATCCTTAGGATTTACCACTATCAGATATACTATATTTTTTTTATTTGTTTTGTTTCTCCAATAGAATATAAGTTCTTGGGCAAAACTTTAGTCTCCTTTATTCACTACTAAGGAGCCCTGGTGGCGCAGTTGCTAAGTGCTTAGCTGCTCACTGAAAGGTCAGCCATTCAAATCTACCAGCTGCCACGCAGGAGAAAGATGTGGCACTCAGCTTTTGTAAAGATTTACAGCCTTGGAAACCCTATGGGGCAATTCTACTCTGTTGTGTAGGCTCGCTGTGAGTTGGAATCAACTCAGTGGCAATGGGTTTGGCTGGTTTGGTTTATTCACATAGTGGTTCAGCATTAGGCTGCTAACGAAAATGTTGGCAGTTCGAATCCACCAGCTGCTTCTTGGAAAAACAGTGGGGCAGTTCTACTCTGTCCTACAGGGTCGCTGTAAGTCGGAATCGACTCAATGGGAACAGGTTTGGTTTTATTTTTTTAATATCTATAGGGCCTAGAACTGTGCCTGGCACATAGTAAGTTTTAAATAATTATATGGCCAATGAAAGAATGATAATAATTTATGTTTACTGAGCACTTACTATATGCTAGCTACTGTGTTATTCCCAACAGGGGTTAGGACTCCAACACATGTTTTGGGGGACACAATTCAATCCATAACACACAATATTTATCCAACCCCCTAAGTTAGAAACCTGGGAGTCATTGATGTCTCCGTTAGCTCTAGTCAGTTCCATCTATTAGCTAGCCCTCTAATCTATCTATTCCACTCCATTCTACTGTGGTTCCCTGGTTCATGCCCTCGTAGTCTCATCCCAGACCAATACCACAATAGCCTACTAACTATTCCTCATGCTTCTAGTCTTGTCCTCCTCAAACCCATCCTCCACATAGCTGCCAGAGAACTCTGACCAAAGACATTGATTGCTGATGGTGGTTTAATGTGTCTCTCCTCCCAGAGAACATACTAACACTTTAACAAGGTCTTCCAACACATTAACCAAGACCCACCTCCATGGGGGCTTTTGGCTGGTCCTGAAAGCACATCTGATCCCTGGTGAATGTGTGTTATTGATTAGAGTCGAAATCACTGAAAAGAGATACAGTTGCAACTGGTAAGAATTGCAATCATTCAGAAATACCTAGGAGCTAGCATATATTGCCAAAAAGAATTCTAAGAGAAAGTATTTACATGGCAAAATGGGAAAAGGATTACAAAATGGAAAATAAACTACAAAACCGAGACTGAAGAGAAGTGAAAACTACATGAAAGGAGCTCAGGTAATGAAAGAAGTGCAAGCACTGAATTTAATTTAACCTGTGACGTTACTAGGATTTACCAGCAGATGGCAGACCAGAAAATGTTCCTTTTATCCCCCCTAGATTTTTTTTAAAGGCTCATTGTAAAATATGGAAAATGCAGGATATTTCCCATAATTCCTCCACCCAGAAATAACCATTTATTTCCTCTGTCTTTTTAAATGCATATAGTTAAGATGATGCTGTATATGCAATTGTTTTCCTTACTTTATATACAATCATATCCTAATGCTCTTAAAAAAGTTTGTGCACATTGTTTTGTTTTGTTTTTATTTTATCGTGCTTTAGGTGAAAATTTACAGCAGATTAGTTTCTCATTCAACAACTTATACACAAATTGTTTTGTGACATTGGTTGCAATACCCACGATGTGTCAACACTCTCACCTTCCCCACCCTGGGTTCCCCGTTTCCATTTGTCCATTTTTCCTGTCCCTTCCTGCTTTCTCATGGTTGGTTTTGGGCAGGTGTTGCCCATGTGGGCTCGTATATGTGATTGAACTAATAAGCACATTTCTCATGTGTGTTATTGTTTTATACCAAAAAAAAAAAAAAAAACCCATTGCCATCAAGTCAATTCCAACTCATAGCAACCCTATCGGACAGAGTAGAACTGCACCATGCGGTTCCCAGGGAGCAGCTGGTAGGGTCGAACTGCCTGCCGACCTTTTGGTTAGCAGTTGAGTTCTTAACCACTGCACTGTCTGACCTGTCTAATCTTTAGCTGAAGGGTGAACTTCGGGAGTGGCTTCAGTTCCGAGTTAAAAGGGTGTATGGGGGCCATAGTCTCAGAGGTTTGGACTTTGTTTTTAATGCATCATATAATTGTTCATATTTATTCCTTCATGTGGCCATTTTGGAATTTTTTTAAGATAAGATATAGACTAGATTTTGGAAAATGATATGGTGCTTACTTAAAAAGCTAGAAATAGAAATACCGTATGATCCAGCAATCCCACTCCTAGGAATATATCCTAGAGAAATAAGAGCCATCACACAAATAGACATATGCACACCCATGTTCATTGCAGCGTTGTTCATAATAGCAAAAAGATGGAAACAACTTAGGTACTCATCAACAGATGAGTGGATAAACTACGGTACATGCACACAATGGAATACTACACAATGATAAAGAACAATGATGAATCTGCAGAGCATCTCACAACATGGATGAATCTGGAGGGCACTGTGCTGAGTGAAATAAGTCAATCACGAAAGGACAAATGTATGTGACCACTACTATAAAAACTCATGAAAAGGTTTACACACAAAAAGAAACAATCTTTGATGGTTATGAGGGAAGGAAGGAGTGGGAGGGAAAAACACTAAAAAGACAATAGATATGTGGTAGCTTTGGTGAAGGGTAAGACAATACGCAATACCGGAGAAGCCAGCACAACTTGTCCAAGGCAAGGTCATGGAAGCTCCATAGACACATCCAAACTCCCTGAGGGATCAAATTACTGGGCTGAGGGCTGTGGGGACCATGATCTCAGGGAACATCTAGCTCAAATGGCATAACACAGCTTCTAAAGAAATGTTCTACATTCTACTTTAGTGAGTAGCGTCTGGGGTCTTAAAAGCTTGTGAGCAGCCATCTAAGATACTTCACTGGTCTCACCCCATCTGGAACAAGGGAGAATGAACAAAACCAAAGACACAAGGGAAAGGTTAGTTCAAAGGACTAATGGACCACAACTACCACAGCCTCCACCCGACTAAGTCCAGCAAAACTAGATTGTGTCTGGCTACCACCAACAACTGCTCTGACAGGGATCACAGTAGAGTGTCCTGGACAGAGCCAGAGAAAAAAATGTAGAACAAAATTCTAACTCACACACACACACACACACACATACACACACACACACACACACACACACACAAAGACTAGACTTAACTGGTCTGACAGAGACTGGAGAAAACTTGAGAGTATGGTCCCTGGGCACACCTTTAGCTCAGTAATAAAGTCACTCCTGAGGTTCACCCTTCAGCCAAAGATTAGATAGGTCCATAAAACAAAATGAGACTAAATGGGCACACCAGCCCCGGGAAAACGATGAGAAGGCAGGAGGGGACAGGAAAGCTGGTAATGGGGAACCCAAGGTCGAGAAGGGGAGAATGTTGACAGGTTGTGGGGTTGGCAACCAATGTCCCAAAACAATATGTGTATTAATTGTTTAATGGGAACGTAGTTTGGTATGTAAACCTTCATCTAAAGTACAATTTGAAAAATTTTTAAAAAAAAGATACAGACTAGATAATCAATAAACCCATTGCCATCGAATCAATTCCAACTCATAGCGACTCGATAGGACAGAGTAGAACTGCCCTATAGAGTTTCCAAGGAGCACCTGGTGCATTCAAACTGCCAACCTTTTGGTTAGCAGCCATAGCACTTAACCACTACACCACCAGGGTTTCTGGATAATCAGTAAAGCTTTGTCAAAATCTGCTGAAAACAAGGACAAGGGGATTACCAGAAGATCAGGGGCTAAGTGGGTAGCTGGTAGACAGTAGATACAGCAAGCCTGTACTCTTTAGGATAGGTTGAGTGGTGAAAAAAAGGAAAGAATAGGATGATAGTTGGATGGGATGATAGATTTTTTTTTAGAGAGGGTGAAACCTTAGCATGTTTATAGAGAAAGAGCAGGATACAATGGTGGGGAAGAAGTTGAAGCAGTAAGAAAGTGAAGAGCTCATTGATAAAGCAAGGTCCTAGAGGAGGTCAAGGGAAATGGGATCAAAAGCCCTTGGGGAATAGAAGGGAAATCCTCAATATGGTAAAGAGCACTTATGAAAAACTCACAGCTAACATACTCAATGGAGAAACACGAAGAGCTTTCCCCTTAAGATTTAAAAAAAGACAAGGATACCCACTCTCATCACTGCTATTCAATATTATACTGGAAGTTCTAATCAGAGACATTAGGTGAGAAAAAGAAATTAATAGAATCCACTTAGGGAAGAAAGAAGTAAAACTATCCCTATTCACAGATGACATGATCGTCTATATAGAAAATTCCAAAGAATCCACAAGAAAGCTACTACAGCTAATAAATGAATTCGGCGAAGTTGCAGGGCACAAGGTCAAACAAAAATCAATTGGATTTTTATATACCAGCAATGAATAATCTGAAACGAAAATTAAGAAAACAATTATATTTATGATAGCATCTAAAGGAATAAAATTTTTAGGAATAAATTTAACCAGGGAAGTGAAAGACCTGTACAATGAAAACAAAAACACTGTTGAAAAAAATTGAAGACCTAAATAAATGGAAAAACATCTGTGTTCATGGATTTGAAGACTTAATATTGTTAAAATGCCAATACTATCCAAAGCGATCTATAGATTAAATGCAATCCTGATCAAAATACCAACAGCCTTCTTTACAGAAATGGAAAAACCAATTCCCAATTTTATGTGGAATGGCAAGAGGCCCTGAATAGCTAAAGCAATTCTGAAGAAAAAGGAAGACTCTCACTTCCTGATTTCAAAACATACTACATAGCTAGTAATCAGAACAGCCGGGTACTGGTATGATGTTACACACACAGACCAATGGAGTAGAATTGAGAGTCCAGAAATAAACCCATACATCTATGGTCAACTGACTTTTTTTTAGAGCGTTACCTTTTTTTTGGGGTGGGGGATTGATTATTTTATTGTTATACTTTAAGTGAAAGTTTACAATTCTAGTCTCTCATACAAAAATTAATGCATACATTGTTATATGACCCTAATTGCTCTCCCTATACTGTGACAGCACACTCCTCCTTTCCACCCTTGATTTCCCATGTCCATTCAACCAGCTCCTGACCCTCTCTGCCTTCTCATCTCACCTCCGGACAGGAGCTGCCCATTTAGTCTCATGTATCTACTTGAGCTAAGAAGCACACTCTTCACGAGTATCATCTTCTGTCCCACAGTCCCGTCTAATCTTTGTCTGAAGAGTTGGCCTCGGGAATGGTTTCAGTTCTGGGTTGACAGAGAGTCCAGGGGCCTTGCTTTCTGGGGTTCCTCCAGTCTAGGTCATACCATTAAGTCTGGTCTTTTTACTAAAATTTGAGTTCTGCACCCCACTTTTCTCCTGCTCCATCAGGGACTCTCTGTTGTGTTCCCTGTTAGGGCAGTCATTGGTGGTAGCTGGGCACCATCTAGTTCTTCTGGTCTCAGGCTGATGCAGTCTGTGGTTTATGTGGCCCTTTCTGTCTCTTGGGCTAATACTTTTCTTGTGTCTTTGGTGTTCTTCATTCTCCTTTACTCCAGGTGGTTGGGACCAATTGATCAATCTTAGATGGCCACTCGCTAGCTTTTAAGACCCTAGATGCCACTCACCAAAGTAGGATGCAGAACATTTTCTTAATAAACTTTGTTATGCCAATTGACCTAGGTGTCCCCTGAAAGCATGGTCCCCAGACGCCCACACCTACTACTCTGTGCCTCAAAGTGTTTGGTTGTATTCAGGAAACTTCTTAGCTTTGATTTAGTCCAGTTGTGCTGACTTCCGCTGTAGTGTGTGTTGTCCTTCCCTTCACCTAAGATAATTCTTGTCTACTATCTAGTTAGTGAATAACCAGCTGTCTCCCTCCCCGCCCTTGTAACCATCAAAGAATGTTTTCTTCTGTTGGTCAACTGACTTTTGACAAGGGTGCTAAGACCATTCAGTGGGGAAGAAAGAGTCTCTTCAATAATCAGTGCTGGGTAAATTGGATTTCCACACGCAGAAGAATGATCCAGGATCCAACCCTCACACCATACACAAAAACTAATTCAAAATGGACTGAGGACCTAAATGTCAAAACTAAAACCATAAAATTCATAGAAGGGGTGTGGTTGTCAGGCCTAACTTTTAATGATGGATTATCTGATAACAGAAACACAAACAGTAAAAGACAAAATAGATAAATGGGACCTCATAAAAATTAACTACTTTTGTTTGTCAAATAATTTTATTTAAAAAGTGAAAAGATAACCTACGGACTGGGAAAAAAAATTTCTGGAACTATATATCTGATAACGGTCTACTATCCAAAACATATATGAAATTTCTACAACCTAACAACAAAAAGATGAAAAACCCAATAAAAAAATGGACAAAAGAATACACATTTTACTAAAGAGGGTATTCAAATGGCCAACAAACACATGAAAAGATGCTCAAAGTATTTAGCCATCAGAGAGATGTAAATCAAAACCACAATGAGATACCACTTCACTCCCACTAGAATGGTTAAGATTTTAAAAAGCGGGAAGGGGTGACAAATGTTGGCGAGAATATAGGGAAATAGGAACCGTTCTCCATTGCTGATGGGCATGCAAAATGGTACAGCCATTGTGGAAAATAGTTTGGCAGTTCCTCAAAAAATTAAACATAGTACTGCCATATAACCCTGCAATTTCACTGAAAGCAGTGACGAAAACAGATGTGCACCAATGTTCATTGCAGCACTATTCACAATAGCCAAAGGGTGGAAACAACAGAAATGTCCATTAACGGATGACTGGATAAACAAAATGTGGTCCATACATACAATGGAATACCACTCAGCCATAAAGAGAAATGAACTCCTGATACATACTATAACATGGATGAACCTTGAAAACATTATGCTGAGTAAAATAAGTTGATCACAAAGGACAAATACAATCCATTTATATGAAATGACAAGAATAGATAAATGTATGGAGACCAAAGTTTCTCAGTGGTTACCAGGGGTGGGTGGGGAGGGGAAGGGAGGAGCCATTGTCTGGGAAGCAGTGAGTATCTGTTTACAATGATAGGAAATTTGGCATCGATTTAGGGTAATGGATATACAGCATGATTAACGTAATTGATATCACTAAGATGTACACCTGAAAAATGTTGAACTGGCAAATATTGTATTATATATGTTTTTGCAACAATAAAAAGAAAAGGAGAAAAGGTTCAAAACAAAAAGGAAAAAAAACTATAAGTGAAGATAAGGAGAAAGTTTGAGGTGGAACACATACCCGTATCTCGTTTAACATCAATATCTTGGAGGGTGTAGAGTTAGTGGAATATATATATTTTCTACAATAATGAATAATAATAATGTAAACTTATATTTGATAGTCTTTATACTTTTTAAAATTGCTTCGATAAGCCAGAAAGAAAAAAAAAAACCAAACCCGTTGTCTTCAAGTCGATTCCAACACATAGCAACCCTATAGGACAGAGTAGAACTGCCCCACAGAGTTTCCAAGGAATGCCTGGTGGATTTGAACAGCCAAACATTTCTGTTAGTAGCTGTAGCACTTAATCACTACACCACCAGGGTTTCCAAGCCAAAAAGGGTGTGGAAGAAATCAAGATCCAATTAGAAAGAGTGGTGTGATTGTTGTTGAGAGTAAAAACCTTCACACAAGAGGTCAATGTGCAAGGAGAGAACCAGTTAGGAGAGAGGGCTGGCCTCTGCCCTTCACTGTGATAGTATGGATTTGTTTGGAACATCGGATTAAGGCCTATCACAAAGCATTTGCAGAATCTTAACTCCTCTCACCATCCCTGAGAAAGGTAATTGACTTTGTAATGAGGACAGGCCTAGGCATTCCTGAGACCAAAGAAAAACCAAACCCATTAGGACAGAGTAGAACTGCCCCATAGGATTTTGGAGGAGCTGCTGGTGGACTCAAACTCTTGTTTAGCAGCCATAGCTCTTAACCACTGCACTACCAAGGCTCCATTCCTGAGACAAGCACTAGGAAATAATTGCATTTATCAGCTATCCATGTTCGCCCACTGTGCAGTTTCTGGCCCAAACACATCAGCCTAAGCATATAGGCATTTTAACCAACATAATGCCTTCCCCAGCCTCATGGTGTAAGCTAAATCTTTTTTTTCCTTCTTCCAAGGCTCCAAAAGGTTCTGAGCATACTCAAGAGTGAGTGGCATATTAGGGGCTTTTGAAACAAAGTAAAACAAAAGATAATTAACTCTTGTACAGGGTTTTACCGTTTCAAATATTCTCAGAGAGTGGAGGAGAGGCAGCATAGTTTAGTTTCCAGAGTCAGACTTCTGGATTCAAATCCCAGCTTTTTCACTTACCAGCTGTGTGACCTTGGGAAATTTACTCCTACCTCTCTGAGCCTCAGCTTCCTTACCTCTAAAATGAAAATAACGATACCTATCGAAAAGAGTTCCTATCACAAGGATTAAATGAAATAATCCAAGTTGGTTCATCCAACAAATATTTATGAGTGCCTACTATGTGCCAGGCATTGAGGATTTGGCACTGAACAACCTAGACAAAAATTTTTGACTCATAGTTGGAGAGACAGTAAATTAAAACTAAGTTAAACGCATAATGTATTAAATGGTGACAAGTGCTATGAAGAAAAATAAAGCAGGGAAGGGGAATGGGAAGTGCCAAGGGCTGGGTGGGGGTGAATTTGTCAGGAAAGCCCTCACTAATAAAGTGGCTTTTGAGCAAAGAAATCAGATGTGACAGCAAGCCATGTGGCTCTCTGAGACAGCATTCCAGGCAAAGTGAATAGTAATTGCACAAGTCCTGAGGAGGCTGCGTGTCTCCCATGTTAGAGAAGGAAAAGGAAGCCAGTGTGGCTAAAAATCAGTAAGCAAGAAGGAGAGTGGTAGGACATGAGGTCAGAAAGGTGAGGGGGGTGGTGGGGAGAAGCAGATCATATAGACCCTTCTAGGCCTTTTTACTCTGGGTAAGACATTCAGGGGTGGGTTAATCAGTAAGCACGGTATGCACCAGTTGCACTGAGCAGGGTTTAATTATATTTACTTACTAATCCGTGGTGAACAATGACACATGGCATCTTTGACGTGGTGGGGATCAGGTGAAATTGTGCACCGCAGATTGGTGGGAAGGCAAAACTGGGCCCGTGCATGCCTTGCTTATTGGGTAATCCGGCCCTGGGTGAGATGGAGGAAGCCATGTGAGGGTTTTGATCAGAGTGATTAAATCTGACCTTTTTTTTTTTTTTAACAGGATCATTCTGAATGTTGGGTGGAAGAAAAGAACCTGACTAGGAGGCTATTGCAATAATCTATGCTAAACATGATGGTAACTTGGACCAGAGAGGAGGGGTAAGAAGTTTTATGATATGTTTTGAAAATAAAGTCAACAGTATTTGCTGATGAGCTGAATGTGGGATGTGAGAGAAATAGTAAAGGTCGTCTTTGGGCTTAAGCGAATGGAAGGAAAGAATTGCCGTTTATGGAGTCAAGAAAGACTAAGAGTGGAGCAAGTTGGGGAGGAAGATCAGGAGTTTGGGTTTGGATGTTTGTTGAGTGTGAATTGCCCAACCAAGAGTAGGAGTCCAGCAGACAGTAGGATTTCAGGTAGTCTGGAATTCAGGTGAGAGTTCTGGGCTGGAGATGGCAATTTCAAGAGTCAGCAGTGCACAGATGGTATGGAAAGCCATTAGTTTGGATGAGATCACAAGGGGATGAGAAAAGAGACTCAAGAACTGAGCCCTGGGCACTCCAACATTTAGAGGTCCAGAAGATGAGCAAAAAGCCAGCAAAGAGACTTAAGGAAGTAGCAGAGAGAGAGGGAGGAGAATATAGTGGCCTGGAAAAAGTATTTCAAGGAGAGGAAGTGATCAGCTGGGTCAAATGCTACAGACAGGTTGAGTGAGACGAGGGTTGAGAATGGGGTGCTGATTTAACAATATAGAGGTCATTGGGGACCTGGATAAGGGGGGTTTCGGTGAAGTGGTGGGACAAAACTCTGATCTGAGTAGGTTCAAGAGAGAGAATGGAAAGACAGGGAACTGAATCAACAAGCTCAGTCAACTTTTTGAGGAATTTTGCAGTAAAAGCATAAAAATAAAGCAATAGTTAGAGAAGGATGTGAATCAATGCTTGTTTTAAAGGGAGCAGATTTTAACAGAGCAGTTTACAGTTTGTATGCTGAGAGAATGATCCAACAGAGGGAGCAAATGATGAGGAGAGGGAGGGAACCATTGTTTTGGGTGCTGTCCCAGAGTAGAAAGAGAGAATAGAAACAAGTGCAAACCAAAAAACCAAACCCATTGCCACCAAGTCAATTCCAACTCATAGTGACCCCACACGATGGAGTAGAACTGCCCCATAGGGTTTCCAAGGCTGTATATATATATTTTTTTTCACAGGGTGTCTGGGTGCCATGCTCTCGGGGTTTCTCTAGTCTCTGTCAGGCCAGTGAGTCTGGTCTTTTCTTTTCTTTTTATTTTTAGAGGAAGAACTACAGAGTAAATCCTTGGTTTTTATTCTTTTTTTTTTTTTTTTTTTGTACTTCTGGTGAAGGTTTACAGAACAAACAGCTTCTCATTAAACAGTAGTACACATATTGTTTTATGACATTGGTTAACAACCCCACGACATGTCAACCCTCTCCCTTCTCGACCTTTTTTTCTAAGTCTGGTCTTTTTTTGTGAGTTAGAATTTTGTTCTACATTTTTCTCCAGCTCTGTCCGGGACCTTCTCTTGTGATCCCAGTCAGAGCAATCAGTGGTGGTAGCCGAGCACCATCTAGTTGTACTGGACTCAGTCTGGTGGAGGGCGTGGTAGTTGTGATCCTTTAGTCCTTTGGACTAATCTTTTCCTTGTATCTTGTTTTCTTCTCCCTTGCTCCCGAAGGGGTGAGACCAGTGGAGTATCTTAGATGGCTGCTCACCAAGGTAGAATGTAGAACATTGTCTTCATAAACTGTTATGCCAATTGAACTAGATGTTCCCCGAGACCATGGTTCCCACAGCCCTCCACCCAGCAATTCTGTCCCTCAGGAAGTTTGGATGTGTCTATGGAGCTTCATGACCTTGCCCAAGGCTGTAAATCTTTACGGAAGCAGACTGACACATCCTTCTCCCACAGAGTGGCTGGTGGCTTTGAACTGCCAACCTTTCAGTTAGCAGCCAAGTTGCTTAACCACTGCCCCACCAGTGCTCCTTTAGAATCTATCACAGGGCTTCTTAAATTTAAACAAATCACCTAGAGCCTTGTTAAAATGCAAATTATTATTTAGAGGTCCTGAGGTTCTACATTTTTCAACAAATTCCCAGGGGATGTTGTTGCTGCTCGTCCACAGATCGCACTTTTGAGTAGCAACTATTGCAAAAGGGGAACAGTTAATCTTAGAGCAGGGACAATTCCTCCAAGGTATCAGGAAGAAAAGCAGAATACAAGAGCACAGTAGAGGGAACTGGGGAGATGTGGTGGGAGAAACAGCTTGTCTTTTGGTTGCTTCAGTTTTCTCAGTGAAATGAAAAGAAAGTTGGCAATCAGCTGAGAGTGAGGACAAGGTGTTAGAGGTGTGAGGAGGGAAAGATATGAAATGGTCAATTAGGAAAGCAAAACAGTGAGTAGACTACATTGTTGTTAGTTGCCATCAAGTCAGTTTCTACTCATGGTGATTCCATGTGTACAGAGTAGAAATGCTCCATAGGGTTTTCAAGGCTGTGACGTTTCAGAAGCAGATCACCAGACCTGTCTTCTGGGGTGCCCCTGGGTGTGTTCAAACCGCCAACCATTCAGTTAATAGTCGCTTAACTGTTTGTGCCACTAGTGGATTGGGTCCAAAAAAAAAAAAAAAGCACCAAACCTTTGCTGTCAAGTCGATTCCAACTCGTAGTGACCCACGGAAGGGCTGCTGGATCCAAACTGCCAACTTTTGGTTAGGCGCCAACCTCTTATCCACTGCACCACCAGCGATCCTGTGGATTGGGTAGTGGTTCTCAAACATTAAGGTTCATTAGATTTACCTGGAAGGCTTGTTAAAATACAGGTTGCTAGGCAGCTCCAGAGTTTCTGATACAGTAGGTCTGGAGTGGAGTGTGGAAATTTGCATTTCTAACAAATTCCCAGATAATGCTGACGGATTCTGCTAGTATGAAGCCCACATTTTGAAAACCAGAGGAATGTGGTAGGGTACTAGGCAGCACAAGAGGTTAGTCATCCTATCTTGCCCTACAGCCCTGTTCAGGTGCTCGGATGTAAGTACAGAGTAGATGGAGAGTTCAATTTTATCAAGATAAGGGCTTTGCCAGGCAAGTAGAGCAAAAGGATTATTTAACACCATATCTAGTACGTGGTATATCCTCAAAATACATAAATTATTGTTATCTAGCACCAGCCCACCCTTAAAATCCTACCTCCCAACAAATGTACTGTAATCCTCCTATCTCTGACTGTACAATATAGTAGTTAGGAGCCCAGGCTCCGGGGCCTGGCAGCTATATGACCTTAGGTTGTAAAATGAGATAATATTAACACCTAATTCATAGAGCCATTGGGAACTTTAAATAAGTCAATGCATCTAAACTAAGCACAGTGTATGGCACATAGTAAACACTCAATAAATATCAGTGATCCTCGAAGAATAGAAAGCATTTAATAAAAATTAGCTCTTGGCATAAGCTCTGTTCATCAAAGCCCAGCAAAGTCTTCCAGATTCACAATACAAATTCATCTTTCCTCCCTTGTCCTCATTTGCACTTTGTAGCACTTATCAGCATGACTTGCCTTATGTTAGAGCTATTTATACATGTTTGTCAAGTCCACTAAATTGTACAGCCCTGGAGAGCAGTGACTATTTCTTACTCATCTTAAAAATCCCAGGAGCACTGTGTACAGTACCTGGCACACAGGGGCCTGACTACGGAAAATAGCACCTATGGCAATTAGTTTTAAATTGCTGAATGATCTCTCACAGCTGGCGTTGGAAACGGCAATGGCCAACTGAAAAAGCTCATTAGTCACCCTCCTCAAGCATTGCCCAGGGCATGCGCCCTATCTGCCATACCTTAGTTATGCCTCTGCTCGCACATAATATGCCCTCAAGGAATTATTTATGGATTTGAAGCAAGGTAAAATATCATTTAACATTCATGTAATACTTGCTCATAGTGAGAAATAATTCAAATGGTACAAACAGAAATCTCCTCCGCACAGCTTTTTATTTCTCCTCACCTGCAGGTAATCACCGTTAGTGGTCTTTCCAAACATTTTATACATATATATACATACAAATATATATTCATCTGTATATATATAAATACATATAGATATCTTTTTAATTCCAAATAGGATCATATACTACATAAACTATTGGAACTTTTTTAACAGTGCATCTTGGACATTGTTTCTCATTAGTTCTCATAAATCTACCTCATTCTTAACACTGCATTGTTTAGATGTACCATAATTTGTCTAAACTGTTGCCTATTTATGAACTTTTAGGATGCTCCTAGGTTTTTAAAATTTATTATTATGAACAGTGATTCAACAAACATGTATCTTTGTGTTCTTCTGTGACAAATTGGAAGAGAAATTCCTAGAAGTAGATCAAAGGATACATGCATTTTTTATGTTGCTAACTGTACCAGTTACAGTTCAATTAGCAGAGAACAGAATACATTCCAGACAGTTTAAGAGGAAAGAGATTTATTACAGAGTATTGGATGATATGCAAAATTGTTAGGAAGACTCAAGAAACAGATCTAGGTTGAACTTTCAGGAATCTCTTCAAGAGCCATACTGCAGACCTGGGTCTCACAAAGAACTGCTGTCTTTACAGTCGGGAAAACCCTTGCCAAATTGGACAACTGCTGCCTCAGCTTCCAATTCCAGAAGCATGCTGTCTTTGCTGTAGTTAGGAAGCCTCCATAGTAAAAAATCAATCACTTTCCTGTTAGTGTTTGCCAGCAGAAGCAACAGAAATATGGTTTCCTCTTCTGCCTTCCAATATTCAAGCAATTAGCAAAATCCAAATCACATCCAGAAACCTAGCTATAAGGGAGTCCAGGAAATGGAGTTTAGAATTTCCCTGCTTCTGCATATAGGAAATCACATAAAAAGAAAGTTGGAATCTATCTTGTGCATCTACCACACTCAATATTTCCGAAATACCTTCCAAAATCTACCATGTATGAAAGTTCTTGTTTCCTCCACATGATCACTGAAGCTGAGTATTATCACACTTACAATTTCTACCAGCCTGATCTAATTTCTTATTATTTTAACTTTGAATTTTTAAAATTATGAATCAGATTGAAGATCTTTAGATTTGTGCATTGGCCATTTACATTCCCTTTTTCTATTTTTATCTGTATTAGATGAGTGCAGATAAAAGTAACAATCCACCCCAAAACTCAGTGGTTTAAAACAACAACTGTTTGTCGTTTCTCACTAGTCTACAGGTCATCTGGGCAGTTTTGCTGATCAGGGTTGGACTCAGCTGATCTCAGCTGTGCTCAATAATGCATCTGCAGTCAGCTGGTGGATCCCCCGGAGCTGGCTGGTATAACTTGGTTTTGGCTGGGGTAAGTTGGCTCTGTTCCACTTGGTTGGTCTCACTTCCGCTATCATGCTAGCCCAAACTTATTTTCATGATGGTGGCAGGGGTCCAGGAGAGAGGAAACGGAAAGAGTCAAGTGCTTTTTCAAGTCTCTACTTTGCTTGTGTAGTTGCTCTATTCTGTTGGCCAAAGCAAGTCATAAGGCTAAGCCCAGAGTCAGTGTGAGAGGGCATTAATAAAAGGCCTGGACACAGGTCAGTGACTGGGACCATTAAAGAAATCAATCTCTCGCATTATCTTTTGAC
Organism: Dugong dugon; assembly: GCA_030035585.1. Classification (NCBI taxonomy): domain Eukaryota; kingdom Metazoa; phylum Chordata; class Mammalia; order Sirenia; family Dugongidae; genus Dugong; species Dugong dugon. Next base: position 58,568,592 of record CM057465.1, on the reverse strand, counting down.
TATTGTTTTGTCTGTCTTGTTGATTTGTAAGAGTCCTTTTTATGTGAAATTAATTTGTTTTACACACAATTTCAGATGGTGACAACAAAAATTTTTGTATACATTTATAAGCGAGAAAACAAAACCAGACTACATTATAGCAAAAATAATCTCCTGTATGTCTTTTGTTTAAAACAAACAAACAAACTCTGTTGGATAGCTCTGGACATGCAAAGAGGCTAACAAATGCTTGCAATAGGAAGGCACAGATTACTTGGGTTTGATAGGGTATTTCTATTTCAATTACGTTATTTGTTAAATTTAAACCAATTCTTGGAATTCTAGAGTTTTCATCTGTGCCAGCCTACAGTAGGCAGGGTCTCTATTTTTCCCAGTTTTGCTAAAAATCCACAATCAACTAAAAAGCGCATAAACATCAAAGACTTACGAACAAAATCCAAGTTGTGGATTATCCTCCCCCTTGGGTACATAGCTGTAGGTATATCAAGCCTGTCCCTCTATTCCAACTGATGCAGATTTAGATAACTCAGTTTTATGTTAGATTAAAACAAAAATTGTGCAGTAAGAGGAACCTGCAGGTACAGAAAAACATATATACTCCAAAAGGAAAGACAAATGTATTATCTGCACCATTAGTGCAGATACCATATTTTCTATAAGAAAAAAATACCCACCCCCTGGCATGTGTATACACACAGACATAAGGAAAAAATCAATAAATATAGTTTCACACATGATTTCTTCTCAGACTTCCACAGCACTTTGTTCATACCTCCTTTATGGCCTACATTAGTTAGGACATAAATTCTGCTCCTATAACTAAGACCCAAAGTAACAGTGGCGTAGCACAACTTTCTCTCTCACATAAGAGTCTGTGCATAACCAGTCTAGGGTTAATTCAGCAGATCCACAGTGTCAGTGATCCAAGATCCTTCTGGTTGTTGTTTTGCCATGCTTAAGATGTTGCCCTCTTCTGTGTGGTCCCAGATTGTTCACTAGCCTATGGAAGTGGAAAAGGGGGAAGAGGAGGTCGTGTTCCTTTTTTTTAAGAAGGCGCATATATTATTTCCATTCATATCCCATTGGCCACAACTTAGTCACATGGTCTCTAGAAGAGAATTGAAATGGGAGAACAGTTAGGATCTCTGCCACATGCCCTTATGAGAGTTGACTTGATTAGGACTATTTGTGTATAATCATCTGTTCCCACAATGCTTTGTTACCGCCCCCTCACATCCCCTCATCCCCCCACCCCCAGACACACACACATACACACTCACTCCTAAACTTTAGGTATTAAAGTCCTGGAGGATAGGGACCTATCCAATCCACTTACTAATAGACTTTTAAATAGGCTCTAACCATGTAGAGCTGATTTTGAATCCTTACACTGCTGGTTACTAGCTGTGTGACCTTGTGTTAGTTGCTTAAACTCCCTAATCTCAGTTTCTTTGTAGAATAAGGATAATAATGGCACTACCATCCCATGTTATTGTGAGGATTAAATGAATTAATGCATATAATGCCTGGCACATAGTAAGCACTCAATAAATGTTAGCCATTATTATCCTTAATAAAAAATAGCACCTTTGAGTCTCTTTGGCTTAATGGGGTAAGTTGTCAAAAATAAATGAAAATCGTTGGAGTTAATAGCAGCCCAAGATCAAGAGAAAGTTGTGGAGGTACCACTTACATTTAGTATCTCTAGTTTTTGCTATCTCCTTCTTTCCTAGGGGGCATCCTCTCCTTATTCCTAAGATACTTCTGTTATCTTTATTAAAAAGAAAACTTGTAACTTTGTTGAAGGGTAAGACAGTACACAATACTAGGGAAGCCAGCACAACTTGTACAAGGAAAGGTCATGGAAGCTCCATAGACACATCAAACTCCCTGAGGGACTGAATTGCTGGGTGGAGGGCTGTGGGGACCATGGTCTCGAGGAACATCTAGCACAACTGGCATAACACAGCTTATGAAAACACTGTTCTACATTCTACTGTGGTGAGTCATGTCTGGGGTCTTAAAAGCCTGTGAGCAGCCATCTAAGATACTCCACTGGTCTCACCCCTTCATGAGCAACAGAGAATGAAGAGAACAGGATTCAAGGAAAAGATCAGTCCAAAGGACTAATGGACCACAGCTACTAAGGCCTCCACCAGACTGAGTCCAATACAGCTAGATGGTGCCCGGCAGCCACCACTGACTGCCCTGACCAGGATCACAACAGAGGGTTCTGGGCAGAGCTGGAGAAGGATGTAGAACAAACTTCTAACACACACAAAAAATAGCAGATTTACTGGCCTGACAAAGTCTGGAGAAATCCCAAGAGTATGGCCCCTGGACACCCTTTTAGCTCAGTGATGAAGTCACTCCCAGGTTTCACCATTCAGCTAGGGATTGGACAGCCCCATAAAACAAAATGGGACTAATGAGGCACAGCAGTCCAGGGATAAGGTCTAGAAGGCAGAAGGGGACAGGAAAGCTGGTAATAGGGAACCCACAGTTGAGTAAGGACAGTGTTGACATGTAGTGGGGTTGTTAACCACTGTCATAGGGCAATATGTATACTGTTTAATGAGAAACTATTTTGTTCTGTAAACCTTCATCTAAAGTGAGAATAGCAGCACAACTAGAAGAACATAATTGATGTCACTGAATTGTACATGTAGAAATTTTTGAAATGGTGTATCTTTGGCTATGTATATTTTCACCAAAAAAAAAAAGGTCCTCCAAGGTCGAGAAGGGAGAGTGTTGACATGTTGTGGGGTTGTTAACCAATGTCATAAAACAATATGTGTACTGACTGTTTAATGAGAAACTATTTGTAAACCTTCACCTAAAGTACAATTAAAAAAAAAAAAGTAGGTAAGTAAAAAAATATATAAAATTTATTTCCTTTTCTTATTAAAAAAAAAGAAAAACTTGATCTCAATCTTTATCCATGCTAAGACGTTAATGAATGATAACAATTTAAAATTTTATCAATCTCTCAGTTATCTGCATTTTAACAGGGATCATATTATTAAACCAAAAGAAAGAAGCTCTCAGGATGAACACATGCATCATTAAAAATGTAAAGAAAGATTTTTAAAAATGTGTTTCATCTGAGCCTTTCCTCATTTCTTAATAATTGAGAAGTTTTCTATGCCTTTCATGACTATGTTTTGTTAATTTTAATTCCATTCAGCATATCAAATAGGTCTACTTTTCTTCAAGTCCACTACCACCACACAAGTTCCAGCCACTGTCCTCTTGTTACAGTTACTATGGTTGCATAACAAGTTATTCTGAAACTTAATAGTGTACGATAACCATTTATCACGCCCATGGATTCTGTGGTTCAGGAATTCAGACAAGACACAGTAGAGATGACTTGTCCCTTCTCCACACAACTGGGGTTTCAGCTGAAGAAGACTCAAAGGCTGAAATCATTTGAACACTCATTCATGCACATGTCTGGCAGTTAATACTGGCTGTTGTTTGGGGGCCTCAGTTCCTCTTCACATGGTCTTCTCAGTGTAGGCTAGTGTGAGCTTCTTCACAACATGGAAGCTGGGGTTCCAAGAGGGAGCATTCAGAGAGAGAAAGAGAGAGCCAAGCAGGCAGATGCCATATTGCCTTTCATAATCTAGCTTTGAAAGTCATTCAGCAGCACTTCCCCACATTCTGTTTGTCAAGACAATGATACAATCTCATTCAGGTTCAAGGGGAGGAGAAATAGACTTCACCTCTTGAGGAAAGTGACAAAGTTCTAGAACAGCATGTGAGATTGAGAATATTGTGTGAGCATTTTGAAAAGTAGAATCTACCACATTTTTCTTGCCTGAGTTACCATAATGCCTCATAACTGGTCTTGCTACTTCTACTTTTGTTCTTTCCTTCAAGTAATTTTTATATAGCAATCTGAAAAAGCTTGTAACAGATTAGCACATGTCTCTCCCTTGCTCGTAACCCTTCACTTAGGATAAAGTCTGATCTTTTTACTACTGCCTACAAGTCCCTGCATGACCCAGCCCAGTTGGCCTCTCCATCATTGTTTTTTACCTCTTTCACTCTAGATCACACTTCCTGTCACAGGCCTTCATTTCCACCTCAATGTCTTCCTGGAAAATTCTCTTGACTCATCTTGTGGTTTACTCCTATTCATCCTTCTGGTCCCAGCCTTAATGTCACTCTCTCGGATAAGCCTTCCCTCAGCTCCCAATCTAAAAGCAGAATCTTCCTGCTAGATTATCTCGTAGCACTTTGTAATATTCCTTCAGGACGCTGTGATTCTATGATTCTTTGGATAATGTCTGTCTTTCCTATAACACTGTAAAATCTACAAGAGCAGTGTCCATTGCCCATTTTATGCTTGGTATAGAGTAAGCTTTCTATACATATTTGTTGAATGAATGAATGGTAAAGGAGAGGAGAAATGGACAAAAAAATTGTCTCTGGACTCAAAGATCTAAAATATAAAAGAAGAGCAAGACTTGCTATATAGCTGTATGGTGGGGCACAGTGTGATAAGGGCTATGAAAGAGCTACAAAGGAAGGACTATAGGAGGAAGCTTCATAGAATAAGTGGTATTTGGGCTGGAACTTGAAGGAGGAAGGAGTTTTAATTTGTGGAGGTGGTGGGAAAGAGTATTCTGAGTAGAGTCAATAGCAAGGATATGATATGATGACATAAGAGTTGCCAAATAAAATACAGAACACCCAGTTAAATTTGAATTTCAGATAAACAAATATTTTTAGCATAAGTATGTCCCAAATATTACATACTTATACTAAAAAAGTATTCGTTGTTTATCTAAAATTCAAATTTAATGAGGCATCTTGTGTTTTTATTTACTAAATCTGGCAACCCTAAATGAGAGGCAAGTTTATGTGGCAACTTTACTTCTTTTTTAAAAGGCAAAAACAAACTTGATGCATTAGCTAAAAATGGAAATAAAATAAATTGAACTGAATTTTGAACCCAACGTCTCAATAGCTGTTGAAACAACCAAACTCAAAATCTCAGGAGCTTAATAGAATAAAGGTGTCTTAGTCATCTAGTGCTGCTCTAACAGAAATACCACAAGTGGATGGCTTTAACAAACAGAAATTTATTCTCTCATAGTCTAGTAGGCTATAAGTCCAAATTCCGGGCATCAGCTCCAGGGGAATGCTTTCTCTGTTGGCTCTGGAGGAAGGTCCGTGTCATTAATCTTCCCTTGGTCTGGGAGCTTCTCTGCGCAGGAACCTCAGGTCCAAAGGATGTGCTCTACTCCCGGCACTGGTTTCTTGATGGTATGAGGTTCCCATGTGTCTCTGCTCGCTTCTCTCTTTTATATCTCAAAAGAGATTGACTCAAGACACTATCCAATCTTGTAGACCTCACCAGTATAATTGCCACTCATCCATCTTATTACATCATAGTGATAGAGTTTACAACACCTAAGGAAGTCACATCAGATTACAAAATGGAACACAATCATACAATACTGGGAATCATGACCCAGCCAAATTGATATACACATTTTTGGGGGGGCATAATTCAATCCATGACAAAAGGTTTATATTTCATATTCATGAAATGTCTGATGTGGATGTTCCTAGTTGGTGGCTTTCCTAGACAATTCTCCACTAAGCAGTGAACTCAGGGATCCAGGCTTCTTCTACTATGTGGTGCCACAACCTTGGAGTCCTTCATTTCTGATCACACAATCTTGAAAGAGCAGGAAAACTCAGGTGACCTTTCTGTGGGCAGGTCTGTAAATGGCATACATCAACTGTGGCCACATTCCATTCGCAAAACTAGGTATCTGGCTCCACCCAGATGCAAGGAGGGCTGGGAAATGTCATCTTCCTGTATGCCCCGGATTTCTCTGCCATCAAGAACAAGGTGATAGAATGGAAAGCGCACAAGCTTTGATTCCAGATAGTTCTGTGTTAAAATCACAACTCTACCTTGCACTATCCATGAGACTTTGGACCACGTTACTTACCTCCCTGACCCTCACTTTTCTCATTTGTAAAGAGGTTATAATAACTACGTTGCAGTATTATAGTGAGGGTATACTGCCTGGCACATAGTAGGCACTTATGAAGAGTTGTTACTTTAATGTTATTATTTTGTTTGTAATCTGCCATTAAAAATACTTCCAGGGCTTGTTGCATGGTGTTGGTTTACCCAATAGCAACGTAGAACTTTTTTTTTTAATTTAAGTATATTTAATTTTTTTTATTGTGGCAAATATATATGTAACAAAACATCTGCTATTTCAGCATTCTTCACATGTATAATTCAATGGCACTAATTATATGTATCATGTTGTTCATCACCATTGTCCATTTCCAGTTTTTCCATCTTAGATTTTAAATCTAAGAAACCATCCAATCCAATCAAAGCTCAATGAAGTTCGATAACTTGGCTGAGATCATATAGCTAAGTGTCCCAAAATACAGGTGGCTCCCTGCCTTCTTATTAAACGAAGTGTAACTTTCACCAAAATGTCCACACTGCCTCCTAGACATTTCCATATAAAGATATCAGGCTTAATTACTACTTCTTTTAAATAGTTTACACATTTTCTTTCTTTCTCTTTTAAATATCAGTGAGAGTTATGCCTGAGCTGGAATCTTAATTTCCCAGTCCACACGCTTGAATTATAACCCAGTGAAAGAAAATCCGAGAAACGTACTGACCTTTTCTCATTGGCTCAACATCATGCTTAACTTCTTGGCTGAATTTCCCCCTCCACAATTCTTACTCATTTTTTTCTAGCACCTTTGGCACACCCTACAATAATAACTAAACACTTTTACCGCTCAGATGTCAATCTGGACAGCAAGTGGGTTGCTAATGACAACAGCTTTGACCACATTTTCCCCCTGCTTTGTTTTTTGTTTTTCAAGTTGGTTTCATTTTGCCGTGTCAAAGAACTCACTAAGGAAACTGAACTGCCAACGACCCAACAGCAGACCCTGAGATCACATAACTATAAATCTACTGTGGCCAGCGTCTGCATTGCTTGGGTTAATTTATCTTTACCATATTTTTCCAAGTGACAAGAAAGAGGGGTCAGGGAGAGAGAAGCAACTGATTGTAACATTAATTTATCAGACTTCCTCAGCTTTATGACCCATTACCACAGCCTCGGCTAGTTCATTTGCTGGCCTTTCCCATATGCCAGTAAACAAAAATGAGACAGAGGCTTAAATAAAAATCTCTCCCAGATCTTAGGGATAAAGAATAGTTTCCACCTTTCTCTTAACTCAAAGATGAGGTGGTATGCTTCGTAGGCAAATAACTTCTCAAGCTTTTACAGACGTCCTTCGAAAGTACCCACAGACATCTGGAACTAGCTATTATTTACAGGTTATTTTCAGCAAGTAACAAAATGGCATTCTCTAGCCTAGATGTTTCTACAGGGCAAGTCACAATCTCTACAATACAGATTGTCCCCTAGGGCAGATTGGCAAGTAAATATTTTCAAGAGTATGTTATAAATGAAATACCTAGTTCTATAGCTAGGCTCAAAAAATACTTTTGACAAAAATGAGGTTTATGATTTACAGTATGCATTCAGATTCAGGTCAAATACCTGAAAGGGGTGTTCCCTCAGGAAAAAAAAAATCAAAACCTCTATTTCCAAAGAAAGAATAGTAAGTCTCCTGAAATATCCTGTAGGGTAAATATCCTGAAGTACAGCAATTTGTGTTGAGCTACACACACCGTGTGAAAAGATCGTCATTAGAAGCTACCAAGTCCAACTCTCAGGCCTCAAAATTGAGGGATTCCTACAATAATCAAAGGCTCACATTTGACTTTTTGTTTTGTTTTGTTTTTTAAGACATGAGAGCGTCTCACTTGATAATCTTTAACGAACACTAGCAGCTGCGTCCAATTACTCTTGTATTTTCTCCTCTGAGGTTAGTCATTATTTTTCTGACTACCAAATACAGCTAGGCAATATCTATAGCTTTCTTTCCCTGTAATAAATTAACAGGAAATAAAGGAGAGAGAGAAGGCAGGTTCAGAGAAGAAAATTATTACTTATGCAGATGGAAATAGCTGGGGAGATATCACGTTTTCACTTAGCAGAGAGGAAGGAGCTATTTTGATAGAACAGCTGCTATTTCCATCATGTGAGCTAGATAACTTTTAAAAGCTGGATGCAGTTCTGATTTGAAATTTTGTCTGTGTAAGCCTCAAATTTAACACAAGTTCCAAGAATGAGGTTTTAAAATAAGATTACCGAAAAAAAGGTGTAGTTAAAATGGATGATTTAAATTTTTTTGATTCTTAACCACAAAATTAATACATGATCAAGTGCATGAAAATTAGAAAAGGAAGAAAAGCCTAAAGAAAAAAATTAATACAGATTTTAAATATTTATTAGAATAGAAATATATAGATGCAAATAACTCAAACAATACAGAAATGTAAACACAGAAAGTGAAAGTTCCCTATAATCCTCCCAGCAACAACTAGAGTTAATAGCTTGATGTGCGACTTTCAAGATCTTTCTCCTTACATATGCCATCAAATAAATACACTTTTTGGGCAGGAAAAAAAAAAAAAAAAAACCCATTGCCATTGAGTCACTTCTGACTCACAGTGACCCTATAGAACAGAGTAGAACTGCCCCACAGAGTTTCCAAGGAGCAGCTGGTAGATTGGAACTGCTGACCTTTAGGTTAGCAGCCAAACTCTTAACTACTACACCACCAAGGTTTTCTTTCTTGAGGGAGGTGCTACAAAAAATAAAATTAATACTTTCTTTTTGGCATTAACTTTTTTTCTCATAACTATATTTTGGACATCTTTTCCATGCCAGTACACAGAGATATACTTTATTATTTTTAACTGCTACATAGGATTCCATTGAGTGGGTATAATTACAGGTGGTTTTTTTCACTCAAAATTTATTTAACAGTATTATAATAACAAAAGACAATCTCAAAGGATTCAATTTGATTACACTCTCATACTCATTGCATAAATATACTGTTTTCATATTTTCTTCCTGTCTTTCTTGTTTTGCATACATGTTTTTAGTAATCATTCATTTAATCAAGAAACTCTTACTGAATTCCTCCTATTAAGGGTAGGTTCTGTCAGGTCCGAGAATGTTAGTTTTATGAGGAAGTCCCTGGGTGGCACAAATGGTTAAGCGCTCAGCAACTAACCAAAACGTTGGTGGTTTAAATTCATCCAGAGGTGCCTTGGAAGACAAAGGCTCTCTGCTTCCAAAAGGTCACAACATTGAAAATCCTATAGAGCAGTTCTACTCTGTAAACATGGAGTTGCCATGAGTTAGAATTGACTCAATGGCAACTAACAACAATTTTGTGAGGGAATGACAAAACACAAGAGCAAAACTTATACCAATATTTTATTTTTAAGAATCCCCAGTTGCCTTGAAATTTAAAATTAGATATAAACAGTATGTCTATTCGTACTAATTTAAAATATCTTCTTAAAAAATAAAAAGGATGTCATTTTTGTCAAATGCTTTTCTCAAGGACAGAATTCCTTTTCCCTCTGCTTGGTTTGATATTAGTCCAGACTATTCAATCAACACCACTATGGGAATAAAAGGGGTGGGGGAGGGGGAAGAACAGGTGCTAGATTTGGTATTCATTGGTTTGTGGTAGCATTTGGCTAACTGGTCATTGTACCTCATTGTTCGCTCAGTTCCATTGGGGCTACACAGGAAGTGGACTATTTTCCCTGCAGAGCTCCTGGCCACATCTACCCTACAAGATATGTCAAGTGGTGCATCTTGGCAGACACATCACTCACGGAGCTCTGGTGGCACAGTGGTTAAGAGATCAGCTGCTACCCAAAAGGTAGGCAGTTCAAATCTACCAGCTGCTCCTTGGAAACTCTATGGGGCAGTTCTACTCTGCTCTGTAGGGTTGCTATGAGTCAGAACTGACTCAACAGCAACAGGTTTTCACTCCTCTTAAGATGCTAATAATAAAGATAGGATCAGAGACCTGAATTATTATAAGAACAAAATTGAAGTGTGAAGTTCCTTGTACCTACATGTGATGGTTAAGATTGTGTGTCAACTTGGCTGGGCCATAATTCTCAGTGGTTTGACAGTTAAGATGTAGTTTGGCAGTTATGTAATGATGTAATTTGGCAGTTATGTAATGATGTAATCAACTCCATGATGAGATCTGCTATGAGCAGCCAATCAGTTGAAAGGGAGTTTCCTTGGGTGTGTGGCCTCCCTCCAGTATATAAATCGATGTTCCAGCAAGGCTCTCGCTCTGGATCCTACATCTAGCTCTTCATCATCTGACCTCCAGTTCCTGGGACTTAAGCTAGCAGCCTACCTGACAATCTTGGGATTCATTGGCCTTCTCAGCCTGTTAGCCAGGGGCCTGCTGTCTGACCTATCAATCTTAGTTTTGTCAGCCCCTGCAGCTATGTGAGTCAGGAGAAGCCTCCAGCCTGACATCTGACCTAGACTTGGAACTTGCCAGCCTCTACAACTGCATGAACCATTCCCTTGAGATCAATCTCTCTCTCTCTCTCTCTCTCTCTCTCTCTCTCTCTCTCTCTCTCTCTCTCTCTCTCTCTCTCTCTCTCTCTCTCTCTCTCTCTCACTGTGTATGTGTGTGTGTGTGTGTGTGTGTGTGAGAATGTATGTTTACATGCTTCACTGGTTCTGCTTCTCTAGAGAACCCAGCCTAAGACAATAGGTAATAAGCATTTTATTCCTTTGTGGGAAAATATGTTTTATGTTATAAATTAAATGGCTAATATGTTTGGAAACTCAAGAAAAGTCCAGAGAGGATATTAAATACTATTTTAGTATTTATTAAAATGCTTATAATACATTTTAAAAATTATACATCCGATTGCTAAAATTTGACATTTAAATAATTAAGTTTAATATGAATAAAAAGGAATTGTGGTGGGGACAGAGTACCTTCTGGAAAATTTTTGAAACAGGTTTATTGAGATACAATTCACATATTTTACAACTCGCCCACTTAAAGTGTGCAATTCAGTGGTTTTTAGTATATTCACAGACATGTGCAACCACCACTACAGTAAATTGTAGAACATCTTCATTACCTCAGAAAGAAACGCCTGTACCTTTTTGCTATCATCCCCTATTCCCCCATTCTCCCAGCCCTAAGCAACCATTAATTTACTTTCTGTCTGTATAGATTTGCCAATTCTGAATATTTCATATGAATGGAATCATATACTGTGTGGTCTTTTGTGACTGGCATCTTTTATGTAGCATAATGTTTTCACAATTCATGCATTTTATAGCATATATCAATCAGTACTTCATTCCTATTTATGGCCGAATTATACTCTATTGTATGGATGCACCACATTTTGTTTATCAACTCACAGTCGATAGACATTTGGGTTATTTTCAACTTTTGGCTATTACGAATAATGCTGTTATAAGCATTCGTGTACAAGTTTTTGTGTTTTCATTGCTCCTGGGTATATATAACTATGAGTGAAATTGTTGGGTCATACATGGTTACTCAATGTTTAATCATTTGAGGAACTGCTAGACTGTTTTCTAAAGTGGCTGCACCATTTTACATTCCCACTAGCAGTATATGAGGATTCTGATTTCTCCACATCCTTGCCAATATTTGTTATTATCTGGCTTTTTGATTCTAGCCATCTTAGTACATGTGAAGTGGTATCTCATTGTAGTTTTAATTTACATTTCCCTGACAACTGATGGGAAACTCTGGTGGTGTAGTGGTTAAGAGCTACATCTGCTAACCAAAAGGTTGACAGTTCAAATCCACCAGATGCTCCTTGGAAACTCTATGGGGCAGTTCTACTCTGTCCTATAGGGTCACTGTGGGTTAGAATTGACTCAACAGCAATGGTTTTGGGGTATTTTTTCTTTTTTTTTTTTTTTTTGATAACTAATGATGATGAGCATCTTTTCATGTGCTTATTGGCCATTTGTATATATTCCTTAGAGAAATGTCTATAAGATCCTTTGCCCATTTTTTAATTGTGTTGTCTTTTTATTGTTGAGTTGTAAGCCTCTGGGAAACTTTTATTTCTTCTTCATTTTTTTCTCACTAAAAAAAAGCACTGGGTAAGACTATTACAATATAATCTCTGAGCTCAAGGATCTCAAAGTCTAATGGAGGAAATAAACAACTTATATCAGAGATTGGGAAAAATCTGGGAGGGCTTCACAGAAGACAGAACATGAGGTCAGATGAGGTGAGTTGGGGAGCTTGCTTTATGACCTCAGGTGAATCTTGCTCTCTCTTGCTTCAATTCTCCAATGTGTAAGTTAAGGGAATGGTAAAGGAAATGCCTTCCAAGCATTTGTGCACACTAAAGACTTATTTGTATGTCAATTTAAAGGCTTAATACCATGATTAAACCATTTCTTAAATAAAACTATTAAATAGCAGCTTTTGGTATATGTAGACTGGGCAGTCACTTTTGGTGATTTGGAAGTCTTTCTATAAAGACATACCCTGTTAAAATTAAAATATATATAAATATATCCAAATTTCTTACATCTCTCTATAAATATACCACTGCTACCACAGAAATCTCTCTTATTTTTTACTCTGTTGGGGCACTATGTCATCTGGAAAGTATAATGTATCTAACAGATGGCTTATTAAAAGAGGTGAGTTGATTGAACATTCAACTTACAGCTTTAAAAAAAAAAAAATCCTCTTAAGTTTGAATCCTATCCCACCTCTAACCAGCTATTTACCTTGGCCATAACAGCTTCCATTTAGGGGGTGGTCACCGGGCGACAACACCTCACTGGCTTCCACACACTAGACGTAACTCCTGCCAAGTAAACTGCAGCAGAGTGAAAACCTCCAGGGAAAGCATGCAGTGAACTCTGGGAACTCCATGTCTGCTAAGTTTTGTCTGCTCTCTCTGTCATCAAGAGATTTCCAGGAAAACTTTTAATAAAGCATATAGGCACAAACACCGATAAACTGGAATGCCCAGAGCAAAAAGTCATCACTGCCTCTCACCCACCTGCCTTCCTGCAGCATGCAGTCATAGACATCAGAGGGGACACTAGTGCCCCCTCAGACATAAAGTGAGGGTGTCCTATGAAATGGAAATGTGTGGATCTTCCTCTTGCGTTGACATGACAGCAATTCACCCCCAAAGAAAAATTTACTTTCTAATTGCTTTATCCACAAAACAATGGTAACTTTGTTCCTGTCCAGTAACTTGTTGCCTCCAGGGATGCTGTGCCGGGCCCAGAGTGATCAGTCCGAGAACGTGCAGTCCTTTAATAATAGCCGTTTATCTGGTCCTCTAAATCAAAGTAACAAACACACTAACAATGACTCTAGCAAACACAACCAATACATAGAGGTCTGACCCTGAAATGAAGATCCACCTCAATTGTGAGAAGCACAAGCCTCCTTGTGGGGCTATAAATTAAAAGCAAATAGGAACTTTGGGTCCCTGCACACAGCTGCACTCACCTCAGTTCACTCAGGCAAAATGTGTGACTGTAGAAAAACTGAGTTCCCCTGAAAGGATTTCCCGACCCTACAGATGGAGGTAATCACTTCTCCTCTGGCCTGCCTTTTCACATGCTTTATACAGCTTTGTACAACTTTTACTGTTGTTCCTATCACATTCAGATTTCTTACATGCTTGCCTCCTCTGCTAGACAGAGAGCTCCTTAAGAGCAGGGTCTATGCTTTTTAAAAAAATGTCTCTAGTTCAGGGTCTAGAACAGTTCCTGATCCAGAGTAGCTTAACGTGTGCTAAACAATTTGTGGACTGAATCAATACTAGTCAATAGCTGATGCTATGACACACAAAACGTGATTCGTCCTCGGTATTCATTTTATTCTCTTCTATGTGCACAAGAGTCTTAGGAACATTGGGCTATGGTACATAGCATAGAGAGTAGACAGACTGTGGAAAGGCAACATGATGTAGAGTGTGGTGGTTAATAGCCATGACTGGCATATGTTTTTGCCTGCTCAGTATCCCTTCCTCCCTTGTCTGACAACAGAATCCCTCCTTCTTTTGGGGAACTGACTCCATGAGGTTCAGGTGGGGCTGCTACTGCTATCTACCTAAGGATAGTGGCACGACAGGCCTGGGGAATCAGAGGACCTCACTCCCCTGGCCCCCTAATTGGTTTAGCAATGAGCACATGACCAAATGCTAGGACTACCAATGTCCTTCCAGGACTTTGCTGCCAGAGTTACCAATGAAGAAGCTTTTTCTACTAGATTTGCTGGGTTGGTCATGAACTGTGGTAGCCATGAAGCCTGCCATTTGAGAGAGCCTGTCTAATAGATGGAGAGAAGGACAGAGCCCCAAAGACATTATTTTAGCCTTTGGATTCAGCCATTCTTGAAGTCTACAATGAGCTTTTTCAATTATGAAACCCCCCGAAATGATATTCCTTAAAATGGTTTAAATTGTATTTCTATAATTTGCAACTGAAAGATAAAGGAAGCCAGATTTGGGTATCAAACAGAACTTTGTTTGAATCCCAGTTCTGCCATTTACTGGCCATATGATCTTGGGCAAGATACTTAAACTCTCAAAACTTCAGTTTCTTCATCTATAAAATGAGGGATGATTATAAAACCTACCTCATCAGATTGTGGAGAGTACATAACACGTAGAGAACCTACACAGTCTTTGCATGTGGAAAACAATATGGTGTCTATTCATGTGGGTTAGGTTAGCTTCTCCTGTTGTATGCTCCCATAACACCTTGCTCTGCTCCTTTGTAACAAATATCTCATTTCCATTGCTTCTTCAGGGTCTGTCTTTCATGCTAGACTATAAGGTCCATGAGGGCATGGACTACAACCACTGGATTCACCACTTGTTCCCGGTCCTCATCACAGTGTCTGGTACATTGTAGTAAATAAGTATTTGTTGAATGGTTGACTTTTCCACGAATTCCTTACTCCCATTGAAGTCAAGCTCTCCTCTGTCTCCAGCTGTCCATAAGGAGGTCACATTAAATAACTGGTAGAGTCCCAGCAGATCTAAAATTCAGTGGTCTCTGTTTCATCCCCTCATTTTGTCCCATGGCAACTTGCTACTACCTGTGCCTCCTGGAAAAAAAAAAAAAAAAAAAGATCAATCTCCTATTGGTGATGGTGTTGTTATGTGCTGTCAAGTCAATTTCAATTTATAGTGACCCCTGAGTGACACAGTAGAACTTCCCCAATAGTGTTTTTTTTTTTAAATGAGCCTACAGAGATGATTTTATTGGATTTCAAAAAGAAGAAATATTACAGTCATGTTTTCTAATCATCATGCATTAAAACTAGAAATTAACAATAGATAACAAAATCTTCTAAATAACATCTGGATTAAACGGAAAATGAGAGATTATTATAAAAAAAATGATATAAATCTTCACAATGGGCTGTGGCCACAGCTATAATCTGAGAACAACTCTGAGTCCTATATTCTTTCATAATTAAGCAAGAAACATTAAAATATAAATTAAACATTCAATTCATAAAACTAGGAAAAGAAAAATAGATTAAAAGGAAGGAATTACTAATGCTGAAAGTAGAGATAAATGCATTAAAAAACAAAACAGAGCAACAGCAACAACTAAAGTAGGCTTGAGCTTCAAAAGGAATGTGAAAATTACCCTGATGCCCATGTTGCTTAAATAAACAGTCTGTAAAAGGAGTATCTGGTGGTGCAGTGGTTAAGAGCTCGGCTGCTAACCAAAAGGTGGGCAGTTTGAATCCACCAGCCACTCCTTCGAAACCCTATAGGGAAGTTCTACCCTTTCCTGTAGGATCGCTATGAGTCAGAATTGATTTGATGGCAACGGGATCAGCTTTTGGTTTGAAAGGAGTATTTATGTAGCCAACAAAAGGACTGAGGTTGACTATTTTTAGTTACATGATAAAATGTCCACAATGTGACTGAATAAAGCAAATTGCAGGGGAAAAACATGTATACTATAATTTTATTTGTGTAAATTGAGTATTAATAACAATTTGTGTATGTGTGTGTATGTGTGTGTGTGTGTGTATATATACCCACAGAGTTTTCTTGCTTGCTGAACGTGAGGAGGACTTGAAGCACTTAGCTGATGAAGATCAAAGACTACAGCCTTCAGTATGGATTACACCTCAACATAAAGAAAACAGAAATCCTCAAAACTAGACCAGTAAGCAACATAATGATAAACAGAGAAAAATATAGAAATTGTCAAGAATTTCATTTTACTTGGATCCACAACCAACACCCGTGGAAGCAGCAGTCAAGAAATCAAACGACATATTGCACTGGGCAAATCTGCTGCAAAAGACCTCTTCAAAGTGTTGAAAAGCAAAAATGTCACTTCGAGGACTGAAGTGCGCCTGACCCAAGCCACAGTATTTTCAGTCACCTCATAGGCATATGAAAGCTGGACAATGAATAAGGAAGACCGAAGAAGAATTGATGCCTTTGAATTACAGTGTTAGCAAGGAATATTAAATGTATCACGGACTGCCAGAATAATGAACAAGCCTGTCTTAGAAGAAATACAGCCAAAATGCTCCTTGGAAACGAGGATGACGAGACTTTGTCTCACGTACTTTGGACATGTTATCAGGAGAGACCAATCCCTGGAGACGGACATCATGCCTGGTAAAGTGGAGGGCCAGTGAAAAAGAGGAAGACCCTCAGTGAGATGAACTGACACAGTGATTACAACAATGGGCTCAAGCATAACAACAATTGTGAGGATGGCACAGGACCGGCCAGTGTTTCATTTTTTTTGTTCATAGGATCACTATAGTCGGAACCTAACAACAACAAACAACAACAATCTTTACAGGAGCAGAGTGTTAGGTCTTTTATCCCAAGGAGTTGCGGGTGGGTTCGAACTGCCAACTTTTTGGTTAGTAGGCTAGTGCTTAACCTTTGCTTCACCAGAGCTCCTTCAATTTCCTATTATTTTAGCATAATTTCTAGCTTATTTTATCTTTCCTGGGAATCACCTGTGGTTGCCCTCATGGGCTACCTGAAGGTGGTCCCTGCTTTCAGAGTGGATCCTTCAAATGTTATACATCCGTTTAGCCATTCATCCAAATCTTTGCTAAGTGCTCAGCATGGACTGGACACTGGTGTGAGGCACTGGGGGGAGATGTGAGTGAGGAAGGAATGTAAATGACCTCAGATTCAAATGTCCACAGATATAAGTAACCTCAGAAATCAGAGTCTAGCCCTTCCTGCTTGCAGATAACAAAACTCTGATTCTCGCACTGTATTGGTCTTCGCTAGGGGCTGCCCCTAGAACAGGGGCAGGTCACCTCTGGCTTCCAGATCACTTAGAAAGTACACTCCCAACATATGCCTGAAATTCTTTCCTTAGAGTTTAATCTCTTTGATTTAAGGCATTGATCCCATCACAATGTAAGTCCTCATTTACATTCTAAAATGAAAAAGGATAGTGATAGAGATCAGATTAGTGGTTTCCAGGGGTTGGGGGGAGAGGGTCCTCTTTAGACTCCTCTTCCCTTTCATCTGATGTCACCAGCACAAAAATGTAGGAACAAAGCCCATAGGGAAATCTGCCCTAATCACACATGACCTGAAGTTTACTGTCTCACCTCTGCCTTTCTCCTCTTCTCTCTGCAGTCTCCCTTCCCCTGCTCTGCACATTCCTAGTTAAACATGCCCACTGCAGATGTGGCTTCTCATCACTTCCCAGCCAAGCATCTAAGGGACTCACAAGCACCTTTGGGTCATGATTCCAAATTTTCAGGGGGGGCAGAATCTGACTGCCTAGTTTGGGTACACCTGACCCAAGCCGTGGTATTTTCAATTGCCTCATATGCATTTGAAAGCTAGACGATGAATAAGGAAAACCAAAGAACAGTTGATGCATTTGAACTATGGTGTTGGCAAAGAACATTGAATACACCATGGACTGCCGGAAGAATGAACAAATCTGTCTTGGAAGAAGTACACCACTGACTGACAGGGATCACAATAGAGGGTCCTGGACAGAGCTGGAGAAAAATATAGAACAAAATTCTAACTCACAAAAAAAGACCAGACTTACTGGCCTGACAGAGACTGGAGAAACCTCAAGAGTATGGCCCCTGGATACCCTTTTAGCTCAGTAATGAAGTCACTCCTGAGGTTCACCCTTCAGCCAAAGATTAGACAGGCCCATAAAACAAAACCAGACTGAAGGGACACAACAGTCCAAGGACAAGGACTAGAAGGCAGGAGGGGACAGGAAAGCTGGTAATAGGGAACCCAAAGTTGAGAAGGGAGAGTGTTGACATGTCATGGAGTTGTTAACCAATGTCATAAAACAATATATGTGCTAACTGTTTAATGAGAAGCTAGTTCGTTCTGTAAACCTTTATCTAAAGTACAAAATTTAAAAAAAAAAGTAAAGTAAGAATGCTCCTTAGAAGCAAGGATGGTGAGACTGCTCTCATGTACTTCGGACATGTTATCAGGAGGGGCCAGTCCCTGGAAAAGGACATCATGCTTCGTAAAGTAGACAGTCAGCAGAAAAGAAAAAGACCCTCAATGAGTTGGATTGACACAGTGGCTGCAACAATGGGCTCGAACATCGTAACAATAGTGAGGATGGAGCATGACTGGCAGTGTTTCATTCTGTTGTACATAGGGTCACTATTAGTTGGAACTGACGCGACAGCACCTAACAACAACAAACAGTTTGGGTGAGGCACCCATCCTGGCCCAGTCTGTTCTGGTAAGGACAGGTTTACCCGGTTCAATCACTGCTACAGAGGCAATGTGTGGGTCTGTGTGACAGGGTGGCCAGGAAGAGTCCTGAAGGTATCTACTCTAGCTGCAGAGCTTGTGGATTTCTAACCTGACATTTGTGGGGTGTGGGGGTGGCACAAGAGAGAGAAGGGCATCTCTATTTTGTTAGGGTTTTTGTTTAATTTTCTTTTATTCTTTTAATGTTACATTTTTCTTATCAACCCTAAGGCCACCCTATACTGATAGGTAACATTAGGTTAGCACTGTTTTGAACTGCTGGAGTGACTGAAAAATACATCTAGAGGGATTAGCAAAGTGTTTCCTAAGCAGTTCCTCTATCATTCCTTTCAATTTAAACAACAAGGAACTAGTATTAGTTCATCAACCAATATTTAACCAACCAGTTGCCGTACAGTTGATTCTGACTTATTATGACCACGTGTGTCAGAGTAGAACTGTGATCCATAGGGTTTTCAATGGCTGGTTTTTTAGAAGTAGATTGCCAGGACTTTCTTCCAAGGAGCCTCTGTGGGCTTGAACCTCCAACCTTTTGGTTAGCAGCCAATCACATTAAGCATTTGTTCAAGCAAATGGTTGCTGTTTTCCTGTTTGAACTCCAGCCACTACAGTGAAATCTATGACAGCTGGAATTCAGTGGGACTGCTTGTTTTTTGGAGTCTCACAAGTTTTACCACTTACAGTCTTACCCTTATGGTAAGGGTGCAGTCTTACCACTTTTCCATTACTCCCTATTAGTGGAAAATATTTGAGTTTGCCTTCTCTGGCAGGTTTCCACCTTACACTGGCTCCAGTTTTCACAGGTTTCACTGTATTTACTAATATTGCCTGTTATTATACCCAGAAGACGGGGCAGGACCAGGCAGTGTTTTGTTCTGTTATACATAAAGTTTGTTATACATAAGGTTGCCATGAATTGGAGCCAACTCAACAGCAACTAACAACAATAGGCCCTATGAGGTATAGTTTAGAAAGCACGATGCTAACCACGAGAAGCTTTAAGCTATCTGAAGAAATAAAACGTTAACAATCCAATGCAATGAGATGGTTCATTGAGACTACCAAAGTAACAGTCTACTACAGCTACTGTAAGACTGATCACGCTCAGCCCTAGAAGCACATGGGCTGGGCAGGGGGAAAGGGCTTACCTGAATAAAAGCTGAAATACTGATGGGAAGAGGGAAATGGCTGCTGTTCAGTAACCAACAACGTACAGGTATCATTGACTTCTCTGCTCAGTAGCTGTCTCCCACCCTCACTCTAAGCAAATGTTTTAAATGAGCACTGCCAACTTTTTCTGAATACTGGTTCCTCGCCCATGATGATTGGTCTGGATCTGGGGGCTACACCCACCCTGGGTCAATCAGAGTCCTTCCCCAGGCATGCTGCACTTGGGGAGCTAAGACAGAATGGAGTCTGTTTTCTCTCTGGTGGTGGAAATGTGAGCTTCAGCTGCCATCTGAGTCCCAGTGGCCCACCATGTGTGAGGAGGTCCTCTTCAGTAGGCCATTATGAGGCCTGCAAGGAGTAGGCGCTTCTCTGGTCAAACCCCCAACCAACCCCTGGTCCCAGGTTCCTGAGGTTGGCTGGGCTGTGGCTCCACTGCTGCTCTACTAATGGTTTGGCTGTATGATCCAGTAAGTTCCCTGCCACAGATGGAGTTTACCAGGCAGGTTGTTTATCAGGGAGTGCCTTGGGATCAACACCTGTAGAAGGGAAGGGACGGAGCAGTGCTGGGTGGAGGGAGAAGCCCAGCTGCAATGCAGCCCTACGGGCAGCTCTGAAGAGTTGGAACAATCCTTCAGAGTATTTCCCAGTAGGGGCAAGAGGCCTGGGTCGTTGCACTCCTGCAACAATCAGTCACTGGATGTGGGCCCTGGGAAGGGGCATGATCTTGGACAAAGTGGCTCTCTTCAGTTGAGGCAACCCCTCGAGGGGCTGATAGCGAGCACTCACGAAGAGGGTGCAAAATAACATCTACCACGTTTTCCCTTTTCCTAAGCTGTTTTGAATTGCACTTTTGTCACCAAAGACTCCTGACCTTTAGAGGGAAAAATTGTTCCTTCTGGTTGGAAATAGCCATGGTGTTTCATGCTAGCACTCATGGAAAAGTATTAGGTGACCACAAGAAAAAGAAGCATTCTGAAAACAAAGGAGGAAAAAAAAAAAAACACCCAAAAACACGCACATGGAGAATTATTTCAGGGCAAGCTATGAAGAAGGTAGATACTGGCATGATTACCTAAGCTGAAGTATCTACAGCCCTAGCCTTGGGAGGGGGGGCTCTTCATTCAAAGAGCTTGTGACTTTTGACATAAAAAGAGCTTAGAAAGGACTGGAATAAAAGTGATACAAGATCACTTTTTAATGAAATGCGTTAATTATTTGTCTAAGGCATCAGAAAACCATAAAAGAGAAATTCGTTCCTTAATGTCTTATCCCTTCATGTGATTTGGAAGATGTTCATCTTCCGATCTACCCAAGTCTCAGCACTAGTAATTAGGGAAGCATTTCTTGAAGGATGCCTTCTCCCTGCATCTACCCATGCCAGACCCTTGTTCCTGCAGCCTCACCTAGCAGTTTAGTCTTCCTGGTGTTTTGCTCTTGCTGTTTTCTTGTTTGTTGTTCCTGTTCACTTCTTTGAAGTTCCATATTTCCACATCTTCTTGCTGGCCCTAATGATTTCTTGTACATCATTCATGGCGACTCATGTGTTTCAGAGTAGAACTGTGCTCCATAGGGTTTTCACTGGCTGTGATCTTTCAGCAGTAGATCACCAGGCCTTTCTTCCCAGGCACCTTTGGGTAGGTTCGAACTGCCAACCTTTTGGTTAGTAGCCGAGTGCTTAACTTTTTGCACCACCCAGGGACTCCACTCCTCATCATTATGAGTATCAAAGTTCATTCAGCTCTCTTCCCCATTTCTTCAGCTTGGTATTTTTATTTTCTTTCTCCTGGCTTCTTTCTGTTGATCAAGATCTAAGTGTGATTTTGAAGGTATCTCCACCCCTTTTTCCATTTTATCCCATTACTACTGGTTGGTGAACTAAAAACTCATTCTCTGAGTTTTTTCCCATTCTTCCCCAAAGTTAATACTTCCCAAATTTGCTTTGGGTCCTCTCTAAAGTAAAAGGTTTATTCCTCATGACAAATTTCTGTTCCTCATCTTTGCCCTTAGGTGAGGGAAATAATTTTGTTGTCACAAATTCAGTCCTAAGATCAGACCTCTTCTGAGTGAAATCTTCTCTAGACCACTCACCACACTTCACACCTTACACATCCCCTCCTTTGTCATCACCCAGCAGGTCTCTTTCTCTCCTCTTCTCCAACCTACTTTTGTAAATCTTCGCTAAACACATTACCCACAGGGATCCTTCTCTTATCTGGATTATTAGTCTTTGTCCCTTTGGCTTATCACTCATCATACCCAACCTTGTATTGTGGCTTAATTATCGAAGGGTGACTGTCTTGAGTAACTATTTCAGAAATTATTCAGACTGAAAAGAAACTCATAGATTATTTGGTTCAATCTTCTCATTTTTATTATTTTAATTTTATTGTGCTTTAAGTGAAAGTTTATAGCCAAATTATTTTCTCATTCAAAGAATTATGCACAAATTATTTTGTGACATTGGTTGCAGTCCCCACAATGTGTCAGCCCTGTCCCCCTTTCCTTTCTGCATTCCCCATGTCCATTTGTCTAGTTTTCCTGTGCCTTCCTGCCTTCTCATCTTTGCTTTTGGGCAGGTGTTGCCCATTTGTTCTTGTCTACTTGATTGAACTAAGAAGCACATTTCCTCATGTGTGTTACTGTTTGTTTTATAGGGCTGTCTAACCTTTAGCTGAAAGGTGGACTTTGGGAGTGACTTCAGTTCTGTGTTAGTAGGCTGTCCAGAGGCTGTAATCTCAGGGATTCTTCAGTCTCTGTCAGACCAGAAAGTCTGGTCTTTTTTTGTGAATTTGAATTTTGTTCTACATTTTTCTCCCGCTCTGTTCCAGGACCTTCTGTTATGATCCCTGTCAGAGTGGTTGGTGGTGGCAGCTGGGTACCATCTAGTTCTTCTGGCCTCAGGCTGATGGAAGCTGTGGTTATGGGGTCCATTAGTCCTTTGGACTAATACTTTCCTTGTATGTTTGGTTTTCTTCATTCTCCTTTGCTTTGAATGTGTTGGGACCAATAGATATATCTTAGACGGCTGCTTTCAAGCTTTTAAGACCTCAGATGCTACTTACCAAAGCAAGATATAGAACATTTTTTTATGAACCATGTTATGCCAATTGACCTCGATGCCTCCTGGGATCTTCTCATTTTTAGATATAAAGAAATGAGTACCAGGATGAGTAGATGGCTTGGCTTAAGCCACACCTTTAATGTTGTAATTTAATAGGATGATGCCTGGATTCCTGACACGGAGGTTAGTGCCCCTTGAGGGAAAAGCCCTTGACCTGTCATGAATGCAGTCCTTTGGGTGTTAATACTGAGTATCTCCAAATTGTTTTCCACCTTATATGTTAACCACATTTTTATATATATCCTTTAACCTAAAAAAAAAAGTGTGGTTCAACCATAGAACACTATGCAACTGTTAAAAAGAATGAGTTAGATTTATATGTGCAGAAACAAAACAATCTAAAATAAGTTAAATATACTGTCAAGTGAAAAAAAAGAAAGAGCAGAATAATTTTATATGTACTGCCATTTATGTTCCAACTTGCACATACGTACATATGAATTCATGCTTGTATATGTATAGAATATTTCTGGAAGGATGCACATGGTACTGGTAACAGTGGGGAGATGGACTGGAGTTCTAGGGTAGAAGACATTTCACTGTACACGCTTAAGTATTATTTGACTTTCTTTTTTAACTATGAGTGTTATTTTTATATAAAGTAATAAAATATGTAATCCTGACTTTTGAAGGCTGAAACCTACAATATAAGTTTTCTAGCATTGTAGAAATGTTAGAGTCTAAGTCAAGGGATTTCTCTCCTGCCAATCAGGCAAGTCACAGGGTTAATCAAGTTAGTTTCACGTATTACATAAAGGGAGGGGAAGGGTCTCATGCAGCATAGGATACCCAGGTGCTTCCCACAGAAGAACAAATGCCAATATGCAAATAAAGCTATTTGATCAAGATGCTGATCTTCAAAGTAGTTTTCCCTGGAGGCATTTGGATATTGAGGTGAATGAAGTACTACTGTACAGCTAGGCATGTCCCTCAAATCCACATCCCAGGCCACTTTTACCCTCCACACTGAGGATTTCTTGGCACTGAGGTGAGCAAAGCCCCTGGAGAGGGAACAGGAGCCCTGAGAAAACCCACCATTTGAAAGAGCTAGGAGGATGGAGTGACAAGAAGGTAGGGAAATTCATGGCATGTGACAAAAGGGTGGAAATTCTTAATTATGTCATGTTTTCAAATAACATACATAGGCTAATTATACCTTCTCTTGTCAGTGATTTGCAAAAGTGTCAAAAGTAGTATAGATGGCAGAGTCCCATGGAAGGTGTCTCAGTCATCTAGTGCTACTCTAACAGAAATGCTACAAGTGGATGGCTTCAACAAAGGGAAGTTTATTCTCTCACAGTCCAGTAAGCTACAAGTCCAAATTCAGGGCATCAGCTCCAGGAAAAGGCCTTCTGTCTCTGTCAGCTCCAGAGGAAGGTCCTTGTCATCAGTCTTTCCTTGGTCTGGGAGCATCTCAGTGCAGGAACCTCAGGTCCAAAGGACATGCTCTGCTCTGGGCACTGCTTTCTTGGTGGTATGAGGTTCCCATGTGTCACTGCTCACTTCTCTCTTTTATATCTCAAAAGAGATTGCATTAAGACACTAATCTTGTCAACCTCATCTGTATAACCTCATCACAGTGATAAAATTTACAACACATAAGGAGATCACATATAATCTCATCATAGTGACAGAGTTTACAACACATAAGTAAATCACATCAGATTACACAATCATACAACACTGGGAATCATGACCCAGCCAAGTTGCTACACACATTTTTGGGGGGGACACAATTCAATCCATGACAGAAGGGAAGACCTTGAAAGAAGGCAAGAAAAATAGGGAAGAGGGAGAAGTAGAGAAGTATGGGAAAGGGATGAAGAGAGAAAACAGAGGATTTGCTTTAGTTAAAAACAAAACAAAAAACCAATTACCCTAGAGCCTATTCTGATTCATGGCAGCCCCATGTGTGTCAGAGTAGAACTGTGATCCATAGGGTTTTCTATGGCTGATTTTTCAGAAGCAGATTGCCAAGCCTTTCTTCCAAGCCACCTCTGGATGGATTTCAACTTCTAGCCTTTCAGCTAGCAGCCACGTGGTTAAGCATTTGCACCACCCAGGGATTCTCCATGCAAACCAGGTGGCCAACTGACCTATCTTCTGCCAGTTACTGCTGCTGTAAAGCTTGTGTGAAAAATAATGTGTTTCAAAGAACAACAGAAGAAATGCTGTCAAAAGAAGTCCTAGGCATCAAAGATAGAAATGCTGTCATCAAATCCTAGGCATCAAGGATACAAAAGTCAATACATTGTACAACTTGAAGAATGTAATCAATGTCACCTAATTGTACATGTAGAAACTGTTGAACTGATGTATGTTCTGCTATGTATATTCTCAACAACAAAAATAAAATAAATTATTTTTAAAAAGTCAATACATATTTTTAAATTGTATTTTGGTTGTTTTCTTGCTGTGCTGGCCTATATTTAAGATCAACAAGATAATAACCAGAGCACACAAACCAGCTGCGCCAAGCCTGTCAGCTTAGTCTCCCTCAAAACAGAGATGAAGCATGCTGATAGCTTTTAAGTGTGAGTAATATTTCTGAGGTTTAGGGCTGACAGTTGAAGAAATTTCTCTAAATCTAAATGAAAATCTTCAGAGCATAAGTCAAGGCTTCACATAAAACACATTGTTGGCAGGATTCCACTGGAAGAGTAATTTAACTCAGAGATACTGGTTATCAGTACAAGTTATTTAAACTTTTTTAGCCATAGATTTCCTCATTCATAGAATGGGGAAATTAAGTGGGTCCTCTAGAGCTCTTTCCAGTCTTATTCTAGAATCCAGTAGTTCTAAATTGTTTGAAGATTGAGGAGTGAGAGGTGGGCTGAAAATAGCTCTCTACAAACCAGTGCTGAGAAAAAGTGAGTTTTTGGATGTTCACCTGAGTAACCAGGTATACCCCTGTGGCCACAGAAAAACACACAGGAGCCAGTAAGCCTGTTTCAGATCTACTGCTACATGATTACAATATATGTTTCCCACAGCCAGGTCAGCCAAAATGCATCAGCAGTGCAATATGGGGAAAAGAGAAGAGACCCAGGCTGCTTCTACCACTTGATTTGTCATCTTAAGGAAGAGCACCATCTCAGTTTTCTCATCTGTTAAGTGCCATCCTAATTCCCATTTGTTTTTATGTTAAACGTTTTTTTCCTCTGTGCCTGAAGTGCCAGAATCCAAACCTTTTCTGATTAAAACCCTCCAGACAGCCAACCACCTGCCTTTTGTTAAGTAGAGGGTGGGGTAGGGGTGGGGGGCAACTGTAGGAGGGAATCTAGGAATGTAACTAACTGCTCCTTGCACATACTTTCAACCAGTTCTAATCCGACTCTAGCTTATACCCTGGCCTTCAGAGGCAACCATCCTCTCTACCCTTTGGTCTTTTCTGAAGCCCTAAAGCTCGAAGGGAGTCCCTGGGTGGTGTAAATTGTTAACACGCTCTGTTGCTAACCGAAAGATTGGTTATTGAGTCCACTCAGAGGTGCCTTGAAAGAAAGCCCTGTTGAACTACTTCCAAAAAATCAGCCTATGGAGCACAGTTCTACTCTGACACTCATGGCGTTGCCATGAGTCAGAATTGACTTGATGGCAACTGGTTGGTTGGTTAACAGCTTGAAGTAGTTAGCTTCTTATTGCCCTACCTCTCTTCAGACCATTAAGTTTTAGTTTTTTCTGGTCTGTTGGGTTATATTTGACCATTTGCTTTCCATTTTTCCAAATTTCATTAACTTCTTTCAACTACTGAACCTCCTTTTCTGTTCTCTTTGAATTTGTGGGTTAATATTGTTTTATTCCTTTAATGTCATTTTAGCAGAACTTTGGGAGGGAATCAAGACAAATGCATGCGTTCTATCTGTGAAGTGCAATCCCAATTTCAGTCTTTGATTTTATTATTCTTTTCCCCTTCCTTCCTACTCCCAATCCCATCCTCTCTTGCATCTGCACCCACTGTTATTTAATGAATGCATTTACAGTTCAATTTTTACTCATGTATTTAAACACAATTATATTTTGAACAATTTATAGCATTTATGTTTTTAAAGTTTACAATAATACTGTACTGTAAATCTCATTGTTTCTCACTTGTCTCACTCAACAACTGTTTTTGAGCTTTCTCAAACACTGCAACATTGTAGTTTAATTCTTCTTAATGCTGGGTGGAGTTTCATTGTATATCATATTCTACTTATTCATTCTCTTATGAGGATTAACTAGGTTACTACCAGCTCTTTGCTACCATTATATTACATTGTTTTGGGTGATCAGTGAGATTAGTAAACTTAGTTTATTTTAAACCTAATAGGGCCATTCTATACAAATCACCACATAATGAAATCTTTTCTGTCAGCTAGCACAATAACTTATTTTTCTGTTATCTGGGAAGGCACAAGATGTCCTTCCTAATACTTACTTATTTCTAATATTTATTTCTTGTAGGAGTCAAAACTTATCCTGGGATTTTTTCCAGGGCCTTGGGCAAGTGAGATTCAGTGGTCAAAACTGCAACTATTCCAACAAAACAGGGACATATGTTCATTTTTTGCTGATAAGGATGCCAAAGATGTGGTGAAACTCACGTGAAATTGTTCGCTACAGATCAGTAAGTAAGCACAAGGTACTTACCCTGCTTACTAGTCATCCACCCCTGCCAGGGACTGTAAATTTAAAAAGAGGCTTTGATTTTATAGGAAGGTGCTGTGGGGTTGGGAGAGAGACAGACACCAGCCATTCGTAGAAGCAGAATCTTTGATGAGGTGAAAAATGTCAAATTGATCACTACAAATGATTTGGTAAGCAAGGTAAACACCATGCTTATCTTGCCCATTGGATAATTTGCCCCTGAGAGTCTTGGTACTGATTTCATTCCTCTATATACAGGAATTCAATACAAGTTGTGATCTATCGCAAGCCACTGAAATGGTCTGATACTCAGTTTCTTCCTGTAAGTTACGTTTTTCTTTACCTAGGTGTTAGGAGTATTGTGAATTCATCTCTTTATCCACACATATGATTTCTTAATCATTTAAGAGTCATTAACCGCTTTGGGGCTCTGATGATGGAGTCTTCCTCTGGACAAATGCACATGTGCATTACATTTTGCATCTGAGGGTTCATCCATTTAGAGGCATCATAAATATCCCCTAAGTTAGGAACTCCTACATTAAGTATTTATTCAGTGCCTACTATGAACTAGATGATTAGAGGGAAAAAATGATGAATAACGTAGAGTTCTGCCCTTAAGAGGTCCACAACTTAGTAAGAATATGGAGCAGTAAACAATTACAACCCAAGGTGATATGTGCTAAGAGAAGGGTAATAGAGAGTACTATGGTGACCCAGAATAGAGGGTTATAATCCGAATTGGGGCAGTAAGGAAAGATACTTCAAAGCAGTAACATCTATACTGAGACGTCAAGCAAGTGGGAGAAAGCAAGGTCAAGTAGAAGAACAGGGGAAGAACTTTCCAGGCAGAGGGGACCATTAGAGCATATCCAGTTCATGGAACTCAGAAACATTTAGTACAGCTATGCTAGTCATCTGTTGGCTCTCCATTCCTGCATTTCTCTGTAGTATACGGGTGAAAGTTGGCAAATCACATTTTCAAGGATATCTAGAATTCTGATTCGGGCAGAGTGGAACCAGTCACTGCCAAGCTGGAAATGGTGAGCAGATGAACAGTTTATGAGGGCATGGTGTGGGTAAACCATCTACCATAAACTAGGAAATACATTTATTGTTTTAGCTATCCTATTATGTTTTCTCTTCAGCATGAGCTATCCAGATTTTAAACATATTTGTATTTTATGGCACAGTGGCTAAGCGCTCGACTGCTAACCGAAAGGTTGGCAGTTTGAACCCACCAGCTGCTCCCTGGGAGAAAGATGTGCCAGTCTGCTTCTGTAAAAATTACAGCCTTGGAAATCCTATGGGGCAGTTCTGCTCTGTCCTGTGGAGTCTCTGAGTTGGAATCTATTCGACAGCAGGTTTCGTTTTTTTGTTAGTTCTATCTCTAAGACCTTTTAAAATACTAATTTCAGTATCTTTTACTATAAATTGCACTTCTCAAAAGTATCAGGAGGAACTGGTACCTATTTCATCACATTTAGTCCTTGAGGAGTTCTAGGGATCAAATTCCAGGTCTCTCATTCATTCATCAGATATTACTTATCACCTACCAGGTACTCAGTTCTGTTGTGGGTGTTAGGGGCCTAATTGTGGACAGGATAAATAAGATCCCTACCCTCATGGAATTTACATTTAATTGGCATACAGACAAAAAAACAATAATGACCAATTTGATAAGAGCAATGAAAGAAATAAGCAGGGTGCAGATAGAGAATAATGGTTGAGGGGTACCTACTTTAGATAAAAGTGGTCAGGGATGATTTTTAAGCTGAAACCTAAGGAAGTGGAAAGAGCTAGCTGTGTGAAGAAGTGCAGGAGGGTCAGTTAGGGCTGGCAGTTACGGGACCAACAAGAGTGCAAAGGCACTTACGTGGTTAAAAGCCTGACCAGTTTCTAAGAACTGAAAGATTATTGTGTTTGGAGTGTAGTGAGCAAGGAGTATAGCAATGCAGAAGCTAGATTAAACAACACCTTGTAGACCATATTAAGGAATCTGCATTTTATTCTAAATGCAAAAGATATGTAGATGAGCATGACCTGGTTAACATTTTAAAAGATAATGGACAGAACAGAAAGGAGGGGAATAAGAAGGGAGGCCAGAAAACTAGTTAGGAAACTGTTGCAATGGTCCTGGAGACAGACAGGTGGCCTGGACGAAGGCTCACTCTAATTTTCTCTTTTCTTAGACTCAGTCTCTTCCTTGGTAAAGTGCAGATGGAGACTTAGAAGAAACAGATAAGCAAACAATTATTCCCAAGTATAAATTAGACTCTTACCGCACTCCTGCTTTGTGTAAAGATCTGAAGTAGTTTCCACTCCTCTCCATCAACTAACTTCCCCTATACCTAAGGATACACTGTAGCAGGAACTGCCATCTGTGGTCTACAATATACTGAACCAATTAGTGGCTTTCAAGTCACTTCACCATAAACGTATTTGTTTTCTACCAAGCTGCTTGGCAACTGGAATAGATGGTGCTAGAAGAGCCAAGAACATGTACAGAATAATTTGGGATGGACTCAATCTGGGTTTTTTTTTTTTTTGGTACTTCCACAGGACCTGTAAACCTGTTGCCATCGACTTGACTCTGACTCATGGTGACCCCATGTGTGCCAGAGTAGAACTATGCTCTATAGGGTTTTCAATGGCTGATTTTTGAGAAGGAGATTACCAGGCCTTTCTTCCAAGATGCCTCTGGGTGGACTTGGACTTGAACTTCCAACCTTTTGGACAGCAGCCAAGCACATTAACCATTTGTACCACTCAGGGACTAGAACTGTACTGTCAACAAAACAAAACTTCAGTGCAAGGGATGGGACTGAAGAGTCTTATCAGCCTTAAATTCAATTCCATTATCCCAAGGCTTTTAAGTCTTTCAGGAACTCTATCTGGATATTAATGAAATATTCTTCACTTAAAAGATAATAACATAATTCATCTGATATGCTTAAAAGCCTCTTCAGCTTCGAGCTCAATGGCAATACATGGGCTAGTTTGTGTTTTTATTATTAACTAGTTCTTTTTTTTTTTTCAAATGGGTATTTCATGTCAGTTGAAAAATATAGGTATTTGACTACTTGAAAACAGATAAAGCAACAGCAGGACCTTCTTAAGGCTTCACCTCTTTAGCCAACAGAAAAGTCAGTTACACCAACGTTGTATAATTAGTTCAGCAGTCTAGTAAACTTCGCACTTGATTTTGTCTACTTATAAAAATTCAGTTAAGGTTTGTCTGTAAATTAAAGCTGTTTTCTTTTCCCTCCTCCCAAAAAAGGTCTACTGTCATACCCTCTTAAATTGTTTTTACAGGGTAAAGAAACAATGTAAAAGTTCTTATGTTCTTTCCTGTATCTGAATGATTTAAACATGGAGTTCTGTCTATTAAGACTCGCTTTGAACAGTTCTAATCTAGCTCTATTTGAGGCAAATCTTAAAGGAAATACCAAATCTTTAGTGGCTGTTGAATATACAGACC
Organism: Dugong dugon; assembly: GCA_030035585.1. Taxonomy (NCBI): domain Eukaryota; kingdom Metazoa; phylum Chordata; class Mammalia; order Sirenia; family Dugongidae; genus Dugong; species Dugong dugon. The sequence continues at coordinate 58,537,461 of CM057465.1, read as the reverse complement.
TATGGCAGACTGAAACACAGGTTTAAACAAGTGTCAACACCTTTAGGGAAATCATTTGTCTACAAGGCCTCTTCTCTAGTAAACGTCAAGGTTTACTCTCTTTGGATTAAGCGAATACAATCTTTACTTACATGTGTTTTCTCACACCCAAAGCCAGAGATTCCAAAAATAAAAAAGCGGGGGGAGGGGACGGGAAGTGGAGAAATGGAAGGCAAATGAATAGTTTCCTCTCTGCTCATGGCCTGAACACTTTTATACACCGGTCAGCCACTATTTTTATAGCTGGCTTAAGTTATAGCTCTCAGTAGGTGTAGATGTGCTTCCAAATCAAATCTGGCCTTCCCCATTATTTATGCTCAGGTTTTTTTTTTTTTAAGAGGCTTTTTTTCCCTTTCTCCCAAATTTCCTAAGGCCCCACACGGGCATGAACAACGCACCAAAAGCAAGAATGACATAGGTTAAGAAAAAGAAAAAAGCAAATACATGTAATTTCCAAACTCTTTCAGATGTGTAGAGTCCTTTTTCCTTTTTTGGGGGGACAAAAAAGGAGGAGGCAGGATAGAAAGAAAACAAAGCAAGTTACAAATAGAAAAATAGGTGCAACTGCGGGTAGTGCTCAAGCATACGGAGGTTGGTTGCCTGGACGTCTGAAGCACACGCTCAGCTGCAGCTCTAAAGTCCCACCAGCCCATCCCGTCCGTAGGCAACAGGGAGTGTCACGCCACATTACGTAACCTCCCCAGTCAGCAATCCCAGGCCACGCACGAAGAGCTGCAAATCCGAGAGACACGCGAGTAGGGTCTGCGGGACTGGGAGATGGGCCTTCCCCGGTTCGCATTCCTCGCACAAGCAGCAAACAGAGCGCCTGCACTCTTCCAGACACTCGCAGCGGGGTCAAGAGTCCCCCCACGTCGCACGTGGCCGCCGCAAACACAAGAGAGCGCACACCAGCTCAAAGTCCAAAGGTAGCAGTAAGGCTCAGAGACTTTGGAGGCGACTGAGTTACCACAGAAATTGCAGGAGTATTTAGTTGACGGCCACTCTAGCTTCTGGCCATAGTTCCTTCCCACTCAATCACCAGAGAAAAGCCACCGCCACCGCCTCCGCCCCTCAACCACGATGGCAGTGGACCAGGTGGGCAACCGGAATCTAAGCTGCTTACGCCCCAACCTCTTCTCGCGTGAAGTCTGAGAGGAAGATGATTGGGCGAGTGGTAGGGAAGTAGCCAATGAGAGAGAAGGAAGAGCGTGATTGATGGCCCGACGTTGCACCCCCTATAAGTCCCGCCCCCCAGTCTGCGGAGGGCACCGGTGGCCCGCCCCGCCTCTCTCCCCCCTCCCTTCCCGCCTCTTCTCTTCCCGTCTGAGGTGGCGGGCAGGTTCGCCTTCTGTTCAGCTCCATTTTACTTCTCCTGTCTTCCTTTTTCTCTTGGTCTCCGAAATCGGCCTGAGCTCTTCCACCGCCGTCTTGGGGTTGATATATAACCCCCTTCGCTCTATAGAATCCCTGCGCTTTCTCCTTGTTCTTATCTTCCATCCTCTCCCTGCCCCCGCCATGAATGAGGAGTACGACGTGATCGTGCTGGGCACCGGCCTGACGGTGAGTTCCAGGCAGCGGCCGCGGCCGAGGAGCACCAAAGCTTGTGTGGGCCGAACGCGGCGCTAGGGGGCGGGGGAGTCGGCGCCATCCCGGACCGGGGCTGTTTGGGGAAGTCGATGCGGCCGGGGCAGGGGCGGCTGCGGCCGCCGGTGCTCCGGCCCGCACATCCGCTGGTCTTCCGGGCAGGTCTTCCGGTCTCCTTCTCCAGTTGTCCCTCTAGTTTACCGGACTGTCTTCTTTTTTCTCCGACTTGTAGATGTGTGAGGTGTGGGCTCACCCTTCAGTGTGGACACGAAGAGGCGGTCTGTCTGTATTTCTCCTCCTGAATCCCCAGGTTTGCAGGCGACTGGGTATTGCCTTCACAGGGCGAGCCGGCCTGCGGTTTTGCATCTCCTTTCGTGAATACTTTCGTCGTCTTTTTTTTTTTTTTTCCTCCAAAGAGGAGGTGGTTCTGAAGGTTGTCGGGAAAGAGAATTTTCGCAGGTTGGGATGGATGAGTTCTGAAGGAGTTTCAGTCTGCGGCAGTATCTAGCACTTATAGCCTCATGGCAGTTTAGGTCGGTTGCTGGTTGGAGTAGGTTGTCTAATCTGGAAGGAAAAGACCAGGAAATTGAAAACCCAGAACTTCAATTCGTGAAGCCAGTCAAGTAAATGATGAATACTAATGGCGAAATAAAAATAGGTGGGAAAAGAGAGTTTCACTTTCCCACAGAATTTAAAAAACAAAACAGACCTGGTTTGGGGTATCGATGCTCCTCCACCTCCCTTTTTGGTTTGACGACTCTTCGAATAGGAAACGGAAAAGCACAGGACGGGGGGGAGGGTGGAGGACACTTGCAGTTACAGTTCCTGTTTAGCCGTCAACCAGTAGTCAGTCTTCGGTTGCCAAAGCTAGGCAAAGATTTTGTGGCAAGTCATTGGGTAATCACTGTTTGGTAATTGTTAGTTTAATTAACTTTCATTTTCGGAGAAAATGAAGAAATTAGTTTTTTATCCTCTCAGCCCTAAATAAGAAACATTATCGATTCCTTTTAGCCACCCTCCTCACTCCACTTATTGAGCATTTGTAGAATGGAAATGAGTTTATATCTTAAAACTTGTCTGTCAAATGCTTTCCCACCTGACCTTTGCCATCTTTTCCTTTTGTTTGGTCTGTCCCCTGTCTCTTTTGTGTCTTCTAGATGCTTTCCCCTAAGAAATGGGTAGGTCATGGATTGCTAGAGGCCAAGTTCTCTCTCTACTACTGTATTCTCTTCAGGGATTTAGAAGATAAATCAGTAACAACATAATTATATCTTATTACATACAATAGTAATATGAATGCAAGCTGTTCCCGATACCATGGTATATTTATTTTCCTGGGTATCTGTCTGTTTAGAGACCTTGAGATAATATTCTGGAAGTAATGCAGGCAGGTGTTGTATTTTGTACTTCTTTGTCTTCATACTCATTTAAGAAAAGGAGAACTATCCATCTTGCAAAAAAAAAAAAAAAAAATCCATTTGAAGAGAGGACCAGTTTGAGTGTTAGATTTCTTTGGAAATTTGAAATTCTGTCTTTGGACTATTTCTTGTCTTAATAAGATGAACATTAATGTAAATCTTGTGTATTTTGTAAATCTGACCTCAAACTCCTGAGTCATTTAGTGCAAACCACCACTTCAGATGAGCTGAAATGCATTGTAATCTCTCAGAATTAAATTAAATTTTTCAGATAACATTTAACTATTTTAGGTTTCTCTAGACAAGGAAAACAAAACCTCTGAACTTTTATTTGGCTAATTTTTTATGAAACTACTGTTAAGAATTAGAATAGCATATTATTCTGGTAAAATGATTTTTTAATCATTAAAATCACTGGTATATCATTTTTCTGTTTATAATGATTTATGGTGATTTTCAGAGAATACTCATTTCTGAATGTTTCTGAATGTTTGACCAGTCTAGAAATAGACATGTGACTGGCTAGGAAATAGTTCCAAATAGATGAGATCACTTATCTAGAAAGCCATTTAACCATTTCAAATGTGAGGGATTAAGTTCCATTTCTTTTTCAGTGGTGAGTTGGAACACTGTTGGATCCTAAATGAATAGGCCTACCCACTATAGAGTTTTTGTTTTGTTTTTTGAGTCTCTAATTGAAATTCAGAGCTGGGGCTTAGTAGTTTGTGGTGGATTTTGCCCATTGGAATGGATATTGTTGCTACCAGAATGCTGTAAGAGCCTGTTCGTTCCATTGTTTTTCTAAGGTTGTTGTTTGTCTTTCAGATTTGCTTATAATTAAGAAAGTCAGTTAAATATGACAAATGAGTGCAAATCTATCATCATGCAGGTTAGTACATACCAAGTTCAGAGGCCCCTTTGTATCAAAAATGGCAAGTCTTATTGTGTAACAACCAAGTGAAGATAATGCACCTTATGTAAATTTTCACTTGTATTAATTGTGAACTTTTTGATGAGTGGTAGATGCATACTTAATTAGAAGTAAGATCAATTTCTATTCACTTTATAGCTGGGATGACTTTAATACCCTGTGAACCTTCCTAGATGGTTTTGTGAGATGATCTTTGAGAATTTTATCAATTTAGGTCATTTACATTATTCCATCGTTGATAGAAGAAGAGTAGTGGTCGACTGTTCCGACCAGGGACCCAATGGTCCTGGAGAGAATGGGAAAAAAATGTAGAACAAAACACAAATTCCTAAAAAAAAAGCCAGACTTACTGGACAGTAGAGACTAGCAGAACCCCTGAGACTATCGCCCTGAGATATTACTTAAACTTGGAACTCAAACCACTCCCAGAGGTCACCTTTCAGCCAAATAACAGATTGACCCATAAAATAGATAATATCACCTGTGAATACTGTGCTTCTTAAAATAATCGTCTAGATGAAACCAAATGGTTAACATTTACCCTAGACCAAAGATGAGAAGGCAGGGGGTACAGGGAAGCTAGGTTAATGAAAACAGAACAACCAAAATGGAAATAACAAGAATGCTGATATACTGTGAAGAATGTAACCAATGTCACTGAACAGAATGTATAGAAATTGTTAAATGAGAACCTAATTTCTGTGTAAACTTTCACAAAAAATACAATAAAGTATTGAAAAAAAAGTAGCAGTGATAGGATGATTTTGATAATGGTAAATGTTATACCCTCATTTTCAGTGATATAGGGAATTTGCTTGCTTAGTTAAGTCAAGAGACAACCAAAATTAAAACACTTAAATTAAAATTAATTTTGAGTATTTGGAGTGAACATGCCATTTAATTTTCTTAATTTTTGGTTTGTAAATATTTAGTGCCTGAGATTTAAGAACCCAAAGAAAGGCATTTAAAGTTTCCTCTACAGGTACGGGTAGCAAATATGACATGATACCTGTGTGTCAAGTACTTTTAGTGAGGTTTGCTTACTACTCTTAAAAGGAAGTGTAAGGAGGTGTTGGAGTTTCTCTGTTGATTACTATTGTCATTGTTTTGCATCAGTTAAGACTAAAATAAGGTCATATTAACCCATAAATATTGATAATAATTTTAATAAAGAATGCATAAAAGGATTTGGTATAAACTGGAGTAAAATCTTCATTCTCTGCCTTGAAGAACTTTAGCATTCTGTATAAATGGAGTCTTCCAACAATTGTATTTTATAAGGAATCAAGGGTTATCCATTTAAAGAACCAAAACTTTTATATAAAAGCCTTTCTAAATGATATCACAACTTCTTAACAAACTAAGGAACATAAGTAATTTACGTGTTAATTAAGATTTCTTATCATTGGGATTAATTATTGTTCTATGCTATCACTGTGGGGCAGTTCTACTCTGTCCTGTAGGGTCGCTATGAGTCGGAATCTCTGGATGGCAACGAGTTTGCTTTCTACAGGTTTTATCACTTAATGAAGCCATTAAGGCCTAGAAAGCTTTGTAAGAACTTTTGCCCTCCTTGCTAAATAGTCTCAGACTGCTCTACTTTTTGAGTTCTTTTCTTTGCTTTTCAATTTTTTTCCCCTCTCTCTTTGCTGTTAGGCTGGCAACTTTTACTTTACTTTCAGCGTGTGTAGGCAGCCTCTCATCACCTAATTTGCTCATCTGATTGACTGTGGACTTAGAAATAAATTTATGAAGCTTGTTAGAAATAATAGATAAAATAAGAATAACTTGCTCCGCAGCTGTTTGTGCTGCCCAGAGGTCTTTTTTTGTTTTGTTTTTTCTGTTCTCCATAGTAATTCTAGTAAGGAATTATGAATAGAAGTATATACTTTAGTGACATTTAACCAGATTATTGTCACAATTATATGTTTAAAAAATTGTTTTACATCTCAGATATGCTTTTAAAAAATTTTTTTCTTTAAGAATTTGTAATTTCAGAGAGATTTTTGTACGTTATTTAGAAATCCTGAACTGTAATTTAGATTGTCATTTAGATTTACTCAATCTTAGATTTGCTGCTCCTTGAATCCCTTGCCATAGCTAAGTTAAAGTTCTGTAGACAAAGAACTTTAACTGCAGTAGTGATTATAGGGCCAGTATTTACAAATGTCTTACTTTCTGAAGTTTTAAATGTTTTGTAGGCAGTCTGTATTTTAAATCAGCCTTAAGCATGCTAGCCCAATAGAAAATCCAAGTAAAATCAGATATATTTTAGCATACTACTATAATAGTAATATGAAATTTTGTATGAAGAAGGGGATGTATTCAGGAATGGGGAGTACTGGTAGTTCGTTTTACCTGAAACGAAGGTATGAAAAGTAATGGGAAGTAGAGATGAAAAGAAGGCATATCACAAAGAACGTTGAATATACTAGGCTAAGAAGTTTGAACTTTGCATTCTAGGCAGTTGAGCAAGGATTTTTAGCAGGAAAATAGTATATTTAGAGGCAAGTTTCAGGAAAAGTAATTTTTTAATGAGTAAGCTTTTTTTTTTTTTTAATTGTATCACTGACCTTTTTTACTGTTTTGTATCTTTTTTAATTGTAAAAATACAGAGAACACAACATTTGCCAGTTCGACATTCTTCACGTGCATGATTCAGTAAAACCAATTACTTCAGATCACATTGTACAACCATCACTAATATTCATATTGAGTAAGCTTTTAATGAGATGCATTAGAGGGGCAGAGAAATTTAAAGAAACACTTATTTTGCTGAAAACTAACGAACATTTTTTTATTATGTTATTACTGTGATATATATACCGTTCAGATAGTTAACTGATTTAAAATTTTTCTGGTTAATAAAATTTCCTCGTATTTTGATAAGTAGCCTTGAGATTATACATTACGCTATTAGTACTTTGTTTTCCTAATCTCATTTTTGTGGGCGCATTTATTTTCTGTTAGTTTTCTGATCACAGAAGAACTTAAAAATACAGCAGTGGCCGCAGTGTCACCACCGCCCGGGGCACCCGCCTCCCGCCGGTACCAGGGCCTGGCTGGCGCCTGCGAGACTGCTCCCGCTGCGGGCACTGGGCGGCTGCGCGGCTCTTTGTAGTCCGCTTGCCGCTGTTGGCCTCCTGGCCGGAGGGCGAGGAGAGGGAGCCGAGGTGCTGTCGGGACGCTCTCGCGGCACCCAGGGCTAGCTGCATTTTGTACCGGAACTAGCCCGGGGGTCCCTGGTCCGGAACCCGGCCCGGATCCCGCCGCGGCAGCCTGGCAGACAGAGCCCCTTTGGCGCCCGCTGCTGCATGAGGATCTCTGGGGAGCGCCCCTTTCCCGCCCGTCCGCCGGCCCACCGGAGTTGGTGGGCTGGCCGCTTTGTCTGCCGGCGGCATCCTACGTCCCACGTGGCGGCGTTGGGTGCCGGGTTGGAGGCCTGGAAGGTCTGACCAGGCAAGTCGGGGGTTTAACGTGGGGATTGTCCCCCCCACACAAGCAGTACTGACCGCTCAGGAGGAACGGGTTGTGCGGCCGGCTCCCCTCCACCCTTTCACTCCACAAACCACCCCCCGCTCCCACCTTCGTGGGGAGGAAGCGAGGTCCCCGGGAGGAAGGAATGGATTTAGTTTCCCCGCAGTCTGGTTTATTCGTAAAGAATGCAGCCATCTGATGGCTCGTGGTCCCTAGACTTGCTCCAGAGGTGGAAAGGAAGCCTTTCGGATTGGACTAAGGTTGAAATTTGCAAAGATTAGACATCTTTTTAGAGAGGTGTTCTTAAGCACCACAGACAACACAGTTCTGACAGTATTTCATGCCACCTGGAAAAGTGGAAGGATGGTATTACTCTTAATAGAATGGCAGTAGTGGAAAAGGAGACCTCCCCCCGCCTCCTTTTTGCTTTTCAAGGGATGGGAAAGATGGGTGGTGACAGTTCTGCAACAGATGCTCTCAACTAGGAATTTCTGCAGGAGGTCATTATGGTGTACAGCCTCATGATGATACTGAGGACAGCATGAATGATCATGAAGACACAAATGGTTCAAAAGAAAGTTTCAGAGAACAAGATATATATCTTACGTTTTCCAGTTGCAGATGTGGCAAGGATAATGAAAAATGCCATACTTACGGGAAAGATTGCAGAAGATACCAAAGAATGTGTTCAAGAATGTATGAGTTCATCAGCTTTGTAACATCTGAAGCAAGTGAAAGATGCCATCAAGAGAAAAGGAAGACTGTTAATGGAGGGGATATTCTCTTTGCCCTGTCTATCTTGGGCTTTGACAGTTAATGTAGAACCTCTGAAATTATACCTTCAGAAGTTCAGAGGGGCTGTGAAAGGAAAGAAAGGAATTGGTGGAGCAGTCACAGCTGCAGATGGACTAAGTGAAGAGCTTACAGAGGCAGCATTCACTAACCAGTTACCAGCTGGTTTAATAGCTGCAGATGGTCAACAACAATGTTATGGTTTACACAGCATCATATCAACAGATTTCTGGTGTTCAACAAATTCAGTTTTCATGATCTGAAGGAATGATGGAATGGAGAGCACTGAAGTGAAAGAGGCTATATGATTCCAGAACAGAGACATTAGGGAAGAAGTGATGGTGAAGAGCTGTCTCTTTATGTATTAAATAGCTGTAATGTAGCTTCCTGATGCTTGACTAATTGAGGTGTTAATTTTAACTTGAGAATCTTTTTCATGCATGATTTCAAAGGAAAATTTGGATTTTAAAGATATTATAATACTTTTGTAGAAGAGTTTGTTGGGCTGTATGCCTCCTGTATGCATTGTATATTGCAATTTATTATTGTCAAGAGATTTGTAGACAGTTTCTTATTTTCATATTGAATCATGTTACTTTTGTAATTCAAGTAAGCAGCCGGGTGAATTCATCATGTTTACCCTTCTAAGAAAACATATGGGTAGAGTTAAAACAAAATACAGTAGTACTTGATAGGATATGAAGTTTTAGTGGGTGTTTAGTTTGATCATTTGGAAGTATATCAGAATATTAATAAACTTTGACTATTTTCTTCCAAGCCTAAGTTGCTTTCTTAAGTGGGAGGGCGGCCATTAACTTTTTCAGGATCCTGGTATACGATTTAGGACCCCTGGTGGCATGATGGTTAAGAGCTTGGCTACTAACCAAGAGGTTGGCAGTTCGAATCCACCAGCTGCTCCTTGGAAATCCTATCAAAGGTCATTGGTTTGAACTCACCAGCTGCTCCTCGGGAGAGAGATGTGGCAGTCTGCTTCTGTAAAGATTACAGCCTTGGAAACCCTATGGGACAGTTCTGCTCTGTCCTATAGGGTTGCTATGAGTCAGAATAGACTCAACGGCAAGGGGTTTGGTTTATTTTTTTGGTTAGTATTATACATGAAAGAGACTCAGGAAGCCAGTGCACCTTATGCGCAGCCACCACCCATCTGTCATTGGAGGCTTGCCTGTTGTTATGATGCTGAACAAGTTTCAGCAGAGCCTTCAGGCTAAGACTAGGAAGAAAGGCCTGGCAATCTACTGCCAAAAAATCAGCCGATGAAAATCCTGTGGATCACAGTGGGCTGATCTGCAGCTATTCAAGGCGTTGTCCTAGGACCAGGCAGTGTTTTGTTCCGTTGTGCATGGAGTTGCCACGAATCTGGGGTGACTCGAGGGCAGCTAACAACAACAGTAAGTGTTATATGTAGGGTACTGAAGGGAAGCAAACTTCATTATCACTGATATGGGCCTTCCCCCATTCCCACACTTAACATATTTACACGTACTGGAGCTTTGCTACAGCTAAACTTGGAACACTTTTCGTTGCTTACCTCTTTTTACGTAGAGGAATGTGAAATACCAGATGGATGGCAGATGCCATTATAAAGAACTTGGATTCTGAAGATGGTTTCATAATATTAGCTTTTTGTGTGTGTTTGTATTTTTATCCTGCTTAGGTAATTTATGGATGAATTCAAAGGATGGAGATTAAATGTGGAATACTCATTTATTAGATTTAAAACTAATATGTTGACTAATATATGTAAAGTTTCTGGTAAAAGTTAACAGTATTCTTGACATATGATGGGAAGACTAGATTATTTAGTACAAAGAAAAAGAAAACTCAATATTTTCTGTGACTTTAATGTGCCTTACTTGTTAATATGTGTTCACCAGATAGGTAGTAGATTTTAGTTTTGAGCAGTTAATTTTGGAAGATACAAATTTTTAGAATCATTAATGTACACCTTATGCTCAGATGTGATTGATGAGTTTTATCAGTAATTAATGACTTCAACCTGTGTTTTAAAGCAAAGCTTAAAGTACAGTGAAACGTCTGAGAGCTGGAATTTGACGAGACTGCCTTGTTTTTCCAGTCCTTGCAAGTTTTCTCGCCTTTAAAAGGGTGCAGTTTCTTTTCTGTCGCTCTCTGTTAAACCCAAAACCAAACCTGTTGCCATCAAGTCGATTCAGATTCATAGCAACGCCTTATGTTAGTGGAAAATATTTGAGTTTTCCTTCTGACAGGTTTCCACCTTACACAGGTTCTGGCTTTCATAGGTTTTACTGCATTATATCTGTGCTACTATGTATTTTATTCTTCTAGCAATGTAAAAAGCGGTCTTTTTTTTTTTTCTATTCTTAAAAAAAAAAAAAAAAGTCCCATTGCCATCGAGTTGATTCCAACTTATAGTGACCGTATAGGATGGAGTAGAACTGCACCATAGGGTTTCCAAGGCTGTAATCTTTTTTTTTTTTTTTTTTCAGTTGTACTTTAGATAAAGGTTTACAGAACAAACTAGCTTCTCATTAAACAATTAGTACACTTTTTTTTGTTACATTGGTTGTGAACCCCACAACATGTCAACACGCTCCCCTTCTTGCCCTTGGGTTCCCCATTACCAGCTTTTCTGTCCCTTCCTGCATTCTCGTCCTTTCCCCTGGGCTGGTGTGCCCATTTAGTCTTGTTTTGTTTCATGGGCCTGTCTGATCTTTGACTAAAGGGTGAACCTCAGGAGTGACTTCATTACTGAGCTAAAAGGGTGTCCGGGGGCCATTATCTTGGGATTTTTCTAGTCTCTGTCAGACCAGTAAGTCCAGTAGTTTTTTTTTTTTTTTTTTAGTTAGAATTTTGTTCTACATTTTTCTCCAGCTCTGTCCGGGACCCTCTATTGTAATCCCTGTCGGAGCAGTCGGTGGTGGTAGCCAGGCACCATCTAGTTGTGCTGGACTCAGTCTGGTGCAGGCTGTGGTAGTTGTGGTCCATTAGTCCTTTGGACTAATCTTTCCCTTGTATCTTTGGTTTTCGTCATTCTCCCTTACTCCAGAAGGGCTGAGACCAGTTGAGTATTTTAGGTAAAAGCAATCTTTTATAGATGGAGTTAGAAGAATTAGTGGAACTGTAGATTTTTGATTAGCTTTGACTAGTGCCTTTGAAGGTAGTTCCTATCAGCTGCTTGGACTCTGATCAATCATTATATTATTGAGCCCCTTATTTTAGGCCATAGAATTCAGTGTGTTCTTTAGGGCCATGGTCCAGTGAATCATGCTTAATTGCAATGGAGTGTGAAAAGTTATATATAGAAGTTAACTCCGTATGTAAAAGATAGCTTTTACTTGCTATGGTTTTTGCTTCCGAAAGTTGAACCCTGAAGTCTGCTTTTGTCAGCTGGGAGTGTGACTATTTAGTCTTCCGCTGTTTTATATATTGTAACCTATTTTTGAGGTATTAAATGTTATTCTTTCTTGTAATATGTTGAACCATATGTTAGTGCTGCTTTAGTTTTTTTTTTTTAACAAATGAATTGTTTAAGATAATGTTAGGGTTGATTTTTGTAGTTGTAAAATACCTCCAGGTCTTATTGTTTATCAAGACATTAAAAAAGTGAAAAGGCAAGCCACAGAATGGGAGAAGATATTTGCAATACGTATAATTAGCAAACATATGTAAAGAACTTTTACAAAGTGGTAAGAAACAGCCCATTTTAAAAATGAGCAAATAATTTTAATAGGTACTTAGCTAAAGAAGATACCCTAATCAATAAAGTATGAAAAGGTGCTCAACCTCATTAATCACTAGGAAATACAAATTAATAAAACACCACTTCCTCACCAGGATGGCTAAAATTAACAAAAGACAACAGTACAAGCATTGGGAAAGAATATGAAACAATAGGAACTTTCATACATTGCTGGCAAAAGTGTAAATTGGTACAACTGAAAGCTGTTTGGCAGTATCTGCTGAAGGTCAACATACTCATATAGCAATAGCACTTCTAGATATATAGCTAACAGAAACGCATACTGAAATAAGACATATGAGAATGTTCATAGTCTGAAGCATTGTTTGTAGTCAAAAACTAGAAACTACCCATGTTCATCAGTAGTAGAAATGATAAATTTTGGTGTATCCATATGGTGTATTCATTCAGTGGAATCCTCTATAGCTTTGTTACCAAAATTGTGGTCTGTGGATCAGCGATATCTGCAAACTTGAGACCTTATTAGAAATGCAGAATCTTAGATGCCACTCCAGATATACTGAATCAGAATCAGGTTTTGAGAACTACTGCTCTGCTAGTGGTTTTCAGAATTGGTCCTTAACCAGCAGCATTAACATCGCCTGGAAATGTGTTAGAAATGCAAATTCTCAGTCTTCACACCAGACCTACTGTATCAGAAGCTTTGGGGATACAAAAAAAAAAAAAAAAGAAAAGAAAAATCCGTTGCCATCAAGTTGATTCCGACTCATAGCAACCCTGTAGGACAGAGTAGAGCGGCCCCTTAGGGTTTCCAAGGAGTGGCTGGTGGATTCGAACTGCCGACCTTTTGGTTAGCTGCCAAGCTCTTAACCACTGCGCCACCAGGGCCCAGCAATATGTTTTAACCAGGGCTTTGAACCAGTTCATTCTGGTTCAACCACCTGCTGAGAATTTGCATTTCCACCCCCCACCCCCATATACTGAATCATAACTTACATTTAACAAGACCCCCAGGTGATTCTTATTAAAATGTAGATCCAGATTCAGTATATCTGGGGTGGAAAGAAAAATTCTCAGCAGGAGGGTCAAAACCGGAATGAAACGGTTCGAAGCCCAGGTTTTAACAAGCCCTCCTGGTGATGTGGATGAATGCTAAAGTTTGAGAATCTGCGTAGCATTTACATTTCTAACAAGTTCACAGGGTGACAGGTAATTAGGAGCTAAACTTTCTGAACCACTGCTTGCTTGCAGAGCTGGCAAACTTTCTATAAAGGTCCAGGTAATAAATATATTAGGTTTTGCAGGCCATACAGTCTCTGTCACAGCTACGTTGCTGTGGTTGCACAAAAACAGCCATAGGCAATAAGGAAATAAACAGGCAATGAAACTTTACTTAAAAAACAGCTGGCAGACTGGATTTGGCTCCTATAGTTTGGGGATCCCTATTCTATAGCGTTAAGGTTGTCATGAGTTGAAAATCAGCTAAATGGCACCTAACAACAACGCTATAGCAGTGAGAATGAATAAATTACAGTTATACACAAAACATGGATGAATCTTTCAAACGCTTTGATTAGAAGATGTCAGATACAAAATGTACACACCGTATGATTCCATGTATACAGAGTTCAAAACAGGCAAAACTAATCTTCCGTGTTAGAAATCGGGAGAATGGCTATGGGGGAGGGATGTTATAACTACAATAGTACATGAGGGGGCTTTCTGGAGTGCTGATAGTGTTTTTGATCTGGGGTTCAGTCATCTGGATGTATTTACTTTGTAAAAATTTATGGAGCTGTACGCTTATGATATGCTTTGTTTTACATCAATAAAAAGTTTTCCTAAAAAAGAACTTCAGTTTTTAAAATTTGTCTTGATTGCCATAGATTGGGGAAGATGAATCCATGGATTCTTTTGAAGCCAAAATAGCATTAGGTTCAGAATTGATCAAATAATGTATGTTAGAAACCACTGCAGTGCATCTGAATGTAATACAAGGATACAGATGAACAGGGGGTTAGGACCTGAAATTAACTGATTTATATCTAAGCTGTCTTTAGGAAAGACTGGTAATTAACGTAGTATCATAATTTAGAATTTTGGTATCAAATACTAACACTGATATGCCATTAGATTCATTTTCTCAGGAACAAATGTAGATTTTCTTTATACCACTGGTGAAGATTAATAAAACTAGGGTTAATTAAATATTTTAGCTCAGATTATTATGTAACCCTCTCTCCTTCATTTTTGTCTTCCAGTGGCTTAATGTTTTCAACTGTTTGGTGTTTTAGTTTGTATTTATAGGAATTACACTTTATTTATTTATTTTTAATTAAAAAAAAAAAAGTTATATAAATACAGTTGCCATATCACTTCTTCATTAAACTCTAACCTAAAATATGATTAGATGTGTCTTTAATGGGTATGCTTTTCAAACTAAGGTACATGTACCCCTTAGGGAAGTGGTGGGTGCTATATAGTATGCAAAAATATAGACAGTTACAGCATATAGCGACACACTCATCTATAGTAAAATTTGAACCTGATGGTAAGTAATTTAAAACACTAAAATGAATAAATACTTTCTGTAGGAAACTGTGACATTTATATGAACTTAAAAAATAAAGCTGTCAAGAGTTCTAGGGGCATGAGATAGTACTTGTCTGCTATCCAGGGTCCTTTGGATAAATTTGAGAAGCATGAAGAATTTATTAAGATGCACGGACTTTCCATTGTCTTTTTATAAAATAAAGCACTGATCACCAGAACCCTGGTATAAAGATTTTGAGTGAATGTATACCCCATTTCTGTTTTTCTTCTCTTTAAATGTATTCTTCCTTGATTTTTTTTCCCCCTTCTTGCTTTGGTTTGTCTTGATATATCCATGATTTATTTTACCTTTTTCCTGAGAGTGGGCATTTATAATCTTCTGTTGATTATTAATTTATTAATGGTTATCCTGTTGTTGGGTGCCGTTGAGTCAGTTCTGACTCATAACGACCCTGTGTACAACAGAACGAAACACTATTTGGTCCTGCATCATCTTCACAATCGTTAGGCTTGAGCCCATTGTTGCAGCCACTGTGTCAGTCCCTCTTGTTTGAGGGTCTTCCGCTTTTTCGCTGACCCTCTACTTTACCAAGCATGATGCCCTTCTCCAGGGACCGATCCCTCCTGAGAACATGTCAAAAGTATGAGACGTAGTCTTGCCATCCTTGCTTCTAAGGAGCATTCTGGTTGTGCTTCTTCCAAGACAGATTTATTCATTCTTTTGGCATTCCATGGTATATTCAGTATTCTTCGCCAACACCATGATTCAAAGGCGGTAATTCTTCTTGAGTCTTCCATATTCATTGTCCAGCTTTCACATGCATATGAGGCAATTGAAAATACCATGGCTTGGGTCAGGCACACTTTAGTCTTCAGGGTGACATCTTTGCTTTAAAAACACTTTAAAAAGGTCTTTTGCAGCAGATTTGCCCAGTGCAATCCGTCTTTTGATTTCCTGGATCCTTCCTTTAGGGTACTGGTTCTCAAACTTTTTGGTCTCAGGATCGTTTAAACACTTTTTTTTCTTTATTGTAGTGAAAATATATACAACAAATTGCCAATTTAACAACCTCCACATGCACAGTTCAGTGACATTGATTACATTCTTCATACTGTGCAACCATTCTCACTATCCTTTTCCAAAATATCCCGCTATTACTAACATAAACTCAATACCCCCTAAGCCAGAACTTCCCCTTTCCCCTTCTTCCCACCCTTGGTAACCACTGATAGTCTTTGGCTTCTATATATTTCCTTATTTCATGTAATTAAGATCGTATAGTATTTGCCCTTTTGTAACTTATTTTGTTCAAGATAATGTGTTCAAGGTTCATCCATGTTGTGGCATGCATCGGGACTTCATTTCTCTTTATGGCTGAGTAATATTCCATTGTATGTATGTACCACATTTTGTTTATCCATTCGTCTGTTGGTGGACATGTCTGTTGTTTCCACATTTTGGCTATTGTGAAAAGTGCCACAGTGAACATTAGCGTACGGGTTTCTGTTTGTGTTCCTGCTTTCAGTTCTTCTGGGTATACACCTGTCAGGTGCATCTTAGTCCTCAAAGTGACATCTTTGCTTTTCAACACTTCTAAAGAGGTCTTCTGCAGCAGATTTGTCCAGTGTGATAACGTCTTTTGATTTCCTGACTGTTACTCCCATGGGCGTTGATTGTGGATCCAAGTAAAATGAAATCCTTGACAACTTCAGACTTTTCTCCGTTTATCTAGATGTTGCTTATCTGTCCGGTTGTGAGAATTTTTGTTGTCTTTATGCTGGGGAGCAATCTATACTGAAGGCTGTAGTCTTTGATCTTTATCAGTCAGTGTTTCAGGTCCTCTTCACTTTCAGCAAGCGAGGTTGCGTCATCTGAATATCATAGGTTGTTAATTAGCCTTCCTCCAATCCTGATGCCCTGTTCTTCTTTATATAGTCCAGCTTCTCAATTATTTGCTTAGCATACAGATTGAATAAGTATGGTAAAAGGATACAACCCTGATGCACACCTTTCCTGACTTTAAACCATGCAGTATTCCCTTGTTCTGTTCAAACGACTGCCTCTCTTGGTCTGTGTACAGGTTCCTCATGAGCACAATTAAGTGTTTTGAATTTCTGTTCTTTGCATTGTTATCTATAGTTTGTCATGATCCACACAGTCAAATGCCTTTGCATAGTCAATAAAATGCAGGTAGACATCTTTCTCATGTTTTCTGTTTCAGCCAAGATCCAGCTGATATCAGCAATGATATCCCTTGTTCCACATCCTCTTCTGAATCTGTCTTGAATTTCTCGCAGTTCCCTATCGATGTACTACTGTAGCTGCTTTTGAATGATCTTCAGCAAAATTTTACTTGGGTGTGATATTGATATTGTTCCATAATTTCCACATTCTGTTGCATTACCTTTCTTTGGGATAGGCACAAATATGGATCTTTTCCAGTCAGTTGGCCAGGAAGCTGTCTTCCAAATTTCTTGGCATAGATGAGTGAGCACATCCAGTGCTGCATCCATTTGTTGAAACATCCTGGAGCCTTGCTTTTCGCCAGTGTCTTCAATGCAGCTTGAACTTCTTCCTTCAGTACCATCGGTTCTTGATCATATGTTACGTTCAGAAATGGTTGAACATCCACCAGTTCTTTTTGGTACAGTGACTCTGTGTATTCCTTCAATCTTCTTTTGATGCTTCCTGCATCGTTCAGTACTTTGCCCATAGAATCCTTCAGTATTGCAACTTGAGGCTTGAATTTTTTTGTCATTTCTTTCAGCTTGAGAAATGCTAAGTATGTTCTTCCCTTCTGGTTTTCTAACTCCAGGTCTTTGCATGTTTTGTTATAATACTTTGTCTTCTTGAGCTGCCCTTTGAAATATTCTGTTCAGCTCTTTTACTTCATCATTTCTTCTTTTCACTTTAGCTACTCTACCTTCAGGAGCAAGTTTAAGGGTTTCTTCTGACATCCATTTTGGTCTTTACTTTCTTTCCTGTCTTTTTAAGGACCTTTTGCTTTCTTCATGTATGATGTCCTTGGTATCATTACACAACTCGTCTGCATATGAAAGCTGGACAATGAGTAAGGAAGACTGAAGAAGAATTGACACCTTTGAATTATGGTGTTGGTGAAGAATATTGAATATATCATGGACTGCGAGAAGAACGAACAAATCTGTCTTGGAAGAAATACAACCCGAATGCTCCTTAGAAGTGAGGATGGCGAAACTTCATCTCATTTACTTTGGATATGTTATCAGGATGGACCGGTCCCTGGAGAAGGACATCATGTTTGATGTAAAGTAGAGGGTCAGTGAAAAAGACGAAGACCCTCAACAAAATGTATTGACACAGTGGCTGCAGCAGTGGGCTCAAGCATAACAACAATTGTGAGGATGGTGCAGGACTGGACTGTGTTTTGTTCTGTCGTACATAGAGTGGCTATGAGTTGAAACCAACTTGAAGGCACCTAACAACAACAACAGCATATACCTACAAATGGGATTGCTGGGTCACGTGGTAGTTCTGTGTTCAACTTTTTGTGGAAACGCCAAACTGATTGCCACCAGGAATTGACAAGCGTTCTGGTTTCTCTATAACTGAGGCAACACCCATTGTTTTCTGTTTTTTTGTTTGTTAGTGATGATGAGGTGGTATCTCATTGTGTTTTTTCTGTTTGTTTTTCAGTTTTTAAAACTTTATAAGATAATTTTAGATTTACAGAAAAGATAGAGAGCAGAGTTCGCATATCCCCTTCACCTAGTTTCCTCTAATGTTAAGATCTTACATAATGATAATAAAATTATTAAAATTAAGAAATTAACATTGGTATAATACTACTATGGACTTTGGATTTCACCAGTTTTCCACAAATGTCCTTTTCTGCTATAGGATTCATTCAAGGACACCACATTGCTAAACTAAATAGACATGTCTTCTTCGTCTCCTTGGATCTGTGATAGTTTTTCAAGCCTTTCCTTGCTTTTATGACCTCGACTGTTCTTTTATTTACTTTTTGTGATCCTGTTTTTTTTTGCTTTAGGTGAAAGTTTACAGAGCAGATTAGTTTCCCATTCAATAGTTTATATACAAATTGTTCCATGACAATTGGTTGCAATCCCCGCAGTGTGTCAGCACTCTCCCCACTACCACCCTGGATTCCCCATTTCCGTTCTTCCAGTTTTCCTGCCACTTGCTGCCTTCTCATCTTTGCTTTTGGGCATATGTTGTCCTTTGGTCTCATGTAGATGATTGTTCTAAGGAGCACTTCCTCATGTGTGTTATTGTTTATTTATAGGGCTGTCTATTGTTTGGCTGAAAGGTGATCTCCAGGAATGGCTTCGATTCCAAGTTAGAAGGATATCTAAGGGCTATAGTCTCGGGGGTTCCTCTGGTCTTTCTCAGACTAGTAAATCTTTTTTATGCATTTGAATTTTGTTCTACATATATAGTTTTCCCCACTCTAACTGGGACCTTCTGTTGTGATCCTGGTCAAAGTGGGTTGGTAGTAGTAGCTGGACATCATATAGTTGTTCTGGTCTCAGGCTGGAGGAGGCTGTGGTTCCTGTAGTCCATTAGGCCTTTGGAGTAATTGTCCTTGAGTCCTTGGTTTTCTTCCATCTCTTTTGCTCCGGACTGAAAAAGACCAGTAGTTGTATCTTAGATGGCCCCTTACAAGCTGTGAAGACCACAGACGCTACATACCAAAGTAGGATGTAGAACATTTTCTTCATGAGCTATGTTATACCAGTTGACCAAGATGTCCCTTGAGACTATGGTCCTCAGCCGTCAAGCCCAGTGACTCAGTCCCTCAGGGTATTTGCATATGGCTCGGCTGTTTCCATGAATGGGCCCCCTGTGTGCTCTGTTATTTATATATATATATGAATATACATGCAGCATATGCAAATATGTATATAGAAATATTCACAGCCAAACCTGTATATGCATGTGGATGTACTTCCATACGCCCTCCCACACCTATTCAGCATTCGTATCTGTGTACGTATCCACTGATAAATTATTGTTCATTAATACTGTTGTTGCTGGATTGTGTATGTATAGTATTTATCTTCATTGCCTTTTATTCTTGTGTACCTCTTAGTGTCTTCCCTTGCCTTGGTAATGTTAGGATCTGTTTACACTCTTAAAAATTTAAAACCCTCAAGAGCTTTTGTTTTATAAGGGTTATATCTATTAATATTTGTATATTTGAAATCAACACTAAAATATTTTAAAAAATATTTTACTTAAAAATAACAGTAACATAACTTTTTAATGAAACATAACTACTATATTCTCCAAAACAGAAAAAATTGTGAGAAGAGCACTATCTTAGTCATCTAGTGCTGCTATAACAGAAATACCACAGGTGGATGGCTTTAACAAAGATAAAATTATTCTCTCACACACTAGTAGGTTACAAGTCCAAATTCAGGGTGTCACCTCCAGGGGAATTCTCTTTCTGTTGACTCTGGAGGAAGGTTCTTGTCATCAGTCTTCCCCTGGTCTAGGAGCTTCTCCGCACAGGAAATTCAGGTCCAAAGGACGTGCTCTGCTCCCAGCGCTGCTTTCTTGGCGGTATGAGGTCCCTATGTCTTTCTGCTCACTTCTCTCTTTTATATCTTAAAAGAGATTGGCTTAAGACACTAATCTTATAGATCTCATCAGTATAACTGCTGCTAATCCATCTCGTTAACATCATAATGATAGGATTTGCAACACAGGGAAATCACATCAGATGACAAAATGGTAGACAGTCATACGATACTGGGAATCATGACCTAGCCAAGTTGACAGATATTTTTGGGGGTATTCAATCCATGTCAAGTACCATTGTTTTACTTTTTTTGGCGAATGTCTCCTTAATATCTGCCTTGATAAAAGATAGCTGAATTCTCATATTTGACTAAAGTATATGAGCAAAGTCAGGCCTCACACAGATGTGTAGTTGAGAAAGGGAGGAGTATTTTAATAGCCTTTTTATATTATTGTGGATATTCTTTGATCTATACCAGAACACAAGCGATATATATATTTCTTTTTCTTTCTTTCTATTGTGCTTTAGATGAAAGTTTACAGAGCAAATGAGTTTCTCATTAAACATTAATACACAAATTGTTTTGTGACATTCTTTGTCAACCCCACGGTGTGTCAACAATCTCCCCTTCTCCATCCCAGGTTACCTGTTCCCATTCATCCAGTTTTCCTATCCCTTCCTGCCTTCTCGTCTTTGCTTTTGTGTTGGTGTGGCCATTTAGTCTCCTATTCATGATTGAACTATGAAGCATGTTCCTCATGTGTATTATTCTTGGCCCTATATACCTGTCTAATCTTCGACTGAAGGGTGAACCTCAGGAGTGACTTCAATACAGAGTTAAAAGTGTGCCCAGGGGCCGTGCACTTGGGCTTTCTCCAGTCTCTGTCAGATCAGCAAGTCTGGTTTTTTTGTGTGTGAAATATGAATTTTGTTCTACATTTTTCTCCTGCTCTGTCCGGGACCTTCTATTGTGGTCTCTGTCAGACTGGTCGGTAGTGGTAGCCAGGCAGCATCTAGTTCCGGGCTCGGTCTGGTGGAGGTTGTGGTAGTTGTAGTCCGTTAGTCCTTTGGACTAATCTTCCCCTTGTGTCTTTGGTTTTCTTCATTCTCCTTTACTCTAGCTGGGATGGGACCAGTAGATGTATCTTAGATGGCCACTCTCAGGCCTTTAAGTCTCCAGACACTACTCCCCGCAGTCGGATGTAGAATGTTTTCTTCATAAACTGTGTTATGCCAGTTGAGCTAGTTGTCTCCTGAGACCATAGTCCCCAGCCCTCAGCCCAGTAACTCGGGGAGTTTGGATGTGTCTGTTAAGCTTCTGTGACTATGCCTTGGTTAAGTTGTGCTGACTTCCACATTATTGTGTACTGTCTTAACCCTTCACTAAAGTTACCACTTATCTACTACCTAGTTAGTGTTTTCCCCTTCACACCCCTCCCTCCATTGTAACCATCAAAGATTGTTTCTTCCCGTTTCTTGAGTTTTTATAATAGTGGTCTCATACAGTATAATATATATATTTTAAGATTAATTGAATGCAGTGTCTGAAAGTACATCAGTGAATGTTTCATATTGTGTTACATTAAAATTGATCTAGCTTGCAGTTTGAATCCATCTTATATCCCTCTGCATGATTTTGTAAAATCATTCATTGGTCATTTAGAAAATACCAGTTTACTGAGTAATACAGATCTTCCAAGTGGTGACACATTTCATTATATAATGTAAAAAAAAAAGTCATATTTATTAATATTATCACTGATCACTGATACAATCTGAACTGTTTTTTTAAGTTTTGGTGACCTGTTATGCCCCACGGTGGTGGATATGTTTTCCAAAATTCTAATTTTCATTTGAAATATTGACTTTTTATTATTAGCAACAAATACTGTCAGTTGTTTTCCTTAACATTCATTTTGAGAAAATGTCTGCCAGATACCTAGTCTCAATAACCATAGTTTGTTAGTTATCTTAAGTAGAAATGATGTTCCATAAAAAAAAAAATGGCTACTTCAGATTACAAATCAATTATGCAAAAGCTTTTTTTTTTTTAAGAGATAAGTCTTTATGTGTACTTTCCATTTTGTCACGTAGAATATTAAAAAGATGGGTATTCAGGGTTTATGTTTAGTGAAGTCAATTTTTAATGCTTTATTAAGGATATTCTTAATTGAAACTGACTTTTTTATTTTTTGTGAGTGCTGGGTAGTTAAGAATACAGTGGCTGCTAGTACAGTTTAGAGTCACTGTCTTAATTCATTTTATCCAGCATTGATCTTGCACCATCAGTGCAAATGCCAACACAGTAAAAAAAATAAAATAAAATAAAAGATGAATAGTGTCTTAGTGTTATTATGAAAATAGTTTTAAGGTCGGAACCTGCAGGAGTCCACAGACCACACTTTAAGAACCGTTGCTCTAGGGCTTCATCCATATCTTCCAGATAAGATTTTTGCACATATACAAGTGCTAATTACTAAAAGAATGTTTAATAACAAACTTTTTTATAAAAGAAAATACCTATTTTAAACATATTGTAGCACTTTTCTTCCTTTGAAAATACTTACACTTTCCTTATAGGAATGTATCCTGTCAGGCATAATGTCAGTGAATGGAAAGAAAGTTCTTCACATGGATCGAAACCCATATTATGGAGGAGAAAGCGCATCTATAACACCACTGGAAGATGTAAGTATTAGTAAAAGTTAATAAGACCTTTATACTTTTGAGTATTTTACTTGAAAATTTTAACTTTATTCCTTGTGCGTGGGTTTGATTTTGCTTTATTCTACTAATAGAATAATATCTGGAGCACAATAATTTTTCAGAAGCTTCTAGTTTGGGGCTTGTAAAAATTGAATTGTCACCTTTGCTGCTATCTGGAGCAAAATTATTATTTCTCAAGGTTAATAGAGTACAGACTTGAAAGGGTTGGTAGAGGATCACCTTTTGATGAAGATGTAGTATATGCCAGGTACCATACCAGTGCTTTCTACACGGTCTCATTTATTCTCTCAGTCACCCAATCAAAGATATTTTTATCCCCATTTTTCAATGGCAAAATAGTCTCTGTGGGGCTTAAATTGCAAAGATGGATTGTGAACCTAGCTTATATGACTAAAACTTTCTTTCTTTTGCTATACTGCCCTGTTTACAACTCTTTAGAACAAAGGCACATGAAGCATTTCAAAAGTGTGTGTTTTACTAAACATATTTATTTCTCTGTGTGGGACTTGTTACGCATCCACATACACAGATAAGAGCTCTACTGCGTTTATAGGACATAATGTAAGTCATCAGTGACTTTTTAAATAGTCAGTGATAACAGACAATTTTTATACCAAAAAGTTCAGAATGTATTCAGGCATACAGAAAAGTTGAAAGAATACTACAGTACATTGAAAACCTTCCACCTGGATTCAGCAGTTAACATTTTGCTGTTTGTTTCACATCTCTTTTTGTTGTCATTGGTTTTGAACCATTGAAAGTTAAGCAGACATGATATTTGACCTAAATATCATTCGCCTAAGAATAACATTCTTCTACATTATCATACTTAAGAAAATAAGCAGTAAAATCCAGACCATACTCAAATGTCCCCAGTGATCGCAAAAATGTCTTAATGTCTTATATAGCTGTTAGAAGTTTTTTGTTTTTGGTTAAACCAAGAGTAAAGGTTCAAGCATTGCATCTGGTGTTGCTCTTTACTCTTACTCTACAAAGATTTTTTATTTTCCTTTTGAAAAGTCCAGGCTGCTTTATAAGAAAGTATTATTAGGTACTTGATATCATATCAGGAGACACGTAATGTCTGATTAACTCATCATTAGTGATACTAAGTTTGATATCATATCAGGGAGACACGTAATGTCTGATTAACTCATCATTAGTGATACTAAGTTTGATCCCTTGGTTAAGGTCATGATCACCAGATCTCTACACTGTAATTTATCTGCAGAGTGATATGTTTGCAATTAATAAGTAATATGTGAAGTGATACATCGGCACCATTTATTAGCTGATCTTCAATAAGATGACCAAGCTTTCTTCTTTTTTTTTTGTAAATATGCTCAGGGACTCGTGAATTTTTATTGAGTAAGTTTATACCAACTTTACTTTTTCTGTTCCACCTTAGCGGTAGAGAATTCATGAGCTCGAATCGTATTCTCAAACTTTATACTACATGCTGCTTTTTACCTAGAGCTCCTGTTAGAACAACAAGAACAAAACAAATCAGTTACAGTCAAGTGGATTCTGATTTGTGGCAACCGTATGTGTTTCAGAGTTGGACTGTACTTCATAGGGTTTTCAGTGGCTGTGATATTTTGGAAGTAGATAGCCAGACACTTAAGGGTAGATTCAAACTCCCAGCTTTTCAGTTAGCAGCCGAGCACTTAACCTTAACTGTTTACACCTTAGAGCTCCCCTTAGGTCATATAAATTATAAATTAACTGGAACTAATTTTAATTGCCTTTTCTAATTTGAAGAAACCAAATTTTATTTTTAATTCCTTGTATCATCACAGAAGCAAAAGTAAGCCTTTGTTAGCTTTTTGTTCAGGAGAGGGTTGAGTTTCAATGATTTCTACAAATAAGGGATACACCAACAGACCTAATGTGTCATTGGCAAATGGTTGTGTATTCTTGCTTTTCTGCTAGGAAAAAAAACCAAACCTTTGCAATATTTGTTTATTTTAGGATTCATTAGTAATATACTTAATTTACACATGTATTTGAGCCTTACTAAAAATTTTATCTGATACAAAATGAAATTCCCTTGTTGGACTTCACCTCATATAGTGGTGTTAGTTATTAGACCAAAACCACTCATCAAAAAATAGATGCATATCATGATGAAAAATTAAAAATTAATTTTGTTACATTATGGGTATTTTTTGCTTTCATTTTAGTTATACAAAAGATTTAAAATACCAGGATCACCGCCAGCATCAATGGGGAGAGGAAGAGACTGGAATGTTGACTTAATTCCCAAGTTCCTTATGGCTAATGGTAAAGAAGTCTAACTTAAATTTATGTGATAAACTAACTCTTGAGTATTAACTCTAGGTATGTGGGTATGTCTAAATGGATTTTGTTAATGGCAGTAGAATAGTGAATAATACAGTCCATTGGGGTGTCAGAATACAATAAGTTAAGAATAGAAGAAGACGTGACTTATTAGTAATTGGTTCTGGAGAAACAAAACTATGACATGGCACAGTATACGCCAAAATTGTAAGCTTTTGTAGCAGTCTACTTTTAATGCTTTGGTGACAATCTTAGATATCTGGACCTTCAGAAACATAACCATATTAATGTTTTAAGTTTGTAGTTTTTAAAAATTTTTTTTTTATTGCACTTTAGATGAAGGTTTACAGAACAAATAGTTTCTCATTAAACAGTCAGTACACATATTGTTTTATAACATTGGTTAACAACCCCATGACATGTCAACACTCTCCCTTCTCGACCTTGAGGACCTTTTTTCTGGTGAACATATACATAGCCAAAGTTACACCATTTTGAAAGTTTCTACATGTACAATTCAGTGACATCGATTACATTCTTCCAGTTGTGCTGCTGTTCTCACTGTCCTTTTCCAAATTATTCCATCACCATTATCTTCCACTCACTGTCCCCTGGGCTTCCCAGCAAACCTTTTGAGTTGTTGTTCTCAATTTGATCTCACATAGATAATTCTTTTTTTTTTTTGTACCTTAGATGAAGGTTTGCAGAACAAATACTTTAATTTGCAGAACAAATTCTCATTAAAACATTTAGTACACGTATTGCCCTATGACAATGGTTAACAACCTCATGACATGTTAAAACTGTCCCTTCTCAATGTTTGGTTCCCTATCACCAGTTTTCCGGTCCCCTCCTGCCTTCTAGTCCTTGTACCTGGACTGCTGTGCCTCACTAATCCTTTTTTTTTTTTTTTTTTGAGGCTGTCCAATCCGCGGCTGAACGGTGAACTTTATTGGGGAGCTTCACCACTGAGCTGAAAGGGTGCCCCGGGGCCATACTCTCAGGGTTTCTTCAGTCTGTCAGGCCAGTATATCTGGTCTTTCTTTGTGAGTTAGAATTCTGTTCCACATCCTTTTCCAGCTGTCCAGGACCCTCTATTGTGATCCCAGTCAGAGCACTCAGTGGTGGTAGCCGGGCACCATCTAGCTGTGCTGGACTCAGTCTGGTGGAGGCCTTGGTAGCTGTGGTCCATTAGTCCTTTGGACTCATCTTTTCTTGTATCTTGTTCTCTTCATTCTACCTTGCTCCCGAAGGGTGAGACCAGTGGAGTAGTTTAGATGGCTGCTCACAGGCTTTTAAGACCCCAGGTGCTACTCACCAAAGTAGAATGTAGAACATTGTCTTTATAAACTGTGTTATGCCAGCTGAGCTAGATGTTCCCGAAGACCACGGTCCCCACAGCCCTCTGCCCAGCAGTTCAGTCCCTCAGGGAGTTTGGAAGTGTCTGTGGAGCTTCCAAGACCTTTCCTTGTACAAGTTGTGCTGGCTTCCCCAGTAATGTGTACTCTTACCCTTCACCAAAGTTATCACTTAGCTATTTAGTTCCCCCTCACTCCTCCCATCCCTCATAACCAACAAAGATTGTTTCCTTTTGTGTGTGAACTTTTTCATGGATTTCTGCAATAGAGGTCTCATAAAATATTTGTCCTTTTGTGATTGACTTATTTCACTCAGTGTAATGCCCTCCAGTTTTGTTCCTCTTAGTCTCCTGTGCTGAGCTGCTTTTGTTTGTGGATTATTTTTCATTTCTCTTGTTTTTGTAGGTTTTCGTTTTACTGAGACTTTATGTTTTTCTTCTTTATTTTGATGAGTAGGTTTATTAACTTTCTTTGTGGTTACCTTGAAATTTACCCTTATCTTCCTAGATTTGAACCAGTGTATTATTACTCAGTATCACTTGACTTCTCTCCATTAGAAGGTGTTATACCTTCACCGTTTATTCCCTCTTTTATTGTTTTGATGCTGTTGTCATTTACAGATTAACCTCTCTGATTCCCTTTTATAATTCTTTCGGTTTTGCATAGTTCTTAAGAGTTCATTGCCTAGGTTGGTATCCGGCTCATACAATCCTGTGTTCTGTATTCAGCCTGTGGTCTGATATTGTTTGTTCTCAGATTGAAGGACTTCCTTTGTTCTTGTAAGTTTGGTTTGGTTTTTACATAGTCCCTTAGTTTCTGTTTATCTGGAAATGACCTAAAGTCACCATTATATATATGTATTTTTTTTTTATTGTACTTCAGGTGAAGGTTTACAGAACAAATAGTTTCTCATGAAACAGTAGTATGCATATTGTTTTGTTTTATGACATTGGTTAACAACTCCATGACATGTCAACCCTCTCTCTTCTCAACCTTTTTTTTTCCCCCAGTGACAATATACGTAGCCAAAGATACACTGTTTCAAAAATTTCTACATGCACAGTTCAGTGACATTGACTATGCTCTTCCAGTTATGCTCTATTCTCACTTTAGATGAAGGTTTACAGAACAAAATAGTTTCTCATTAAACAGTATGCATGTTGCCCTATGACAATGGTTAACAACCTCACAACACATCAACACTATCCTTACTCAACCTTGGGTTTCTATCACCAGCTTTCCTGTCCCCTTCTGCCTTCTAGCCCTTGTCCCTGGATTGCTGTGCCTCATTAGTCCCATTTGGTTTTATGGGGCTGTCTGCTCCCTGGCTGAATGGTGAACCTCAGAAGTGACTTCACCACTGAGCAAAAAGGGTGTCTGGGGGCCATACTCTCAGGGTTTCTCCAGTCTCCTTTAGGCCAGTAAATCTGGTCTTTTTTTTATGAGTTAGAATTTTGTTCTACATCCTTCTCCAGCTCTGTCCAGAACCCTCTGTTGTGATCCCGGTCAGAGCAGTGAATGGTGGTAGCCGGCACCATCTAGCTGTACTGTACTCAGTCTGGTGGAGGCTTTGGTGCTGGTGGCTGTGGTCCATTAGTCCTTTGGACTGATCTTTTCCTTGTATCCTGTTCTCTTCATTCTCCCTTGTTCCCGAAGGGGTGAGACCAGTGGAGTAGTTTAGATGGCTGCTCACAGGCTTTTAAGACCCCAGACACTACTCACCAAGGTAGAATGTAGAACATTGTCTTTATAAACTGTGTTATGCCAGTTGAGCTAGATGTTCCCTGAGACCATGGTCCCCGCAGCCCTCCGCCCAGCAGTTCAGTCCATCAGGGAGTTTGGATGTGTCTAGGGAGCTTCCATGACCTTTCCTTGTACAACTTTTGCTGGTTTCCCCAGTATTGTGTATTGTCTCACCCTTCACCCAAGATACTGATCTATTGCCTATTTAGTATTCCCCCCCACCCCTCCCATCCCTGGCAACTAACAAAAATTGTTACTTTTTGTGTGTGAACTTTATCATGGGTTTTTACAATAGAGCTCTCATACATATTTGTACTTTTGTGATTGACTTATTTCACTCAGCATAATGTCCTCCAGTTTCATCCATGTTATGAGATGCTTCACAGATTCATCGTTCTTTCTCGTTGCATAGTACTCCGTTGTGTGTATGTACCATAGTTTGTTTATCCATTGATCTGTTGATGGGCATCTAGGTTGTTTCCATCGTTTTGCTATTGTGAACAATGCTGCCATGAACGTAGGTGTGCATGTCTATTCGAGTGGCGACTTGTATTTTTCTAGGATATATTCCTAGGAGTGGGATTGCTGGATCGAATGGTATTTCTGTTCCTTGCTTTTTAAGGAAGTGCCATATCATTTTCCAAAATGGTTGTATCATTTTGCATTCCCACCAGCAGTGCATAAGAGTTCCGGTGTCCCTGCAGCCCCTCCAACATTTGCTATTTCCAGTGTTTTTGATTCATGCCAGTAATGCTGGGGTAAGATGGTATCTCACTGTGGTTTTAATTTGCATTTCTCTAATGGCTAGTGATCGCGAGCATTTCCTCATGTGTCTCTTGGCTGCTTGAATGTCTTTTTCAGTGAAGTGTCTGTTCATTTCCTTTGCCCATTTTTTAATAGGATTATTTGTCTTTTTGTTGTAGAGGTGTTGGATTTTCTTGTAGATTATGGAGATTAGACCTTTGTCTGACTTGTACTGTCCAAAACTTTTTTCCCAGTCTGTAGGTTCTCTTTTTACTCTTTTGGTGAAGTCTTTTGAAGAGCATAGGTAATTTGATTTTTAGAAGATCCCAGTCATCTAGCTTATATTCTGGGGTTTGTGTGTTGATGGTTATGGTTTGTATCCTGTTAATGTTGTGTATTAGGGCTTGTAGCGTTGGTCCTGTTTTGTCTTCTATGAACCTTATAGTTTTTGGCTTTATATTAGGTCTTTGATCCATTTTGAATTAGTTTTTTTATATTTACGTGATGTATGGGTCCTGTTTATTTTTTTGCAAATGGACATCCAGTTTTCTCAGCACCATTTGTTAAAAAGACAGTCTTTTCCCCATTTGATGGACTTTGGGCCCTTGTCGGAGATCAGGTGGCTATAGGTGGATGGATTTACGTATGGGTTCTCAGTTCGGTTCCACTGGTCAATGCATCTGTTGTTGTACCAGTACCAGGCTGTTTTGACTACCCCAGTTGTATAGTAGGTTCTGTGGTCAGGTAGTGTGAGTCCTACAACCTTCTTCTTCTTCTTCAGTAGTGCTTTACTTAGTCGGGGCTTCTTCCCTTTCCATATAAAGTTAATGATTAGTTTTTCCACCTCTTTGGAGAATGTTGTTGGTATTTGGATTGGGATTGTGTTGTTTCTGTAAATTG
Organism: Dugong dugon; assembly: GCA_030035585.1. Taxonomy (NCBI): domain Eukaryota; kingdom Metazoa; phylum Chordata; class Mammalia; order Sirenia; family Dugongidae; genus Dugong; species Dugong dugon. Next base: position 58,507,666 of record CM057465.1, on the reverse strand, counting down.
CTTTGGGTAGAATTTGTCATTTTCACAATGTTGAGTCTACCTATCCATAAGCATGGTTTGTTTCTCCATTTATGTAGTCACCATCATATTTGAACGAGAGTTTTGCAGGGTATGTTATTCTTGGCTGGCGATTTTTTTCTTTCAAGGTTTTATATATGTCATCCCATTGCCTTCTTGCCTGCATGATTTCTGCTGAATAAGCCAAACTTAGTCTTATTGTTTCTCCTCTGTATGTGACTTTTTGTTTTTCTTGAGCTGCTCTCAGGATTCTTTGTCTTTGGTTTTAGTGAGTGTGATTATGATACGCCTTGGTGATTTTCTTTTGGGGTCTGTCCTATATGGGGTTCGTTGAGCTTGTTGGATGGTCAGGTTTTCATCTTTCATGATATTGGGGAAGTCTTCTGTCAGCAGTTCTTCAGTGATCCTCTCTGTGTCTTCTGTTTTCTCTCCCTGTTCTGGAACTCCAATCACTCGCAGAGTTTTGCTTTTGATCGTATCCCACATAATTCTCAGGGTCTCTTCATTTTTCTTTGTTCTTTTTTCTGATTTTTCCTCAGACAGAGTTGTATCTAAGTGTTTGCTCAATTCCACTGATCCTGTCTTCCACTGTTTCAAATCTGTTCCTCAGCCCTTCTATGACACTGTCCTTTTCTGAAGTCTTGTTTATCTTTTGGATTTCTAATTGTTGTTTTTGTATAATTTCTAGTTGTGAATTTATTTTTGCATTTTGTTCCTGCATTATTTTCCTGAATTCTTCCATTTTTTTTGTCTGTATTTTCCGTGAATTTGTCTGCCTTTTCCATGAATCTATTTTTTCCTCATTTTTGTCTGCTTTTTGCTTCAACTCTTGGATAATTCTGAGTATTAGAGATTTGAATTCCCTATCAGGTAGTTCTAGTGTCTTTTCTAATACCGGAAAGTCATCTGGTGTTTTATTTTGGACGCCTACTGGAACCATCCTGTCCTGTTTTTGTAAATGTTTTGATATTGTCTGCTGTTTTTGGGGCATTCAGTAGTTATTTTTCTCATTTATTGATTGTAGGTTTGTTTGTTTCATCCTGTTTTTTTTGTTTTTTTTTTTTAAATTTGGCTATGTGTGAGTAGGCGGGCTGTGTGTTCTTTGTGTTTGCTCGTCTGTGGGCACGATACTTTTTGCCTGCTTCTCCAACTGGCAGGGTCAGTCACTCAGATATGGTATAGCAGGTCTAGCTGAAGACGAGTTGCTGGGTTAGGTTGTTTTTGGCACTTACTTCAGCCACCAGGGCGGGTCGCTAATCAGTGCAGGGTAGGTTCTGGTAGGCCGTGCCTGTGCTGCTTGGTGGTGTGATGTTAAGTGCACGGTGCAAGTAGGCAGGATGGAGGGGGTGATTGTGATGTGCGGAGGTAAGATGGGTATGGGAGAGAGGAGGGCGGAACAGGAGCCAAAAACATACAAACAAACAAAAAAGCGCTAGGGGAGCTTGCCATTGGAGTGGAGAGATGAAAGACTATGAAATGGAGAAAAGCAAAAAAGGGACGAAGAAGGAAAAAAAGAAAAGAATGAATAAATAAAAATTAGAAAGAAAAAAAGAGCAGCAAAGCTCCCAGGGATCCCTCCAGTGCGGCTACAAGGTCTGGGGAAGTTGTTCCCAGGTGTTGAAGTACAGCCTGGCTAGGACGCTTGGAGGTATTCAGTGCCAGGTATCCAGGGGACAGGAAGAGAAGGAAGGTATAGAGAGACGAGAAACTGAGTAATGAAGAGAGACAAAAAGGGAAAAAGAGGTAAAAGAAAACAAAACAAATTAAAAAAACAACAAGAAAAATCGCAAAAAGAAAAAACAGAAAAAAAAAAAAAAAGCCCTCAGGGATCCCTCTGTGCAAGCTGAGGGGGTAGGTCCCAAGCCCAGCCAGAACGGGCTCCCAACTCGAGAAAAGAAAAAGAAAACAAACAGTTGAAAACAAACAAAAAAGAGCCCCGGGATCCTGCCAGCATGGCAGCACGGACTGGGAAGCAGTTCCACGCTCGAATGGAGCTCCACAGCCCCTCTGGAAGAAGCAAAGATGGTGCACGGAGCCAGGTATTGGAGCAAAAGGAGGTGGTGAGAGGTAAGGAAGAAATCAGAAGAAGTGGAAAAAAGCAACTCCAACAGCCAACAAATGGCACTTGGAGTCGGCCAGTGCAGGCGGGTGGAATCCAAGCAGCCAGTGCTTCCCGGCCAAGAGACTGTGGCTGTGGCAAGCAGAGGAGGCCAAGTGCGGGGTGTGAAAGTGTATATCGCCAGTTACCGGTTGTTCTGTCTCCTGCTGGAAGCTCCATGAAGCTGGTTTCTCATACCCCCTGTTTGCTGGTTTCTGATAGGAGTCGAAGATGGCGGATCCGTGCTGCATTAGCTGATAGGGGACCTCTCCATGTATGTCTCCTTGCTCACTCTTCTCTGTCAGTTTCTTATTCCATTTGGTGCTTGACTGAGTTCTTTATCTCTTCATTTGATGTTTAGGATTTCAGGATTGCTGTTTTCTCTGTTTGGCTTAGTTTTTCTGATCTTTGCTTTGGACGGACGGCGTGGTGCTTCTGCCTAGAGCGCCGTGTTGCCAGAAGTTGATTGTAGATTTTTAAAAATAATTTTTCTGTATTAATTTTTTTGCCCTTTTTTTTCCCCAAAAAATATATGCTCTAATTTCCACGTTGAGGGAAGAATGATAATGCTTCTGGGAAAATGAGAGCATCGTTCTCTACCGCATTCCCCTGGTTTATTCTTATCTCAGTCCAGCACTGTCATAGGTTTTCTTGTTTTCACTTTTTCCATGCCTGGCTTTTTTTTCTTAGTCTCTCATGACAGACTTAAGTATTGCTTTCTCTTAATTCTATTCTTGTTGACTTGCATATTGTCTAATGCAAACCTTTTCCTCTCAGGACACTGCAGTCCCTCTTCCTTCTCGCCCTCTTAGCAGTCTTTTTCTTCTACATATATACACCTTTGATTTTGAGTGATTTTCCTCCCTAGTCACAACCCCTTGTTAAAGTCACGTTAACAGTAGCATCTCTTCTTTCTCTGTTGTGAGGTTTTGAATTGCTTGGAGTTTTCTGTCTTTCAGAGGCTTAATGATTTCCCTGTTTAAGATTCAAGGATCTGCAGCACTGATCTTTTTCACTATGATTTTATTTATTCTTACTTTGCTGCCTTGAATCGGTCCTAACAGGTGTTTACTGGATGGTCTGATACAACTGGAAAAGAGAAAGTTGGTTAAGTCATCCTTTCCTGTAAGCAACCCTTCTGTTACTCAAATACTTTCTTCCCAGGAAAATATTTGGTTAAAGAAGGAGAAAAAAATATCACTGGGGATATCTTAGATCTAGGATTCTGTTCATTTTGAGGACAGCTAGTTTTGGGCAAATGTGAAATTTTCTAGATTTTTCTTACCTCAGTAGGTCATATCAGATTGTATATCAATGATTAGTGTGAGTTTTTATTGTTTTCCATTAGATTCTATATATTTCAAGTACAGGGATATGCTTATTTATCTTTGTGTCTCCAGCACCCAGTATATGTATAAAGATTCTTTTTTTTTTTTTAAGTGTTGTAATTTGAGTGAAAGTTTACAATTCAAGTTAGTCTGTCATAGAAAAATTTATACATACATTGTTATGTGACCCTAACTGTGACAGCACACTCCTCCTTTCCACCCCAGATTTCTCATGTCCATTCAACCAACTCTTGACCCTCTCTGCCTTCTCACCTCACCTCTGGACAGGAACTGCCCATCTAGTCTCATGTATCTGCTTGAGCTAAGAAGCAGACTCTTGATGAGCATCACTTTATGTCCCATAGTCCAGTCTAATCTTTGTCTGAAGAGTTGGTCATGGGAATGGTTTTAGTTCTGGGTTGACAGAGTGTCCGGGGGCCATGCTCTCTGGGGTACCTCCAGTCTCAGTCAGACCATTAAGTCTGGTCTTTTTGAGTTCTGCACCCCACTTTTCTCCTGCTCCATCAGGGACTCTCTGTTGTGTTCCCTGTCAGGATTTTTGCTCTATTTTTTAATGTGAGGAGCTGTATTTTTAAAAAAATTACTGTAGTATTAGTACCTGCTTTGTTGGTTATAAGTTTGTTTGTATCCCATGAAATAAAGAGTGTACCATCCTTTCCTTGGTTTTAAGTTTGTATTCTATAGTTTGTTTTAATAGAAGGAAATCTTATGTTTGAGTTTTTCTTTTAATTTAAAATTGACTAATTTTTTTGATGTAAATGGTAAACACATATTTTTGATTATGTAATATAATTATTTTATTAAAATTAGAAAACAGATAAATAGAAAGGAAATAAAATTTACATTATCACAATCTTATCATCTGGATTTAATCACAGTTAACATTTTGGTGTATAACCTGCCAAGCCATATATTGCAAATTTCTTTTTCTGCCCAGTTAAGATGTCGGATTTTTTTTTTTTTTAGCCAGTATTTTGTGAACATCTGCGAGAAAGTGTGTGTGTGTTTCTGTGTGTTGGTGATAAACTTCTTTGTATACTCCTAGAAGTATAATATGGGGATAAAGGCAACAGATTTTTTTTTTTTTTTTTTTTTAAGGTTTTTGCTTTATATTGCCAAATTTTACTTGCACCAGTAGACTGTCAGTAATTACTATCACCAAATTGTACTTTCACCAGTAGACTATCTTTACACTACCTCTTTCCGGATATCTTTACTAACTCTGGGTATTATTCTTTTTAATTTTTGTCACTGAAAGGCATAACATTGTTATTTTTTTGTATTATTTCTATTTGTTTGAGGACGAAGTGATGTCCAGATGTTTGACTTTTATATTTTTTACTGAGTTGGCCGTTCTTGTACTTTACACATTTTTCTATTGTAGTTTTTGTATTTTTTCCGTATTGATTTGAAAGCGCTCTTATAGATTAAGGATATTAACCCTTTTCACATGTGTTGAAAATATCTTTTCCAGTTTGTGATTTGTCTTACAGTGCTGTTTTGTTGTTTTTTTTCTTAAACAAAGGCTTTTTATTTTCACGTGGTCATATTGGTTGATCCTTTTTTTTTTTTTTTAATTGTTTTTGATTTAGAGAAATTTTCTTCCCACCTCAAGGTTATAAAAGTACAAATACTCACTTCCAATGGTTTTATAGTTTCATTTTTTTGGCATATACATATATTAACCTATTTTACCATACAAATAAATTGATTTGTTTTATTTTCCTATTGGCTGACATTTATTTTTTCAAAATCTGGCAAGTCAGTTGTCCCTCAACAGTCTTTTCCATTTTAGTTTGAACTTTTATCATATATTAAATTTTTATACATGAGGTCTCTGTATTATTTTCCACTAATTTGTTTTCTATTTCTTTGCCAGCATCACATCAATTATTGTAATTGTACAATATGCTTTAATGTCTGGCTGCATAAAGCTCTCCACATTATTTATTTCTTGTTCTCAACAAACAAACAAAAAACAAAAAAAAATTTGGCCACCCTGGTGTGTTTATTTTTTCAAATAAGCTTTAAATAATTTTGCTGGTGTTTCAAACAACTTTGTTAGTTTTGGTATACCAAAATTTCTTTGACTTATAGGCAGGTAATATTTCTAATTGTAAGCCTGGCTCTTTCTTTATCTGAAGTTAACACTCACTTTAATAAATGTAGATTGACTAGAAACTGAAAAGCACAGATTTCTAAAAAATTTCACTTAGGAGATGCCACTCTTTAAAATATAAGAACTGTAAAGAAACCCAAATGTATTTGTAATACTAACTACAGTTCTAAACCTCGGACCTCTGATAGTTTATAGCTTTTATGAAGGCCAGTTGATATAGTTATTAACCTTGAAGTTGTAATGTTAAAAAAAAAAACCATTTTTTACTATACTAAGCAATAGGTATGCATTCTGGTTGTCCCATTTAAGATATGGCTTTGGAGTTTTTTTTTTTAATAGGCGTTATTAGAAAATGTTACAAAAAAATTGGGAAGCCATATTCGTAAATGTGCTTTTATTTCTGCTAATTTTTAAAGGTAGTAACATTTAAGTTATAGTTTGAATTATGTGATTCTTATAGGTCAGCTGGTTAAGATGCTGCTTTATACAGAGGTAACTCGCTACTTGGATTTCAAAGTAACTGAAGGGAGCTTTGTCTATAAGGGAGGAAAAATCTACAAGGTTCCTTCCACTGAAGCAGAAGCCCTGGCATCTAGTAAGTAATTTTATTTTGTTTTCTCAGAATAAGATTTTATAATGGAAAAGAATCTTAGAGATAAAATGTAATACCGCCTAAGCCATCTGTAGGAAACCCTGGTGGCGTAGTGGTTAAGAACTGCGGCTGCTAACGAGAAGGTCAGCAGTTTGAATCCACCAGGCACTCCTTGGGAATCGTACGGGACAGTTCTACTCTGTCCTATGGGTTGCTATGAGTCAAAATTGTCTTGACGGCAGTGGGTTTGATTTTTTTTTTTTTGAAGCCATCTGTGGAGCCCTAGTAGTGTAGTGGTTAAGAGCTTGACTGCTAACCAAAAAGTTGGTGGTTCGATTCCATCAGCCACTTGTTGGAAACCAACTCTGTCTTATAGGGTCACTATGAGTCAAAATCGACTCAACGGAAACAGTTTTAGTTTTTTTAGTAAGCCACCTGTCCATCCATCCATCCATCTAGTCAGCAGATATTTATTGAATGTCTGTTATGTGTCAGTCACTGTTTTAGACAGTGGGATGTATTAGTGAATGAAATATTATAAATAATTCCTACCCTTGTGAAGCTTAGAGTTTGACTATTTGTAAATAAGTAACTTGTTGCTGGTAGATCTGAAACTGTTTGATCTAGTAGTGCCCTTTCCATAATAATTCATAATAGCTATCATTTTTTGAATCTTTTCTATTGCTAGGCTGTGCACAAAACACTTCACATCCATTTTCTTTCTTATTTAACTTTTGAAACATCTCTATAAGACATTCATTTTATAGGTGAGAAACTCAGGCTTGAAATCACATAGGTACTCTCAGGATTGGAATTGAAGCCCCGGTAGTATTGCTCCAGAGGTTCTATGCTTAATCATTTTATTAAGCTGATCCCTACCTTATATTATCCAACCCACCAAAAAAGAAAAGAACTGCATTCTGGTGATGCTCATCTACTAGTTGTTGCTGTTGTCATTCACCAACATTTCTGTTTTTAGGAATTCCCAATGAGTATGAAGTGATTTTATTCTCTGCCCAAAGTTATTTCCTCCACTGGCTCATTGGAGATTCCAGGTTAACCATTATCTCTGGTATCTCTTTTAAATAGCAAATACCCCTAGAAAAGACCTTCCATCCTTCAAGGTGTTTCAGTCATTGTGAAGAGCAGTTTGAAGCAGGATAAATGTGTGCAATGAAGAGGTAGAGGAGTTTTACAGATCGTAAGTGCTCTAGGAGTTTAGAGGAGGGAAAGACTTAGATTGGGATGATAGGAAAAGTGCCTTTAAATTCTCTACTAATTATTTTGGCATTAGTTTTGAAAGTTTTCTTACTTGTAAGCTTATTTTGAATTATTTTGGCAGTTTCTCTAACTTCATTTATTTACTTCTTGTTATTAGGGAAGAAAATATTGTGCAAACAATGTTGAAAGATGCTATTCAGAAAATAAATACCGCTAAGAATTGTGACTTGGTTAGAAATGACAATTAGGGAAGGAAAGGAATGGTTCCTGATTAAGTTGGAGCTAGTTAATGATGTAATCATAGATTAGAAATTATTTTAAGTCTTTTAAGTGACAGTATAAATTCAGTCTAAATAATTTTCATAGAAATAGGAATTCAAGAGTTTGAATAAAATCCTTTTTAACAAAGTTTGTGTTTTAGTATTTTTAAATTTTTGTTGTTTACTCTTGGAGCTCTTATCTATATTAATAGCTTCAACTACTTCCTTCATTTAATAAAAATTTGAGGACTTTTGGCAGAATTTTATTTTTCCCTCTTTAATTTTTTCAAATATGTAAAACATTTATATGACTGGAAATTCAGAGTGATATTAAAAAAGTATACTCAGCGTCTCATCTCCGTCTTTCCCACTCCATTTTTCCTACCCGGTAGATACCCATTTTCATTTGTTTCAGGTTTATCTTTTTTATGTTTCCTTTTGTAAAAATAAGCAAATGTGTTTATGTATATAAAGTTAGGTTTTTTGAGGTATAATTCACCTGCAGGAAAATTCACCCTTTTTAGTATACAGTTTTATGAATTTTAACCAAATTACTGCCTGATCAGCAGCTGTTTTTAAGTTAATAGATAGGATTTAAAAGTAGGCAAGAAAATTCTAGACAGAATGAAGGAATGGGACAAGGAAAGGTATAAAGGTGGAGAAGTTCAAGAGAAGAATGGATAAAAACAGGTTATTTGTTAATTTTAATAATAGCTAACTTTTTTTTTTTTTTTTGAGCATTTATGTTACAGGCAAATATATACTAAGTACTATATGTGTATTATCTAACTGTATTTTAGATAGTACTTCACTACAGCCCTGTGAGGTGGGTGCTATTATTATCTTCATTTTAGAGATGGGAAAACTGAGGTATGAAGGAAAAGCCAAAAGTAGCATCACTAGTGACTGATAGAACTGGATTGAAGCCAGGTTTATCTGGCTCTAGAACTCCACATTCTTACTGTCATACAGTAGTGCAGGCAGCTGTTTAGATCTTTAACAACTATCACACACCCTCTAACTCGTTTTCTTCTTCATGCCAAAATTTCTAGTTCCCTCAGCTATTTGTCGTGTATTATGTTATCTGAATCTCTTGGCCAGTCTTCTTTGGAAATTCTCTGATGTGCCAAGATCCTATATATATGACAGCCACACTGGACACCATACTCCAAATGTTTTCTGCTAATTCAGTGTCCATGAGACTGTTACTTTCCTAGAACAGTATATTTTCATTGATGTAGCCTAAATCTGTATTGGCTTTTTTAGGAAATACATATTGTTGGTTTTTTGGTAGTTCCTGAGGTCAACTAAAACCTCAAGGTTCCAATAAATATTTGTTGATTAGCTAAACTGAGGTAGTCAAATCAATGAAAAATATATTTGACCTCTAGAGTAATGTTGAACACAGATAACTATGTCCAGAAATGTCTTGAGAAGGTTTTGTGAATACCTTTGAAATGTTCCCAGCAAAATCTATCTTAAATCTTTAGCTTGTATGTTTATTCTACTGCTGTGAGGTATCTATTTGTCTGGAATGTTAGCACCTTTGATATCAGCAAATCACTTTTAAAAAAAAGTCTACTCTGTTGTGTGGACTTATACCATAGTTTTCTTATCCATCCACTCACGTATTGAAGGACATCTTGGTTGCTTCCAAAGCAAACCATTTTTGATACCACAAAACAAGTGAATTGGCACTATGAAGTAGGTATGACTGGTGCAACACCCAGTTGCTAATCATCTGGAGTTAAGTCATTTAGGTCTACGTTTAAAAATACAGGTAGTGCCTCACTTAGGACGGGATTCTGTTCCATTGACTCTGTCGCAAGTCGGTTCTGACATAAGGCAAGTACCTCGTTTTTTTTTAAGTTTTCATTATTATTGCCTTTTATTGTCAGTATCTTTATAAATCTGATCTTTATTTGTCTTTGAGGTTTGACATGAGATTGATAACATCAGCAAATTACCTGCTGTATCATTGTATGTAGTATATATTACTAATTATAAGATGTACAAAAAAATAAAAAAAGATGGTCATAAGTGTGGTCGTCGTAACTGGAATACTTCGTTAAGTTGGGGACTACCTGTGTATTTTGTGCATCATATCTTACTAGTGTTCTTAGGACACTAATTCAGCTCTGATTTTTTTTTTTCCAGTAGTCTGTGGTCAAATTGTATACCTGTTAGCTAATGGGAAAGCTTTTATCTGGTCTCTTTTTAAATCTGCTCTGTATTCTGTAGCTTTTCATGTTTTGGAAATCTTGACCTAAGTTGTATATTTTAATAAATAAACCTCAGTGTGTAAGTGAATGAAGAAAAGTAAGACAGCATTTGAGATGTAATTAAGACAACTACTCAGAGTAGAGTAATCCTGAAAAAGTGGTTTTTCCTAAACCTTTTATCATATATGTGGATATTCTTTATGTACCATATATCCAGTATATAAATAAGTCACCTTCTTTTATATTCACTCCCATTATATGTTAATTCATGGATTAAGGATGTATTGAGCACTTGCTATGTTCCAGATATTCTTTTAGGTTTAGGGCTGGGAAAGATTCAACAGAGGGAAAAAAGAGAACTAAAAATTCTTTTCCTTATAGAGCTTACGTTAGTGGAAGACCAACAATAAACAAATGAGGAAAAATATGTCAGATGGTGATACGACATCATATCTTTTCTTTTTTCTTTCTCTATGGAGAAATTAAAAATGGGAAGGGGTTAGGGGAATACAGTTTTAAATAGGATGATTAGGGGAGTCCTCATATAAAAATTATGCAGTAGGAAGCAAATTACTATTTGAACCTTTTCAATTATGACTTTTTCAGAATGAGCACTGCATCTCTAAAATGTAACAGCAGTGGTATCTGGTTCTGTTGCTGTATCAGCTGGTAATTGAGACCAGTAGCTTGGTGCCATGTATAGCAACATAAAAATAAGGGATAAAGAAGCAGCTAGAGCATCTTTACTATGCTGTAGAATAGAAGTAGGGCTGATATCTGTTACTATCAGGCTTAAGGATTAGGTGAAGGAAGAAGAGGAAAGAAAGAAGGGAATTAAAACAAAAACAAAAAAACAATAAATAGGGTTTTATTTTGATTAATTAAAATAATTTATGAGATAATCCAAAATGAACCATTGGTAGTAGCTTTATGTCCCAACAGGCAGTGTCCACCAGAGTATACATCAGTTACAAGTGCATTTGAAATAGTGTCTTACGTTTCCTTTTGGCTGTCTTATTCCTATCCCTGACAGCTTAACTTGAGTCTTAGGTATAGTGCTGATAAGGTAATGGAATATTTCTTTTTAGCCTTATGCCTTTCCTGTGTGTATATTCAGTCCATTTTTTTAGGGTTATAAATCTTAATTAAAAAAAAATTAAATGTAGTCAGCTGTCGTTAATAGCCTCATAATTGTTTTAAGTTTTATTAGTTTCAACTATAAAATAGTCTTGGCAGAAATAATATTAAAAATATCGAAACATTAAATTATCAACAGATATAAAAAGTGAAAGTTTTCGTATTTTTAAAGCTATGGTTGTTTTTAAAGTAGCTATACAGTTTAGGAAAGAGGAAGTAAGGAGGTAAAAACAAAACTATCTTTTTCCATTGGCCACTTGTCTTTTTACCATCTATGTACTACTAGTATGAATACTGACTAGTTCGAAGAGCTTAAGATTTATAAAGTGGTAGTTTGTTAACTGTCTCCTCATCTGCTTTTTAGTATAATAAAAGCAGTGAACTGATTATCTGGGACTTCATTAAACTAGCAGCAATAATCAACATCTAAATTTCACTGACGTCAGTGTTTTCTTGGAATCTAAGCTTCTTTTCTGTTAAGTGCCAGAGTATATCTGAGCATATAGAAAAGGAAAGGGAAGAATTTTAGGCAATTGGCTGAGTATAGATCAGCATTGTCAAGGGAAGAACATACAGATGGATACCTTCATGGATGATATTTTTTCAGAGTCCTTATTTACCTTGTACTTAATAAAAGATGTAATTAGGCTTATATTACATTTAATTAAGTACTGATTATAATTACTTGTGATTGTGTTTTAAGATTGAAGACTTTATAACTGACCTGTTGTAATTATGTCAGCTTATTTTAAAAACCATTGTGAAACTGGGGGCTGTGTCATCCAAACTCACATATCTTATATTGCACAATGAGCTAGAAGAGCCCCAGTTAATAACATGGCCCATTTAAAATTTCCTCTCATATATTCCCTTTTACTCAGTATCCTATTGTGATTGTGTGCTTTTTAAAAAATTCTTTTTTAGGCTTAATGGGGCTGTTTGAAAAACGTCGTTTCCGAAAATTCCTAGTGTACGTTGCCAACTTCGATGAAAAAGATCCTAGAACTTTTGAGGGCATTGATCCTAAGAAGACTACAATGCGAGATGTGTATAAGAAATTTGACTTGGGCCAAGACGTTATAGATTTTACTGGTCATGCCCTTGCACTTTACAGAACTGATGAGTAAGTTTTTTGGTTTTTAGATCTGTATTTTTCTTGGAACTCTCTTACAGAATTTCCCAATTCTCCAAACAGAAAATTCTAACAAAACGAACATAACCATGTTATACTGTGAAAGAAGAGGATCTAGCTGCAAATTAGTGTTAGAACCTTTTAAGTGAAATATGTTAGGTAGTGGATTTAAATCACTTCAGAAAAAAAGATTTTTAAATTGAAAACCAAGAATTAAAATAAAAATCTTTTCTAATATTCATTTACTTTCCTCCAGTTATTTAGATCAATCATGTTGTGAAACTATTAATCGGATTAAACTTTACAGTGAGTCTTTGGCAAGATATGGCAAAAGCCCATACCTTTATCCACTTTATGGCCTTGGAGAACTGCCACAAGGATTTGCAAGGTAAGAGCCCATATTTAACTTGTTAGCTAAAACCTTACTGATCTTGACCCCTATCTTCAGCATAAGTATATGAGAAATGGTTGTGAATAGTGAGATGAGATATGGCTGTGAGTAATGAGCTGCTTTTTATTTCTCCTTCTGTTATTAATTTTTTATTGTGGTTAAAATATACATAACAAAGGATATGCCCACTTAACAATTTCTGCATATACAATTCAGTGATATTTATCACATTCTTGAAGTTGTGCAGCCATTCTCGCTATCTATTGCAAATCATTCCACCACCATTAACATAAACTTAGTGCCTCCTAAGCAAAAATTCTTCCCACCCTTTTTCTCATCCCTGGTAAAACCACTGGTAATCTTTGGTTTCTATATATTTGCTTATTTCATGTAAGTGAGATCATTCAGTATATGTCCTTTTGCGGCTGACTGATCTCACTTGGCATGATGTTTTTCAGGGTTCATCCATGTTGTGGCATGCATCAGGACTTCATTTTTCTTTATGGATGAGTAGAACTCCATTGTGTGTATATACCACATTTTGTTTGTCCATTCATCTACTGATGGACATTTCAGGTGTTTCTACCTTTTGGCTACTGTGAAAAGTGCTTCAGTAAACATTGGTATACAGGTTTCTGTTTGCCTTCTTGCCTTCACCTCTGCGTATATACCTAGGCTTGGGATTGCTGGGTCATATGGTAGTTCTGTGTTCGACTTTTTGAGAAACTGACAAACTGTCTTCTATAGTGGCTGTACCATTTTACATTCCCATCAGCAATGGATGAGGGTTCTAGTTTCCCCACAACTTTACCAAAACCTATTGTTTTTCATTTTTTGGATCATTGGCATTCTAACCCGGGTGAGTTGGTATCTCATCGTGGTTTAATTTGCATCTCCCTAACGGCTAATGATGTTGAGCATCTTTTCATATGCTTGTTGGCCATTTGAATATCTTCTTTGGTGAAATGTCTTGTTCAAGTCCTTTGCCCATTTTTTGATTGGGTTTTTTGTTTTTTGTTGTAGAAGTTTTTGTTGTTGTTTTTTTAAATATATATTTTGTATATTAGACCCTTATCAGATATATGGTTCCCCAAAATTTTCTCCCAGTCTGTAGGTTGTCTTTTCACTTTTTTGATAAAAGTCCTTTAATGTACGAAAGTAATTTTTATGCGGTCTCATTTGTCTATTTTGGTTTTTGATGTGTGTGCTTTTGTTGTCATACAATAATACACAGTTAAAAGCTAGGCCCCATAGTGATGCCCTATATTTTCTTCTGTGAATATTTTCGTTTTAGATTTCACATTTAGGCCTGTGATCCATTTTGAATTGGTTTTTGTATTTAGTGTGAAGCATGGATCCTGATTCATTCTCCTGCATGTGGAAATCTAATTTTCCCAGCACCATTTATTGAAGAACTTTTCCTTCCCTGTTGAATGGACTTAACACCCCGGTCAAAAATCATTTGACCATAGATCATTCCATTGGTCCACATGTCTATTATTATGCCAGTACCAGGCTGTTTTAATTACTGTAGCTTATAGTATGTTTTGGAATCAGGAAGTATGAGTCCTCCTACTTTTATTCTTCTTCTTCAAGATTGCTTTAGCTATTCAGGGTCCCTTGCCCTTCCATGTAAATTTAGAGATTGGCTTTTCTGTTTCTGTCAAGAAGGCTATTGAGGTTTTGATTAAGATTCCATTGAATTTATAGATTGCTTTGGGTACTATTGACAGCTGTATTAAGCCTTCCAGTCCACGAGCATGGAGTGTCCTTCCATTTGTTTAGGTCTTCTTTATTTTAGTAATGTCTTATAGTTTTCTATGTACAGGTCTTTCACCTTTATGGTTAAATTTATTCCTAGATACTTTATTCTTTTACATGCTATTGTAAATGGTAATGTTTCCTTAATTTCCTTTTCCACTTGCTCATTGCTGATGTATAGAAACCCAGCTGATACTTGTGTATTGACCTTGTATCCTGCCACTTTGCTGAATTCATTTGATACTTTTTATTTTAAAAAACTTTTTTTTATTGAAATTCAATTTACATAAAATGAAATGCACAGATCTTGAGTAAAAATCAGTTGGTTTTTGATAAATGTATAGACTTATGAAACCAAAACTCCAATCAAAATACAGAACATTTTCGTCACCGAGAAACTTCCTTTGTGGCGTGTCGTAATCAATCTCTTCCCGCCAACTACATTTTCATTTTGTAGTGATTTTTACCACTATAGATTACTTTTGCCTGTTCTTGAAGTTCATATAAAGGGAGTAATACAACATGTACTCATTTTTGTCTGATTTTTGCTTAGTAGTATTTTTGAGATTCATCCATGTGGATGCGTGTGCTGGTAGTTTGTTCTTTTTTATTGTTGAGTAGTATTTCATTATATGAAAATGCCACAGCTTGTGTATCCATTCTCCTGTTGATGGACATCTGTTTTTGTTTTTGTTTTTTTCGTTTTTTGGCTATTATAAATGATGCTCCTATGAAATTTTGTGTCTGAGTCTTTCTGTGGACATAGGTTGTCATTTCTTTTGGATAAATATCCAGGAGTGGAATTGCTAGTTGATATGATGAGTATGTGTTTAACTTCATAAAAACTGCCAAACTGTTTTTCAGAGTGATTGTGCCATTTTACATACTCTTAGTATATAAGAGTTCCAGTTGTTCTACATTCTTGCCAGCGTTTAGTTTTGTCAGCCTTTTTAATTTTAACCATTCAATTGGATGTGAAATGCTATCTCATTATGATTTTAACTCGAATTTCATGAGTACTAATGTTAACACCTTTTTGTGTGCTTACTGGCCATTTGTATGTCTTTGTGGTTTGATGTTCATGTCTTTTGCACATTTAAAAACATTTGGGTTGTCTTTTTGTTTTTGATTTTTAGGAGATCTTGATGTATTCTGGCAGAAATTGTTTTGTCAAGTATACATATTACAAATATTTTCTCCCATACTGTAGCTTGTCTTTTGATAGTCAAAGTTTTAATTTTTAATCAGGTCTAAAATATCAAAAAAGTTTTTCATGCTTAGTACCTTTTGGGTCCTATCTGAGAAATTTTTGCCTACCCCAAGACACAAAGATACTCTATGTTTTTGTTTTTTTCTAGAAGCCTTATAGTTTTAACATTGTGTTATAATTTTTAAAGTTTGGGGTCTATCTTGAAATAATTTTGGTGTGTGGGGTGAGGTAGGGCTTGTGGTTCATTTTTTCCACACTTATGTGTAGTTGTTTTAGTACCGTTTGTTGGAAAAAATTCCCATCTCTGGTAAAGCCTTGGTGCCTTTTTGGAAGATCAGAGCTTTGTTCCAATGATCTATTTACCTTTCCTACACCATTACTACATTGCCCTGATTATTATACTTTTATAATAAGTCATGAATCAGATAATGTAAATCCTCATTTGTTTGTTTTTCAGAATTGTTTTAGCTATTCTAGGTTCTTTGCATTTCCATATTCATTTTAGAGTCAAGTTGTCAATTTCTAGGAAAAAAAACTTGCTAAGATTTTGATTGGGATTGAGATAAATCAGTAGATCAATTAGGGGGAGAATTGTCACCTTAATAATATCGAGTCTTCCAGTCCGTGAACAAGCTATATCTATCTACCTATTTAGACTTTGTCTCAGCAGTGTTTTGTAGCTTTCATTGTAGAGATCTAGCACTTTTTTTTGTTAAATTTATGCATACGTATGTTGTTATTTTGATGCTGCTGTTAATGAAATTTATTTATTTTTAATTTTATGGTGCTTTAGGTCAGCATTTACAGCTCAAATTAGTTTCTCATTCAAAAATTTATACATATACTGTTTTATGATGTTGGTTGCAATCCCTGTAATGTGACACCTGGGTTCCTCATGTCCGTTCATCCAGTTTATGTTCCTTCCTGCCTTGCTTTCGGGCACGAGTTGCCCATTTGGTCTCATAAACTTGACTGAACTCAGAAGCACATTCCTCACATGTGTTACTGTTTGTTTTATAGACCTGTCTAATCTTTGTCTGAAAGGTGGACTTCAGGAGTTGTTTCAGTTCTGAGTTAGCAGAGTGTCCAGGGGTCATAGTCTCAGGGGTTCCTCCAGTCTCTGTCAGACCAGTAAGACTGGTCTTTTTTTGTGAATTTTAATTTTGTTCCAACTTTCTCTCCTGCTCTGTCTGGGACTTTTTGTTGTGATCCCTGTCAGAGTAGTCAGTGGTGGTAGCCAGGCACCATCTAGTTCTTCTGGGGTCAGGTTGGAGGAGGCTCTGGTTCATGTGGTCCTTTAGTCCTTTGGGCTAATGTTTTCCTTGTGTCTTTGGTTTTCTTCATTCTCCTTTGCTCCGGAAGGGATGGAAACAATAGTTTTTATCTTAGTCACTCGCAAGCTTTTCAGATCCCAGATGCTCCCCACCAAAGTAGGATGGATGTAGAACATTTTCTTTATGAACTATGTTATGCCAGTTGACCCAGATGTCCCCCGAGACCATAGTCCCCAGCCCTTAGCTCCAGTAACTTGGTCCCTCAAGGTGTTTAGATGTGTCTAGGAAACTTCTGTGACTTCACCTTGGTCAGATTGTGCTGACTTCTCTTATATTATGTGTTGTCTTTCCCTTTACCAAAGTTGACACTTGTCTACCATCTAGTTAGTAATTTCCCCTCCCTCTTCCTCCATCAAAAAATGTTATTTTCTGTGTGTACACCTTTTCTTGAGTCCTTATAATAGTGGTCTCATACAATATTTGTCCTTTTGTGATTATTTCATTCAGCATAATGCCCTCCAGATCAGTCCATGTTGTGAAATGTTTCCAAGGATTCATCATTGCTTAGTATTCCATTGTGTGTATGTACCATGATTTGTTTATCCATTCATCTGTTGATGAGCACTTAAGTTGTTTCCATCTTTTTGCTGTTGTGAATAGTGCTGCAATGAACATGGATATGCAAGTGTCTATTCTTGTAATGGCTTTTATTTCTCTAGGATATATTCCTAGGAGTGGGATTGCTGGACAGTATGGTATTTCTATTTCTAGCTTTTTAAGGAGGCACCATATTGTCTTCCATAGTTGTTTTACCATTTTACGTTCTCACCAGCAGTGCATAAGGGTTCTAGTCTCCCTGCAACCTCTCCAGCATCGGTTTATCTTCTGTTTTTTTGATTAGTGCTGGTATTGTCAGAGTGAGATGGTATCTCATTGTAGTTTTGATTTGCATTTCTCTAATGGCTAGTGATTGTGAGCATTTCCTTATGTGTCTGTTAGCCACCTGAGTGTCTTCTTTGGTGGAGTGTCTGTACATATCCTTTGCCATTTTTAAATTGGATTATTTGACTGTTGTTGAGGTGTTGAAGTATTGTGGATTTTAGAAAATAGACCCTTGTTGCATATGTTGTAGCAAAAAATTTTTTTACCCATCTCTAGTTTCTCTTGTTACTTTTTTGGTGAAGTCTTTTGATGAGCATAAGTGTTTAATTTTTAGGAACTCCCAGTTATCTAGTTTCTCTTCTGGTGTTTGTGCATTGTTAGTTATGGTTTGTATTCTATTTATGCCATGTACTAGGGCCTCTAGCACTGTCCCTGTTTTTCTTCATGATCTTTATCATTTTAGGTTTTATCTTTAAGTCTTTGATCCATTTTGAGTTAGTTTTTGTGTATGGTGTGAGGTACGGATCTTTTTTTTTTTTTTTAAAGATGGACATCAGTTATGCCAGCACCATTTGTTAAAGAGACTGTCTTTTCCCCATTTAAAGTACTTTGGGCCTTTGTCAAATATCAGCTGCTCATAGATGGATGGATTTATGTCTGGTTTCTCAATTCTGTTCCATTGGCCTATGTATCTGTTGTTGTAGTAGTACCAGGCTGTTTTGATTACCATGGCTGTATAATAGGTTCTAAGATAGGTAGTGTGAGACCTCGCACTTTGTTGTTGTTCTTCAATAGTGCTTTACTTACCCGGGGCCTCTTTCCTTTCCATGTAAAGTCGGTGATTTGTTTCTCCATCTCCTTAAAGAATACTATTGGAATTTGAATTAAGATTGCATTTATGTGTAGATTGCTTTGGGTAGTATTGACATTTTCACAGTGTTGAGTCTTTCTATCCATGAGCATGGTATGTTTTTCCATTTACATTGGTATCTTGGTTTCTTGGAATAGTGTTTTGTAGTTTTTTTTTTTTTTTTTTGTATAGGTCTTTTACATCCCTGGTTAGATTTATTCCTAAGTATTTTATCTATTTGGGGGCTATTGTAAATGGTACTGATTTGCTGATTTCCATTTCGATGTTCTCTTTGTTGGTGTAGAGGAATCCAGCTAATCTTTGTATGTTAATCTTGTATCCTGCTACTTTGCTGAATCTTCTATTAGTTCCTGTAGCTTCTTCTGGATTCTTTCGGGTTTTCTATGTATAGGATCATATCATCTGCAAATAGGTATAGTTTTTTTTTTTTGTTTGTTTGTTTGTTTTTAACCTCTTCCATACCAATTTTGAGGAGCCCTTTTGGCACAGTGGTTAAGAACTTGGCTGCTAACCAGAAGGTTGGCAGTTCGAACCCACCAACAACTCCTTGGAAACCCTATGGGGCAGTTCTACTCTGTCCTCTAGGGTCACTATGAATCAGAACCAACTCAAGGCAGCAGATTTGGTTTTGGTTTTGGTTACCAATTTGGATGCGCTTTATTTCTTTTTCTTCCCTTATTGCTCTGGCTAGGACTTCCAGCACGATGTTGAATAAGAGTGGTGATAAAGGGCATCCTTGTGTTGTTCCCGTTTTTAAGGGGAATACTTTCAGTCTCTCTCCGTTGAGAATGATGTTGGCTGTTGGTTTTGTATAAACGCCATTTATTATGTCAAGGAATTTCCCTTCTATTCCTATTTTGCTGAGAGTTTTTATCAGGAATGGGTGTTGGACTTTGTCAAATGCATTTTCTCTGTTGATTGAGATGATCATGTGTTTCTTTTCTTTTATTTATGTGGTGGATTTCATTGATTGATTTTTCTAATCTTGAACCGTCCTTGCATACCTGGTATGAATCCCACTTGGTCATGATATATTATTTTTTGATATGCTGTTGAATTCTTTTGACTAGATTTTGTTGAGAATTTTTGCATCTATATTCATGAGGGACTGGTCTATAGTTTTTTTGTTTGTTTTCTCTTTTCTTTGTGGTGTCTTTGCCTGGCTTTGGTATCAGGGTTATGCTGGCTTCATAGAATGAATTCAGGAGCATTCTTTTCTTCTCTATGCTCTGAAATAGTTAGAGTAGTATTGGTGTGAGCTCTTCTCTGATAGTTTGGTAGAGTTGTCCAGGTGAGGGTTTTTTTTTGTTGGGAATTTTTTTGTTGCCTCTTCAGTGTCTTATTATGGCTCTGTTTAATTTTTCTACCTGTTTGTGTTAGTTGAGGTTAAAAAAAAAAACAGAAAAACCCGTTGCTGTCAAGTTGATTCAGACTCATAGTGACCCTATAGGACAGAGTAGAACTGCCCCGTAGGGTTTGCAAGAAGCAGCTGGTGGATTTGAATTGCTGACCTTTTGGTTAGTAGCCATAGCTCTTAACCACTATGCCACCAGGGTCTCCTAGTTTAGGTAGGTAGTGTGTTTCTAGAAATTTGCCCATTTCTTCTAAGTTTTCAAAGTTGTTGGAGTATGGTTTTTCATAGTATTCTGTATGATCTTTTTTATTTCAGTTCTGTCGGTTGTGATATCACTTGTCTCCTTTCTTACTGGGTTTATTTGATTGCTCTCCTGTTTTTCTTTTGTCAGTTTGTCCAGGGATTTGTCGATTTTGTTGATCTTCTCAAAGATTACCAACTTTTGATCTCGATTCTTTCTGTTGTTTTTCGCCTCTTTATTTCATTTATTTTTGCTCTACTCTTTTTTCTTTTTTTCTTTTGGTGCCTGGGGGCTTCTTTGGCTGCTCTCTGTTTGTTCAAGTTGTAGGATCAGTATTTTGATTTTGGCTCTGTCTTCATTTTTGATGTTTGTGTTTATTGCTGTATAAATTGACCTCTGAGCACTGCTTTTGTTGTGTCCAGAAGTTTTGGTAAGATGTATTTTCATTCTCATTTGATTGTATGAATTTTTTAATTAATTTTTTTCTTGATTTCTTCTATTACCCAGTAGTGTATAAACAAAGTATTTAGTTACTATGTATTTGATTTTTTTTCCTTGCTAATTCTGTTACTGATTTCTACTTTTATGGCATTAAGATCAGAAAAGATGCTTTTTATTATTTTGATATGTGGTGATTTTGTTGAGGCTTGCTTTGTGATCTAAAATGTGGTCTTTTCTAGAGAATGTTCCATGTGGAAAATAATGTATACTTCGCTGCTGTTGGATGAAGTGTTCTGTATGTGTCTGTAAGGTCGAGTTGGTTGCTTGTGGCATTTAGATCTTCTAAATCTTTATTGAATTTCTTTCTAGATGTTCTGTCCTTTACCAAAAGTGGTGTGACAAGGTCTCCTATCCTACTATTATTGTAGAACTGTCTATTTCTCTTTTCAGTGCTGTTAGAGTTTGTTATATATATTTTGGAGCCCTGTCATTGGGTGCGTATATATTTATTATGATTATGTACACCTGGTGCAGTGAGCCTTTAATCATTATGTGGTGTCCTTCCTTATCCTTTATGGTGGATTTTCCTTAAAGTCTATTTTTTTAAATTTTTAAGCTGTTTGCTGCTTATATACAGAAATACAGTTACTTTTTTATATTGGCCATGTATCCTGTCAGATAGCACTTACTAGTTTTGTTAGTTCACTTGTTAGTTCTACTAATTTTATAGTTTCCTTAGATTTGTCCTATTATACATTATCTGTGAATAGAGAGATTAACTTCTACCCTTACAGCCTTTATCTGTTTTTGCCTCCTTAGTTTTTCTAGTGCCACATGTGAATGGCTTTAAAGAAGAGAAGTTTATTTTCTCACAGTTTAGAAGGTTAGAAGTCTGAATTCAGGGTATAACACTAGAGGGAGATCATTCCTTGTCTGTCTCAGCTTTTAGTAGCTGCCAGAAATTCTTATAGATGCATCTGTCTGTCTTCCTCTTCTTTCCATGTGTGTGTCTGTTCTGGTCTTTTTAGAACTCAGAAGTGATTAGGTTTAGGATCCACTCTATACTGTATGACCTCAACTTGGCAATTGATTATATTACGTTAGATTGCATTATAGAAGGTCATTACATTACATATAAGGCAGCATCCCTGGGTGGTGCATATATTAAGTGCTTGACTAATAGTCATAAGGTTGGCAGTTCAGACCCATCCAGAGGCATCTTGGAAGACAGGCCTGATGATTTGCTTCTGAAAACTCACAGCCTTGAAAACCCTATGGAGCATGGGGTCACCATGAGTCAGAATAGACTTGACGGCAATAACAACAACATGTAAGGTAATTACACTACATTACATTAGATTACATTATGGAAGGTAATGTTCTCTACCCAAGACCAACTGATTTATTCACATGTAACTAGTCCATGACAGCAGCTAGACTAGTTGGTGAAACATCTGGGAAACATAGCCTAGCCAAGTTGACACATAAAATTAACCATCTCCCCGCCCACCCCACCTTTATTATAACACCTGTTAGGACTTCCAGAAGAATGTTGAATAGAAGTGGTGAGAATGGACATCCTTGTATTGTTCCCAGTCTTAGGGGGAATTTATTCATTATTGTACTATTAAATATCTTTTCTGTAGGTTTTTCATAGATTTTTTTTTTTAGCAGATTAACTTCCCCTCTATTCATAGTTTGCTGAGTTTTTATCATGGATAGGTATTGTCATTGAGTTAATTATGTGGCTTTTCTTCTTTATGCTGTTAATATGGTGAATTTCATAGATTGATTTTTGCATATTAAACTAACCTTGTATTCTAGGATAAGCCACATCTAGATCTCACCCAATTGGTTCCTTTCAGGAGTCTCATCTTCTCCAGTTTCTGCTGCTTTTAGTCACTCTCTGGTGCCTCCTGATAGCAACCCCCCTCCTCCCCCTAGGCAGAGTTATATTTATCTGCAGGAGGATTAGGCCAGTATAAGCGACTCCTCTGTTATTGGTCAGTCAGTGCTTATTTTGACTTGTTACATGTAACTGTGTGTTATTTCATTTATTCCTCAGTTTGTCTTTTGTCTGTTTTCTAATTGATGCCTTAAGAACTATTAAGCCAAAGCCTTCTAGAAGGAAATTGAGCAAATATATATTGCCTATAACTCATTAAGTTCTAAGGAAGTAGACAATTAATTGGAATTTAAAATTTTTTCTAGGCTAAGTGCTATTTATGGAGGTACCTACATGCTGAATAAACCAATTGAAGAAATCATTGTGCAAAATGGAAAAGTGATTGGTGTAAAATCTGAAGGAGAGGTGAGTAGCTTTTATAATTTAAAAAATAGTGTTCTCACAAAGAAAATTGTATTATCTACTAAGTACCTATTTTGGTGCAGACATTGATGCTAGATTCCAGATTTAATGATTTCCTTATGCTAGGTTTGTGTTCATGATGACTAGGGACTAGTTACAGATGCTGTGCTTTATTTAAAAAAATCCACAGATCTTAATGCTTGCTGTTGTGTTGATTGCATATTTTATGTAGTGTGGGTGGCTACCTCAAATTTCCATTTAAATTCAGCTTTATTTGAACCACTTACAACTTATTGGTTGAAATTTATTACCTAATTTGGTGTTGAGCTGTGGAGCTAGCCATCCACACAGGTGGAGTTTTGAGCAGTGTTTGTCAAATTTAGAAATCTTGTTAAAGTGCATATTCTGATTCAGTAGGTCTGAGGAGGGTCTGCGATTTCTTGCCATCTCCCAGGTGATACCAGTGCCACTAGTCTGCAAACCACTCCTTACAGCAAAAAATAAAAAAGTTACTCATTCTTTCTCTTTTGTCCCCAAAATGCTTAGTTCTTTTGCCGTCTGACTTAGTTACCTCCCTTAACGGTTCTTGCAGTACAGGACGCACTCCAAAATCCTACTTCTAAAATTCTTTTATTTCTAAATTCTAAAAATCTATGCTTTATATTTTCAGCCTGAAACATTGAGCGGGTTAGAAGATAGAAACCTCCTGCAGGGATGGAGGGATGTATTTTCAGTTGTTTAGATCTCACCAGAAATGAAGATTTTGGTAGCCAGTGTAAGGGGAGTAATGTGCATAAGGTAGGAAAAAACTGGCCTAGGGCAAAAGAGCCTAATAATAAAGCATCAAGCAAGTACTTTAATGCACACTGTCTCATTTATTCTTTATAACAATCCTAAGTGGTGTTACCTCCACTTTACAAGTGAGCTTAGATTAAGAAACTTCCACAAGGATACACAATTGAGTGAATGACTGAGGTAGAATTTGAACCAAGGCAATCTATCCTCACAGCCCTCAGTTGTAATCTACCTTGGGATAGAATTCCTGTGCTGTAGAATATTGTTGTTGTTGTTAGGTGGTGTTGAGTCAGCTCCAATTCATGGTGACCTTATGTATGTATAACAGAAAGAAATGTTGCCCGGTCCTGTGCCATCCTCGCAGTTGTTGCTATGTTTGAGCCCATTGTTGCAGCCACTGTGTCAGTCCATCTCACTGAGAGTCTTTCTCTTTTTCACTGACCCTTTTTCTACTTTACCAAGTATGATATCCTTCCCCAGTGATTGGCTTTTTGATTGTTTTCTCCTGATGACGTGTCCAAAGCAGGGCTTTGAACCGGTTCTGCCTCGTTCAGTCATGGCTAAGGAGGCATCACCAGAACAGACCTGAATTTTTAAAATTTAGGTACTTTGCCATGGTATCCGGAATGGGAAAAATTACCAGTCGAAGCCCAGCTAGAAACTTACCTCCCTCTTAGAAAACAAGGCCAACGTATGCATTGCATGGCAACCAAGTCTCACCCTAGGAAACAGCATGGCCCTGCTCAAAGATGGAGGTGCCCCACTCAAAGATGGCACTGACTCTGCTGCTTTAAATGTGTGTTATTGTATACAGTCCCGCCAATAATCCAGTCTAACACATCAGGCTCCTGAAAGGGCTCACTGAGCCTCTTGCAAGTCTCCCATTCCAGGGCTTCGACCTGTAATTTTTCCCGTTCCAGGTACCTTGGTGAATCACACAGGTTGTAAAACTTCAGGTCTGTTCCGTTTTCACTTTGTTGGCTGTGACTGTACTGATTTAAACTGTTCCAATCCCTGGTCCAAAGTAAGTGAGACAAAGTCTTGCCACCCTTGCTTCTAAGTAGCATTCTGGCTGTACTTCCTCCAAGACAGATGTTTGTTCTTCTGGCAGTCCATGGTATATTCAATATTCTTCACCAGCACCACAATTCGAGTGTGTCAGTTCTTCTTTGATCTTCCTTTTTTATTGTCTAGTTTTTGTATGCATATGAGGTGATTAAAAATACCATGGCTTGGGTCAGACACACCTTAGTCATCAAAGTGACATCTTTGATGTTTTTTAAAGAGGTTTTTTACAGCAGATTTTCCCACTGCAGTATGTCGTTAGATTTCTTGACTGCTGCTTCCATGGCGTTGTTGATCCAAGAAGAATGAAATCCTTGAGAACTTCAGTTTTTCCACCATTTATCATGATGCTGTTTATCGGTCCAGTTGTAAGGATTTTCACTTTATGTAGGATATTGGCTTTGTATATTTTGATAGGCATTTTTACATTTTAAGTGTTAATAGGATCTTCATCTGTAGTTCAAGCATGTATTTTATAAATAACCTCCAAACAACTTCTTCATAACTCCCTTTTCATTTCATCTTGCCTCTGTCATAGTGTGATTGGCTTGTCTACTTTAAATGAATTAGGATCTACAGAAGAAATAAATCAGATTTTGTTTGATACATTCATTGCAAGATTTTAGTTATGCCAATTTAACCCTTAGATTACCAGGACCAATAGTCGTCACATTTACCATCTGGTGCCAAAGGACTCCCCCCCCCCCCCCAACCTTTTTTTAAAGTATTTTAAAGTCATTTTATGAAATTATAAAGGGATAGTGAAAAACTTTACTAAAATTACAATAAGAATTGGAACATATAAAACTTCTTTATAGAAAGTAAAATTTGAGAGATGAAAGAATTGTAACAGATGAAAGAATACTTGACATATGTCCTGTTGGCAAAACAGAACGAGCCCAAGTTTTTGTTGTAAAACATGGTGTGACAAGCTCCTTGTTGTCAGTGGCTAACTACATGAGTTATCTAGTGCTGCTATAACAGAAATACCACAAGTGGATGGCTTTAACAAACAAAAATTTATTGTCTCACGGTCTGGTAGACTAGAAGTCCAAATTCAGGGCGTCAGCTCCAGGGGAAGGCTTTCTCTTTCTGTCGGCTCTGGAGGAAGGTCCTTGTCATCAATCTTCCCTGATCTAGGAGCTTCTCAGCGCAGGGACCCCAGGTCCAAAGGATGTACTGTTCTCCTTGATCTTGTTTCTTGGTGGTATGAGGTCCACCATGTCTCTCTGCTCACTTCCTTCTTTTGTATCTCAAAAGAGATTGTCTTAAGACACAGTCCAGTCTTGTAGATTTGAGTCCTGCCTCATTAACATTACTGCCACTAATCCCATCTCATTATCATAGAGATGGGATTTATAACACATAGGAAAATCACATCAGATGACAAAATGGTGGACAGTCATACAATACTGGGTATCATGGCCTAGCCAAGTTGACACATATTTTGGGGGCACACAGTTCAATCCGTTACAGTGAGAATACCATACATTCTTTTTGTCCTTAGAACTGTGTTGTTCACTCATCAGTTCTTAAGTTTGAGAAAATTATCTAGGATATTGTCATCTGAAGACTCATTGACTGAGATTTCACTTATTTAATGAGTTTCACCATTTTCATTAAAGTCTAGAGTACTGCTGTAAATTCATATTCATTTTCTGATTCATGTAATAAATGTGAAACATTTTACTCTGTTAATTTTATTCTCTTTGCCCATATGGGCAGAAAATGAAAAATACCAAATTCTCAGTTGTATTTATTGAAAGCTGTTAAGTGGACTACAGAAATTGTCTCTATAGTCTCTTATATGCTTTTGTAAGAAGATATAATACTTGGGGCAGTGCAGTTAGAAAAATGAAGGATGACATTTTATTCCTTATTGCCTCAGCTTTCTAGTTGATTCTACCATTCTGTTTTTTTTATTTAATTCCTACTATGATCACTAAGATCCCATTGTAAATTTTCTCTCCCTTTTTAAAATTTTTTTAGAAGACTTCTGAGAATAAAAGTCATGAAATATAAACTCTTACAAATTGAACTAAAAAATAAAAAATGCAAAAACTAAAAAAAAAAAATATATATATTTTTTTAAGTATTCCTGATGATTATTCCTGATGATTTTCCAAGGGTGTTATGAACCATATAATCTGCTTATCTGCTTCTACTAGTTGGCCACCTGAACCTTTCTTATTCTGTAAGTCTGTCGCGGAGCCCTGGTAGTGCAGTGGTTAAGAGTTACGGCTGCTAACCAAAAGTTCTGCAGTTGGAATCCACCAGCCACTTCTTTGTAACAACAGTGTGCCTTTAGCATAATAGAGTTTAGGAGATATGGATAAATAATCTGATATCTCAAAGTTCTTTTTATTGCAGAGCTTCCTTTCATCTCATTCTTCACTTCACACAGCTGCCGCTTCTTAGGAAACTTCTGGGCTTTGATATGAGAGAGATGGCGGCTGTTAATACTGTAAATCTTCCAGATTATATACCGTTTATCTTGCAGCTAACATTTAACTTGGAAGGCATAGCCTCAAGAAGATAGTGATTTTGGTCTGTTTACAATAGTTACAGCCTTTATTGACATTTATTTACGTTTTACTGTATATCAGGTACGTTGACATATTATGACAGCCCTTACATATGTTTCATTGAATCCTAACAATACTCCCTTTGACATTAGGTAGAACCAGAATTTGGACCCTGATCTGCCCAATTCTAAAATGTGTGCTTCTGAAGACTGGCACATTTTTTGTACTTTTTGAATAAGATTTAGAATTCATGTATCTGTTTAAGGAGAATTGCTGACAAAGCTAATTTTGATAGTTATCTATAGTTCCATAAGTATCTACAATTAACTTTTATATTTATTAGCTTATGAAGATAACAGATTATTTTCCAGGGAAAGTGGCATCAATATACTATTTAAAAATATCATGGACACAGTCTTCTTTAATGTTTCATTACAGATTGCTCGCTGTAAGCAGCTCATCTGTGATCCCAGCTATGTAAAAGATAGGGTACAAAAGGTGGGCCAGGTGATTAGAGTTATATGTATCCTAAGCCACCCAATCAAGAACACCAACGATGCCAACTCATGCCAGATCATTATTCCACAGAACCAAGTCAACCGAAAGTCAGGTATGTTTTGAAGACCAGATGTTTGTAGAATTTTGGTAGAATAATTTGCTTTGTATTTCATCCCAGCTTCCTAATTTTGTATGCTTATTATAGGGAAAAGATTAGTTTACTTACAGGAAATAAAATGTGGTTCCTTTTAGCTCATAGTCATCTTGAAGCATTGTGTTGAAATGAAGAAACTTGGTTCTGATCCCAGCTCTGCCTTTTACTTGTATTCATCACTCTGGACATTTATTACCTCATCTGTAGAATCAAGAAGCTAGGGATGAACTGACAGTCTTTCCTAGCTCTAACATGTGTCTGGAGGTTGATGCTTACTCGTTGACTCCACTGAACTGATGACATAGCTGCTTTTTGTCATTATTTATAAACTTAATACTTTTAAAATCGTAATTCCTAATCTGTGCTTTAGTGGTTTTCAACCATCAGACAGACATTCCCATCTTTCAGTTACATCTTTCATTTATCTAAAATTCAACTTAAAAGGGGCTGTCAGCTTTTAAATGGACAGTTAAGAGCTGTCTGTATTATGCTTTTTTTTCCCCCATATATCAAATCAGATTATCACTCGAACAAACGGGCGTGAACTAAAATAATCTTTCAGTAGTTCCCCAGAAGGTCCTTGGGCCTGTGAAAGTGTAAAAAGAATAAAGGGAGTCCATGTTATTTTCTTTATTGGAAATTTTACAGTTGTTAGTTGTGTACAGACTAGAATCTCTGGAATTATATCAGTTTATTACGTCAACTCAGGAATAGTTTATACTGATCTGCAATTTTGTATTACTTTAATAAATGGGGAAACCAGCCCTTACTAAATCTTAGCTATTCAACACCTTTCCAAATGCAGTGTCCAAAGAAGAAAAAGTTCATGTGTTGGGCAGGCTTTTCACAACTAGGTGTGACAGACTAGGAAGAGTCCAATAATTCACTGCCACGTAAATCCTTAACAATTCCAGTTGTTAAGTATTAGTGTACTTTATGTATGACCCTGTTTACTTCCATATAGACTTTAAGCTTAGAAGACATTGCCTTTTTCAGATAATATATGTGAAACCTACAAATGTCCAAGGTTTATAAACTTTGGGGAATAAGATGATTTCGTTTGTTTTTAGATATCTATGTTTGCATGATTTCTTCTGCACACAATGTGGCAGCACAAGGGAAGTATATTGCCATAGTTAGTACAACTGTGGAAACCAAGGAACCTGAGAAAGAAATCAGACCAGCTTTGGAGCTCTTGGAACCAATTGAACAGAAGTAAGTGATGTATTCATATTTAAATCAACTAAGATGCAAACTGAGTTCTTTGATTTTGGCCCCATGGTGGGGTGAATATGAGAAAAATGAAAGCCATCGGCTGCTGTGTGGGATCCTGAATGGAGAGTATCTCATCTCTACCAGTCTTATCCCTTAGGTTTTGAAAGACAGGCAAAGCAGTGATTTAGTATCGGGTCTCCTGACCTTATTTCTTTTTTCCCTCCAGATTTGTTAGCATCAGTGACCTCCTTGTACCAAAAGATTTAGGAACAGAAAGCCAGGTGAGTGTGGAGACAAAAATGAGTGATTATTAGGCTTTACAGGGGAGACATGCCTGAATAGTCTTAAGTCTTTGCAATTTTTATTTGCAGATCTTTATTTCTCGTGCTTATGATGCTACAACTCACTTTGAGACGACCTGTGATGACATTAAAGACATCTATAAGAGGATGACAGGATCAGAGTTTGACTTTGAAGAAATGAAACGCAAGAAAAATGACATCTATGGGGAAGACTAACAGCAGTACACGTTACCACCTAATTAGAACAAATTTAAATCTGGCAAATAATGCATATTGTTTGAAATCAATATTGTAAGGCCTGCTTTTGTAATCAAAACTGAGAAGATTGAAGAGTACTGTACCAGTAAATATTCCTCCCCTTCATCTTTTTAATATCATGTATTAACTCTTTTTCATGGAGTGGCTATATTCAGAATTGGCAGGTTACCATATTCTGTTCAATTTAACCAATACTGGCTTTTTTTTCCCCCTAGTGAAGAATCAGTTTTAAACAAACATTGTGATACTGATACAGACAACCTGATACAGTATTTGTATCTTTTAATGAGTGTAGCCTTTGCAGTTATGTGCTTCTGCTGCTCAAGAGCTGGATCAGTACAGTTTTGTGCCATCTGTCCTCGTGACGTTAAGGAGATTCTAAATTGAATATTCCATAATTTGGGACAGCATCCTTAAGTTTTCCCCTGTAACTTTATATTTTGTGTTATTGCAAGTATTATGACAATGCCCGAATAGCATAGCCACAAGTTTGGTTTTTGTGGGCATAGAATTCTAACCAAACTCCTGATTTTGGGAGTCATTTGGAGAAAGCCTGTGTGGCTAATGGCTCCATATGGTGTTTTAATCTAATAAAATTGATGAGAGAAAAGAAATCTGTCATAAAGCAGGGGAAATGCAGAAGCATCTTCTGTATCCCAGGTGTGGCTTCTTCAGTGGACCAAGATGCAACGCAGTATTGATTGGACAGAGCCTCTGCTTCAATGATGTTTCCCCCAAAATGGCTCCAAATGATTTCTGTACTGCAAAATAAAGCCAAACTCTGGAAACCATTACGCTGTTCATTGGTCTGTTTGTACTGTGATCTTTAAGACCTGTTTAGTACTGTAATGGCTACCACACAGCTGCTGCTTGTATCTTTCAGTACAGCAGAAACTTGCCAGGAAAGAGATACCCAGTAGCTAAAAGTATATATGCGTTTTCTAATTTAGATAGATTAAAAAGCCTGTCATCTGGCTTCACTGTGAGTAGACCCCAAATTATATACTCTTGACATAAATTAAACTCTTAAGGTATTCTTGGTGGTGGTTTAGAAGAAGTATTCTCTTGCACGCAAATCCATATATACTGCCTTTAATAATTTGCTTATAGCAGCAATTATAATGCTTTAATATTTTCATGTAATTTATGCTATAGTTAGAAATTATTTTGACTGGTACTGTTTTCCCCTCGATGTAACTATCAAGTCTCACTGTATATGCAGTTATTTACCACAAATGAATCAGGACATTTTAGTTGTACAGGTATGTGTTGCTTAACATCCCACCATATGTTCTGTGAAATAGGACATTGTGTGATTTGAACACCATATGATATACAGAAGTCTCCGTACAATCCGTA
This sequence comes from Dugong dugon, assembly GCA_030035585.1. NCBI lineage: Eukaryota > Metazoa > Chordata > Mammalia > Sirenia > Dugongidae > Dugong > Dugong dugon. Next base: position 58,476,614 of record CM057465.1, on the reverse strand, counting down.
GTTAAATCCCCATACAGCCTAGTACATTAAAACCTTACAAAAGCCTGCAGGACAAAGCCTGAGAACTGTAGCTCTGGATACAGGAGGCTGGCCTTGCAGGGTGTGTGGCTGGGTGGGGCAGGGGCTGCGCCCACAGCCAGACTGGGAGGGCGGGGAGGTACAGATCCAGGAGTGAAGCTGGCAGTGGCAGCCAAGGCTACTGCTGCCCAGTTGGTATGGCTGCTTTCTGAGCAGGTGCAGCTGCTGCCACTGCCTGGATCCAGAAGCCCACGGGCACCTGGCCCAGCCAGCACCTGTGGCAGGAAGGGAGAAGCCATAGCAGACACTGCCCTGGGCAAGGAGTGAAAGGCTGCACGGCTGGTAAATGAAGCCAGGAGGCGGCCCTTCAGGGATTGGGACATGCCCTGGAGCCCCACTACTTGTTCACTCTAGGGCTTTGGGGTCTTTCTTTAAAACCATTAAGGGAAATAATAAAAGGAGAGCTGCATTCCTTTAAAAAACAAAAAAACCTTATGGGGCCAGGACTTACGTTGCCGAATGGATGTTAAGCGATGCATACTTGTATTTTTTTTAGACTGATTATTGACTTTTACAGTTAAGAAGTATGAAAGAGACAGAGGCAGATGATCTGCTAAAGGCATTAAAAGAATAATAATTTAGACTGAATACAGATTGATTATTTTAGCTCAGAATTTCCCAACCTCACACTACTGACGTTTTGGGCTGGATAATTCTTTGTTGTAGAGGGCTGTCCTGTGCATTGTAGGATGTTTAGCAGCATCTCTGGCATCTACCTACTAGATGCCAGTAGTACCCCCCTAGTTGTGACAACTGAAAATGCCTCCAGACAGATTTCCCTTGGGGGTAAAACTGCCCTACTTGAGAGCCACTGCTTTAGTTATACAATAAAATTATCTAGAATTCCAGCAGGCCTTTCCCTTCCCATAGTACTTCAAATTGTGAACCATTAATGCAGGCAAAGACACAAGCTGAGTTAGTAATAAGTGAAAAGAAAAAAAACATTTTCATATTCTTCATTTAACGTATTTATTGATCACCTACTTATGTGCCAGGCCAGTAGGGTACTGAGATGATTAAGGCACAGTCTCTGGAGAGCTCCCAATCTAAGGGAGACATATTATATGGTTTGGCTAAGTACTAGAAAGAGTTATAAAAAAGGTGGTATGGAAACTGAGGAAGATGGCCTTGTAGGTGCAGGAAGGCTTTTCAGCAAGGGCAGATTAACATTTGAGGTAAAATCTGAAGGATGACTATGTTAGACAGTGCCTGGTAGGTAATAGGTGCTTGCTTAATAAATGTTAAGTTTCCTTTTCTTTAGAAATTTCAAATTAATTTAGCATACCAAATATAATTATGGTCTCTTACTAGATTCTTGTCCTTGGGGGCAAAAATAAAATGATTAGCTTTCTATGCAAAGATAGTGTCAATCATTAAAGTCATCAGTACTTCAGAGAAAATAAATTGCAAAACTGGCATTTTTTGTTTAGAGAGGAATTATACAAAACAGACTGAATGACTTCTGAAAGAAGTTTCTATATAGGTCTAATGTAACCCTATATAAGACCAAGTGAAAAGAAATTACTTAAAGTTTTCTCTTTCTGAGGGAAAGTACACCAGAAAGCACTGGGCAGGTCTGTGGTAATGAGACTAACAGCAAGGCCAAAATGCTATAAATGGTAGGATTCCTCAGCTAGTTATTGCGGCTAAATGGTCTAAAAATTGTTAAAACATTCTCTACAAGTTCAATTTTGCTATAAAGTCATTGCAGAAACCATTCAGTGATTTTTTTAGTTGTCTTTATTAAAAAAGGAAACAAATTAGTTACAAAAACCTTTGTTCCAAACAGATACTATGTATCTTATAAAAAAATTTTTTGGCTTGGTTTTGAGTTTTAAAGACTACTGTAGAAATTATTTCTAGTATCATAAATATATGATTATTTCTTCCTCAGGGTTGATTTGTAGTGCACTATTTACAAAAACTCAGTAAGGAAAAAATGACAATTTATAAATCGTACCATTTGGGAAAAAATGTTTATGTAGTGTTGGTGTTGCTTTAATAATATCAAATGAATTCATTTAAGATTACAGTTTGTACAAGGATGGTAAAACCTTTAAAACAAACCATTAGCATGCATTACATATGCCATACTGATATTAACATGCAAAAACAGTTATTTTTGCTTCAACTGAATAAACATGTTAGCAAATTTCTTATTTTTAATATTAAGCTCAATTAATAGCTTTGAAGGCATTCTGTTAAAAATGAAAATAATTTAAAACAATAGTATTTAACACTGAAACCCAAAGCTAACGGACAACTGTACCACTGTGAAGTCAAACATTTTAGCAAAAAATGAAAGAAGGAAAACTTTCCCTATGGTATAAAACATTATTTTTTTCCAAATACGAGAAGACAGTTCATGTGTATTTCAAAGTTTTGCAAAGAAAAGGGAAAATACTAATCTGTCGTCATCATCCATGTTTACGCAAGCTGCAGTTGAATCACCTGGATAAACACAAAACTGATCATAATTCTATCTTTAAAACAAAACTACCAAGAAATATTATAAAGGCATGCTACCTAATGGGGAAAATGCGTAGGTATATTAAGGCTACGTTATCTTTTGTCCTGGTAATCTAGGTCAACTGAAAGCATAAATGCACATCCATTAAAGTGGGTAATTTGAAGTTGGTTATTTTATTAATGATACTCTAGAAATTCTCATTTATGCCAAAGTAACAGCAATTCCACCCCCAAAGAAATAAATATTTTAAATTTATAGCATGATCTATAAAGAACAGAGTTTCAAATCAACTAGTCCCTCATAGACACACCAATACCTGCTGTTAACAATTCCACTCAAGCAGGAGAGCTATATAAAAAGTGTTCTTACCAATAGCTACTCCTAAATGGAGCTGCTACTTTTTGTATATTTTCAATAAAGTTATTTACATCTGTAACAAGGATTCCACTATTTTCAAAGACCTCTCTGGAAACAGTAGGCTTATCTGTAAAAAGAAAATGACAACTTCAGTCATTTCTTCGTGGGGAAGGCTGGATAAGATTCACATAAAACATAAAATAGAGGTAAGTATAAAATTGGATAAATACTTGTAGGAGCTGATTAAATTCAATGGGAAGAACCATGTTAGAGAACTATTAACTTTACCACACAAAGAAGTAACATTCCCCTAATCCCGGCCTTATGTGGATTTATCAAAATACACTGTGTTACAAGTTTATTCTTGATTGCCAGTAGTTGGACAGATTCATCTTACAGTATCCAGTGACTACTTTGGGAGGGCATTTCTAGAGCTGACCTATTTTGGTATGAGCTGAGTAATGAAGATCAGGCAGAACTGAGGCTGTGAACTTACCTGTTAGGAAAACAGCAAACCTGGCATCAATATGCTGAATTTGCAAGTTTAACAAACATTTCAGATTTTCCGCTTTTGTTGATGATCGAGAGTCACAGTGGTGATAATGAAGCAATTCAATTATATTTGCACTCTGACATGATTTCATTATTAAGTTCTTTTTACGTGCAATTGAATCCACTCTGGAAAATACGCAGAAATGTTAACAACCAAGTTTAGATTCCAGTATGTAAGTTTATGACAGTTTGTTCTACTAAATCTTAACTTTTCAGTTATTTTATTTCTAGACTTTGTCTTCAATATACTACTTGTATTCTTATTTAGTTTAACCACTTATATAAAAACATTCAAACTCATGAGGTTCTTCTCTTTCCCTTTTGATCCCGTTTCATGGCACATTTGGCTTCCTAAAAGCCTAGAAGTTACTGCCCTGTAGATGGGAAAAGAGCTGTCTTGACATAACCGTTAAGAATGAGATCCAAAACATACACTGATGTAGGTAAGCTAATCAGCATCAATCAGCAACCAAATATGTATTGAGCACTCTGACAGGCACTACAGGAAAAAAAAAAACATGATACACATATACTTTAAGGAAGAACAAGGCACCTTTCTGAGTCACAGAATTGCCTGAAAACATCACAACTGTACTTATTCTTTCTTTTTTAAATACAGATTTTAAATACGAGTCTTATTCCAAACAAGACATCTACACATTTACCTACTACCACCTTAATGTTGCCTGGTCTTTTCATTAATTTCTAGTGGACTTCTTTCTGTACCCTATATTATATAGCAATGGTTCCAAATCTTTTAGTCTCTTCAAAACCTCTATTTGATACTTATAAGTCATTTTGGTTAGATCACCACCAAGTTCATTAAAATTATGACGGCAGCCAGAGTTCTCTTAATTTTGTACCTCCCTAAAATTCCGTTGCTATCTATCTTTTTTCCCTCCTTTTTTAGAGGAAGATGAATCCTTAATTCTTTCTGCATTCAACTTTTTAACATCTCTCCGCTGCACTTGATTCCACCTCTAGTCTTCCCCATCACTGACACTCTCCCTCCTAGCTTGCTGGAGAAAAGCAAAATCGTACATATTCTCACAACCCTAGTGATAATCACTATTAACACCATGATGATGAATTTCCTTCCAGGCTTTTCCTAAGTATATATACATTTCTATAAGATCAGCCTCATACTATATATAGTTTTATGACAGCAACTTTTATGTTACCTTCCTCTTTACTGTGCACAGACTTTTTATATGCTTTTACTTATTAAGTTTTGTATGGCATTATTTTGTATAAACTTAAAAAAAAAATCTATATCTACAGGCAGTCCCCGGGTTACAAACGTACAACTTATGTACAACCCATAGTTATGAACCAACCCCCCATAAAGCCTATTATATAAAAAATTCAAGGTACATACAATGGTTCGAAATAACAATGCACATCAGAACATTACTACTACTGTAGTACTACGTTAAAGATGTTTAGTGTATCTGGAAGTATTTAATGTTTTTTCATGTACAGAAAGGTACACTATATGCTATATACTAAGACAAAGAGCTCAGATATGAACCATACCAAACTGTTCGGACTTATGTACAAATTCGACTTAAAGATAGACTTAGGCAGTAAACTCTTTTATAATCCAGGGACTGCCTGTACATCTACATAGTCCATACATCTGTCTATTACTTTTGCCTAGTGATGGATTTGAGGTTATTTTGCAATTGCTGACATCACTCATAGCCATAAACATCTTTGTAAAAACAGTGGTTTTTAAAAGCTAGGTTTTTTCTAAATGGGACTAACGATGTACAGGAGTCCGGTGACAAGGGCCAGAAGGCAGAGGGAGAGTAGGAAACTGATGATAAGGAACACAAATTGAATAAGGACACTGTCGATGTATTGTGAGATTGTTGACCACTGCTATAGGGCAACATTTGTAGTAACTATTAAATGGGAGGCTGTTTTGTCCTGTAAGCCTTCATCTTGGGCGAGAATGGCAGCACAATTGGAAGAGCATAGTCAATATCACTTAAATGTGTAAGTAAAAAGTTTTGAAATGGTGTTTAAATAAAATAAAAATAAATAAATAAATAAATAAACAAATGAGACTAAAGAGGTACAATAGTCCACTGACAAGGTCCAGAAGACAGAAGGGGACAAGGAAGCCCCCTGGTTATAGGGAACACAAGGTGGAGTAAGGATATTCTTGATGTGCTGTGAGATTGTTAACCATTGTTATAGGGCAACATGTGTAGTAACTGTTAAATGAAAAACTATTTTGTTCTGTAAGCCTTCATCTTAAGTGAGAATAACAGCACAGTTGAAAGAGCGTAGTCAATGTCACTGAACTGTGAATGTAGAAAATTTTGAAACGGTGTATCTTTGGCCATCTGTAATTTTCATCAAAAAAAAAAGGTTGAGAATTTAGAGGCTTAATACGTTGTGGGGTTGTTAACCAATGTCAAAAAAAAAACATGTGTACTACTATTTCATGAGAAACTATTTGCTCTGTAAGCTTTCACCTGAAGTACAATAAAATATATATAGAAAATAAAAAAAAATAAAAAAAAAATAAAAAAATAAAAAAATAAAAAAAAGCTAGGTTTTTTGTTTTAGTTTAGTTTTGGACAAATTCCCCAAAAGGTCAAAAGGATATGAGTTTTTGGATGCCTGTTACAAAATGCCAGAACAGCATATTACAATGTCAACAGTTATATATTTCTGTTTACCCAATGTTCTACAAATAGTAATTTATACTTACTAATTTTGTAGGTGTGCTATAGCACCTAAGAGCTTTAATTAGCCTTGATAATTATTACCGAAGCTGGAATTTCCCCCAAAAGTGATGGTTAACTCCTTTGTGATCCCCACTGACCACTGTCCACTCCTTAAACCTTCCTTATCGTCCTTGACAATGTAATCTCTTGGTTCCACTGCTACCTCTTCGTTGTTTTGTTCTCCTTTACTAGCCCTTCTCTTAAGTAAAGGCTTTTCCTTAAATTCTATTCCTAGCCATCTTTCCTTTGAAGATCTCATGCACTTCCACAATTTCAGGTATCTATCTCTCCTAGGTTTTATTTTGGAGAAAGCAGTATGGTAAATAGAAAATAACAGTCATTTTAGAGATAAACATTTTGGGGTTGAAGCCCATATGAGTAAAATGGAGATAAACTATCTACCTCCTAGGTATAAAATCTGGTCAAAAGAATTGATGTAAAACACCTAACAGTGCCTGAAATAGTGTACTTAACAAATGGGTTATCAAATCTTTTTTCCAGTCTGCCTCTGGAGCGCCAGACTAAAATTTCCATTATTCTTTTGATCAGTTTCACTAGGACTTCTTTGATATGAAAGAGACACCCACAGGCCCCAGGTCTCTTCATCCAAGGAATCAGTAAGAAATTTTTAAAAAAAATCACAGCTTAAGATTTGAAGAGATTTGCCTATTTAATGTCATAATTGCTTAAAGATAAAATGGAGTTAAGGACAGACTCTGGTTTCATTTTTTCCATCCTTCTTATAACTGTGGCCACTTAATAAATGACTAAATATCCAAAAAAGCATTATATGGCAAGCCCATACTTTTTATTTTTTATGGTTCATGTAGTAGAGCCTGAATCTAACTAACTATATGGAAATTTTGTGACTCCTAAGTCTGACTTCTTTACTTCTATTAGTCTAGAAAAGTGCTATTAGAAGTATGTACCTATGAACTGTTTGTTATGGTTAAGCACACAGCTTCCTTTATTGAAAGCCCAGCTACAAAACAAAACCCGAAGACAGTCAACAGCCCTAAATATCACGCGCAGTGATACAGGCTGATTTACATTCCAGCACAAGCTTATCTTTTTGCAGACCAACACCAGCTGGAGCATATCGAAGACTGCAAGATGAATCACATGGTATTTCCACCCTCCCCCAGTAAAAGGGAACAGGAAGGAAAGAATCCACACACAGGTAAACACACTGATTTACATAAAGGTCTTACCTTACGTCTTCTTTTAGCTTTTTATTTTCTCTGTAGTGAAGCAACCACTTCCATCTTCCATTTCCGTTTAGTTTTTCCAGGATTTTGACAATTTCCTTCAACTGAACTACAGAATAAATTAAGTTTGGCAAGAGAAGATGTGTTTTAGCGTTTTTCTGATTCGTGCAAAGCCCAGCAATTATTACTTGTAAAAAATAAGACCCCATGGTTTGAGGGTCTCATCATCGCCACTTGTGTTGCTGGGCAGGATCCTGCCCTCACAAGTGCACAGTGCATTTCAAAGATACAGCAACTGTGGTTCTCAGCCCAGTCTCACCTACTCACACCAAAGTAGATGAGAAACACACAGAAATAAGAGCGCTACAATTACCAGCAATTAAAGCTCTGTGTAAAAATCATGTGGATGCAACAAAAATAGGTGGTCACACTGCAGTACAGAAAAGACAGGTCTAAGTTTCTCAATACAGAACCTACAAATACTTTTTAACTCCAGTTTCCATATAGAATTCATATTTTTCCTTGTTAAGGTATATCTTCCTCATCTTCTAATCCAGAAGTAGTATCTACATTTAATTCTAATATGATAACAGAGTTAGGGAAGGTTTTGATTATACATAAAAGCATCTGCCCTGTGCTCTTTCTTTTATAAACTACATAAGTTATTAGTCAGTGTTCAAGCAGACAATAAAGAAGACTTTTAGTAGTCATTTTTAGATTGCTGTATCCATGAGATAGTAGGGGTGATGGCAGTAGAAATGGAGAAGAGAGGGCTGATTCTAAAAAAAAAAATTAACGTGTAGTTGACTTGAATTGGCAAATGAAGGAGTCAAATTTAAGAATAAAAATCTCAAATTTGTATGAATAGGAGTCCAGGCACACTAAGAGGAAGGGTACTTAAAAGAGAAGCAGGTTTGGTAGTGAAGATAATTAGTTAAAACAAAAGTGGTTAATAACACGGGCTTTGGGAGTGAAAAATTATATCAAACTATATTAAAAAACGCTTAGCATAGCATATGGCATAAATTAAGCCCTCAACAGGTTGCAATTATTATTCAGAGTTTACAACTTATTTTTGATGAAATAATATTTGGGTCATTGGGTACAGAGAAATTGTATCTGACTAGATTTCAAAGAAAGAAAAATAATAGACCAACCTAATGTTAAAGTTTGTAGTATTTTGTCATCTGATACCACAAAGCCTCCTGTACGAAACAGCTCTTGGTAGGTGTAGTCAAGAACATCTTCAGGACTGTCTATTCCAGCAAAGATGACACTGGGGAAATGCTTCAGCTTCAGCAAAGAAGGAATCTGTTCAACATAAAATGACCCCCCCAGTGAAGACAGGTTCATTGGGTCATGTTTTTCTTTTTTAAAACACTTTCCTTTTGTTACTTTTCTACCCAACAGTTTCAAGGTTCAGGAAGAATAGCTGAAAATACCTTTTAACATTTATTACTGACTAGTAATTTTGCCACACATGAGGAATAATTTACTCAGTTCATCATCAATGGTTGCAAATTCATTAAAATTAGTTAATTAAAAAGAGGTCTCTAAAAGCTCTCAAAAGGTGGAAATAAAAAACAATTCAGTGGGGGAAAAGCACACCTGAGGTTTTGGGGACCTGTAAAGTAGCTAGTTATTTCACATTAATTCACACCATCATTCCACTGCCCCAGTGTCACTACGTAACGGTTCATGTTTGGGTTCATGTTATTACCCATAGACAACAGCAGGATTATATAACCTACCCTATGTCCCTAAGTTGAAACTTACTGGAACCAGCAATTACTTTTATTTAACTAATACGTAAATATCATAACAATGGTATAACCTAGAAAATAGCAGGTCCAGTTGCAATATAGAAAAGACAGGTCTAGATTTCTATTTATAAAATCTAGAAATATAAGTAGGGAGCACATTAAAGATAAACTGAAGACTAAGTTTTTGGCTACAGATTTAAGAATGCATGCTTTTCACAGACTTAAGAAAATTTTCATATTAACTAAGGGAAAACTATGAAAAGAGATAAGATATTGGTAAATTTTCTCATCTGAGATATAAATCTGCATCTCTCAATGTCTATCAATAAGAAATCTGTCTTTAAAAAGATTATCTTGAGCCCATTATTTTTCCACTTAAAGATACAATGATAATGTGTTTTAACTTCTTCCCTAAATAAAAAAGGCAATGAAAAGTCTGATAATTACAGAATAACATAAAATGCTTGGACTTCATTTCTTTGTAAGAAAGGTATTTCCAAACTTACTTGATGCAAATGTGAAGATATATCCTCATTTCTGATGATGACTATCAGTGTATCATTCTCTCTGTGAAAAGCCTGACAGAAATGCTGAGGTTCAATTTCTTTATGGCCTCCTTTCCTCAGAATATTCTGAAAGATCACACGTAGCCATTACTAAAAAACAGGATACTTGCAAGGAACTACTTTCATAATTTACTAAAGATCCATGAAAAGAGCACAATTTATCCTATTTACTAAATTATATCCTATCAATGCAACATAAATGGCAATCTGTCTTATTACTAAATAAGCTCTTTTATACATAAAACAAACAACTCTTGGTATAATTAACAACTGCTTTTAGAAGGCAAAGCACTTCATAATCTTTTATGTCCATGAAGTTATCAAAGGCTGGTTTTTTAAAAGCATCATATTAATATACACAAAAGAGTCTCATCTTCTTCAAGGGAATTACCTTTGGGGTATCAAATATTTACGCTAAAAATGCCACCTCTAGTCAAAACATTTCTAGAACTTCTTTTTTATACTACCCATAATACCTATGCATCTGAGTCTCATTAATGGGGACTGATTTCATATTCCCTGGAATCTAGGTATCTGAATAAGACAGGTGATGCAGTTTAAATCTGCTCTACAGAAAGTATGTGGTTATCAAGCACTGTTGAGATGCAATTTACTACCATATTAAACAGAGTAGCTCCATAGTAAGACTGTTTGTGTAATTACAGAAATTCCTTAGGAAATTCCTTAACCCTACCTTCCCGAGAACTCTGGTAGCACCGTGGTTAAGAGCTCGGCTGCTAACCAAAAGGTAAGCAGTTTGAATCCACCAGCTGCTGCTAGGAAACCCTATGGGGCAGTTCTACTCTGTCCTATAGCGTTGCTATGAGTTGGAACTGACCGGACGGCACTAAGTAAGCTTTCCCTTGTGATTCTGACATTATGTTTTCTGTCTTGAGGATTCTGGAGGTTTCTACTGCACACTCTGATGTTTTGTTTCCTAGTTACACCAAAAACACTGTGCCTGACCACACCTGTTGTTTTCCTTTATAGTGTTATTTTGATCAGTTTCCCTTGGATTTCAAAACAACTCAAATTTTGATTTTAATTCATTACTCAAAATGTATGGTACAATTTTAAAGCAATTAGAGACAACAGTTCTTTTTACAGAGCCTACTAAAAAAAATCTAAATATTAAATTCTTTAGCCCTCACTTATGAACTATTTAAATGAATGAATTTTCTGGTATGTTCAACATTTTCATCAATTCCTGTGGAATTCTGGGCTATTTTGTCCATGCACTCAGAATTTCAACAATAATAAAGGACCTTGTAGATCCTACCCACCTTATAAATAAAGAAGGAGGGGCCCAGAGAAGCTAAGTTACCTACCTAACAACCCACAGCTCATCAATGCTTCCTTATTCTCCAGGACAGAATGATTATCATCAGGGATATCTTTCTGACCTTTTAAGAACATTTTGATCTTCAGAGTCTCCAGTTTATTTTATAATGTGTCTACTTTCTCACTTGACTAGTTTTACCTTTGCACAAAATTTGTTATCTTCCATTGTAAATAACTGTCATTTAAAAAATATTATCATGAAATAAATAAAACAGAAGAGAATAGAAATTCTGAGAGGACAAAATGAAGAAACCAATAGTGAATCACATCAGATTCTGGCTTCTCCCAACTCAGAATCTGAGCATGGTTCCATCATTTAAATTTAAGGACCATGTACTTACCAGAACATCAGTTAACCTAATATTCAAATTTTAAAAATTCAACCAAAACTAAAAGAGGTTCCTCTCAATTATCCACATTAAGAGAGGAACACAGGTAATAATTTTTTTTTTAATCTGCATTTTAGTTTTGGAATATGTGTTTACATTAGAATCTGGGTATGTCTACACTGGTAACTTTTTGTGAAAATTAGTCACTATGTGGAGAAATTTTATTTCATTCCTAATTCTGGAACATAATAAAGGTCTTTAAATATAGTACAAATGGCAGATCCTTGAAGCATAGCACTTAATATGCAGATGAAGACTGAACTGTGAGATTTTAATGTGTGTGTGAAGTAAAAACGCTCTCTCATTCCATAATTTCTTTTGGAAGCCAAGAATGAGAAATTTATTACTTCTAAAATAAACTAAAACTAGAAGTCAACCAAAATACTATGAACTATAAGAAAAATCTGGCACTTTACCTTTGTTCTTAGAAAGAATGACTTGTCTTCTGTTTCAACAAGGCAGAAAAGGAAGGTACTTTTACAAGCCTCTTTCATAACACTTTCTAGTTTGACATGTAAATTGGCACACAAGTCTGTAATCATGTCTTCATAGGAGGCTGGCTTTCTTGGGAAAGATGAATACATCTCTTGAGATGTGGCCTCTCCAGAAGCAACATTTAGCTCTTTATCTTGGAAAACCACTTGGTTGCTATTCATCATCACCTTGTTGAATTCAGCATATTCGTTGAGAATAAGTGAAATATCATTCCGAGATTCTTTCAAAGTACTGTTATATTTCAATTTGTTGAGATGGAATGAAACAGTCTGATTTCCTTCAGAATTTGGAAGATGATATCTACTGTGACATCTCTCCTTCCAAAAGGAAGAACTGTCCAAATAGCTAGGCGTGTGGCTTCTCACATGCTGACTCCGTTGTCTAGGGTCTGAGTGCACAATCGTCACCAGAAGGGGGCTTCTGCTCCTGGATGCAGGATGTACAACAGGGGACTCAGGTATTTTTGTTAAAGGGAAAGCTCCAACAGTAATCTGGATAGGTGACTCCGTCAGAAAGGCATTGGTGGACGAGGCAGAATGCTGAGATTCCCCATTCTTTACAAGTTGTTTTAGTTTATGTGCAAAGCGCAGATATTCCAGATCTAAAGTGTTCTGGGTGAGGTCATCTGCTACCTGCCAAGTACTTGTCCAGGAACTGATCAAGCCACATTTTGCAGTGAAACTGGGGTGCCTCCTCAAGCTATGCAAAGTTCTCGTGGTATCTTTGAACTCTTTAGTTACAGTAAAGTTGGCATATGTCCTGGGGATACCATGGAGATCTCTGATTTGGATATAACATGGTACACATTTATCTTCTTTCTTTAAGCCACTGGACCAGTTTCTAGGAGGAATGCTTGTCTCCAATTCTGGCACTTTGTTACAGTAGCCCCAATCTTCATTATCACTATTGTTTACACTCATGAAAGACTCATAATCATCTTTAGTAGCATCTTCTCTTTTTCTGGTGTGACTACAGCTCAAAGTGCAAGAATCCTCCGTGTCTAATTTGGGATTCCTACAATCACAAGAGTCTTGATCAGAGTCTCCAGAAAGTGGTTCATAATGTATGTCAGAATTCACACTGACATCCACGTCTCTATCCAGCGTTTCAGAACCATCCTCGGCCTCAAGCCTTTTACTAGTGCTCTTATTTTCCATACATTCTTTTAAGACTCCACAAACAGAAGAGTCAAAAGATTTTGGAACAAAGGAAGCAGACGGCTCTTGATTTTCACTGGTGTCTGCTGTATTTTGGTTAGAGTCAGCATACACGGGAAAGAATCCACCATTCAAAAGATCTTGCGTTTCATATGTTGACATACCCTGCAGCATGTGGATTGTTTGTTCACCTTTCTGAGAATATGTAGTGTTAGACTGAAAGACAATACCTCCTAGACCCGTGGTTTCTTTATGTAACTCAGCTTTAGTTTCACTATTCTTAAGCAAATTGGCCATTTTGACTACTGATATTTCCTGTGTTTGAAACTCTGTCTCTACATTTATCAGTCTTGTACAGTGGGTTAATGTAGCACTATCTGAGGAAGAACCAAATTTTGAGATATCTGAATGCACGCATGCCTGTGTGTCAGAGTTCGGGGACTTGACCTGCAAATAATTACCTTCATTTGTTTTCAAATCACTGCTAAAGAGATTTTTCTTAATGCTTTTAGGGCTAGTCGGCTGTTTTAACGACACGCTCATACCACTTGAAGCAGCTGTAGAAAAAAGTGTGTCAGCCAAAGGCTTATTTTCAATAATTTTTCTAGGACTAAATGAATGTTCACTAGTCTCCAACATAAGATGCTCTAAGTCCAAATTTCTGTTCTCTATACTAACTGACTGTAATGGGCTTCCTGGTTTTACCAGTTTTTCAAGAGAAGGCTTAGAGTCATCTCTGTATTTGGCAGCTGAGGCAGGCTGGTTTAATTCTGCATCACAGGACTGTACATTTTCTGGGGAAGATAAACCCTTATCATTCTCACTTTGGACAATTTCCTCAGTTACTTTACCAGGAAGGGTTAAATGTCTGTCTTCTCCTCCTGGATGACTATTCAATACTACAGGCATTTCAGCATAACGCTGCATTTGTTGTACCTGAGTTAAGTTATTTTGTCCCACTGGGTGCGTAAGACCAACAGAAGAATTTTCTTTTTCTGTTATGGCTAAATCTACGGACTCAATCTGGGCAGCTTTGTTACTTTCCTCACATTGTGTATCATGAAGTTTTAAACTACACAGAGAGATGGCTTGAGATTGTCGTGTTTCCTCAGCTGGTACTAGGGGGTCAGGACTAGAAGCTGGTGACACTTCTTCAATTAAAGAATCATATGGAAAGTCTGATGTAACATTAACTTCCTCTGAAATCTCAAAGGTGGAATTGTCTTTAGAAAGTACTAAAGTGGCTGGTTGAAAATCATCACCTTTTTTCTCCTTATCTTCTAATGGCTCCTGTGACAGTGATGTATGATCAGCAGAATTCACTTCTCTGTTTTCTATGAGTGTCACCTCTCCTGGATCAATTATGTCTTCAGCTATATCCCGAAGTTCTAAACTTGATAATGGGGCCTCCTGAAGTTGCTCTATTTCATCGGCTGGAATCTGTTCTCTGGGACTTGTAGGCGGCGATATTGTTAGAGTTAGGTCAATGTCAGAATCTTCCTCTGATAACTCTAGGCTGACTTCTTCTCTACTCATAGATAGGCTGGTTTGTTTTGTAAATGCTGAATTAAATGATTCAAAATTTGTATTTGCACTGTTTAGACAACCCTTGTCATTCTTCCTTAGTTCTAAAGAGTCCTCTGATATATTACTTCTTGATGAAACGCAGTTAAGTGGATAATTTCTCTCTAAGATGGTAGAGGCTGATGATGAGGCTACTTCTTCAAACTGTGTTGGCTCTGTAATATCTTCTGAAGATATGCTGAAGAGACTTTCAGTTTGCAGAAAAGTGTCTCCAGAGAGTCTCATTTCTTCACTGGTTAACGGATAATTAAAATTTTTAACTAATGATACTGCCTCCTTTACCGCTGAATTATCAGAAGATGACGATGATACTCGAAGAGGACTCTCTTTCTGTAACAAACACATTTCTTTAGCAAGTGTCTCTCTACTTACTGAGGAGGCACAAAGGTACTTACTGCCTTTTTGTTCTGACCCCGCTAGAGACGGAATGTCTGTAAGACCTTGGGTCTGTGCCTTTTCAAACGTGGACACAGGATGGCTAAGACTTGTACCAGGTGATACTTGTTTAATTAACTCCATATTAAAGGTTGTAGATTTATCAGCTCTATTTACAACTTCTGTTTGTATTGGTACATAGGCATTTTTTTCAAAAGTGAAACTAACTGGTTCCAGATTAATCATTACATACCCCATATCATCATCTTTCCCTTCCAGTGAAGGCTGACATTCTTTGTTTATGGGGCTGTTATGCTGGATAAGGCCCTGTACAACCCCTGTTTTTGCTTGCACTGTTGCATGAAAAACATCAACTTTGCTTTCAAGAGTGCTGTAGGCAGACTTCTGACAAGTCACTGACTGACTGCTGATCCCACTGTAAGTCTTGGTGAATGTGGTTTGTGTGACAGTATCATTATGAGAAGTCATTCTTGTGCTATCAAGTGGCTGAAAGGTGTTATCTTCATCAGGAATAGAAGGTCCATTAGTTTGGGTACTTCCATTACTAGAGAGCACAACATTAGAAGTTTCTAGTTTATCTGACTCTTCATGTTCAGCTTTTTTTCCAATGACCTGAAATGACAAAACAATCAGAAATAAATTTTTTTTTTTTTACAATTATATATGTGAAGAACAGAAAAGGCAAGGATCAATTTTGGTTTGTGTCTTTTCATTTTTCTAATCTGTAAGAATATCCATGGTAGAGATCAAGTAAATTCTCCTTTTAAGCTAGGCTTAAAATACCCCTGAAATAGGAACCTTTTTCTTTAAAAATACACACAGATGACAACTCCAAAACTTTCTTGATTGCACAGTCAATTTTTTTAAAAATGGACCTCTCAGAAGAAAAGTGGCTAGACCACTGACATTTCCAAGACCTGAAAATGCAGTCTGTTTGCATCACTTAGTTTAGAAATTTAGCACTAGAAAAAAACACTACATTTTAATTAAAAGATAAACTTTAAAGTGAAGAATAGATTTTTTTAACACCAAGTTTCAATTAGACTATAAATACACTATACTCTAGAGCTTTACTGTGAGAAAACAGAGTAATAACCATGCCCTGTACTCAGAAAACAATGATTAGCTGTTTTCCCAAGGTATCAATCTCCACTCCAGTAATAAAAATCCCCTCCACTCCAGTAATAAAAGTCCCTTACCCCTTAGTTAACTTCTTTGCTTGTAACTGTAGATAATCTTTCTCATTACAGTATCTCCTCTTTCAGAGCAGAAGAAAACTTATCAATGTGACTGGCATTAATAAACAAACAACAGGGACTGATTTAAACAGTGAACCAAAAAAACCCACTGCTGTTCAGTTGATTCTGACTCACAGAGACCCTATAGGACACAGCAGAACTGCCCCATACGGCTTCCAAGGCTGTAATCTTTACAGAAGCAGACTGCCATGCCACATCGTTCTCCTGTGGAGTGGCTGGTGGGTTCAAACTGCCAACCTTTCGGTTAGCAGCTGAACGATTAACCACTGCACCACCAGGGCTCAGATTTAAACAGCAGCAAGAAGGATTTATGTCAAACATTAGCAAAAATACCTCTGAACAATTTTGATAACCTCATAAACAGGGTTTTATCTGTTTTTTTTTAAGGCTGAAGCAGGGTCTTGTCCAGAACACGGTAAAATGGATTGATTATATAATTGGCGATACTTTCATAATTCTTGGAATATTATATTCACAGATTTCCTACCATGTCCTGAGGCAACCATCTTGGAAGACAGTATTTGTGTTTTAAACTTCTTGTTAAAGATATTTCTGCCATAAGCAAAAGAAAGAAACCAACCCAAGTAATAAGGCAGGGTGAAGCTGAGACTCAGGAATTTTAACAGGACATGACTGACCAGACACAAAGCACTGTAAGAGTCTTGCTGGTGAGAGTCATTCTGATAACTCTTCCATGACCTTCTGCATCATGCTGTGGCTGTTAACATTTGGCCGCAGTCTTGAAGCTGAATCTCACCATGCCTGGCTTCACCTTTTCTTACATCTCCGGACTTGGCAAATACTATACCTCGCTTCAGGTCTTGGTGAAATGCAAATTTTGACAATCTTGCCATATACACACACACACACACACACACACACACACACACACACACATACACACACACACGCATATATTTGTTGCAGGTAAAATGTAATGTTTCTAACAAAGTCTAATCATTTAAAAAGAAATACTAAATTAAACACATGACTAAAAGCAATATGCTATTGGCTTCTAATGCTTATCATGCTACAATTCTCTTCACATCCTAGCCTATTTGTAGAGTAAGGGAGTGGTATAGCATGTGTGTGGGGGTGTGTGTGCCTGAAAAATGTAGGCACAGTATCTAAGAAGATGATGGAAAAAATTTTTTAAGTAAATGCTGGAGAAATTGTTAGAAATCATTAATCTTAATAATCCGTTTTTTATACTTCTTTATACACAATTTCATGTGTGCGAAAAATCATTCCTCAAATCAGTACTAATGATAGTTAATTACATATTACAACAAAAAGTACTTTGTAAATATATAGGTAGTAAGTGAAATCTGCCAAACTAAGCTATAAATACGTTCTTCTTCTAAGGTAGTGATTCTTAACTGGACTTTGTTTCTTTTTGAGAGTTACGTGAAATTTATGGACCCCATATTAAAAAAAATCATATACATAATATATACATACATACACGTGTATATACACATAAACACATAATATATGCATATGTGTGTGTGTGTGTGTGTATATATATATATATATATATATATAGACTTCAACACTGAGAAACATCTAGGTTGTCTAGATTTGAATCTTGGCTAGACAATTTACTAACTGGTTTTAGTCAGAGGGTTGCTGTGAGAATTAAATTAATGCAAGTAAAGGGCTTAGAATACTATCTGGCACACAGTGCTCAATAAACGTTGGTTTTGATAATGAGATGATTATCTGAAGAAATTCGCAGACCCTGTGAAGTTCACCGGGGAACCCTAGGTATTAGAAGCTACTCAATATTGAGACAGACAGTGGTAGGTGTTGCTCAAGTGCATGCAAGAGTAAAAGCTTTAAAAGGTATATATTTTGTCAATCCATTTCCTTAGAATTTTGATGTAACTTTTTGATTTGCCCCAGTTAGAATTTGGGTTACCTGACATGTTTGAATGTAAGGTGAGAATAATGGAACAGAACAAAATTTATTTTACATATTTACAGTTACCTGCAATAACTCCTCTCACAGGTCTGACATTTTATTTACTGTTATTTTTTTTTTCCTTAAACATTTTAATATAATCAAGTTTAGTTTACCTTAAGGTTTATCACAGCATTTCTAATATTTATGATTACCACATTTGATCCTTAAACAATACTCTAGCTAAGATATGACAGGTAGTATTCATTTCTTTTAAAAGATAAGAAAATAAACAGAATAAGTAACCTGCCCCATACTGCATAACTAGTAAGTGACAAAATTATGGTTGGCACCCAGATCATCTGACCCCTATGATTTTTTTCTAGTTCTGTTTCTTCAATCAGGATGGTCAATAAGCTCCAGCTCCAGGTTCACTGGAGTGACACTTTATAAAAACTAGGTTTTTGGCATTGTAACTCTTTACACAGCTGGAGAATCCACTTTCTTAAAATAAACCAATGCCTTATTTTGAATGTGATTTTACATACAAAGAAGAAAATTCCTTCAAACATAATGCCAGCATTTACAGTATCCAGCCTTACATACCTCATTACTGCAAGAATAAATGAAATTCTGGCTTCCTGAGTTATCGTGATGACTTTCTCTTGCAAACATTTCTTTCTGTTCACTCTGTACACAGAGTTCCAAGCCTCTTGCAGGTGGTGGTTTAATAAAAGGAAGCAATGTGTTAGTGTCAGGGGAGGACATTTCGGTAGCTTGACCCTTGGGAGTTTCCTTACTCTCCACTAGAGGGTCTGCAGAACATCTGTCCACATTGAAGGACTCCTCGATTTCACTGAATTCAAAAGAGTCTATTGTGCTATTTATAGATACATATTTTGCTGGGTTGCTGTGTTCTACGACTTTTCGGGATGATCGTATAACTTTGTTCTGATTGCTATAAAACAGAGCTACCCACATATGAAGTAAAAGCTTCACTTCTTCCACATTATCAGGCAAATCAGTATTCCAGGGCCTGAGATTTAAGAAAAAATAACACAAAAATCATTGAAAACAGTTAAATGCATGATCTTACTATCATAAACAAAGTGTCTTATTAACCTTAGTTCTTTGTTTTGAAAATTATACCAACATGAAACAATAAGATAAATATGAAGTTGATTTAACAAATAAAATTAAAGTACCATCTACAATTCTTTTCTACTTATATTCTCTCAGAGATAAGGATAAACTCCTAGAATGACAGTACTGAAAAAAATAAAAAACATTAAAATGTATCTAACTCATTCATTTTATAGAGAAGGGAACTGAGAAATCAGAACATTTAAGTGATTTCCTCCGAACTTCAAAACCCATAAATGGTACACCCAGGATAAGAACATGGGTCCCCTGACTCCCAGTCTAGTAATTTTTCTCTACACCACACAAACACAATATACTTATTATGTGAATACTTGTTTCAGCAACTACCCAAATCCTCATTCCCTTGCTTTTGCTAGGTCTGGCTGGCTCTCATTTCTTCTTCATTTCTGTATCTCTCTTCTAATACTTGGGAAAGTCTGAAGATTAAAGTATTTCTGCAGGCAATTCAGCAGAACTATGCTATTTTCAGATTACAGTTCTGGAAAATAACCTGACACCATAAGGGGAGGTACAAAACATTTCTGAGCATGTGACAGACAGGAGGATAGCAAATACCTACAGGGGGATGAGTCAGAGAGACTGCAGAGTTAGGCTAAGTTAAACAGGATGAAGGCTAAGGAAATGACCCTTGTGAGTATATGTAAACATACTGTATGCGAACATGAGCAAGAAAAGAAGTCAGATATATGTGGAATCAATTTCATCACGTGAAAATTTCACTAATAGGTAGCTGAATGTCATTTCACATAGCTAACGCTTCTTGCTAAGAGTTGTTGTTGGCTGCCATGGAGTAGATTCCAACTCATGGCAATCCCACGTGTGTCAGAATAGAACTGTGCTCCATAAACTTTTCAAAGCTGAGAGCTTTCAGAAGCAGACTGCCGAGTCTGTCTTCTGAGGCACCTCTGAGTAGATCTGAACTGTTAATCTCTTGGCTAGTAGTTGAGTACTTAACCATTTGTGCCTTATTAACCTTAGTTCTTTGTTTTAAAACTGCCAACATGAAACGATGAATAAATATGGAGCTGATTTAACAAATAAAGTACTAGAGCTTTGGACTAATACCCAAAGGACTCCACTGCTAAGAGTCACAGTTACCATTTATTAGTAACCAGTCACTGTGTAAATCCCTAACGTACATAACCACCTCATAACGTAGCCACTACTAAATCCATATTTAAAGTGTTGTTTACAGACTATCATCCTCCATTGGCATCACCTGAAAATTTGTTAGACATGTAGATTTTCCGGCCCCACCCGAAAAAGACTGAGTCAGAATCTGTAGTTCAGTAAGATCCCGAAATGAGTCATAAACACAATAAAGTCTGAGAACAGTAGCTCTGAAGTCCCAGCTCACAAAAGCTAATAGGTGGGAAGAGCCTAGACTCAAACCTAGGTTAGTTTAAACTTCGAAGTCTGAACTTTTAACCACACTGCTATTATGGCCTCGATCTCTTTTTAAAGTTTGATAGAATATCCCTTTGGAAAACTGCTCACTCATATCAATCTAACTTAACAAGAAGTAATTCTTTAAATGCATCTTCTGGAATTCGGTCTGTAGAACATTAGTTCTCTATCTATTTTATATTAAGTCCTCATCTAAATATTATAATTCAAAGATCACCAAGGCTTATAAAACAGCATCTCAAAGCGGAAAGCCATTCACAAAGCTAAAGTTATCTTTAAAAAGTTCTCCATGTGATCATTGACAGATAACGGAAAAACCAGTACCTTATTTTTAATTGCCAGTAAACATATGTGCTTGGTTTTACACACAACACTTCTCCTCTCCCGAAGTCTGGCACAAGTATCCCCTCTCACTACATTTATCTCAACAAAAAAGTCAAATCGGTTTTCAAGTTTCACTCGTACTTACCCATGTAAAGCTCTTACTACAGTTTTCTCTAGTGCGTTGTTAGTATATTTGCTATCTAAGCTGAACACATATTCTGTTTCACATTTGAAAGTGACCTTAAAGGAGCCATCACAGCTAAACACGGTATGAGAACAGTAGAAGTCTTTTAGGCTGGAAGACATCAATCTACTCTTGCGCTTTACCAATGGATCAAAGACCTTTTGCAAAGGGGAGGTGTTCTGCTGATGCCGAAATGGCATAACTTTTCCCACTGGGGTTCCTGTTTCAGGGCCTTTTGTTCCATTCTTGGCAAAGGCAGGGCCTTGTACTCCTCTCTGCTGTAGATGTTTCTTTGAATGTTCCGCAAGGAGTAGGGCGTATGAATGCTCCACAACAACACAAGAGCTTTGGCTTGCGTCTGAAGTTTCTAGTGTTTCCTCAGTAAGTGCTGACTGGGCTTTAACAGGGGCTTGGCTACAAGGAACCAAGCTCTCTTCATCTTGGTTAATAGTTAAGTCTGACACTGAATTAGTCTTCCTATCAGGGGAGGCCTTAGGTAATAGTCCACCTTTTTGACTTTTAATTCCTCTGTGATATTCATGGTCAGATGTACCTCGCAAAGAATTTTCTTTAGAGAGCAAAACATCATTCTGTGGCAATTCAGAGGTGCAGGGAAGGTTTCTAGGCTCAGATGATAGTGTGGAAGAGGTAGCAGAGCTTAAAGCTAGATCAGCTAACATATTTAGGGCCTGAGAGTCATAGTTGACAACGGAGTTTTCAAGAAGATCTTTCTGAGCCACTGTGGTATTTTCTGGTTGAGCTGCATTTATGCTAATAATATTTTCTTGACCATCTGGTAAGATTTCCGATTGAAGCTGTGAGGCAGTTTCTCCTTTGGCTTCAATATAAAGAAGAAAAAAAAAAAGATGTAACATTTGATTTTCTTAGAATTAATTCTTTGCCATATTACTATGCTTTAGTGAAAAACAATGGTTAGATGAACATATTCAAAAAAACCTCCTGTTTATAACACAGATTGTATATTAAAAATTTTACTATTGGACTGAGGTCTCTTCCAGCTCTTAGATCTATTATACTTTATTGACCAGACAAGTCTTAAGGTGTGTGCATGTTAATTTAAAAAGAAACTGCCCTGTGAAATGCATGTATTGAACTGCATATAAGACACATTGCTAAATTAAAGAAATACACAAAGAGGAAAAAACAGAAACAAAAACAGAGTCCTACCCTTCGGGAGCTTATAATGTGAATTTGTAAAATCTAGAATTTGTAAGTTTTAAGTATATACTGGAAACCCTGGTGACGTAGTGGTTAAAAGCTACAGCTACTAACCAAAAGGCTGGCAGTTCAAATCCACCCGGTGTTCCTTGGAAACCCTATGGGGCAGTTCTACTCTGTCCTTTAGGGTCACTATGAGTGGGAACTGACTTGACAGCAATGGGTTTTTAAGTGTATAGTATAGTATGTTAACGTATTTTCTTAGAAATCATTTCACTTAACAAGTGATTTATTGCAGAAACTACCTAAATGCAAACAAGGGATGACTTTTAACCATGCTGATCTTTAATTATAAGATGTAATATTAAGAATAAACAATTAGAAAAGTCATGAGTATTTAGAAACACCAATTAATTTCATCACCTTTTATAACTTCATTTTCAGCAATGAAAACATTTCCCCTCTACTTTATTCACAAAATAGCAAATCATGTCTACTGACAGGGCTCCCTTCTGAAGACAATCAAGTCTATCCAATTGCCTTTAATCATAAAAGGGTTACATTCTCAACTGGTTTACTTAGGCATTCTCAGACATTAATTAAGCCTTCTTAAAAGCTGTTATTATGAAGGATAATAAAGTTCACATCTATACTTGGCAATGATTGTCTATTGCAGGTAGGTGGATGAACAGGAAAGCCAACTGTGCCCCTCTTTATAACCAACAGCAGCAGATCTGAAATGAATTAACAACCTGTTTGTACAGGCCAATGACCAGTACATTTAAAGATGAGAAGAAAATTCTGGCCTATGAGGCTGTCAAATAGAATGATAAGGGTATACGTGCATGGGAGGGTAAAACTGACCAAGCAGTGCCTAGTTTTTATTTAAAATACTAACCCAAGGAGGCTAGGTGGAAGAAACAGACTCAAAGCAAAGCAATCTCTTCTTAGCCTCACTGGTGTACTGGAAACATGATGTTCATTTTATGATCTGACACATTTGTTGACACTAATTTCATTCTATCTTTGTTAATATGATGGCTTTCGTATTTTTATTTACCTCTTACACAGAGTATCAGTTACAAGCATGGCTTAATATAAAGAATACTGTATTGAAGTAAAAAGAAATGACTATTCCTGATTTAGTTTAATAAATATGTGTAGTTTCAGGTAAATCATTTAATTACTGACTTGTTAATTCTCAGTCAATTAAAGATATAACACTAATAATCTATTTCTATTTAAAAGATACCAATAAGATGATGCCAAACAAATTATATTAAAAAATACAGAGTTCAATGAATAAAACACTATAAAAAGAAAGTTATTAGTCTCAATAACAACATAATTAACATAAAAATTCTCATTTCATTCTGATAATCAAATTAAAACTCAAAATATTTTAAACTTGTAATTTTCAAACTGAGGCCAACATGGCTATGTTTCCATCTGCTTTCCTAAAATCTGATATCTTAAGTATAAGAAATAAAATGGATTAATTAGTACAAGTGGTTAGGAAATGGTAGAAAAATTAAGAGATTTAGAAGGTAGTAACCTTAAAATTTTAACTCAGAAATGTGGCTGCACAATCTATACAGACATTCACAACACAATCAGCCTATTTTTGAATATACATTTTGATAGCTTTTCATTTTCTGGGCTCACTTTTCTGCCAATTACCCAATTGTACACCTCCTCCCATTAATCTATCAGTCAATAAATATATGAGAGCCAACTAAGTACAAAAAAAATTCCAAGAGACACCTCTAAAATAGTATGAATTCTATAATGTTTGCAAAAACCCAAAAGGAAATGAAAGAAAAGAGAGATTAGTGAAGGTCAGAGTGAAGTAAAGAAAGGAGTCAGACTTGGAAGAGAAGCTGGTATGTGTTCAGTTTAACAGAGGTAAAGTCTAAGGTGACAACAGGACTTTCAAGTAAAGAGGACATATCTAGCAGTTGAAAATAGAGAATTAGAGCAGTCAGTTGTTTGTTCATATAACTAGACTTTATTATTCACTTAAGCAAAATTAGAAAAGTAAAGCTGCTTTTAAAATTAATGTCTTTTAAAATCAAATACAGGATTCTGGATTATTGACTATTTTGAATAGTCTGTGTTTACAATTCCCTTTAGGCAAATAAACTTACAACTTTCTACTTCTTATAACTGATTATGGTCCAGAAAAGTACTGCCAGATACAATGTCCATGTACATTTAGCCATAAATGACTAAAGTCATCTTTACTTCAACTCTTGTAGACAATTCATGCTCAGGTTTATGCAAACTAAAAACTAGCGTCTACTTTGTGAAGGCTTGAATCTTTGCACTTTCCTAATTTATTTACAATAGGAAACCAAGTTACTTATACCTGTGTTTGAATTAGATAGAATTACTGATATATCTTAACTGCTTTTATATCAATATGCTATCCTGCAATCTGTTAGATCTGTATTGTAGTATTTAAATTTACAGGAAGACTATTTCTTACCAGGTTGTGGTTGCTTTCTGATTCTGGGATTCTGATTGCCTTTTACTATATTTACTCTCTGTTTTTGCAGAGATTTCTTCACAGATGGCTTAGCCTTTGGAACAGTTTTGACTGGAGATTTCTCTCGTTTCCTTGCCCTTTTAGCATTCATTGCCACTGGAACATCTTTAGAAATAGAAGCTTCTTCGTTTTTCCTATCCAGTTTGGTTGTCTGTACAAACTGTGCAGTCAGCACTTCAGCACCTTTTGTAGAGAAGACACCATTTTTTTTTTTTTAGGGGTAAGGGCTCAGATATTTATCAGCATATTTTTTCCTTTTGTTTTTTAAGGGGTAACTTTAAGAATGGGGAATAAAATATAAAGTTCTGAGCACTTCATTAAAATATTTTTTTTTTAACAAAGCATGAGTTGAAAATTCTCACATAAAAAAAATTTGAACTTTCCAAGTGTCTCTGTCTATATATAGTCAGGTGAAGAAGAGAGACATTAGAGTAATAACTTTATAAAAACAAAGCACAACTTAATTTTTAAAAGTCTCTATAAACTTTACTAACTGATATGGCAGGTAAGACTGAATCTGCTAGTTCACAGCACTGAGAAATGTATAATACAGTTTAAACAAAAGCAACAAACTCCCATAAGGTGATGTCAGAAACTATAATCACACTGTAGAGAGAAGAGATTGTATATATAAAGAATAATATATTTTACTTCACTACTCCTACACATCTAAGTCTTAATATCAACTAAGAAATAATCTTTTAAGAGAAGACAGGAAGGCACACTGAGGAAAGTCTTCGCCTGGTTTTACTTCCTACCAATCTACTATAATTGTTAACCTCCCTCACAAAATGCTCTGCTTTGCTATTCACGTGAAAAGTAAGGAAACAGCTAAAGGTAAAGGTAGATGGGAAAAAATACCAACTACCTACTTAGATTACACAATAGAAAACGTTTCAATCTTTCAGAGTTAAAAAAATGTTAATATAGGCTCTCTTTTGAAAACTTGTTTCCACCTGGGCTTTTCATAAATTCAGTTATTCCCACAGAAAAATTTTATCCCCTAAAACATCATAAATATATAAAAAAAAATTCACACATGTGGACGTTGGCAAGTATTTTTAAATTATATTATACAGAAAACACTTTTTAATTGAAAACACTAAACATGATACTAAATAGTATAAAAATTGTGATGACTGTTCACAAAATTTAGAAAGATTCACTTCACTGGAAAAATTTGCGCCGTCCTTTGGGGATTAGAGAAAGGAATGCTTCCTAAAAAAACTTTCAGAATCTCTAATGTTACACATTTCCCTGGATTTAATTATTTTCCTCCCTACTAAACTATTACAGGCAGTCATGCTGTAACAGAACACATTTTATTCCTTTTTAAGGAGTATACTGATTGTTTTTTAAGAATAAGACTTCTCATTTCACTCCAGTTACATTTTCTAAAAGCTTCAGCATAAGGAGAGGTAAAATATAAATTAAGCAGGAAAATAGTTAAGAACAAATTAAAAGAGGAAGAAAACAAGGTAAGACAACCAAGACCTAGGGGGAAAAGTTGATATTTGCACAAGCTGGAAGGAAAGCTCTCTCACAAAACCAGGTCTTAGGAGAAGAAATATGAAACAAGTTGATCCAGTAGGGAGTATTCTGTTCATGTGCATTGCTCAATGCCATGTTTCTCAACCTGCACGTAACAATCCACTGGTGGGTTGAAAAATAAATTTAATAGGTCACAATCAGAATTTTTTTTCAATGAAATAGAAAATATGAGATTGTATCCCATGAGATTGTATCCCATGTAGGTTAAATGCTGTTTTTTGAAATTTTTGTTTCAGTCATGTATGAATTTGTGTGCACTGGGCTACAATATAAAACCTATTTCTTACAATGGATTGTAATACAAATTGAGAAACAATGAAAATGTATATATATGTTAAATTACAGATAATTTATTCAACACTGTAAAGAATACTGGTTTACATGTAACAAAACAATATGGTAGGCCTGGAATATATTTACATAACTGTATAGTTTGACTCACTGTTTTATACTGTCATACTTTCCTTCATCCTCCTAAATACACGTGCACGCGTGCACACACACACACGCACAAAACCAACAGTTCTCCAACCATAACAGGCCAGGAATAACTGCTTGTTAAACCATAGAGTAAAATCCTAATTATCTAGAATCCCAAGAATCTGCACATTCTAGGTACTTCTTTAGGCACCAAAATTTTTAACTCAAAACATTACAGATGGAATCTCTCTAAAACAGGGATTAGCAAGTATTTTCCGTGAAGGGCCAGATAGTAAATATTTTCAGCTTTGAAGGCCATATGGTCTCCGTCACAACCACTCAACTCGGCCAATGGAACTTAAAAATAGCCATAGACAATTTATAAACAAATGAATGGCCCTTCGGCTATAGTTTACTGATCCCCTCTCTCAAATATAGCATATAGTTCTCATTTT
The DNA here is from genome assembly GCA_030035585.1 of Dugong dugon. Classification (NCBI taxonomy): domain Eukaryota; kingdom Metazoa; phylum Chordata; class Mammalia; order Sirenia; family Dugongidae; genus Dugong; species Dugong dugon. The sequence goes on along the minus strand of CM057465.1, from coordinate 58,449,123 downwards.
TAAACAAAATATACTAAACATAATTTAATTTGAGATGACTCTAAGCCAAAATCATGTTGTTTGCTGTGCTGTGCATCTGTTATATAATAAATGGCTCTGTATGGTTTGATTCTCCTTCAGTTTCCAAGGAGCAATGAAACCATTTGTGGAACTTTTTCAATTTACCTAATTCCAGGCCGCTGGCAGAATGTTTCCAATAGATCTGTGGTAGGATCCCGGTGACTATTTTAAAAACTCTGACACACAGAAAGGATTAGAAACTCTGCCCTCCAGACTGCTATAGTTTTGCAGGTCCTAGGCTTTTTTCGGGGGAGTAGGGTGGGGGTGGTTCTTTATATGTGCTTACTCTATCAGTTATCACTTTTGGCTAATGTTGGTGTGCCTGATTTATAGACGTCCTCTTCTCCACTCTTTGTCAGACGATGGCTTAGCAACTAGATAAAAACTAACTGGTACCTAAATAATAACCAAATGAAAATTGGAGCAGGTTTACAAATAATTATAAGCTTTTGGCGGATAGGCTTTTGAGGAATCGTACAGTTTTTCCTACGTCTTGGTTCTTATCCATTATTTAGATCAGTGCTTCTCAAACTCTAGCATGTACACAAATCACCTGGAGAGAAATGCTGGCATTTCTAACAAGCTTCTAACGTTACTGCCAAGCCACAATCCACATTTCTGAGCAGCACTGACCCAGCAGAGTTTTATCATACAACAGTTAGTTTTATCTGCTAATTTAATAAATCCAATAAATCACGCTTACCTCTTTTTCTTTTCTGAGGAAACTGCCCTTTTGCCAGTTTAAGAGTTGTTGCAGAGTCCAAACCATTGTTTGTTCCAGCAGTAGTTCTTTTGGGAAAAGGGCGACACAAGTTCACCCTTTTACTTTGTATCATGAGTGGTGCACTTGCCTTCCTCTTCGGCTGAACTCTCAGATTTGCTGCTGGACTTAATGGGACCATACTTCCTTTTCTTGCTTTAAAAATTTCCTCAGAATTGTTTTCTGTTTCCATTTCTTTTCTTAATTCTGCCTCTGAGTCAAGAAATTCAGGATCTGGAGTCATAACTAAAGAAAATCCAGCATCACAAATTCCATCTGAAACACAAGGAGACTGAGGATGCTCTGCTAATAAATCTAAAGCAGTAGATACTTCCAAAATATAACCACTAGGATCTGAAAAATAAGATTTTAATTGAGTTAAAGATTGTAAAGGGCACTTTTCAGCTAGAGGAACCAAGTCAAAACCATTGGATAGTTTGCCAAAGAACGCAGTCTCTTTAATTCCATCCTGAGAAGAGGCAGTCAGTGAAGGACTTCTGTCTACTTTGTACAACTCTTGGAAATTCTGCTTTACTAATGTGTTTGGGCGGATTCCTTCTTCAGTAAATGATTTCTTTGCTTCTAGCAGGGCACAATTAAGGACAGGCAAAATAGGTGTCACCTTCAATGAGATACCATCTTCAACTTTCAAATCTTTCATTCCTGAAATATACACACATAAATTAAAAACCTTAAGTTTTTTGTTTTTGTTTTTTACAAAAACATGCAGAAAAAAATTAGATTTCAGAATTATGGAATGTTAAATATGCTATACTATTTTCAAATGACAGTCTAAATGGCAATTAACAGAAGACTTATGGGTACATTTAAAGAAACAGATATATATCCACATATTTAAAATAATACATACCTATATATTTAAAATCATACCACACAAACACAGAAAGAGAGAGAAAGAGAACTGAAAAAGAGTAATCAAAATATAATTGCTAGGTTAAAAAGAGTAAGTGAAATTCTATTTCCAGCTCCATCGTATTTGACAAGGAGCTCAAAGTGAGCTCAATGGCCGCCATACCAATAATACCAGTCTTTAGAGTGCATATACTTGCTTTTCTAACTATTTAATTCTAATTTTCTGCTATTAAAATCTATCTTATCTATTATTGTATAACTCACTTCGAACTCTTTTAAGAAGTTACAATGCAAATCAACTAAACTGAATAAAATAAAATCCCTAAATAATCTCTAAATCTCATTTTGTTAATCTCATTACTTTTTCTAGCAAATAAAACAGAAATTTAAAAAGTTATTAAGTAGAATAACTAACTAGTTATGTTTCATCTCTTCTCCCTGGCTCACTCTGAAATGATAATTTTTCAGTGAATCAATAACTTAAAGGAAAACAGAGGGAAGAAAAGAGTTTAAAAGGTCAGGTACCTGTGAACTATGTAATAAAATCCTAGAAAACTTAAAGAGTTGTAAGTAATATAAACTCAAAGATAACAACAACTTTCACTGCCTACTAATCTGAAATATGGATTATACCTTTCTTTTTAAAGAAAAAGTAACTGTAGAATTAAGAAACATCAAGTTAGTACTAATTAAATATATCAGCACTATAGCAGGTATTGGGAAAAGGAAAAAAAAAAGTGATTAAGAAGAAACAGAAAATTTTGACTGGATATTAAAATAAAAATTCCTTTCTTTGCATTTCATTATTTTAAATAAGTAACAAGTGAAAGAAAAATGAAACATAAAAAAAGTCTAGGTAGAGTATGAAGGCCTTGAATCATGTTTATTTGTTAGACTATTATTAATTATTGTTCATTAACAAAGGTTGCCAAATAAAAAGTTTCTGGTATGTTCCACTCATTAAATGAGTACAGCTAAGCTATATCAAACTGGTAGTAGAGTTCATCATAAAATAGTACAACTGTATCCATACTAACAACAATCAAAATGTTAATAATGAACTACCAGCCAGAACGTGAAAATGGTTTAATTACACCTTCTCCTCACTTACAGACTATCTCATTTTCTGACATTTCACATTTATGAGAAGAGTAAAAACTCTACTATCCAACTATTTTGCACGTTAACAACGTACGTCTGGCAGTAAAAAATGCCGAGGTGCAACGTGAGTATAATGCTGGCTGTGATAATTGAGGTGATGTGTCAACCTGGCTGGGCCATGATTCTCAGTGGTTTGGTAGTTACATAATGATGTAATTTGGCAGTTATATATGATGTAGTCATCCTCTAGTTTATGATAGGATGTGGTCATCCTCCATTTTTGCACAATGCCGATTTCACGTAACAAACTGGTCTTTGGAACTTAGCCATATCAATAAGTGAGGAGAAGGTGTATATATGATACCGGGTACTATAATAGGAACCCTGGTGACACAGTGGTTAAAGCACTCAGCTGCTAACTTAAACATCAGCAGTTCGAATCTACCAGCTGTTCTGTGGGAGAAAGATGTGGCAATCTGCTCCTATAAATATTTACAGCCTCGGAAACCCTATGGGGCAGTTCTAACCTATGCTGTAGGGCTGCTATGAGTCAGAATTGACTCAATTGCAGTAGGTTTGGTATTTTTTTTGAGATATCTAAGTGGTAATGTCGACAGTCGGATATTTGGGTCTGAAGTTTAGAGGAAAGGATAAGCCTGCAAAGGAGATAAAACAGGATCAACCAGGGAGGTTAACAGGAAGAGAATGATTTAAAAGGAAGGAAAAATAGTTAACAGTGTCATATGGTACTAAGAGGTCAAGTAAAATGATGACTAAAAAAATATCCAACAGATTTAGTGAACTGTAAGTCACTGTATCTTTACCTGTTGACAGGGATGAATGGAATAAATGCAACCCATGTAGACCCATCTGTTCATCTTCAAAACCTTCACAGAACAAGAATCAGAAGACAGGTTAAGGCTGCGTGATCTTATGAAATAAAAGTAAACATACTGAAAATTTTTTTTTCAATAAAGTTGTCCTTACCTGTATCTGATATTAAGGCTGATGATGTAAGTAAAATAAAAACCCCTCGATCCTCTAAGCATTTGATGATTGCCTTAAAAAATAAAAATAAAAAAAAAATGAAAGTAGATTCTTCAATCCCCCCTCCTTCTCCTCTACCCACACTCCTTTAATGGAATTTTTGAGCTTGTGAAAAGAAAAAAAAATTGAAATTTTAATGGGAATCGGGAATTTTATCCCAATATTCGGAACGGCAAGTTCCTTAGCTCTCAAATAGTCTTGGCCTGATTAGGGCTACATATAATAACTACAACAACAAGGGTTAGTTTTAGAGTAACACTCAGCTATATAATAGATCAATCAGAAATGACTTCTTTCATTTTTTCATTAAGATAGTTGAAATTTCATACTACTGCCTATATTAACAGCCAATCTGTTAGCATTTAGCCACTACAGATTCAAGATGAACCAGACCTATGGACTAGCAGCTTGAGTTCATGTTTAATCAAAACATATCAAAGAATCCTGAAACTAGAAATAATGGAAGATATCAGCCCATAAAATAATCCTTTCTACAATATCCTGAGACTGAAAATAATGGAAAACAATTATGCCCTCTGGCAACAAGAAATGCATAGGAAAATAAATTCTTCCTCTCTTACATGACCTTCTATCACAGTTTTCAGTGGCATCTTGAGCTTCAAGGGAAAAAAATTCTCGAAATTTTGGTGTTTATGGAAACTAGGGGAATTTTGTCCCTAGGTAGCAGGGGAAGCAAGTATCTTATATGGGACAACTCTAGCTGTCAGAAAGCTTTTTCTTCTCTTAAGCCAATTATCAGTCAGAGGAAATAGGCTTTAAATATCTAAAAGCTGTCATTCTAAATCATAAAGTTAACAGCCTTCTTTTCCACTGTTTACGATTTCAAAAAACTATATACACGTAACTAAGATAAAATGCAACGTTCAAACAGTAATTTTTCAGTTAAAATAAAGTCTGGATAAAATGATAAAATATTTTATTTTAAAAACTGATATGACTGACACAAGTTTACAAATACAGTAAATCAACAAATTGTTTAATAACAATAAAAATATGAAATAAAAGACCTCTTTTCTAGTTACCATATTAGAACTAACGACACTAATACCTCACTCACAGGAAAAACTGCTATTCTGAGTCTCCACAAGTTTCTATTACAGCCCCTATGCATTTTATGGCATCTGATGGTTTACATTTTTGTGTGCATTTTTGTGTCCTTCACAGATCCTTGATGGCAGCAACTATTTTGTATCCTTGCTTCTGGCACTTAGTAGGCACTCATAAGAGAATTACAGAATAAACATACCAATAGTTATACATCCTGAGAGTTTCAGTATCTATTAAATTGCAAACTGGTGTAATTCTTGTTTTACTTTCCACTGACTGCAAAAAGTGGAAATGACAATAATTAGCCTCTACGTTGTTCTGCATTTTCATTTTGTAATATAAAGGGAAAGTAAAATCCTTACATCTACTAAACCATGCATTTCTATCTTCCAAAAAAAATGTGCAAATAAGACAGACGTGTATTATATCTTATTAGTGTCTCAAATTATGTACTGATAGGGTTGTATAACGTACCCATTCTAACCTTTGATAGAAAAAATCACAGAATCTTTTAAATATCTACTTCTAGCCTCTTCTATATACACACAGAAAAATACACCCTTTTAAAAAGAGACCCTGCTCTGTACTGCTCCTGAAGTTTGGTGTGCTAGGTATAACCCCACATACACTTTATTCAAGGGACATTTATTATTTGTCCACTATACAGCAGGCACTGAGGAGTTAAAGATGATTAAGACATGATACCTGCCCACGAAGAACTCAACGTCTAGTTGGGGGAGACAGATATATAAACAAATATTCATAATATAACAAGGCCAAGAAAAGATACATGAAGCACTGAGGAGGAAGCAGCATATATAATATGTAATTTCTATAAATATTATTAATAAACAGGTTTCAAAACAAAGCTCTACACTCTTTACTACTTTCAATATTATAAACACTGTTCCTTGCCCTAATGCATTTTCTGAAAGTATCTTGGTACTTTCTTCCTTTTAATTTCCAAATAAAATGGACTATGCACTTAAAAAAAAAAAACAAAAAAACAAACAAAACTAAGACTACTATCCTACAGTAGACACCCAATGGTTATCTATCCAGAATCCAATTTCCCTGATTACATTTTCTTAACCGCACTCAAGATTTTTCTTTGAAGAGACAGTTCTTAACTCTGCTATGGAGCATTACTGTAGATTGGGTGTACTCAATTCTATAAGGCGAGCTCTGAATGGCCTAAGTAATCAGTGTAATCCACATCCTTTTCAGTTACTGGCTGAGGAATGTGCAGATGACATAAACTGATCTAATGAAACTGGAAGTGATGATTTGGAGGGGTTCTCTTTCTCCTGAATGTGAAAAGGAAGGGAAAATGCAGCTCTGCTGGCCGCCTTTGACCAGCCTAAGGACAAAAACTACTACACAGAGGAAGGCAAAGTTGAAAGAGTCACAGAAAAAGACCTTGATTCTGAACAAACAGCACTTGAACCTACCTCACCATCTAGAATTAAAAAGTTATACAAGCCAATTAAATCTTGTTATTGTTTAAGCCAGTTTGGGTCTGTCACGTGCAATCTGAAGTATCTTAACTGATATTATCACTAAGACTAGCTACCTTCACAGCTTATATAGTTAACGTATTCATTTTTTTACCACCATGTTACCAAAGAATTCAGACTCCCTTGGTCACTTGCCAACATCTGCACCATTTCCTTTGTGATGATTGGGAATTATTCACTAGAAAGTATGAGTCTGGTTCAAGCATCTATTCTCATCATCGCTTAACCTTGGTTAACATAACAGAGAGAATTCTTTGGATCCTTATATAGTTCTCTGGTAGAGTCTTACTTTCTACGCTATGGAAACAATGGAAGAGGCAACTTTTTCTTCCTTATAAACCTGTGGATTATGATACAGGTCACTCTTAAAGAAGTATTTCTCCCTTGGGATTCTAATAAGCAGAAGCTCTAGGGATCTACTCAATTCTTTTGCCAAACAACAGAAGAAAAAAAAAAAAAGATTTGAGAAAAACTATTGTTTTTTTTTAATAATCAGGAATATAAACTGATACTGATAAAAAAGGGATAAAAACATGTTGGTGGTCAATAAATATTAAACAATGAAAATCCTTTTAGCAAGCTAAAATAATTCAATCAAAGCACAGCCAGCTTATATCAATTTCTTAATTTAAGGAAAAAATAATTAATTATTCTGTTTCTTACCAATTCTTCATTTTTAATGTATTCTGTTAATTTATCTATTTTTTCTCCTTGTTTGTTTGACAGTTCCACTTTATACAAATTGGAGCACATGTCTTGGAGACAAACTGTAGAGAAAAATTAGGAAAAAACCAATATTTCTTATTTTAAATATGCTACATTTTTATAATGTATTTATACATTAGAAAGATGAAAGAACTAAAAATACTACTAAAAATTTTATGTATTCTTGGTTATGTCACCTTAATAAAAAGTTACAGAACAAATTATTTTAAAATTATGCCGTCATTTACACTGAAACCATATAGGATTGAACACAAACATCAGTGTTCCATGAATTAAACTAAATAATCAAAAAATTTTCTTCTTATATTTTTTGCTTTTTATCTTTTGAGTCTAAAAGTACAGAAGTAAGTAAAAATAGTAACAACTCTGTTTCTGAGCGGAAGAGTTGAGCTTCCAACTATTTTCAAGCACGTCTCTGCTCAGTTCCTTCAGTAACTACATTAAAGCTAGCCTGCCACCTTAGGTGAAACTTCCTTTCACAGTCACTAGATTATCTCTAAGAACTATAAAAAATAACAACCATTAAAGTTTCACAAAAGGTTCTTCTTATGAATCACTCATAAATCGGAACTGACGTGATAGCAACAGGTTTGTTTGTTTTTAAAGACACAACAGTTAGTGGCGTGGGCGTGTGTTTGGAAGAAAAAAAATCAGCCCAAATCCACTGCCATCGAGACGATTCTGACTTACAGTGACCCTACAGGACAGGGTAAAACTGGCCAATATTTGGAACAGAGCACTGAAAATAACTGAACAAAGCCTAGGACATGCTTCAAACAGACCTTTTTGCTCCAAGTAATTCTGTTTTTTAAATGCAGCTTCGGGAAGTCTCTTTTTCAAAGAAGACACTTTCATTACATACTTAAAATCTAGTTCCAATGGTCTAAAAAACAAAACAACAATACCAAGCAGTGAAATAAATACTCAAACTATGTATAACATTATTTATTGTTTTCTAACATAAATACAAAATATCATAAATACAAAAAAGTCCTTAAATTGATAAAACTCCCAGGTTAAATACTATGCATATTTATAAATATTATAGATTTTCAAATACATGACCTATATAGACCATTGCCTGCCAGTACGTTCATGTTTTCTAAATGCATGTATTTTTGGTAAAAATATCCACGTGTCAAAGAGGAATTATTTGCATCAAAACTGAGATTTTTAAAAAATGCTTTTTAAGAGTTGAAAACTCTTGACAGTATTGGATTGGCTACCATGCAGTTGCACAGAATGAACCATATCCAGTTTTTTTTTTAATCATTTCCTCTGACTCATTTTTCCTTTTTTAAAATTATTTCCGAAATACTTTTAGACTTAGAGAAAAGCTGCAAGAATAGTACAAAGAATTCTCTTATACTCTTCATTTAGATTACCCAAATGTTAACATTTTACCATGTTTGCTTTATCATTCTTTCTTTCTCTATATCTGGCTATTATTTTTTTCTGAACCTTTTGAGAGTAAGCTGCAAACCATGCTGCTCCGTTACCTCTAAATATTTTTGTCTGTGTTTCCAAAATAAAAACAATTTCTTATACAACCACAAAATAATCAGCAAAATCAAGAAACTAGTAATTGCTGTTGCTGTTAGGTGCCCTCAAGTCGGTTTCAACCCATAGTGACCCCATGTACACCCGAATGAAACACTGCTGGTTCTGCGCCATCCTCACAATCATTGCTATGCTTGAGCTCACTGCTACAGCCAGCGTCAGTCCTCTCCTTGAGGGTCTTATTTTTTGCTGACACTCTACTTTAACAAGCCTGATGTACTTCTCCAGACTCTAGGCCCTCCTGATTACATGTCCAAAGCACTTAAGATGAAGTCTCACCATCCTCCCTTCTAGGGAGTATTCTTGGCTGTATTTTCTCCAAGACAGATTTGTTCATTCTTCTGGCAGTCCAAGGAATATTCAATATTCTTCACCAACACCATAATTCAAAGGCATTGATTCTTCTTTGGTCTTCCTTACTCACTGTCTACCTTTCGTATGCATATGAGGCAACTGAAAATACCATGGCTTTGGTCAGGTGTACCTTAATCCTGAAAGTAGTATCTTTGCATTTTAACGCTTTAAAGAGGTCTTTTGCAGCAGATTTGCCCAATGCAACAGGTCGTTTGATTTCCTGACCGCTGCTCCCGTGGGCGTTGATTGTGGACCCAAGTAAAATGAAATCCTTGACAATTTCAATCTTTTCTCCATTTATCATGTTGTTGCTTATTGGTCTAGTTGTGAAGATTTTTGTTTTCATTATGTTAAAGTGTAATCCATACTGAAGGCTGCAGTCTTTGATCTTCATTAATAATTCCTTCTTCCTCTGCACTTCTGGAAAACAAAGTTGTGTCATCTGCATATCACGGGTTGTTAACGAGTTTTCCTCCAATCCTGGTGCCACCTTCTTCTTCACATAGTCCAGCTTCTTGGATTATTTGCTTAGCATACAGACTGAGTAACTATGGTAAGAGGATACAACTCTGACACACATCTTTCCGATTTTAAACCAGGCAGTACTCCCTTGTTTTGTTTGAACAACTGCCTCTTGATCTATGTACAGGTTCTGCAAGACCACAATTAGTGTTCTGGAATTCTCATTCTTTGCAATGTTATCCATAATTTGTTATGACCCACACAGTCGAATGCCTTTGCATAGTCAATAAAACACAGGTAAACATCTTTCTGGTATTCTCTGCCTTCAGCCAGGATCCATATGACATCAGCAATGATATCCTTTGTGCCATGTCCTCTTCTGAATCTAGCTTGAGTTTCTGGCAGTTTCCTGTCGATGCACTGCTGCAATCGCTTTTGAATTATCGTCTGCAAAATTTTACTTGATGTGATATTAATGATATTGCTCAATAATTTCCACATTTTGTTGGATCACCTTTCTTTGGAATGGGCACAAATATAGATCTCTTCCAGTCAGTTGGCCAGACAGAAATCTCCCAAATTTCTTGACAGAGACAAGTGAGCACTTCAGTGTTGCATCAGTTTGTTGAACCATCTCAACTGGTATTCCATCAACTCCTGGAGGCTTGTTTTTCACCAATGCCTTCAGTGCAGCTTGGACCTCCTCCTTCAATACCACTGGTTCTTGGATCATATGTTACCTCCTGAAATGACTGAATATCGACCAATTCTTTTCGGTACAGTGACTCTGTGTATCCCTTCCATCTTTTTTTGATGCCTCCCGTGTTGTTCAATATTTTCCCCATAGAACCTTGAATATTGCAACTCGAGGCTTGAATTTTTACTTATTTATTTATTTACTTAGGCTGCTGAACAACTTTATTGCAGTAAGTTCTTTCAATTAGTATTCAGACATGTAGCCAGTGCAGTAATAAACACCATGGCAGAGAACGTTGCCTATTAACCCTTCAACCTGTCTTCTCTGTGTGCGTTCATCTGCTATCTTTTGGCTGAACAGCATCTGAATTGCTTTTTGGTCCGTGTCCAACATACTCTATTGCTGACATACTCATCTAGTATTCTTCAAACTGGCTGCTTCTTGGAATGAGTGCTGATTAATTTTAGTTGCAGTTTTACAGAGTAAAACAAAACTATTCAATATGTACGCTGAGCAAATAATCCAAGAAGCTGGCTATACAAAGAACGGGGCATCAAGATTGGAAGAAGAGTCATTAACAAGCTGCGATATGCAGATGACAAAATCTTGCGTGCTGAAAGTGAAGAGGACTTGAAGCACTTACTGATGAAGACCAAAGACCACAGCCTTCAGTACGGATTACACCGATATCCCCATCCTCGTCGTCATCCTCCTCCTCCATTTCTAGCAAAGTGTCATGAGTCGTCACTTGCATGTCCCCCCTCAGAAAGCGGCTCCGAACCTGGAGCGAAGTTAGGGGCTCCTGGTTTCCGGAAACAAGCCGCAGTCACGGGGGCCCGGGACGGGGGCAGTGGGGACACATCTTGCTCCCGGCTCAGTCGTGGTTCTGCCTAGTGAGGCTTTAATTTTTTCCTTCAGTTGTTTCAGCTTGAGAAATGTTGAGCATGTTCTTCCCTTTTGGTTTTCTAACTCCACGTCTTTGCACATTTCATTATAATACTTCACTTTGTCTTCCAGAACCGCCCTCTGAAATCTTCTGTTCAGATCTTTTACTTCATCATTTCTTCAGTTCATTTTACCTACTCTCATTCAAGAGTTAAGTTTCAGAGTCTCTTCTGACATCCAATGTGGTCTTTTCTTTCTTTCCTATGTTTTTAATGACCTTTTGCTCTCTTCATGTATGATGTCCTTGATGTCATTCCACAACTCATCTGGTCTTCGGTCATTAGTGTTCAATGCCTCAAATCTATCCTTGAGATGGTCTCTAAATTCAGGTGGGATATACTCAAAATTGTACTTTGGCTCTTGTGGACTTGTTTTGATTTTCTTCAGCTTCAACTTAACTTGCATATGAGCAATTGATGGTCTGTTCTGCAGTTGGCCCTGGCCTTGTTCCGACCGATGATATAGAGAGCTTCTCCATTGTCTGTTTCCACACATGTAGTCAATATGATTCCAGTGTATTCCATCTGGCGAGGTCCACATGTATAGTCGTTATTTATGTTGTTAAAAAAAGGTACTTCTAATGAATAGATTATTGGTCTTGCAAAATTCTATCACGCAACCTGCAGCATCATTTCTATCACCAAGGCTGTATTTTCCAACTACTGATGCTTATTTGTTTCCAACTTTCACATTCCAATCATCAGTAACTGTCAATGCATCTTGGCTGCATCATTGATCAGTATCAGACTGCAGAAGCTGGTAAAAATCTTCAATTTCTTCATCTTTGTCATTAGTGGTTGGTGCAAAAATTTAAGTGATAGTTGTATTAACTGATCTGCCTTGTAGGTGTATGGGTATTATCTTATCTCTCACAGTGTTGTACTTCAGGATAGATCTTGAAACATCCATTTTGGCAATGAATGCAAAGCTATTCCTTTTCAATTTGTCATTCTCAGTATCACAGACCATATGATTATCTGACTGAAAATGGCCAATACCAGTTCATTTCAGCTCATTAATGCCTAGGATGTCTATCTTCAATCATTCCATTTCATTTTTGACAATTTCAATTTTCCTAGATTCATACCTCGTACATTCCACATTCCGATTGTTAATAATGGCTGCTTGAAGCTGTTTCTTCTCATTCTGAGTTGTGCCACATCAGCAAATGAAGGTCCCGAAAGCTCTACTCCATCCACATCACTAAGGTCAACTCTACTGTGAGGAGGTCTTTTGAGTGCCTTCCAACCTAAGGGCTCATCTTTTGGCACCAAATTAGGCAATGTTCTGCTACTATTCATAAGGTTTTCACTGGCCAATTTTTTTAGAGGTAGATTATCAGGTCGTTCTTCCTAGTCTGTCTTAGTCTGAAAGATCCACTTAAACCTGTCCACCATGGGTGATTCTGCTGGTAACTGAAGTACCAGGGGCACAGCTTCCAGCATCACACTAACACGCAAGCTACCACAGTACAACAAACTGACAAAAACAGTACTATTCTTTAACCTACAGACTTTATTTAAATTTTATCAACTGCCTCATTTAGGTCCTTTATAGCAAAAGAGGAGCCTTGGTGGCAGAGTGGTTAAGCACTTGGCTGCTAACCGATAGCAGTTCAAACTCATAAGCCAACCTGCAGGAGAAAGATGTGGCAGTCTGTTCCCATAAGGAGTTACAGCCTAGGAAACCCTATTAGGCAGTTCTACTCTGTCGTATAAGGTCACTGTGAGTCAGAATCGACTTAGTGGGAATGCGTTTTGATTTCAGATTATAGCAAAATAAAACAATATATATTTCTCCTGGTCCAGGATCCAACCCAGGATCAGCTACTGCATTTAGTTTTCATGTGTTTTTAGTCTCCTTGAATTAGTGACTGTCTTAGTCATCTAGTACTGCTCTAACAGGAATACCACAAGTGGATGGCTTTAACAAGGAGAAGTTTATTCTCTCACAGTCCAGGAAGCTACAAGTCCAAATTCAGGGTGTCAGCTCCAACGGAATGCCTTCTCTATCAGCTCTGGAGGAAGGTCCCTGTCATCAATCTTCCCTTGGTCTGGGAGCATCTCAGGGCAGGAACCTCAGGTCCAAAGGACACACTCTGCTCCCAGCACTGCCTTCTTGGTGGTATGAGGTTCCCATGTGTCTCTGCTCGCTTCTCTCTTTTATATCTTTAAAGAGACTGGCTTAAGACACTATCTAGTCTTGCAGACCTCATCAGTATAACTGCTGCTAATCCATCTTATTACATCATAGTGATAGAGTTTACAACACATAAAGAAATCACAAAAGATTACAAAATGGTACACAATCATAGAATACTGGGAATCATGACCTAGCCAAGTTGACAGGTATTTTTGGAGGACACAATTCAATCCATGACAGTGACTTTGATAGTTCTAAATACAGAACATTTATTTTGCAAAATGCCTCTCATTCTGGATACATCAGATGTTTCCTCCTGATTAGATTTTTGGCAGGGATACCACAAAGTGATGTAGTGTCATTTTCTGTGAATATCAGGAGGCACATGGTATCTATCCCACTACCAGTGACATTAACTTAACCACTTGGTTAAGATGGTATCTGTCAGTTTTCTCCACTATAAAGTCTGTATTTTTCCTTTTGTGATTATTAAGCAAATTGTGGAGAAATACTATGAGACTATGCAAATACCATCATCAAACTTTCACCTACTACTTTTAGCACCCATTGACTGATTATTATGGTGTTCCCAAAAGTAATTACCTAATTCCATCACTCTTTCTCCATTAATTAGTTGTACTCTACAGTGAAGAACTTTCTCTTCTCTCCCTTTTAGTCAGTCACAGAAATCTTATTTTATTCTATGGGCTATAATACCCCCACATTGTCTTTAAAAAGTTAACAGACAATGAATTCTGATAGCATACCAGTTTTTGCCTTAACATTTCAATTAAACTACATCTACCTCACAATGGTTTTGGGTACAATCTAAGAACAGAGTGAGCAAAAAGATTTCATACGATGCCTTCACAGTTCCCCAGAAGAAAATATCATTACGATAATTCATTATAATACAAATGCACATAACAACTACTCTGTTTAATACTGTTCAAGGAAAATCCTGTGAAAATTAGAAACTCAGATATTGAAAATCTTAATAATGACTCAATAATGGCATTAAAGAGCTATAATTTCCTATATCTGCCATCTAGGCAAATCTGATTTTTTCTTGGGGAAAGTCAAATTTCTAGTATTAAATAATTTATCCTGAGAGATCATTATTCCATTAATGGATTAGGATACTAAGACTGAAAAAGTGGTTTGTTTTAAGGTTATAAAACTAGTTTATTTCAAAGCCAAGGCCAGAATTTCGATCAGACTTTGTATTATGGCCCTGTGCTCTATACATCCAAACCAAACCCAATCCAACACAAGCCACTGCCATCGAGATGATTCCAACTCATAGTGACCTCATAGTGTTACCAAAGCTTTAAATCTTTATGGAAGCAGACTGCCATATCTTTCTCCATTGGAGCCACTGGTAGTTTTGAACCGCCGATCTTTCAGTTAGCAGCCGATCACTTTAACCACTGTGCCACCAGGGCTCCCTCTATACATTCACCCATGTAAAACTACCCTAATCTAAAACCAAGTACAACGGTTATATTTCACGCCAATTTCACACCACGAATTACCATTAAGACCTCAAAACGAGAATTAAAAAAAATAATTTTTTTTTTAATCCAACCATTAGGAAACGACAAAAATTCAGTACTTACAGCTGTGTTGAAATCACTGTACCATAAGTGGACCAAAGAGTTATATCACACAGCAGAGAGCCTTGAATAATTAATTTCCCTTTCCATGAAGAGATGAGAGCTTTAAAAAATGGAGGTAATGAAGAAACTGATTATTTTATTTATTAATGACACATTTACTTTTAATAAAAACCTAAAGGAATAACCAGTAATATAATTTCTTACCATTTTCATGGAGTTCAAGTCTAGGGAAAAAAGAAAAAGAGACAATTTTATAAGAGCAAAAGAAACAAATCCAGTAAAACAAAGTATGTGCATAATTACTTACATGCTTTTATGAGCTGCCATTTTTTTAGGTTCCCTGTATTGAAAAGCTACAATTACATAAGGACAGATCTGTCTGGGTCGCTCAATAACAGTGCCGCCTGAAAGTTCATAGAGATAATACTGAAATAAGAAAAATAAGTATAATCAGGGCAGCACCATGAAATTACATTTGCACCAAGTTTATCTCAACCCTACCCAACCCGGAAATTTACATTAGATTCGGAAACATATTTATTCACAGATGACTATACCTGACTCAGTTCAAAGGCACGAAAATGACTTGTCTTGGGAGAAACTTTGTTTGTATTTGTAGCCACGTGGCAATCATAGCCAGAAGACGGCCTAGTATAGTTAGTTGTATAATTCTCAGGCACAAACTTTACTTTTCCCTAGAATGAAAATATTAAGATTAATCAGATGTCTTCAAATAGCAGCAACCTTTACTCTAGGATTCAATTAAAAGTAGTCTACTAAAGATGTGGATAAGTTTCAAGTAATAGTCAACTGTGTTAAGAATTATGTTGCTTAGAAAAACAATTATCTAAAGGCCAACAATAGTTTTAATTATCCATGAACCTCTCTAAATTGTTTTAAAAATCTGTTGTGTTCGGGCATCTTTCTGAGGCAAATGTCCATAGCTTTTATCACAATATCAAAGGAATACACTAATTACCATATTTTTATGCAAATAACATGCGCCTTCTACGTTTGTTTACCAACTGTGCCCTCGGGCCGCTATGCCATTTTTTTTTTACATGTTGCTGGAAAAAAAATTTTAGCATAGTGCACTTACTAAAATACCCTGTAGGGGGAAGGTGCAGCTGGCAAACAAACGTAGAAGGTGCACGTTAAAGAGTGTAAAAATATGGTACCTCAAATTTATGACGACCGTTGCTTTAAAAGAAAAACTACATACCCACCACAGACACCAGTTATTCAATAACTGTAACATAAAAGATGATAAATGAAATTTAAAATTTCAAAAAATGACTTTCTACCCTGAAATATTAAATTATCAATTGTAAATTATAGACCAAGACACTTGTATTCAGCCAGGGTCCAGTAAATCAATAAGAAGCAAATATATACAGGCAATCCCCAGGTTACGAACAAGATCAGTTCCAAAATCTGTCTTTAAGTTGAATTTGTAAGTAAGTCAGAACACGTACATACAGTTTTTATTTAGCATCAGTTAGTCAAATGCTTGTCTTAGTACACAGTATATATTTTACCTTTCTACGTATATAAAGGAGTCCTGGTGGTTAAGAGCTCAGGCTGCTAACCAAAAGGTCAGCAGTTCGAATCCACCAGCCACTCCTTGGAAACCGGATGGGGCAGTTCTCCTCTGTTCTATAGGGTCACTATGAGTCGGAATCGACTCCACAGCACTGGGTTTTTTATGCGCATAATACACTTAAAAAACACTTCCAAACCGCGGAACGTTTTCATGAGCGTCACAAAGCAGTACGTGCATTTGTTATTATAAATCACTGTATTTAACTCAAAGTTAATTTGGCTTTATGGCAGTCTGTTCTTAAGTACAAGCTGTCCGTAAGTCGGACATTCATAACCCACGGACTGCCTATATTCAAGTTCTTAGCAGGCCACTGGCCTTGATTACTGAACAGTTGACAGTATTTCCCATTATAGATTTCTCCTCTTCAAGGGTTCCATGTCTCCCCAAAAAGTAAAGAAAACAATTAAGCTTACCATATGATGAAATATTATGCAATGATTTTAAAAAGCGTTCTGAATAATATTTAATAACATGAGAAAATGTTCATAACATAATGTTCAGTTAAAAAGTAGCACGTAAAACACTGGAAATAACAAATGTTGGAGGGGCTGCAGGGAGATCGGAACTCTTATGCACTGCTGGTGGGAATGCAAAATGATACAACCATTTTGGAAAATGATATGGCACTTCCTTAGAAAGCTAGAAATAGACATACAATACGATCCATCAATCCCACTCCTAGGAATATAGCCTAGAGAAAGAAGAGTTGTCACTCGAATAGACATATGCACACCTATGTTCATGGCAGCATTGCTCACAATAGCAGAATGATGGAAACAACCTAGATGCCCATCAACAGATGAATGGATAAACAAACCATGGTACATACACACAATGGAGTACTATGCAACGAGAAAGAACAATGATGAATCTGTGAAGATTCTCATAACATGGATGAAACTGGAGGACATTATGCTGAGTGAAATAAGTCAATCACAAAAGGACAAATATTGTATGAGAGCTCTATTGTAAAAACCCATGAAAAACTACACACACACAAAGTAACAATCTGTGTTAGTTACCAGGGATAGGAGGGGTGGGGGGGAATACTAAATAGGCAATAGATCAGTGGTATCTTGGGTGAAGGGTGAGACAATACACAATACTGGGGAAACAAGCACAACTTGCACGAGGAAAGGTCATGGAAGCTCCACAGACACATCCAAACTCCCTGAGGGACTGAACTGCTGGGCGGAGAGCTGTGGGGACCATGGTCTCGGGGAACATTTAGCTCAATTGGCATAACATGGTTTATAAAGACAATGTTCTACATTCTACCTTGGTGAGTAGCGTCTGGGGTCTTAAAAGCCTGTGAGCAGCCATCTAAGATACTCCACTGGTCTCATCCCTTTGGGAACAAGGGAGAATGAAGAGAACAGGATACATGGAAAAGATTAGTCCAAAGGACTAATGGACCACAGCTACCAAGGCCTCCACCAGACTGAGTCCAGTACAGCTAGATGGTGCCCAGCTACCACCACTGACTGCTCTGACCAGGATCACAACAGAGGGTTCAGGACAGAGCTGGAGAAGGATGTAGAACCAAATTCTAACTCACAGAAAAAAAAAGACCAGATTTACTGGCCTAAAGGAGACTGTAGAAACCCCGAGAGTATGGCCCCCAGACACCCTTTCAGCTCAGTGGTCACTTCCAAGATTCACCATTCAGCCAGGGAGTGGACCGCCCCATAAAACCAAATGGGACTTATGAGGCACAGCAGTCCAGGGACAAGGGCTAGAAGGCAGAAGGTGACAGGAAAGCTGGTGATAGGGAACCCAAGGCTGAGTAAGGATAGTGTTGATGTGTTGTAAGGTTGTTAACCACTGTCATAGGGCAACATGCGTACTGTTTACTGAGAAACTATTTTGTTCTGTAAACCTTCATCTAAAGTGAGAATAGCAGCACAACTGGAAGAGCATAGTCGATGTCACTGAACTGTGCATGTAGAAATTTTTGAAATGGAGTATCTTTGGCTATGTATATTTTCACCAGGAAAAAAAAAAAAGGTCACGAAAGGAGAGGGTTGACATGTCGTGGGGTTGTTAACCAATGTCATGAAACAAAACAATATGCGTACTGTTTCATGAGAAACTATTTGTTCTGTAAACCTTCACCTGAAGTACAATTACAAATAAATAAATAAAAAATAAAGTGAGAATAGCAGCACAACTGGAAGAGCACAGTCGATGTCACTGAACTGTGCATGTAGAAATTTTTTAAATGGTGTATCTTTGGCTATGTATATTTTCACCGAAAAAAAAAAAAAGGTTGAGAAGGGAGAGGGTTGACATGTCCTGAGGTTGTTAACCAATGTCAAAAAAACAATACGTGTACTACTGTTTAATGAGAAACTATTTGTTCTGTAAACCTTCACCTGACGTACAATAAAAAAAGAAAAAAAAGTAGCATGTATGTTTATATAGTATAAACTAGCTATTAGTTTAAAAAAAAATCAATAAATCTATACAGGCAGTCCCCAAGTTATGAAAGCCAGACTTAACAGACAACTTGTATCTTTAATGTTATGTAAATTTGCCCTCACTTTGAAATGACTGAACCAACTCCTATACTTCAACAAATTCCTCATCACAATCACCTTCACTTGCTGCATGTGCAGCTTTTAAATCACTGAAAAGCTTCGAGCCTGTTTTGCACTCAAGTAAGGCTAAATAAGAACCGTGTGGACCTGTTCCTGACTTATCTACAAATCTGACTTAAAGATATAATTAGGAACGAATTTTGTTCATAACCTGGGGATTATCTGTATATTCAACGGGAAAATACATACAAAACATATACAAAATATACCAAAGTTGGGTGTGGGATTATAGGCAATTTTAATATTTATCCTTACAAGATGAATGTAATTATTTTTTATAAAAAAATACTTTTTGGTTTTTGTTTTAAAATCATAAATTTTCATTTATAAACTCACCAAAGGAAATACTTATATGCTAAAGAATATAAATAGTACTTCTCAATGAGTATTCAGTAAGCAACCTTTATTTTCTCCCCATCAAACATCTGGGTGTGGCTGGCTTTTGAGCAATAAAATATGAAGGACTGAGAGCGTATATGCAAAATTAAATAGCAATTAATTTAAAAAAAAATTAAATAGCAATATCCATCCAGACAGGGGATATGGTGGCAAAAAGCCAAGGCTAAGTTATAGTGTAGGGGAAAAAAAAATCCATATATTTATTACGTATCTAATTAACAGGCACACCTTCTGCAGCAGAACTACAGTACTTATCATGGAACAAGAGAGGGAAGATCAAGAGAGGAAAAGCAGTGATTATACTTCAATGCAATGCTACTTTTCCTCCAGGTCCTGGGCACAAACTTTGGAATATAAAGAGTTCAATCTTGGGTTAAAAAAAAAAAAAAAGTTAGTATTGTTGGGTTTATAACCAAAAGAACTTAAGGCAGTAAGAAAGGTAAAACCAAAATAAAATAAAACAAGACCACAGAATATATCCTCAAAAGCTCAACAACCTCTAAAATCAGAGCTTCCTACTATTCAGGTGAAAATTCTAATTGTACGATTCATTTCTACTAAACTATTCAATGATATGTAAGAATTTCTGAGATCATCATTTTTTACAGGTGTCACATGAACAAGCAATTAACTGTTAAGAAAATAAACTAGGCTGACATCTGAATCTTTGAAGGATAAAGAAAATAAAGACGTCTTACTTTGATAATTTAAACCAGACAATGAATCCTGCTTTCTGAAATTCATCTTTTATAACTGTAATCATATCATTTTATAAGCAGCTACTTGTTTTCAGTCAATTAATGTTTAAAAAGTAGTAGGAGACAGGGTGAGAAAGATTCTTCACCGAATACTCTTACTGCTTTGAGGTTTAAAAAGAAATGTTCAGAGATTAACTATTAAATGAAGAAAAAAGTTTTGCTTTTAAGAGCAAGAAAAAAATCAGTTATTTTCATCTGAATCTGGGTAGCTGTCTTTGTTGAAGACGAAGCTACTGATTTGCAAAGAATATCATCATAGATAGATAAACTTCAGTTTTTAAAAGGACAGATATGCACATCTGGGCTTTACCTTAATTAGATTAAAAATGACAACATAACCAGATTTTCCATGATACCAGGGTCTTGGATGAAGATAGTCTGAGTATTTGGAAATGTATACACCTATAAAAGTATAAAATATAGATCAGTTTACATTTTAAAAAGACTGTTTACACATACAAAATTCATATGTAAGGCTACCTTAACTAAACAAGAATACACAAAGAACAAATAAAAGCCAGCTTTAAAAATTTGTTTCGATATAGTTTTCTTTAAAAAAACAAAAAACACCGTTTGTGATATTCTAAAGGTATGGAAACATTAGGGCTAAGAGAAGATGGAATATATTTGTCTAGCAACCAATTTTCTTTTCTGGTACAATAACTGAAAAAGGAAAAAAAAGTATCAAATTTTTGAAAAATCCCAAATTTGTGTATTTTTTCTCCATGCAATCAAAAAGACCACTTAGAAAGCTATTGTAACAGTTTAAACAGGAGAGGAGGATCCCAATAAGAGCAGCAGCAGTGAGAATAAAGAAAGACAGATTTCAGAGATACTCAATTGAGGGATCTTTTTTGAAAAATAAAAGACAATGGGTGAGAAAACTTTGAAACAGTGGAAAAAGCAACAACTGTGGTCAGAGACTTGGGATCCAGTTCTAGGTTTTCCACTTCAAAACCACAGTCTTATGAGTAAGTCACCTTAAAGGGAAAGGGTATTTCAGCAAGCTTGGGTCATAGATACATATACGACAATATTCTAATGAAGATTTAAAAAGATAATAAACTTTTAAAACTATATAAGCTCTGTATTAATATAAAATATCACTATTATGCATATAACTACCCATCTCTATGCAAGCCAAAAGCTACAAAATATACACAGGAAGTCCCAGACCCAGACCCACTGCCATCGCGTCGGTTCCAACTCGTGACCAGAGGACAGAGTAGAACTGCCCCATAGAGTTTCCAAAGAGCAGCTGGTGGGTTCAAACTGCCAACCTTTTGGTTAGCAGCCAAGCTCTTAACCACGGCACCACCAGGGCTCCACAAAGGAAGTAGTGCTATTTTATTATCAACTCTAATACATGTATTTATGAAGAATGTATATTTGTTAGAACAATACGGCCTCTACCTCTACCACTCTACTGAAGCCAGCCTCTCAAACAAAATAATGTGATTGTTCACTATGTAGAAAAATGTCCTTATTTTTTAGAGCTACATACTGAGGTGTTTACTTATAATTTATTTTCAAATTCTTCAGCAAAGAAAAAAAATGAAGCCAAGAATGCAAAATATTACCCATTAAGCCTACATGACAGGTATATTATACTATTCTTTCTACTTTTTCAGTATGTTCAAATTTTTCATAATGTAGAGAACAGGGTGCAAAAAATGGGGTAGAAGAGGCAAGGTTTCATATAAAGTGTTACTGGGATTATGAATTTATTCCTCCTTAGAAGACAGGAGTTGAATGTCAAGTTTAAAAAAATTTTTGTTTTACACAGTTATCATATGACCCAGAAATTTTACTCCTACATATATACCCAAGAGAAATGAAAAGGTATGTCCACACAAAAACTTGTACATGAATGTTTATAGCAGTATTATTCATAATAGCCAAAAAGTGGAAATAACCCGAATGTCTATCAATTGATGAATGAATAAATAAAATATGGTATAGCCATACAATGGAATATTATTCAGCAGTAAAAAGAAATGAAGTACTGTTACAACATGAGTGAAGGTTGAAAACATTATACTAAGTGAAAGGTATCAGTCACAAATGACCGCATACTGTATAATTCCATTTATATGAAATGTCCTGCATAAGTAAATCAAGAGAGACAGAAAGTGGATTAGTGGTTGTCTAGGGCTGGGGGTGGGGGAAATAGGGAGTGACTAATAAGGGGTATAGGATTTCATTTTGGAGGTAATGAAAATGTTCTAAAATTGATTGTGGTGATGGTCGCACAACTCTGTGAATACACTAAAAACAATGAATTGTACGCTTTAAATGGGTGAATTGTATCATATCTCAATAAAGCTGTGATTAAAAAAAAAAAAAACAAAAAAAAAAACAGGTCAGCAGGAAAATAGGCATCAAGCTCAATGATCTTTCTCAGTCTTGTCTCTAAATTGTGTAGCATCTAGCACTACCAAATACTCTTCCTTGAGATCCTTCTGGTTTCTGTAAAACCCTACTTCCTGATTCTCCATCCACTGGACTGCTCTGGACGGCTCATCATTCTATCCCATTCCCCTATGTTCACCCCCTACCTCCACTCCCGTAATGATCCAAAAGTTCTGTTCTTTACCATCTTTTTCTTCTATACAGTCCCATGTAACAATGTCTTGGCTTTAACTAGCATCCCACCTTCAGCCTCATCCCCAATCCGATCCTTTTCCCAATTGTTTTTTACCATCTGCTGGGCATCTGCCAGAAGCACTTATGTAAATTTCATCATTTCTCAAATTTAACTCATAAAAGTAGTAGTGTCCATTCACTGAAAGCTTATTATGTATCAGCTCCGTGGCTAAGCACTTTACATAGTGCCATTTAATATTCACAACTCTAAAAAGTAATTTTATCTATTTTACTGATGAGGAAATTAAAGCTTAAAGAAAGTCAGTGCTAACCCATGTTTTTAACCATTAGATTACCTTACCCTTTAACTTATCAGCTTCCCTCCTTCTGTGTTTCTTTTCTATTAATAATATCACTGGACTCTAAGTTTAAAACTTTAAATGTGATTAGTTCCTGTCTCTTACCTTTCACATTCCATAGTTGCTAAGCTTGGTCAGTTCTATCTATTCTCTATTCCTACTGCCATTATGACAGATTAAAAGAGATCCTCACCACCCCTGGATGACTGTACTCATCTCTAGGGACCAAAAGATACATTATCTTTTCTAGTTCAACCAATCTTTTAAAAGGTTTTATCATGTAAATCATATTGAAATACCCTAAGTTTTAAGCTCCTTAGAATGTTTGAAGTTCTGACTCTAAAGATTATCTGTTTGTCATTAAGTGAAACTGGCTTTTAATAGAAGTATTTTATGAAGTTAACTAAACCTCACTTCATCTTGTAAAAGAAAAGATTGTTTTTTCTTTAAAGACTTACCTTTAGCTGGATCACCCAGAGTGGTGATTGTATTGCTGCCAACACAGAGTCCACGCTGACATACCAACTTTGCCTTTAAACAAAAGATATTACTTTGCTTGTCATTATCAGTCTTTGGAAAGAGAATGAAGTAATACTATGCTCTATTAGCTTTAAAATAAACATAAGATCTGTACACTGTATGTATTCATGGTACAAAGCAAGTTTATGTAAAACAATTATGTTTTGGTTAATAGTTAAAAGTGTTTCATAAATTTTACCGTTTCTGTTAACAAAAATGTCACAAGCAAAACCAAGTTAAACAAGTTCACAGGTTAAGTCCTGTCTTGAAGATTTCTTTTCCAATTATAGCTTTGTAACCACTGAGTTGGAAAATGTGTTACCTCTAAACATCTTTAGTGAGAACCCACAGCACATCATATTTGGATTTAGATGACTCAGTAAATAAAAAAAAGAGAGAAACTCTTCCGGTATTACTATATAACGCTATTATAATTTTGTTATGTTAATGTTAATTATTCTTAAGCTAACATCCCTTTGTTCTTCATAAACCATTAACCCAAGCAAAGCATTACCTCTGAATTATTTTTTCAATCATAGATCTCTAGTACTGTTAACATTGTTATCTAAGGAAGCCATATATATCTTTGGAAGATACACTCTGCATGTAGTAGTATAAACTTCTCCCACAATTTCTGTCTCCCACAGCTAGGTACAAACAACAATAAGGATGCTCAACCTTCAAAGACAAGCATGAAAAAATTCCGAGTAACTAGAAAACAGAAATTTTTTATCTTATCCCCCAAGATCATACGATTTAAACTTCAAAAACCTCCACATTTAACAGAAAGTAGGTATTTAAACAATGACTCAAAATCGAGAAATACCCATTCACTCCATTAAAAAAAAAAAGAAGTATTATCAACACCAAAGCAATCAGGTTAATCCAAATCACACCATCAGCTTACCAATGTCTTTAGGATAAAAGAGGGAAAAAAAAAGTAGAAATCAAATCTCTCAATGATGAGCTTTCAATGTCATTTACACTGCCACCATACTAACAAAATCTTACAGAACTGAAATACAAATATTTAAGGCTAATGATACCATTAATTTTATGCATTAATACCACGAAATTTATTTTCAACAACCTAATTCCCTTACCTGATTTTCAGTTTCAAACAGAAGAAACCCGTAAGTTTCTTGAAGTTCTTCCTGAGTATAGTTACTTGCTTTTTTCTGTTGATAAAAAGCTTTGTACTGTATAAAGAGAGAATGACCAAATGCTATAAACATGCTATTTGCCTTGCAAATTAATTTTAAAAGTATCATCTGAATTCCTTTTGCTAAAAAAAAACTAATGAAATTTGTTATTTTTCTATTTCCTAGAATATATTATTATCCTCCAAGTGACTATTTCCAAGGATCTTTCATTTCATCTGAAAAGCGACAGCTAATACGAGCTAGGCTTATGTTATGGATTGAATAATGTCCCCACAAAATGTTGTAAATCCTAACTTCTATGCCTGTGGTTATAATCCTATTTGAGAACAGGTTGTCTTTGTTATGAGGCAGGATTAGTGTAGGGTGTACCCTGAGTCAGTCAATCTCTTTTGAGATATAAAAGAGATTACGACAAGGCCAGCAGTTCAAATCCACCAGTCACTCCTCGGAAACCCTATAAGGTAGTTTTACTCTGTTCCTATAGATAGCATCGCTATGAGTTGGAATCGACTCAACGGCAATGGGTTTTTTTTTTTTTTTTTTTTTTGGGTTAGGACAAGCAAGCAAGCAGAGATGGAGGAAGAGAGATGCCAAGCCATACGAAGATCAACCAGGAGCAGAGGCTTAAAGAGACAAGGATCTTCCTCCAGAGCCAATAGAGAAAGAAAGGCTTCCTCTAGAGCCGGTGCCCTGAATTCAGACTTCTAGCTTCCTGAACTGTGAGAAAATAAATTTTTGTTCGTTAAAATCATCCTCCATGGTATTTCTGTTACAGCAGCGCTAGATAACTAGGTCAGAATATGATACCAAGAAGTGGGTGTGCTGCTCTAACAAACACCTACAATGTGTAAGTGGTTTTGGAATTGGGTAATGGGTAGAGGCTGGAAGAGTTTTAAGGTACCTAATAGTAAAAGCCTAGATTGCCTTGAAGAGACTGTAGGTAGATTATGGACGTCAAAGGCAATTCTGTGAGGGCTCAGAAGGAAGTAAGAACTACAAAGAAAGTCTCTACTGTCTTAGAGAAACATATGGCACCAGCAATAGTGTGTTGCTAGAAACGTGGACATTAAAAGTGCTTCTGGTGAGGCTTTAGAAGAAAATGATGAACATGTGTTTAGACAATGGAGGAAAGGTGATGTTTTTTATGCAGCAGCAACTTTTCTGAATTATGTTCAAATGTTTGGTGGAAGTTAGAAAGTTAGAACTTGTAAGTGATGAACTTGGATATCTGGCTGATGAGATTTCAAAGCAAGATCTTAAAGGGGCTGCGTGGTTTCTCCTTGCCACTTATAGTAAAATGCGAGAGGAAAGAGGTGGGCTTAAAAATGAACTGCAAAATGAAAACAGGTCTTAAAGGTTTGGAAAATTCTGTTGTAACAAACTAAGGACATGTGTCCTAGAATGTTCACCAAGGACGTGACCACGCAACCTTTCATTAAAGAGACTAAGCCTGTGACTGATGTTGTTGTTGGGTGCCGTCGAGTTGGTTCTGACTCACAGCGACCCTATGTACAATACAGCAAAACACTGCTTGGTCCTGCACCATCCTCACAATTGTTGTTATGCTTAAGCCCACTGTTGCAGCCACTGTGCCAATCCATCTCATTAAGGGTCTCCCTCTTTTTCGCTGACCCTCTACTTACAAGCATGATGTCCTTCTCCAGGGACTGATCCCTCCTGATCACATGTCCTAAGTATGTCTCAGCATCCTTGCTTCTAAAGAACATTCTGGTTGTACTTCTTCCAAGACTGATGAATCTAACCAACTACCACAGCAGAAAATCCATCAGCTTAGACTGAAGGGGACAAAGGAAGAATTAAAGAATGCTCTCTGTCTCTTGGACTTCTACAGGCAGAAAACAGGCCAAAGGAGTACATCTGTTGTTCTCCAAGAAAAGAAAAGGGCCATCCCTGGAGCAACTTGGAAGATATCAGAACTGCTGGAAGGAACATGGGAAGCAGGGCCTTCTCAGTTTCAAAGGGTGACGCCACAGCCCCCTAGGTTTCGAAGAGTCATCTTCACCAAATCGGTTCCAGAGTGTGGGGCTGCCTTTAAGGTGTACCAGGGGGATGGGGCCACCACCAAAAGCTGAGGGGGTGGGGCTGCCATGCCCAAGGAACGAAAGAATGGGGCCTGCTGGGGCCAAAGGGGTGGGGTCACCACCAGGATGGTCTAGGAGAATGGGGCCAGGGAGCAGAGTTGCCACCCTAGAGGGCCTGGAAGGTAGAGCTGAAAGCCCAGGGCCAAGGGGCCTCCACCCAGAATCCAGAGGGCATAGCCAACACCCAGAGCGTGGAGGGAACGGCCACTGCCTAGATGGTCTCAGAGACAAGGGGATTATTTTCAAGGCTTGAGGGCTAACGTAATCTGCTCTGCTGGGTTTTGGACTTGCTGAGTGCCTGTTATCCCTTCTTTTCCTCCAATTTCTCCCAACTGTAATGGAAATGTCTATCTTGTACCTGTTTTACCATTGTACTTTGGAAACAGGTAACTTGTAGTCTAGACTTCACAGGTTCACAGATGAAAAGGAATTTTTCCCCAGGATGGACTACGCCTGAAGTCTCTCTCATATTTGATTTAGATGATTCAAAAGATGAGATTTTGGACTTAAGACTTTTGAGACGATGTGATGGGGTGAATGTGTTTTGCATGTGGCAAGGACATGAATTTTGAGGGGCCAAAGGGTAGAATGTTATGGATTGAATTGTGTCCCCAAAAAATATGTGCTGTAAATCCTAACCTCTATGCCTGTGGTTATAATCCCATTTGGGAATGGGTTGTGTTGGTTATATTAATGAGGCAGGACTGATGTAGGGTTTATCTTCAGACAATCTCTTTTGAGATACACAAGAGATCAGGACAAGCAAGCATGCAGAGATGGGGGAAGAGAGATGCCAAGCCACATGAAGATCGCCTAGGAGCAGAAGCTCAAAAAGACAAGGACCTTCCTCTGGAGCCAACAGAGAGAGAAAGCCTTCCCTCAGAGCCAGCACCCTGAATTTGAACTTCTAGCCTCATAAACTGTGATAAAATACATTTTTGTTTATTAAACCCACCCACGGGTGGTTATTTCTGTTACAGCAGCACTAGATAACTAAGACAACTTATATACTAAAACGATGGGTCTATTTCTCTTAAAACTGAAATAAAACTGACACTGTGTGTACCAAGTACCTCACCTCATTTAAGAAAATGTGATTTTTCACCAAAGTCACTTGACTGTACTGAAAACCATGCTCAGACGCAGAGTCCAAGTAAGAAGTATGGAGAATTGAAACTGCCCTCTGGAAGACAGAGTCTGAACTCAAGGACACTGTCTCAAAAACTGTAAAACAGAACAAAAATAATGCAACTGTTTAGGATAACCAAAGAAAGGGGTTAAAAATGGCACACTAAATATCACTTAATACTTACTTAACCTATTTCCCTCTTATATAACCAAAAAATTCACATGTTCTGACAACCGTATGGGTACTATCTTAATTAACTAAGCGTAAAAGACCTTTTATGTGAAGAAAATTATCTAAATGTATTACAAACTGAGGGTGAATTACTTTTAATACAAGAACTAAAATATACCCTTGCCAGATCCCTCAGGCCTTTTGGTTTAAAGCTGTGTACTGTAACCACAGTTGGTAAAAAATTGACTTGACTGCAGTGTCAAGTTGATAGTCAGCACTCAGACCAGTGTTTCTCATTCTTTAGTTTTTTAACGTATGCCACATTCTGCTAAACTTACTCTTCCCATCTTCTTGTCAAATTCCCAAGTAAGTCTGTTAGATTCCTTTCAAGTGGCCTACTATCATCCACTCACTAAACACATTAAAATCATTGTATCTTTGGGGTTTCTTCACTAGCCAAGTCTACTAAGCTTTATTTCTTATGTTTTGTATTATAAAATCATTATTTTTTTCCCATTTTACAAAACTTTTACACTTTTTTTGAATATAAAATGTGAAAAAAATTACAAGAACTACATTATGTTTTTTTGAAAGAACTTTTTCCAAACAATACCTATGTGTTATCCCAGAAATTCTGGTCTGTCCCTCCCAAGAGAGGCATACTTCCTAGGTGAAAATTACTGGTTCAATCTAGCATTTCTCTTGACTGAACCGTTAAGCCTTTTGATTTTGAAAGTCTTCACTTTAGCAAGAATAGAGCCTAACGAATGCTCAGAACATTTAACCATCTGGATTTATTATTCTCTTTGTATTTTCTCTATTCTCTTTCCAAGACTGGGAGAAAGGTACACAACCATTATTTACAAAATAAGAAGAATGGAATAATTCATATAGCTCTGGAAACGTAAGCCATATAGTATTAAAAAAATACATTAACGTGGCTTTCTACTTTTACTAGAACTCAATAGCATTAAAGTGCAAAACCTAAAGAAAAGAAGTATTTTAATTACAATTATGAACAAAAGATATCAAAAAACCTATCACAGAAGTGGGAAAAAAAAAAAAACCTAAGTAGAATTAATTTTGACTAAGCTGTCCTTCTAACACTTCAATTATCAAGATAATTTTAAAATCCTTTGATAAACAAAACTTTCTAGTATCAAAAATTAAAGACTGTAAATAGCAAGAAAAGAAAGAAAACAGGATGAAATGTTTAAGAATATTGTGAAGTCAGCATACCTGATTCACATTTATTTTGTTTTAGTTTTACTTTTGCTCAGTTTCACTTTCTCTTTCAATATTAGTATACTAGTCTTATAAAAAATGAAGATATACTGAATAGATTTCAATAGCAAAACTCCAGTGATAACCGTTAAAATTACGGCATTTTTTAGCAGCATTACTCCAAAAAAACTGGGAAGCCTGGTTATCTGTAAATTCATCTTACCAATAACCTGCACTGCTAGTCCACACACAAATCAGGAATCCTTTAGAAATTATAATTTTGGAACATTTATATTTAATATTTTTTAAGAAGGTAATATAATTTCCAAAAATCTAAGTATACTCTGAGGCCCAATATTTGAGAACTGTGTTGCTTACAGTAAAAGAAATAAAAGTTGTCATAGCTCTGGAAATAAACATTCCATCGTTTATCAACTTCTCTAAATTCTGCAAGAGGTTAATATGGTAGGCAGAGATCTAAAGCTTGGGAAACACAAAATACGACATACATCCCCACTTTTGAGTGTCAAGCTGCACCATAATACACTGAAAACTGTGAGGAATAGTGCAATAAAAAATAAAATAGTGCAATACAATAAAAATAATTCAATTAAAAAAAAAATCTATTTAGCTTTTTTAACAGTCTTTCCTAAATACATGTATGTGGTCAGAGAACACTTTATTTACAGCAGTGTGGGGAATACTGTTCCAGAGGTTACAAAAATCTAATGATTTAACACAAACAACAAAGAGTGTGTAGCAAATGAATTATTTTGTGCTTAAATATTATTTCAAAAGCATTTTATAGTTAAAAATGCTTCCTCTTTGGTCAGTATTCTCCAAATAGCAGTATATTTATAAAAATAATGACTACCTGGTTAGTAGGAAAAGCATGTCAAGTGAGGTTGTTGGAAACCCACGGCAAATCTTGACTCTTTCGTGACTTTATACA
The DNA here is from genome assembly GCA_030035585.1 of Dugong dugon. Taxonomy (NCBI): domain Eukaryota; kingdom Metazoa; phylum Chordata; class Mammalia; order Sirenia; family Dugongidae; genus Dugong; species Dugong dugon. The sequence goes on along the minus strand of CM057465.1, from coordinate 58,418,627 downwards.
GTGAAACCTGTGAGATCCAGAACTCAATAGAACTGCCTTGTTTTTCCAGGTCTCCCAAGTTTTCCGCCTTGCACAGGGTGCAGTCTTACCACTTTTCTATCTCTTGTTTTAGTGGAAAATATTTGACTTTTCCTTCTCTGGGGGGTCTCTCCTCCTTACACAGGTTCTGACTTTTGAGGTTTTACTGTAATAAATTACCTCAATTACACTCTCAAGAAAGCACAACAGTTTTCTGCTCTATAAATGAACAGATAAACGAGGAGAATTTTATTTAGAAAAGTGAAACTGTCTCTCTTTACATGATATACTTTCATTTTAAGAGTGTAACTAGTGTCCAGAATAATATGAGCTTCATTTTTGCTAAGCAAAACATTTGTTTTATTTAAACATTCAAGGTTATACAAGCATTAAGAAAATGAAGAGGAGATCCTTCCACAGAGAAACCTAAAACAACATCCAAGAAGATAACTCGAAAAGTACATGTCTATAAAAATGCAGAGAGTGTCCTTTAGCGCCCTTTGGTGACCAAATTATTTTCTGCTTTGAATTTTTTTTGTACCACGTGTTTTCAGTAATGGAAGGCATGCTGAATCACTGAGTGTTTCTGAATTTTTGATGGGTAGTGTGTGGGACACCTATGTCCCTCTGGACTCTGGGGGTATGACAGGTGGGATCACAAGTGCATACAATGAATGGCGCCTGAAATGAGATAGTCACGTGAACAGAGAATCACAGCAAGTAAGGCAACTTCCAAATAACACATAGCAAAATATGGAAATATAAGCCTATCTCCCCCCAATTCCCCCCAAAGAGACAAAAGTTTGGCAAAATCATACCTCCATACACCACCAAATACAATTCCCTGTAAAAACAGTAATTTGGGAAACAGGCCTGTTTTTTTTCAAACAGTTTTCAGGCCCTAGCCTTTCAGCAGCATGCACTATACATGGGAAAGGAGTTTCCCAAGAAACCCCAGAGGCATAAAATGTAGGTAGGAGCTATATGTCACATGGATCACCAAAGGGTCAAGGGACCAATAAAGAGCATATGGAGAAAGTTTAAGTTCAATCACAATGGCTCTGGAAACTGAGTTAATATTTTCTCCTGTGTCACCTGGCTCTTGGCACATTCCTCCCCTATTTGTGGATTCAGTCTTAAAATTTAAGTCAAGCTTGACACAGGTCAGACTCTGCTCAAGTTGCTCTGCATTTATCTCCACTTTTTCTCAAAATTCATCTCAGGGATACTGAGTTTGTCTGGTTTTGGACATTTCTAACTCTTCTTAATTTCTAATAAGAGGGGTAAGAAAATTATAAACCAACTTTCAATGCTATGCCACAGGCACTTGTTTTCCATTCCATAAACATCTCGTCTGAAAACAGATGATGAGATGAACTAATTCAACTTCGGCGTCAAGCCTAAACTGCTGAATAATTCTAACAAAAACTAATCACTTCTACATCTCCCTCAGAATTTTCATGACCACATGTCCTGTTTGAGCATTAAGCAATAGCACTCATCAAAGACAGAAACACCCAGAACTCAACAATATCTGCCATTAAGGCCCTTATTAGTGTTCCCCATAGAAGTACCACAACCCACATCTGTTAATACCATCAATGCCAATATATTTTATCTAGTCTAAGTAGGCAATTTGTTAAGATGTTGAAGGAAGAGGCCATTCCTTAATCACTTAACCCTAAAATGTAATATCTTTACTTTTAAGATATTAAAGGATTGGAAGTTTAAGATAAATACAACTTTTTTAGAGCACAATTTGGCAGGACCTAACAAAAACTTAAATGTGCAGACCTTATACCCTATAACTATTCCATTTTTAGGAATCTATTTATCAGAAATACTTGCATTTAAACGCACAGGATGTACATTAAAGATGTTCCTGCATCAGTGTCTATAATAGCAAAAACACTGGCAATAATCTAAATCGCCATCAACAGAGAACACTTTGCAACTATTACACATCAACATGGGTAAATCTGTATATACTGACGTATAAAGATGTCTATTATATACTACTGAGTAAACAACCTGCATTATATAATGTCATTTTGGTGAAAAAACATAAAATGTGTTTGAAAGTGTATCGAAAAATCTAGAAGGATGGGAAACCAAACTTTTAACAGTGGTTACATCAATGGTTATTGAGATTGGGAAGTGGATAAAAGGGGAACTTATATTTTTCCCTTACACATTTTACTACAACTTAGTTTTTTCTTACACAAGCATGTGTTATTATTTAAAATACAGGAACCCGACAGTTTGCCTTAAACATGTACCTCTCATGCAATTTGAAAGTTTAATCATCTATCAGTTTTGGATAAAAGATTATAAAAAACTTGTAGATACTGGATATTATTTTTTTTTAAACCTCTTTCATCTTATGTAATCTAAATTAAAATTAAATTTTTTTTTTTTATAACTTATAGCACTGAGTTTAATACCCACTCTTTTCTGATATGAACCCTGTCTCGATCTTCTCTAAGAGAGAATGTAGCTGGGAGGGTGGTCTTAATTCATTTCCACCAAGAATACCCCAAGAATTCTTGTCATAGTCCTGTTTTCTGTTAATGTCATAAATGCTAAAATGAAAAAGAAAAAAAATCATAAAGTGAGTAATTCTATTTATGGCATATGTAATATATAAACAAATATTACCCGAGTACCTAATTTACATTATGTATAATTCTGTAATGTTTATTTTCCTCCTTTTGACAAGTAAACACAGCTAAGGACTAAATTTCTTTTTGAGCAGTAACACACATAATCTGAAATGTTTTTCATCCAGTATGCTTTATCTTCTAAAGGAAATTTTGTTCAAAGAAATAAAGTATGCTTATAGGAATCACTTTTGCCTCACTGGGAAAAAAAAAACTTTCAAAATGAAGAATAGGGATTACAGAATCATATCCATATTCCATTGGTTGGAAAAAATAAAACCAAGCAGAAAACAAATAAAATCTCTCCCCACCCCTAAATGTTAGTAGTATATGATTAATCCGTTCATTAAACAAAACTATTAGTGGTGACTACTATGTATCTAGTACTATGCTATAAACCCTGGATTTAGCAAGACAAATGAGAAACAGGCTCTACAATGAAAGGGCTCTTAGACTAGAAAAGGAAGATAAACTTGTAAAGAACCACTACTACAAGCACATGATATAATGGGGACATAGAGTCACAACCAATTTCATGCGGATGGGTTGTGTCAAGAAAGTTTCCATAGAGGCACTAATAATTGAAATCTAAGTAGGTATCCAAATGATAAGGAAGCTGAAAAATGGCAATACTGTGTACATTTTCTAGGCAGCAGAAATATTGTGAGCAAAGGCAAAGAAGCATAAACAAGATATACTTATGGAATTGTAAGTAGTTTAACATGACTGATCAAGGTAGGAAGCGGGAGAAGAATAAAAAGAGCACAGAAACAGATAAGATGGTAAAGTTTTCAGCTTTCATCAAGAAACTTACAAGACTGTATTCTAGACAATTATTATTTGAGGATTTCAATATGTTTTACAAAAAACAGCATGTAGAGTTTATGACTATACCTTTTTAAGATACAACTATTGGTCTCTTCCCATCTGGAGCAAAGGAGAGTGAAGGAAACCAGAGGCTCAAGAAAGAAATTAATCCACAGAACTAATTGGCCCACGCAAACCACAGCCTTTTCTAGCTTGAGACGAGAAGAACTAGATGGTGCCCAGCTACCACTAGCGACCATTCTGATCAAGGACACTGCAGAAGGTCCCAGATAGAATTGGAGAAAAATGTAGAATGAAACTCAAATTCATAAAAAAGACCAGACTTTACTGGCCTGAAAGAGACTAGTGGAACCTCCGAGATTACTGCCTTAAGATACTCTTTTAACCTGGTACTGAAGTCACTCCTGGAGGTCACCTTTCAGCCAATTTAATAGAGTGGCTTATAAAATAAGCAGTAACACCTATGAGGAACATGCTCCTTTAAATAATTAACCTATATGAGACCAAATGGTCAACATTTACCTAAAAGCAAAGACAAGAAGGCAAGTAGGGGCAGGGAAACTAGATGGATGGAAACGGGGCGGGGCGGGGCGGAAATGGTTGAGAGTGCTCACACATTGCGGGGACTGTAACCAATGTCACAGAACAATTTGAGTAGAATTGTTGAATGGGAATCTAATTTGCTGTGTAAACTTTCACCTAAAAAATATTTATAAAAATAAACAATTAGAAAATGAAATTAAAAAAAGACTACACCTTTTTTCAAAAAGGATTTGAGATAGAAATGTGTGAACATACTAAAGATTTTCTAGAAAAAGTAGCTATATTGAGGCGGGGGGGGGGGGTACGGTGGAGATCTTAGTTACTCTAAGTCCACTATGGTAATTTCACTCCCTTTGGTTAGTGATTGTTTTAGGAGTAAAAATGTGACTCAATTCTAGCAATGACATGTGAATGGAAGTCTACAGAAAATTCTGGGAATGTCTTCTTACAGAAGGACAGGAGGAAAAGATACACCCTACTGCCTCCATCTTCTTAAACTTTAGGACCTTGTCTGAGGATGTGTTGCCTGGAACTCCTTGTAACAAGAGGGAATTGATTAGTCAATAGATCAATTCCATCTTCAATTGATTACTGAAGATGGAATAAAATGGATGGAAAGAAAGATCCTTGATGAAGTCCTTGAAGTATTGAATTAAACTGGAGCTACTCTACCTCTGAACTTTTTGATAAATGAAACATTAAATGCTCCTTATTGTTTAAATGACTTTTACTGGTACATGAAAGCATACTATCTGATGGACTTATTTATAGTCTCTAAGGCCTCATTTAGAAGCACCGGTGGCCACAGTGGTTAAGAACCACGGCTGCTAACCAAAAGGTCTGCAGTTTGAATCTACCAGCCACTCCCTGGAAACGCTATGGGGTAGTTCTACTCTGTCCTACGGAGTTGCTATGAGTCAGAATCGACTCGACAGCAACAGGTTTTTTGGGTTTTTTTAGTAAGGCCTCATTTAGTTGTACTCACCTTTCTAAGGCTCCTTTCAGTTCTAACCCTACTCACTCTACAAACTGCTTTAGTGAGGCCTTCTAGGTATGACGCATTGTGCATTGGCACTCATTAATTAAATTTTTAAAAAATTTGTTGCCATGTATAGAGACATTTATCCTAGTACTTATTAGCAAGCAACCACAAAAACATAACTTCTGCAAAAACTTGAAGCTTAAAATATATTCTAATTTTCCTGCCCCCTCTCCTCCTTTTGTCTATTTAAAGCCAGGCAGGATTTAACTTCTCTGATTTTTTCCAGGTCTCATTAATCATTCTCCACTAGTATTCCCCAGATATTTACCATGGTCCTGTTATACATACAGCTCTGTACAGTAGCTATGGATCTTAGGAAAAGATTTCTAAAAACCGGTACTCACCTACGAGAGTATTCGTTAACCATTAGAGCACAATTTCAGAACTATATGTGAAACAACTGTGTTCAGGACAATCTCCTTCTCAGAATGAAGGGTGGGAGTACAACAAACATGATAAAAGCAGGACAAAGTTTTGAACCGTGGTCCTTCTAGTTTTGTGAGCTTCAGCAAGCTACTTGATCTTTCTTCCTTTTGTTTTCCCTTCTTTTAAAAAATAAGTTTTAACAAGCCAAATACACTAAATAAAAAACCACATATCATTAAGTTTCTCAGGTTCCTGCCCCCACCTTCCCAGGGAGTCCCTATTTCCATTCCTCTGCAGCAACCACTTTCAATTTTAGCTGTTTGTTCTGGTAAACTCTGTATTTCTAAACAAAATACCTGTACAAAATTAAATTTAGATATTCCTTTAATGAAAAACATCCCCCCCAACATACACACACACTAAGACAAACATACAAAAAAAAATTTCCATACTCTCATAGTGCTATTTTTATTATACCAATATTCAATATTTCACCACTTATGTATGCATTAAACATGGCTGAGCCACACAGGGTAGTCAATTTCCTTACTTACACAATGTTTTGTTTTCCTGAATTTAAAATTGCCTCTGCTTAATTTTCAGTTATCAATCACTAATTCAGCCTGATATTCTTCTGGAGAACTAAAAATCTCCTCTGAATATATTCAAACACACGAAACTTTTTTTTTTTTTTTTTAATAGCAGTTTCTTTCTTTATTCTTCTTGAAGCACTATGTCCTCTGGCTTCAGTGTGGACTTGAGCTCTCTAAAACTACTGCCAAAATGTGTAACCTTGGGCAAATTACTTATTCCAGCTGTTTTCTCAGATCTTCCTCCCTGGGTTTTTTTGGTTAATGTTTTGGTAGAGTGGCTTCCTGAATAACAACCACGCCAGATGAATTGTTTTTATTCCACTCTTACATTTAACTGATAGTTTGGCTGCAAATAAAATTCTACTGAAGATAATTTTAAAAGCATTATTTCATTGTTTTCCAGCTTTTAGTACTACTACTAAAAAGTCTGATAGATTATTCATCCTTTGTCTATAATCTTTTCCTTTTGCTTTATTTAAACTTAATTTTTTAATTAAGGAGAAATATTACATCATGACTAAATTTAAGTCTATGAAGTGAGATTTAAATTTTTCAAGGATGAATGCATTGAGCAATACAGCTAAAGAATAAATAACACAAAAATTGTCATAATTACAATGAGAAACTGATTAATCCACAATTATAGTAGAAGATTCTAACTAAAAAAAATTATGAAATTAAGACTTGAACCACAAAATTTTTAAAAAGCTTATTTTATATGCAGAACTCTGTGCCTAGCAATTAAAAAATATATATCCTTTCAAACACACAAAGGGCATTTAAGAAATTTGGTCAGCTATATTGGTAACTAGTACCCTCTTGATATAAGCAATCATAGAACAAGACAAATCTACAAGGCAAATGCACAATGCTATCTTTCTCACAGAACTGTTATGACTTTCCATCAAGGTTTCCTAAAAACACTTTAACAAATATTTACTTTATAAATTAATCAGGTTGAATGGACACGGGAAATCAGGAGTGGAAAGGAGGAACGTGCTGTCACAGTATAGGGAGAGCAATTAGGGTCACCTAAAAATGTATGTATAAATTTTTGTATGAGAGACTAATTTGAATTGTAAACTTTCACTTCAAGTACAACAATAAAATAAAAAAATAAATGAATTCATTCATTCATTTTTCAGGTCACTTCACATCTCTATCTGAAATGCTTTAGTGGCTTCTCTTTGCACTCAGAATATAATCCATACTCCTTGCCATGATCATGCATAATCTGGTTCCTGCTTTCTTCCTACACTTCATCTTCCACTACTAAATTCTGGTGACACTGATCTTTCCGCTTCAAGCACCTTCCTGTGTTAAGGTCTCTGAGCATGCTGTTATTTCTGACTGGAATGTTCTTTCTCCCATTCTTCCCATGGCTTAGTTCCTTCTCTTCCATTAGGGAAACTTAAAAGTTCTCTCCTCAGATAAACCTATGATCACCCCACCTAAATGTTTCCTTTAAATCACTCATTACAACATGCAATAATTTTGTCAATTTACTTTTCGGGGGCCTATCTTCTCCACTGGAATGCAACGATCATAATGGCACATACAGTGTTTATTTTGTTCACCATAATCCTCCACTGTCCAGCAGAGCACCTAGCACCACAGTAAATACCTGAAGTTATCTTTGGGTTGGGGAAATTACAGGTAATTTTTGCCTTGTTATTTACAACTTTATGTATTATCTGAAATTTTAAATAATCATTAATAAAGTTTAAATGTTTTCTAAAGTCAAGCTAATCATGCACAAATACAATAAAAACCAAGATACCACTGAATTTAAAAGTCCATATGCAGTTTTTCATTTCAAAAGATGACCTAAAACGTTGCAAGTCTACACAAAAAAGGTGCCGTTAAGAAGTAATACCATCGCTCCAGCAGTTCTACAAGAGTTCACTGTCATACATTTCATTTAACTCCTCTGATAATCCCATGAGGTACTTATTGTAAGTAAAGGTGCTCTGAACACTTTGAAGTACCATACAAACGTGTTGGTCATCACCGGGTCTCAGCAGCAGAGATCTGACTTTGCCTGACTAAAGCTTTCACTCCAAACACCCCTAACTGAAGCTAAGAAACTCTACAGTCTCTGTCCATTTTCTCCCAGTCTCTTTCTCACCCAGTGCTGTAGAGAAAAGCCACCTCCAGTAGAAAGGCTCAGCCCCAAGCAGCAGGTGTTAAAAGGTGTCCTTCAAACACCTGCCAGAAGACGCGGCAGCTGGGTCGAAACTACTGTCAAAGAAAACACCCCCTCCCCATGCCCAGCCCCTCCCTTCTTTACCTCATGATTCGCGGGGGAGGGGTGCTCTGCCTTTGCGGAGCCAGCCTGGCCCGCCCCCTCCCGCACCAGCAGAGGCCAGTGTAGGCAGCGAGGGGCCTGGCGCGCGGCGCAGTGAGGCGGCACTTTTCGAAAGTAAACATGCGAGGGAGGTACAACCAAGCTCTGAACTCCGCGAGCCCAGGGCGCGCAGGGCCCTACCACCGATAGTGGTATAATCAATAACGAAAGGCTTGCTTTGATTTATTCTTCTCTAGAATTTGGGAAGCAACATGTCTTTAGTCCTTTGTTCTTTTCAGTCTCACAATAACTCCGTTAGGTGGAGGGTTTGATTTTTATTTTACAAATACTTGCCCGCCAAGCTTCCGTTTCTTTTAGTGTCTAGCCTGTGGGCACCCTGTAATGATGCCAGATTACAAATCCCAGGTCTAACTCAAAACTCATGTTCTTTTCAGTGCAGTGACCTCCAATTTATTCTAGCTCATTGCCCCTACAGAACGTTTTTACTATCATCTATGTAGCCTCACTGGCCTCGGTTTCACGGGACTTTACTTAAGGTTTTGTTTTTTAATTTACAATAATAAAAGGCCTACTGAATATGTTTGGAATATTCAAACCCATGAGATGCTGACAGAAGGATAGACCTGGAATACGGATCACGGTGCTCACCCCTCCACTAAGCCATGCAGCCTTAACCAAGACACTCACCAAAAATAAAAATCGAATGGAAGAGGTAGTGTTGGGGAAATATCTGTCTGATTTAAGGACACCTTTACTTTCTACTCATTATCTTTAAATGAAGTAACCTAGCATATCCAGATGTATTTACCTTACTACATCTGCATTTGGGGCGGAGCCCTGGTGGCGCAGTGGTTAAGCCTTGGGCTGTTGGAACCCAACCTACCACCTGCTCTGCAGAGAAGATGTGGCAGTCTGCTTCCCTAAAGATTTACAGCCTTGGAAACCCTACAGGGCAGTTCTACTCTGTCCCATAGGGTCAGTCTGAGTCAGAATCAACTCTATGGCAACAGGGCATCTGCATTTGCTAGAGAAATACCTAATTAGTAGATCTTATAGAATCTTTACCATTATTGTGCTGTATATACAGAAAACACATAGGAAAGTCTGAACTCACAAAGTCAATTACTTTAATAAAGGATCATCATGTAGATCAACTAATTACATGACTTTTTAAATAGCAAAATCATTTCGTGTGGCACAGTGGTTAAAGAGCTTGGCTGCTAACCAAAAGATCGGCAGTTCAAATCTACCAGCTGCTCTTGGAAACCCTATGGGGCAGTTCTACTCTGTCCTATAGGGTTGCTATGAGTTGGAATTAACTCAATGGCAACAGGTTTGGTTTGGTTAAAATGAATTATACTATTTACTGAAATTTTTTTTTACTTAATTGCCTTGCATACTTTTGAGTTTAATATTAAATCTTGAAGACTGTTTTAATTCTCAAAATCCAATTTGATTGCAAAAAGTATTTTTGTATAAGCAAACAGATGTATCTTATACCTATCAAATTTTGTTTTCTCTCTCTAGCTATGCTGTGTAAAAAGTCAACAGATTTCTTGGAAACAGTATTTTTTACATTCAAGATTATGCAACTTTACTTTTTCATGTCAGAAACATTTCTGACTTTATATGGTGACTTTTTTAGGCCACTGTTCTGGCTTCTCATCAAACAGTTTACTGATTTGTGCTTTAGCACCAAACTATCAGCATGTAACATAATGGCTACATCAAACTCATTACCGTACTTATTGTAGGGTAGTGTTAAGTAGTTTTGTCCCTCTTATAAGAAAATCCAAGGAGTAAATTTCTCTCAGGAGCATTATATTTTTAAGTCCTTCCTTTGGATTTTCTTGAATATTACATATGGCAAAATAAACTGACATCCATGTGAGAACAAAAATGATTTTTATTGCTACCACTCTTAGACATATCCCACCCCAAATGCCCTGGGCAAAGAACAGACCTATTTGAGAGGTAGCTCACAGTGAAGTAGGGGATATCCACAGGATGAGGTAGATGCCACCTCCACTAGACAAAGTAGGCTTCAGGAGTTGCTGTCTTGGTATTTTTTCTCTTAACGAGGGAGCAGGTGTACATCAAAGGTTCTAAAACAGGGTCTATTTCACCATGCCAAGGAGGGTAGCAAGTCTTTATACAGAATATTAGCAAGGAATTTAGTTCTCCAATTAAATGTTAGCAAAACCTTATTGGGAGAAAATAAAATGTATACTCCAGACACATTTCTTGAGATAAAAGGAGTAATTTAAAAAACAAAAACCCGATTTAAAAACAAGAAGCCAATTGATTTAATCAATAAAAGCAAAAGCTGGTTCTTTGAAAAGACTAATAATAAAACAGATAATCTTTTAGCAAATATAATCAAGATTTAAAAAAACTAAGTATCAAGAACAACAAAAAGACATAACCCCAAATACAGAAAAAACTATTAAAAGCAGCCAGAGTAAAAGGAATTAACAAAGAAAAAGAACTGACAGGCTGACAGCTGACTTTTCAATAGCAATCATAGAAGCTGAAGATAGCGGCCTTCAACGTGTTAATAGAAAACAATTGCCAACCTAAATGTCTATACACAGCAAAAACATCTTTGAAGAATGAGAATGAAATTAGGACATTTTCAGGTGAAACTGAGAGAGTTCATTAACAATTAAAGCCATTCCAAAGGATGTGCTTTAAGCAGAAGGAAAACAATCTCAGAGTGATGGCCTATGATAAAAGCAGCAATTAAAAACAGGGAAAGTTATAAAAATGTGGGAAATGTAAGCAAGCACTGACTGTAAGACACACCAACAATTCTCAACAGGTTCCCCCTCTGGTAGGAATTTTTTGAAGTAAAGAATTAAAACACCCATAAAACAAAACGGGACTAATGAGTCACAGCAGTCCAGGGACAAGGACTAGAAGGCAGGAGGTGACAGGAAAGTGGGTGATAGGGAACCCAAGGTTGAAAAGGGACAGTGTTGACATGTTGTGAGGTTGTTAACCATTGTCATAGGGCAATATTTGTATTAAATGTTTAACGAGAAACTATTTATTCTGTAAACCTTCACCTAAAGTACCAAAAAAATTATGTGAGATCAAATCGACAACAGCAGCTCAAAAGGTTTGATGGGAAGTCTAGGGGGCAATGAGTTGAAGATAATGGTGATGGAATAATCTGGAAAAGGACAGTGAGAATAGCAGCACAACTGGAAGAATGTAATCGACGTCACTGAATTGTACATGTAGAAATTTTTGAAATGGTGTATCTTATGGCTATGTATATTTTTGCCAAAAAAAAAAAGTCCCCCAAGGTCAAGAAGGGAGAGTGTTGACATGCCGTGGGGTTGTTAACCAATGTCATAAAACGTGTACTAAATGTTTAATGAAAAACTATTTGTTCTGTAAAACTTCATCTAAAGTACTACAACAACAACAAAAAAAAGAATTAAAACCTATGATAATAACATATAAGTCATGAAGGGGTTAAATAAAGTTAAAGTTCTAAAGTCCTTGTATTATTTGACAGTAAGTTAAGGTACTGTTAATTTTAGATCATGCAAGGTCAAGGACACATGCATGATACTTCTAGAATAATCATCAAAAAAAAATACACAGTTTAGAAAATACAACTTCCAGACTAGTATATACGAAAAGCAGAAGGATAAAAGAAGAAGAAATAAATATACAATAGTTAGGACAAGTAGCAAAATCAGAGTGCAGTGCAGTGCAGTGAATTACTTAATATGACCCTTCTAGCCATAGTCTTTGTAACTCTCACCAAATGACTAGGTGGGGCTATGCAAATCAGGTGCTTGTCGCCCACGAGGGGATTGGATAGTTTGCTAATAATGTAAATAAGGTGCACGATACCCTGTGGGGGGTGGGTAGGATCATGCAAATAAGTGCATGGAACCCTAATGAGGGAATTGGTCAGTTGTGCCATCCTGCTAGGCTTAAAAGAGAGCCAATCCCAGAGTAGAGGGAGACCTGACTATCCCCAATAAAAGGAGACAGGAGCGGAGCATGTCTTTTTGACTGGGGGTCCCAGTGCTGAGACCCTCCTAGACAGAGGAGACAGAGACACAGAGAGAGAGAGAGCTGTAAGACGGAATACAGAGAGAGATGGTGGTGGAGCAGTAGCAAGAGTGAGAAGCAGTGGCAACAGAACCAGGAGACCGGCAGGAGACAGCGCAGTGGGCTTCTCGGTCTATGGAATAAGAGCTGAGTGCCTTTGGGCCTAGGCTTCCTGATGGAGTGGGGTGCCCCCTGGTACTTACTGGTGGAGCTAAAGAGCTTTGTAACATTTGCCTAAGCAGGGCAGAGGCTGGGCTGAGGGGCCAAGGGCCAGAGAAATGCCTGCCTGTGAGCATGGCTGAGAAAAGGCTGTCTTAATCAAAGGACTATATCCTGACTATTTCCTGACCTTGAACTGTAACCTGTTACTTTCCTAATAAACCCCATAATCGTCAGTATGGTCTGTGAGTTCTGTGTGGCCACTGCAACAAATTTTTGAACCCAGCAGAGAAGCAGAATATGTTATGGGAGAGACAAATGCTGTCAGAACTGGTAAAAAGGTTGGAGAGAGGAGGTATTTCTGACCTCTGCCTCATAGCTATCAGCCTCGGGCTGCTGATGCTGACAATGATTCTCTCTTCCTCCTCTTGTGAAGTCAGACGAAGAGGTCAGACGCCTCCACCATGCTATTTTTTCAAAGAGTATTACATTAAATATAAATGGACAGTATGTTCCAGCTAAAAGAAAATATTTTTAATCTGCATTTAAAAAAATTTCAACAGATGCCCTTTAAAAGACACATGCAAAACATACAACTGTATGTGAATCTACAATTATCTCAAAATAAAAGTTTAATAAGTTAAAAAATAAAAAAGAAATATACAATAGAGATTATCACAAAGCCCAAAAAGGATTCACTGAAAAGACTAACATAACTGATAAACCATGGACAAGATGGATTAAGAGAAAGGCAGGTGGAGAGAGAGATACAAATACTCAATATAAGAAACGTAATAGAAGCCATAATTACACATGCTTCAAACATTAAAGACAGTTAAGAGCATTTTTAACAACTCTGTGGAAATAAATACTAAAGTTTAGACAAATGGGCAGAATCCTAGAAAATTCTAATTTACCAAACATGACCAAAAAAAAAAAAGTCAGAATAACCTTGTAACGACTAAATAAGTTACACCACTAATCTAAAATCTTCCACCAACAAAACTTCAGTCCCAAGGGGATTTACTTGCAAATTCTACAATAGGCTATCCACATGAGAATAAAGTTAAATTGCATCTATACTCCACACTATACACAAACATCAATTCCAAGTACATAAACATGAAATGAAAATTTAAGCTTTTGAAGAAAATATAAAAAATTTCATTACAATCTTGGAGTAGAGAAGGATTTCTTAGATCACAAAAAGCACAAGCCGTCAAGGAAAAGATTGATAAATTCAAGTATAAAAATAAAGAATTTCTGCTTATCAGAAAACACCATAAAGAAAGAAAAAATATTTGCAACACATTTAACTACCAAAGGGTTAGTATTCAGAGTATGTAATGAAATCCTACAGTCCAACAACTCAATACAAAACAAAGAACACAAAAAGTTTAAGCAAAAAAAAAAAAAAAAAAAGGTCTTTAAAAACACGATAAGATGCGCAACTTTAGCTATAATAAAATACAAATTTAAACTAAACTGAGATACTACTTTTCACTTATCAGATAATCAAAAATCCACAAGTTTGGCAACGCATTCTGTTGGGGAGGCTGTGGGATAACCATCACTCCAGGTAAGAGTGGCAAAATCCCATGAAGATATTTGTCAAAATTTCAAAAGTTTTCTTTTGACTCAGCAATCCCATTTATATCTGCTCACATAAAAAATGACAACTATACAGGGTTATTCAATGCACTATTATTTTTAACAGCGAAAGACTAGAAATAATCAAATGATCCATCTAGTACAGACTGAAAAAACTGGTATAACCACACAATGGAATATTACGTACAAAAAACCCTGAGAACGCGTCTTGTTTACTAATTTGGGAAGATTTCCAGAATACACTAATAAGTGGAATATAGCAATGCCACCTTCAGCTGAAGAAGGAGAAATATAAAAACATATATTTATGTAATCAAAAAGCACTAAAAGGAAAAGCAGCGTACTAAACGGGATTCCCTGGGTGGTGCAAATGGTTAATGCACTAAGCTACCAATGAAAGGCTGGTGTTTCGAGTCCACCCAGAGGTACCTCAGAAGAAAACCCTGGTGATCTACCTCCAGAAAATCAGCCACTGAAAATCTATGGCGCACAGTTCAACTCTGACACACGATGTTGCCATGAATCAAAATCGACTTGGCAGCAACTGGTTTACTGCTTTTAACAGGCGACAAGGTGGTTCAGTGGCAGAATTCTCGCCTTCCACGCAGGCAACCAGGTTTGATTCCCAACCAATGTACCTTCTGCACAGCCACCATCAGTCTGTCAGGAGGCTTGCACTTTGCTATGATGCTGAACAGGTTTCAGGAGAACTTCCAAACTGAAGACTAACGATAAAGAAAGACCTGGTGACACACCCATGTTTGTGACAGGATTGTTCACAACAGCAAAAAGATGGAAACAACCTAGATGCCCATCAACAGATGAATGGATAAACAAACTATGGTACATACACACAATGGAGTACTATGCAACAAGAAAGAACAATGATGAATCTGTGAAACATCTCATAACATGGATGAAACTGGAGGACATTACGCTGAGTGAAATAAGTCAATCACAAAAGGACAAATATTGTATGAGACCTCTATTGTAAAAACCCATGAAAAAGTACACACACAAAAAATAACTATCTGTGTTGGTTACCAGGGATGGGAGGGGTGGGGAAGAAATACTAAATAGGCAATAGATAAGTGGTATCTTGGGTGAAGGGTAATACAGTACACAATACAGGGGAAACCAGCACAGCCTGTACAAGGAAAGGTCATGGAAGCTCCACAGACACATCCAAACTCCCTGAGGGACTGAATTGCTGGGTGGAGGGCTGTGGGGACCATGGTCTCAGAGAACATCTAGCTCAATTTGCATAACACAGTTTATAAAGACAATGTTCTACCTTCTACCTTGGTGAGTAGCGTCTGGGGTCTTAAAAGCCTGTGAGCAGCCATCTAAGATACTCCACTGGTCTCATCCCTTCAGGAGAAAGGGAGAATGAAGAGAATAGGATACAAGGAAAAGATCAGTCCGAAGTACTAATGGACCACAGCTACCAAGGCCTCCACCAGACTGAGTCCAGTACAGCTAGATGGTGCCCGGCTACCACCACTGACTGGTCTGACCAGGATCACAGCAGAGAGTTCTGGACAGAGCTGGAGAAGGATGCAGAACCAAATTCTAACTCACAAAAAAAAAAGACCAGATTTACTGGCCTAAAGGAGAGTGGAGAAACCTGGAGAGTAGGGTCCCCAGACACCCTTTTAGCTCAGTGGTGAAGTCACTTCTGAGGTTCACTGTTCAGCCGGGAAGTGGACCGCCCCATAAAACCAAATGGGACTAATGAGGCACAGCAGTCCAGCGACAAGGGCCAGAAGGCAGAAGGGGACAGGAAAGCTGGTGATAGGGAACCCAAGGTTGAGTAAGGATAGTGTTGATATGTTGTGAGGTTGTTAACCATTGTCATAGGGCAACGTGTACTGTTTAATGAGAAAAAAAAACTACTGTGTTCTGTAAACCTTCATCTAAAGTGAGAACAGAAGTATAACTGGAAGAACGTAATTGATGTCACTGAACTGTGCATGTAGAAATTTTTGAAATGGATGCTGTACGTATATTTCGGCTATGTATATTTTCACAAAAAAAAAAAGGTCGAGAAAGTAGAGGGTTGACACGTCGTGGGGTTGTTAACCAACGTCATAAACGATATGTGTACTGACTGTTTAACGAGAAACTATTTCTTCTGTAAACCTTCACCTGAAGTACAATTAAAAAAAAAAAAGAAAAGAAAAGGCCTGATGATCTACTGAAAATCAGCTGATGAAAACCCTATGGATCACACTGGTCCAAACCACAACCAATTATGGGGATGACACAGGACTGGGCAGCGTTTAGTTCCACTGTGCATGGGCTTGCCATGAGTCAAAGAGACTGACTCAAAATCAGCTAACAACAGGAGATAGGGAAGTGGGGACTGGGTTAGATAGCTACAGGGAAGAAAGAGATGTTACCTTTACATACTTTTTAATTGCTTAAATAAACAAATTTAATATTTTTTTATCAACAAGAAGAGCTTATCAACTTGTATATACAGTAAAACCTGCAAAAGCCAGAACCAGTGTAAGGTGAAAACCTATCAGAGAAGGAAAACTCAAATATTTCCCACTACAACAAGTGATAGAAAAGTGGTTAAGACTGCACTCTGTCAAAGGCAGAAAACTTGAGAGACCTGCAAAAACAAGGCAGTCCTGTCAAGTTCTGGCTCTCACAGGTTTCACTGTATATATATTTTAAACTTCTACAGTTTAATAAAAGAAAACAATCACCCAATAAAAAAGGTAGAAAAAAATGATTAAACATTACACAGAAGAAAACATTCAATGGACAATTAACATATGAAAAGATGACCAACTTCTTTAAGTCATCCAACTATAAAAACGCAATTTAAAACTACAATAGTATACTATTTCACTTCCACCAGACTGGCAAAAATTTAAAAGTTGGATAATGCCATATGTGGAGAGAAGGGGGAGCAAAGGGAGGCTACATTCACCATTGGTGGAGTATAAATCAAAACTATCATTTTTGCAAAGTTACATTACTTAATAAAGTTGAACATGCACATATTCTTCCAGTGACCCGGCAATCCTGCTACTAATTTGCCCTAGTAAAAGTACTATATATTGTACAATGAAACCTGTGAGACCCGGAGCTCGATGAGATTGCCTTGTTTTTCCAGGTCTCACAAGATCTATGCCTGTGACGGGATGCAGTCACTGCTTTTCTAACGTTCATTTATAGAGGAAAACATTTGAGTTTTCCTTCTCTGACCAGGTTCCCCCTTACACGGGTTTCAGTTTTTGCAGATTTTACTGTATATCTACTTGAAGATGTGAACAAGAATGTTATGGCAACACTAATTTTAATGGCCCAAACTTGGCTGTTTATACAGAATAAAATACAGCAGTGGTTCCCACAGTGGTGATATTAATGTACATGATTTTTTAAAATATTATATTATGCAATGTGTCATCATTAAAATCTGCATAATTCAGTGAGCCAATATTTTCCAAATGATCAACGTATGTGTGAAAGATTCCTTCACAGTGCAAGACAGACCAAAGAATTTTAACATCACAGAATATGAAAAGTCCATTGATATGGTCTGATTATTGTCTGAAATGCTACACTGCAGCTAATCTAAACTGTTAAGTTTTGATGAGTATCAAAGAAGAATATTTATAATTACCTCAAAAAGCTATAATATTCCTCCCTTTTCCAACTATACAGCTGGGTGAGGCTGGATTTTCTTCACATACTTCAACTAAAACAATATATTACAAAAGATTGAATGCAGAAACAGACATGAAACTCCAATCATTAAATGAGATTTTAAAGATATTTGCAAAAATGTAAAACAATGCAACTCACTACTGATTTTTTTTGTTTGGGAAAACAGTTAATTTTCATTAAAATGTTATTTATGTTAAAATATAGTAAGTTTACTGCTATTTTTAAGTGTAGTAATAAATATATATTTTAAAATTTTATCACTTTTAATATTTAAGATGGTTTTAAAAGTGTAACAGAATCCTGAGACCAAAAAGTATCTGATTTACTGAATTACACACTTCAACATGGATGAACCTAAGAAACAATGCCAGACAAATGCAACTCACAGAATATATAATTAAATAAAGCTCAAAACTAGGCAAAAGTAAACAATATGTTGGTTAAGGGCACATATAAGTGATAAAAATATAAAGAAAAGCAAACAATAATTAAGACAAAATTCAGGACAACCATGGCGATGGAGGTGGGAAATGCTTTGTTTCAAGACAGAGGCACACAAAGGGCTTCTAAGGAACTTGTGAAGTTCTATTAAGTAAGGTACACAGGTTTTTTTTTTTTAAAAACTGTGCATCTCAATGACGTTATTTCACGACAAAAATTTTAAAACTACAGGGAGATAAGCCTATTTTCCCAGAAGGAAAAACTCCCAAAAGCCCTCTCTTCTCAAATTATAAATTCAATGCAATCGAAAACTATATCCTAACAAAACTTTCTGTAGGCCTTTTTGTAAAAAGATGATTCTAAATTTCATCTGAAAGAGAAAATGCAAAAGGAGGGCCCACAACTTCTTAAAAAAAAAAGTACCAAAATATACGATAAAGCTACAATAATTAAAACAGTATGGTAGTAAGTAAATGGATCAAAGAAGTAAATGGATCAAAGAAGAGAAATCCATTCAGAACCCATGAAAAAATGAGCAAAGGATATGAACTAGTAAAATGTTCAACTTTCTTATTCACCAAAACCCATTAACCTGTTGCCATCGAGTCGATTCCGACTCATGAGATATTCTTTTCAGTTACTATATTGACAAAATATAAACAAATATATATTGTTAACATCCAGTGATAGCTAGCAGGGAGATAGAAACATGCCTTTTGAGACAGTGAATATAAAAGAGTACGAACATTCGAGGACAATTTAGAAGAATATCATCCAGCATTCTTACAAGGAATAAATTCTACAGATATACAAGACACAACAGTTCAAACATTGTCTTTTTCTTAAAATAATTACTGACATATTTTCACCTTTTATTTTTTTCTCTGACCTGCATTAGATATTTATTGAAGATACTATATAAGAGCTATCCAACTCTACTAGGCAGTTTTTCAACAGAAGAGTACTCTTAACGATAAGGAACATTTGCTTTGTAACAAACCTGCTGGGTAGGATTACTACCAGTCTCACATCCTATAATATCAAATACCACAATCCTCCCCTTTTTCCATTCTTATGCTTTTTCTGGAACACTGCGGGCCCTCAGGTCACTAAACATTAAACTACAATAACAACATATATTTGGTTCAGTACTTTTCATAAACTTTACCATTCTAATTTTATCTTACAGAGAGAATTAAGCACAGTAAGAGGTGCTTATTTAAACTTACAGATTTCAAATAAACAAGTGGTGATTAAGAAAAATTTGAGGATTTCCAAAGAATCTTCCTCAAATTTTGAGGTTAATGTGCCACGTTTTCCCACAAAATGCTGTTTAGTGCCACCTTCAGACAAAATGCTGAGTTGCACAGGCCAACATATGACATTCCCTATGCATTAATTTTTTTGCTAAATAATCTTCCATGTGGACAGACCTCTTCCTTTTATACCTACTTAAAAAAAAAGTAGGTCAAGCACTGCTCTGAAGACTCTAAAGAAAGAAATCTGAGTAGCAGACTTTCATAAACAGCCTGTAGGTGAAGAACGTAATCAATGTCACTGAAAAATACACGTAGAAATTATTGAATCGGTGAAAGTTTTGTTGTATATATTTTCACTACAATTAAAAAAAAAAAACCATAGAAAATTTTCCAGCCAGTCCAAACGATAACGAGCGAAATCTGCCACGTATTTTCTAACACCCATGCGGATGAAGCTGTCTTTTGACACGTAACTCAAATGAAATGCTTAAACTGTTCTAGACTTCTGGACTCCAAAAGGTGAAGAAAGCTGAATTTTGAAGCCCTATAAACCCTCTGCCGTCAAGTCGATTCCGACTCACAGCAACCCTATAAAACAGAGTAGAACTGTCCCATAGGATTTCCAAGGCTGTAACCTTTATAGGGAGCCTTGGTGGTGCATTAGTTAAGAGCCTGACTGCTAAACAAAAGGTTGGCAGTTCAAATCCACCAGCCGCTCCTTGGAAACCCTATGGGACAGTTCTACTCTATCCTACAGGGCCGCTATGAACGGAATCCACTCCACCCCACCAGGCTTGGTTTGTTTTTAATCTTTACGGAAGCCCACTGCCACATCTTTCTGAAGAGACTGGTGGGTTTCAACCTCCAACCTTACAGTTAGCAGCGGAGCGCTTTAACCACTGCGCCATCAGGGTTCCTTGAAACCCTAAACGAACTTGTAAAATGGTGACCTAGAAACAATTAAGATCTATGTTAGCAGTACTGAGCATGGCTGCATGCTGCAAAAGGCCGAGTTATTTAAAAAAACGAGATGATTCCAGAAAAACACAACCCCTTCCACCCCAGCTCAGGGCAAACCAGGGCTTCCAACTGGTTCATTCCGGTTGGACCCCTGGCTGAGAAGTTGCCTTTCCACCCCAGATATACTGACTCACAATCTACATTTTAACAAGACCCCCAGGTGATTTCTTACGTATGATAAATTTTGAGAACCACTGCTCTACTGTACAGCACTTATCATACATACTAATCACTTGGGAGATCTTGTTAAAATATAGATTGTGATTCAGTATATCTGGGATGGAAAGGCAAATTCTCAGCAGGGAGTTCAACCAGAACAACCTGTTAGAAGCCCTGAAGCAACCATGCGTCAACGCGTTAATCAGTCATCCAAGAAAAACATGCAAAACCAATCAATTTTAAAAAGTATAACAGCAAAACCACCAACAGCAACTACAAAAGTCCCAAGCAGCTATATCATGTATTTAGCCTTGGACGACTGGAGCTTCGCCTTCCTTCCAATCGTCTTACACAGGTGCACAAACCATAGCGCCCCAAAACGGATATTTTACCTGTACTTTGTGCTGCCGCCGCCCCTGAAGATTTTAGATAATTGTTCAATTTCTTTCCCATGCTTTTAGATTTTGTCCGCTCCTTTCACACATGTGCTTCCTTTCTCGGTCCCTCCTGGCCAAATGTAACACACATATATTTTCGAATTTAAAAAGGTGACGTCTCTTTCTTCTTCTTAACAATAAAGACCTCGACTAGCTTCTATAATTTCCCCTCCTGCTGAATTTCCAACAGGCGACCTCAACCCCAAGTTTTTAAAAGCTCTCCAGAATTCCACCTCAAAAGAACCCAAGCCTCTTCACGTTGCAGTTCGTCCGCAATACAGCCAATCCTCCTTTCTCTCTGTCGTTCGGTCAAGACCGCGGGGAGGAGATGACTACGAATAGGAGGGGGAAACGACTCAGGAGAGAGGGAAGCCCCGAGTCTGGGTTTCGGCGGCCGCGCCTGGGCCACTCAGTGTAGCTCTCGAGTCGACGCCGCTCTAAGGTGCTGAAAGGACGGAGGGATGGTGGGTCAAGGGATTGAGACTCGAAGCCATCAGGTCCGCCGCGCTTCTCAGCAAAGCCTCCAGTTCTTCCCCAAAAAGGTTACAGAAAAGAAAGAACCCCTTCACGCTACACGGCCTCAGGTAACATGTCGACTTTCTCACAGACGGTCACAAGCAACCGGAAGTAAAACCTCGCGGCCGAAGGAAAAGGAGAAAAATAAAACAGAAAGTGAAAACTGAACTGTGGCATCACCCTTAGGGGTAGGAACGAATCACTGAGAAGATACCGAAGCGCAGGCGCGGGTCGCTTTCGGCGTACACGCGGCACTTGCCTCGTCCCTCTGCGCAGGCGCGAGAGGCCAGAGCCCTTGCCAGCATTAGAGAACCACGTCTGGCTCCCGCGGCGGTGCGGCAGGGCGGGGCCCAGTGAGAGTCTTCTCTGGCTGGCGCACAGCCAGCTGCGGAAGGCGCGGGCGGGAAGGCCCTAGGCGCACCGTGTGGAGGTCCTACGCGTGTTGTGGGGGGTTGGTTCATACCAGAGTCGTGCTTCTTGGTTCTTTCAGGGCCTTCCAGAGCAGCTGCTGCGACGCTTGTTTTTTTTTTTTTTTCCAAAATGTTTTAATTCCCATAATCTCGTCCTTGTTTCAATTTAATAAGTGTTAAACACATGTAATATTTGTGGATGTGCTAGTTCCCCAGGAAAACGCCTCTAGCAGTTTATAATCTACACAGAAAGAACAAAAATGACCAAAATCGAGCCAAACCCGATGCCGTCAAGTCGATTCTGACTCATAGCGGCCCTATAGGACAGAGTAGAACTGCCCCATAGGGATTCCAAGGAGCATCTGGTGGATTGGAGCAGTCGGCGTTTTGGTTCAGCAGCCGTAGTTCGGCATAGTTCTTAACCACTGTGCCACCAGGGCTCAAGATGACCATAAATAACGTTAATTCAGCTCTCTCCTTATCTGAGATAAATACCAATGAGAGGTACAAAGTGCTACAAATACTAACCCTGAGCCAGGCGCTGTGCTATGCGATGGAAATGTGAAGAGATTTATTCATTAAATTGAATGTTTTACTGTTTATTGTGTGCCAATTACTGCCTTAGGCGCCAGGATTACGCATGAGGACAAGATCGACAAGGTCCATGCACGTAATGGAACTTATTCTAGAGCTGAATGCCAAACAGTAAACAGGTAAACGACAACAAAATATAATTTCAGATAAGGGTATATTCTATGGAAACAAATTGGAATTGCCGGAGGATGGGGGCGGAAGCTGGAGGCCAGGGATAGAAGAGGCGGAGCTGAATAAGGTACATTTGAAGTCAACCCTGAATGACAAAAACCGAATAAAACTGTCCTTGGAAGATCTGGAGGAAGAACTTGACAACCAGAAGGCAAAGCAAGTGCAAAGGCCCTGAGAAGTGAAATTAAGCAGACTCAATAACTGAAGAAGTCTGGCTGGAGAAGCAGAGAATGAAATATATTAAAAAAGTCCACCAAAACAGAATGTACAATTTATTACAAAGCAAACATTCACGAAACCACCACCTGTATCAAGAAATAGAGCATGCCAGCAACCCAGAATCTCCCATTTTGTGCCAATCACTACCCCCTTCTCTACCATCAAAAGTAACCACTATTCTAACGTCCATGTTAATATCTGCCTTATTTTTCTTTATAAACCTGCCACTTAAGTATGTATCTCTAAACTTCTATCATCTAGTTCTGCTTGTGTATTGAATTTTATATGAATTGTTTTGTGTCTGGCTACTTTGGAGGAATATTATGTTTATGAGAGTCATCGTGTTTTGTGTGTTCTTTCATTTTCATTGCTATATATGTAGGTGTGGATATAGCACATTTTCTTTATCCACTGTACGGTTGATGAACATTTGGATTGTTTCTAGTTCTTTGCTATCAAGAATAATGCTTCTGTGAATGTGTTTATTCCTCTTTTGGTGCACATGTATACTCATTTCTGTTGGGTGTATACCTAGGAGAGGAATGCGGGCATGCTGGACCTAACAGTTTGGGGTTTTGTTTAAGTAAATATTTATTCCCATCCTGCTTTGTGGTACTATGAGTTCCGTTGAGTGGCGTTTTGCCTTGGTTCTTTGGAAAAAGAGTTTGGGAAATTTTCCCCCAAATCCTGAGAAATTGTTACCTTTGCCCTAGTTCTTTGGAGAAGCAGCTTGGGGGAAAGGACTGGTGCTTCCAGGTTGTTTTTTACCCCAGAGGGTTAGTTACTTTTGCTCAGGGGATTCCCCAGATTGATTGCCACTTCCTGGGTGAGCTGTAAACAACTTGGATGCTTTGAGACCTTTTTCTAGTAACTAACAAGACCTGAGTTGATTGACATCCCATGGGCAATTGAGGATTGGTTGAACTCTGATCTGGTGAGGGAGGCCTCCCGTTGTAACTGATGAGGATCCGGATACATACACAGCTAAAACACAGTGGTATTAGAGGCCTCCTGGTTGACAAAGAGGTGCTGGCTAAGTGCTGGGCTGGAAGAGAAGCAGAACCACACTGGAGCCAAGTGGTCCTGAAGCTGCTACATTGGTTCTGTGCTAAGCCAGTTAGTAGCAGAGAGGCCTGATGCAGGAGAGGCCTGTTGTGAGAGAGCAGCTATGAGAGCTGAGCAAGCTGCTACACTGGCTGGGAGCTGGGCCAGTTAGCTGCCTAATGGCAGAGAGGCCCGATAGTGAAGAGCTGCTGCTAGGAGACAGGCTGAGGGTGGAATCCCAAAGTGGGAGAAGGAGAAAAAGGAGGAGGAGCAGTGGGGGTGTTGGTAGAAGAGGAGAAGGGGGCTCTGAACTCCTCCACAGCTTTGCTGCCTTCAAGGAGGAAGGCCTGTGATGAGGGCCCCATACAGGCAGCAGAGGTGGAGCTCGAGTTGCACCCCCTGCAGAACAGGTGGGCTGTGTGGTTCTTCGAGAATGACTTCAGCCAGCCCTTGAAGTACAGCCTGCATCTGGTCACCAAGTTTGACACCGTGGAGGGCTTCTGGGCGATGTACAGTAACATCCAGCTGGCCAGTAAGCTCTCTTCTGGCTGTGACTATGCCCTGTTAAAGGATGGCATCCAGCCCGTGTGGAAGACAGCAGGAGTAAGTGGGGTGGCCACTGGCTGGTCAGCCTTGCCAAGCATCAGTGCCACAGCAAGCTGGATCTCCTCTGGCTGGAGACGCTGCTGTGTCTGATAAGGGAGAGCTTTGAGGAACACAGCAGGGAGGTGTGTGGGGCTGTCATCAACATTCACACCAAGGGGGACACAATCTCTGTGTGGACACAGGAGTCAGAGAACCAGGCCAGTGTGCTGTGCATTGGGCATGTATACAAAGAACACCTGGGCCTCTCGACAAAAGCCATTACTGTTATCAGGCCCTTGCAGACACAGCTATGAAGAGCACCAGGAACAAGTTTGTGGTGTGAAGGGTCTTGGCACCACTTTCATTTCAATTTCACCACCTGAGCCTCTGTGTGTGTGTGTGTGTGTGTGTGTGTGTGTACATGGTAGGGGGAGGGCAGCTTACACAGCTACTCCTGGGCACTACTTAGGGAGAGATGCCTGGTTCTTCCTGTGTCCTGGAGTGAATATGAACACTCCTTAACATGAGTGGAGGCCAGGCATGAGGGCAGCTCTGTGGGGGAGGACCCAGCATTGCCTGGAGCCAGAGCGGAGGGCGTGGAGGGGTCAAGGGAACTTCTGGGTTTCCTTTTTTCATATGGGGATAGGGTAGGTTGTTGGTGTGTGTAAGGAGGCCCAGAACTTACTCTAAGTACCAGACTCTTCCATTTCAAGGGAGGGGGCTCATGCCAACTGCTGCTCTGAGGACAGGAGTGAGGGCTGCTCCTGTTTGTGATCACTCTGCTTAAAATCCTTTAGAGGTTACCTCCTTTCAGATTTTTAACCTCAGAGCCCACATGGATCCTGTACTTCCCCTCAACCAGCTGTTGGTGGGTCCCTGGAGTAGGGCTGGCTTGCAGACCCCCAGCCCGGTGGCTGGAAGCTTAGAGGTAGAACACCATCACTGGTACGAGGGACCTATGGGGAGCTGAGGAGGGAGAAAGCTCTATACGGCCTCTCCTCATTCCTCATTTGTGGTCAGTGGTGTGCCTCACGAGCCTTGGAGTCCTGGCTGAAGTGGAGGTGGGTGAACGTCCCTGTGCCTCGGGAGAGGAAGGTGGTCAGATCTCACCATTGTTCTGCTAGAAGATGAAGCTTAAGCCTTTTTCTATTCTTATTCTAAATAAACACTCACTTCTGGAACAAAAAAAAGTTG
Organism: Dugong dugon; assembly: GCA_030035585.1. Lineage (NCBI taxonomy): Eukaryota > Metazoa > Chordata > Mammalia > Sirenia > Dugongidae > Dugong > Dugong dugon. The sequence continues at coordinate 58,392,692 of CM057465.1, read as the reverse complement.
GCTGCCACACTGGCTATTAGTTAGGCCAGTTAATGGCAGAGAAGCCAACAGCAGAGAGACTGACAGTGGGGAGCCCAGTGGCCAACAACCCAACAGCGGAGAGGCTTGCACAGCAGAGAGGGCAGCTGCCTGGCAGAGAAGGCAGTTGTCTGGAAGAGAAGGTGGCTGCCAACAGAGAAGCCACACTCACTCATCACAGGAGGAGGGCAGTGGTGCTGGCCAAGAATAGTCTTAGAGCTGTTCCAATGGACAGCTTATCTACTCCATGAGCCTTTTTGCTCCGAGAGCTGTCCTGGTCAGAAGCTGTCCTGCACTGAAGAAGGGAGGGATGACTACTTTGGAGACCCTTCCAAGACCTTGCCTGTGTGCTTCCTAACCTGATCCCGAGTTGTTCCTGTTACTTTCAAGTTGATCCTGATCCTGAGTTGTAGCTTGTTACTTCCCTAATAGACCATATAACTATTAGTAGGATCTGTGAGTTCTGTGTGGCTGTTACAAGGAATTACTGAACTGGAAGATGGATCAGAGATTATGCAATTGAAAGAACAGAGAGAAAAAAGAATGAAGAAAAACAGAGCCTGAGAGAAATGAGAAGACACCATTAAGTGCACCAACATATGCATAATAGGAGTACCAGAAAGTGAGGAGAGAAAGGAGAAGAAAAAATATTCTAATAAATAGTGGCAAAGAACTTCCTAAACTTACTGAAACAATAACTTACACATCCACGAAGCTCAGTGAACTCCAAGTAGGGTAATTGCAAAGAAATCTACAGACACACATTAGAGTAAAAATGCTGAAATTAAAAAACAAGGAGAAAATTTTGAAAGCAGCAAGAGAAAAATGGGTGGGTCTTCTGGAAAGAGGTTTATCAGTTTTATTGATCTCGAAGAACCAGCTTTTGGTTTCACCAATTTTCTCTACTGTTTTTCTGTCTTCTGTCTCATTTTTTTCTGTATGTCTCTCTATTTTTTTCCTTCTATTTATATTGTGTTACATTTGCTCTCCTTTTTTCTAATTAAGGTAGAAATTTTTATAACATTGATATAAGAAATTTCCTTTTTTGGAAGAGCGTAGTCGATGTCACTGAACTGTGTGTGTAGAAATTTTTTGAAATGGTGTATCTTTGGCTAAGTATATTTTCACCAAAAAAAAAAAAAAAGTCGAGAAGGGAGAGGGTTGACATGTCATGGGGTTGTTAACCAATGTCATAAAACAATATGTGTACTACTGTTTAATGAGAAACTATTTGTTCTGTAAACCTTCACCTGAAGTACATAAAAAAAATAAATTTCTTCTTTTCTAATAAAAGCCTCTAATCCTATATATTACCCTTGAAATGCTGCTTTAGATACAGTCTATCAATTTTAATATGTTGTGTTTTATTTTTATTCAGTACAAAGTAAATTCTAATGTCCCTTGTGATTTTTTCTTTGACACCTGGATTATTTGAAATTATTTTATTTTAAATGCTTGAGGATTTTCCAGATATCGCTCTTTTGTTGATAATTTAATTCCATTTTGGTCAGAGAACATACTTTTTATTATTTTAATCCTTGTAAATTTATTGAGAGTAGTTTTATGGCCTGGAATATGGTCTAGGTTAGTGATGGTTTGTGTGCACTGGAAGAGAATGTGTATTTTGCTGCTGTTCTCCTGAGTATTCTATAAAAGTTAATTAGGTTAAGTTGATTGCTAAGGTTGTTCAACTCTTCTAATCATTACTGGTTTTCTGTGTGTGTGTTCTATCATTTACTAAGAGGAGTGCTGAAATGTCCAGCTATGACTGTGGATTTGATTATTTCTCTTTTCTGCTGTATTAATTTTTACTACATGTATTTTTAAATTCTGTTGCTAGGTGTATACAGATTTAGGATTGGTGTGCCCTTTTGATGAATTGATTCTTTATTATGAAATATCACTCTTTATCTATGGTAGTATTTCTTGTTCTGAAGTCTACCTGGTATACCATAACCACTCCAGCTTTATTTTTATTATTATTTGTGTTGTCTATTTTTCCCATCATTTTAATTTTAACTTATCCATATCTTTATAGTTAAAATGGGTTTCTTTTAGAAAGCATATAGTCAGATCTTGCTTTTTTTTACTTAATTTGGTAATTTCAATTTTTTAATTGTAGTATTTTGACCATTTATCACTAATGTAATTATCAGTATGGTTGGGTTTAAGTTTACTGTATTACTATTTGTTTTCTATTTTCCCCATCTATTCTTTGATTCATTTTTCATTTTTTTTTTCTGTCTTCTTTTGATTGAATTGAGTGTTTTCTTTAATGATCCTATTTTATATCCACTATTAACTTATTAAGGAGCCCTGGTGGTGCAGTGGTTAAGCAGGAGAAAGACCTCGCTATCTGCTCTCGTAAAGATTACAGACTTGAAAACCCTATAGGGAAGTTCTACTCTGTCACATGAGGTTGCTTGGAGTTGGAATTGACTCAACTCCACCTACCAACAACAACAATATTGGCTCATTAGGTCCCAAGGTGGTGCAAATGATTTTCGCTTGACTCCTAACCTAAAGGTTGGCAGTTCAAATCTACCCAGCAGTACCATGAAAGAAAGGGCCTGGCAATCTGCTTCCATTAATATTACAGCCAACAAACGCTATTGTCTTAGTCATCTAGTGCTGGTATAACAGAAATACCACAAGTGGATGGCTTCAACAAACAAGTTTATTCTCTCACAGTGTAGGAGGCTAGAAGCCTGAATTCAGGGCATTAGCTCCAGCGGAAGGCTTTCTGTCTCTGTCGACTCTGGAGGAAGGTCCTTGTCAGCAGGCTTCCCCTGGTCTAGGAGCTTCCCAGTGCAGGAACCCCTGGTCCAAAGGATGCACTATTCTCCTGGCTCTTGTTTCTTGGTGATATGAGGCCCCGCCATCTCTCTGCTCACTTCTCTTTTTTATATCTCAAAAGAGACTGACCTAAGACACAACCTAATCTTGTAGATTGAGTCCTGCTTCATTAACATAACTGCCTCTAATCTCGCCTCACTAACATCATAGAGGTAGGATTTACAACACATAGGAAAATCACATCAGATGACAAAATGGTGGACAATTACACAATACTGGAATTTATGACCCAGCTAAGTTGACACACATTTTAGACAGACACAATTCAATCCATGACAGCTGTGGAGCCGTTCTACTCTGTAACACATGGAGTTGCCATGAGTCAGAATTGACTTGACAGCAACTAAAAACAGCAACAATAAAATTGGCTTATTAGCTGTGCCTCTGTTTTATTTATTTAGTAGATGCTCTATGGTTTACATTATATATCTTTAACTTATCATAGTCAAATTTCAAATTATACCACTTCACATATAATGTAAGAATGTTACAATGGTATTCTTCCATTTTCCCCTTCCTGGCTTTTGTGCTGTTATTGTTTAATGTTTTTCTTCCCCACAATACGTTATTATTTTTGCTGTAAAAAGTCAGTTACCTTTTAAAGAGATTAAAAAGAGAAGAAAATTAATCATATATTTACCATTTCCTGAACTCTTCATTCCTTTGTATAACTCCAGATTTCAGACTGAAATCATGTTCCTTCAGGGTAAAGCACTTTCTTTAGCATTTCTTGATGTTTAGGTCTATTGACAATTCAGATTTTGTTTTACTGAGTTTTATTTTGCCTTCATTTTTGAAAGATATTTTCACTGGGGATAGAATTTTAGGTTTACACCTTTTTTGTTTTCTTTCAGTTTCTGACAATAAGTCTGCTGAGACTGAAAGGAACCAGCAGGAGAGTAGAGTGAGGGGAACCAGCAGGAGTTTCAGAAAGAAAAGAAGAAATGATGAAAAAGCAGTATTTTAAAATGATAATGGCTGAGAATTTACCAGAATTTTAAAAGACCCTTCAAACCTTAAACCAAAATTAATTTTAGTAGGATTAAATGTTAAAAGCAAAGCACAAATAAAATGTAATTTGTATGAAAATAATTGCACATAAATAGGGAAGGGAATGGAACTCTACGAGAAGAAAGTTTTTGTGTGCTACTACGATTAAGTTGATATTAACCTGAACTAGATTGTTTTAAGTTAAGATGTTAATTGTAATTCCCAGGGCAACACTAAAAACAAAACAACCTCAAAGAATACAGTAAAATAAATAAGAGAGTTTAAATACTACACTAGAAAATATCTAACATATAAGAAGGCATTAACAGGAAATAGAGGGACAATAAAGAAATAAGACATGAAAAACAAATAGCAAAATGGCAGATGTAAGCCTTACATTATCAGTAATTCTATTAACTGTAAATGGGTTAAAGACTCTGATCAAAAGGTAGAGATTGGCAGAATGGATTAAAAAAAAAACAATCTAACTATACGCTCTCTACAGAAGACACGCTTAAAAGACACAAACTGGTTGAAAATAAAATGATGAAAAAGATACATGATGCAAATAGTAATCGAAAGAGAGCTTAAGTGACTATACTAATACCAGAAAAAATATGCTTTAAAACAAAAATTGTTACTAGGACAAAGAAGAATATTTTATAATGATTAAGTGGTCAACTTTTCAAGATACAACAATTATAAATACATATGATCCTTACAAAACAGTACCAAAATGCATAAGCAAAAAAATGAGACTTGAAAACAATAGTTGGAGACTTCAATACCCTACTTTCAATAATGGACAGAACTAGACAGAAAATTGGAAAGAAAGTGGATTTAAACAAAACTATAAACAAAGTAGACCTAACAGACATCTATAGAACACACCACCCAACAACATCAAATGACACATTCTTCTTAAAGTACACATGGAACATTCTCCAGGATAGATAAGCTAGGTCATAAACAAGCCTCAGTACATTTTCATGCAAAGTATTTTCTCCAAGCACAGTGGAATCAGATTAGAAAATAGTAACAAGGAAATTTGGGAAACTCACAAATTGGTGGAAGTCAGACAATGCGTGCCCAAATAACCAGTGGGTCAATGAAGAAATAACAAGGGAAATTATGAAATACTTTGAGTGAATAAAACAAAATACAGTATGCTAAAATTTATGGGATGGAGCTAAAGCAGTGCTTAGAGGGGAATTATGGCTGAAATCACCTATACTAAGAAAGATCTCAAGTCAATATTCTAACCTTTCACCTTAACAAATTAGGAAAATAAGATCAAACTAAGCCCATTAAGAAAGCAGAAGGAAAGAAAGAATAAGATTATAACAAATAACTGAGGTTGAGAATGGAAAACAATAGAGAAAATCAACAAAATCAATTTTTGGTGTTTTTGAAAAGATTAACAAAATTGAGAAACCATTACCATATTTTTATGCAAATAACATGCACCTTCTATGTTTATTTGCCAACCGTGCCCTCCCACTGCAAGGTATTTTCCTAAGTGCTGCTATGTCAATTTTTTTTTACGTGTAGCTGTAAAAAAAAAAATTAGCATAGTGCGCTTAGGAAAGTGACTGACAAAGGGAAAAAAAGACTTAAATTACAAAAATCAGGAATTATAGCGGGAACGTGGTTACCAACCTTACAGAAATAGGATTATAAGGGAATACTATGAATGACTGCATGCCAACAAATTAGATAACCTAGACTGTCCTAGGCTGGGTTCTCTAGAGAAGCAAAACCAGTAAATCATATAAATATATATATAGAGAGAGATTTATATCAAGGAAATGTCTCACGTGGTTGTAGTTGCTGGAATGCCCTAAGTCTGTGTCTCAGGATAAAGGTTTCTCCTGATTCACGTAGCCCCAGGGGCTGGCAAACCCACGATCAGCAGGTCAGAGAGCAGGACTCTTGCTCACAGGCTGCGAAGATCGACGAATCCCAAGATCGGCAGGCAAGACCGCAGGTAAGCTGCTAGCTCAAGTCCCAAGACCCCGAGGTCAGATGAACAGGAGCCAGCTGCAGGATGCAATGCCCAAGCAAAAAGACCCTAAGCCTTTCCAGAATGTCTGCTTATATTCAATGCAGGCTACACACCCAAGGAAACTCCCTTTCAACTGATTGGCTACTCACAGCAGATCCCATCATGGGGGGTGATCACATCAGATCTCAACAGGGAAGTGATCACAACGTTATACGACTGCGAAAACACTGAGAATCATGGCCCAGTCAAGTCGACGCACAATCTTAGCCATCACATAGATAAAGTAGAAAATTGTTTTAGAACAATACAAATTATCAAAACTGACTCAAGAAATAATAGAAAGTTTGAATAAATTTACAGCTAGTAAGAGATTAAATAAGTAATTTAAAAACTTCCCACAAAGAAAGGCCCAGGCCCATATGGCTTTGCTGGTGAATTCTACCAAATGTTTAAATAAGCATCAGGATCAGTTCTTCACAAACGTCACAAAAAAAAAAAAAGATAAGGGAACACTTCCAAATTCATCTATGAGTGCAGTATCACCATGATACCAAAACCAGGAAAACATAATAAGAAAACTACAAATCAATATTCCTTATTAATATAGACACTAACACATCAATAGAATACTAACAAACTGCAACATAAAAAAAAAAAAAAAAAAAAAGGATTAAACACCATGACCAAGTGTGATTTATTCCAGGAATTCAAGAATGTTTTAACTCTGAAAAGTAATACACCCTATTAATGGAATAAAATTAAAAACTACAGGATCATAACGGTAGACACATAAAAAGCATTTGACAAAATCCAATATCCTTTTATGATAAAAAGTACTCAACAAATTAGGAATAGGAGGAAACTTCTTCAACCTAACATAAGGCATCTATGAAAACCCCATATTAAAATCATACTTAATGGTGAAAAACTTGAATGCTGTTCCCCTAAGATCAAGAACAAGACAAGGATGTCTGCTCTTGCCATTTCTCTTCAACATTGCACTGGAGGTTCCAGTAAGGACAATTAGGCAAGAAAATAAAATAAAAGGCATCTAGAATGGAAAGGAAGAAGTAAAATTACCTCTATTTGCAGGTAACATGATTTTGTGTATAGAAAATCCTAAGGAATCCACACACACACACAAAAAACAGAACTAATAAATGAATTCAACAAGATTGCAGGTTGTAAGATCAATATACAAAAATCAATTGTATCTCTAAACACTAGCAATGAACGATCCAAAAATGAAATTAATAGAGTAATTTAATTTACAATAACATCAAAAAGAATAAAATACTTAGGAATAAATTTAACAAAAGAAGTAGAAGAGTTGTATATGGAAAACTACAAAACATTTTTGAAAGAAATTAAAGGTGATGTAAATAATGGAAAGATCTCATGTTCATGGATCAGAATATTTAATATTATTAAGGCGACAATACTACCCCATATTAATCTACTTATTTACTTCATTCTTTATGGTGGTACAAAACCACTAGCCACTCCATGGGAGAAAGATGTGGCAGTCTGCTTCTGTAAAAATTACAGCCTTGGAAACCCTATGGCGCAGTCCTACTCTCGTCCTATAGGGTCACTATAGTTTGAAATCAAAATATTAGGTAACTTTTTTTTATTTTTACAGAAATTTACAAGCTGGAAAAAAAAAAAAAAAGACCAGACTTACTGGTCTGACAGAGACTGGAGAAACCCTAGAGTATGGCCCCTGGACACCCTTTTAGCTCACTAATGAATTCACTCCTGAGGTTCACCCTTCAGCCAAAGATTAGACAGGTCCATAAAACAGAGTGAGACTAAATGGGCAGATCAGCCCAGGGGCAACGATGAGAAGGCAGGAGGGGACAGGAAAGCTGGTAATGGGGAACCTAAGATCAAGAAGGGAAGAGTGTTGACATGTCGTGGAGTTGGCAACCAATGTCACAAAACAATATGTGTACTAATTGTTTAATGAGAAGCTAGTTAGCTCTGTAAACCTTCATCTAAAGTACAATAAAAAAAAAAAAAAAGATGAGAAGATAAGGGGGCAGGAAAACTAGAGTACCAGAAATGGAACAAACGGAACACAATTAAAGAGAATGTTAACACATTGTGATACATGTAACTAATGTCATTGAAAAATTTGTGTGGAAATTGTCAAATGGGAACCTAACTTGCTATGTAAACTTTCACCAAAAACCAGTAAAATATTATTAAAAAAAAAAAAAAAGAAATTTACAAGCTGATCTTAAAATTCATGTGGAAATGCAAGGAACCCAGAATAGACAAAACAATCTTGCAAAAGAAGGACAAAGTTGGAAAACTCATATTTCCTGATTTCAAAACTCTCTCAAAGTTACAGTAATTAAGAAAGTATGTAGTGGTGTACAGATAGACATATAGATCATTGGAAGATAATTGAAAGTCCAGAAATAAACCCTTCAGCATTTATTGTCAATTGATTTTTGACAAGATGTCAAGACAATTGGAGAAAAAAGAATCTTTTCAACCAGTGGTACTGAGACAACTGGATAAACACATGCAAAAGAATGAATTTGGACCTTTACCTCACACCAGATACAAAAATTAACTAAAAATAGATCATAGACCTAAATGTAAGAGTTAATACTATAAAACACTTAGAAGAAAATGTAGGCGTAAATCTTCATGACCTTTAGTTAGGCAATAGGTTCTTAGATATGACACCAAAAGTATAAATGACAAGGGGAAAAGAATCAATAAATTGGACTTCATCAAAATTGACAATTTTTGCATTTTAACACCATCAAGAAAGTGAAAAGACAACCCACAGAGTAGGAGAAATATTTGCAAATCATATATCTGATAAGAGACTTGTATCCAAAATGTATAAAGAACTCTCCAACCAACAATTAACAAGACAAGTAACTCTATTTAAAAATGGGCAAATAATGTGAATAGACATTTCTCCAAAGAAGATACAGAAGTGGCCTGGAAGCACATGGAAAGATGCTCAAAAATCATTAGTCATGAGATATCTCATACCCACTAGAATGACTAAAATAAAAAAGACAGGTAACAACAAGAGTTGGTGAGAATGTAGAGAATTTGGAACCCTCATACATTCCTGATGGGATTGTAAAATTGTGCAGCCACTTTGTAAACAATTTGGCAGTTCCTCAAAATAAACAGTTACCATATGACCACAAGAAATAAAAGCATATGGCCACAAAAATACTTGTACATGAATAGTCATAGCAGCATTATTCATAATAGCCAAAAGGTGAAAATTGTCAAAATGTCCATTAATTGATGAATGGACAAACAAAATGTAATATATCCTTACAATGGAATATTATTCAGCAATAAAAAGGAATGAAGTACTGATACGTTACATAACACAGATAAACCTTAAAAACATTATGCTAAGTAGAAGCCAGTCACAGATGACCAGATATTGTATAGTTCTATTTATGTGAAATGCCCAGAATAGGCAAATCTATAGAGACAGAAAGTAGAACAGTAGTTTCTTAGGGCTGGGAATGGGATGGAAATGGGGTATGATTGCTAATGGGTAGGAGGTTTCTTATTTGGCAATGAAAATATTCTAAAATTAGATTATGATGATGGTTTCTCAACTCGGTGCATATACTAAGAACCACTAAATTATGCACTTTTTAAAAAAATTTTTTTATTGTACTTTAGGTGAAGGTTTACAGAACAAATAGTTTCTCATTAAACAGTCAGTACACATATTGTTTTATGACATTGGTTAACAACCCCACGACTTGTCAACACTCTCCGTTCTTGGCCTTGGAGGACCTTTTTTTTTTTGGGTGAAAATATACATTGCCAAAGATACACCATTTCAAAAATTTCTACATGTACAATTCAGTGACATTGATTACACTCTTTTTGTGCTGCTATTCTTACTTTAGATGAAGTTTTACAGAACGAAATAGTTTCTCATTAAACAGTACATGTATTGCCCTATGACAATGGTTAAGAATGCCACTACATGTCAACACTGTCCTTCCTCAACCTTGGGTTCCCTATCACCAGCTTTCCTGTACCCTTCTGCCTTCTAGTCCTTGTCCCTGGACTGCTGTGCCTCATTAGTCCTGTTTTGTTTTATGGGGCTATCCAATCCCTGGCTGAACAGTGAACCTCAGGAATGACTTCACCACTGAGCTAAAAGGGTGTCTGGGGGCCATAATCTCGGGGTTTCTCCAGTCTCTGTCAGGCCAGTAAATCTGGTCTTTTTGTGTGTGTTAGAAGTTTGTTTTACATCCTTCTCCAGCTCTGTCCAGAACCCTCTGTTGTGATCCCAGTCAGAGCAGTCAGTAGTAGTATCCAGGCACCATCTAGCTGTACTGGACTCAGTCTGGTGGAGGCCTTGGTAGATGTGGTCCATTAGTCCTTTGGACTAATCTTTTCCATGTATCCTGTTCTCTTCATTCTCCCTTGTTCCCGAAGGGGTGAGACCAGTGGAGTATCTTAGGTGGCTGCTCACAGACTTTTAAGACCCTAGATGCTACTCACCAAGGTAGAATGTAGAACATTGTTTTTATAAACTGTTTTATGCCAACTGAGCTAGATGTTCCCCAAGACCATGGTCCCCACAGCCCTCCGCACTAAACTGTGCACTTTGAAAGGGTGAATTTTATGGCATATAAATTATATCTCAATAAAGCTATTATAAAAAGATAATTGTTTAAGGCAAAATAATAACAATGATTTACGGAGTTTAAAACATACGTAGAAGTATAAAACATTTGATAATAGTACAAAGGGTAGGGATGGAGAAAATGAGGTATACTGTTGTAAAGTTCTTAAATTATCAATGAAGTGGTATAATATCATTTGAAAGCAGGCTGTTATACATTTAATGTGCATTATGTAAACCCTAGAGCAACTTCTAAAAAATAAATAGGCATTGATAAACTAAAAAAACAAAAAACTTGTTGCTGTCAAGTCAATTCTGACTCATAGCAACCCTATAGGACAGAGTAGAACTGCCCCATAGGGTTTCCAGGGAGCGGCTGGTGGATTCAAACTGCCGACCTTTTGGTTAGCAGCTAAGCTCTTAACCACTGTGCCACCAGGACCCAGTAATATGTTCTAATCAGGGCTTCAAACCAGTTCTTTTTTTTTCCAGTAGTACATTTTACCTCCTTCATTAGCTTATCACAGCTATAGGGTCATTACAATAAACTAACGAAGGAGGCAAAATGTATTACTGTTAAAAAAAAAAAAGCCCTTTATTCAAAAGAAGACAGGAAAAGAGGAAAAAAGAACAAAGAATAAACAGAACAAATAGCAAACTCAACCATATCACTAGTTACATTGAATATAAATGTACTAAACACATTAATTAAAAGGCAGAGATTATCTGACCATATAAAAATCCAAGACCCAAGTATATGCTAAATACAAGGGACATACTTTAAATATAAAGACATAGATAGGTTAAAAGTTAAAGGATGGAGAAATATGTACTTAAAAACATTGATCAAAAGAAAGCTGTAGTGACTATATTTATATCAGACTCTGTAAACTTCATGGCAAAAAATATTACCAGAGATAAAGATGGACATTTAATAATGATCAAAGGGTCATCAAGAAGACATAACTATCTTAACTGCATATGTATCTGATAACAGAGCTACAATAAACATGAAGGAAAATCTGACAGAGCTAAAAAAGAAATACACAAGTCCACATTAATAGTTGGAAATTGACCCCATCCTTTCATGAATAGAAAAGTAGATAGAAAATCAGTAGGAGTACAGAAGACTTGAATAACATTTTTAACCAATTTGACCTGATTGACATTTATAGAAACTTTACCCAATAACTGCCAAGAACTATTAATGTGTATTTGGTACATGTTATTTGGTAAGATACACCGTATGTTGGCAGGCTGGTGTCTGTAGTGTAGTGGTTATCACATTCGCCTCACATGTGAAAGGTCCCTGGTTGGAAACTGGGCAGAAACAGTATTTTTGGAGCTCTGGTGGCATTGTGGTTAGGAGCTTGGCTGCTAACTAAAAGGTCAGCAGTTCAAATCCACCAGCCACTCCTTGGAAACGCTATGGGGCAGTTCTATTCTGTCCTATAGGGTCGCTATGAGTCAGAATCAACTTGGCAGCACCCAACAACAACAACACCATATGCTGCACCATAAAATAAATCTTAACTCATTTTAAAAGACTGAAATAGTAAAGAGTATATTATATATATATTCTGTGTCTAATTAGAAATCAATGACAAAATGCTATCTAGAAAATTCTCAAATATTTGGAGATTGTCATGGATTGAATTGTTTCCCCCAAAAATGTCTGTCAGCTTGGCTAGGTCATGATTCCTGGTATTGTATGATTGTCTACCATTTTGTCATCTGATGTGATTTCCCTACGTGTTGTAAATCCTATCACTATGATGTAATGAAATGGATTAGTGGCAGTTATATTGATGAGATCTACAAGATTAGATAGTGTCTTAAGCCAATCTCCTTTGAGATATAAAAGAGAGAAGCCAGCAGAGAGACCCGGGGACCTCATACCACCAAGAAAGCAATGCCGGGAGCAGAGTGAGTCCTTTGGACCTGAGGCTCCTGAGTGGAAAAGCTCCTAGATCAAGGGAAGATTGATGACAAAGACCTTCCTCCAGAGCCGACAGAGAGAGAAAGCCTTCTTCTGGAGCTGATGCCCTGAATTTGGACTTGTAGCCTACTAGACTGTGAGAGAATAAATTTCTCTTTGTTAAAGCCATCCACTTGTAGTATTTCTGTTATAGTGGCACTAGATGAATAAGATAGAAATTAAACCATACACTTCTAAATAGCCCATCAGTAAAAGAAGACATCAGAGAATAACACTAGCAAATATTTTGTACTGAATGAAAATGAAAACATAACATGTTGGAATTTGTTGGCTGCAGCTAAAGCAGTGATTACAGGGAAATGCATAGTTTTATCAATTTTTTTTTTTATCTTTTCAAAGAAATAACTTTTGGTTTCGTTTATTTTTCTCTATTTGTCTCTTTTCTATTTCAATGATTCTTGCTGTTTGTTATTTCCTTCTTTTACTTACTTTGAGTTTAATTTGCTCTTTTTTCCCTAATTCTTAAGGAGGAAGCTGAAATCATCATTTTTACACTCTGAAAGTCATTGTAAGGCACCAGGCATGCCACTCACATGTATTGTTGATCTGCTGGCTCATCTTGTAGGCATGGGGAATACCTTGACCCACAGATCCATTTACTGAGTAACTGAAAAAGCTGCCAGTGGGGCCTAGGATAAGAGAAGGTTGACCTGTAGTGACCAGATCAAATACCAAATGAGAAACACCTGGAGCTGATAGGAAAGAAAACTGGACTTGAAGTTGAGAGAAAAAGGTCAGACTTGAATCTGTGAGGACATACTGGAACCTATGAGGCCAAAATGGAACCTGTGTTTATCTTTCATTTCCTCCAACCTCATTGGCATGGGTGACTATCAGGAGAAGCTGGTGCCCTTCACCATGGAGCTACACACACACCTGGCCCAGGACTTTGAAAAGTTGAAGAAAGAGATCAAATGAGAGCCAGTGCTGCTCATATTAGAGAATAAAAAATGTTTAAAATGAGGTGTATGTTGCATCAAAAATTCAAAAAGATCTATTAGGCATTATGCTTCTTTCATGGTGATCAGAAGGGTCAGATCCAGCAATTTTCTCTTCACCTTGGAAGAAGATGCCCCAGATTATGGGACCTTAGAAATTTATCTGAGGTGAGAGGCCCTTGAATTTTTGTAGGTTTTTTTCCCCATACTCTGACATGCCTGTGTCTTACCAAGGTATCTAGAGTAGACACTGCTTCATACTCATCAGGTCCAATCAGTACAATATTATTAATATAATGGACTAGTGTGATGTTGTGGTGAAATGAGTTCCTTTATGTGGCCTTTTGCCTTGGTTCTTTGGAAAAACAGCTTGAGAGATTTTCCCCTAAACCCTGGGAAGTTACCTTTGCCCTAGTTTTCTACCCTAGAGGGTTTGTTACTTATGTAGAGGTTGATTGATATTTCCTGGGTTAGCTGTAAACAACTTGGTTTGATACTTTTTGTCTGGTCCTGGGTTTCAGCCTGCCCTGTGATTGGTATGCACCATGCAGGGATTGGTCACTAGGCTATGCAAATGAGGTGACTTGTAGCCTACTGTGCAAATGAAGTGTCTGTGGCCTACTGAGAGGGGATTGGTAAGTTTGTGGTCCCTGCTGGGAGGGGCCATGCTTTGAAATTGACACGGAGTTGTATATATAAGCAGCCAACCCCACAGAGATTAGAGAGAGAAAGAAGCAGGAAAAGCAGCAGCAGGGAGAAGCAGAAGGAAGAAAGAAGAGAGAAGAAACAGAGAAAGAGAGGAGGCAAGGAACCTTCTAAAAGAGCTGTAACACAGTCAAGGGCTGTAACACTGAAGACAGCAAGAGGCCCAGAAGGAACCCAGCAGCAGAGCCAGTGGTGACAGACAGGAGGTCCAAGAGGAACTGTCCTCAGTGGGTCCAGAGGAGCCTGTCCTCAGAGGGCTGAGAGGAGGACTGCATGGTCGAGAGGAGCTGACAGAGCTGTCCTGCACTGAAGAAGGGAAACTTTGCATACATGCTTCCTGATCCTGATCCTGAGTTGTAGCCTGTTGATCCTGATCCCAGGTTGTACTCTATTCTTTAATAAACCACTTAACTGTCAGCAGAGTTCGTGAGTTCTGTGAGACGTTGCAGTGAATTGCCTAACCCAAACCGGGGAGGAAGAGTGCTGAGGGGAGGGAGAGTGGCTGATGTCAGAGATGGAATTGTCCAGCAGCTTGGAGAATGTGGAAATATGGGATATATTTGACCTCTGCCTCACAGGAATTGGCTTTGTGCTGATTCTTATATTTAGAGTTATTCATACAGATGTCCTGCTGAATGGAAAGGCTATCAAAATCCCTACAGACTAGATTATGACATAAAGTTGGAATGCTGATAAAGTTCTGAGGTAGGCTAGTGTCAGTTATCTAGTTATGCTCTTACAGAAATACCACAAATGGATGGCTTTAACAAAGAGTTTATTCTCTCACAGTCAAGGAGGTTATGAGAGTCTGAATTCAGGGTGCCAGCTCCAGGGAAAGGCTTTCTTTCTCTGTCAGCTCTGGAGGAAGGTCCTTGTCATCAATCTTCCCCTGGACTAGGAGCTTCTCAGCACAGGGACTCTGGGTCCAAAGGATGTGCGCTCCTGCTCTTTTTTGATGGTATGAGGTCCCCCTGTATCTCTGCTCTGTGCTTGCTTCTCTCTTTTATATCTCAAAAGAGATTGGCTTAAGACACTATCTAATCTGGTAGATCTCATCAATATAACTGCCGCTAATCCACCTCATTAACATCATAGTGATAGGATTTACAATACATAGGGAAACCACATCTGATGACAAAATGGTAGACAATCATACAATACTGGGAATTATGGCCTAGCCACATTGATACATATATTTTTGGGGGACACAATTCAATCCATGACAGATAGTGAAGGTGTATTACTGGCCTTGCCAGCTGAAAGCAAACTGCTTGTCATGGTCTTTACTAACAGGTATAAAGAAAGCATTCACCAGATTCAACAGAGGCATGCTAGCAACAAAAACATTTCTGAAAAAAGCTTCAAATGGAATCATTTTCTGATCAAGTTTATGATAATCCACTCTCATTTTCTAAGATTTACCGTCTTTTGTACAGTCCAAATATGCAAGTTGAATGGGGATGTATTGGGAATCACCACCTCTTTCATGTCTTTGATGGTGGCATTAATCTTTGCAATTCCTCCAGGAATACAAGATTACTTCTTACTATTTTAGTAGCTAGAGGCAGTTTTAGTGGCTACCATTTGGCTTTTCAGGAGTCCCTGGGTGGCGCAAATGGTTAAGTTCTCAACTACTAACTGGAAGGTTGGCTGTTTGGAGTCACTCAGAGGCACCTTGGAAGATAGGCCTGGTAATCTGCTTCCAAAAGGTCACAGCCTTGAAAACCCTATGGAACAGTTCTACTCTATGCACGTGGGATCTCCATGAGTCATAATTGATTTGACAGCAAGTAACAACAACACTTGGTTTTTCCTAACTAATGGTCTTTACTCCATGGGTCAGAGAATTAATCTGGGGATTCTGCCAGTTGCTGAGTCAGTTGCTGAGTAAACCATTGCCACTGAGTTGATTTCAACTCATAGTTGCTGAGTATACCTATTCAAATTATGCATTCTATAACTGAGGAAATAACTACAGGGAGCCACTGAGCCCTCTGTGGGATGGAGCTGAGCCAAAACTCCATGGGTCACTTTCTCCATAAGCCCATATTCTGATTGATGGACATAGTTACACTTTAGCTCTCCACGAATCAGTGTTAGTTCAGAGCCAGTGCTCAGAAATTCTTGAATAGTCTTGTTATTTCTCCTCCTTCAGTGCACAGTCACTCTAGTAAATACCCGTACAACTCTTTGGGTGCACCGTCACTCTAGTAAATACTCATACAACTCTTTGGGTGCACAGTCGCTCTAGTAAATACCCATACAACTCTTTGGGGAAGTTTAGGAGGGAGACTTACCATATAAACGCTGTAGAGCAGAGGCCTTCCTCAAGTCGTCTTGGCCATCCCTTCATTCAAGGAGCTCTGGGTTTGTGCATTGGCTTAAATCTAGTACTTGTCTGAGAGGCTGAAACTCTATTGTAGTGATTCAAGTCATGCTATTGTTCACCGGACCTAGAATTTTACGTTTATACAAATCAAGAAGACTTTAGTAGGCTGCCCATATACAGGCAGTCCCCAGGTTAGGAACTTCTGACTTAGGGGCAACTGGCACTTGCCCTTTAATGTTATGTAATTTTGCCCTCACTTTGAAACAATTGAACCAACCCCTAGTCCCAACAAATTCTTCATCACAATCACCTTCATTTGCTGCGTAAGTAGCTTTTCAATAATTGAAAAGGCTTTGAGCCTTTTCATGCACTAAACCAAAAAAACCAAACCCATTGCTGTTGAGTCAATTCCAACTCACAGTGACCCTATAGGACATAGTAGAACTGCCTCATAGGGTTTCCAACGAGTGGCTGGTGGATTTGAACTGCCGACCTTTTGGTTGGTAGCTGAACTCTTAACCACTGCGCCACAAGTGCTCTTTCTTGCACTAAAATAGGGGTAAATAAGAACTGTAAGCACCTGTTCTCACTTACCTGCAAATTTGACTTAAAGATTTAAAGACACAATTAAGAACAGATCTTGTTTGTAACCCAGGGACTGCCTGTATTTCAGTTCTAGCGACATCATGATCAATTGGGCAATTTCAAAGATCTCTGAGGACGGACTGTTCTGATTACTGCTTTAATTCTGCTGTCCATACGGTAACTAGTCCCACATTGTCTTTGGCAGTTAAGTGTCACCACCTGGTCTCTATCAACTTGGGATTCCATCATTCCCGATGAATTCAGGGAGCCCAGGTTGTTAGCAACATTTTCCTCTGTCATTACTGGCCTACAGATAACAGCCACCACAGAGTTCTTGAAGGATTCAGGGGCTCTCCCATGAATATATTTCTCACAGCCTAAAGTACACTAAGGGCATTCTGGCATTTCAACTGTAGAGCCACAGCAAGCCATTTGCGATTGTATTGTATCCAGAATGACTATGTAATGAACCCATATAAAATTTTGACCTGAGTCAACATTGTTTTCCTTCTACCCTGATCCAATACCCTATTATCCATTCCCATATATGTTCTCCAGATTTCAGTTGGTATAAATTGGCAAAAGTCTTGCAGTTCTTTTGGTGTGTCTTGTACCTCTTATGCCTCACATGTCTTTGTACCTTACCTTCCAGGGTCTGGCAGGCTGAGTCTGGTTATAGGGCTAGAAAAAGTTACATGTGGTGGGGGTAAGCTCTGAGGAGGATCAGCAGGCCCTTGCAAAGCAATTACCTCAGGTGAGGACACTGTTGAGATGAGAGGAGGAATTTCTAATAATTATGCTGGGACAAGAGGCTTACACCAGAATTCTCTCAGGTAAACCTTAGCTATGCATATCTTCAACTTCACTAGATTTTGTCAAATTGGTTATAATGGAAATTGAACAATGTACTAGTAAATAACGATCAGGTCAAAGATGAGCCCTGGTGGCACAGTGATTAAAGCACTTGGCTGCTAACTGAAAGGTTGGTGGTTCGAACCCACCAGCCACACCATGGGAGAAAGATGTGGCAGTCTGCTTCCATAAAGACTACAGCCTTGGAAACCCTATGGGGCAGCTCTACTCTGTCCTATAGGGTTGCTATGAGTTGGAATCGACTTGATGGCAGTGGGTTGGGTTTGGTTTGGGTTATCAGGTCAAGGAAGAAATCAAGAGTGAAATTAAAAAACACCTAGAGATCAATGAAAATGAAAACATATCATACCAAAACTTATGGGATGCAGTGAACGCAGCCCTCAGAGGAAAATGTATAGCAATAAATGCCTACATTAAAAAAGAAGAAAGATCTCAAATAAATAGTCTAACTCTACAGCTTGAGGAACTAAAAAAAAAAGAGCAAACTAAACCCAAAGCTACTAGAAGAAAAGAAATAATAAACATCAGAGAGGAAATAGATGAAATAGAGAATTGGAAAACAGTGGAGAGAATCAACAAATCCAGAAGCTGGTTCTTTGAAAAGATCAATAAAATTGACAAACCACTTACTTGGCTGACAAACAAAGAGAGAAGATGCAAATAACCAGAATAAGAAATGAAAGCTGAGACATTACAACTGACCCAATTGAAGTAAAAAGGATCATAACAGAATACTATGAACAACTGTGCTCTAACAAAATTGATAACTTTGATGAAATGGATAAATTCCTAGAGACACATAACCTACCTAAACTGACTCAAAAGGAAGCAGAAAATCTTAAAAGACCCATAACAAGTGAAGAGATTGAATCAGTAATAAAAAGCCTTCCAACAAAGAAAAGTCCAGGACCAGATGGCTTTGCTGGGGAATTCTATCGTACATTTAGAGAAGAACTGACATCAATCCTGTTTAAACTCTTCCCAAAAATACCAGAAGAAGGAATACTTCCTCTTTCTACACAGCCAGCATTACTCTGGCACCAAAACCAGACAAAGACACCACAATATCCCTTACGAATATAGATGCCAAAATTTTCAACAAAATACTAACAAACAGAATCCAACAGCATATTAAAAGAATTATACATCATGATCAAGTGAGATTTATTCCAGGAATACAAAGTTGGCTCTCAGCATTAGAAAATCAGTCAATGTAATTAATTAATCAAACAATGGAAAAGAAACACATGATCATCTCAACTGATGCGAAAAAGGGATTCTATAAAATCCAGAGCCCTTTCTTGATAAAAACTCTTTAACAAGATAGGAATAAAAGGAAAGTTGCACAACATGATTAAGGACATTTATGAAAAAACCAACTGTCAACATTATACTCAATGAAGAAAGATTGAGAACTTTCCCCTTAAAAATGGGAACTAGACAAGGATGCCCATCTCACCACTCCTGTTCAATATTGCACTGGAAGTTCTAGACAGAGCGATAAGGCAAGAAAAAGAATTAAAAGGTTTCAGATTGGAAAGCAAGAGTAAAACTATCCCTACTTGCAGATGACATGATCTTATATATAGAAAATCCCAAATAAATCTACAAAAAAGCTAGAACTAACCAAGGAGTTTAGCAAAATTTCAAGATACAAGGTCAACACATAAAAATCAGTTGGGTTTCTATACCAGCAATGAGAAATCTGAAAAGAATATTAAGAACCATTTATAACAGCATGTAAGATAATAAAATATCTAGGAATAAATTTACCCAGGGATGTGGAAGACTTACACAATGAAAATGATAAAACACTCCTGAAAAGAGACTAAAGAAGACCTAAATAGATGGAAAAGACGTTATGTGCTCATGGATTGGAAAACTTAATATAGTCAAGATGTCAATACTACCCAATGCTATCTACAGATACAACGAAATACTGATTAAAATTCTACCAGCAGTCTTTATAGAAATGGAAATACTAATGCTCAATTTTATATGGAAAGATAAGAGACCCTGCATAGCCAAAGCAATTTTGAAGAAAAACAAACTAGGAGCCTCATACTTCCTGACTTCAAAGCATATTACACAGCTACAGTAATCAAAACAGCCTGGTACTGTTTTAATGACAGACACATAGACGTATAGAATAGAATTGAAAATCCAGAAATAAATCCAAACATCTATGGTCAATTGATTTTCAACACTCCATTCAGTGGGGAAGGAACAGTCTCTTCAACAAATGGTGCTGGCAAAACACAATTGTCACCTGCAGGAAAATGAAACAAGATCCATACCTCACACCATATGCAAAAACTAATTCAAAATGGATCAAGGACCCAAATGTTAAATCTAAAATCATAAAGTTCTCAGAAGAAAATATAGGAGCAAAGCTTTGGTACCTAATTTTTTTCAATAATAGATTATCATACACAACAATGAATACAAGAGCAACAGAAAACAAAATAGATAACTGGGACGTCTTAAAAGTTAAATACTTATGTTCATCAAAAGACTGTATTAAAAGAGTAAAGAGACAACCTACAGACTGGGAAAAAATATTTGAGAACAATACAACCAATAAGTGTCTAATAGCTAAGATATATAGAAAACTTCTATAACTTAACAACAAAAAGACAAATAACCCAATCAAAAACTGGACAAAGGATATGAACAGAGACTTCCCCAATGAGGATATTCAGTTGGCCAACAGACACAGGAAAAGTTGCTCAACGTCATTAGCCATCAGAGCTATGCAAATCAAAACCATGATGAGATACAATTTCACTCTCGTTAAGATGGTTAAGATAAAAAAAAAAAAAAATCAACCAACCAAACAAACAAAATGAAAAATAACAAGTGTTAGAGGGGATGTGGAGAAATTGGAACCCTCATCCATTGCTGGTGGGAAAGCAAAATTGGACAGCCATTGGGGAAAACAGTCTGACAGTTTCTCAGAAAACTAGAGGTACTGTTGCCATATGACTCAGCAATTCCATTCCTAGGTAAATACCCTAAGGATCTAATAGCGGTGACATAAACGGATATATGCTCACCTATGTTCATTGCAGCACTATTCCCAATAGCAAAACGATGTCAACAACCTAAGTGCCCATCAATGGATAAATGGATAAGTAAAATGTGGTACATACATACAATGGAATACTACTCAGTGATAAAGAGAAATGAGTTTCGGAAACATCTTGGAACATGGATGAACCTGAAGGACACTATATTGAGCAAAATAAGTCAACAACAACAAAAAAATATTGTATGTTCTCAGTTTTATGAAATGACCATCACCACCCACTGCTGTCCAGTTGATACCTACTCATAACGACCCTATAGAGTTTCCAAGGTTGTAAATCTTTACAGAAGCACAGACTGCCACATCTTTCTCCCACAGAGTGGCAGGTGGGTTCAAACCGCCAACCTTTTGGTTAGCAGCTGAGTGCTTTAACCACTGTGCCATCAGAGCTCCTTTATGAAATGACACGAACAGGTAAATACACAGAAACTAATGTTCATTAGTGGTTACCAGGGATGGGGAGGGGGAGGGGAATTCACTCTCTAGATATGTAGACACTTGTTACTTTTGGTCATGGGAAAGGTAACACCATATAAGGGTGAGTGTACACAGCTTGATGAAGGTAAACCATGTCACTAAAATGTACACAAGAAAAAAGGACCCGTTGGTAATTACTATGGCATATATAATTTTGAAACAACAGCAAAAATAACCAAAAAGTATATGTGCAGGTATATATGTATTTATGTAGGTATATGGAAACCCTGGTGGTGTAGTGGTTAAGAGCTACGGTTGCTAACCAAGAGGTTGTCAGTTCAAATCAACCAATCGCTCATTGGAAACCCTATGGGGCAGTTCTGCTCTGTCCTAGAGGGTCGTTATGAGTCAGAATTAACTCCACAGCAATGAGTTTGGTGGTTTTTGGTTTTATGTAGGTATATATGTGTATACCAAAAATCAAGCGCACTGCCATTAAGTTGCTTCCAACTCATCGCAACCCTATAGGACAGAGTAAAAGTGCCTTGTGGGGTTTCCAAAGCTGTAAATCTTTAAGGAAGTAAACTGCCACATCTTTCTTCCACAGAGCAGCTGGTGGGTTTGAACCACTGACCTTTCAGTTAGCAGGCAAGCACTTAAACCACTGTACCACCAGTGCTCCTTTTATAAGTGTTTAGGTGTATATATATGTGTGTGTATACAGGTATATGCATATGTATATCTATATGCATCTATGTGACTGTATGCACATATATTCATATATATAATAAACCACACACAGGGCACAGTTATGGATACTTCTTAGACATAAACTAACAGCTTGCAGGACTGGTTTTCTGGGTTTAAAGGATTAAGACCATAGTTTTGTGGAACATCTCAGTCAATTGGCATAATATAGTTCAAAAAGTTATGTTTTACATCCTAGTTTGGTGAGTAGTATATGAGGTCTTAAAAGCTTGTGAATGGCCATGTAAGATACAACTATTGGTCTCTACTTGTCTGGAGCAAAAGAGAAAGAAGGAAACCAAAGACTCAAAGAAGAAACTAGCCCACAGGACAAATAGTCTACATGAATCATGGTCTCATCTACCCTGAGACTAGAAGAACTATCAGCTGTTCTAATCAGTAGATAGACCCTGATAGAATGGGAGAACCAGCTGTTCTAATCAATAGATAGACCCTGACGGAATGGGAGAAAAAAGTGGAACTTAACCTCAAGTTCCTAAAAAACAAAACAAAAACAGACTTACAGGCACATTGACCAATGGAACAGAATCGAGAACCCAGATGTAAATCCATCCACCTTCAGTCACCTGATCTTTCACAAGGCCTGAAGTCCATTAAATGGGGAAAATACGTTTTTTAACAAATGGTGCTGGCAAAACTGGATGTCCATCTGTAAAAAAAATGAAACAGGACCCATACCTCACACCATACACAAAAACTAATTCAAAATGGATCAAAGACCTAAATATAAAACCAAAAACAATGAAGATCATGGAAGAAAAAATAGGGTCAATGATAGGGGTCCTAATATATGGCATAAATAGGATACAAACCATAACTAACAATATACAAACACCGGAAGATAAACTAGATAACTAGGATCTTCTAAAAATTAAACACTTATGGTCATCAAAAGACTTCACCAAGAAGTTACCTCCGAGGTTCACTGTTCAGCCTGGGAGTGGACAGCCCTGTAAAACCAAATGAGACTAACGAGGTACAGGAGTCCAGTGACAAGGGCTAGAAGGCAGAAGGGAACAAGGAAGCTGGTGATAGGGAACCCAAGGTTGAGTAAGGATATTGTTGATGTGTTGCGAGATTGTTAACCATTGTTGTAGGGCAACATTTGTAGTAACTGTTAAATGTGAAACTATTTTGTTCTGTAAGCCTTCATCTTAAGTGAGAATAACAGCACACTTGGAAGAGCGTAGTCAATGTCACTGAACTGTGTATGTAGAAATTTTTGAAACAGTGTATCGCTGGCTATGTGTATTTTCGCCAAAAAAAAAAAAAGGTTGAGAATTTAGAGGGTTAATATGTTGTGGGTTGTTAACCAATGTCATAAAACAACATGTGTACTACTGTTCTGTTTCATGAGAAACTATTTGTTCTGTAAGCCTTCACCTGAAGTACAATAAAATATAATAATAATAATTTAAAAAAAAGACTTCACCAAAAGAGTAAAAAGAGAATCTACAGACTAGGAAAACATTTTTGGCTATGACATATCTGACAAAGGTATAACCTCTAAAATCTGTAAGAAAATCCAACACCTCTACAAAAATAAGACAAAGAATCCAGTTAAAAAATGGGCAAAGGAACAGACACTTCACCAAAGAAGACATTTAGGAGGCTAACAGACACATGAGGAAATACTCAAGATCTCTAGCCATTAGAGAAATGCAAATCAAAACTACAATGAGATACTATCTCACTGACATTACTGACACTAATTAAAAAAATAGAAAATAACAAATGTTGGAAAGACTGCAGGGAGATTGGAACTCTTACACACTGCTGGTGGGAATGCAAAATGGTACAACTGCTTTGGAAAATGATATGGCGCTTCCTTAAAAAGCTAGAAATAGAAATACCATATTCCTAGGAATCCCACTTCTAGGAATATATCCTAGAGAAATGAGAGCTGTCACACAAATAGACATGCACACCCATGTTCACTGCAGCATTATTCACAATAGCAAAAAGATAGAAACAACCTAAGTGCCCATCAACAGATGAATGGATAAACAAACTATGGTACATATACACAGTAGAATACTATGAAACGATAAAGAACAATGATGACTCTGTGAAATGTCTCACAACATGGATGAATTTGGACGGCATTATGCTGAGTGAAATAAGTCAATCATGAAAGGCAAATATTGTATGAGACCACTATTATAAAAACCCAAGAAAAGGTTTACACACAGAAAGAAACAATCTTTGATGGTTACAAGGAAGGGGAGAGGTAGGGAGGGAAAAACACTAACTAGATAGTAGATAAGTGGTAACTTTGGTGAATCAGTGCACAACACTGGGGAAACCAGCACAACTTGACCAAGGCAAAGTCATAGAAGCTTCACAAACACATCCAAACTCCCTGAGGGACTGAGTTACTGGGCTGAGGGCTGGGGACCATGGTCTCGGGTGACAACTAGCTCAATTGGCATGGACAACAACAACAACAAAAAAACAAACTCTTTCTCGTCCAGTTGATTCCAACTCATAGCGACCCTATAGGACAGAGTAGAACTGCCCCATAGGGTTTCGAAGGAGTGGCTGGTGGATTCAAACTGCTGACCTTTTGGTTAGCAGCCTGAACTCTTAACCACTTCTCCACTAGGTTTCCCAATTGGCATAACATAGTTTATAAAGAAAATGTTCTACATCCGACTGTGGTGAGTAGCGTCTGGGGTCTTAAAAGCCTGTGAGTGGCCATCTAAGATACACCTACTGGTCCCATCCTGGCTGGAGCAAAGGAGAATGAAGAAAACCAAAGACACAAGGGAAAGATTAGTCCAAAGAACTAATGGACCACAACTACCACAGCCTCCACCAGACTGAGTGCAGCACAACCAGACGATGCCTGGCTACCACCACTGACTACTCTGACAGGGATCACAACAGAAGGTCCCAGACAGAGCTGGAGAAAAATGTAGAACAAAATTCAAATTCACACACACAGAAAAAGACTAGGCTTACTGGTCTGACAGAGAAACCTTGAGAGTATGGCCCCTGGACACCTTTTTAACTCAATAGTGAAGTCACTCCTGAAGTTCACCGTTCAGCAAAAGATTAGACAGGTCCATAAAACAAACAATAACACATATGAGGAATGTGCTTCGTAGTTCAAGCATATACACGAGACTAACTGGGCACACCAGCACAAAAGCAAAGACGAAAAGGCAGGAACGGACAGGAAAACTGGGTGAATGGAAACGGGAAATCCGGAGTGAAAAAGGGGAGAGTGTTGACACATGGAGGGGTTGGCAACCAATGTCACAAAACAATTTGCGTATTAATTGTTTAATGAGAAACTAATTTGCTCTGTAACTTTCACCTAAAGCGTGCGCGCACACACACACACACACACACACACACACACAGACACACACACACACACACACACAAGACTCACTGCATTGGTTGAGATTGGAGGACTCCCCAAGACTATTGCCCTGAGATACTCTTCAAAGTTTGAACCAAAACTAACCTGAGGTCACCTTGTAGCTAAATAACAGATTGGCTCACAAAATAATGACTATCACCTGTAAGTACTGTGCTCCTTTTAAAATTTACCTATACGAGAAACCCTGATGGCGTCGTGGTTAAGAGCTAGGCTGGTAACCAAAAAGTCGGTAGTTCGAATTCACCAGGCAGTCCTTGGAAACCCTAGGGGGCAGTTCTACTCTGTCCTATAGGGTTGTTATGAGTGGGAATCGACTCGACAGCAATGGCACACAAGACCTAATGGTCAGCAATTACTTTAAAACAAAGATGAGAATGTAAGGGAGCAGGGAAACCAGATTAATGGAAACGGAACAACCAGAAGGGAAATAATAAGAATGCTCATGCATTGTGAAAAACGTAACCAGTGTCACTGAACAATTTGTGTACAAATTGTTTAATGGGAATCTACTAAACTGCTGTGTAAACCTTCACCAAAAGCACAATAAAATATTATTTAAAAAATTGGTTACCAGTTTGCCCTTCCAGTACTTATACATAAAAGCTCTCATTTTATTGCATCCTCACCAACCCTTGTTATTGTCAAACTTTAAAATTTTTGCCATCTGATAGTATAAAATGGCATTTTTATTGGCATAGCCAATATTTATTAACTTTTATTTTCTTTGTGAATTGCCCATTTATATCCTTTGCTTAATATTTTAAAATTGGTTTATCTTTTTATTGATTTATAGAATTTTATATCAAACTGGAGACTATTCTTTTTTGGTTACAGGGATTGCAACTATCTTCTTCCAGTGTGTGACTTATCTTCTCACTTGATTTATAGGGTCTTTTGTCTTACAAGAGCTTTTTATTTTAGTATAGTCAAATTGATCAACCTTTTCCAATATGGTTCATGCTTTTTTGTCTCTTAAGAAATCCATCTTTAGGACATGGGAAATCAGGGGTGGAAAGGAGGAGTGTGCTGTCACAG
Source organism: Dugong dugon (assembly GCA_030035585.1). Taxonomy (NCBI): domain Eukaryota; kingdom Metazoa; phylum Chordata; class Mammalia; order Sirenia; family Dugongidae; genus Dugong; species Dugong dugon. The sequence continues at coordinate 58,366,056 of CM057465.1, read as the reverse complement.
GATAGGGAAGCAATTAGGGTCACATAAAAATGTATGTATAAATTTTTGTATGAGAAACTAAGTTGAAATGTAAACTTTCACTTGAACTACAACAGTAAACAAAAAAAAGAAATCCTTCTTTAATATGATGTCATAACAATTTTTTTCTTATTTTAGTCACATTTTTGCTTTACACCCTTAAGCGTTCTTTAATCCATCAGGAATTAATTTTTATGCGTGATATAAGGTAAAGGAGCCCTGGTGGCGCAGGGATTAAAGTGCTCGGCTGCTAACCAAAGGGTCGGCAGTGCTAACCCACTAGCCACTCCGTGGGAGAAAGATGTGGCAGTCTGCTTCAGTAAAGCTTACAGCCTTGGTAACCCTATGGGGAAGTTCTACTCTGTCCTACAGGGTTGCTATGAGTTAGAATCAACTGGAGGGCAGTGGGTTTGATTGGTTTTGGATGTGAGATAGGAAGCAAATTTTTTCTTTTTTCATATAGATAGATATTTGGCCCAGTACAATTTATTCTCCTTTCCAATTGATTTGTAATACCTCTTCTATTGAACACAACGCTCCCTCATGTAAGTGAATCTGTTTCTGAAGGGCTCTCTTTTATATTCCAGATTATCATGCTATTTTAATTGCTGTCGCTTCATAGAAAGCCTTGTTATTTGGTAGGCAATCTGTTCTTATTATATACCTAACTCTTAAAGACATCTTGATTCACGATGTCTAAACCAAAACAAAAAACAAAATCCTGTTCCCACTGCGTCGATTCCAACTCACAGCGACCAGATAGGACAGAGTAGAACTGTCCCATGGGGTTTCCAAGGAGCGGGCTGGTGGATTCAAGCAGCCAACCCTTTGGTTAGCAGCTGAACTCTTAACCACTGTGCTACCAGGGGCTCCAATGATGTCTCGTTAGGTGCCGTGGAATTGGTTCTGACTCACAGCGACCCTAAGTACAACAGAACAAAACACTGCTGGGTCCTGCACCACCCATGATGTCTACCCGTACCCATTGCCATGGAGTCGATCCCCACTCATAGCGACCCTATAGGACAGAGCAGAACTACTCCCATAGGGTTTCCAAGGAGCAGCTGGTGGATTTGAACAGCTGACCTTCTGGTTAGCAGCCAAGCTCTTAACCACCATGCCACCAGGGTTCCTCCATGACTACAACTGTCATTTACAAGATGTTAACTTTTAGGAGTCCCTAAATACACCACTTTCCAAATAGCTGTCTTAACAGATTTTAAAACTCTAACAAAAAAGTTATGATCTTATAAATGACAGTTATAAAAAAAAACGTAGTTGTTAGTTTTAAGAATTACCTACCTTAGTATAAGGATTGTTGTTAGTTGCTGTGGAGTTGATTCCTACTCATGGCGAGTTAATCAGTAAAAATTTGCTAAATGAATAACAAAACTTTTATTAATATAATAGAAATTCAAGCAGTAGATTCAAAAGATAATTGGAACCTAATATGCAATAAAATGAGATTAACACAAAAATAGATACATGATTATTTCTATTTAATTGATATTTTGGGAACAGTTCTATTTCAGTTTAGAGAAGAATTAACTTGGATCCAAATTTCATCCTATACATTGCAATAAATTCCATATGGGTCAAAGTTAACAACAACAGAATAATATACATATTCTAGCTCTTGCTGGGGAAATAACATGCTGAATATTGAAAGAGGAAATATCCTGAGAAAACATATTTCTGAATATATAAAAACTTAGAAAGTCTTTTTCACAGTAAGATACTGAAATCAAGTAAGATAACTGAGAAAAATTACAATGTAATAAACAAATATTTGCTTTCTAATATACTTGCCTACACACACACACACACACACACACACACACACACACACATCTCCTTGGAAACCTTATGGGGCAGTTCTACTCTGTCCGATAGGGTTGCTATGAGTTGGAATCAACTAGACGCAACAAGTACATAGTTACAATTATATAAACAAGGGATAGATTACCCAATAAGCAAGGTAAACACCTGCTGAGGGCATCAACAAAACGGAGACACCAGTTGTCCCTAGTAAAGACCCGTAGATGCCAAACAGAGAGGACACAAGAAAAAGTGAGCACACAAGGATACAAGAAAGACTTGACTCATTATCCTTGTTATGTATGGAAGTAGATATTGTTTGGCAGCTTCATTGTGATGAAACCATTGAAGAATTTGTAACAACAAAGAATAGAAAGAAATGTTTTTAATTATAACATATTAGAGATGAAAGATCTATCTAAAAATAAAATGTAGTAATTTTTTGTAATATTTGTTTTCTGATCATTAAATTTTGTTTTATGACACCTTTTCATTTGTCATTTATCATTATAACATTTATTATGAAACAAGCATCAACACTGAAGTATGAACTATTTAAAGCAACACTGGTGAAAGTCAATTTTTCATTGTGGGAGAGCTACAGAGTTTTATATTGATGTTGAAATTACTAACTGATTTTTGTTGTAGAATACATGGAATGTTCTTTTTGAAGAAAATGTGGTATATAGTAAAAATCTTAGTATTCCTATATCCACTAAAAATTTTATAAACCAGTTCATCTGGTCTGCTAAAATGACATAGGCCACTTTGCATTCAATCACTAATATTATAGTTGAATTTTTAAAGTTACCTTATGGATAACCAAGACACACACATATATGTACCTATACATGTGTATATCTAACTTGTTTGAATGCATGAATCAGCAGAAGAGGGGCACCATAGATTATCAGTTTTTAGGGCCCTCAAATGCCTTAATTGGGCCCTGATAAAAACCACTGTTGTTCTGTCGATTCCAATTCACAACGAATTTATAGGACAGGGTAGAGCTGCTCCATAGGGTTTCCAAGGCTATAAACTTTTGTAGAAACGGACTGCCACATCGTTCTCCCACTGACTGTCTGGTAGGTTCAAACTGCCAAACTTTCTTTCGGTTAGGAGCAGAGCCCTTAACCACTGTGCCATCAGAGCTCCTTACATACATACATACATATATATATACACACACATGATTATATACATATATGGATATATATATGAATACCCATATATGAATATATATTCTATGGTCTGTATGATCCATATTCAGATACTAGATGATAATTTGTCAAGGAAGAAATAGTGAAGAAAGCTACACGCACAGCTTTGTCACAGGAGAAAATCTATCAACCCACAGCAAATATATCAATACAAAAATCTATTACATTTAGTAAAAAATGCAAGAAAACTTTCAAGAGCCTAATATTGGTAGACAAGTGGCAAAAGGTACAACAGCACATTGCTAATAGCTTTGAAAGTTTATGTCCAGGCATGGGGCTCTGAAGTCCCACGAAGTTTTGGATTCCAACAGATACAGTTCAAACACCTCCTAAATACAGTGCCGGTGGTCTGGATTGAAGATGAAAACTCGAGTCAGAGAAGCCGCGCAAGGGGTGAGAGATGAAAACTGTCTGCTGTCTTAGTCCTTACCCATTTCCAGACCGGATGATTCCTGATATTTTTAATTTTGAGCCCAAACTAACTTCTGCATTTGCGCTAAGCACCGATCAGGGTGGGTGAGGAATCTCGTGATAAGGCTGCGCGAACTTCAGCAAGGTTGTTTTGTTGTCGGTGCCTTCCAGTCGATTTCTCATAGAGACCCAATATGACAGAGTAGAACTGCCCCATAGGGTTTTCTAGGCTGTAATCTTTATTGGAACAGAACTCCAGGTCAAGCCTTCTGAATTTTGTAAGCCACTTTGTGAACACTCATATTCCGTTGTTCGGGAACACGAATTTCTGCCACGCTGTGCCCCGGCTTTAATCTGCAAAGAACTTTAGGGGAAACATTGAATTTTAAAACTGTCACTAAAGATTTGGAGGTGAGTTTTTTTTTTATTATTTTTTTATTTTTTTAATTGTACTTCAGGTGAAGGCTTACAGAACAAATAGTTTCTCATGAAACAGAAGTACACATGTTGTTTTATGACATTGGTTAACAACCCCACAACATATCAACCCTCTAACTTCTCAACCTTTTTTTTTTTTTTGGTGAAAATACACATAGCCAAAGATACACCATTTCAAAAATTTCTACATGCACAGTTCAGTGACATTGACTGCGCTCTTCTAATTGTGCTGTTATTCTCACTTAAGATGAAGGTTTACAGAACAAATAGTTTCTCATTTAACAGTTACTACAAATGTTGCCCTATTACGACGGTTAACAATCTCACAACACATCAACAATATCCTTACTCAACCTTGGGTTCCCTATCACCAGCTTCCTTGTCCCCTTCTGCTTTCTGGCCCTTGTCACTAGACTCCTGTACCTCGTTAGTCTCATCTGGTTTTACGGGGCTGTCCACTCCCAGGCTGAACAGTGAACCTCGGAGGTAACTTGGAGGTGAGTTTTTTTAAAGTGAACATCAAATATTTGAAATTTATGATTTATCTCGAAAGAGTAAAGAAAGAGGATTAACACCAACTCCGTAGGAAGTGCCTCTTGAACGTAAAAACATACACACTCCCTTGGCGGAGTCCGGACATTTCGTAACAGTGACGCGGTACTTCGTTGCAGGCTGGGAAACGGACCAGCTGGAAGAAACTACAATTCCCAGCGCGCACGGGAGGACCTCCGCCAGGCGCCCAGCCCGGAGCGCGCTATTGGTCGGTGGTGGCGCCTGGCACCCGCCCAGCCGTGTCTGGCGCGGTCCTTGGCCCAGGTCTTTGACACCCAGAGTCGCTGGGACACGGAGCTGAGACTCTTCCCTGCCAGCAAGCGGCATGGAGCTGCGGACCGCGGACGGCTCTTTCTTAGGCGATGTGGGTACGTGGGGAGCGGAGAGGAGGATACAAGCTCGAGGCTCGGGGCTCGGGGCACGAGGAATTGAGCGACTGGCAAAAGAGCAAGGACCGCCAGAGCCGAGGTTCATCTGAGACAATGGCGGTTAAGGTAGTTACTAGTCACGGCTCTTTGGGACTAAATGGGTGCATCTGATAACATTCACTTGGGAGATCGGTGACACGCCCTGCTGAGCTGGTTGTGAGGTGCATTTTGGTGGGCCCAGGTTGGAGGGGCATGTTCTTAAAGAAGAAGGGTCTCTGTGATCCCAAGCATCTCGGACGTGGTTCTTGTGTCCAGCACCTTGTCCTAGGTCAGCACATTGCAGGAATGGTCATCAGTGTGATGATGCCTCAGTCGTGGGATTTCAGAGCTGTGAACCCACCAGAGCGCCGTGCACCTTGAGGAAAGTTGTGGGGCGTGTGTGCATAATCATTGACAAATTCAGGGGGAGAACCTAGGAATTGCTGTGGGAGCTGAAACGTTTTCCCAACACCTTGTGAGGACGTCGTGGTGCAGTGTTATTTGCATCCTACAGATGCACCCAGTTGTGATAGAGGGAAGCCACTCTAGCATGAGGTTATGCCCTTGTGACATCATGTCACATTGTGTAAAAGATACGATCTCAGTTCTTTACTGAATCGATTTTACCGTTTGGGCAACCCAAGAATAAAAAGGTTTCAAATGCAAAGGGACATTCTTTGGGGAAGCAAACTTTTTCCTGTATAAAAAACCCAAGACAAACCCACTGTCTTCAAGTTGATTCTGACTCGGATTCATAGCAACAGAATACAACTGCACCACCATAGGGTTTCCAAAGCTGTAAATCTTAAGTAAAGCAGACTGCCACACCTTCCTCCCACTGAGCGGCTGACCTTTTGGTTAGCAGCCATGCACTTTAACCACCGTGCCACCAAGACTCCTTTTTTCCTGTATATGAAGTAATAATGTGGCAAATGAAATGAACTGTGAAAGCACACTGAAGGCCTGGCAAGAAAAAAAAAAAAAAACTGAGGTGTTTTTATACTAGTAAAAACAGTAGTGCAAATGAAAGCAAAACAGTTTAAGGGTAAATTTAGCTTAAAAAGAGGAAATTGCAGTCATAGCAAGGGAAAGATGTTTTAATTGATTTTGCAGACAATCATCTACATGATCAAAGGCATTTAATAAGCATCTGTTTTTACTTAGCATTGCACCCCAGGCAAGCACAAGACTTTGACCCTGACAGTGTAATCTGTATTTAATTGGTTCAGTTGATAAGCACTAACCATTGAACCCTGAATAAACACATATTTTAGTATTTTGTTCATGTAGAGGGTTCGGTAGCATACCATCACTTCTGATCATGTTATCTGAATAGTTCGTTAAAGAATGCTTTAGAAGTCAAGCACATTTTAAACTAGTAGATTCACAACTTCTGGGGTTTGTGGGTATTTTTGACTTTAGCATTGTTTTATTTAATAATATATTCTCCAGAAATATGTTCTGCTGACATTTTTATTCCCAATGCTAATGAATAAGCTGAATATGTTGGATTCAAAACAATACTGCTGTCCTAGCAGAAGTAGATGCTGATGGTAGGGACTTGAACACATTTTAACTTTCTGATTTCAGATTCTTTATGTTGTGTGTTGTACTCCAGCCAAAACATTTAGGCTTTCCATTTGTTTATATAACACCTCACAGAGGTAAAGATTACAGAGTCTTTCAGCATGGCCTTAAGTACAAAGAACTTAGGGAAAGTCATACCCTAAAATGAATCCAATGTTTATAACTTAGCACATGTAATACAAATCATTATTGATCCAAGGTAAATGTCTGTTTCCAAAGTTGAAGACTCATCCTCATATTCAGCATATTGGCTATACTTAAGAACTCTGACTTGGAATTACGGGGCTGGCAGAAGATGGAAAGGGTGACTTAGGGAATTTGAGGCTAAACAAAGTGAACTGCTGATGCTCTTCAATTATCCTTAACCAAGAACTCTAAACTATAGTTCATTGTGCTGTGGGGTGTTCAGAAGGTGAGGTGAGGAAAGATAAAGGAGAGGTAGCTCCTGGGACTGCAGTAAAGAGCCACTGAGCTATAAGGTTATGTGCCTGGCATTAGCTACAAGCCCTGTACCAGCTGCAAGATAGTCATCGTTATTGATAATTTAGGAATGAAACCAAGATCTCACAGCTAGAAAGTGACAAAGCTGAGGCTTAAACCCAAGTGTTTCGTTATTGTTTTGGTTTTCAGTTGTTGCTTGTCTTATGCTATAAGGCTCATGTCCTTTCTGTCAAATAGGTTAATCTCCAGTTGATTTGTAGGGGTACCTATGCTGGAATGATTTTGTGATTGTGATGGATAAGCAATGTCTGCTGTGAGTTTCAGAGGGAAAGTGGTAGCACTTTTACCACGTTTCCCATGTCTGCATTATACCATACTGCCTTTCTGCAGTGCAGTGAATTACTTAATATGGCCCTTCTAGCCATAGTCTTTGTGAATCCTACACAATGATTGAGTGAGACTATGCAGATAAGATGCTTGTGGCCCACCAAGGGGATTGGACAGCTTGCTAATAATGCAAATAAGGTGCATGGCACCCTTCTGGGGGTGGGGCCATGCAAATAAGGGGTATGGAACCCTAACAAGGGGATTGGTCAGTTTTGGCATCCCGTTAGGCTTAAAATGAGCCATCCCAGAGGTGGAAAGAGGGGATCTTACTACCACCAACGAGAAGAGCTAGGAGCAGAGTGTGTCCTTTGGACTAAGGGTCCCTGTGCTGAGAACCCCCTAGACCAGGAGACAGAGAGCTGTAACACTGGAGACTGTGTAAGACAGCAAGAAGTGGCAGCAAGCATGGTAGAGAACCAGCAGCAGTAGATCCAGGAGACCAGTAGGGGTTGGCCCACGGAGCAAGAAAGCTGAGCACCTTTGGGCAGGAGGCTTGCTGGCAGAATGGAATGCCTCTGGGCACTTGGCAGAGCTAGGCTTGCTGACCCACATAGCTAGAGAGCTGAGCGCCTTCGGGCTGAGGCTTACTGGTGGAGTAGGGTGCCTTTGGGCACTTATTGGTGGAGCTAAAGAACTTTGTATCACTTGCCTGAGCAGGGTAGAGGCCAGACCAAGAGACCTGAGGGGTCGAGAGCTGAGAGGCCGAGGGTTGAGAGAGAGGCCTGCCTGTGGGCGTGGCCAAAAAGCTGTCCTAACCAAAGAACTGTATCCTGAGTTATTCCTGATCCTGAATTGTATAACCTGTTACTTTCCTAATAACCCCCCTAACTGTGAGTAGGGTCTGTGAGTTCTGTGTGGGCATTGCAATGAATTATTGAACCCAGCAGAGAAGTAGAGAGTGCCATGGGTGGGATGGTTGGTGTCAGAATTGGTAAAAACTTTGGAGAAGAGGTATGTCTGACCTCTGCCTCATGGGAATCAGCCTTGGGCTGTTGATGCTGATAATGATTCTCTCTTCTCTTTATGAAGTTAGATGAGGAGGTTTGATGCTGCCACCATTCCATTTTTACACTTTCCCACTGTGAGAAATGTATTTGTATCAAGAGTCCACAGTTAGGATCTTGGGTTGAACTGTATCCCTGTGCTCAGTGATTTATAGTCACAGGAACGTATGTAAAAGTACATTCTTCTGTTTAATCTGTGGAATTTGATTTTTTGAAAATATAGTCATATCAAAAGTACTTTGAGAGATCTAGATAATCAGTACCTTTGCCAGGAGTTAAATTTTGTTAAAATCTTCTCAGATTGTGTTTCTGTCTCAGAGAAAGCTGCATTCTTGAAATCTCTAAGAAATTACCTTAAGTGGGGAATCTGTGGGCACTGTTATACAGCTAATAAAAATATTTGAAGGAGATAAAAAGTAAATCCATTTAAGATTACTTTAAACGCCTCCTTTGCCATGAGACCAGAAGAACTGGATGGTGCCTGGCTACCATTATTGATCATTTTGATCAAAGATTCTGTAAAAGAATGTTGATCAAAAGGGGGTGTGATTGGTTAAGATTATGTGTCAACTTGGCTGGGCCATGATTCTCAGTGGTTCAGCAGATATGCTGTAATCACCATCCATGATGTGATCTTTTGTGAGCAGCCAATAAATTGAAAAGGGAGTTTCCTTGAGGGTGTGGCCTGCATACAATATATATGGATGTTCTGGCAGAGCTCACCTTCTCTTGATCCTGCATCTAACTCGTCATCCTCTGACCTCTGATTCTTGGAATGTGAGCCAGCAGCTTACTGTCTGACCTGAAGACTTTGGTTTCATCAGCCCTTGCAACCACGTGAATCAGGCGAAGCCTCCAGCCTGATGCCTGACCTGTGGATGTGGGACTTGCTAGCCTCCACAGCTGCGTGAGCCATTTCCTTGAAATAAATCTCTCTGTATGTATATTTATATGTATACGCTTCACTGGTTTTACTCCTCTAGAGAACCCAACCTAAGCCTGAGATGGTGAGAAATGAAGAACAGAATTTCAAATTCTCATGGAATCCAAACTTTCTGGAGCTGTAAAGGCTGGATGAACCTCCAAAACTATTGCCCTGAGATAATGTTTAAACCTTACACCAAATCAAAAGTATCTGCTGAAGTCTTCTTAAAACCAAACGATAGTTTAGCTTTACTAGTAAAGAATGTCTGCCTTGAGTGTTGTACTCCTTTAAGATCTATCTATATGGGATCAAATTGCCAGCAGCAACTCGAAAGATTAGGTAGGAAACTTAGGGTTCAGTGAGTTTATGTTAATGGAGGAGGAACAACTCAGAAAAGGAGGGTGAGAATGGTTGCATAACTCAAAGAATGTAATCAGTGTCATTGAATTGTTCATGTAGAAACTGTTGAATTCGTGTATATTTTGCTCTGTATAGTCTCAACAACAACAACAAAAATAAATTTTTTTTTTTTTTTGAAAAAAGATGATTTTAACACCAACTGGGATTCAGAAAAAATAACTGTGTCCAGTAGTGGTTGCCATCTATAGCAGTACAAATAAGCTTTACTTTTTTGGTATAATGGGTTTTTTTGGAGGATGGGGAGGGGTTGAGAGCTTATTCAGTTCAGGATCAAGGAATAATAGATAAGAGTGAGGTGTCTTGGCTAGACTGCAAAGGCCTTCTAGGAGGAAAGAAAAAGGGATAGCTGCTTTGGGAAGCTGGTTCTAGACAAATAAGGAGGTGATTTGGGCAGTGCTTTCCTGTTACCAGTAAGTAACTGAACAGTGATTCACAATGTTGGCTGAACATTGAAATAACCTGAGGATTTTTTTTAAAAATACTGATGACTGGGTCTCATCTCTTCCTGGAGATTCTGATTTAATTGTTCTAGGGCACAGTCTGGGTGTCATATATTTTAAAAGCTTTCTAGGTGATTCTAACTTTCAACCAAAGTTGAGAACCACTGAACCAGAGAAAGTCTTGGCTTAGTGCATCTTGTAAAATTTGAACATATCTGGGTCTGGTCTGTAGAAATAGAAGAATAGAGTGAAGGTGGAACAAACTCAGGCGCACAGGGACATGAAGAAGTAAATTCTTGGTGCAGAATTGAGTAAGTAAAATAAGATGTTTTTGCAGTTACTGGGCTGAACGTAACAGCATTGTGAGAGGTTTAAGCTTCTTGATGGTTTATGTTGTTGTTAGGTGCTGTCGAGTCGGTTCCGACTCACAGTGACCTTGTAGGACAGAGTAGAACTGCACCATAGGGTTTCCAAGGAGTGGCTGGTGGATTCGAACTGCTGACCTTTTGGTTAGCAGCTGAGCTCTTAACCACCGCACCACCAGGGCTCCTGATGGATTATAGTCGTCTTTTATTGAGACCCGTCTGTGTGCCAGGTACTAAGATGAAGAGTATATTAAATGGTTTTCTGCTCTGTAGGAGTTTGCCATGGAGAAGTTACTTTGGTGTCCTGAGGATACACCCCAGTTACCCTAATTGTTCATGGGTATTCTCTAATTTTTTTAGACAGATTCTTTCAGCCCATTTTGTACGGTGAGTTGCTTCTACAAATGGCTTATTATTCCTATTTCTCTTTGTAAATCTTACTTTCAGAGGGTAATCTTATTCCAAGTTCTAGGAGAAGACTCTCAGGTAGCCCCTCTATACTAGTTTTTATGATGGATTTGGAGTATGGATTTAGGGTGTATAAGAGCAGTATCTATCTAAATTAACAGACAAGATAAGAATATATTTTTCCTTCAAGTGGCTTGTATGTTCATTAAATTCACAACTCTTGAAAACCTGGTGAAGTTGCTTTGTGAAGTTCTGGTTGAGGAAAGTTACCTAATATCCTTTTCCTTCTTGCCTGTTAGATAGCTTTGCTCCTCAGGCTTTAGGCAAGGCCCCAGGCCCTACGCAGCCTGGCTTCCTTACTGGAACTTGCCTTTGCGAAGTACATATTTTGGTTTTACTTTCTAACTTGTATTGATGAAGTGGAGACAGAGAAAGGTGCTAATGTCGACCAGGCGTTTAATTAGTGTTGTTTGATGGAATCAGATGGAAAGAAGGGGAGGAAAATGTTTTCCATCTCCTATTTCTACCTTCCTGAAGATCTAAATATCACCAAAATGCATTCTGCACTAGTGTATGAAAACAAACGAATTAGCAAAAGCAGGTCTCTTGAGATGCAGCAGTTTTTTTTTAATGTGGCAAAAATATATATATAACAAAATGTACAGCAACTCAGTAATTTTGATGTGTACAATTCAGTGACATTGATTACATTCTTTAAGTTGAACATCCATTCTCACTATCCTTTTCCAAGTCGTTCTACCACCATTAACATAATGCCCCCTAGGCATAAATTCCCCCATTTCCCCTCCCTCCCACCCCTGGTAACCACTAATAAACTTTGTTTTCTATATATTTGCTCATTTCATATAAGTGAGATCATACAGTATTTGTATTTGCCCTTTTCCAACTGACTTATTTTGCTCAGCATGGTGTTTTCAGTGTTCATACATGTTGTGGTATGCATCAGGACTTCATTTCTCTTTATGGCTGAGTAGTATTCCATTGTGCGTATATACTACATTTTAATTAGCCATTCATCTGTTGATTCTGAAACACTTTTGTAAATTCTCTGTATTAAATTCTCTCTGTTGGAAAAACCTGGAGTTGTTTCTGTTTTCTTGACTGCACACTTACTGGCATGAATAGATTGTCATCGTTTGAGCGTTCATTATCCATTTTCCCATTGCCTACCACCTGATTGTTAAGTCAGTGTCATATATTTTGGCTTCTTTTACGGCAGCGCTCTAATTCTAATAACAATTTCTGTGTTAATTAAGGTTAGAGGTGCAGCTGTTGTAAATAGCAGAATTTGTGTGATAAGAGAGTTTAAATTCTCTGGGTCTCCCTTCCATGGACAGTCTAAGCCCAGATGGAGATTTGGTTACTAACTGGCAAAAGCTGAGGAAACACTTTTATGTCTATACCCTGAGATCTGCCTGTTTGCTTCTCAGCATCTTACTAAATCTGGGATTTAAATTGGCCTCTTTTGCCTCTTGAATCTAACGGTTTTCAAAAGGTAGAATAGATCAAGTTTACTTACTCTATCACAGTTGTGATCAAATCAATACATTTTTAAGCACAAGCACAGATGCATGCACCCTGCTACAAGATAAAGTGAATTCTCTATGGATCTGTTAGTTTTGGACCTCATTCAAAAGTACTTACAGTGAGTCAAATACCAAAAGGGCTTTTTCTGTTAGGAGTTTCACTCTATGAGTTGCATTTTATTGCATGGTTCCAGAAGGTAGAATTATAGGGAGGTACTAATGCTTGTGTTAGAGGGCAGTGACAGTTCATTGAAGGAACCCTGATGTTGCAGTGGTTAAAGCGGCTCGGCTGCTAACTGAAAGGTCAGCAGTTCAAAACCACCAGCCACTCCATGGGAGAAAGATGTGGCAGTCTGCTTCTGTAAAGATTACAGCCTTGGAAACCCTGTAGGGCAGGTCTACTCTGTCCTGTAGGGTCGCTATGAGTCAGAATCGACTCGATGGCAGTGGGTTTTTGGTGGTTCGTTGGTAGAATTCTCACCTTTCATGCGGGAGACCTGCATTTGATTCCTGGCCAGTGCACCTCAAGTGCGGTAGAGGTGTGTGTTGGAGGCTGTCATTGGAGGCTTGTATGTTTCTGTGATGCTGAAAAGGTTTCAGCAAGGCTTCCAGACTAAGATGAACTAGGAAGAAAGACCATGCAATCTACTTCTGACAATCAGCCAGTGAAAACCCAATGGATCACAGTGGTCTGTTATGCATGGGGCTGCCATGAGTCAAGGGCTGACTGGACAACAGCTAACAACAAAAACAACAATGCTTATGTTACATTCTATACGTAGAAACCAGAAATGGTGGCCTGCTGGAGTGGGGAAGGGGGTTAGCTCTGTTCACATGTGGAACAATATTGAGAATCACTCACAACCACTGAGAAAGACAACAGGAAGAAGTTCTTTAGGGATACAAATGTGAAGTTACCTTGAATTCTTGTATGTACAATAAAAAACAGTGAAATCCATTAGGAGATGTTTGTGAATGGTCAAGCTTTGAGAATTTGACTTTGATGGTTTGGAAAGGCAAAGCCAGAAATAATAGTTCCTCTTTGGGCTGGAGTATATTTAACATACTTATGAGTGACTAGAGCCAAGAATCCCAGTTATGCTGAATGGCCCTGAATGGTTTTTGGTTTTGCATTGGGTCAGGAAATTTGTTCCATGTCCAGGTGGGCCAGTTTCTAAATATGGAAGAAACACACGTACACACAAAGCCTGGTGTTGTAGAAAGAGAAGTGGTTTGAAAATCAGGGTGGTTAGGCTGTGTGATCTCAGGCAAGTCTTTTTCTATATTTCAGTTTTCTAAAATGTATTAAATAAGAGATTGTAAAATATTTCTTGTTAGTTTTTAAAATATAATATGTTAATAGATATACCACTGTACATAGTTTTAAAAATCCAATAAAACCACAAGGCTTATGAAAAATTTCATCTTCTCTTATTCTTACTACCCAGAGGCAACTTTCAACTCTTTTAGCTGTTCATCTGGTTTACCTCCATCTGTCTAAATAATGTGCTGACAGCTCAATTTCTTGACTTTTAAATTTGACCTTCTCTACAGACATCCTGGAGGGCAGTGGTGGTTCAGTGGTAGAATTCTCACCTTCCATGCAGAGGCCTGGTTCGATTCCCAGCCAGTGTACCTCAAGCTCAGTCACCACCCATCTGTCAGTGGAGGCTTGTGTGTTGTTGTGATGCTGAATAGGTTTCAGTGGTACTTCCAAACTAAGACAAACTGGGAAGAAGGACTGGCAGTTGACTTCTGAAAAATCAACTAATCAAAACCGTATGGAGCACAATTTTCTGACACACAAGACATATTGCTAGGGGAGATGAAGCTCTAGCCCACTTCATGCTCCCACATTACCAAATATATTTCCTTCCAGAATCATCAGATATAGTTATATATATTTTGCATTTAAATCAATATTCAGCATTTACATTATTATGATTATGTGAATATTGTTCACAGCTGAGCCACTTGCTATACTAGGATTACATTTCCTCCCTTGTAGAATTTTTTGCTTTTCTTAGAGGTAATAACTGCTTCTTGTTTGTTTAACTTTATGTATACACAATTACTAATTCATCCCCAGACACTCTGCCAGAGCTCTAACAATTCTCTCAGTATGCTCAAGAACCTTAGGTAACCATTCGATTCCATTTTCTTTCTTATTTATTTTTTGGAGATACTCTCTCCTGCAGCCTTGTGTCTTTCTGCTCCAACCTGAACGGGTTGCTCTTAGGCCTGCTGTCTGGCTGCCATCCTGGAATTTCTCTTGACCTGCATCCTGGGAATTCATGTCACCTCTCTTCTGTGCTGAATCCTAGATCCCAGAGCTTCCTCTTTTTTTAAAAAAAATAATTTATTTTTTTGTTATTGTTGAGAGTATACATAGCAGAACACACCCCATTTCAGCAGTTTCTACATGTATAATTCAGTGACATTGATTACATTCTTTGAGTTGTGCAACCATTCTCACCCTCCTTTTCTGAGTTGTTTCTCCTGCATTAACATAAACTCACTACCCACTAGGTTTCCTATCTAATCTTTGGGAGTTGCTGTTGTCAATTTGATCCCATGTAGATAGATCTTAAAGGAGCACAATAATCAAGGCAGACATTTTTACTAGTTAAGCTAAATTATTGTTTGGTTTTAAGAAGACTTCAGGGGATATTTTTGGATTAAGGTTTAAACATTATCTTAGGGCAATAGTTTAGGGGTTCATCACACTCCAAATCTTCCTCTTTTTTTTTTTTTTTTAGTTGTGCTTGAGATGAAGGTTTACAGAGCAAATGTGTTTCTCATTAAACAATTAATACACACTGTTTTGTGACATTGGTTGCCAACCCCATGATGTGTCAACACTCTCCCCTTCTTGACCTTGGGCTCCCCATTAACAGCTTTCCTGTCCCCTCCTGCCTTCTCATCCTTGCCCTTGGGCTGGTGTGCTTATTTAGTCTCGTTTTCTTTTATGAGCCTGTCTAATCTTTGGCTGAAGGGTGAATCTCAGGAGTGAACTTCAGTACTGAGTTAAAAGGGTGTCCAGGGGCCATACTTTTGGGGTTTCTCCAGTCTCTGCCAGACCAGTAATTCTGGTCTTTTTTTGTGAGTTGTTCTATATTTTTCTCCAGCTCTGTCTGGGACCCTCTATTGTGATCCCTGTCAGAGCAGTCAGTGGTGGTAGCTGGGTACCATCTAGTTATGCTGGACTCAGTCTGATGGAGGCTGTGGTAGTAGTGGTCCATTAGTCCTTTGGACTAATCTTTCCCTTGTGTCTTTGGTTTTCTTCATTCTTCTGTGCTCCAGATGGGGTGTATTTTCCTCTTTCTTGATTTAACTCCCTTGTTTTGGTAGAACACATCTTTCAGTAATTTTCCAAGAAAGCGTGACTAGGAAGCAGATTGTTTGAGATCTAGCTCTTCTGAAAATGTCTTGATTCCATCTCCACACTTGATTGGCAGTTTGGCTGTGTTTAGAATTCTGAGTTGGAAATCAATGTCGCTTAGAATTTTTAAGGCATTGCCTCTGACATCTAGTTTCCAGAATTGCTTTAAGAGGTCTGATCCTTGGTTCTTTGAATGTGGTATTTTTTCCTCTCTAGAAACCTTTACAGATTTTTCTTCATTCTTGGTGTTCTGAAATTATACGACAATGTGGGTTGTTGTGGGTCCTTTTTATTCATTATGCGGGCCACTCTTGCTTAGACTCTTTCAATCTAGAAGCTCATTCCCTTCAATTCAGGGACATTTTAGTATGATGTCTTTGATAGTTTTCTTCCTCTGTTTTCTCTTTTAGACACCCTCATTACTTGGATTTTAGACCTCCTAGATTGATCCTTTATTTTCTTACCATTGTCTTGTATTTTCTGTCTCTTTGTGTTTTTGATCTGTTCTCTAGGAGATTTTCTCAACTTCATTTTCCAGCTCTCCTATTGTATTTGTTTTTATTATTTGCTATCATGTTTTTCATTTCTGAAAGCTCTTATTCTTGGAATTTTCCTTATTTTTTTTGTTTTAGTGTGATATTCACTTTATTGCAGTGGTCTGCAACCAAACCCACAATATCTTGAGGTATGCCTGTATACATCATGACCAAGTGAAGTTTATTCCAGAGCATAACCAATTGATTTTTATTCCAGGGGTACAGGCTGGTTCAACGTATGAAAATCAGTTCATGTAATCCACCATATTAGCAGGATGAATTAGAAGAAGCACATGGTCAATTGATGCAAAAAAACAATTGACAAAATTCACCATCCATTCATGATATAAACAGCGTTTACAAAATACCTACTGGTACCACTATTCTTAATGGTGAAAGACTGAGTGCTCTCCCTGAAAGAGTCGGAGAAAGTCAAGATAGCTACTCTCACTGCTCTTTTTTTTTTTTTTTTTTTAACTGTACTTTCGGTGAAGGTTTACAGAACAAGTAGTTTCTCATTAAACAGTCAGTACACATATTGTTTTATGACATTAGTTAACAACCCCACAACATGTCAACCCTCTCCCTTCTTGACCTCTTTTTTTTTTTTTTTTTTGGTGAAAATACACATAGCCAAAGATACACCATTTCAAAAATTTCCACATGCACAGTTCAGTGACATTGATTACGTTCTTCCAGTTGTGCTGCTATTCTCACTTTAGATGAATGAAGGTTTACAGAACAAAATAGTTTCTCATTAAACAGTACACATACTGGCCCTATGACAATGGTTAACCCCATGACATGTCAACACTGTCCCTTCTCAACCTTGGGGTCCCTATCACCAGCTTTCCTGTCCCCTCCTGTCTTCTAGTCCTTGTCCCTGGACTACTGTGCCTCATTAGTCCTGTTTTGTTTTAGGAGGCTGTCCAGTCCCCGGCTGAATGGTGAACGTCTGGAGGGGCTTCCCCACTGAGCTAAAAGGGTGCCCGGGGGCCAAACTCTCGGGGTTTCTCCAGTCAGGCCAGTAAATCTGGTCTTTTTTGTGTGAGTTAGAATTCTGTTCTACATCCTTTTTCAGCTCTGTCCAGGACCCTCTATTGTGATCCCGGTCAGAGCAGCCAGTGGTGGTAGCCGGGCACCATCTAGCTATACTGGACTCATTCTGGTGGAGGCCTTGGTAGCTGTGGTCAATTAGTCCTTTGGACTGATCTTTTCCTTGTATCCTGTTCTCTTCATGCACCCTTGCTCCCGAAGTGGTGAGACCAGTGGAGTATTTTAGATGGCTGCTGACAGGCTTTTAAGACCCCAGACGCTACTCACCAAGGTAGGATGTGGAATGTTGTCTTTATAAACTGTGTTATGCCAGTTGAGCTAGATGTTCCCTGAAACCATGGTCCCCACAGCCGTCCACCCAGCAATTCAGTCCCTCAGGGAGTTTGGATGTGTCTGTAGAGCTTCCATGACCTTTCCTTGTACAAGTTGTGCTGGTTTCCCCGGTATTGTGTACTGTCTCACCCTTCACCAAAGATACCACTTATCTATTACCTATTTAGTATTCCCCTCCCCCCCCCATCCTTGGTAACCGACAAAGATTGTTACTTTTTGTGTGTAAACTTTTTCATGAGTTTTTACGGTAGAGGTCTCATACAATTTTTGTCCTTTTGTGATAGACTTATTTCACTCAGCATAATGCCCTCCAGTTTCATCCATGTTATGAAATGCTTCACAGATGCATCATTGTTCTTTTATCGTTGCGTAGTACTCCATTGTGTGTATGTACCATAGTTCGTTTATCCATTCATCTGTTGATGGGCATCTAGGTTGTTTCCATCTTTTTGCTATTGTGAACAATGCTGCCATGAACATGGGTGTGTATTCTCTGAATTTTCATTTTTTAAATCATTCTGCTATTGTTTCAATATTTCTCTTAGGTATTAATCATAGTTTTAAAGAAGTTTTTGCCAGAATTCCTTATTTTCTGTTTGTTTTAGTCTCTTTCTCTCTTGTTCTTCTAAGATAAACCTTAGCTGTCCATTTACATTTAAGAGAGAGGCACTGAAATTTCGGAAGCTCTAGTGTCCAGTGGGCAGGGCTTGTTAACTGGTAGGTTTCAGGCAGGGTAATTTAATTGGGCAGGGACTTGCCTTTGCATTGAAGGTATCTGTAGATCTTAAATGTCAGCATCTGTAGATCTTTTCTCTTGGGACTGACTTTTCTGGAGAGGAATTCTTTAGTCTTCTTTATAAGGGGCTATAAGCTGGCTGTCAACTTTCTGGGAGCTAAGGGCAATGAGCAGAAGGTAGACTTTCAATTCCCTTGTTTTTGGTATGGGGACTCATCCTCTCCAGTCTGCCTCACCCCCCACCAGCTTGGGGTCTGTTATACTGGAGCTTCTGATTGAGAGAGCCAACTTGCAGTCTTCTGCTGGGGTCTGGAAGTGGTAGTTGCCTGGCTATATGAGGTGAGAGCTAGGGGTGGGGGTGTCTTGCTGTTTTTTATGAAGATTTGAAAATCCCTCTGTTTCCAGCCCTACCCCAAATCCCCCTTTTCAGAGGTGCTTGTCACCTCCAGTCCTGAAACTTTTCTGATTCTGCATCTCAGATTTGCCTGCTGTTTGTTAGCTTTCACAACCCCACTCCCAGGTGCTAAGCTTAGCCTTCTTTGCTCTGCTAAATTATTACTCATGTCAGTCGGCTTTCCAGCTTTCAAGTTTCTTGAGATCATACTGCAGCTGTTGTCTCCTCACTTGTTCTCTTTGTGTGGAGTTATACCCCCTACCCTATTAATGTCAATTTAGTAGCATCTTTGGAAGGGACCAGAGAAGTATGTTCAATTCTCCATATTTAACTAAAAATGCTCCCAGCTCTATTCTTCTTCTTTTTCTGTGAAACTTTTTTTTTTTTTTTTAGGAGAATCCAATAGGATAGTGGTCCAGGGTATTTTCTAAAAGGTAAAGAGATATTTAGAGTGAGAAGATTATCCTAAAATGGGTACTCAAAGAGGAACTGTTAACAATCAAATCAAAAAAGCTTATTTAGAGCAAATGAAAGTGTTAAAGGAAATAATAATGTTACAGATATTTATTGAGCAATTTTATGTGCAAAACATCGTATATCATGATCTTATTTTATCCATAAAACGTCCCTGTGAAATGTTATCTCCAATTATAAGAAAACTGAGGTTTAGATGATTTTAAATTAAAAACTTCCCTAAAGTCTTTCAGTTAAGAAGGGGGTGATCTAGGATTACAGCTCAGGTCTATTTGATTCAAAGCCCCAGCTCCTACTCACTGTGCTGTGGGGTTTGGAAATTAGGGACTAGGAGGGGATTACCCTCCTCCCCAACCACATACCCTTGGCAATGAGCATAGAGGGGCCAAAAGGAAGGGAAGAAGCGGGGAGGGGGCATGCAGGGGAGTAATAGCATATAATTGGATGAGTGATAAGAGGTGGTTGTTGCTGAGTCAGAGGAGGAAAGGTTGAGGATTACAGTGTCTAATTGTGTGTCTTTAGGAAGATCTGTTTGTAGAAGGAAACTCTCGTTGTTAATTATGAAGCTGCCTCTTCTTACTGCCTTCTTTCCTCATTCCTGGTTGTCTTTCACTTCTTAGATAATTTATTTTCACTTTTGTCTTTGTCTTTTGCTTTCACTATTATCTTTCACTTTCTTTTTCCCTCTCATTGAGTTTTGACTCTTCTGTCCCTGTAAGAAGGTACATTTTTTTAGATTTAATTTTTGCTTAATTTAGTGCATTTTAAAACCATCCTATGTGCCATTTGATCCCAATTTTATTGACAAACAGTATTTAGGACATTCATAATTAAAACATTTAAAAACTAACAACTCATTTAAAAAATGGGCAAAAGACGCGAATAGACGTTTCTCCAGAGAAGATATACAAATGGCCAACAAGCACGTGGAAAGATGCTCATCATCATTAGTCATCAGGGAAATGCAAATCAAAACCACAAAAAGATACCACTTTGCACCTCCTAGGATGGCTATTATTAAAAAAAAAAACAGAAAATACCAAGTATTGGTCAGGATGTGGAGAAATTGGAACCTTCACGCATTGCTGGTGGGAATGAAAAATGGTACAACCACCGTGGAAAACAATTTGGCGGTTTCTAAAAAAGTTAAACATATAAATACCATATGACCCAACAATTCTACTCCTAGGTGTATACCCCAAAGAATCAAAATAAGGGACTCAAAAAGACACATGTACACCAATGTTCATTGCAACATTATTCACAATAGCTAAAAGGTGGAAACCCAAGTGCCCAGCAACAGATGACTGGATAAATAAAATGTGCTATACACATACAATGGAATATTACTCAGTTATAAAGAGAAATGAAATCCTGATACATGCTACAACATGGATGAACCTTGAAAACCCTATGCTTGTTATCGCAATGGCAGGTCTGAGCTGCCTGCTGCAGAAGCCATTATGAGACGGGTGAGGTGAGCAGCAAGAGTGTTTTATTGTATGTCGATATACAGGAGACAGAGGGGAATGAGCTCCTCCAAAAGACCTCCCCCTTGGAGACTGGCTGAAAGTTTTTATATGGACAAGATTATAGTTTTTTTTTTCAGTGGTTACATTCTGCACCTGGCAATCCTTGAAGATCATCTTGTACCATTATTATCAGGTTGCAGATGAGTTACTCTACCCTCCAAGGTTGTTCGACCTCTCACAGAGAAACTTAGTTAAACTTCAGAGTCACGGGAAAGCAAGAGAGAGGTTAGGAGGAAAACAAATTAAAATCATAGGAGCATGCAAAAGTGAACTATGCAAGCTAGGCATTAATAATACCACAATTCCCAGGAATCTAGGCCTATACTGCTGGCAGTAAACAATAAATGTGAAATTTCCATGCAGCCCCTTTCATGCTCAGTGAAATAAGCCAGACACAAAAGGACAAATATGATTCCACTTACATGAAGTATCTGGAAAAGGTAAATCCAAGACAAAAGAAGATTGGTGTTACCAGGGGGTGAGGAGAGGGGACAATGGGGGAAAAAAATCATTAGAGTGTCCACTTAAAATTAGTGAATTGTGGTATTTTATATGAATTATTCTTCAATAAAGGTTTAAAAAATTTCAAAATACAGTACTGAAAACTATCTTAAAAAACAATAAAACACTCAGCCCAAATTCTTAAGTATTTCTACATATAAAAATTTTTTTTCGCTGAGAAATCAAGGTGACTGCTAATTTAAAAACTAACTGAGAGTGCACTATTAAAAATTGATGATGATGAACACCAATTATAAGAATCCAACTTTGTGTCAGGCTCCTCACATATACTATGTCTTTAATTATTACAATAGTCCTGCAGAGTATTTATTATAGTGAGAAAACCGCAGGTCAGAAAGTATAAGTGAGTTATCCAAGGTTATACAACGGGTGGTGAGGCCAGGACTTTTTCTGACAAAGCCCATGATGTTTTTCACTGTGCCTTTGAATTGGAGTTGACTTGACAGCAACTTTGTGTGTGTGTCTGTGTGTGTGTGTGTGACCTCCAGAGGCTACTGGTGCTTCTAGGTGTTAACACTTTCTGGGGAACTGCAGCACAAACTACCATTCTGATTGGCATCTCCCTGCAGGCTTAGGCTTGTGGATCTGCCTTCAGTTACCACCATTTCTCTTCTTTCCTGTTTTCAAGTTTGTTGACATCTTTAGGCTTCTGTCTTTACCTCGCTGGTCTCTTGTCCTTTAGGTTTATGCCCCTTTTTTATTCCTTTACTATCTTTAGTGTGGTTTGGGGAGGAGGCAGAGATGAATGGGTGGGTGCAATCTGCTGTGCTTTTTTAGAAGTGTCGATTGTAAAGAATTTCTAAAGTTCTTTGTGACTCTAAAATTTATACACATATATGTGTGCAAATCCTTAGCTTGGGGAATAAATCACTCAGGACACCTGAATTTTCCCCGATGTTTAAGGGTTAGCCTGTTAAGTGCAGGCCTTCAGAAATCCATCTCCACTGTGGCTTCCAGTGTCTGTTTATGGTTCTTACATTCACCACATGGTGATTCCCCAGCATGTGTCATATGCCACAGCTGTCTTCTTGTCAATTTGCCACCTTCCGTCTCTCTCCCTTGCATTACATTTATTGATTGGGTATGGGCTAGCCCTCATCATTGCAAGAATGTTTACTGGGATGTTTTTGGGGAAGGGCATATTCCAGGGCCTGCGGATTATTTTCAATCAGCAACTGCAGCAGAAAATGACATTTCTGCAGAAGGGAACCCAGACTATCCTTAACGATTTACTTCGAACATAATTCCCAGCCTAGACAACTTTAAGGGTGTACCTTTGATATTTTATCCTGATTCAAAGCCAGTGTGTTGGATCAGCTTTGTCTTGAGGTCTCTGTAACGTGTTGAAAACACTCTTTGTTAGAGCAGGGCTGCTGCCTTTGGAGAGGCCAGCCCAGCTGGGAAAGGAGCAACCTGGAGATCAGAGAATAGTCATGTCTGTGTCCACCAGAGTGGGCACAGAGCAACATCACTTATGGTCTCTGAACACTTAGCTCAACCGTGTATATGAGACTAAATGGGCACACCAGCCCATGGGCAAGGATGAGAAGGCAGGAGGAAACAGGAAACCTGGATGAATGGAAATGGGAAAACCAAGGTCAAGAAGGGGAGAGTGTTGACACGTTATGGGGTTGGAAACCAATGTCACAAAACAATATGTGTATTAATTGTTTAATGAGAAACAAATTTGCTCTGTAAACCTTCATCTAGAGCACAATTTTAAAAAAAAGAATGAGTTGGTTTAAAAAAACTAAAAAAAAAAATTTATGGTCTCTGGAGAGTTTGGTAATGGCCGATAGTGATGTCTGTGCTCTGCAGGTGGGCAGGGGTCCCAGGTGGGCCATATACATCACAGATACAGATTCCCTGTGGGGTGCTGCAGGGCCCTGCCTGAAGAGCTGCCATTTGGGTTCAAAGAACTAGACTCCAGGACTCTAGGATGACTAAGTGGGATACTGGTAAAGTGACTCTCCAAAAGAAAAAAAAAAAAATTAAAAAGAAACAAAAACAAAACTCTGAGTTGGTGATTTCCTTGGTATAAATACTCATCTCACAGCTGATTTCAAGCTACCAGCAGTTTCCAGCTGGCAGAACTCCTGAATATTTAACAGTCAGCTTTGGTGGGCTGGTAAGAGCTGACCTGGCACACCCCTGAACGATTTATGAGGTATTCAGGGCTTAGTCTCAGAGGGCCCGGGGGTTACTGTGCAGGTGAGCTAGGCTGGGATTCAGTCGGTCATGGGGGACTTAGACAAGGATCGAGTTACTGGAACTGGAATACTAGATGGGGTTTGTTATGGAACAGAGACACTCAGATAATAGAACTGGAATACAAGATCAAAACAGCACTAGTGGAAATATGAATAATGATAACAATGATCCTGTAATAGTCATAGTGGCTGTCATTTATGGAGCACGTATAATTGGCCAGGCTCTGTGCAAAATAACATACAGGCATTATTTTATTCAGTGTTCGCAACATAAATGTCTCCGCCTTATAAAAGAGAAAACTGAGAATTTGAGAGGGTTCTTTGCCCAAGGTGGCAGAGCTAGTTGTAACTAACAGACAGAATTTGAACTCACGAGCTGTGTTATTCCCGAGGCTTGTCACCACATATACCAGCTCCCTAAGGGTAACTTGATGCTGAGCCATTTGAAGTGCTCAGCTAGGGAAATTGGTCCTGGGGCAATTTCAGGGTGTCAGGGGTCCCAGCTAAGGGTAAAAGAAGGGTGCAGGAGCAGGGAGCCAGAAAGGTTTTCATCCTGGGTATAGGCTGAATTAGTAAGGTAATACCATGGGACAGACGAGTGTCAAGAATATTTTCAAGCACTAGTCATACTAAATTGACCTCTGAAGTTGTCTGGCAGTAGATTAGCAGATTAGGTCCAAGAAGGTCTCTGGTTTTCAAGAAGAAAACCATTAATTAGTTTGGCTTATTCGTTAGTTAGCCATTCATTAGTTTGGGCTCACAAGCAGGAGGTAAACGTGAGGAATGACATAGGTATCGCCATGAACCTGAACTAAAGCACAGGAAGGAGGCAGAATCCAGTTATCAGTACTGGAGCACAAATCACCAAATGTTGTATTTTCTAAGGGCTGCAGCCTTAGCTCTTGTCAGAACACAAATTCTTGTTTTAATTGATGCATTACCATGTTAGGCCTCAGGCATGGTTCAGGTCATTGTCATGGGACAGGGTGGACTTGTAAAGGGGCCGGTAGGTGATTATGCTTTGGTGGGGCAGAGGGATAGACCCAGTGCAGGGGTAAGGAGTCCAGTCTGGCAAGTAAAACATGCTCTGGAGAGTATGTATTCATTCCAATATCTGTGGGTCAGGCCCAGTGCTGGAACCAGAGGTTAAGTACCATGAGGTGCTCGTAGACTACCTTAGGGGAAGGATGAGTCAAGGAAGAATGTGGTCAGGGCACAGGGAGCTAAAGTAGTGTACAGTTGTTGGTGCAGAGATGGCAAAGAGGGGAGTAGGTGGATGGGCTGCACCCTTGGAAGACTTCATAAAGGAGCAGACATTTGAGTAGGAATTTACTCACTCAGCCAGAAGGGTGGAGGAGTGGGAAATGAGGGTGTTGAGGGAGGGCATTCCATGCAGGGGGAACAGCACACACAAAAGTGCAGAGGCTTAAAACTATTGGCACAGGCTACATGAAGTTCAGAATCCGTAGGTGGTGCAACGGTTAATGCATATGGCCCCTAACTGAAAGGTTGGAGGTTAGAACGCATCCAGAGGCACCTTGGAAGAAAGGCCTGGTGATCTACTTCTGAAAAATCAGCCACGGAAAACCCTATGGAGCACAGTTCTACTTTGACACATGTGGGGTCGCCGTGAGTCAGAACTGACTGGACAGCAGCTGTTTTTTGTTTTATGAAGTTCAATATAACTGGAGACAAGGGTGTTGGAGGGGGTGTTTGGAGGGGTGCACAGGGGGCAAAATTGGACTGGAAGGCCGTGTGTACTTGCGTGCCTTGCAAAGGAGTGTGGACTTTATTCTGGAGAAAGGAGCGGTTGGAGGATTTTGAGCAGGCCCCCACATGATGGACCTGTGTTTTAGTTGCATTAGGGAGGGAGTGCTCAGAGACCAATTAGGTAGCAGCTGCTGGGATTTAGGGGCAAAACTCTAATCCCAGAGGGAACTTGCCAGAACGGGATTAGTTAGGTCTTGAGTTTCCAAGATAGCACAAAGGAGGTAGTGTAGAGACCTGAGGGCATCTTATCCCAACTGGGGTTCAGGGTGGAGATGCAGGGAGGGTGTTCCAGGCCGGGGGAATGGCACACACAAAGGTGCAGAGGCTTGAGACTATTGACACAGGCTATGTTAGTTTACTAATACTGTTGCCATTTTCATGTGCTTGCCCTTTCCAGATTGCAGATAGCCTCTTTTTGCTTTAATAACTACATATGGACGATTTCATTATCTTTTTACTAGAGAAATGTTGAAATTTCTGTTGTAGGGCCTAGTCCACAGTTCACGTAGCTCTTTGGTGCAGGGGTGCATATCTTAGGAGGGTCCCAGGTGGCTCCGATACCATTCTTTATGCAGAGCGACTCTTCCCTCCCCCTTGAGTTTTAACTCCAAAAGGTCCTTCTTCCAGAACGTTCAGTGGTGTCCTGAAAAGTTGTTGAGGTGCATCACAGGTGTCGACTTGCCTCCTACTCCTCTGCTCTTTTCTCTCCCATGCAGTAAACTTGTCCCCTGTTAACCATAACTTGTGGCTGGTACCAGCTGTGGGTGACTCCCTGCTCTCCATCCCCAGTCCTCCTCAGTCTTTCTGTTCTCTTCTTTGTTGTCACATCTGCTGCTTCTGATTTCTGCCCTCATTGCTGCTGCTAAGACCCCTGCAGCTGATGCTTAGTCATTAGAATACGGTTTCAAGTAAGTTGAATTTCCTCTATAACTGGTGTAAAGAAATAAAATTAGATTTTCTTTTAAAATTTTTTGTGTCCAGACCTTTTTTTTAATTTAGTAATTCCTTCCATTCATTCATTCATTTACTTATTCATTCAGCAAGTAAGCAGGTTTGAGCACCTTCACTGAACCATGTACTGCAGCGGGTGCTGGGAATACAGAGGCAAATCAGCAGTGCTTGTCAGAGACTCAACTGCAGCTCTGCCTCTGTAATGCTTTCCTGATCGTCTCAGGGTACTTGAGTGATCTTGCTTCCAAGTTTCCATTACTTGAAATGATGGCCTCCAGTATTGCAATTATCATGTTGTTTTCAATTATTTGCACGTTCCCCTCATCCCTGACTGTGCACAGCTTATTATCACATTTTAGTGTTCATCTTTGTACATGGCAGTAGAAGATACTAAATATATCTGGATTTGCTATTGAATGGATGTGTGCCTGGAGCTCCGAAGGCTTTCCACAGGTCAGCTTCAGGGCCTTGTCCAGCTCAGGTTGCCTTCCTGAGCTGCACTTTTCTTCTTAGCTGCAAGACCTAGGGACTCACCCTTCTTTCCTCTTCTTTTTGAAGTGGCAACCTCTGGTTCTATTCCTTGGAGTTTTGCTCCCTGAAAATTGACTTTAAAGTGAAACACAGTTATTTTCACTACACCCCAAGGTAGGCACATGGGGTTACTGTGAATTACTACAAGATATATTGGAAGTCCCTTTCTTGAGATGGGAAGTAGAAAGTTCCATGAGCTTGGCTTTTAGATTTGTGGGAATCACATCTTCCTCTGCATTTCAGCCCCTGCCTCCTCCATGGTCATAGGTGTTAACAAGTGAAGATCTCTTCAGGTTCCCATTTCATAGGGTCACACAGGCCCTTTGGCTCCTGGGGGAGACAGATAAGGTACAACTGAGGGGTTTATAATAATACAAATAGGCAACATTTATTGAGCACTTATTCTGTGCCAGCCCCCCACTAAATGCTTGCAATTCATTCAATTTTCATAGCCCACTTATGAGTAGAAACTATTATTATCCCAATTTACAGATGACGAAACTGATACTCAATGTAGTTACTACATCTTTGTGCAAGGTGATCAATGGCTGAGCTAAGTTTCAGACCCCAGCAGTTCTGGCTCTAGAGACTGTACTCCTAACCACTACACATACTGCCTTGAAGTGCACTGTAGAGTTGGCAGTGGGGGCTACAATGTGGTAGAAATGAGATGATTCTCTAAAAGTAGACAAGCAATCATCAGCACATAATACAAAGGAAATTCACCCCAGAATGGTTTGTCAAAGTGCTTCTAATAAGGTTTGGGAAATATCTAGTTGATCAGAAGGAAATGTAGGGAAATGTAGTAATAATAAAACTGTTATGGACCCCTCATCCATTGCTGATGGGGTTGTAAAACTGTACAGCCACTGTGGGAAATAGTTTAGTGGTTCCTCAAAAAGTTAAACAGAAATACCGTATGATCCAGCAATTCCACTCTTATGTACACCCAAAAGGCTTGAAAGCAGGGACTCAGATACTTGTACACCAATGTTCATTGCAATGTTATGCATAATAACGAAAAAGGAAACAACCCCAGTGCCCATCAACAGATGGAAGGATAAATAAAATATTGGCATACACGTACAATGGAATATTATTCAGCTATAAAGAGAAGTGTAGTCCTGATACATGCTACAACATGGATGAACCTTGAAAACATTATGCTGAATGAAATAAGTCAGTCACAAAAGGAAAAATATTGTATGATACCACTTACATGAAATATCTAGACTAGGCAAATGTATAGAGAACAAAGTTTATTAGTGGTTAGCAGTGGTTGCCAGGGACAGGAGGGGAAGGGGGAAAGAGTCATTGCTTATGGGGCACTAAGCATCTGTTAAAGGCGATGGAAACATTTGGAAACACATAATGGTGATGGTTGCACAACATGATGAACGTGGTTAATGTTAATTGTACAAGTAAAAAATGTTGAGATGGCAAATGTTTTGGTGTGTGTATGCTTACCACAATAAAAAATGATAATAGGATATGTGAAAAATCAGAAAAAAGAAAACTTTATTATGAA
Source organism: Dugong dugon (assembly GCA_030035585.1). Taxonomy (NCBI): domain Eukaryota; kingdom Metazoa; phylum Chordata; class Mammalia; order Sirenia; family Dugongidae; genus Dugong; species Dugong dugon. Next base: position 58,337,713 of record CM057465.1, on the reverse strand, counting down.
GATGTGTTTAATGTGGTCTTGTCTGCTTGAAGTAGGGGATGCGGCAATAAGGTCAGTATTAATCCAGCACTGTTGCCATTTATCACACATTTTTTTTAAGTGTCTATGAGACTCTCCTGTATCCCAGATGCTGTAATAGGTGCTGAGAAAACATAGGCATAGTTTCCGCATTTGGGGAGTTTATAGTCTCTACTCATTAGCAAGCTTTTGTTTGCATCTAGTTTAGACAATGAGAGAAATATCTATCTTACATAGTAGGAAGCCCAAAGGTTAGGCAGGCTTCAGGCAACTTGTCATTGTTTCCAAGACTCTGGTACTTTGCATCTTCTAGCTCTGCTGTTTGTTGGCTCCATCTTCAGGCTGGGAGCCAGATGATTCAGCATTTCCAAGTTCACATCTAGGCAATATCCAGAGGAAGAAGGGAGACAATCTTCTCCTGTATCTCCTTATGAGTAAGGAGAGTTTTTTGAAGCTTTGAGGTCTCTCAGCAGGCTCCGCCTCATTTCTCATTAGCTAGAGTTAGGTCAGATGTTCTAGGGGAAATATGATTACTGTGCTTAACTTAGATGAATTATCTTGGGGTGGAATGGATGGGTCTGGGAATCAACCACAATGACCATTACATGGTTTGTTTCTACTGCCTAGCAGATAGCAAGCAAAGAGTTGGTGAGCATACAGCATGAAAATGCCTGTTGAAAACACACTGTGAGAGCACAGAGGAAGGGCTTGGAAAGGGCTTGAAGTGGGGCCAGGCCTCCTGAAAAAAATAACCATTGGATTTGAGTCTTGAAAGTTATAAGTAGAAATTATCTAAGGTGAAGGGAGGGGGAAATGAGATAAGGAAGCCAGAGCTGGAGAGGGGAGAGGTTTATCCAGAGAGAGAAATACTGTCTAAAGCAATGATTCTGCTCAAAGTAGGGTCTCCAGACCAGCCGTATCAGCATCACCTGGGACTTGTTAGAAATGCAGATCTTTCTGGCCTCACTTGAGATCTGCCGACTCAGAAACTCTGTGGATGGGGCCCAGCAATCTGTGTTTTAACAGCCTGTCCAGGTGATTCAGATACATGCTCAAGTTTGAAAACCACTGATCTAAAGGTATAAGGATGTCGGAGTGTTGAACTGTGTGTACTTCATTATCTCTAGCTGAAGGGAAGTGGTAGGAAGGGAGTGGTGAGAAATGAGGCTGGAGATGTAAGCCATTGTATAAAAGAGAGGAAGAATTTTAGAGAGTTTTACTCCATTTTGGGATACGAGTAGTGCCTTGTTTATTTGTTAATCAACAAGTATTTGTTGAACATTTACTCTGTTAGGTGGGAATGCAAAAATGAATAATTATACTTTGAGAGGAATGAAAATGAAGATGCAGCATAACCAAAAGTTATGGGATGTAGCTAAAGCAGTGCTTAGAGGGAAATTTATACCTGGAAATCAATAAAGATCTAAAATCAATAACCTAATCTTCCATCTTAAGAAACTAGAAAAAGAAGAGCAAATTAAACCTAAAGCAAGCAGAAGAAATAATGAAGATTAGAGTGGAAATAAATGAAATAGGGAATAGAAAACAATAGAGAACATCAGAAAAACCAAAAGTTGGTTCTTTGAAAAGATTAAAAAAAAAACCTTTAGCTAGACTGACCAAGAAAAAAAAGAGAGAAGACTCAAATTACAAAAATCAGGAATGAAAGACAGAATGTTATTCCCAGTCTTACAGAATGACCATAAGGGAATAATTATGGACAATATATGCCAACAAATTAGACAACTTTGGTGAAATGGACAATTTCTAAAACAGACATAGACTACCAAACTAAGGTTAGAAGAAATAGAAAATCTGAATAGAAATATAACAAATAAAGAGATTGAATTAGTAATTTTAAAACTTCCCACAAAGAAAAGCTGAGTGCCAGATGGCTACACTCGTGAGTTCTATCAAACATTTAAAGAAGATTTAATACCAATTCTTTACAAAATTCCAGAAAATAAAAGAGGAGGGAATAATTCCCAACTCATTCTATGAGGCCTGTGTTATTACCCTGATACCAAAAATAAAGATATCACAAGAAAACAACAAAACTACAGACTATTATGAATATAGTTGTAAAAATGTTCAACGAAATACTAGCAAAACAAATCCAGTAACATACAAAAGGGATTATACCCAGTGACAAAGTGAGATTTGTCCAAAGGGTGAAAGATTGGTTTAACACTGGGAAATCAATTCATGTAATAAACCATATTGATAGAATTAAGGGGGGAAGAATCCCCCACAGGATCATCTCAATAGATGCAGAAAAAGCATTTGACAAAATCCAACACCCCTTCATGATAAAAACACTCAACAAACTATGAATACAGGGAACTGTCTAAACCTGATAAAAGCCACCTTCTAAAACCCCATAGCTAACATCATCCTTGATGGTGAAAGACTGAATGCTTTCCTTCTAAGGACAAGAAAATGATGTCTGTTCTTGCCACTTCTATTCAACATTGTACTGGAGGTTCTAGCCAGGACAGCTAGGCAAGAAAATAAAATAAAAAGCATCCAGACTAGAAAGGAAGGAGTAAAACTGTATTTGCGGTCTATAGAAAATCCTAAAGAATCCACTAAAATGGAATAATTAAAGTATATTTGCTACCTTCAAGTGCTATAATAGTGTATATGTGTGAGTATTGTGGGAGGAGGAAATATTTCCCACAAGGAGATATATATTTCAGCTAGGTCCACACTGAGAATGTAAACATTTAAACAGGAGATTGCAGAGTGGATGATGAGGGTAGGGTGGGGGCAGGCATTTCATGCAGAGAGAATATACACAGGTGTGAAACAGAGGGGGCAGTGATGAATTACGAGTGTGACCGGAGAGTTGAGTTATGTGGGGGCAGTGGTGGTAGAGAGGGTTAGAGAGGTGAGCAAGGTCCAGATCACAAAGACCTGTAAATGCCATGCCAAGAAGTTTGAACTCTACAGGTAGTAAGGATGGCTAAGGATTTTAAGTAGGAGAGTTTGGACCAATACATGCTCATGTTCCAAAAAAAACCCTTTTGCCATGGATTCGATTCCAACCCATAGTGACCCTACAGGACAGAGTAGAACTGCCCCATAGGGTTTCCAGGAAGCAGCTGGTGGATTAGAACTGCTGACCTTATGGTTAGCAGCCGAAGCTCTTTTTTTTTTTTTTTTAATTGTTATTGTTTAGATGAAGTTTACATTTCAAGTTGGTCTACTGTACAAAAATTTATACATACATTGTTATGTGACCCTAATTGCTCACCCCATTCTGTGACAGCACACTCCTCCTTTCCACCCGATTCCCCATGTCCATTCAGCCAGCTTCTAACCCTCTCTGCCTTCCCATCTCACCTACGGACAGAAGCTGCCCGTTTAGTCTCTTGTATCTACTTGAGCTAAGAGGCACACTCCTCACGAGTATCCGTTTATGTCCCATAGTCCCAGTCCAATCCCTGTCTTGAAGAGTTGGCCTCAGAAACTGTTTTAGTTCTGGGCTGATAGAGAATCCAGGGGCCATGCTTTCCAGCATTCCTCCAGTGTCAGTCAGACCATTAAGTCTGGTCTTCTTACTAGAATTTGACTTCTGCACCCCACCTATCTCCTGTTCCATCAGGGAATGGCCGTAGCTCTTAACCACTACACCACCAGGGTTTCCTGATCATGCACAGTGCCTTGGATATTACAAAGGGGCCCTGGAGTCTTACCTGTTCATTTGTGCTGGACAGACGTGGCATGGGGTTAACACTAGTACCATCTTCCTTTCCAGGTTTCTGGGTGGAACGGACCCCTGTGCACGAAGCAGCCCAGCAGGGTGAGACACTGCAGCTGCAGCAGCTGATAGAGAGTGGCGCCTGTGTCAACCAGGTCACAGTGGACTCCATCACGCCCCTGCACGCAGCCAGTCTGCAGGGCCAGGTGCAGTGCGTGCAGCTGCTACTGGCCGCTGGGGCCCGGGTGAGTGGCTCCTTCAGGATGGGCCCCAAGGCTGGCTGTAGCCATGGGAATAGTTGGGAATAAGTCAGGAGACTGCATAGAGTAAGGAAAAGAAAAGGTTTGGGAGTAGCGTTCTGTGATACGCAAACACATGGAAAGAAAGGAAAGCAGTGAAGGAGTCTGAGAAGGAAAGGCAGAGGAACCCAGGATAGGATGTAGTGGAAGCTAAGGGAAGAGGGAAAAGTAGACACTGTCCAGCACACTGGGGACCAGGAAGATAAGGACTGAGACGTGTTCATGGATTTGGCTATTGGGGGTCACTGGTGGCTGGAGAGAAGGCAGTTTTAGCAAAATGGTGGCCACAGAACTTAGATTTCAAGGGGTGGGCAACAGGTGAAGACTGGACAGCTTATGCTTTGAACAGTTTGGATATGAGGCAGTCAAAGAAGAACTGAAGCAAGTTTCACCATGTGCCAAATGGAGGCCGAATTTGGACATACTCTAAGTTTGCCGATTTGAGGAGTTGTCTTTTTCCTGCCCTACAATTTTCAAACTAGGAGAGGCATGTTAAGTGGTTTCAGGCACTCTTTTTATCTGAGGTCTGAGTTAAAACCCACTTTTATACTCTGCCTTTCCCAGCTTGTGACCTAGTGTTCTCCTTTCCCACTCTGTCCTCATTAGGTGTTGAGGCAGTGGAGAGCGAGGCTGAGTTTATCCTGCTCCCGAGGGAAAAGAACCCCAAACAGGATCACTTCTATACTTAGGAGGCTTGTAGGGACTGCCCCAATCATTATTTCTATCTTTGAACTCCCCAGGCTAGCACGGTGTCTTAGCATATAACAGAAAGCCAGTGCTTCTAAGAAGTGTCTTTGCAGAGTTGAATCTGGATGAAGAGAAGGCGAATTGCACAGCTTTTTTCTCCCGCCCTTTGATGCTTGTTTCTTTCTCCCCATGAGGTGGATGCCTGCAACATTGATGGCAGCACCCCTCTCTGCGACGCCTGTGCCTCGGGCAGCATCGAGTGTGTGAAGCTGTTGCTCTCCTATGGGGCGAAGGTCAACCCGCCCCTGTACACAGCGTCCCCACTTCACGAGGCCTGCATGAGTGGTGAGTCGGGCCGAGGGGCCCGTTGGCCCCACTGTGCTCCCTGGCTCCTGTTTCCCTGTGAGAACAATCCCGATACCACTTGAGGGCTTGTTGTCCCTTGTATTTCTTATGGAGAGCACCACATGTGACCCCCTTTTCTTTTTGCTCCTAAGGAGTTTCACTCTTCTTTCTGGGATGAAGGGAGTTTGGGAAGGAAGCAATACAGACAGGAGATGGAAGCCAGTGCTAGAGAAGGAGAGTTCTGGCTCTGGGTCACTCAGCTGTGGAGATTGTGAGATTTTTGGAGTTGAGGTACAGTCTTCATCCAGAGCTGTGGGCATTTTTTTCTATGGTATAGATTCTATTTCTTAGCTGAGTCTCCTATTGCATTTCAGACGTTAATAACAGAGGTCAGTCAGCTCTGCAGGCTCTCACTTGTTGTTGCTATAGTTTTGCCCTTGTAATCTCCTCATCTAGTTGGAACGTGTCTTAGTTTCCTAGTGCTGCTGTAACAGAGGTATCACAAGTGTGGCTTTAAAGAACAGAAATTATTTTCACACAGTTCTGGAGGCTGAAAGTCCAAATCAGGGTCTTGGCTGTGTTGATTCCTTCCTTGTAAGTAGTTCAGTCGTTCCTTGGTTGCTTGGCTTGTAGACGATCCACACATGGCGTCTGTCTTCCCCAGTGTGTGTGCCTTTGTGTCTAATCTGCTCTTTTTATAACTCAGGAATGTTTTGGATTTAGAACCAACCCTACTCAGGTATGATCTAATTAAGATAACAAAGAAAACCCCATTTTCAAACAGGATTACATCCACAGGTATAGGGGTTAGGATTCCAGCACATATTTTTGGGTGACACAGTTCAATCCATAACAGGAGGCAAGACCCAAAAATGTGCAGGATGATTAGTGCCAGAGGGCTGGGCCAGGGAGTAGCTGGGACAGTGTGCTGTCAGGGGAGGGGTGAAGCTGGTCCGAGAGGCTTCAGGGAGCAGGTGGGGTTAGAACTGGACCTCAAAGAACAAACAGATTGCAGATGGTGGGAAGATAAGAAGGCCGCTCCAAGCACTGGGGAAATTACTTGTCCAGTCTCACTGGATCACATGCTCCAAGTATAGAAGCAGCAACAGATAAGACTGGAAATTTGGGGCGAGACCAGCTGGTGGAAAATTTTTAAGTGAAAGACTAAGGAGTTTGAATTCTGCCCTTTTGAGCAAAGGTTGCAAAACTGTGGCCTGTGTTTTGATTGGCTGGCGCGGTGTGTGTCTTTGAATGCACTTGGTGGGGTGTGCACTCTTACGTGGCTCCACACAGGGTCAGTTCTCCCGTCATCTCACACCCTGATTCACACATTAGGTCATCTTCTGACACCTGCAGACCCTTGGTTATTGCTTCAGGCAGCAGTTGAAGGTTTTTGAGCAGATGTTGAATGACAGGCAAACAGAATTTTAGAAAGGCTAATTTAGTGGCCATTTGTGTATCAAAAGACTGAAATGGTGTTTCGTGGCATGGTAATGGACGGTATAGGATAGATTCACTTAAAAAGCATTGAGGGAAGAATCAATAGGATTTGGTGTGATGGGGAGTGGCAGGGGATCAAAAATGATTCTGAAGTTTGAGCAGGAAGTGATGCTATTGGCTGAAATGGGTTGGCTAGGAACAGGGACCCTGGGAAAGGGGAACAGGGAATGCGTCTCGTTTAAAACATACCAAGTTTGTAGTGAAGCAATGCCCAGTGCCTGCAGGTGTCAAGATTACCTAACGTGTGAATCAGGGTGTGAGATGATGGGAGAACTGCCCTGTGTGGAGCCACATAAGAGTGCACACCCCACCAAGTGCATTCAAAGACAAACACACACCGCGCCGGCCAATCAAAACATAGGCCACAGTTTTGCAACCTTTGCTCAAAAGGGCAGAATCTAAACTCATTAGTCTGTCGCTTAAAGACATCCAAATGAGAATGGTCAGCAGATGGTCGTAGATGTGGGACTGGATTTCAGGGCTACAGGTGGTAATTTGGTAGTTATCTGCAATGAAGAGGTAGTTAAGTATGACAGAGGTGGCATCTCAGAACATGCCAAAGAAGGAGAGCAGAGCAGAGAACCAAGGCCTAGATCTTGATCCAAACCCACACTGCAGATACAGGAAAGAGGAGCCAGGGAAAGAGGCAGAAAAGGATTGTCAAGAGAAGCCAGAGGGGAACCAGCTCAATAAGAAAGTATAAGGGAAATTCATCAGGAAGGCTTAATTTCAGGATACCAGTAGCTATATGTCCTTACCGCCAGGCTTGGTGTTACCCCAGACACAGCTTGTGGATTAAGAGGTGACGAACACTTCCTCTCCCACTGAAGACCCCTGGAACAGTGAAGAGTCTTCTCTGACTATTCATAGGTGGCATTCCCAACCTTTGTTCTCATAGCAAGAGAGTTGGCCATGCCCTCCATTTCTCCCACTACCATGTGGGCATAGGAGCCCTGGTGGCACAGTGGTTAAAGCCATCAACTGCTAATCAAAAGGTCAGCGGTTCAAAACCGCCAGTGGCTCCACGGGAGAAAGATCTGGCTGTCTGCTTCTGTAGAGATTTACAGCCTTGGAAACCCTATGGGGTCGCTATGAGTCAGAATTGACTTGATGACAGTGGGTTGGGTTTTGATTTACCGGGTGGGCATGGTGAACCATCCCGCTCCTATAAGAAAAAGAAGAACCTCAGGGCCAAGTGGGAGTGGTAAGCTGCCCTTAGGTTGGGCTATAGTTCTCATTTTTCCTTATCTACCCCCACAACTAAGCATGGGGCTTACCTCTTCCAACTGCCATGTGTGTCATATTTATTACTTTAAATGTGTGTATCTGTTGACTCTTTTCTATTTATTTTAAGGAAGTTCTGAATGTGTGAGGCTTCTTATTGATGTTGGGGCCAATCTTGAAGCGCACGATTGCCACTTTGGGACTCCTCTGCATGTTGCCTGTGCAAGGGAGCACCTGGACTGTGTTAAGGTGCTGCTCAATGCAGGTACGTTGGTGTTTACCTGCACTGTGTGTCAGCAGAAAGCTGGGTGGGGCAGTCAGACAGACCAAGGTTTGAAGCTGGCTCTTCCACTTGCCAGTTGACACCTCAGTTTCTATAGCTATAAAATAGAAAAATTTAAACCTGTTTTGCAGGGGTGTTGGGAGGATTAGTGATAACATTTCCATACTACCTTGTGCATAGTAGATGCTGAACAAAAGCTAATAATTATTATTAAATGTCACAGGGAACCATCCACAATACCTGTCTGATAAGGTTGCTGTCTAAATCAGAAAGAGATGGGGCTCTAACATGAGATGGAGTGGGCAATGCATAGGCAGGGGTATTTGGAATCCAGCTAATTGTGAGGTGTTCCAAAAAGGCTCAGGATAGAGAGGTTCCCAATGTTATCAGAAGCTCTCAGTTTCTTTAAAGGTAACAATAACAACAACAAAAAACCTCAGCCGGCCAAAGATTAGGTTCAGCACCTGTCTACAACAGAAGTTTTAAAATGTAGCCCGAGTGGATATTGGCAAGGTGTTTTGATTGTGAATCCAACTGAAATATTTTGTTGAGCGAAAATTTTAGTTTATTCATTTCATTCATTCTTGGTGCGATTTAGGATAAAGAACAAGATTGTTAAGAAATAGAAAGATTATGAATTCTCTTCAGATGATGGTCACTTGAACTTAAGTTATATGTAGTTTTCTATTAGTCTTTATTCACTTTAATGTGCCACTTTTAAGTCTTTTCAGTGAAAAGGATTCATTTTGTATATGGTTAACTATTGGAATATTTTGTTTATTTTTATACAATGGTAAAATACCTAGATTAAAAGCAATCATAAGCTAAGTTACTCATCTGATGGTTGTATCCCATTTCTGTCAACATAGACCAATATCATTATTGTTGAGTTTTTAAAATAAGTTTTGCAATGCAACAACGCTCTGTAGATTCTGTATATATGTACTCAGTACATGTTAATTCCATTTTTTTAGTTCCTTTTTTTTTTTTTTTTGTAGCTATAGAGGAAAATCTCACGTTAGTGTTTTTAACCCAACAACCTTTATGCATTAGTTAGAACTTTATATCAGTTATTACTCCTTTGTAAATGATAACCTGACCCATTGCCCTCGTGTTGATTCCAACTCATAGCGACCCTGTAGGACAGAGTAGAACTGCCCCATAGGGTTTCCAAGGCTGTAATCTTTACAGAAGCAGACTGCCACATCTTTTTCCCACAGAGCAGCTGGTGGGTTCGAACTGCCCACCTTTTGATTAGCAACTGAGCACTTAACCACTGCGCCATCAGGGCTTCTTTTGTAACTAATAGGAAACCAAATTCAAGCTGGATAAACAATAAAGGGGATTTCTTGGTTCAGATAATCTGAAGGATCAGAAGGAGGGCAGGTATAAAGATTAGTTTCATTCAGTGGTTCAACAATGTTATCAGGATCTCAGTTTCTTTGAATTTTACTGTTCTTTTTTTTTTTTTTAATTGTGTTTTAGGGGAAAGTTTATAGCACAAATTAGTTTCTTATTCAAAAATTTATAAACAAATTGTTTTGTGACATTGGTTGCAATCCCTGCAATGTGGCGGCACTCTCCCCCATTCCTTTTCTACCCTGATTTATGTGTGTCAATTTGTCCAGTTTTTCTATCCTTTCCTGCCTTTTTTGTCTCTGCTTTTGGGCAGGTATTGCCCATTTGGTCTGGTATACTTTATTAAACTGAGAAGCACTTACTTCACATTTGTTATTGTTTGTTTTATAAGCCTGTCTAGTCTTTGGCTGAAAGGTGGACTTAGGGAGTGGCTTCACTTCTGAGTTAGCAGGACGTCTTGGGGCCATAGTCTTAGGGATTCCTCCAGTCTCTGTCAGACCGGAAAGTCTGTTTTTTTTTTATGAATTTGAATTTTGTTCCACATTTTTCTCCTGCTCTGTCTGGGACTCTCTTTTGTGATCCCTGTCAGAGCAGTTGGTGTTGGTAGCTGGGTACCATCTAGTTCTTCTGGGCTCAGGGCGGTGGAGGTTGTGGTTCATGTAATCCATTAGTTCTTTGGACTAATGTTTTCCTTGTGTCTTTGGTTTTCTTCATTCTTCTTTGCTCCAAATGTGGTGGGACCAATAGATGTATTTTAGATGGCCACCTGCAAGCTTTTAAGACCCCAGATGCTACTCACTAAAGTAGAATGTAGAACACTTTATGAACTATGTTATGCCAGTTGTCCCCTGAGACGATGGTCCCCAGCCCTCAGCCCCAGTAACTCAGTCCCTCAAGGTGTTTGGATGTGTCTAGGGAGCTTCTATAGCTTTGCCTTGATTAAGCTGTGCTGACTTCCTCTATATTGTGTGTTGTCTTTCCCTTCATGAATTTTACTATTCTACTTTCCACAGTGTTAGCTTCATCCCAAGCCTGGCTTCCCTAATACGGTAAGTCCCCAGATTGGGAACGTCTGATTTACAGACAACTCGTACTTGCTCTTTAATGTTTTGTAAATTTGCCCACACTTTAAAACGATTGAACTCCTACTCACAACAAATCCTTCATCACAATCACCTTCATTTGCTGCATGTGCAGCTTTTAAGCCATTGAAAAGGCTTGGAGCCTTTCCTTCAGGACTTTGGTTTGAATCCCTGCTGAGATTTTGCATTTCTAACAAGTCTCCAGGCATTGCTAATGCTGCTGGTTAGGGACCAGTTCTGAGAACCACTAGTAGAGCAGTGGTTCTCAAATTTATTATTCATAAGAATCACCTGGGGATCTTTGTTAAACGATAAATTCTGATTCAGCATGTCTGGAGTGGAAATGCAGATTTTCAGCAGGGGTTCGAACCGGACCGAACCGGTTCGAAGCCTTGCTTTTCTTGCACTAAAGTAAGGCTAAATAAGAACCTTACGCACCTGGTCCAACTTACCTACAAATTTGACTTAAAGACACACCTAGGAACGGATCTCATTTGTAACCCCGGGAATGCCTGTAATGGCATAATGGCTACAGCAGATTGAATCTTAAAATCCAAATCATTTTCTAGAAGGAGAGCAAGGCTTCTGGTAACTTTTTCAGAGGAGTGAAAAGTTTTCTTTCCCAGATGTCTCTAGCATACCTCCCTTTATGTCTCATTGGCCAAACTGGGTCCCATTTCCAAACCTAAACCAATCCTTTTGGCTGGAACATTGCCAGGTTCTAATTAACTTGCACCTGGATTATTTGAACTAATTACTATGGTAGCGGAGAGGCATTGGACCAGTCAGGGCCCACACTTGGAGCTGGAGGTCAGTCAGTCCTACTCACCCCTACCCCAATACCCTGCTCCAAATTGCAAGGCAGCAGTACAGTGAGGGCAGTTGGAAGAGAAGTGGGAAGGCAACCATAATGTCCTATATAGCCTTTATCAGAATACCCAGTAGATTTCAAAGGGAATTTCCATACACCTGAGGAATTAAATAATGAGTGGGTAGAATTCTCTTGAGGAAGTCTGATTGATGTGATTGTTAGTGTTATTACTTGATGCTTGTTGATACTGACACATTGTTAGCTCTTCAAAATAACTTAATCCCTTGATTGCTATACTAATCTTATCAGATGGTCTCATTTAACATCCCTTGTCAGACTAAGTGGATTCTCTTTATTTTAAAACTATTTTTTAATTACGGAAAATTTCAAATATACAGAAAAGTAGAGAAAAGATGAAAACATATCCCTATGTACTCACAAATACTTTCTTTTAGGGGCGGGTATTGCATACCCCTGGAAAATCAAAGAAAAGCTATGACCATATCCCTAGGAACACATGCATGCAGGCTATTTTGCATGTCATTTCAAGGGGCAGGAGCCCTGCTTGAGAAGCGAGCTGTGGCACAGCCACATCATACCTCACAGTGGTGGAGACAGAGACTGTGGTTCTTATTGCAGGTAGTGGCTTCAAGTTGCTGAACTGTAAATTAACTTTGCAAGGAGGAGGGCTGGGCAAGGTGAAAGTCCAGTTATTATGTGATTTAATTTATAATCTAATCACTAACAGTAAATATTTAACTCTGCTAGAAGCATTCAGAGGTAGCTAATTGAGGATTGCTATGCTCTCACTTCTTCAGCACAATCCTTGTCACATTTTTTTAATTATTGTTTCAGCAAGCATATATTGAGCTATTTGTGCTTCCTTAGGTTCCAGATGTACCAGGTTTTTGGGGTGGAAGGTGCATGTGACAGCCCCTTATCTGGTTTCACCTGCATCTGCTTTAATCCTATTTTGCTTTGAAACCAGGTTTTTGGTAATGAGTACATTTTGACCCCCTTTTTCTGAAGCATAAAGTTGAAAATTTTTTATGCCCAGGTGGCACTAGTTGTATTGCTGGCGTATCTCTCTCTCTCACACACACACACGCGCGCGCACACACACACACACACGCACATCATACTCATCAGTTCAAAGCCCATTATCATCATTGATCCACATAAAGCCACTTTCTTTCATCCCTCCCTTTCTTCTTTGTTCTATCCTTCTTTCCACCACCTTGCCCTGCAACCATTCTATTGTGTTAATTTAAATCCTTTTATCTCTGTGTTTCTGTAGGATTTGTAAGATGCATGTTGTCATTTGAGACATGTACTTTTTTTAATAGACATGAATGGTATTGTGTTGCATATCTTACTCTATTATTTTGTCACTCAGCGCTGTATTTTCAAGGTCCATCTGTGTTGCTATGTGTACATCTGGTCTGTTATTTCTAACTGCTGCAGAGGATTCCAGCTTCCCTTCTTATTCATCATTCCTTCCTTTACACCTGGTCAAATGATGCCAAGAGCCTATTTTGAAAAGATTCCACTTCGTACCTTGGGAAGGCCACCTCTTTGAAAGAGTCACCTTGCCTAAGGCCTCATATATTGAGTAATTATAGCAAACAAGACTGAATTCTGACTCATGGTGACCCCTTGTGTGTCAGGGTAGAATTTGTCTATAGGGTTTTCAGTGATTGATTTTATGGATCACCCGGCCTTTCTTCTGAGGCACCTCTGGGTGGACTCGAACTGCCAACCTTTCTGTTAGCAGCTGAGCACTTTAACGGTTTGTACCACCCAGGGACTCCAGCAGGACTGAAGGGAGATGTAAATTTTAGACCTATTTTCAGCCACAGTTTTCTCTATGACCTTGTGAGAGTAGCTTTACTTTCCCTGTGCCTCTTTCTCCATTGTTAAAATAGAGACAATCTCTTTCCTTCCCAATTGGCAAGAATATTGCAAGAGTTAATGACATGTGAGAAAGGACTTCAGATTCTGTGAACTTTCCAATTTAGTTTTTGTTTTGTGTTTGCATTTAGCATTCAAATTTATATCTGCATTGTGATTGCAACACTACAAAAATTATTTATTCATATAGGCAGATATTGGAAGAAAACCCTTGATGCGATAGATAGGTTGGGTTATGGGGAGATTTTTATTTAATTTATTGCTTTAAAATATTATTTTGGTAAAACATTCTTGGCAAGTTAAATAATCAGGTAATTTAGCTGCTTTCATAACTGAAGGATTCTTTGTCCTGACCTGAATTCTGAGTTTTGGCTGTGGGAAGTAGAAGTACTTTTCTTCAGTGGTATTACCATAGTAGAGTATTTACTGTATTCCTAGGATCACATACAGTGAACACTATTATGAACCTAATTCTTATATTCTATTTCCAAACCCACTGCCATCAAGTTGATTCTAACTCATAACAACCTCATAGGATTTCCAAGGCTGTAAATCTCCACGGAAGCAGACTGTCACATCTTTCTGCCATGGAGCCGCTGGTAGTTTCAAACCACTGACTTTTTGCTTCGCAGTTGATTGCTTTAACCACTGTGCCACCAGGGCTCCTTTATATTCTATTAGGGGATTAAAGTATTATTTTAATCCACAAATCAGAAAGCAGCATTTTTCAAATATTTTTTGAGCAGCAGGACTAATAGCCTTATACTCCCTCATTTCCTCCCCTCTTGAAATGTCAAGAATTTCATTTTATTTGGATCCACAGTCAACACCCATGGAAGCAGCAGCCAAGCAATCAAATGACATATTGTATTGGCAAATCTACTGCAAAAGGCCTCTTTACAGTGTTAAAAAGCAAAGATGTCGCTTTGAGGACTAAGGTGCAGACACCATGATATTTCAGTTACCTCTTATGCATGCAAATGGTGGATGATGAATAAGGAAGACCAAAGAAGAATTGATGCCTTTGAATTACGGCAGTGGTGAAGAATATTGAATATGCTATGGACTGTTGGAAGAATGAACAAATCTGTCTCAGAAGACGTCCAGCCAGAATGCTCCTTAGAAGCGAGGATGGTGAGACTTCATCTCACATATTTTGGACATGTTACCAGGAGGAGCCAGTCCCTAGAAAAGGACATCATGCTTGGTAAAGTGGAGGGTCAGTGAAAAAGAGGAAGACTCTCAAGAAGATGGATTGACACAGTGGCTGCAACAGTGGGCTCAGGCATAACAACAATTGTGAGGATAATGCAGGACCAGGCAGTGTTTTGTTCTGTTGTACACAGGGTCGCTATGAGTCGAAAGCGACCCGATGGCACCTAACAACAACTGACTCTCTAAATTTGTTACTGTGTGGGGGCATGCTGCTAATCTGATCTTTTTGACTTCACTTTTGATGATATTTTATGACTGTGGTTTGAATCTTATTAATTTGGAGGATTACTTTACAGATAATGGAATATTTGCTTGACTTCTTTATATACTTTTCTCTTATCCCCCTTCTGGTATAATCTCCTTATCCACTCAGGAGTGGACTTTGAAGTGTTGGTATTTTCTTCAAAAGAAATTCTGAGGCTCCAGGAGATCCCATTGAATAGAATTGGTGATGGCTGTGACCCAAAAATGATGTTTCAGCATTATTTTTTTAATCAGAATTTCTATTTTCTTGTCTGCCTTGAGCACTATGCTCTTTTAAGAACTACAGTAAAACTTGTGAAAGCCAGAACCTGTGTATGGTGTAAACCTGTCAGAGAAGGAAAACACAAATATTTTCCACTAAAACGAGCAATGGAAAAGTGATAAGACTGCCCCCTGTCAAAGGTGGAAAACTAGCGAGTTCCAGAAAAACAAGGCAGTTCCATTGAGTTCTGGCTCTCACAGGTCTCACTGTGTCTATATGGGATCAAATTGACAGCAGCAACTCGAAAGATTAGATAGGAACCTTGGGGGCAGTGAGTTTATGTTAATGGGGGAGGAACAACTCAGAAAAGGAGGGTGAGAATGGTTGCACAACTCGAAGAAGGTAATCAATGTCACCGAATTATATATGTAGAAATGGTTTAATTGATGTATGTTTTGCCATGTATATTCTCAGCAACAACAAAATAAATACAATTTAGAAAACAAACAAAAACAGAATCTTTATTTTCTTATTCATTTAAAAAATACTTTACTTAGCTATTAATTGTTGGCATCTTTCTGAATGTCTACTATTGTCCTGAGAAAGATTTGGTAGGCACACAGAGTTCATAGGTGAGATACTCTTCTCTGAACTCCATGACTTTTGGGGAAACATTACCTATTCCCTTTGTTCTCCCCTTTTCTAAAAGAATATTTCCTTTTAAAAGGTACTCGTTCTTTTATTCAACACATCTTTTTAGAGCCTCTGCGCAGGGCCTTCACCAGGAAAGAAGTAGGCTGTGTCTTCCAGGACAGGCAGGTGAGCTTGGGTAGTTCAGCCTGAGTGTTAAGAGATCTGAGGACCTACGGGCAGACTGCGGAGGGTGTTAGAACTGACTTTTAAGTCATAAGGAAGTGTTTTGTTTTGTTTTTCTTCTTTTTGGTTCTACTTTCAGTTCTATTTCTTTATTACTGCTACCCACCTTCAGCCTGCTTCCTATAAGAAAATAGTAACTCCTGCTTTCAGGTTTTGAAAACGCTGCAGTAGAGTCTGTTCTGATTGTGCGTCGTGGATGGGGATTGCTTTTGTAAACTGTGCTGAGAGCAACAGTATGTCAGCTTTTCTGTTGGCTTAAAGTTCTCCCCTTGGTGGTATTTGTTCCCCCTCTGGACCTCCAGGGGCCAATGTGAATGCAGCAAAACTTCACGAGACAGCCCTCCATCACGCGGCCAAAGTGAAGAACGTGGACCTCATTGAGATGCTCATTGAATTTGGAGGGAACATCTACGCCAGAGACAACCGAGGGAAGAAGCCTTCTGATTACACATGGAGCAGCAGCGCCCCGGCCAAGTGCTTTGAGTATTACGAAAGTGAGGCCAGGCTTTTCTTTGAAAGTATTTCCACCCATTAGGCTACCAGGGACCTCCGGGCCATCTTTTATCTTTTGCCCCTGGTTTGCTGTCCCTCCTTGAGCCCCAGCTGAGGGCTCTGCCTTTAATCCTAAGGTCCTGACCCATCACCTCTAAGATGCGTTTTGAGTACTGTGTCTGCTGGAGCTGTTTTGTACTGATGCATCTGCTCTTACAAGGTTCCCTTATAGTTGCAGCATTCACTAACGAGAGTGGAGCCTGTAGCTGGGAGCCGCAGGATGCTAGCACCTGCCCAGGCACTAAACCTTCCACCAGTGCCTAATCTGTTGGCAAGTTTTATGAACAAGCCTACTTGCCACAGATTAGTTCTTTGTTGACAAATCTGTGTGCCAAATTATAACACTATGGCTCCAAAAAAAATAACTCCCAGTGGACCTCAACCAAATTCTACTTCCTGATCCTCCTTCTTCAGAGCCCTGATTGTCCTTTCTAATAACCTTCTAGATAAGGCATGGAGGGCACATCCCATCTCCAAGGAAAAGGGAGGCTTTTCCACTTCTACCTTAGAATATATTGTGGTAAGGATTTTATGCCATTTCCTTAAACTGTCTTTACGTACTTCCTTGTTCTTTTTTTTTTTTTTTTCTTTCAGAGACACCTCTGACCCTGTCACAGCTTTGCAGAGTGAGCTTGAGGAAGGCCACTGGCGTCAGAGGACTAGAGAAAGTCGCCAAGTTAAATATCCCTTCCCGGCTCATTGATTACCTTTCCTACAACTGAGCTGCCAGAACAGGAGACCAGGAGCAGACTGGTGATTCACCCTGCACTAGCTGCCCTGCTGTGCCCAGTGTTGGATGGAAGAGGATTCTGACTTGTTTGTCTGAAATAGTGTCATTGATAGAGAGAAAACAATGGTCCCTTGAATCCCTTTTGTCCTTCCTGTTTTGTCTTTTCTCCAGAATCCTGGAGGGTATTTCCAAGGCACTGAGAAGGTCCTGGAAACCCTGGTGGCATAGTGGTTAAGTGCCACGGCTGCTAACCAAAGGTCAGCAGTTTAAATCCACCAGGTGCTCCTTGGAAACACTATAGGGTTAGTTCTGCCCTGTCCTATAGGGTTGCTATTAGTTGGAATCGACTCAATGGCAACAGGTTAAGAAGGCCTGCCTCCACTTCCGTTGTGTTATGACCTTGTGCTGGTTCTCCCCATAACTTATGCTTTAACTCCAGCGTGGTCTTTGGTTGTCTTAGGACAAGGACAGATTGCTCTAGAAGCAAAGGGGAAGGCCTGGTGAGGCTGGGGATTCAGGCCGCTGCTGTTGATTTTTATATGCCTGGGAGGAGTCGGGCACCTGGCCTTTGTCTCCAAGTCAGCACAGGTGCAGCCATGCCTACTGGGCAGGGCTCGTTTGTGCCCTCTGTGTTCACAGGGAGGGGCTGTGCTCCAAAGCTAGGTTGAATGGGAGGTCGGGGTCCTGGCCTGCCCAGGGGGCCTGGGATGACTGCTTTGCTGACATCTTTCTACCTGGACCCTTTTCTCTGGAGCAGCAATTGGCACTTTCCAAGGCTCACCTGTGCTGAGGAAGGTCCATCACTCAGGGAGCTTCTTACCGGTCTTGGTGGGGGAAGACTCAGGCTTTTTTTTCCCCACAACTAGCACAGTGTTTCTTAGGAAGTTTTCCTTCAGTTTTAGGTCTCAGCTCTTGTAAAAAGTTATATAGGATAAAAAACTTTTAGAGTATATGTAGGATGCACACTAAGGTATTATGAATGAGTCTTTAAAACAAAAAATAATGTGAAGTCATGTTAGCTTCTCATAGGTAGTCATTAGGCTCTTTCCAATGTAAAGGACTGTTAGGGAACTCTGTAAGTATTATTTTTAACCCATTTCTACCATTGCCAAATGAATTCTTCTCCCACCCTAAATTTTGTTAATTCCTTGAAGCTCTAAAATTAGTAGAAGTCACCAGAACGAAGTGGGTTCCATCAACCATTTATGCATCCATTTTGCAGATATTTATGGAACATCTATTATGCTTCAGGCCCTGTGTTCAGGGCTTGAACTATATAAGAATCAAGACTCATGATCCCAGGCAGGAAAACAAAATGTTTGTTTTGAAATTTATTCCTATGAAGATAACCCTGATTCTATATCATAAACCACGAGCTGAAATAGTAGGTAGTATATTCAGACTGCACTTACCTGCGTAAGATTCTGCATCTTAATTTTTTTTAACTAGGAGTTAAATTAGAGGACATTGCATAATTAGTTCAAGTATATTTAGTTTCTGGGGAAACTGGGAGGACACCACTTGTGAACACTAATGTGAGTCATGCCTGAAGCCAGCGTGCCCCCAAATGGGAACAAGATGATCAACAGATAACTTCCAGGATCTGCTTGGGCCTCCTACCCCCAGAGAGTGCATGGAATAGGACGAGATCAAGTTGGCCAAGCTGATGCCAACTGTACTGCGCCACCAGAGGAATCTCTCTGCAGGATTACATGGGGTCACAGGTCTGGTGGAAAATCTCATGCTGGCTGCCATGGTATTTTCCATCTCCAGTGCTTTAGCCACTCCAAAGTGGTGCTTCATCTTATCTTGAGAATAAAACCCACTTCCATTTGAGTACAATCTTAAATACATGTTCTGGGTAAATCAATGTTTCTGGATACAGTAGTACAAATAAAACAGCTTTGGGTTCTGTCCCTTCCATCTTTGTAACAGAGACTTGCCTCTAGCAATTAAATCTGATAACATCTCCACACAATATAGCACCTAGCACAGAATCAAGTCCCCACCCTCTTATTGCTCAATAAAAGTTGTTGAATAAAGTTCATCCTTGTGTTCATATGACCCTGTTCTTGTTGGGAGCAGAAGCACTGGAATGGGCTCCATCCTGTGTGAGTGGAGAGGGGTGGTTGACATCTTTCCTGTGTTAGAAAGTCACACCTGTCAGGGAATCACACCTACCTGCCTCTTCTGGTGCTGATTTCAGGGTGGCACTGATGTGGACTTAGGCGGAAAGAGACCCTGCCCAAAGAGTCAGATGGCTAGATTTCAGGCCCCCTCTACTCTTAAGTCATGGTGTGACTAAAGACAAGTTTGTCCACTCCTCTGGGCCTTTATTTTTCCAGATGCAAAACAGGGATAACAGGTCAGACTTTGATCATTAAAATGATTTGATGATCATCCACGGAACCAATCTCTTTGTTTTACAGGTGAGGAAATGCGGTCCCACTAGCTTCATAAGATTTTTGTGAGGCTGAAATTAGGTGATTAAAAGATGCTCTCAAATGTAAAAAGTGCTCTCCAAATGTAAGTTATACAGTTATGACTGTACTATGGTGTTATTGATGTTTGTAGATCTTATAGTTGTATAAGCTATTCTTGTCTGCGTTTGGGATGACCCGTTGCCATCAAGTTGATTGCAACTCATAGCAACCCTATAGGGTTTCCAAGCAGCCAAGCTCTTAACCATATTCAGAAGACTCAGTTTACATTTTAAAAATTGAAGAAGACATTTGCAACTTATACAACATTATAGGTAATCAAAATATATAAAGGTCTCATAAATCAATAAGATAAAGCTTAACAACAAAAGCTTAACACATAGAAAAAAACAGTTAATGAATATAAACAAAATTTATAAAAGAAGAAATCTCAAATATCCAATAATAATTCGAAAGGATGCTTAGTAGTGATCAGGAAAATGCAAATTAATGAATATTTAATTCAACGAAATGACACCATTATATACAATCATGTTGACAAATAATACAAAGTCTGAGGGTTTCATAATGTTGATGGTCATATGGGCAAATGGGAACTCATAGACTGCTAATGGGGGGTAAAAATTGATACATCTACTTTGGAGAGCTATTTGATTATATACAATTGAAGGAGCCCTAGTGGTGCAGTGGTTAAGTGCTTGGCTGCTAACCAAAAGGTCAGGGGTTCGAAACCACCAGATGCTGAGCAGGAGAAAGATGTGGCAGTTTGCTTCCATAAAGATTTACAGCCTTGGAACCCCATGGGGCAGTTCTACTATGTCCTATAGGGTCGCTATAAGTTGGAATTGATTAGTTTTTTTGGTTAATACAACTGAAAGTGTGGCTACTCCATGTTCCCAGTAATTCTACTTTTATAAATACCAAGCCCTAGAGAAACTCTCAGACAACACAAGGAAACATGCATGAGGATGTTTAATATAGCAATGTTTGTAATAACAAAAGATCCTATCAGTAGGTGATAAATTGTTCAATATATTAATATAATACCTATACTATATAAAAGTGGGAAACCCTGGTGGCGTAGTGGTTAAGAGCTACGGCTGCTAACCAAAAGGTCGGCAGTTCGAATCCACCAGGTGCTTCTTGGAAACTTCATGGGGCAGTTCTACTCTGCCCTATAGGGTTGCTCTGAGTTGGAATTGACTTGCAATGGGTTTGATTTTTTTGGTTTTTTATATAGAAGTTAAGATGAATTAGAAGTTGTATGTTTTAACACAGATGGTAGGTGAAATAGATGGTAGATTTTGTTTTAACACAAAAATATAATGGTAGGTGTCTTTGGCTGGGTTCTCTAAAGAAGGAAAACCAGTGAAGTGTATATATGTGTGTGTGTGTGTGTGTGTGTGTGTGTGTGTGTGTGTGTGTGTGTGTGTGTGTGTGTATGTACAGAGAGACAGAGATGCATTTATATCAAGGAAATAGCTCACATGGTTGTAGAGGCTAGGAAGTCTGATGTCCCTGGGCCAGGCATCAGGTTGGAGGCTTCTCCTGACTTATGTAGCTGCAGGTGCTGATGAACCCAATATCAGCAGGTCAGGTGGCAGGCTGCTGGCTCAAGGGATGTGGAGGCTGACAAATCTAAGATCGACAGGTAGGAGGGCAGGCTGCTGGCTGAAGTCTGAAGAACTGGAGTTCAGATGATGATGAGTCAAATGCAGGATCCAGAGCAAAGCAAAAGCCAGCAAGCTTTTCCAGAAAGTTCATATATATTGGATGCAGTCCAGACCTCCAAGAAAACTCCCTTTCCACTGATTGGTTGCTCATAGCAGATGTCATCATCGAGTGATTACATTATGTCAGTTCTTATCATGGAGGTGATTACATCATTACATAACTGCCTAACTGTATCATAACCACCAAACCACTGAAAATCATGGCCCAGGGAAGTTGACACACAACCTTAACCATCACAGTCCACCCCTTGTCAACTTGGACCTGTACACATCTCCTTAAACCATACATAATCTCTAAATAAACAATTAAAAGGTCATATTTGGTGCCTAACATGATACAACTAACACATGTACAACTGAAAACATACTAGCCCTGTATACATATTTCTATATTTATATTTACAGCATATTTTATTAATGAAGAAAACAAAAATATTTGATGCACATATCCAAGGAAGAAATACTCGTAACAATTACAGTCTTCATTTTCACAACTGGTCATGTGGTCATAGCTGGTATTTAGAACTACCTTTTTTGACCACCCATTCTGTATTCCCTTTACCCTCAGCAAGCACCTCAGCTGGTTGTGGTTCTTTGCTTGGTGGGGTGACCCAAACTTCATTCCTGAAGCATCTGGGCCATTAGTAGTCATGTCAGAGTTGAGATCCTGTAGTTTTCCATTGACTTTAATCATAGGGCATGGTAGTACTAAGATACGCCTTAAGGATCTCTTGCATTCCGGACATACCCTTCTTTACCTCCATTATGTAATATCAATCCAATTTCCTCTTGGTAATCATGATCAATCACACCAGCCAATATGCTAACTCCCTTCTTTGCCTGTTGATCCAATCGTAAGGAGCCCATACTGGCCAGGTGGCAGTTCACTGTAATTAGTGATGAGTCTCCAGGTGTGAGCATTCTTCCCTTTGGAACGAAGACCTCTAGACCTGCAGAGCATAGGGTCAACGGGACAAGAAGCAAAAATTTTTTGAGTGGGTCACTTGGGGTAATATTGAGTTGTGCCACTCCCATCCCTACCCCTTGATACCTGGACCAATGAATCCTGGCTATGGGAGAAACAGCATTATATATTGGATGCTGGTTTAGAGCATATACAGCCTTCTGGAGAACATTGCCCCAACCTGGCAAGATAATCCTACCTAGCTGGTCCCATAATGTTGTCTTTAGAAGACCATTCCATTGTTCTATCAATCCAGCTGCTTCAGGGTGATGTGGAACATGGTAAGACCAGTGAATTCCATGAGCATGGGCCCATTGCCACACTTCATTTGCCGTGAAGTGAGTTCCTTGATCCAAGGCAATGCTGTTTGGGGGAACATGACAGTAGATGAGGTATTCTGTAAGTCCATGGATGGTAGTTTTGGCAGAAGTATTACATGCAGGGAAGGCAAATCAGTATCCAAATTAAGTGACTATTCCAGTAAGAATAAAGTACTGTCCTTTCCATGACAGATGTGGTCCAGTGTAATCAACCTGCCACCAGGTTGCTCAAGGAATGGTGCCGTATCCAGAACTCAGTGTTGGTCTCTGCTTCTGGCAGATCAGGCACTCAGCAGTGGCTGTAGCCAAGTCGGCCTTGGTGAGTGGAAGTCCATGTTGCTGAGCCCATGCATAACCTCTGTCCCTGCCACCATAGCCACTTTGGTCATGAGCCCATTAGGCAATGATGGGAGTGGCTGGGGAAAGAGGATTACTGGTTTCCACAAAATGCATCATCCTATCCACTTGATTGTTAAAATTCTCCTCTGCCAGGGTTACCCTTTGGTGAGCATGCACATGAGACACAAGTATCTTCAGTTCTTGGCCCAGTCAGAGAGGTCCATCCACATACCTCTTACCTATACCTCTTTGTCACCAGTCTTCCAATCATGTTCCTTCCAAGTCCCTGACCATCCAGCCAAACCATTGAATCAGTTTACAAATCAGTATACAGCCCAATAATCGCACATCTGGCCATTTTTCCTTCTAAGCAAAGTGAACAACCAAGTGCACTGCTCAAAGGTCTGTCCATTAGGAGAATTTCCCTCCACCACTGTCCTTCACGGAGGTCCCAGAAAGGGACTGTAGAGCTGCTGCTGACCGCTTTCAAGTGGTGCCTGCATATTGTGCAGAACCACCTGTAAACCAGACATGAATTTTCTCTTCCACAGTCATCTGATTGTAAGGAACGCCCCATGACGCCATGGATGCAGACTGGGAGAATGCAGGTAATATGACAGTAGAGACCATGGGCATTTGGGCCACTTCCTCATGCAACTTACTTGTGCCTTCAGGACCTTCTCAGGCCCAATCTTTTATATACCGCTTAGATTTAATGATGGGGGTCCTGGTGGCACAGTGATTAAGTGTTTGGCTGCTAACTAAAAGGTCGGCAGTTCAAATCCATCAGCCGCTCCTTGGAAACCCTGTGGGGGGCAGCTCTACTCTGTCCTGTAGGGTCGCTGTAAGTTGGAATTGACTCAATGGCAACAGGTTTTTTTTTTTTATTTAATGATGGAGTGCTGCTGTGCACATCCGATTTTATGACTCTGTGGCTCAGACGATACCCAGTTCATGATGGCGGCTCAGGCCACATGGTGATTTGGAGGCCCATGGGTAAGTGTTCGTTTACTAAGGTCCAGTAACAAGCCAAAAGCAGTTTCTCAAAAGGAGAATAGTTATCTGCAGAGGATGGCAGGGCTTTGTTCCAAAATCCTAAGAATCTGCACTGTGATTTACCATAGGGCCTGCCAAAGACTCCAAACAGCATCTGTATCTGTAACCAACACTTCAAGCACCACTGGATCAGTTGGTTCATCTGGCCCAATGGGTAGAGTGGCTTGCATGGCAGTATGAACGTGTTGTAGAACCTTCTCTTGTTCTGGGCCCCACTCAAAACTAGCAGATTTTTGAGTTACTTGATAAATAGGCCAGAGTAGCACACCCAGATGAGGGATATGTTGCCTCCAAAATCCAAAGTGGCCCACTAGGCATTGTGCTTCCTTTTTAGTTATGGAGGGGCCAGATGCAATAACTTATCCTTCACTTTAAAAGGAATATCTCTATATTCCCCACACCACTGGACCCTAGAAATTTCACTGAGGTGGAATGTGCATGAATTTTTGTCGGATTAATTTCCCACCCTCTAACATGCAGATGTTTTACCAATAAGTCCAAAGTCATTGACACTTCTTCGTTACTATGTCCAGTCAGAATAATGTAATCAATGTAACGGACCAATGTGACGTTTTATGGAAGGGAAAGGCGATCAAATTCCCTGCGGAGTAAATGATGACATAGGACTGGAGAGTTGATATACCTCTGAGGTAGGATGCTGAAGGTGTATTGCTGGCCTTATTAGCTGAAGCCAAACAGCTTCTGGCTATGTATTTCAAAATAGGTATGGAGAAAAAGGCATTAGATCAATAGCTGCATACAAGCTACCAGGAGATATATTAATTTGCTCAAGTAATGAAACCACATCTGGAACAGCAGCTGCAATTAGAGTCACCACTTGGTTAAGTTTCTGATAATCCTCTGTCATTCTCCAGGATCCGTTTTTATCATAGGCCAAATAGGCAGGTTGAATGGGGATGTGATTTGAATCACCACCCCTGCATCCTTCAAGTCCTTGATTGTGGCAGTAACCTCTGTAATCCCTGCAGGAACATGGTATTGCTTTTGGTTTACTATTTTCCTAGGTAGGGGCAGTTCTAATGGCTTCTATTTGGCTTTTCCTACTATAATAGACCTTACTCCACATGTCAGGGATTCAATGTGTGGGTTCTGCCAGTTGCTGAGTATGCCTATTCCAGTTATGCATTCTGGAACTTGGGAAATCACTACAAGAGGGGTTCAGGGAACCACTGGACCCAATGTGAGATGGACATGAGTTAAGACTCCATTAATAACCTGATCTCCATATGCCCCCACTCTGACTGGTGGGCCACGCTGACATTATGGGTCTCCTGGAATTATTGTCAGTTCAGAGCCAGTGTCCCATAATCCCTGAAAAGTCTGATTATTTCCTTTCCTCCAGTCAACAGTCACTGTCATAAAAGGCCGTAGATCCCTTTGGGGAAGGCTAGGAGAAAGATTAACAATACAAATTTTTGGAAGTGCAGTGGGATCTTTCCTCAAGGCGACCCAGCCTCTTCTTCATTCAAGGGGTTGTGAGTCTGTAAACTAGCTCATGTCTGGGAATTGATTGAGGGCCATGACACCCTATTCTGGCTGTTCAAATTAGACTGCCGTTCACTTGACCTAGAATTCTTCCACTTGTACAGATCAAGTAAATATTTAGTAGATTTCCAATCTGTTTCACTCCTAGGGACACCATGGTTAAGTAGCCAATGCTGTAAGTCCATACAGTCAGGCTATTCTGATTACCGCTTTGACTCCGCTGTCCATTATGGTAACCACACCCACCTTGTCTTTGTTGATTGAGTGCTGCCACCTGGCCTCTACCACCACGGGGTCCAATCAGGCCCATTGTAGTTAGGTGTCTTAATTCCGTTAGGGCAGCTCCCACTATCAAATATGACTTACATAAAATAGTAATCACAGCAGTCTTCAAGGATGCTGGGGCTCCCCTCACAAATTTGTTCCTCACTGTTGTGGTAAAAGATGTGTCCTCTAAGCACTCCATGTGTGAGTCTATAGGTATAACCTGATAAATCCACTCTAACATGCCAATTACCCTAAGCCTTTGGATCCTTCTTCTACAGCATACCAAGGCAGGTCTGGTACTTCAACTTGATTTAGTGAAGGCCACTGTGTAATCCATGCTTCAGTGAACCAACCAAATAAGCTATTAGATCCTTTCCTAACCTCTTGAGCTGAAACATTGAGTGAAGAACCTGTGCTTAGTGGGCCCATATCAATAAATTCAGATTGATCCAACTTTATGCTCCTTGCACCAATATCCCACCCCCTTAATAGCATTCCCACATCTGTTCCTCAGGTTTCTGTTTATACATATTATAAAGTCAAGAAGTTCTTTTGGAGTGTAGCATACCTCCTTCTGGGTCGCATTTTGTACTTTACCTTTGGGGCTTGCTTGGGACTTAAGTTTAGTTATAGGTGTAGAAGAAAAATGGTGTGGATGTGTTCTGAGAACATTCAGCAATGTCTTCTAAGGCATCTGCCTCAGTGATGCCCCAGGCAATGACTCAGATGCCTCCACAAGCGATGGCTCAAAGACTCTTCAGACACAACTGAGTTAATCTCATCAGATGAGGGTGGTGGGGCTAATGGTTTTACTGGGGAGGATAACTTAGAAGACAAAGCTGGAGCAATCTCTTCAGATGGGAGTGAGATGGCTGGTTCTGTTGGCAGGACTGATTCAACAGAATTTAGGGGCTCAGTGTCCCCAGCTTCCTGATTATCTGCCCACATGTTCCAATCCCAAGTTTCAGGATCCTGTTTCTTCCCAATCAATGCCCTCACTTTAACTTCAGACACCACTCGAGGTTGGGAATTCATCTGGTGTTGTAACTCTTATGATAACAGTCTGGGTTTTGTTTTCAGCAATATCAGCTCTGTTACTACAAGAAGTAAGCATTTCATTTGGGGCAAAAGTGGCAACTTTGAGGTCGTTTATGCAGTGTTGAACTGTGACTCTGAAGCCCTGAGCTCATCTCTTTCTTTCACCACTTTGTCTAGTAAAAGTAGGACTGACCAACCAGCTTTCTTCTATGTCTCATTCTGACAGAATTGTAGGAAACAGTCAAATATGCAATCACCCAGAGCCTCCCCTCTCACCAATACTTGATCTGTTGTTGTTAGGTGCTGTCGAGTCAGTTCCGATTCATAGCGACCCTGTGTACAACAGAAACAAACACTGCCTGCGCCCTCACCATCCTCACAATCATTGTTATGCTTGAGACCATTGTTGCAGCAACGGTGTCAGTCCATCTCGTTGAGGGTTGTCTTCTTTTTCGCTGACACTCTGTTTTATCAAGCATGATGTCCTTCTCCAGGGATTGATCCCTCCTGATAACGTTTCCAAGGTATGTGAGACATAGTTTCACCATCCTTGCTTCTAGGAGCGTTCTGGCTGTACTTCTTCCAAGACAGGTTTGTTTGTTCTTTTGGCAGTCCATGCTATATTCAATATTCTTCCCCAGCACCACAATTCAAAGGCGTCAATTCTTCTTTGGTCTTCCTTATTCATTGTACAGCTTTTGCATGCATATGAGGCAATTGAAAACACCATGGCTTGGGTCAGGTGCACCTAAGTCCTTAAAGTGACATCTCTGCTTTTAAACACTTTAAAGAGGTCTTTTATGGCAGATTTGCCTAATGCAATGCATCATTTGATTCCTTGACTGCTGCTTCCATGGATGTTGATTGTGGATCCAAGTAAAATGAAATTCTTGACAACTTCAATCTTTTCTCCATTTATCATAATGTTGCTTATTGGTCCAGTTGTGAGGATTTTTGTTTTCTTTATGTTGAAGTGTAATCCATACTAAAGGCTGTAGTCTTTGATCTTCATCAGTAAGTGCTTCAAGTTCTCTTCACTTACAGCAAGCAAGATTGTATCATCTGCATAACACAGGTTGTTAATGAGTCTTCCTCCAATCCTGATGCCACGTTCTTCTTCATATAGTCCAGCTTCTTGGATTATTTGCTCAACATACAGATTGAATAGATATGGTGAAAGATACAATCCTGACACACACCTTTCCTGACTTTAAACCATGCTGTATCCCATTGATCTGTTTGAACGACTGCCTCTTGATCTATGTACCATTCCTCATGAGCACAATTAAGCGTTCTGGAATTCCCATTATTTGCAATGTTATCCATAATTTGTTGTCATCCACACAGTCGAACACCTTTGCATAGTCAATAAAACACAAGTAAACTGTCTTTCTGATATTCTGTACTTTCAGCCAGGATCCATCTGACATCAGCAATGATATCCCTGGTTCCACCTCCTCTTCTGAATTTGGCTTGAATTTCTGGCAGTTCCCTGTGGATGTACTGCTGCAAACACTTTGGAATGATCTTCAGCAAAATTTTACTTGTATGTGATATTAATGATATTGTTCAATAATTTCTGCATTCCGTTGGATCACCTGTCTTTGGAATGGGTACAAATATGGATCCCTTCCAGTCAATTGGCCAGGTAGCTGTCTTCCAAATTTCTTGGCGTAGACAAGTGAGCACTTCCAGTGCTGCATCCATTTGTTGAAACATCTCAATTGGTATTCTATCAATTCCTGGAGACTTGTTTTTTGCCAATGCCTTCAGTGTATCTTGGACCTTCTGCTTCAGTACCATCGGTTCCTGATCATATATTACCTCCTGAAATGGTTGAACATCAACCAATTCTTTTCGGTATAGTGACTCTGTGTATTCCTTCCATATTCTTATGATGCTTCCTGTGTTGTTTAATGTTTTCTCCATAGAATCCTTCAATATCGCAACTGGAGGCTTGAATTTTTTCTTCAGCTCTTTCAGCTTGAAAAATGCCGAGCATATTCTTTCCTTTTTGTTTCCTAATTCTAGGTCTTTGCACATGTCATTATAATACTTTACTTTGTCGTCTTGAGCTGCCTTTGAAATCTTCTGTTCGGCTCTTTTACTTCATCATTTCTTCTCTTTGCTTTAGCTACTTGATGTTCAAGAGCAAGTTTCAGTCTCTTCTGACATCCCTTTTGGTCTTTTCTTTCTTTCCTGTCTTTTTAATGACCTCCTGCTTTCCTCATGTATGATGTCCTTGATGTCATTCCACAACTTCTCTGGTCTTCAGACTTTAGTGTTCAACATGTCAAACCTTGAGATGATTTCTAAATTCAAGTGGGTATACTCAAGGTTGTACTTTGGCTCTTGTGGACTTGTTCTAATTTTCTGCAGCTTCAATTTGAGCTTGCATATGAGCAACTGATGGTCTGTTCTGCAGTCGGTCCCTGGCCTTGTTCTGACTGTTGTTATTGAGCTTTTCCGTTGTCTCTTTCCACAGATGTAGTCAATTAGATTCCTGTGTATTCCATCTGGTAAGGTCCATGTATATAGCCACTGTTTATGGTGGTGAAAAAAGTTACTTGCAATGAAGAAGTCATTGATCTTGAAAAATTCTGTCATGCAATCTCTGGCATTGTTTCTATCACGAAAGCCGTATTTTCCAATTACCAATCCTTCTTCTTTGTTTCCAACTTTTGCATTCCAATCACCAGTAATTATCAATGCATTTTGGTTGCATGTTTGATCAAATTCAGACTGCAGAAGTTGGTAAAAATCTTCAATTTCTTCATCTTTGGCCTTAGCGGTTGGTGTGCAAATTTGAATAATAGTCGTATTGACTGGTTTTCCTTGTAGGCATACAGATATTATCTTATCCCTGACAGCATTGTACCTCAGGATAGATCTTGAGATGTTCTTTTTTAATGATGAATGCATCAGCATTCCTCTTCAAGTTGTCATTTCCAGCATAGTGGACCGTATAATTCTCCGATTCAAAACAGCCAATACGAGTCTCTTTCAGCT
Source organism: Dugong dugon (assembly GCA_030035585.1). Classification (NCBI taxonomy): domain Eukaryota; kingdom Metazoa; phylum Chordata; class Mammalia; order Sirenia; family Dugongidae; genus Dugong; species Dugong dugon. The sequence continues at coordinate 58,307,979 of CM057465.1, read as the reverse complement.
TATTAATGCCTAGGATGTTGACGTTTATGCATTCTATTTCATTTAGATGATTTCCAGTTTTCCTAGACTCATACTTCGTATGTTCCACGTTCCTGTTATTAATGGATGTTTGCAACTGTTTCTTCTCATTTTGAGTCATGCCACATCAGCAAATGAAGGTCCTGAAAACTTGACTCCGCCCACATCATTAAAGTCAACTCTACTTTGAGGAGGCAGCTCTTCTTCAGTCATCTTTTGAGTGCCTTACAACCTGAGGGGTTCAACTTCTGGCACTATATCAGTGTTCCACTGCTATTCATAAGGTTTTCACTGGATAATTCTTTTCAGAAGTAGACCACAAGCTCCTTCTTCCTAGTCTGTCTTAGTCTGGAAGTTCAGCTGAAACCTGTCTGCCATGGGTGACCCTCCTGGTATTTGAATACTGGTGGCATAGCTTCCAGCATCCCAGCAAAACACAAGCCCCCACAGTATAACAAACTGACAGATGCATGGGGGGGTGATATTTTGTGTATTTCTATTGCTACCTCACCCCATGGATTGCCAGTGCCCTCTTTACTACTGGAAGCAGAGTCATAAACATCTTGAAGACTAACCAGCCTTGAGAACCAATTTAGAAAACTCATCCTTACAATTTTTTCTCTAGAACGACTCTTGGTACCTAATGTCTTAGACTGGGTCCTCTAGAGAAACAAAACCAGTCAAGCATGTGTGTGTAAACACACACACACACACACACACAGATTTATATCAAGGAAATGGCTCAGGTGGTTGTAGAGGCTGGCAAGTTCCAAGTCCACGAGTCAGGCATCAGGCTGGATGCTTCTTCCAACTTATATAGCTGCAGTTGCTGACAAACCCAAGATCAGCAGGTCAGACGGCAGGCTTTTGGCTTAAGTACCAAGAACTGGAGTTCAGATGATGACGAGCTGAATTCAGGATCCAGAGCAGAGTAAAAGCCAGCGAGCTTTGCCAGAAAGTCTATATATACTGGATGCAGACCACACCCCCAAGGAAACTCCCTTTCAACTGATTGGCTGCTCATAGCATATCTCATCATAGAGGTGATTGCATTATATCAGATCTCATCACAGACACGATTACATCATTATGTAACTGCCAAACTACATCATAACTGCCAAACCAGTGAGAATCATGTTCCAGCCAAGTTGACGCACAACCTTAACCATTACCAAACCAAAAACCCATTGCCATTGAGTTGATTCCAACTCATAGTGTCCCCATAGGGTTTCCAAGGATGTAAATCTCTACAGAAGCATGATGGTTTCTAACCATCGACCTTTTGGTTAGCAGTCCATCACTTTAACAACCACGCCACCAGGACTCTTTTTAACCTTCAGAGTGGGTAGAAAAGTTGGCAAATCATATTTATGTACAGTAGGAATCCACTTGTGTAAATTTAAATACAAAATAATGTAAGTATTTATGGATATCTATGTGTATTATTCAAAGCCCTGGTAGTAAAGGCATTGAAAGCTTGGCTGCTAACAAAAAGGTGAGCAGTTCAAATCACCAGCTACTCCTTGGAAACCCTATGGGGCAGTTGTATGCTGTCCTACAGGGTTGCTGTGAGTTAGTAAGGTTGGAGTTGAAGAACAAGTTGTGGCAATGGTCATGGTAAGAGATAATGAGAATTATCAAAATTTACAGCTGAAATAGCCTTTGTGGACAAAGAGGCTTATTCCAATGGGATTGAGGACATAGGGAATCCCAACAAGCCCCCTATTGTTTTAAGATCATTGTCCATAGGCTTTTTTAGAGCTGCAAGTCTGTTTGAGAATTTACTTTCTGCTCTGGACATTTTCTGAGGATAGCAGGAAGTTCTTGTTCAGAAGGCCAGCACATGGCCGTGCAGAGGAATGAAAGGAAGGTTAGGAGAATGGACTAATTGGAAATGGAAAAATTGGAGCAAGGGCTGTTCCTAGAACTGGGGATGACTGGGACAGACATTAGAGCACTTTGTTAGGGACAAAGATAGATGTTTTGAGTTGATGATTCTGGTTTGTCTTTCTATGTTTTAATGTTAAAAGCAAAATGTCTCAAATCTCCATTATGTGAAGCTAAAATTTAGAACCATTTGAGATTTAACCAGATTTTCTTAAATTCATGTAGATATATTTTTTTAGGTAATACATTGCTTCTCATAAGTGGTTCTCCAGACTTACTAAGAAGCAGAAGATCACAGCCTCTCTAGTGAGAAGGAGTTGTCAGGAACTCAAAGAAGCTGAGAAATGGAGGATGGAGTCAACTGCTGTAGAGAAACACTCACAGAGAGAATGACTGGGATGTGCCTGGCTATTTTTCAAAATTGATATGAACCACTGACTGCTACATACACCTCTTGTTGCTCCCATTTTGAATCAGAGTGTTAATTGCATTTGTCGTATGTCTGTTTCAACATTGCATGATTTTTTTTGAATAATACTTTATTGTGTTTTCAGTTACAGTCTACACAGCAGTTTAGGTTCCCATTCAACAATTTCTACACAAATTGTTCAATGACATTGGTTACATTCTTCACAATGTGTGAACATTCTCATTATTATCGTTCTGGTTGTTCTGTTCCCGTTAATCTAGTTTCGCTGCCCCCTTACATTTTCATCTTTGTTTTAAAGTAATTGTTGACCCTTTGGTCTCACATAGATAATTTTTTAAAGGAGCACAGTACTCACGGGTGATATTCTTTATTTTGTGAACCAATCTGTTATTTAGCTAAAAGGTGACCTCAGGGGTTAGTTAGGTTCAAGGTTTAAAGAGTATCTCAGTATAATAGTCTTGGGGAGTCCCCAGCCTTAACTGGTCCAGTAAGTTTGGATATTTTAAGAATTTAAGGTTCTGTTCCACATTTTTCTCCCATTCTATCAGGATCCATCTATTGTGGCCCTGATCAGAATGGTTGGTAGTGATAGACAGGCACCGTCTAGTTTTTCTGGTCTCAGGGTAGTTGAGGCCATGGTTCATGTAGACTGTTAGTCTCTATAGTCTAGTTTCTTCTCTGAGTCTTTGGTTTCCTTATTTCTCTTTTGCCCTAGATGAATAGATACCAATAGTTGTACCTTAGATGGTAGAGACCAAGAGTTGTACCTTAGATGGTTGCTCACATGTTTTAAGACCCCAGACACTACTCACCGAACTGGGATGTAGAACATAAACTTTATGAACTATATTATCAGCATTGTATGTTTAGTGTGAACGGGGCAGCTAACTTGTCTCTTTGGTGCACATATTGAGAGGAACTATACTTGACAATTTATGCTCTATTCACCTTATGAACAGCTGGTCCTGATACAGATGATGACACGCCGGACTTCAATTTGGAGCCTGTTACTGTGACTAAATGAAATTTGAGGGCTTTTGAGACAAAGAGGTCAGTGTTTTTAACATATGGAAGGTGTGTAAGTCATTGTGTCACAAGAGTGAAACAATAGTCTTCAAGGATGGCCCCCAATTGTCCACAACTCACAATAGCACAGTAGATCCTTTAGAAAACCCAACTCTCTGCCATAATCTGAAGTTACATAACACATTATCCACATAAGCCCAGTAAAACCACAAATGTGGGAGAGATAATAATAAATTGTTGTTTCAAACAAGTATGTTTTGGAGGAGGTTTGCTATGCTGAAATCCTTAACTGGAATAAGTCTAAGCCAGAGTTTGGTCACTGCATCCGTGTTTGTAAATTGTGATTGTTCCAGTAGTAAATTACATCCTCCCTGATGTAAAACCCCGGAAGTTTAGTTCTAACCATATGCCCCAGATTTCTATCCACACAAATTGGAAAATATTGCAATTCTTTGGATAGAAGAAAAAAGGGATTCCTTGAAGGCAAACATCGAACTTCTGTGGTTCTCTGACTATTCCTTGGACTGAAAATTCCAAGTGCTGAGTTTGTCATTTTTCCTCCGCAGATTTATCCACTGCATTCTGCATAAAGCCAGGCACAGTGTTGATGCTAAACCTTCACAGAATGAATGAAAGAATTAAAAATTTTTACTGATTTTTCTCAAATTATAGTTTCTTTCAAAAATATCCAATTATAAGTCCATCAAATGTGGAAGAGGCTGTTTTTTTAACAAACGGTCTAGCAAAACTGGATGTCCATCTGCAAAAAAATGAAATAGGACGCATACCTCAAACCATACTCAAAAACTAATTCAAAATGGATCAAGACCTAAATATAAAACCCAAAACTATAAAGATGATAGAAGAAAAAATAGGGTCAACACTAGATGCTCTAATACACGGCATTAACAGGATATAAACCATAACTAACAATATGCAAACAGAAGATAAGCTTGATATCTGGGATCTTCTAAAAATTAAACACTTATGCTCATCAAAAGACTTCACCAAAAGAGTAAAAAGAGAACCTACAGACTGGGAAAATTTTTTTGCTATGACAAATCAAGCAAAGGTCTAATCTCTAAAATCTACAGGAAGATCCAACACCTCTACAACAAAAAGTCAAATAATCCAATTAAAAAACGGGCAAAGGATATGAACAGACACTTCACCAAGGAACACATTCAAGCAGCTAACAGACACATGAGGAAATGCTCCTATCAGTAGCTGTTAGGGAAACGCAAATCAAAACTACAGTGAGATACCATCTCACGCCAACATTACTGGCACGAATTAAAAAAAAAAAAAAAAAATAACAAATGTTAGAAAGGTTGTGGGGAGACTGGAACTCTTATACACTGCTGGTGGGAATGCAAAATGGTACAACCATTTTGGGAAACAATATGGCACTTCCTTAAAAAGTTAGAAATACCATATGATCCAGCAATCCCATTCCTAGGGATATAACCTAGAGAAATAAGAGCCATCGCATGAATAGACATAGGCACACCCATGTTCATTCCAGCATTGTTCACAATAGCAAAAAGATGGAAATAACCTAGGTGCCCATCAGAAGATGACTGGATAAACAAACTATGGTACATACACACAATGGAATACTACGTAACAATAAAGAACAATGATGAATTTGTGAAGCATCTCACAACATGGATGACTCTGGAGGATATTATGCTGAGTGAAATAGGTCAACCACAAAAAGACAAATATTGTATGAGACCACTACTATAAAAACTCATGAAAAGATTTACACTCAAAAAGAAATAATCTTTGATGGTTATGGGGGAAGGGGTTGGGGAGGGAAAAACACTAAATAGACAATAGATAAGTGGTAACTTTGGCGAAGGGTAAAACAGTACACAATACTGGGGAAGCTGGCACCACTTGTACAAGGCAAGGACATGGAAGCTCCATAGACACATCCAAACTTCCTGAGGGACCAAATTACTAGGCTGAGGGCTGTGGGGACTGTGGTCTCCGGGAATCTAGCTCAATTGGCATAACATAGTTTATAAAGAAAATTTTCTACATTCTACTTTGGTGAGTGGCGTCTGGGGTCTTAAAAGCTTGTGAGTGACTATATAAGTTTCTCCACTGGTCTCCTCCTGTCTGGAGGAAGGGAGAATGAAGAAAACTAAAGACACAAGGGAAAGATTAGTCCAAAGGACTAATGGACCACAACTGTTACAGGCTCCACCAGACTGAATCTACCACAACTAGATGGTGCCCAGCTACCACCACCAACTGCTCTGACAGGGATCACAATAGAGGGTCCTGGACAGGGCCAGAGAAAAATATAGATCAAAATTCTAACTAGTTAAAACAAAAAGACAACCAGACTGACTGGTCTGACAGAGACTGGAGAAACCCCGAGAGTTTGGCCTCCAGACACACTGTTAACTCAGTAATGAAGTCACTCCTGAGGTACGTACACCCTTCAGCCAGATTAGACGGGCCCATAAAACAAACTGAGACTAAATGGGCACGTCAGCCCAGGAGCAAGGACAAGAAGGCAGGAGGGGACAGGAAAGCTGGTAATGGCGAACCCAAGGTCAAGAAGGGGAGAGTGTTGACATGTTGGGGAGTTGGCAACCAATGTCATAAAACAGTATGTGTATTAATTGTTGAATGAGAAGCTAATTTGCTCTGTAAACTTTTATCTGAAGTACAATTAAAAAATAATAAAATTAGCTTTAAAAAGCAAAAAAAAAAAAAAAAAAAAAAACCTGGTATAAGGATTTAAAAATCTTCTCTTATTCATTCCCTGCCTCTAAGGCAGGACTACCTAATCATTTAAAAGAAGATTCCACTGTATCCTTCAACTCTTAACAGTTGTTACTGGTTTGTTGTTATTGCTAATTATGTTCTAAGATTTAAATTGAACAATAAAAAGAAATTATAGCTTTGTGGTCGTAGACAGCTGCCTAACGTCTCAGTATAGTGGTCTAAAATTGGGGAAAGATTGTTGGTTCAGAGTGCCTGACACATAATAAGCACCATATTAGGATGTTTTTGTCATTTCATTCTAGACATTACGATGATCTTGGTACTCACTCTATGTGCCAGAGACAATTTATCCTTTTTGATTCCCTGATCCCTCCAACAGTATCCTTGTGTTCCTCTTGGTGATGACCACTTCCTCTTTTCTGGTTCTTTAAACGAGAACAAGATCCTGTTAAGTTTGCAGAACTTTTAATGACCAACTGTGGGGCAAGGATGAGGAGGAGCCCATTTTATTAGTGGGCTCTTTGAATTCCATGTTTACCAAGATGGAGAGAGCTCCTAGACAATGGGGAGTATGGTCACTTCCCTCCCTTGGAGACATCCACCGAAGTCAGGGAGATATCTTTCCACACCTGCATAATCTTCACAGACCCTGGCTAGAGTCAGTGAGCAAAGCTGTAACAATATTGGCCATTTACTATTACCTGCAAGAAGGAACATGTTGCAGAAAGAAATACAGTACACTACTGTACCAGCTTTCAGTCTTTCTTTCCTTGTCTGTCCCAGTACATACACCGTCCACCTGGAAAACTCCTAATCACACTTTAAAACCCAGCACATTACTTATTCTTACAGATTGCTTTTTGTGACTATTTCAGACAGCTGGTCACTCTGTTTTCTGTGTTTCTTTCATTCCTCTGTGAGGTTCTGCCACTCTATACTGCACGGTCTGTGTTGGCTTAACCTCCTCTCTAGCCTAGAAGCCCCCCCATGGCCAGGGATGTTGTCTCATGAATCTCTGAATCCCTGTATCTTTCCCAGCTTCTGTCACAGAGTAAGTGCTCAATAAATGTTCACTGACTGCATTATTTTTCAGTTCCACAAAGCTTTACTGCCATCTACCGCTAATGGCCCAGTTTCCTCTTTTAGGTAGCTCAGGTTTGGGATCTTGAAGTTAAAGAATGATACTCAAGTGTTCTGAAAGCCAAAGACTAGTAGAGATGGCTCAAAAATGAGAAATTATTTTTAACAGCTTATAAGTATATAAAAAGACCTCCCACCTGAATCTTAACAAAATGTTAATGTTTTGCCCATTCATTTAAAAAAATCAGAAAGTTGGAATATATCCTTTACTGGCAAAGTTATGAAGAAACAGCCACATTTTAGGAATTAAATCAAACTTAAAATGCACACACCTTTTCAACCAGCTATTCCATTTCTATGAAATTGTCCTCCAATATATTAGGAGCTTGTAATGACAAAAGTGTTGTATAAAAACCTTATTGCAGTATCATATGTAAGAGCAAACTATTGGAAACAACCTAAAAGCCCCCTGTAAAGATCAATTAAATGTTTTTTGGTACATCCTTTTCATAGAATATTGTGCAATCAATAAAAAATAAGGCAGCACATTGTATAGAAAAATATATTGTTTGGCAACAAATAAACAGAAGTTCCCAAAGTGTAATGCCTAGAAATCATATCAACATTTGTTTAAAAGAAATGAAAACTTTCATATGTATATGTATGTATATGTATGACATACACAGACATCTATATCTGTTATATATATGCTTATATGAGCATAGATTTTCTCTGGAAAGAGAGTGAAGAAACTAGTAACAGTTGTTGTCTTGGGGAGGAGGATGGGGGTTCAGGAGTGAGAGGTTAGAGGAAGACTTCATTTTGGATTAATTGAAATATTTTATTCATATGCATATGTTAACCATCTAGCTGTATAAAAATGTAAACAACAGTACAGGTGGAAGTGATAGCTGTGGGTGAAGACAGAAGAAGTTCTCCACCTTGGGGAAGTGGCATGTGCACTGCGCCTTATCCCTGGGCAGATTTGGGAATAGAACAGAGCATGGCAGTACAGGCAGAGAGTGCTCTGTGAATGAAGCCTGGGGAGGAGTAGTTATTGTGATGACCCCAAGGGCCTCTTGGGGTCAGACCAGGGACAGCTGCATCCCTTCTGAGAGTTCCGAGAGGCCAGGTAGTGAGGGGGGAGCCCCCGGGCACACTCAACTGGTACTGATTATGCAGCACCCAGCTGCTCAGGGCAAAGGGTTTGCAAAGGGCACGTGGAAGGCTCACCTCATTCCTCCAACCCCTGGCCTGAAGGCTGTTCATCACCGCACACTGGCCAAAGTAGACTCGGAAATGGAAGGTGATAACTGACTTCTCGTGAGTTCCATTGTGGAAATCCACCTGCACTTGCAGGTCCTTGCTGAAGGGCAAAGCACTGCATGTCAGGCATGTCCTTGATTGCCCCAGCACACACTCAACACACACGGACATATCTTTTCCCATCTCCACCCCTCCGTGGAACAGAGGCCTTCCTGGCGTGACGTTCTAGCCCTGGTGTCTGTGGGGCTGCTTCAGCTCATCCTGCCCAGGGTGGCAAGCTGCTCTATGCCTGATCCCAGGACCAACACTGAGCAGCACTCACTGACCAGGGCCTATTGATTGTCTCCTGAAAATTCTGTGTCTTTTGATAAAAACCCACAGCCCCCACACCCTGAGTGGCTGGCCCCTGTCCCCAGACCCTCAGCCCTGTCCACAATCCAGGAACTGCAGGGTTAGTGTCTGGCAGTGCAGGAGTCTTCAGGGCCTGCACCTGCACTGTGCCACCATCATGCTGATTAAACTTTTTTAACATCACTCATACTTGAGGTGACCTCTAAGCGCTAATATTCTCACATCTCCTTTACCCCTCACCCATGGGCTATAGAATCTTCACCTGAAAGAGATGGCAGGTGTTTCCCTAATTGTCACCAAAGAAACAATAGACAAGGACAGATGCAGAGTGTATGGGACCTGTGGTGAGAGTCACAAAAGAAGATGAGAGGGGCAAGGACGAGTGTGACCTCCCTCCTACAATGTGCCTAGAAGCATATCAGGATAGAGAGCAAGGACACAATTCTGGGGGACCCTCTGTTCCCACTCTACCACAGTCAAGTCCCTGCTGTGTGAAAAGACACCATGGTGGGAGGGGAGGGCCAATAGATCAGAGCAAGAATTTCAGAGCTACATTCCCTGAGCGATATTATGCCAATTAACTGAGTTGTCCCACGAGACTATGGTCCTAAGCCTTCAAACCCAGAAAACCAATCTCCAGAGGTGTTTGCAGTGGTGATTTACCCTGCATTGCTGTCCTGCTGTGTCAAGCATGGGATGGATGAGGATTTTGACTTGTTTGTCTGAAATGGAGTCATTGTTATAGAGAACAACAATCCCTTGAGTTTCTTGGCTCTCCTGTTTTGTCTTTCCTCCAGAATCCTGGAGAGTATTTCCAAGGCACTAAGAAGGCCCTCATGGAGTCCTGGTGGCATAGTGGTTAAGAGCTATGGCTGCTAACCAAAAGCTTGGCAGTTTGAATCCACCAGCTGCTCTTTGGAAACCCTGCCCTATATGGTCACTATGAGTCAGAATTGACTCAATGGCAGTGGGTTTGGTGTTTTTTTTTTGGAAGGCCCTCATAGGGTTGTTATAGGGTCACTATGAGTCGGAACTGACTCAACAGTAACTGGTTTTTTGGTTATGGTTTTGGTAAGAAGGCCCTGCCTCCACTTGCGTTGTGGGTATGACTCTTTGCTGGTTCTCTCTGGAATTTAAGCTTTAACTCCAACATGGTCATAGCACTCTTATTTTCCTCTTTTTACTGACCTTTCTCAAGATCTTAAGACAAGGATGGATTGGTCTAGAAGCAAAGGTGGAAGGCAAGGCAAGGCTGGTGATTCAGGGCACTGCTGCTGATTTTCACATGTCTGATCTTCATACTCTTGGGCCTGAGTATCTGTATGGGCCTCCCAGACCCAGAGAATGCATGGAATAGGATGAGATCAAGTTGGCCAAGCTGATGCCAACTGCACTGAACCACCAAAGGCATCTCTCCACAGGATTACATGGGGTCACAGGTCTTGTGGAAAATCTCATGCTGGCTGCCATGGTATTTTCCATCTCCAGTGCTTTAGCCACTCCAAAGTGGTGCTTCATCTTGTCCTGAGAATAAAACCCACTTCCATTTGAGTACAATCTTAAAAACATGTTCTGGGTAAATCAATGTTTCTGGATACAGTAGTACAAATAAAACAGCTTTGGGTTCTGTCACTTCCATCTTTGTAACAGAGACTTGCCTCTAGCAATTAAATCTGATAACATCTCCACACAATATAGCACCTAGCACAGAATCAAGTCCCCACCCTCTTATTGCTCAATAAAAGTTGTTGAATAAAGTTCATCCTTGTGTTCATGTGACCCTGTTCTTGTTGGGAGCAGAAGCACTGGAATGGGCTCCATCCTGTGTGAGTGGAGAGGGGTGGTTGACATCTTTCCTGTGTTAGAAAGTCACACCTGTCAGGGAATCACACCTACCTCCCTCTTCTCCTGGTGCTGATTTCAGGGTGGCCCTGATGTGGACTTTCAGGGGGGAAGAGACCCTGCCCAAAGAGTCAGATGGCTAGACTTCAGGCCCCCTCTAAAGTCGTGGTGTGACTAGAGACAAGTTTGTCCACTCTTCTGGGCCTTTATTTTCCCAGCTGCAAAACAGAGATAACAGGTCAGACTTTGATCATTAAAATGATTTGATGATCATCCATGAAACCAACCTCATAAGTTTTTTTGTGAGCCTGAAATTAGATGATTAAAAGATGTTTTGAGAAGTAAAAAGTGCTCTCCACATGTAAGTTATATGGTTATGATTGTACTACAATGTTATTGATATTTGTAGATCTTATAGCTGTATGTCTTAGGTTGGGTTCTCTAGAGAAGCAAAACCAGTAAAGTGTATAAATATAGAGAGATTTATATCAAGGAAATGGCTCACATGATTGTAGAGGCTGGAATGTCCCAAGTCTGTGGATCAGGGTAGAGGCTTCTCCTGTTTCATGTAGCCACAGGGGCTGGCGAACCCAAGATCAAGCAGGATGGAGAGCAGGGCTCTTGCTCACAGGCTGTGAAGACTGATGAATCCCAAGATCAGCAGGCAAGACTGCAAGGCTTCTCCTGATTCATGTAGCTGCAGAGGCTGGTGAACCCAAGATCAGCAGGTTGGAGAGTAGGGCTCTTGCTCACAGGCTGTGAAGATCGATGAATCCCAAGATTGGCAGGTAAGCTGCTAGCCCAAGAATCCACGGTCAGGTGAACAGGAGCCAGCTGTAGGATCTAGAGTTGGCAAAGGCCAGAATGTCTGCTTATTTTCAGATACAGGCCACACGCCCAAGGAAATTCCCTTTCAACTGACTAGCTACTCACAGCAGATCCCATCATGGGGGTGATCACATATAAACACTGAGAATCATGGCCCAACTAAGTTAACACACAATCTTTTTTTTTTTTTTAAAGTTTTTTTTATACTTTAGATGAAGGTTTACAGACCAAATACTTTCTCATTAAACAGTTAGTACACATATTATTTTATGACGTTGGTTAACAACCCTACGACATGTCAATGCTCTCCTTTCTCAACCTTGGATTCCCTATTACCAGCTTTCCTGTTCTCTCCTGCCTCCTAGTCCTTGTCCCTGGGCTGTTGTGCCTCATTAGTCTCATTTTGTTTTATGGGGCTGTCTAATCGTTGGCTGAAGGGTGAATCTCGGGAGTGAATTTATTACTGAGCTAAAAGGGTGTCCAGGGGCCATACTCTCAGGGTTTCTCCAGTCTCTATCAGGCCAGTAAGCCTGGTCTTTTTTTGTGAGTTAGACTTTTGTTCTACATTTTCCTCCAGCTCTGTCCAGGACCCTCTGTTGTGATCCCTGTCAGAGCAGTCAGTGGTGGTAGCCAGGCATCATCTAGTTGTACTGGACTCAGTCCGGTGGAGGCCTTGGTAGCTGTGGACAGTTAGTCCTTTGGACTAATCTTTTCCTTGTATCCTGTTCTCTTCATTCTCCCTTGCTCCTGAAGGGGTGAGACCAGTGGAGTATCTTAGATGGCTGCTCACAAGCTTTTAAGACCCTAGACACTATTCACCAAGGTAGAATGTAGAACATTTTCTTTGTTTGATCTTTTTATTATTTTATTATTGTACTTTAGGTGAAGGTTTACAGAACAAATAGCTTGTCCTTAAATAGTCAGTACACATATTGTCTTATGACATTGGTTAACAACCCCACAACATGTCAACACTCTCCCTTCTCGACCTTGGAGGACCTTTTTCCTTTTTTGGTGAAAATATATGTAGCCAAAGTTACACCATTTCAAAAATTTCTACATGTACAATTCAGTGACATTGATTACATTCTTCCAGTTGTGCTGCTATTCTCACTGTCCTTTTCCAAATTATTCCATCAGCATTATCTTCAACTCACTGTCCCCTAGGCTTCCCAGCAAACCTTTTGAGTTCCCGTTGTCAATTTGATCTCAGACAGATAATTCTTTTTTTTTTTTTTTTTTGTACTTTAGATGAAGGTTTACAGAGCAAATAGTTTCTCATTAAAGTTAGTACACATATTGCCCTATGACAATGGTTAACAACACCACGACATGGCAACACTGTCCTTTCTCAACCTTAGGTTCCCTATCACCAGCTTTCCTGTACCCTCTTGACTTCTAGTTCTTATCCCTAGACTGTTGTGCCTCATTAGTTCCGTCTGGTTTTATGGGGCTGTCCAATCACCAGCTGAACGGTGAACCTTGGGAGTGACTTCACCATCAGCTAAAAGAGTGTTTGGGGGCCATACTTTCAGAGTTTCTCCAGTCTCTGTCAGGCCAGTAAATCTGGTCTTTTTATTGTGTGTAAAAATTTTGTTCTACATCCTTCTCCAGCTCTGTCCAGGACCCTCTGTTGTGATCCTGTTCAGAGCAGTCAGTGGTGGTAGCCAGACATCATCTAGCTGTACTGGACTCAGTCTGGTGGAGGCCTTGGTAGCTGTGGTCCATTAGTCCTTTGGACTAATCTTTTCCTTGTATCCTGTTCTCTTCATTCACCCTTGGTCCTGAAGGGGTGAGACCAGTGTAGTATCTTAGATGGCTGCTCACAGGCTTTTAAGACTCCAGTTGCTACTCACCAAGGTAGAAGGTAGAACATTTTCTTTATAAACTATGTCATGCCAATTAAGCTAGATGTTCCCTGAGACCATTGTCCCCCACAGCCCTCAGCCCAGCAGTTTTGTCTCTCAGGGAGTTTAGGTGTGTTTATGGAGCTTCCATGACCTTGCCTGGTACAAGTCGTGCTAACTTCCCCAGTATTGTGTACTGTCTTACCCATCACAAAAGTTACCACTTATCTATTGTCTATTTAGAACACAATCTTAACCATCACACTGTATAAGCTATTTTCATCTGAGTTGGGGATAGTATCACATATTTCAGGAATAATATATTCAGAAGACTTCTGAATATATTTTAAAACTGTAATGTAAGTTTACATTCTAAAACTTAATGTGGAGTTGACAAATTTGGAGAAGACATTTGCAACATATATAACATTATTGGTAATCAAAATATATAAAGATCTCTTTAAAAAATCAGTAAGATAAAGCTCAATAACCCAATAGAAAAAAAAAAAACAGGTAAAGAATATGAACAGAAAATATGTAAAAGAAGAAACCTCAAATATCCAATAATAACTGGAAAGGATGCTCAGTAGTGATCAGGGAAATGCAAATTAATGAATATTTAATTCAATGAAGTGACACTGTTATTTACCACCATGCTGACAAATAATAAAAGGTCTGAGAGTTTCATAATGTTGATGGACCATATGGGCAAATGGGAACTCATAGACCACTAATGAAGGATAAAAAATTAATACATCTACTTTGGAGAGCTATTTGATAATATCTAATACAATTGAAGGAACCTGGTGGTGCAGTGGTTAAGCACTTGGCTGCTAACTGAAAGGTCAGCTGTTCTAACTCACCAGCTGCTCCGTGAGAGAAAGATGTGGCAGTCTGCTTCCATAAGGATTTACAGCCTTGGAAACCCTATGGGACAGTTCTATTATGTCCTATAGGGAAAATGGGAACAGTATCATAGGGTCGCTATGAGTTGGAATTGACTCAACGGCAATGGTTTTTTTTGTTTGGTTAGTACATTTGACAGTGTGCATACTCCATGTTCCCAGTAATTCTACTTTTATAAATACTGAGTCCTAGAGAATCTCTCAGACAACACAAGGAGCCATGTGTGAGGATGTTTTTAGTACAGCAATATCTGCAATAGCAAAAGACCCTATCAGCAGGGGATAAATTGTGGAATACATTCATATAATTCCTATATACTATATAATAGTACTATATAAAAGTTAAGATGAATTAGAGTTACATGTTTTAACACAAGTAGATGGTAAGTGAAGTAGATGGTACATTTTGTTTTAGCACAAAAATATAATGGTAGGTGAAAAAAGTTGGCAAACCTTATTTATGTACACTATGAATCCATTTGTGTAAATTTAAATACAAAAGAATATAAGTATTTATGGATACCTATGTGTACTAGTCAGGTTTTTTTCAGAGAAACAGAACCAAAAGGATACGCATACATACAGACTGATTTTAAGGAACTGGCTTACATGATTATAGGGACTGGCAAGTCCAAAATCTGTAGACCAGGCAGACTGGAAAATCCAGGTGGATATCTATGTTACGGTCTTAAGCCTAAATTCTTCTCCTTTCAGAAACCTCGGTTTTTGCTCTTAGTGCCTTCCACTGATTGGATCAGGCTCACCCACATTATTAAGGATAATCTCCTTTACTTAAGATCACATCAACAAAATACTTTCACAGCAACCTCTGGAGTAGTGTTTGACCAAGTAACTGGGTGACAAAGCCTAGCCAAGTTTACATATAAAATTAATCATCACACTATACATGTAATGAATGTGTAAAATCACAGAAATCACATAGCAGTGTCATGGCTGTGGTTACCTCTAGGGAGTGAGAAATAGAAATGTGACTTGGGGATGAGGAACAAAGGGGACTTCAACTTCAATATTTCTTAAAAAAGAGATATGAGCAAAAATGAGAGAATGCTACTGTTTGTTTTTGTTGGATGGCAAATAGATGGTTGTTGTAGAGTTGACTCCGACGCACGGTAACCTTATGTATGACAAATCAAAATGTTACCTGGTTCTGTGCCATCTTCATGATCATTGGTATATTTGAGTCTATGGTAAATAGGCAAGTAGGTATATGGGTGTTACTCTCCATATTTTTCAGTATTTAATTTTTTTCATAATAAACATTTAATGCATAGGGGAATAGGCAAGGGCAAAAATATCTTTCTTAAAAAAAAAAGATGGAGGGACTTCCAGGCAACATGGCACTATAGTCTGAAGCAGCATGCCATCCCTCCACAGCAAAGATCGGAAAAACTAAGTCAGAGTCACAAGTCAATCCTGAAACCCTAAGCATCAAATGAAGAGATAAAGAACTCAGCCAAGCACCGAATGGAATAAGAAACTGACTGAGAACAGAGCACGAGGAGAGATACATGCAGAGGTCCCCTATCAGTTGCCACAGCACAGATCCACCATCTTGGACTCCTATCAGAGATCAGCGAACAGGAGGTAAAAGAAAGCAGCTTCACGGAACTTCCAGCATGAGACAGAACAACCAGTAACCCATGATATAGGCTTTCCCACCCCCCCACCCTTCTTCACCCCACTTAGCCTCCTCTGCTCCCTGCAGCCACAGTCTATTGACCAGGAAGCACAAGCTTTCCCCCAGTGCCACTTGGATTCCACCTGCCCGCACTGGCCAGATCCCTGATTGCCATTTGTTGGCTGCTGGTGTTGCTTTTTTCTGCTGCTTTAGATTTCTTCCTTACCTCTCACCACCTCCCCCTCCTTTCTCTCAAATACCTGGCTCCATGCGCCATCTTTGCTTTCTTTCTGAAAGGCTGCAAAACACTGCTCAACTGTGAAACTGCTTCCTGGCCTGTGCTGCCACTCTGGTGGGATCCCTGGGGCTTTTTCGTTTGTTTGCTCTGATTTGTTCTGTTTTCATTTGTTTGTTTGTTTTCTTTTTCTTTTCTCAGCTTGGGAGCCCCTTCTAGCCAGGCAGTACCACGCAGCTTGGAAGATAGTCCCTTACTCTGTGCAGATGCACAGGGACATCGCTGGGGGCATTTCTTTTTTCTTGGTTTTTTTTTTTTCATTTGTTTAGTTTTCTTCTCTCTCTTATTCCCTTTTTGTCTTTCTTCATTTCCAGTTTTTTGATTTATTCATTTTTTTTCTTTTACCCTTTTTATTTTTTTTTTCATTTTTGTTTTCCCCCATTTCTCAGTCTCTCATCTTTCCACTCCAATAGCAAGCTAACTTAGCACTCTTTTTTGTTTGTGTGTATGTTTTTGGCTCCTATTCCTCTCTCTTCTCTCTCATCTTTCCCATACCCATCTTAGCTCCACACGTCACAATCTACCCCCTCCTTCCTGCCTACCTTCACTGTGCGCTGAACATCACACTCCCAAGAAGCACAGGCACGGCCTACTGGAACTTGCCCTGCACTGATTCCCGGTCCACACTGTCAGCCCTTCTGCGTGCCACAAATAACCTATCCCAGCAACTCCCCTTCAGCTGGACCTGCCCTGCTGTACCATACTTGAGTGACTGACCCTGCCCATTGGAGAAGGAAGTGAAAAGTATCGTGCCCACAGATGAGCAAACAACAAAAATGCACAGCCCACCTGCTCAGACATAACCAAATAAAACAAAAAAGCAGGATGAAACAAACAAATCCACAATCAATAAAAGAGGAAAAGAACCACTGAATACCCCAAAGACAGCAGACAATATCAAAACATTTACAAAAACAGGACAGGATGGTTCCAGTAGGCATCCAAAATAAAACACCAGATGACCTTCCAGTAGAAGAAAAGGCACTAGACCTAACTGATAGGGAATCAAATCTCAAATATTCAGAATTACCCAAGAGTTGAAGCAAAAAGCAGACAAAAATGAGGAAAAAATAGACAAATTCATGGAAAAGGCAGACAACTTCATGGAAAATACAGACAAAAAAAAAATGGAAGAATTCAAGAAAACAATACAGGAGCAATATGCTGAAATAAATTCACAACTAGAAATCATACAAAAACAACAATTAGAAATCAAAAAGATAAACAACAAGATTTCAGAAATGGACAGTGTCATAGAAGGGCTGAGGAGCAGGTTTGAAATGATGGAAGATAGGATCAGAGAAACTGAAGAAAAACACTTGGATATAACTCTGTTTGAGGAAAAATCAGAAAAAAGAACAAAGAAAAATGAAGAGACCCTGAGAATTATGTGGGATACAATCAAAAGCAAAAATCTGTGAGTGGTCAGAGTTCCAGGACAGGGAATGAAAACAGAAGACACAGAGAGGATCATTGAAGAACTGCTGACAGAAAACTTCTCCAGTATCATGAAAGATGAAAATCTGGCCATCCAAGAAGCTCAATGAACCCCATATAGGATAGACCCCAAAAGAAAATCACCAAGGCATATCATAATCACACTCACTAAAACCAAAGACAAACAAAGAATCCTGAGAGCAGCTCAAGAAAAACAAAAAGTCATATACAGAGGAGAAACAATAAGACTATGCTCAGATTATTCGGCAGAAACCATGCAAGCATGAAGGCAATGGGATGACATATATGAAACCTTGAAAGAAAAAAATTGCCAGCCAAGAATAATATATCCTGCAAAACTCTCGTTCAAATACGATGGTGAAATTAGGTCATTTCCAGATAAACAGAAATTAAGGGACTATGTAAAAACCAAACCAAATTTATGAGACTTATTAAAGGAAGTCCTTCGATCTGAGAACAAACAATATCAGACCACAGGCTGAGTATAGGACACAGGATTATACTAGCCAGATACCAACCTAGGAAATGAACTTTTAAGGACTATGCAAAACCAAAAGAATTACAAAAGGGAACCAGAGAGGTTAATCTGTAAATGACAACAACATCAGAACAATAAAAGAGGGAATAAATGGTGAAGGTATAAAACCTTCTAATGGAGAGGAAGTCAAGTGATACTGAGTAATAATAGACTGGTTCAAATCTAGGAAGATAAGGGTAAATTTCAAGGTAACCACAAAGAAAGTTAACAAACCTACTCATTAAAATAAAGAAGACAAACATAAAGTCTCAGTAAAAACAAAAGCTACAAAAACAAAAGAAATGAAAAAAAGAAAAAATCCACAAACAAAAGGAACCCAACATAGGAAAGCAACAGGAACAAAGAAAACATCAGCACCACCAAAAAAAAGCACTACAAAATGCAATCCCACTCCTAGGAATATATCCTAGAGAAATAAGAGCCATCACACTAATAGACATATGCACACCCACATTCATTGAAGCACTGTTCACAATAGCAAAAAGATGGAAACAACCTAGATGCTGAGCAACAGATGAATGGATAAACAAACTATGGTACATACACACAATGGAGTACTATGCAGCAGGAAAGAACAATGGTGAATCTGTGAAGCATCTCATAACATGGATGAAACTGGAGGATGTTATACCGAGTGAAATAAGTCAATCACAAAAGGACAAATATTGTATGAGACCTCTACTGTATAACTCATGTAATAGTTTACACACAAAAAGAAACAATCTTTGTTGGTTAGGAGGGATGGGGGGGTTGGAGGGGGAACTAAATAGATAAGTGGTAACTTTGGTGAAGGGTAAGACAGTACACATTACTGGGGAAGCCAGCACAACTTGTACAACAAAAGGTCATGGAAGCTCCATAGACACTTCCAAACTCCCTGAGGGACTGAATTGCTGGGTGGAGGGCTGTGGGGAACATGGTCTCAGGGAACATCTAGCTCAATTGGCATAACACAGTTTGTAAGGACAATGTTCTACATTCTACCTTGGTGAGTAGCATCTGGGCTCTTAAAAGCCTGTGAGCAGCCATCGAAGATACGCCATTGGTCTCACCCCTTTGGAAGCAAGGGAGAATGAAGAGAACAAGATAGGGGGAAAAGATTAGTCCAAAGGACTAATGGACCACAGCTACCAAGGCCTTTACCAGACTGAGTCCAGTACAACTAGATGGTGCCTGGCTACCACCACTGACTGCTCTGACCGGGATCACAATAGAGGGTCCTGGACAGAGCTGGAGAAGGATGTAGAACAGAATTCTAACAGACAAAAAAATGACCAGATTTACTGGCCTGACAGAGTGGAGAAACCCTGAGAGTTTGCTCCCCAGACACCCTTTTAGCTCAGTGGTGAAGCCCCTCCCAAAGTTCACCATTCAGCTGGTGATTGGACAGCCTCATAAAACAAAACAGGACTAATGAGGCACAGCAGTCCAGGGACAAGGACTAGAAGGTATGAGGGGACAGGAAAGTTGGTGATAAGGAACCCAAGGTTGAGAAGGGACAGTGTTGACGTGTCTTGGGGTTGTTAACCATTGTCATAGGGCAATATGTGTACTAATCATTTAATGAGAAGCTATTCTGCAAACCTTCATCTAAGGTACAAAAAAAAAAAAAAAAAAAAGAATTATCTATGTGAGAGCAAATTGATGATGGCAACTCAAAAGGTTTGATGGGAAGCCTAGGGGACAGCGAGTTGAAGATAATGGTGATGGAATAATTTGGAAAAGGACAGTGAGATTAGCAGCACAACTGGAAGAATGTAATTGATGTCACTGAATTGTACATGTAGAAACTTTCACCAAAATCGTGTAACTTCGGCTATGTATATTTTCACCAAAAAAAAAGTGCTCAAGTTCGAGAAGGGAGAGTGTTGACGTGTAGTGGGGTTGTTAACTGATGTCATAAAACAATATGTGTACTGACTGTTGAATGAGAAGCTATTTGTTCCGTAAACCTTCAACTAAAGTACAAAAAAAAAATTAAAAAAAAAAAAAAAAGATTACAGCTTAGGAAACCCTATGGGGCAGTTCTACTCTGTCATTCTGACTCATAGGATCACTATGAGTCAGAATCGACTCAGCGGCACACCACAACAGTCCACCAACACCTTAAACTCAACATTATAACCTACTTTTTTATTAAATCTACTCATAAACCAGTAAAAAAAAAAAAAAAAAGAAAAAAGAAAAAGATGAAGAGAGTTATTTATGTGACTGTTAAAAACTGTGTTCTGTTTAAAAATATATGTAATTATGAATGGTATACTTAACCTGTCAGCTTTCTATTGAAATAAGATTGTGTTTTTGATTATAAGACCTTGTATTCCACAATAGGTGTTGACACGCTGTCTCTCTCTCTCTCTTTTTTTAACTGTCATTTAAAAGCCCAAGATTGTGCTGTTGGGCTCACAGAGCCTACCCTTTTTCATCTGGAGCAGAATGTCAGATGAAATCTCTTTAACCAGTTAGTGGAGGGACTCACTTCCCTGGATAATTATGAAGCTTCTAGATGCAGCTTTGGGCAAAGTCCTCAGCTTCAAACTGTACCTTGTGGAGAGATCAAAGGCAATTCCTCTCAGTTGGGAACCATTCTGCAGTAACTAGATGCAGCTGCAGGAGCTATTCGCCCTGCCTGTGCTGGGGGAGCCAGGGGACCACCCCGTTCCTGGGTGCCGCCTGCCCCCTGCAGGTGGGGGTGTGGGGAGGCCTGGAGAAGAGGAAGAGGGCCTCCTGGGATCCCAGCTGCAGCTCTGCTCTCCTGCATGTTCAGCAGTTCCCCATGGCCTCCAGGGGAGGAAATAGAATCTTGTTTCTTCTCCCTTTCCTTGCTCAGGCTTGCACAGAAATACCGCATAGGAAGTCCCGTAGATACTTCTAGACGAGTCTGCAGAAAGCTTTGAAGTTGCTTGGGACAAAAAGAATATTTTTGCATGTTTGATTTTCTCCCCTCAGTTACTTAGAACTACTGCCATTCTTATACCAGTGGGCAACACCCTTTACTTTTATGCAATTGAGTTCCTTTATTCACGAAAATTAGCATGAAACTGGCTCCAAACCCAAAATTGCTCAACAGCCTGCTCACATTGTGAGCAGCTGTGTGTGTCTTACAGCTGTCAGGAGGGAGAGTCACAAAGGGTAGGGGCTGCTTTCCTTCCATCTGGGCAGCACCGGAAGCATTGGCTCTTCTCCCTGTAGAGACCTAGAAAATATTTCCAGACCCTGGAATCGTTGCTTTTTTTCTTTTTTCAAGGTTGGTACCATATCGCATTCATAGCTGGGCCCAAGTTGTTAATATTGGCATGAAAGTCTTGTGATCTTTGGTGGTTGGGATGAAAATATGTCTTAATTCGTCCAGTCTAAACAGGGTGCCTCCTAAAAACCCAATATCTCAAAACTGTGAATAAAGAGAGAAAACACTCATGAAAGGTTCTCTCTCTCTCTCTCTCTCTCTCTCTCTCTCTCTCTCACACACACACACACACACACACACACACACACACACACACACATTTATTTATTTATATAAAATTTCACTTTCCAGCAGATGGTCTCCAGCAGGGGCAGATGACCCAGTAAACAAGGTAAGCACAGACTTACTTGTGCTTACTTACTGTCATGGTTTGAATTATGTCTCCCAAAAAAATGTGTGTATCCGTTTGGCTGGGCCATGATTCCTGGTACTGTGTGATTTTCCCGTATGTTGTAAATCCTGCCTCTATGATGTTAATGAGGGAGGATGGGTGGCAGTTGTGTGAGGGAGGATGGGTGGCAGTTGTGTTAGTAAGGCAGGACTGGATCTACAAGACTGGATTGTGTCCTGAGATATAAAGGACAGAAGTGAGCAGTGAGACAGGGGGACCTCATACCATCAAGAAAGCAGTGCCGGGAGCAGAGCGCGTCCTTTGGACCGGGGTCCCTGCGCCGAGAAGCTCCTAGTCCAGGGGAACACCAAAGAGAAGAAGGCCGACAGAGAGAAAAAGGCTTCCCCTGGAGCTGACGCCCTGAATTTGGACTTTTCGCCTATTCTGACTGTGAGGAAATACATTTCTCTTCATAAAAACCACCCACTTGTGGTATTTCTGTTACGGCAGCACTAGATGACTAAGACACTTACTACTCTGTAGTGAACAATTTCACATGTTTTTCGTCACATATGTAAACACAAGTAGTCCTGTTTACCTTGCTTACTGGGACATCTGTCCCTGTCAGGGATTATAAATTTGAAAACAGGCTTCAATTCTGTAGGAAGGTGCTGTGGGGTTGGGAGAGAGACATACCTAGAAACAGAATCTTTGATGCGGTGAAAAAATGTGAAACTGTTTACTACAAATGATCTGGTAAGCAAGGTAAGCACTGTGCTTACCTTGCCTATTGGATAATCCTTCCCTGGTTTCCAGGTATGTGGTTCTGGTGAACCACAGACCTCAGAGCTAAGGGAGAATTTGTCACTGAACTCTGAGCCAGGATATGCAGTCTGGGTAATCAACAAAGAAAACTCCCATTGCTTCTTACAGTTAATCTGAATTCATAAACTCATTCTGCTGTGTTAGAGGCAGAGGGCTGAGACGAGACCAGAAGCAGGGCACTCACTCCTCCCACCCGCCCTTCCTTCCTTCTTTTTCCTTATTAAACCAGTTATTTTGTTTTAAGGTTCTCTGCTGGGAACTAAGGATACAAAAAAATAAAAATAAAAACGAAAACAAAACAAAACACAAAAAAACAAAAACAAAACCAAAAAACCCACAAACAAACAGATGAACACCATAAAAACGAATCTTGGACCAGACCTACTGGACTGGTTGAGACTAGAGGACTCCCTGATACTAATGCCCTGAAATACTCTTCAAACCGTAAACCGAAACTAACCCCTGAGGTTGTCTTGTAGCTAAATAACAAATTGACTCTAAAAATACTGAATATCACCCATAAGCACTGTGCTCCTTTAAAAAAATCACCTATATAAGACCAGACTATCAACAATTACTTTAAAACAAAGAAGAGAATGTAAGGGGGCAGGGAAACTAGATTAATGGAAATGGAACAACCAGAACAGAACAAGCAGAACGGTAATAGTAAGAATATTCATGCATTATGAAGAATGTAACCAATGTCACTGAGCAAGTTGTGTAGAAACTGTAGAATAGGAAACTAAACTGCTGTGTAAACCTTCACAGAAAACAGTAAAATGTAATTAAACCAACAAATCTTGGCTTTGAAGGATTCCAGACTCTGTTCCCCAGGAAGCAGGCACAGGAAAAATACCACATATAGTAAAGTTACAGATTAGGAGCATGAACCCTAAACAGAAGAACAACTAACTCTGCATGGGTGCTGGGGAAGCTCCACAGAAGAGTATAGGCATAGAGAGAGAAGGGAGGAGATGACCTTTGACCTTGTTTGGTCTTGGGCTAATGTCTTAGTCATCTAGTGCTGCTGTAACTGAAATGCCACAAGTGGATGGCTTTAACAAAGAGAAATTTATTCTCTCACAGTCTAGTAGGCTAGAAGTCCAAATTCAGGGCATCAGCCCAGGGGAAGGCTTTCTCTCTCTCTGTTGGCTCTTGCAGAAGGTTCTTGACATCAATCTTCCCCTGGACTAGGAGCTTCTCCACATAAGAACCCCAGGTCCAAAGGGCATGCTCTGCTCCTGATGCTTCTTTCTTGGTGGTATGAGGTCCCCAACTCTGTGCTTGGTTCCCTTTCCTTTTATCTCTTGTAAGATAAAAGGTGGTGCAGGCCACATCCCAGAGAAACTCCCTTTACATTGGATCAGGGATTTGACCTCGGTAAGGGTGTTACAATCCCACCCTAATCCTCTTTAACATAAAATTACAATCACAAAATGGAGGACAACCACACAATACTGGGAATCATGGCCTAGCCAAATGGATATACACATTTTTTGGGGACGTAATTCAATCCGTGACAGCTAATAAAGGCAATTTCATAACATTAAGTGAAAACAACCTCATTTATATATTCATGGTGCTTCGTAGTTTGCAAAGCTTTATGAGGACTCAAATACTGGCAGCACTTTTCTGGAGTGAATGTAAAGACACAAAAGACTCATTGATGCAATTTCTGTTTTGTTTCATACCTTTTCTCCTAAGCATAGAAACAAAAGAATGAGGTTTAATCCCATGAAATTTTACAAGTGTAATAGGGTTTACTATAATCCCTTCTTATGCTTACAGCTTCCAAAGACCTGGAAGAGACTTTTATCATAAAGGGCAAAACTAGGCCATTCAGAGAATGTGGGGATTTTGCCGATTAACCTGGGGGAATCTACGTACTGGAGAATAGGCATACCAAACCAAAGCCAAACCCATTACTGTTGAGTAGATTCAGACTCAAGGTGACCCCACATGTTACAGAGTAGAACTGCCTTACAGAGTTTTCTTGATTGTAATCTTTACGGAAGCAGATCATCAGGTCTTTCTTCTGTGGTACTGCTGGGTAAGTTTGAACTGCTAACCTTTAGGTTACTAGTCAAGTGCAAATTGTTTACCTCACCCAGGGACCTTAGAATAGGCATACATAACTTAAAAAAAAAAAAACAATTGATTAATAGAAAAAAATCTATCACGAACTACCTTCAAAGAGTCTAATTGTTAATTTTATTTCTTCTCGGGGGCCAGAGGAGTCCCTTGTTTCTTTTAAAACAGCACAGAGTGTAAAACTGTATTCAATAAGTATAACAAAAATATGATTTAGTTCTATATAATACCCAACTGAAAATAGGATAAGAAGGATGGACGAAAAGGGCATAGAGGGACTAGCGTGTGAAGCATCGAAGAAGGGGGAAAAGAAGAAACAGGGCTAGGGAGGAAACGTGTGGTGTTCCAGGTCATAGTTTGTAGGGATTACTAAATTTACTAACTGCCATTTACCATGTCACCTGAGTGAATACCAGCCATAACTCTAATCTGTAGAGTTTGGAACTTTCCACTCAGAACAGGTTAATGATAGAGCACAATTTTGGACAAATACAGTACTGACCAGAGCAATATTACCCAAATGGCTGGATGATATCAAACCCAAATCCCCACACCTGGCCCCTTACCTGTGCTTTACCCACCAACAGGTGGCTCCCAAACCCCAGAAGTCATACCTCAGAGGCCTGGCTTATAAAGAAGCTCCCCAGACTATCTGACCTAGCCCAATGGATCAATAATACACTGATCTGTATTGCTTTAAAATCGGGGCAACACAATTACTAACACTTGATAAAGTTGAATGATTTCTTTAATAACAAGTAAGTTGTAACCCAGATGGGAGCCAGCTCTTATTTTGAACACATTTCTTCGTGGAAACTGTCTTAGTCTTCTAATGCTGCTATAACAGAAATACTACAAGTGGATGGCTTTAACAAAGAGAAATATATTCTCTCACAGTGTAGTAGGTTACAAGTCCAAATTCAGGGCGTCAGCTTGAGGGGAAGGACTTTTCTGTTGGCTCGGGAGGAAGGTCCTTGTCATCAATATTCCCTTGTTTTGGGAGCACCTCGGCACAGGAACCTCAGTTCCAAAGGACACTGTCTGCTCCCGGCGCTGCTTTCTTGGTGGTATGAGGTCCCCCTGTCTCTCTGCTTGCTTCTCTCTTTTATATCTCAAAAGAGATTGGCTTAAGACACTTTCTAATCTTGTAAACCTTATCAATGTAACTGCTGCTAATCCATCTTACTACATCACAGTGATAGTTTACAGCACATAGAGAAATCATATCGGATGATAAAATGGTAGACAATAATACCATACTGGGAATCATGACCTAGCCATGTTGACAGATACTTTTTGGGGACACAATTCAATCCATGACAAATTGGAATCAACTGGATGGCAACTGGTATGGTATAGAGACAGAAAGATTTGTAGTTACCGAGGGCTGGGGTAGAGGATCCCTGGTGGCACAGCAGTTAAGCACTCAGCTTCTAAACCAAAGGTTGTCTTTCTAACCCACCTAGTGACTCTGTGAAAGACCTGACGATCTGCTTCTGTAAAGATTACAGCCAAGAAAACCCTATGGTACAGTTCTACTCTGAGACATGGGGTTGCTATGAGTTAGAATCCACTTGGCAGCACCTAACAACAAAAAGGGCTGAGGGCTGGGGCGGAGGGAGGTTGGGGAAGAATGGAGAAGGACTATTAATGGGTTTGGTTTGGTGTGTGGTGATGAAATGTTTTAAAATTGATTGCAGTGATGGTTCCCAGCTATGTGAATATGCTAAAAACCATTGAATTGTACACTTCAAGTGGGTGAATTATATAGAATGTGAATCTCAATAAAGCTGTTAAACAAAACAAAACAAAACATAAACATTTGGCATTTATTTAAATATGTAGTACGAGTTACTAAACATTGTCTTTTGTGAGGGGGTAATGTAGAAAAGCAGCTAGGTTGGGATTTCCAGGGTCTCGGGTCAGAAGGACCTAATACATGTCTCACACCCAGATTTACAGGAGACGAAACTAAGGTCAGTCTGGAAACTTTTCTAAACTTCCTAATCTTCTACTCTAGTGGTTCTCAAACTTTTAGCGCACACACACACACACACACACACACACACACACACAATGTCTGTGTCTGGGGGGGGGGCCCTAAGAATTTGCTTTTCTAGTAAGTTTCAGTGCTGCTGTTGATGGGGGTAGGGAAGGTCCACACTTTGGGAACCATTGCTCCAATTCACTGCATTCCCCACTTTACCATGCTCTCTCATTTTAGTGTCTAGCCCTAATATAATTAAATGTCCTAGACATCTAGTTCTACTCTGTCCTATAGGGGCTCTATGAGTCAGAATCAACTCGACAAAACACAACAACAACAATAAAGATGTCTAGTATTTTCCGGAGCCCTGTGCTTGAATCTGATGGAGTCTGGAGATCTCGGGCCACAGATGAGGTCCATTTTCCACTGTGGACTCAGTTCTGGGTTTCCTGGAGAAATTACTCATAACCAGGAGCTGGAGCCCCTGGAAATGTGCTTTGCAGATCTTGGCTGCAAAGAATATTATTGTGTCTTTCTCTTTGCCACTTGTTTAGACTTCCCACTGCAGCCAAGTGTTTGAACTCCAGTAACCAAACACTGTAATTGCATGTACTTTGTGCTGACAGATTAGCACTGATTACCTCAGACCAGGTGTGGATCATTATTCTTCTCATGTTCCTCCTGCTGAAGTAAATGATTGATGAACGGAAAAGATCCCAAGACGTTAGATAAATCTCTATCTCACCAATGAATAAGGACATGCCACCTTTAATTGTGTTTCATTTTGTGTATGTCACATTTCCAAGTGAATCAAGGCCCTTTGTAAAGTTTTGCCTTCTGGCAGCTTCTTGAAGTAAAGGAGCAGAGCTGCCTCCATTTTTCCATGCTGAAAAGAGAAGAAGTAGAATAAAAATATAACTTGGAGAAAAAGCCCTGCCGACCACAAAGTCACTTTGAGACACGGCCTCCATACATCATTCCTAACCCTCAGGATGTAATACCTCCTCATATTGGGAAGTGACTATATCTAAACAAATGGCAGGATGGGCCAGTATATCTCTGTTTTGGGAATATCCCAAACTGAATTCTTGGCTGTTGGTTATTTCCTCAGCAGGTCCTGTTGTCTAATCAGATTTGGGCTTGTGGCATGCTCCCAGATGGACACTTTGAAGAAGGCAGCTACCTTGGTCAGGATTGCTTTACATGGTGCTCAGGAAGGCTCCAGCCAGAATATGGACCCACTTCCTGCCCAGTGCAGCCAGAATTTCTAACATGGCTTTGATAGTATGCCCTACAAGGCCAGAGATAAAGACCATTAATATTATATTTCTCTATTTCTATTTAAAACCAGTTGCCATCAAGCCTATTCTGAATCATGGTGATTCAATATGTGTTAGAGTTGAACGGTTCTCCATAGGGTTTTCAAGGCTCTGACCTTTCGGAAATAGATTGCCAAGCCTTTCCTCTGACGTGCCTATGGGTGGATTCGAACCATTAACCTTTCAGTTAGTAGCCACGCATGTTAACTGTTCTATTATTAAATACACATGTATTGAACGTCCAAATACATGTCAGGTTCTGAACTGGGTATTGGGAAGGGGAGTGCAAAGATCTTAGCTTTTCTTTAGGATCTTCCCATTCATGAGAGGATAAAAGAAGTATAAATATGACCATCAATCTTAGTAAAAGTCAGAATACAAGGGGGAAAAAGTGCTTGAGAATTTTTTTTTTCACTGTAGGTGTCTGGAGATCTTCGTGGAGGAGGGACCATTGAATTAGGCTTAGAAAATTGGATAAGATTTAAATAGGGAGAGGAGAAAGGGCAAGGAGCTGCCTGACGGGGGACTTCTAAGATTCTTGTTCCCTTGCTGAATGAATCTGTGAAACCTCTTTTTGAGAGTAAAAGGTAGAGCTGGCATTTTGGGACCCCCATCAGCCGTCTTTGGCATGTAGAGTTTCCTTCAGGTGGATTTACAGTTGGGGAGACAATCCGAATTTTCCCTTCAAACCCTGGAGCTGCTGTGACTTGCCTGAAACACTGCTCTCTCCGGGACAGGGAAAGAGGTAAGCAGCCAGGAAGCTATGGACTTCTTTACAAGACTGCTTCCCCCTGTCCTGTGCTCAGCATTTAATGTTTTAAGGGATTTTGCATTTGACCCTGCTGCTTGGAGCAGAAAGTCAGAAGCAATGACATGACCAAATGAAGTACTGAAAGACGGTCTCAGACTTCAGGGCTGGTGGAAATGAAGCCTGGGAGCCTGGTGTCCTTCCAGTGTGCTAATTGTTTAATTTTCTACTCATAGTTTAACATTAACTGAGCCAAGATTCGCAGAGTAAATAATTTCCATTCTCTCCACTTGGGCTAAGGATCACAAGTCCTTGCTGGCATTTATAGCTTGAGACAATCTTTTGTTCTTTGATTATTGCCAAGCTGGAACAGTTCTCTCTACTTTGATGTAACCCAAATAATGATGGAAGAGGTGGCATGCACCAGTTCCACTTACATTCTACTGGTGAGTACAGGTTCCATCTAGATGAAAGAATGCTGAGACACATTGCCTGTTACGGATTGGATTGTGTCCCCCAAAAATGTGTGTCAACTTGGTTAGGCCATGATTCCCAGTATTGTGTGATTGCCCAACATTTTGTTTCCTGACATGATTTTCCGATGAGTTGTAAATCCTACCTCTGTGATGTTAATGAGGGGGGATTATGGCAGTTATGTTAATGAGGCAGGACTCAATCTACAAGATTAGGTTGTGTCTTAAGTCAAACTCTTTTGAGATATAGAAGAGAGAAGTTAGCAGAGAGACATGGGGACCTCATACTACCAGTAAACAAGAGCCAGGAGAATAATGTGTCCTTTGGACCCAGGGTCCCTGTGCTGAGAAGCTCCCAGACCAGGGGAAGATTGATGACAAGGACCTTCCTCCAGAGCTGACAGAGAGAGAAAGCCTTCCCCTGGAGCTGGGACCCTGAATTTGGACTGCTAGGCTCCTAGACTGTGAGAGAATAAATTTCTGTTTGTTAAAGCCATCCACTTATGTTATAGCAGCACTAGATAACTAAGACACTGCATATGGCAAAGAAGATGAAAACATGGGGATTGATGAGCTAGCCGGAGTCTGCCACAGTCCCCAAGTCAAATGCAACAACATGAATGTTAAAACAGGGAGTCCCTGTGTGGTGTAAATGGTTAATGGGCTCGGCTGCTAACTGAAAGGTTGGAGGTTCAAGTTCACTCAGAGGTGGCTTGGGAGAGAGGCTTGGTGATCTACTTCTGAAAAATTAGCCATTGAAAACCCTACGGAGCCTTGCCCTACTCTGACAGACCTGGGGTCGCCATGAGTCAGAATACATGGCAACTTTTGTTTTTTTAAATTTATGTGAAGACATGCCCAATGCAATTGAGTTCTCTCAAAATTCCCATCCTAATCTATGCACTCCTTCCCCTAGAATTTCCCCTAATTTTGCTGGCCTGAGAAAACCCACCCTATCTAAGACTCTGGACCAGCGTGTCTTGATAAACGCTGCCCATGTAATCACAGAAGGAAGGACAAGGATCTTTCCACCATGAGGGCCTAGCAGCATCTGTGCCCTCCTTGGAGCGAGGTTTTGCATTGTTACCCTTCTGTCTTTCCTTTAGGGGCAAAACTTCGGTGCATTTTCCCATGTGGCCTAATCCCTGTAACTCAGTGGATGTTATGGAGGAAAAAGCCACTGAGCAGATCAGGGTCGAGGTTTTCTCCAGCATTGCCACATGTCAACATTTAAGGGAGATGGAGCAGCAGAAATATTCTTGATCTGAGTTCAATTTAGGCTAAGAAAACACTGGTTCCCCAAATAATGTGTTCCCAGGAAATCAAACATTAAAAGGAAGACAGAAACTTAAAGTCCAACACACTTTATCTTGAATAGTTCAAGCACAGTGGCAT
The DNA here is from genome assembly GCA_030035585.1 of Dugong dugon. NCBI lineage: Eukaryota > Metazoa > Chordata > Mammalia > Sirenia > Dugongidae > Dugong > Dugong dugon. The sequence goes on along the minus strand of CM057465.1, from coordinate 58,277,408 downwards.
AAATGAACAAAGGAAGAGCCCCAAACAATGCCTTGTCAGTGTGCTTTTGTCCCCAGAATAGAAGGTGGCAGTTTAACTTAGATCAGAGAGAACAAATTAGAGAAAGTGAATTTGCATCTTGCAAGTCTATGCCTGTTTCTCAAGTCAGAACATAAATCAAAGGAAATCTCAGGATCAGATGCTCAAAGGCACGTCTCTGAGCAGAGTTTAGAGAACGTGCCAGTGGTGGCTGATTGGTATAATGGAAGGCAGACTGTCACTTCTTGTCCTCCAGACCCAGGATTTTAACCATTTGCTATATTACATATGCCTCTCTGGGACACTTACCTCGAACCACCTTGTGGTGTATTTATATGAATACTTGTTTGTTTCCTTTATACTGTAAGCATCTGGGGACCATGTTTTATTTATTCATCTAACACAGCGTCTGACAGAAGTAGTCATACATACTGGTTAAATGCCTAAAATACAGGTTGATACCAGGTCTACAGGGCTGCCTCGTACTGCAGCCCAGGCTGTGTTCACACAGCTCCGTACAGATCAGGATGTGACCAGAGCCTCTGGGAGCCATGTAGGGGTATGTACAGTTGGTTAGCTATGTTCCTTCTCTAATAGAGAGAATTTGGGACATGGCTGTTTTTAAATTTCCCGAAAGTTGCTATGCTCTGCACCCATAACTGGGCAAAACTCTAAATAGCTTAAGTGCCTTGGTGGCAAGGTGGTTTAAGTGCTCAGCTGCTAACTGAAAGGTCAGCGGTTCGAACCCATGGGAGAAAGATGTGGCAATCTGCTTCAGTATATTTACAGCCTTGGAAACGCTATGGGGCAGTTCTACTCTGTCTCATAGGGTCGCTATGAGCTGTAATCGACTCGATGGTAAAGGGTTTTTGGTTTTGTTGAGCACTATTATGGCAATTAGACTGTGAATAACAGAAAACTGACCTCACATCTTAAACACAAGAGAGTTTTTTTTTTTTTTTTTAAATGTAATACATCTGGAGGTGGACAGTTGCTGATATTGGTTTAGAGTAGGGAATAATAGAAACCTGACCTCATGTCTTAAACACAGGAGGGTTTTTTTTTATATTTAATAAGTCTGGAGGTAGACAGTTGCTGATGTTGATTCAGGGTAGGGGTTACAATCTTTTTTGTAAAGAGCCAAATGGTATATATTTTCAGTTTTGTGGACCATTTTGTCTTTGTTACAACTACTCAACTCTGCCATTATAATGTGGAAGGAGTCACAGACACTATGTAAATGAATGAGCCTGGCTGTGTTCGAACAAAACTTTATTTACAAAAATAGGAAGGGGGCCAGATTTGACTCATGGGCCAGGGCCACAGTTTTACAATTTCTTGACTTTTTCTCATGGTCCCAAGATAGCTGCTACGGCTCCAGCCATCATTTCCATGTTCCAGGCAGAAAGAAGGAGAAAGGAGCAGGGGCAAAAGTCCTGCAGGCTAAACAAGCCCCCTTTATTGGAGACCCCAACCAATGGCTTCTGCTTATATCTCATTGGCATTTCGCATCAGCAAGGGGCCTGAGACATACATTTTTATTTTTTAACTGGGCACATTGCCATTCCATATAGGGATTCTCTTATTAAGGAAGAAAGGAAGAAGAGACAGTGAGTAGGCACCTAGCAGCTCCTACTACATCTGCTGCTGCTTCTTTTTCTTTAATCCTTCAGCTCCTAGACTAATACTCTGTGCTAAGCACATCACAGGCAATCAGTTAATAAAGGCTCCTCAGGTTGATTTATTTCTAATCACCTCTAACTTCTCTCCGTTATCAAATCCTAGCTTTGCAAAAAGACTACTCAAATTTTCCAATTCTTGTTTTTTTTTTTTTAAAAAAGACCCAAAACAGAAACCTCTTTTCATGCTGCATAGATTTCCAGGTGGGGAGAAGGAAAGAAACAAGAAAGGCAGGAAAGAATATTATGTATTGCTCACTCAGCAATAATGGTTAACAGCTCTAGAAGACTAGTCATATGAAGGCTCATGTGGCTTTGGGGCATGATTGATGATGCATGATGGGCACCATGGACTACCTGTCCTGTTTGTTTTTTCAGTGGTTTGGGGAAGCAGAGCCTATGATGTCTCTTGATCATCCATTTCAAAGTTCCCTCATCCAAAATGTTTTATGAAAAGGCAGGGGTTCTCCTTGAACTCCCAAGTTTGCTTTGTTTTCCACGAGCCTTTCTAAACTACAGTGTTGAGATCCTGCAGACCTGCTCCTGGTCTTGGGAGGTACATAAACCCCCAAAACCAAACCTGTTGCTGTCGAGTTGATTCCGACTCACAGTGACCCTATAGGACAGAGTAGAACTGTCCCATATGGTTTCCAAAGAGCGGCTGGTGGATTTGAACTGCTGACCTTTTGGTTAGCAGCTGAGCTTTTAACCACTGTGCCACCAGGGCTCCGGGAGGTACATGGTCCTGTAGAAAGTTCCTAAACTCCCAGACCCAGGGAAACCGATGCTCTTCCGGGGCCTAAAGTATAATAGTTTTTTTTTTCCCCTTTCTCTCTCTCTCCCCATTCTTTTTCCTGTTACCCCCCTTCCTTTTTTCCAGAACAAGTGAATTTTTTAGGGAAGGAGGGTCTCTGGTGAGGACAAAGGCTTTAATGGTTTGCACTCAACTACTAACCAAAAGGTTGGCTGTTCAAATCCATCCAGCAGCACTGCAGAAGAAAGGCCTGGCAATCTACTTCCCTAAGATTAAACAAAACAAAACAAAACACCAAACCCATTGCTGTTCAGTTGATTCCGACTCGTGACGACACCATGTGTTATGAAGTAGAACCAAAGGGTTTTCTTGGTTGTAATCTTTATGGAAGCAGATTGCCAGGCCTTTCTTCTGCAGTGCGTCTAGGTGAGTTCAAACCACCAATCTTTAGGTCAGTAGCTGAGAGCAAACTGTTTGCAACACCTAGGGATCTGTTCATAAGATTATAACCACTGAAACCCCCATGGAACAGTTCTGCTCTGGAACACATGGGTCACTTTGGGTTGGAATTGCCTCAACAATGACGTTTGGTTTGGTTATGGTGAGGACAAGAATAGATACTAGAAAAAAGATGCTCTGAGTTAGCATTAGAATCAAGGAGGGTTGATACAGAAAAGAAGGAAATTACTGTGTACACTTTAAGGCTTTTTTCTTGATTTAGAAGTGGCCCCAGATGGTGGTCTGAGTCCCTGGTTTTCACGTTTCATCGGCAACCCTCTCTGACAGTCATTTTACCGATGGCCCCCTTCTCTTTCCAATTCTTTCCTTGCTGGCACTGTCTCTCTGTCCATCCTCCCATGTTTTCTGACACATTTCTGTGCATGCCTGTCCCACAGGGCAGACCTGGAAGCAACAGGCTAGTGTGTGGGTTCTGGATATTTGTGGCTTTGGGGATTGAGAAGTTTTATCTCCCAACATAATCTGAAAACTTTCCCTAGAAGCATCTACACTGACATGATGAGGTGTATTGCTGGCTTAAAACAACAACAGCAGCAACATCAACAACTTCAACTACAACAACAACACTAACAGCACGCTTGCAAGCATTCTCTGTCTAGTCTGTATGTCACTGTGGAAAATAATTCGGACTGTCTAGAAGACTTCATAGTTCAAAGGTAAGATCATTTTCATCTTTCAGGGCTCAGCTCATGTATGTCCTTTGCAAAACCTGCCTAAAATTCTTCCAGGACTGAAGAATCATTCCCTGCCTGAGTTTTCACATGGGTTGCTTCGAACTCTAGCCAAAGTGCTTTGATTTTAATTCTATAATAATCCTTATCATACTTCACCCTAATAATTTATTAGCATGCTTGTAAAGTTCTGTAAACTATATGCACCTTGAGGATAGGGGCAAGGTCATGCTCACAGAGCCCCATAATCCCCGTGCCCAGCATGCAGCCTGACTCAGAGAAGCAGATCCGTATGTGACTGCTGAGTGAGGGGCAGGATGAATAGTGTTTGTCAGGAATGTGTATTGTGCTTGGGTCCTGCGTACCACTGGCACGTGGGAGGGAGGCAGGAATGGATTACCCAATAAACAAGGTACGCATGAGTTTACTTGTGCTTACTTATTCATCTGTAGTGCACAAGTAAGCCGGTGCATACCTTGTTACTAGTTTATCCGCCCCTGGAGGGAGGTCTGCTGGTCCTTACTGGCCTTTCCAATTGGACCTGGTTCTTGTGTACACTCTGCAGAGGACGGAGCCTGAACAGCTCAGCAATTGTTTTTCTTCATCATTTCCATGTAGACATTAAACCATGATGCAGCCGTCAGGGAGCCTGACTTTACGTTTCAGTCCATGCATGGGGTGGGTGGGTCAATCGGTAACTGCTCTGAGCTTGTTCACTGGGCAAGGGAGTAATCCCTCATGTAGATTTCTTTGAATCTGCCAGGAACAGCCCTCTGGTCCATATGTTGTCTCCCATGGCTGCCCTTGGGAGTTTCTAAACATTGAACCAAGGGCAACTAGGAGGCCCTGGCAAAAAGCCCTGACTCTTGCAAGAGGATGAAAAGTGCCTGTAAGATTGAAGAGGCTATGCTGTTGTTGGTTGCCACCGAGTAATTCCAACTCACCGTGACCCCATGTGTGCAGAGTAGAACTGCTCCATAGGGTTTTCAATGGCTGTGGCCTTTTGGATGTAGATCACCAGGTCTGTCTTCTGAGGGTACCTCTGGGTGAGTTTGAACTGCCAACCTTTGGGCTAGTATTTAAAGTGCTTAACCATTTGCGCCACTCAAGGACTCCTAAACAGGCTATACCAAACTCAAACTTGTTGCTGTCAAGTCAATTCCGACTCATAGCAATCCTATAGCATAGAGTAGAACTGGCCCCTAGGGTTTCCAAGGAGTGGCTGGTGGATCTGAACTGCTGGTTAGCAGACGAGCTTATAACCACTATGCCACCAGGGCTCCACAGATGCTATGAGACCTTGTATTTAAAGCCAGAGAGCCAGCAAAATCTAGAGATAAAGAGGCTGACTTTCATCCTGCATCAGATACATCAGAAACCAGTCCTGGTGTGTCGGGTTATTGGTGATGGGCCCACTGGCTCCAAGAAGGATCACAGAGTAGATAACTGTGATGCCCTGTGCTCTGGGCCCTCTTCTGTGACTCTCCCCTAATGCCAGCACCCTCTCTCAGTGCTCAGTCTTCCAGACTTCCTTCCTCCCAAGGCAGCATTTGGGCCCTGGGTCTGACCCTGAGTTATGGGCTCCTGGTTAGAAGGGACCCTGATGACCATCCCCTCTAGCCACCTTGCCTGCCCATCCAGTGCTGGATCTACTCTGAGACCCCCTATCAGTGACATCGAACCTATTTAGAGACCCGAGGCTGGGAATGACTGAGTCCAGAGGGCATCTGCCTCATCTTTGGACAACTCAGACTTTACTCTGAGATGATATTGAAGCTTTTACTCACTGGCCCTTGCTCTATCTCTTGGTGTCAAACAGCAAATTTAATTTTCTCCCACTTGGCAGTCCTGCAAATCATGATAGTCATGACGATGACTATAGCTCCCATTTCTTGAGTGCCTAGTATATGTTCCACCATCCTCACAATAGCCAGATTAGGGAGGTGCTGCTATCTTCCTGTTTTACAGATAACAAAGGTTCTGAGGGGTTAAATCATTTGCTTGAGATTGCATTCCAAGTAAGAAGAGAGGAACCCAGATGTATATGACTCCTATTTTCTTCTTACTGCTTCAGCATATATGGAGATGGCTAGCACGTCCCACTGTCCATCTTCCCCCATGCCCTCTGAGTTTTCTTCTCTCAAGGTCAAAGATCTCCATTTCCCTTAACTGTTCTTCATGTGACTTCACCATACTGGCTGCACTGCCTGAACACGCCCCCTCCTATATCTGCTTTGTGTCAGAGAACTGATAAATCAGTCCAACTCAGTGAAGACAAATGACAATGGGCTCACTGTGTTTCGTATCTCTAGAAATACGTTTTTAACTGAATAAGAGCTTTCTGGTGACATAGTACCCTTCAGGTCTGCATTACAACTTTTGTAGGCCGTAGGCACTTTTGCTTTCATGGGTCCACTCCTGCATTTAAAAAAAAAAAAAAATTTGTTGGTACAAAGATGAATATAATCCAGGCTGAATTCATTCTTGTATACTCATCTTCATTGTATTCATCTATTCCTTCAGATTCTAAAACATATGAAAGTAAAAACAATTTCGTGGGCCTCTGTAAGCGTTGTGAGCCCTAGGCACAGTGCCTACTAGGTGGCTAAGTTGGCCCTGAGTGACTTAACCTTTGATAACGAGTGGGGAATTCAGTCACTGTGATGGGCTGCTCAGGAGATGATTCAGAGGAGCGGTCACCCCAGCATTCTCTAACCGCTGAAGACCAGAAAAAGAGAACATTCGTTTTATTTTTTTTTTAATTGTGCTTTAGATGAAGGGTTACAGAGCAAATTGGTCTCTCATTAAACAATTAATACACATATGGTTTTGTGACATTGGTTGCCAACCCCAGGATGTGTCAGCACTCTCCCCTTCTTGCCCTTGGGTTCCCCATTACCAACCTTCCTGTCCCCTCCTGCCTTCTTGTCCTTGCCCCTGGGCTGGTGTGCCCCTTTAGTCTCATTTTGTTTTATGGGCCCGTCTAATCTTTGGTTGATGGGTGAACCTCAGGAGTGAATTCAGTACAGAGATAAAAGGCTGTCCAGGGCTATACTCTTGGGGTTTCTCCAGTCTCTGTCAGGCCAGTAAGTCTGGTCTTTTTTTGGGAGTTAGTATTTTGTTCTACATTTTTCTCCAGCTCTGTCTGGGACCCTCTATTGTGATCCCAGTCAGAGCAGTCAGTGGTGGTGGCCGGACACCACCTAGTTGTGCTGGACTCAGTCTGGTGGAGGCTGTGGTCCATTAGTCCTTTGGACTAATCTTTCCCTTGTGTCTTTGCTTTTATTCATTCTCCCACAAAGAAGAGGACATTCTTGAGTTCATCTTTTTAAATGTCACCATTAAATTCCTTTAAGCTTGGTGTTCCTCTGTATATCCTTACCTCTCTTGAATGGTCCCAGGGTTCACCCCAAGATATTTGTCAGCCACTAGTAGGGCAAAAATTTATTGGCTTGAGCCATTGACTTCCTTACTTTCATTGGCCAATGACCCTTTGGGAGTGAAAGGTGTAAGTAAGGGGCAAAACCCGGGGAAGCTGCGCAGACTCAGAGCAGGATTTGGGCCCAGCCTGGCGTTTAGACATTTGACCACACGGGGACGCCCACGCACCAGTCTGCTGCGCAGGGAGCGGGCCCTGGCCAGGGTTTGGACAATGGGATCCCAGGTCTTAATGAGGTGTGGCTTCTCAGCATGGGTCTGCCAGAGAGGTCTGACTGGGGTTCTCCAAGCTGTCTGAGGCCCAGAGCAGAGCAGGGTATTTATCTAGAAAGCCCCTCTCTCCCTGCAAGCTTCAGCAATCCCCGTAATTCCTGGGAGGCTGCAGGCAGCACGGTCCCAGGAAAACACTGTTCTGGGAGGTAGAAAGTCCGGGCTGTCACCTTACATGTCACTACAGAGCTGTGTGGACTTAAGAGTGTCACCTCCCTGGGCCTCGGGTTCCTTATCTGACACGTTAAGGGGTTGGGCTAGAAAGATCCCTAAGGTCACTTTCTGCTCTCAAATTTTAATTCTGCAGGTAATACACCGGGGCTGAAACTCACATTTCACAGCAACTACACAGTAGGTAAGGGAGTTGCTTTCTGATATCCTTCTGCTTGGCCATTACCTGGCTGGGTGACCTTGAGCAAGTCACTCTCCTTCTCTGGATCTCACTGCCTTTATCTATAAAGAAGTGGCTGTTGTTAGCCCTGACTTTTCAGTGGGTCACTGGCCTGTCTGGGTGTGTGTTCAGGGACTTATGCAGCCTTTGCCTTCTGGCCCCAGCCCCAGACACTGGCAGAGAAACGTCTGTCTGGGGGCTGTCTCAAAGGAAGGGGGGCTGGATGCAGGCTGCCAGGTGATGCCAGCACTGAGGACTAGAACCTTCTGCTTTCCTGCTGCTAAGGCTTGTGAGGAGCTGCTGAGGTCTAGGGGTGCAGAGAAAGCCAGCAGGCCTGAGCCCCAGGCTCAGGTTCCACCTGTTCATCCAACAACAGATCTCACTTTCCTGGTTCAGATGCCGCTGCAATGAATACTTTTGACTAATTGTGCTTTACTTGAAGTGTCCCCACAACGCTGTGAGCTTCTAGATGGCAGGGACTTGAATTTAAACATCTTGGTGTCTCTAGCTCTTGGCCAGTACCTGGCAGCAGCACCTACCCATAAACAGAGGGGCAGAAGCGTCAGCTGGGGTGCTGATTAAAAATGCAGAGTTCTAGGCCTCAGTCCTGCAATGGATTTCGCAGGTCTGAGGTGGGGCCCAGGAACCTGCATTCTTTTAACCAGTCCCCAGGTGAAATAATGCAATAGAAAGGTGTTGAAAGAACAAATAATTTTCATTTAATGGGTGTTTATTTTTTTCCCCTATTCTTTCCAGTTTCTTTTGAAATCATATCTTAGTACCTTGGGATTCTGGGAAGGGGGGATGTGAAAATGCCAGTTTTTCAGCAGCGGGCATTTTCTGTCTCGTGTTTAGTCTGGGGCAGTGGTTCTTGGCCTTTCCCGGCCGCGGTCACGGTGGCATGCTGGTGGCAGAGCATCCTCCCTGGCACCCCGTAAGCTCCCCTCGCCGCCCTCACCCTGCTGCTTGCTTTTTCCAGCCAGCCCTTAAAAGCCAGGGTGGGAGGTCACCCTGGAGTGCTCCAAGCTGGCTAAACACACTCGTGGTGTTTCCCTTGCCCTGTGGGCTTTGGAGGTTGGGGACTAAATTCTGCCTTTCAAGGATCCCCAGCAAAAGAGAAATAGTCAGCTTGGGGTGGATGAAATATCTCTGTCCAGTGCTAAGAGCACAATATAAAACACAAAGCAAAGAATTACCCTCAAGTAAGGGGTCTCTCCTCTGGGATTTGGCAGTGTCTCATTTTCTTCCTTCTTCCTACTCAATGAATCGACCACCTAAACCCTAAGCCATGTCTGTGGTTGTTGGCTGTAGACAAGTTGATTTGGACAAAGCAACCCCATGTGACAGAGTAGAACTGCCCCATAGGGTTTCCTAGGCTGTAGTCTTTACAGGGAGCAGACTGTCAGCGGAGCAGCTGGGTAGGTTCGAACTGCCAACTTTGGTTAGTAGACGAGCACTTAACCATTGTGCCACCATGTCTAGGCGGCAATAATGCTGTGGCTCCTTCGTTCTTTCTTTTGCTGCTTCCTGCAAGCCAGCCCGGCTTCCCTTTAGGATGTAGCTCCTGTCCTTGAGATCAAGTAGCTGAGGTCCCACTTGTACCCCTTTTGTCAGGACACCCCTCTACCTCTCCTTCAGCCTGAGCATTCTCCATCCCCTGTGTAAGCCAGGCTTCAAAACCAGTCATAACAAGTTCACAAAAAGGAAGTGGGGGAAAAAGTGAAAAATGTATCTTGGCCTCAAAACCTAGAAGCTGATTTGCTTCCAAACCACTTAAAACAAAGAAGTGACAAGGCCCTTATGTATGGGCCCAAGCGCTCAGTTTCAGTGAGGTGTTTTCCTGGACTTGGAGAGAAGGGGGACCTCTGTTGGGGGAGGGGTGTGGGAATGGGGGAGTGGTGAGGGTTGGGGGGACAGTCCCTGTGGAGCGGAACTGAAAGTTTAGCCTGCGGATAAGGCTTCACACACGGAGAACTCAAAGGAGAGGAAATGGATGTCTGGAGGAGCCAGGCTGCTTTTTCAGTGGTTAATAGTCAGACTTGCTTTTTCATTGCGTCTCTTGTTCTCCTCCTCCCCTTCCTCAGTCCTCCAGCCAACCTCAGCCTCTCCTGAGAGTGTCTCGACCTCCCCGACCCCGTGTTAACTCCTTCCACATGTTTCCTGCTCCAGACCTGTGCATTTCAGCCCTTTTCTCCAAGGACAGAGAAATCGGGGCTTTGGTTCCTGGATCCCAAGTTCCCCAGCTTATTCGCTTCTTCTGAAAATGATTGCCCTCTCTTTCCCACTGGGAGCCCTGGTTGCTCAGTGGTTAAGAACTTGGCTGCTTACTAAAAGGCCGGCAGTTCAAATCCACCAGCTGCTCCTTGGAAACCCTATGGGGCAGTTCTACTCTGTCCTGTATGGTTGCTATGAGTTGGAATCAACTGGATGCAACGGGTTTGGTTTTGATGGGAAGTGCAGTGCGCAGGTGAGGCGGGTGCAGTCACTGCAGAAGGAAGGGTCTGGAAATTTAGGTCAGCCTGCTGCTGCTGCGGTGATTTGCGGAAAGTGACGTGTGGTCCTCCAATGCTGAGCAGGTCCCCTCTTCTCATCACCCTGCTGGAAAAGCCCACGAGTCTGGGCAATAGCTGCCTCTAACCGTATCTTTTGGAAGAAAGAACTGGTGATCTACTTCCAAAAAATCAGCCATTAAAATCCCTATGAAGCACAGTTCTACTCTGACACACATGGGGTCATCATGAGTTGGAGTTGACTCCAAGGCAACTGTTTTTAACTGTGTCTTTTACAATAGGAGAGGTAGGAGGATGCATGCATTCATTTATTCATTCACTCATTCATCATTTCAGCATTTAATGAGCACCTCCTCTGGGCCAGTCTTTTCCTGTAGATTGACAGGCAGGTTGTTCCAGACATGGGGCTTGAGAAAGAATCAGGCTTTGTGCACGGGGGTCTGGCGACCGCGCCGAGCTCCAGCTCAGCCAGGCTACAAAATCATAAGGGGATGCACAGAGCGGCTGCAGCTGTTACTGATTACTGGGCCTATACTGGGAGTGCTGTCTGCCTGGGGAAGTGGTTGTTCTTTCTGGTCTGAAGAGGAAATGCTGATGCCTTCCACAACTGGAGAAAAGTGCAGGCCACTGTGGTTTCTGAAGCCAGCCAGGGTCCTGCCTCACGGCTGCTGGGGCCATGTGAGCTGCCTCTTCTGAATCTGGCACTGAAGCCCCGTTCAGGAGAGCCCTTCCAGGGTTCAGCACCCAAGGACCTGGCTGCCCATATTTCTTTCCTCCTCTCTCAACACCAGGCACTTTTTAAAGCTCCGTCCAGTACTTCCCTCAGTGCCACAGTGGTGTTGATGAAAAGTAGGGCCAGTCTCCTAACTGAACTTTGCCACTTTTTGTTGTTGTTAGGTGCCCTTGAGTCAATTTCGACTCATAGAGACCCCCATGTGACAGAGTAGAACTGCCCATAGGGTTTTCTAGGCTGTAATCTTTACAGGAACAGAGTACCAAGTCTTTTTCCCACGGAAACACTGGGTGGGTTCGAACCGCCAGCCTTTCACTTAGCAGCTGAGTGCTTAACTGTTGCACCACCAGGGCTCCTTTGTCTCTTTATAGTAGCTATATAATTCTGGGCAAATTATTTAACCTTCCGAGTTTCAGTTTCCTCAACAGGAACATGGGGTAGATGTAGCTCCTACCTCCAAAATTCTTAAAAAGCTTATTATTATTCAATTTTCCAAAGATGGTTTCAAAGAAAAATGCTGGAGAGATAGATCATAGTCATATCTTTATTATTATGCATTTATTATAATAGTAAAACCAGTTGCCATAGAGTTGATTCTGAGTCATGGGGTTCCCACGTGTGTCAGAGTAGAACTGTGCTTCATAGGGTTTTCAGTGACTGATTTTTGGAAGTAGATCATCAGGCCTTTCTTCTGAGATGCCTCTGGGTGGGCTCAACCTCCAACCTTTCTGTTAGCAGCTGAGTGTGTTAACAGTTTGCATCATCCAGGGACTCCATATTATAATATATATTCTACATATTTATAATTTATTATAATATTTATTTATTATAAGACTATTTTATTGTAGTCTTATAATGTGCCAGGTGGAGTTCTAGGTATCTAAGTATTATCTCATTAAATCCTCAAAAAATCTCTCTGGGATAGATATTACTATTATCCCTAGTGTGCTAATGAGGGAAGAGAGGCACAGAGAAATTGAAAACCTTGCACAAAGTCCCACTATGAAGGGGTAGAGCTGGGATTTCAACCTGGGTGTTGGGCTGCAGAACCCAGGGCTTTTAATCACAACCCTGTGCCACCTCCCAGTGCAGGGAAGATGGTCGGCCACAGAGCCCCCACCTGCTTCAGAGCACTGTGCCTTCACCTTCAAAGCCAGTTACTGAATCCTGACTGAGCCACACCTGCTGCCTTGGGTAGTGAGGTGAGGCCGCTGTACAAAGTGAAGCAGTTGCCGGATGATTGGCTGTTAACTGCCCAACTGTAGGGCAAAGACGTTGCTATGAAGCCCAGCATTCTTGCGGCTTTCGAAATTTTCCTTCTGGCTCTCGCCCTGTTTAGAGATCTTCAGGCTCATTCTCACCTTACGATTGTCTCAGAGTCGCTGGGTTTCCACTGGGCCTTCTCCTCACTAGGCCTTTCTGAGATAACCCCTGGAAAATGAGTTGGCACAGTTTCCCCGCCTCAAGTTTTGCAGAGCTCCACCAGTACCCTGCTAAGAACTCTTGGTCCTCAGGTAAAATGCAAACTCCTTACCACAGTATTCAAGGCCCTGCCCACCTGCCCCTACTTACTTGTCCAGCCTCATCTTATCTGGCGCTCCTCTAAGAGTGTTCCGTACCCTTTACCCCCAAGTCAGGTGTTGCCTCAGCGATGCTCTCACTGCAGGGACTTTTACTGCAGCACCTGTAACCCCTCGCTGCAGCCCTTGGTTTACACCTCTCTGTCTGCCCAGTAAACTCCTTAGGGCAGCAACCCTCACTGAAGCATCTTTATATTCCTCATTTTCATAGGAAATTGTGGCATATCTGAGAGTGATGACCATCTCACAGATGAGAGGATTAAAACTAGAAGTGAAAACGGATTTATCATCAATCACTGAGAACATCAACATGAGAAATGGAAGGGAAACCCAGGGCCTGGGGGAATGGTGTCCCAGGTAGAATTATTTGTGGGGCCCTGGTGGCGCAGTGGTTAAGCGTTTGGCTGCTAATCACAAGGTCAGCAGTTGGAATCCACCAGCCGCTCCTTGGAAGCCCTGTGGGGCAGTTCTACCGTGTCTTATAGGTCTCTATGAATTGGAATTGACTCAATGGCAACAGCTTTTGGTATAGGGCTTCCCTACCCACATCCACCCCAGTGCCAATTAAAAAAGAAGAAAGGAAGGAAGCCAACTTAAAAAACAGAACAAAACGAAAAAGAGGCTTACCACATACAGCCAAGGACTAAGAAAGGAGCCCCAAAGCCTAAATTACTGAACTACCCAATAGACTGGCATTCCTTACAAAGAAAGTCTACCTTCTCTCTCCCTCTCCAGATTCCTATAGCCAGGCAGTGAGAGGGAATGCATAAAAATGAAAACAAAACAAAACAAAAAACCCCAAACCAAACAAACCACGTCCCCCAAATCCCCAAACACCCTTCATTACAGTTATCTGCAGGATTAAATAATTGGTAGGGACCACACAATTTTAAACTCAGGCTCATATGATCAGATATGCATTGGGTCCTGAGGGGAGAAACCCAACAGCATTCAAAGACCAGAGGGCAAGTAAATGGAAATTTGGCAAGACTAGTGTAGGCTGCTGTTTGTCGCTACAGCCAGAGAAGGAAAACTGAGATGGTGTGAGCAGAAACGCTGGAAGGGGAAGCCTTTTCCAAGAAATTACAGAGGCATTTTCTTCCAAGGGGCTGGGGGCCTCTCCAGACATGAGCTCATTTATCTCCCCATAGCCTCTGGGGAAACTCTGGGCCAGGGGTCTCTGCCCAGCCCCAAGCCCAAAGATGACTCAAACTCAGCCAATTTTCCTAAATAGTTCCTGAAATTTGCTGACAGCAGAGGGACCAGAAAGTTCCCCAACACAGCAGAAATCTCCTCCAAGCTTTAGAAGTCCTTAAAAACACTTGAAGTCCTCCAGGACAAAAAAGATTGGAAAAAAAAGTTATTCAAAAAGAACTGTTTCACAATAAGACTAAGCCCAGATTATTCAGCAGAAACCATGCAGGCAAAAAGGCAATGGGATGACATATATAAAACCTTGAAAGAAAAAAATTGCCAGCCAAGAATAATATATCCTGCAAAACTCTTGTTCAAATATGATGGTGAAATTAGGACATTTCCAGATAAACAGAAAATAAGGGACTATGTAAAAACCAAACCAAACTTACAAGAATTGTTAAAGGGAGTCCTTCCATCTGAGAACAAACAACTTTAGCTCACAGGCTGAATCTGGGACGCAGGATCGTACCAGCCAGATACCAATCTAGGAAATGAACTCTCGAGGACTATCCAAAACCGAAAGAAGTACAACAGGGAATCAGAGCAGTTAATTTGTAAATGACAACAACATCAGAACAATAAAAGAGGGAATAAACGGTGTAGGTGTAGAACCTTCTAATGGAGAGGAAGGCAAGGAGATACCGAGTAATAATAGACTGCTTCAAACTTAGAAAGATAAGGGTAAATTTCATGGTAACCACAAAGAAAGTTAACAAACCTACTCATCAACATGAAGAGGAAAAACATTAAGTCTCAGTAAAAACTAAACCTACAAAAACAAAAGAAATGAAAAAAAAAAATCCACAAACAAAAGGAATTCAGCACAGGAGAGTAAGAGGAACAAAGAAAAAGTCAGCACCACAGGAAAAAAAAAAAAAAAAAAGTACTACAAAATGACAGCAATAAACTCACATCTATCAATAATTACCAAAAAGATGGCAACAACCTGGATGCATACCAACAGATGAATGAATAAACAAATTATAGTACATACACACGATGGAGTATTACACAACGAGAAAGAACAATGGTGAATCTGTGAAGCATCTCATAACATGGATGAAACTGGAGGATATTATGCTGAGTGAAATAAGTCAATCACAAAAGGACGAATATTGTATGAGACCTCTATTGTAAAAACTCATGAAAAAGTTTACACACAAAAAGTAACAATCTTTGTTGGTTACGAGGGATGGGAGGGGTGGGGGGGAATACTAAATAGGCTATAGATAAGTGGTATCTTGGGTGAAGGGTGAGAAAGTACACAATACAGGAGAAACTAGCACAACTTGTACTAGGAAAGGTCATGGAAGCCCCACAGACACATCCAAACTCCCTGGAGGGACTGAATTGCTGGGCAGAGGGCTCTGGGGACCATGGTCTCGGGGAACATCTAGCTTAATTGGCATGACACAGCTTATAAAGACAATGCTCTACATTCTACCTTGGTGAGTAGTGTCTGGGGTCTTAAAAGCCTGTGAGTGGCCATCTAAGATACTCCACTGGTCTCATCCTTTCAGGAGCAAGGGAGAATGAAGAGAACAGGATACAAGGAAAAGATTAGTCCGAAGGACTAATTGTCCACAGCTACCAAGGCCTCCACCGGACTGAGTCCAGTACAGCTAGATGGTGCCCGGCTACCACCACTGACTGCTCTGACCGGGATCACAACAGCAGTTTCTGGACAGAGCTGGAGAAGGATGTAGAGCATAATTCTAACTCACAAAAAAAAGACCAGATTTACTGGCCTAAAGGAGACTGGAGAAACCCTGAGAGTATGGCCCCTAGACACCCTTTTAGCTCAGTGGTGAAGCTACCTCCGAAGTTCACTGTTCAGCCTGGGAGTGGACAGCCCCGTAAAACCAAATGAGACTAATGAGGTACAGGCGTCCAGTGACAAGGGCCAGAAAGCAGAAGGGGAAAAGGAAGCTGGTGATAGGGAATCCAACGTTGAGTAAGGATATTGTTGATGTGCTGTGAGATTGTTAACCATTGTCATAGGGCAACATTTGTAGTAACTGTTAAATGAGAAACTATTTTGTTCTGTAAGCCTTCATTTTAAGTGAGAATAACAGCACAATTCGACGAGCGTAGTCAATGTCACTGAACTGTGCATGTAGAAATTTTTGAAATGGTGTATCTTTGGCTATGTGTATTTTCACCAAAAAAAAAAAAAAAAAAAAAAAAGAGGTTGAGAAGTTAGAGGGTTGATATGTTGTGGGGTTGTTAACCAATGTTATAAAACAACATGTGTACTTCTGTTTCATGAGAAACTATTTGTTCTGTAAGTCTTCACCTGAAGTACAATAAAAAAAAAAAAAGTAACAATCTTTGTTGGTTACGAGGGATGGGAAGGGTGGGGGTGAAATACTAAATAAGCAATAGATAAGTGGTATCTTTCGTGAAGAGTGAGACAGTACACAATACTGGGGAAGCCAGCACAACTTGTACAAGGAAAGGTCATGGAAGCTCCATAGACAGTTCCAAACTCCCTGAGGGACTGAATTGCTGGGAGGAGGGCTGTGAGGACCATGGTCTCAGGGAACATCTAGCTCAATTGGCATAACACAGTTTATAAAGACAATGTTCTACATTCTACCTTGGTGAGTAGCATCTGGGTTCTTAAAAGCTTGTGAGCAGCCATGTAAGACACTCCATTGGTCTCACCCCTTCAGGAGCAAGGGAGAACGAAGAGAACAGGATACAAGGAAACGATTAGTCTAGAGGACTAATGGACCACAGCTACCACGGCCTCCACTGGACTGAGTCCAGCACAGCTAGATGTTGCCCAGCTGCCACCACTGACTGCTCTGACCGGAATCACAACAGAGGGTTCTGGACAGAGCTGGAGAAGGATGTAGAACAAAATTCTAACACACGCAAAAAAGACCAGATTTACTGGTCTGAAAGAGACTGGAGAAACCCTGAGAGTACGGCCCCCAGACACCCTTTTAGCTCAGTGGTGAAGTCACTTCTGAGGTTCACCATTCAGCCGGGGATTGGACAGCCCCATAAAACAAAATGGGACTTATGAGGCACAGCAGTCCAGGGACAAGGACTAGAAGGCAGAAAGGGACAGGGACAGGAAAGCTGGTGATAGGGAACCCGAGGTTGAGTAAAGACAGTGTTGACATGTAGTTGCGTTGTTAACCATTGTCATAGGGCAACATGTGTACTAACTGTTTAATGAGAAACTATTTTGTTTTGTAAGCCTTCATCTAAAGTGAGAATAAGCAGCACAACTGGAAGAATGTAATCCATGTCACTGAACTGTGCACGTAGAAATTTTTGAAATGATTTATCTTTGGCTATGTATATTTTCTCCAAGGAAAAAAAAAGGTTGAGAAGGGAGAGGGTTGACACATCATGGGGTTGTTAACCAATGTCATAAAACAATATGTGTACCAACTGTTTAATGAGAAACTATTTGTTCTGTAAACCTTCACCTAAAGTACAATAAAAAAAAATCTCAAAAAGAAAAAGTATAGTAACATGTGAAAGCCCATTTAGAAAGAACAAAAAAAAAGAATTGTTTCATTCTTTACCAAGGAGATTGATTCATCCCAATCGGCCTTAGCTAAGAGGGACCCAGCTGTGTGGAGGGAGAGAGGCAAGAATGTCCAGTGTGTTGGGTAAAGAGCATTCTGGTGATTCACCAGAATGAGCCTCTTCTATGCCATTAGCACTTTGCTGGACACTGGCGGATATGAAGATGATCAGACAAAGACCTTGTCAGCAAGCGGCATACTGTACTTTCTAGCTGGGGAGCAGACCCTCACGCGTGATAAGTACTAAATGAGTGTCACAAAGTCAATTCAGAAAAAGGGAAGTTTGGTGGCCATGGTGGCCCTGGAAGGCTTTGTGGAACTATCATTGTGTCATTGTTGATATCTGCTATCCAGTTGGCCCCCGACTCATGGGGACCCCATGCACAATGGAAGGAAACACTGCCTGGTCCTGCACCACCCAATGATTGATTGTGGATCAGACCGTTGTGATCCACATGGTTTTCACTGGCTGATTTTTGGAAGTAGATCAGCAGGCCTTTCTTCCTAGTCTGTCTTAGTCTGGAAACCCCTTTGAAACCTGCTTAGCATCAGCAAAACACAAGCCTCCACTGACAGGGGTGGTGGCTGTGCATGAAGTGCATTGGCCGGAAATTGAACCTGGGTCTTCTGCATGGAAGGTGAGAATTCTACCACAGAACCACCAATACCCCCATGGAACTATCATTACTGCCATCTACTGGGTGCTAAATATGTGCCAGGCACTGTGCTGAGTGATCTATATACATCATCCCATTTAACCTCCAGAACAACCCTGGGGTCTACTTAGCAGCATTTCTCATTCACAACACTTAGTGAAGTGCCAATCACATTCAACAGACTTTTGTTGTCTGAATGATTGACGATGATGCCCATTTCACAATAAGGAGATTGAAGCCACAAACAAAAGATAAGTTACCACCAGCTGCTGAGAATATCAAGGAGGGCAGCTGATCCAGAATGAGGGTTAAGAGCCCAGACCTAGAAGACAGACAACCTGGACTGGACCTGGCTGTGCCTCTGAGTAACGGTGTGACCATGGGAAGATCACAGACTCCACATGGATCTGAATATGGATTTTAAAATATTTATTTCAGGGGGTGATTGAGAGGACTAAATAAAATAAAATGAAAGTTGCTTAGCGCAAGGCTGGCCTTTTGTAAGCGTTCAAGAAATTATTATTTCAGGCTCTTCACCCCAGTGCTAGGCCTGTGAGAGTCTGTCAGATGAATGCTTGATACCCTTAGATGACTTTCTGTCATCGCTTCTTTGGTGCTGCTTCTTCCTCAAACTTTGGGTTAGGCTTCAGAGTCTGCCCACATTAATACAAAACGACATGGATGGGAACCTCACTAAGGCTTTTTAGCACAGACATTCAAGTTTTTAAGAGAAAACAGGCCTATTAAATAGCCAGCATGATTTATGTTAGAACCTGGATAGAATGTCTTGACTGTGGTCATTGAATAAAGAACACTAGAATAAGGAACCAAAGGCTTTAGGAGCTCAACTTATCTAACTACTTAGAAAAATAGTAAGGATATTAGGGTTAGACATTGAAAAAAGAAAGAAACAGCTAATGTCACAGCCAAGAAGAATGAAAATCAATTGTTAATCAAGGTCCTATTTGGATCTCAGTTAAGAATGACAAATATTTGTTACCTTAATTAAAATTCCATATCTCGCGTTAAGTCCCTGGATGGCACATATGGTTAAGTGCTGGACTACTCACCAAAGAGTAGGAGATTTGAGTCCACCCAGAGGTGCTGCTGAAGAAAGTCCTGGTGATCTGTTTCCAAAAGATCACAGCCATTGAAAACCCTGTGGAATGCAGTTCTACTCTGAAACACACAGGGTTGCCATGAATTTGATTTTTTGGTTTTGTATCTTGCATTGGATCTTATAGGAGAGTATTGATTGAAACTGAGCCTTAGTTATTAAATCTGTGACAATCCAGCACTTTATCCTTTATGGATACAATGAAGGCAGAACTCTTACCCAAGGAAACCAAAGACCATCT
This sequence comes from Dugong dugon, assembly GCA_030035585.1. Taxonomy (NCBI): domain Eukaryota; kingdom Metazoa; phylum Chordata; class Mammalia; order Sirenia; family Dugongidae; genus Dugong; species Dugong dugon. The sequence continues at coordinate 58,258,086 of CM057465.1, read as the reverse complement.
TTGATCCCAGCATGGTAAAGCATGCCCTAATTAGAGTGTCTAATAGTTCTTCCATATTTATGCCTATTCCAAACAAAAGTGATCGAACCGAATGTGGAAACTGTAGAACAATATCATTAATATTACATGCAAGTAAAATTTTGCTGAAGATAATTCAACAGTGTCTGCAGCAGTACATTGACAGGAAATTGCCAGAAATTCAAGCCAGATTCAGAAGAGGACAAGAAACCAGGGATATCATTGCTGATGTCAGATGGATCCTGGCTGAAAGCAGAGAATACCAGAAAGGTGTTTACCTGTGTTTTATTGATTATGCAAAGGCATTCGATTGTGTGGATCAGAACAAATTATGGATAACATCGCAAAAAAAGAGAATTCCGGAACACTTAACTGTGCTCGTGAGGAACCTGTACATAGAACAAGAGGCAGTCATTAGAACAGAACAAGGGGATACTGTATGATTTAAAGTTAGGAAAGGTGCGTGTCAGGGTTGTATCCTTTTGCCCTACTTAGTCTGTGAGCTGAGCAAATAACCCAAGAAGCTGGACTATATGAAGAAAGATGGGGCATCAGGATTGGAGGAAGACTCATTAACAACCTGCAATATGCAGATGACACAACCTTGTTTGCTGAAAGTGAAGAGGACTTGACACACTGATGAAGATCAAAGACCACAGCCTTCAGTATGGATTACACCTCAACATAAAGAAAACAAAAATCCTCACAAACGAACCAATAAGCAACATCATGATAAACGGAGAAAAGATTGAAGTTGTTAAGGATTTCATTTTACTTGGATCCACAATCAACACCCATGGAATCAGTGGTCAAGAAATCAAAAGACACATTGCACTGGGCAAATCTGCTGCAAAAGATCTCTTTAAAGTGTTAAAAAGCAAAGATGTCATCTTGAAGACTAAGGTGCACCTGACCCAAGCCATGGTTTTCAATCACCTCAAATGCATGTGAAAGATGGACAATGAATAAGGATGACTGAAAAAGAATCGATGTCTTTGAATTATGGTGTTGGTGAAGAATATTGAATATACCACGGACCACCAAAAGAACGAACAAACCTGTCTTGGAAGAAGTACGGCCAGAATGCTCCTTAGAAGCAAGGATGGTGAAATTTCATCTCACATACTTTGGACATGCTATCAGGAGGGATCAGTTCCTGGAGAAGTATATCATGCTTGGTAAAGTAGGGGGTCAGTGAAAAAGAGGAAGACCCTCAACAAGATGGATTGACACAGTGGCTGCAACAATAGGCTCAAGCATAACTAGGATTGTGAGGATGGTGCAGCACAGGGCAGTGTTTCGTTCTGTTGTATATGGGGTTGCTATGAGATGGAACTGACTCGATGGCATCTAACAACAACAACAGCAATAGTTCTTCCTTGGTTCCCAGGCCATACAGCAGAGATACCCATGTCTGGGATGGCTGGGGGAAAGGGAAGAGACCAATTACTGTAGGTCTCTGTAAGAAGATGAACATTTTCCAGTGCAGCAACTTCCCATTGCCTTTGCTGCCAATCTAAAGAAACTGGAGGAGCCTTAAGGAGCTGGGAGCCAGGGCCATGCCTTTAGCCCAACTGTGATTTGTAGCTGAAATGCAGGTGGAGATAAGGGTGCAGTTCTACAGAGAACATGACTGACAGTAGCTACTCCCTTTCAGTCCTCCTCTTTTCCTATTCCCAGTATTTATTTTGGCCCCAGGCTGCAGACCCCCTGGGGAACGAGGAACATAGTGGAACAGGAGCAGGGAGGAGGCATTTGAAAACCACAGGGTTAGTGATGAGATGGTGAAAAACAAACCTAACCAAAATACCGAGTCTAGGGTGGGTCGGGTATGGTGGATTTCTGGACTATTCCATGACGAGCGAGGCCAGTGTGCAGAGAGGAAACACACCCAGATTCCTGGTTCCTGCCAGACCTCGATTTCCTGAAAAACCTTCCACAAAGTAATCCCAAAACTTCAGCTAAGTGGCTATAACAGATCACCTCCTCCTCCCCCATAATCATAAACAGAAGCTTTGAGGTCGATGAATTCACTCGTGCTGAACAAGGCTCATAGAGACTGTTGGGGACTTTTATTCTCCTTCCCAGCCCCAAGGTGGCTCTCTGGGCTCTGTGAGCAGTTAGGGCTTCCCGCACCCAGCACAGACGGTACCTGTTCTTTGTTCTTCTCGCCAGCCGTCCATTCTATGCTCTGATTGGCTGGAGCAGGAGGGCCAGCACCTCCAGCCTACAATGCCTCACAGAGCCTGGAGTTCATTTGACTTTTTGAACCACTGAAAGTGAGAAGAAAGCCCTACTGTCATAATCTAAACTAGAGAGGCTTTCAACCTGTCCTTGTAAACATGCATCTTTTGTTCTGTTTTGCCAGAAGGGAGGTGAAGGAGGATGGAATAGAGAACTGGAAGGGATACCAGGTTCAGCCTTAGATGGGGTCAGGTGGGAGGCATTGTGAAGGAGCAAATACTGCCCCTCTGGGAGCTGTCCCTCAGACGTTCACCGTCATTCTGCTGGAACTGGAAACCTCAAGGGGCCTAGCCTAGTTACATAGCTTTTCAAAGATTTCAGTGGATTACGTACGTGTTTACATTATTTTCCTGATCAGCAGGGCTGAGGGAGTCTGCCTGTGTGTTGGCTGACTAGGTCCCTGAACTAACTGCCTCTTCACAGTGTCTTAGGGTTCTTTAGAGAAGCAGAACCAGTAAGACTTTACAACCGTAAGTGAGAAAGAAGTCAACGGTCACTCCTCTATTGCTTCCTAGGCTACCCTCTTTACCCTCCTCCCATCAAACAAAACAAAGCAAACAAGTAAACAAAAACTTTTAGAACTACTCATAACTTAGTGGCTTAGGAGAAAAATTCTATCTTGGCTATTGGAAAAGCTGTTGGATTCAAGGGAGTTTGTGAGTAGAGGCCTTCTCTCTGCTTCCTGATTATAAAACTGAGATGGTTTGGCCTGTAGACTTAAATAAGGCTCGGGCAAAAATACCAGGACTAAGTTAGAATGGGTTCAGAAATTTCTCCAGACCTCAACCTCATTTCTTCCAAACTTCTGTATAAAGGTACCTGGTCTTTCCAGGCCAATCCTGGCCTAGTTTTCACCATCTTTAGTTGTCAAGACCAATCACATGGAGGCTGTCTTCTTGTGTTTGAGATCTGACAGTTGTCTCTGAGTGACTAGTGGTGCATGGGCCAGATGGGTAGGCCCAGGTCTGGAAAAGGAGCCATAGATGTAATTTTAATACAACAGAACTGTTTGGGAATGCTGATGCCTCGTACCCAGCAATGCCTTCAGGTTTTTCCAAGTAAGACCCAAAGCAGTGAAGACTTTCCTCGCCTGGCCAACTCTTTGAAATACTCACATGCAAAAGGAAGTAGACAAGGACTACTAGCTTCTATACTCAGTTTCCCTTTTCTGCTTTCCCAAACTTTCAATGTGACTTGAAGTCAAGCTTTGACTGGGTGTCACATTTTACCTTACGGGCAGGGATGACGTTTTATTCAACTTTTTATCCTTAGGACTTAGCATGAAATCTAGTACATAGTAGGTTCTTAAAATGTTAAGTGAATGATGAATGAACAGCAGAAAATGATAGAGGAAGAGGAGAGGAAGAAGAAGGATAGAGAAATTACCTGCAGAGAGTCAAATGGGGTGGGGGAATGGAGAGGGGAAGGTGGGATTTGCAATCTGAGTGGTAAAGGTAAAGAACTCCCTTTTCTCCCATACTCGGATGCTATCTGAAAACCCCATTATTCCCCCTTCTGCAGTCTTCCCTAGATCTTTACCTAAGGTAATGAGAAAGCAAATTACCCAAAGAGAAAACAGGTTTTCCTTCTCAGATGACTGAGGGGGGCGAAAGGGACCCCAGGGCACAATGAGCTGGCCTTCAAACACACATCCACTCCTCATTTACATGACACACAAGCTCTGGACTGCTCCAAACAGGCTGGCATGCTAGGGAGTGCTGATGCAGAGTGGTGAGTCATTCATTCTTCATGGAATAGCTATTGCCTTCCAGGAAAAAGTATTAAACACGAACACATAGAAATACAGTCTTAGTTATCTACTGCTGCTATAACAGAAATACCACAGGTGAATGGCTTTAACAAACAGAAATTTATTTGCTCACAGTTTAGGAGGCTAGAAGTCCAAATTCAGGGAGTCAGCTCTAGGGGAAGGCTTTCTCTTTCTGTTGGCTGTGGAGGAAGGTCCTTGTCTCTTCTGAGCTTCGGTTCCTGGGCAATCTTCATGTGGCTTGGCATCTCTCTTACACATCTCTCCTCTGCTGCTTGTTTAATCTCTTTTATATCTCAAAAGAGATTGACTGAAGATACTCCCTACACTAATCCTGCCTCATTAATATAACAAACACAACCCATTCCCAAATGGGATTATAACCACAGGAATAGAGGTTAAGATTTACAACACATATTTTGGGGGCACATAATTCAATCTGTAACATACACCTTCAATGTATACACAACAATGCATAGAATGGGCATCTCAACAATAGACTTGATAATAAAAGGCATTTCTGTCCATGGTTCCTCTAGGAACCATGCATTCCGGTCCGTAGCTCATGGTCCAACAGAGCCTGTGGGTGTCTGGAAGAGTAAGATGAGATGGAGATGAGATTCACTGAGGAACTCCTTCCCTTTTGTAGTGCCAAATCAAACCAAACCGAATCTGTTGCCGATGAGTCGATTCCAACTCATAGCGACCCTATAGGACAGAATAGAACTGCCCCACAGGGCTTCCAAGGAGTAGCTGGTGGATTTGAACTGCCAACCTTTTGGTTAGCAGCCAAGCTTTTAACCGCTGTGCCTGACAAAGTGACTCCGGTCACCTGGTAGATCCTGCACTGGTGAAGAGACATGAAGAATATGTTTAAGTCTATAAATATTTCAATCAATTGTATGCCTTTTAGATTGTGAACAAAGCCTTAGAGTCTTCAAATGAATCATTTAGCAGTTGTATTGGTTATGTTTGTTTTAAATATGACCATTCACTTAAGAAATATTTAATGAATTCTCACCACTGTGTGGGTGCTGGGATATAGTAATGAACAAGGCAGGCATGGTGCCTGCCCTCAGGGATGTCAAATTTCTTCTATGCCCAAACCCGAGCATTTCCCAAAAGCTTGTGCATTTTGAGTTCTCTCGCAAATAATATGTCCATGTACCCAAGTCAAAAGGCCCCAGAAAGAGAAAAAGGGGTTGATATTAAAACCCTGTCAGCCCTGCCCTCCTACAAACCTAGAACCACTGGTGCTGGATAGGTTCTTGTTTTGTTTTTTTTTAGGTGTAAAGATCTACTGCTAATGTAGTGAAGGATTAAAGATTACTGGCTTTCTGAATACCTGGGTTCAAGTCTTAATGCTGCCTCTGACTAACTTTGTGAACTAGGGCAAATTATTTAACTACTCTGAGCTCAGTTTCCTCAACTGTAAAATGGAGATAATGATAGAAACTACCAGAGGTTAGAACAGTGCCTGACACCTAGCATTTTATTACTTCTGATAATTCCCAAGCATTTCACTGGGGGCCTGGAAAAGGCTTCATTCAGAGAATTGGTTGCATTTTTGCCCCGTTGGAACCTCACTCTGCACTCTCCTAGAGCATAGGCACAGAGAATTTACAGGAGTTGTAACTCAGGATCTTGGAGTCCCTGGGTTGTGCAAACAATTAATGCACTCAGCTGCTAACTGGAAGGCTGGAGGTTTGAGTCCATCCAGAGGTGCCTCGGAAGAAAAACCTAGTGGTCTACTTCCAAAAAATCAGCCATTGAAAACCCTATGGAGCACAGTTCTACTCTGACACGAAATGGGGTTGCCATGCATCAGAGTTGACTCGGAGACAACTGGTTACTGGTTAACTCGGGCTCGAAATGCAAACCCAGGGTACATTCTGCTAGTGGGAAGCTGTCCAGAATGGTGAATGGCATGGACACCAAGGTCAGCTGTAACCCAGATAGTGTGGAGCAGGATAGGTGATGGCCTTGCTGCCTCCCAGGAAACACAATGGGTGGAGATGAGATCCGGGCGTAGGAAAGTTGGACTTTCTCCTTAGCACATCACTGATTAACTGCTTGGAGATGAATCAGTGGTTTTCTCTTCCTGCGCTTTGGTTTTCTCTTCTTGAAAATGGATGTACCAGCCTTGCTGCATTTCCATCTCTAACCTGTCCAAAGGTAAATTATAAGAGTTGAGAAGGATGCACAACTTCCCGGAAGAAAAGTGAGGCTGAGACATGACTCAGAGCACCCAGCCCTGTGGGCCTCTCATAAATGTTTAAAACATCAACTGCACCAAAGAGCTTTCTTGACCTCTCTTCACATTCTTCTCCTTAGTTTTGGATTCCTAAACTGCAAAACAAGAGCTTTCCTAATAATTCTTGATCATGTGCCAGGCCCTGGAATAGGAGCTAAACTCCACAGCTATGAGGACTGTTGATATTCCCTATGGCCATGGCTGTTTAACTTGTGCACTCAACTCTGTGAGCTGTTAATGATGAGGTAAGCAGCGCGCCCAGTCTGCCTCACATGGTTTTGACAACCCCTTAGTGAGCAAATAGCTCAATAGCTGACTTCCGTAGGCGAACCAGGAAGTTATCCGGCTGGGGAGATAGCTGAATTAGCACGTGTTCCAAAGGTGTCTGACATAAGTGCGGTCCTCACCTGCCAGGGTGACTCATTGATTGTCAGGGACGGATTACTCAATGAAGGTATGCAACAGAAAATTTTAGAACATAACGAATGCCATTTTCATACCATGTGCTGCGCATTCACATAGCCTTTTTTTTTAAATTGTACTTTAGATGAAGGTTTACAGAGCAAATTAGTTTCTCATTAAACAATACACATACTGTTTTGTGACATTGGTTGCCAACTCCATGACATGTCAACACTCTCCGCTTTTCTCCCTTGGGTTCCTCATTATCAGCTTTCCTATCCCCTCCTGTTTTCTCACCCTTGCCCCTAGGCTGGTGTGCCCATTTAGTCTCGTTTTGTTTTATGGGTCTGTCTAATCTTTGGCTGAAGGGTGAACCTCAGGAGTGACTTCAGTACTGAGTTAAAAGGGTGTCTGGGGGCCATACTCTTGGAGTTTCTGCAGTCTGTCAGACTAGTAAGTCTGTTTTTTTTTTTTTTTTTTCTCTTGTGAGTTAGAATTTTGTTCTACAATTTTCTCTAGCTCTGTCTAGGACCCTCTATTGTGATCCCCGTCAGAGAAGTCAGTGGTGGTAGCCGGTCATCATCTTGTTGTGCTGGACTCAGTCTAGTGGATGCTGTGGTAGTTGTGGTCCATTAGTCCTTTGGACTAATCTTTCCCTTATGTCTTTTGTTTTCTTCATTCTTCCCTGCTCCAGACAGGGTGGGACCAGTGGAGTATCTTAGATGGTTGCTCATAAGCTTTGAAGACCCCAAATGCTACTCATCAAAATAGGGTATAGAATATTTTCTTTATAAATTATGTTATGCCAATTGAGATATATGTCCCCTGAGACCATGGTTTCCAGCCCTCAGCCCAGTAATTCAGTCCCTCAGGGAGTTTGGATGTGTCTATGAGGCTTTCATTACCTTGCCTTGGTCAAATTGTGCTGATTTACCCAGTCTTGTGTACTGTCTTATCGTTCACCAAAATTACCACTTATCTGTTATCTAGTTAGTGTTTCTCCCTCCCCGCCCCTCCCCTTCCTTGTAACCATCAGAGATTGTTTCTTTCTATGGGTAAACCTTTTCAAGAGTTTTTATAATAGTGGTCTCATACAGTATTTGTCCTTTTGTGACTGACTTACTTCACTCAGCATAATGCCCTCCAGATTTATCCACGCTGTGAGATGTTTCGCAGATTCATCATTGTTCTTTATTGCTGCATAGTATTCCATTGTGTGTATGTACCACAGTTTGTTTATCCATTTATCTGTTGATGGGCACTTAGGTTGTTTCCATCTTTTTGCTATTGTGAACAATGCAGTCACTTAATCTTGTAGGATGTAGTGCACTAGATTGTTGTCCAGAAGCAGTTGATTTTTTTTCTACTGTTCAGACTCCATACATTTTTTGCCACCTCTCCTCACTGATGGGCAGTTCTTAAAACATATTTAGGCAATGGCTAAGCATTAAAATGTCTTTCTAATACATGTTGGGAAGCACATGCTGTGGCAATGAGTACAATCCTGGAATCGTACTCTCAGATTCTAGATGCCTTAGAAAACACTGCTGAAGACCAGACACAAAAAGGAGATACCAAAAGAGAAGCTGAAAACATCACTAACAAAATGCAAACCCTACATTTATGTATTTATGCTGGTTATGTGGAATAATATTGCAATGTTTTCATCAGACGAGTCAAGCTTTTCAAGATTCAGAAGTAAAGTTAAAAACATGCACAGATGTCTGTCAGTCATTAACAGGGTGTAACAGGGTATTTACATACTTTAAGAGAAGATTTTGCCGAATACTGATTATCAAGCAGTCTACCATTCCAGAAACATTAGAAAGAAACAAGTAAATGACGGGAAGTGCTCAAAAATATCTTTGAGGGCCAGAGATCAATTTCCTGTAACCACATACTACACTATAGTTGACACACTTCAATCTTGTGTGAGAAGAAGGGTCAAAGTGTATGAAGTTCTTTCAAATAGATTTTCCTTCTTAAACAACATGGCTATATCCTGTATCCACTAAAAATTTTATAATCCAGTTCATCTCATTCTGCTAAAATGACATATGCCACTTTTGGCTTCAATTGCTAATATCATAGCTGCGTTTAAAGTTACATTACCTATAGCTAAGACACACACAGAGACACACAGATGTATACATGTATAGCTATAACTCACATATCCAGTTTGAATGCGTGAGTAAGCACCACAGTTTTTCAGCGTTTAGGGCCCTCACATGCCTTCCTCTGGCCCAGCTCATTGAAGGGGGCGAGGGGGTTTTGTGCGACTGACAGCACAAACTGCATCCCCTGAAAGTTGAGAGACCCCTTTCTCAGCCCCCTGACAGAGCTCCGGAGGCAGCCAGTAGGAAGTTCTGGGTTTGAAAACCCAAAGCATTTTTTTATTCAAATCCCAATTTCTCCTCCACTGCTCTCACAGATGAATAAGAAAAGGGTTTGCTATTATGTTCTTAATATTTCCTGACTTTTAAATCCTGGAGATAGTGGGCTAAAGTGAGAGTGACCCGATAATTATTGCCTAGATCAGCACCTTTTCAGATGAAAGGAAGTGTTCACTGATGGCCCTGGGACAGCAGGAATAGCTAGGAGGAGATGGTCACCTTAGTTACAGTGGAGGGATCCCCAACCTCCAGTAGAGAGACCCAGTAGATCTAAGTTCTAATCCCAAAGCTGCTGTTGCTCTTTCTGGGCCTCAGTTTCCTCATCTGTAAAATTCTGCTATTTTAATGTGATCGGTTTTACCTTCAGTTATCCAATAAATGTTAGCTGCTTCACAGTAGTCTATCTCATTTGGGGAGGGGGGATATATTTCATTTATTTTAGTTTTGAATTTCTTATACTTCAAAGCTTATTGTTTGGTGCCATCGACATTTTGACTCATAGTGAGTCTATGTGACAGAGCTGAACTGTCCCACAGGGTTTTCTTGGCTGTAATCTTTATAGAGGCAGAGCTGCTGGGTGGTTTGAACTGACAACATTTCAGTTAACAGCCAAGGGCTTAACCACTGATCCACCAGGCTCCATCATTTATTTTGGAATAGTTCCTAGAAGGGAGAACCTTCTTTGCTGAACTTAGCTTTTAGGGAGACAAGCTGTATTGCTGATATGCAGGCATTGATTTTGTTTGTCTGTGCAATCAAGGTTTTAATAGTGAAATATAAGGCATTGATTCCCCTCATCTCCATCCCTGCTGCTATAGGGGAGGAGTGATTCCTCAAGCTTTCATTCCCCTAAATCTCCCATTTACTGCTCTAATTTTCCACTCGACCCCTGCCAAACAAACAAACAAAAAAGCAAATTAAACAAAACTGTAAATGATCTAAGACCAGAATAGAAGACTTCTTGATTTCAACCTTGCCGCCATCATGGTTCATAACCAAATTGCTAAATTCATCTTCCCAGAACACATGCCTTCCCATTTTACTTTACTTTGTCAAAGGTGGCACCATCCTCTGAGTCATCTTGGAGTCATTGCTGGCCCCTTTTCACCTTCGTCCTTCTAATCCCATCCAGCCATTCTTCCTTTGACGTGTCTCTCAAACTCCTTCCTTCTCCTTTTGGCCTCAGTCTGGACTTCCCTGGGCCCCCATCACTACTTCTGGTCTCTCTGTTTCTCAGTATCTTTCACATAATGCTGCCAGACAATCTTCTGATAACGTCTTAGCCATCATGTTACCTGTTTTGTTTAAGAATCTATAATGTGTGTGTAAGATTCTCAGGCTTTAGTAGGGACATGCTCGGATGTTATGATAGACCTTTTGGGAAACTCAAGCCCAGTGGCTCCAGAATATCTGCATAGGAGGACTTGGTGTGACAATCTGGTTGGCAGGGAGAGATTAGGAATTGTCTTGGATTTGTATCTGCGTAGCAAGCACTATTTTTACTTCCTTTCTAATAATAATAATAAGCCAGACCAGTTGCTGTCAAGTTGGCTCCAACTCGTAGTGACCCCATGTATGTCAGAGTAGAACTGTGCTCTATAGGGTTTTCAATGGCTGATTTTTCAGAGTAGATTACCAGGCCTTTCTTCTGAGGCACCTCTGGGTAGACTTGAACCTCCAACCTTTTAGTTAGCAGCTGAGTACTTAACTGTTTGTGTCAAACAATAGATCCATAAAAATAGCAAAGGTTTCTAAAGATGACTTTATTAGGATGCTTCATGATTAAAATAACAGAAAATCCACATCTAACTAGGAAAACAATAGGGAATTGGTCAGCTCACACAACTAAAATATCCCAAGGTAGGGCAAGCTTCTGGGTTGATTTGCCCCAGAAGTTCTTAATCTTATCAGGACTGCAGTCCATTCATCTGCCTCCTCTGTGAGTCAGTTTTGTCCCCAGGCTGGCTTCCCTCTCGGCTGCCAGCATCTCCTGGGGCCATGGGCTTTCTTGTTCACATCTAGGAGAGAGAGGGCTCCTCTTCCCCAGCCACAGAACAGAAGTTCTAAGTTTCTCTCTCAATGGATCTTTTGGGTTTTGTGTCCATCCCTGAACCACACCTATGAGAAGGGAAATCACTCAGACAATCAATGTGCCCTCCTGGAGCTTGGGGGCTGTGTCAGCCCCACCCAAACTACAGGCTGCTACGGAGTGGATGTGAATGCATGGACCCATGGAGTCCACCACAACCTGGGTTTGAGAAAACTACATCAAAGCCTGGGAATATCAGGAGATGGCTTGGGGTGAGGGGGGTTGATGGACAGTATGTGTGACTGTGGGGGTGCTAGAGCCCCCACCTCCGGCCTGGCTCCTGATTGCTGTACTTCTGCACAGGGAAGTGCTGGTGCAGGCAAGAGGGGTAAGGTTTGAAAAATAGCTGAGGGGAGGGGAACTTCTCTGAAAGAGCCATATGTTTTCTTCGAAAAAGAAGAAATGGTAGTTCTAGAAGGGATCTGGCTTGAATCCAAATAGGGTTCCTGAAAACATATTACTGCTATCAGTTGCTGTGAAGTCAATTCATGGAGACCTCATGTGTGTCAGAGTGGAACTGTGCTCCATAGGGTTTTCAGTGGCTAGTTTTTTGGGAAGTAGATTGCCAGGCCTTTCTTTTGAGGCACCTCTTGTGGACTAGAACTGTCAACTTTTTGTCATACGCAGGGACTCTTGAAAACACATTATTTCTACAGAAAGGAAAGGAGAGGCATACGGGCAGTGGGGCCACCTCAGAGTTCCTGCCTTGGAACAATGGTGATCAGCGCTGTCCTGTGTGCCTGCCCCATCAGGATTGGAATGATTTAACTTCCGCTTTAGCACACCTCTACCTCTTTCTTGACACCTACCACAGCTTTTTAAATTACCCTTTTGCATAACACTTTAATCCCAGCTTGATGTGACCTCAGAGTAGATAAAGGCACCTGTACGCCTCAATTTTCTCAGAGGAGAAGCGGGTATGAGTCAGCAGGACACCCTGAGACAAGCTTCTAGTTACCAGCCTTACTTCTGAGGACTAAACTGATAAATGATTTACCTCAGAATTGATTATCGGTGCCTTTTGTATTTCATGGCAGGAAGTCAGGAAACAGCAGTTCTGTGGCACTCCCAGCCCCTGCCCAGTTTGTGATAAAAAATGACCTCTACATTCTTTGCTTCCTTTATGCAGGAAATGACAGGCGGCACCTTGCTTTACTCTATGTCCAGCCCAACACCCTTTCCTATTTTGGAAAACTCATGTAATCCGTTTAGCTAAGGAAAGATGCCTTGGCTCCAATTGCAACTATGAAATTTGTTACTGCTGCACCACAGCACTGATTAGCACTCAGTGTTTGTTAGTACCTGTCTGTCAGTTTGTCATACTGTTTGGTGGCTTGTGTGTTGCTATGATGCTGGAAGCAATGTCACTGGTATTTCAAATACCAGCAGAGTCACCCATGGTGAACAGGTTTCAGCAGAGCTTCCAGACCAAGACAGACCAGGAAGAAAGGCTTGATGATCTACTTCCAAAAATTAGCCAAGGGAAACCTCATGAATCATAACAGAATATAGTGCTGGAAATGGAGTAGGACTGGGCAACTTTTCCTTCTGTTATTCATAAGGTTCCCATGAGTCGGAGCCCACTCAACAGCAACTAACAACCATTTGTTAGATGATGGATGACTACTTTATGGAAGGAGCTCCTGCACGCATCCTCGACCATCGAGTCTGGATTATTCAATGGCCACTCGAAGGCATTTCGATTGGTAGACCCCAGGTTTCATAGCAGTAAGAACTACACTTTGACCTAGCTAGAATTAGTGGTTGTGGGGGTCCTCATGGGGCCTGGCTGCTGGATACCAGAAGATACCATTGCTGAAGATCGCCTAAAACCAAAATAGGATTAACCCAGGAAGAATTCAGTCAGAGACTGCCTGAACCAGAAGGGATGTTAGAGACCATCTGAGCTCCTCCTTGAGCTTATAGAGAAGGAGACTGAAGCCCACTGAGGGTCAAAGTTTACCCCCAAATGAAACACTAGAATGTGATATAACTAGGATTCGAACACTTGAACTTACTGTCTCCTGGTCTCCATTCCTTAATATTTTAAAGAGTTTATGGCTCAAACAACGTGAGCTAGTAACTCTTTCAAGAGCTAAAAACAAAAGTAAAATCAACTTGGGTAATCTTATCACTCCTCAGTTTTGGCTTTCCAGTCACAACAGGCTAGAGCTCACCTGTCCTTGTGGTCTCCAGTCAGACAGATGGTGCAAGGCCTCCTTGGATTTTAGGATTCTGAGATCTAATTCTCTGGTTAAAGCAGTCAGGGCACACATGCTGGTGAATAGGAGTCAATTGGGGTGGGCGTGGATCTCCTCAAGTCTCATTTCACTGTAGCTCCAGGGGAATCTTGCTTGAAAATGCTTTAAGAAAGTGTGACTACTATAAAAAATCACCGAAAGGTTTACGTACAAAAAGAAACAATCTTTGATGGTTACGAGGAGTGGAGGAATGGGAGGGAAAAACACTAAATAGACAATAAATAAGTGGTAACTTTGGTGAAGGGAAAGACAGTACACAGTACTGGGGAAGCCAGAACAACTTGTCCAAGGCAGGGTCATGGAAGCTTCACAGACACATCCAAACTCCCTGAGGGACTGAATTACTTGACGGAGGGCTGGAGATCATGATCTCAGGGAACATCTAGCTCAATTGTGCATAACATAGTTTATAAAGAAAATGTTCTACAGTCTACTTTGGTGAGTAGTGTCTGGGCTCTTAAAAGCTTGTGAGCAGCCATCTAAAATACTTCACTGGTCTCACCTCGTCTGGAGCAAGGGAGAATGAAGAAAATTGAAGACACAAGGGAAAGATTAGTCCAAAGCACTAATGGGCCACAACTACCACAGCCTCCACCAGACTGAGTCCAGGACAACTAGATGGTGCCCGGCTACCACCGCTGACTGCTCTAACAGGGATCACAATGGAGGGTCCTGGACAGAGCTGGAGAAAAATGTAGAAAAAAATTCTAACTCAAAAAAAAAAAAAAAAGACTAGACTTACTGGTCTGACAGAGACTGCAGAAACCCTGAGAGTATGGCCCCCGGACACCCTTATAGCTCAATAATGAAGTCACTCCTGAGGGTCACCCTTCAGCCAAAGATTAGACAGGCCCATAAAACGAAACGAGACCAAATGGGCAAACCAGCCTAGGGGCAAGGACTAGAAGGCAGGAGGGGACAGGAAAGCTAGTAATGGGGAACCCAAGTTAGAGAAGGGGAGAGTGTTGACATGTCGTGGGGTTGGCAATCAATGTCACAAAACAATATGTGTATTAATTGTTTAATGAGAAGCTAGTTTACTCGGTAAAACTTCATCTAAAGTACAATAAAAAAATTTTAAAAAAAGAGAAAGAGTGAGAGGATGTGAGAGAAGGAGCTTGCTGAAGATCCTCATGAAAGTTAGTGAGGTATTTTTGGAGGCATTATGAAGTTATCAGGTCTTACACGGGGGAAAATTGTAGGCATGGAAGGAGAGTGAGAGAACAAGGAAAACCTTCATAGGGTTTGCATAACGAGGTCCACACTTGGAATGATTTTTGTTTTTGAGAGCAAGATTTTGATATTTCCAATTCCCTTGCTCTGTACGCCTCGTATAACTCTGTGAGCTTGCTTTAAAGCTGGATTATATTTTTAGGTGAAGACATACTGCTTAATGGAATACGTGGGAGGTCAAATGGTTAACGTGCTTGGCTGCTAACTAAAAAGTTGGAGGTTCAAGTCCATTCAAAGGTGTCTTGGAAGAAAGGCCTGGCAATCTACTTCTGAAAAATCAGCCATTGAAAATCCTACGGAGCACAGTTCTACTCTGACACACATGGGGTTGCCATGAGTTGGAGCTGACTCAATGGAAATTGGTTATATTGCTTTAATAGATTTTATGAAGAGTGGGGATTGGTTGATGCTTGCTCTGGGAATTAACGTGGTTTTTTCAACTGAGTTCTGAGAATCAAACAGCCTTGGGAATATGGCTTGGATCCCACACTGGCTCTGGGCAATCACCTCGTGCCTCAGTTTCCACCTCACATTCCATGTCTTCCTCCGAAGAATATTGCGGTAAAATATGTGGAGATCCTTGAATATGAGACCAGTGGAATTGAGTCTAACTCTGCGGCAAGCTGAGGAGGGTCTTGGCAGGGGCGTCTCCTTCTTTTCCATGTTGCTCTAAGAGAGGCTACCTGTCCCCAGGGTCCTGCATTAGTTAATTATATCAAATACATATTAAGTGCCTGCTCCACATTCTGGTATTAAAGTGCCACGCTATGCATCCTCCCCATGGGAATGTTTTCACTGTCACTTGTAGGTGACTGAGTGTTGAAGGAGTGAGAACTGAGTGGGAGAACTTCCTTTGCCTTCTAAGCTCAGAGGATAGGTTCTTTTTAATTTGATAAATTAAACATCATTATTACATTTATAAGATGGTATGGGGGGAAATCATATCCTGTAGAAGATGGCAAACTGGCTTTGAAGTCTACAGACGCCTTCAACATTTGAAGAGTAGTTTGGCTGTGTTGGTGTTCTTTCTCTCTCTTTCAATTTTTAATTTAATTATAATATACTTACAATGACTGGATAAACAAAATGTGATAATACATATAATGGAATATTACTCAACCATAAAGAGAAATGAAGTCCTGATACATACTATGACATGGATGAGTTTGAAAACGTTATGCTGAGTAAAATAAGTCAGATACGAGAAGGCAAGTATTGTATGATCTCATTTACACGTATAAAGACTAAAGCTTACTAGTGGTTACAAGGAGTGGGAGGGAGGGGGAAAGGTGCAGTCATTGCTTAGAAGGTACTGAGTTTCTGTTAATGGTGGTGGAATAATCTGGAAAAGGATAGTGTAGTGGTTGCACAGCCTGATGAACATAACCAATGCCACTAAATTGTACACTTAAACATTGCTGAATTGGCAAATATTTTGTTATATATATTTTTACCACAATAAAAAAGTTAAAAAAAATACATACAGAGGAGTGCACAAACCATATGTGTTCACGTGGCTGAAATTTTATAAAGTGAGCATTCCTGTGAAGCCAGCACTCAGATCAAGAAACAGAACATTACCAGCACCTAGAAGCCCCCTCATGCTCCCTCCCAGTAGTTCTCCATCCTCCCCAACCCCAGGGTAACCACTCTTCTAACTTCTAACAGCACCCTTAGTTTTGCCTCTTCTTAGACTTCGTATACGTGGAATCATACAGGATGTACTCTTTTGTGTCTGCCTTCTTTTGCTTGATATTGTTTGCCCTACCTCTTCTGAGGGATCCAAAAACAAAGCAGTATTATTAGGATGTCAGGCCAAGTAGGCAGCTTCCTAATTGGATGGGGTGACAAGTAGGTAGAGACGAGTTCTGAGAACGTGCCCAAGAGAAATTAATGCTATCTTCAAAACTGGTTTTTCTGATATAGCTCAGAGCTGTGACTGACTATCCAGAGCACTCACAGTATCCAATGCTAAGAGGAAAGACTCCCTTGCTCTTGGCCCAAGAAGCCAATCTAACAGGAATGACTTTTTAAGGCACCCAACCATTATATCGCAAGTATCCATGCTTTCCTGGGAAGCCCTTTCTTTATTTTTTAAATCTAACCAAAATCTTGACCTAGTAATTTAGAAAAGAGAACACATGTATTCTGAGGGATGATTATTCAGCAGAGAAGGAGATGGTCTTGGAGTCTGCTGTTCACTAGGTTGGGAAAAGCTCATGTGTTCTTAGGAAATTTCTAAAACAACTTATGTATCATAAAAGCTTCAAGCTTATTTTATTGTATTGTTCCTCATACTGCTAATTCAGGAGGAAGATTTTTATCTTTCATCCCATTTTGCACAAGGGGAAATGAAGGACAGAAAATGAGGTCAAGTTGTGCAGAGGCCAGTTTCCTTTGGTATTGTAAGTGCAGGCCATGCTGCCAGGGGGGAATCTGCCCTGTGGATGTGCAGTGTCACAAAGGGCATGGGTCTGTCCTTCTGGGGCACAGAGAAATTCCTTGTCCTATTCTATGACAAACTATGGCCCTGGGCCAGATCTGATAGTGAGCACCCCCTCCCACCCCCTCCCAATCATCTCAGGAAACATGGAAAGTCCAATGAACCCTTCTAGGCTTCAGCAATTCCATAAGCTCTTGGAGCCAGAGTACGGAGGTGCCATGACATGTAGAATATAAACATGGAGTGTTTTTATTTTTTCAATCCAATGACAGCTTTCAGCTGCTCCTGAATCCCCCTTTCCTCTCCCTTAACAAGAACTTGAACAAGCTCCACAACTTTCTCTTCTTGGTAATTAACATTTAGTCTGTCCAGTTTAAAATTACCATTGAAGACCCAACTCAAAGCTCTTTACCTCCCTTCTGTTCTCGGCTAGGCTGTAGCTATTCATTTCAAGATGAGGAAGAGAGGGAAAAAGTTAAGAAATGGTTTCAGTTAAAACCAGAGAAAACTAGAGGACATGTTGGGAGTCAGGATAGCAGGCATCTTGGGGAGAAGGCAGGGGTTAAGGTTAAGAGGGAACTGGAAGGGGAAATTTAGGACACTGGCCATGTTCTATTTCTTGCCTAGTAGTGGTTACATGGTTGTTCGTTTTGTGATGATTGATCAACTATTTATGCTTTATGCACTTTTCTCTTGAATTTTTTTTTGTATTTTTTTAATTGTACTTTAGATGAGGGCTTACAGAACAAACTAGCTTCTCATTAAACAGTTAGTACACATATTGTTTTATGATACGGGTTAACAACCCCATGACATGTCAACGCTCTCCCTTCTTGACCTTGGGTTCTCTATTACTAGCTTTCTTGTCCCCTCCTACATTCTCATCCCTGCCCCTGGGCTAGTATGCCCCTTTAGTATTGTTTTGTTTTATGGGCCTGTCTAATCCTTGAATGAAGGGTAAACCTCAGGAGTGACTTTATTACTGAGCTAAAAGGGTGTCCAGGGGCCCTACTCTCGGAGTTTCTCTAGTCTCTGTCAGATCAGTAAGTCTGGTCTTTTTTTGTGAGTTAGAATTTTGTTCTACATTTTTCTCCAGCTCTGTCTGGTACCCTCTATTGTGATCCTTGTCAGAACAGTTGGTGGTTGTAGCTGGGCACCATCTAGTTGTACTAGACTCAGTCTAGTGGAGGCTGTGGTAGTTGTGGTCCATTAGTCCTTTGGACTAATCTTTCTCTTGTGTCTTCGGTTTTCTTCATTCTCCCTCACTCCCGAAGAGGTGAGACCAGTGGAGTATCTTAGATGGCCACTCACAGGCTTTAAAGACACCAGACACTACCCACCAAAGTAGAATGTAGAACATTTTCTTTATAAAGTATGTTATGCCAACTGAGCTAGATATTCCTGAAGACCATCGTCCCCACAGCCCTCAGCCCAGTAATTTTGTCCCTCAGGGAGTTTGGATGTGTCTGTGAAGCTTCTATGACTTTGCCTTGGTCGAGTTGTGCTGACTTCCCCAGTATAGTGTACTGTCATACCCTTTACCAAAGTTACCACTCATCTATTGTCTAGTTAGTGTTTTTCCATCCCCATCACCGCCCCTCCCTCATAACCATCCAAGATTGTTTCTTTCTTTGTGTAAACCTTTTCATGAGTTTTTTTCTTAATTTTTTAATTGTACTTTAGACGAAGGTTTACAGAACAGTTTCTCATTAAATAGTCAGTACACGTATTGTTTTATGACATTGGTTAACAACCCCACGACATGTCAACACTCTCCCTTCTCGACCTTGAGGACTTTTTCTTTTGGTGAAAATATACATAGCCAAAGTTACACCATTTTGAAATTTTCTACATGTACAATTCAGTGACATTGATTACATTCTTCTGGTTGTGCTGCTATTCTCAGGATCGTTTTCCAAATTATTCCATCACCATTATCTTCAACTCACTGTCCCCTAGGCTTCCCAGCAAACCTTTTGAGTTGCTGTTGTCAGTTTGATCTCACATAGATAATTCTTTTTTTTTTTTTTGTACCTTAGATGAAGGTTTCCAGAACAAATAGTTTCTCATTAAACAGTTAGTACACATATTGCCCTATGACAATGGTTAACAACCCCATGACATGTCAACACTGTCCCTTCTCAACCTTGGGTTCCCTATCACCAGCTTTCCTGTCCCCTTTTGCCTTCTAGTCCTTGTCCCTGGACTACTGTGCTTCATTAGTCCTGTTTTGTTTTATGAGGCTGTCCAATCCCTGGCTGAACAGTGAACTTCGGGAGGGGCTTCACCACTGAGCTAAAAGGGTGTCCAGAGGCCATACTCTCGGGGATTCTCCAGTCTGTCAGGTGAGTAAATCTGGTCTTTTTGTGTGAGTTATAATTCTGTTCTACATCCTTTTCCAGCTCTGTCCAGGATCCTCTATTGTGACCCTGGTCAGAGCAATCAGTGGTGGTGTCCAGGCACCATCTAGCTGTACTGGACTCAGTCTGGTGGAGGCCTTGGTAGCTGTGGTCCATTAGTCCTTTGGACCAATCTTTTCGTTCTTCTCTTCATTCTCCCTTGCTCCCAAAGGGGTGAGACCAGTGGAGTATCTTAGATGGCTGCTCACAGGATTTTAAGGCCCCAGACACTACTCACCAAGGTAGAATGTACAACATCTTTATAAATTGTGCTAGATGTTCCCCAAGACCATGGTCCCCACAGCCCTCTGCCCAGCAATTCAGTCCCTCAGAGAGTTTGGAAGTGTCTATGGAGCTTCCATGACCTTTCCTTGTACAAGTTGTGCTGGCTTCCCCAGTAATGTATACTGTCTTACCCTTCACCAAAGTTACCACTTATTTGTTTAGTTCCCCCCACTCCTCCCATCCCTTGAAACCAACAAAGATTGTTTCTTTTTGTGTGTAAACTTTTACATGAGTTATACAGTAGAGGTCTCATACAATATTTGTCCTTTTGTGATTGACTTATTTCACTCAGCATAATGTCCTCCAGTTTTTTTCCTCTTACTCCCCTGTGCTGAGTTCCTTTTGTTTGTGGATTTTTTTCATTTCTTTTGTTTTTGTAGGTTTTGTTTTTACTGAGACTTTATGTTTTTCTTCTTTATTTTGATGAGTAGGTTTGTTAAATTTCTTGTGGTTACTGTGAAATTTAACCTTATCTTCCTGTATTTGAACCAGTCTCTTATTACTTGGTATTGCTTGACTTCCTCTCTATTAGAAGGTTCTATATGTACACCGTTTATTCCCACTTTTATTGTTCTGATGCTGTTGTCATTTACAGATTAACCTCTCTGGTTCCCTTTTGTAACTCGTTTGGTTTTGCATAGTCCTTAAGAGTTCATTTCCTAGGTTGGTATCTGGCTAGTACAATCTTGTGTCCTATATTCATCCTGTGGTCTGATATTGTTTGTTCTCAGATTGAAAGACTTCCTTTAATAAGTCTCGTAACTTTGGTTTGGTTTTTACCTTAATTTTATCTTAATTAATAGTCCCTTAATTTCTGTTTATCTGGAAATTATCTAATTTCACCATCATATCTGAACAAGAGTTTTGCAGGATATATTATTCTTGGCTGGCAATTTTTTTCTTTCAAGGTTTTATATATGTCATCCCATTGCCTTCTTGCCTGCATGGTTTCTGCTGAATAATCCGAGCTTAGTCTTATTGTTTCTCCTCTGTATGTGACTTTTTGTTTTTCTTGAGCTGCACTCAGGATTCTTTGTTTGTCTTTGGTTTTAGTGAGTGTGATTATGATATGCCTTGGTGATTTTCTTTTGTGGTCTATCCTATATGGGGTTCGTTGAGCTTCTTGGATGGTCAGCTTTTCATCTTTCATGATATTGGGGAAGTTTTCTGTCAGCAATTCTTCAATGATCCTCTCTGTGTCTTCTGTTTTCTCTCCCTGTTCTGGAACTCCGATCACTCGCAGAGTTTTGCTTTTGATTGTATCTCACATAATTCTCAGGGTCTCTTCATTTTCCTTCGTTCTTTTTTCTGATTTTTCCTTAGAGTTGGATCCAAGTGTTTGTCTTCAATTCCACTGATCTTGTCTTCCACCTTTTCAAATCTGCTCCTCAGTCCTTCTATGACACAGTCCATTTCTGAAATCTTGTTGTTTATCTTTTGGATTTATAATTGTTGTTTTTGTATAATTTCTAGTTGTGAATTTATTTTGGCATTTTGTTCCTGCATTATTTTCCTGAATTCTTCCATTTTTTTGCCTGTATTTTCCATGAATTTGTCTATTTTTTCCTCATTTTTGTCTGGTTTTTGCGTCAACTCTTGGATAATTCTGAGTATTAGAGATTTGAATTCCATATCAGGTAGTTCTAGTGCCTTTTCTTCTACTGGAAGGTCATCTGGTGTTTTATTTTGGACACCTACTGGAACCATCCTGTCCTGTTTTTGTAAATGTTTTGATATTGTCTGCTCTCTTTGGGGCATTCAGTAGTTATTTTTCTCATTTATTGATTGCAGATTTGTTTGTTTCATCCTTTTTTTTTTTTTTTTTTAAGTTTGGTTATGTTTGGTAGCAGGGCTGTGTGTTTTTTGTTGTTTGCTTGTCTGTCGGCACGATACTTTTTGCCTCCTTCTCCAATTGGCAGGGTCAGTCACCCAGATGTGGTACTGCAGGGCAGGTCTAGCTGAAGAGGAATTGCTGGAATGGGTTGTTTGTGGCACTTAGTACAGCCACCAGGGCGGGTCAGTAATTGGTGCAGGGCAGGTTCCAGTAGGCCTTGCCTGTGCTGCTTGGTGGTGTGATGTTAAGTGCACGGTGCAGGTAGGCAGGATGGAGGGGGGAGATTGTGATGTGTGGAGCTAAGATGGGTATGGGAGAGAGGAGAGAGGAACATGAGCCAAAAACATATAAACAAACAAAAAAGAGTGCTCGGGGAGCTTGCTGTTGAAGTGGAGAGATGAGAGACAATGAAATGGAGAAAAAGAAAAAGGGGAAGAAGAAGAAAAAAAGAAAAGAAGAGAATAAACAAAAGAAAATTAGAAAGAAAAAAGAACAGCATAGCTCCCAGGGATGCCAATGATGTGGCTAAGAGGTCTGGGGACGTTCTTCCCAGGTGTTGAAGTACAGCCTGGGTAGAAGGCGTAGAGGTATTCAGTGCCAGGTATACAGGGGACAGGAAGAGACAGAAGGTATAGAGAGATGAGAAACTGAGTAATGAAGAAAGACAAAAAGGGAAAAAGAGGGAGAAGAAAACAAAACGAAACAAAAAAAAAGAACAAGAAAACCCCCAAAAAACAAGGGGAAAAAAAAAAAAACCACAAAAAAGAAATGCCCTTAGGGATCCCTCTGCGTGTCTGCCCAAGCTGAGGGGGTAGGTCCCAAGCCGCGCAGCCTTGCCCAGCCAGAACAAGCTCCCAACTAGAGAGAAGAAAAAGAAAACAAACAAACAAACAAAAAGCCCCGGGATCCCCCCAGCATGGCAGCATGGACTGGGAAGCAGTTCCACACTCGAACAGAGCTCCACAGCCCTTCAGGAAGAAGCAAAGATGGTGCACGGAGCCAGGTATTTGAGTGAAAGGAGGGGGAGGTGGTGAGAGGTAAGGAAGAAATCAAAAGAAGTGGAAAAAAGCAACTCCAGCAGCCAACAAATGGCACTCGGGGAGTCAGCCAATGCAGGTGGGTAGAATCCAAGCAGCCAGTGCTTCCTGGCCAAGAGACTGTGGCCACAGGAAGCAAAGGAGGCCAAGTGGGTGTGAAAAAGGGTGGGGGGTGGGAAAGCATATATCGCTGTTTAGCGGCTGTTCTGTCTCCTGCTGGAAGCTCAGTAAAGCTGCTTTCTTGTACTCCCTATTTGCTGGTCTCTGATAGGAGTCCAAGATGGTGATTCTGTGCTGCATTAGCTGATAGGGGACCTCTCCATGTATGTCTCCTTGCTCTCTGTTCTCTGTCAGTTTCTTACTCCATTTGGTGCTTGGCTGACTTCTTTATCTCTTTATTTGATGTTTAGGATTTCAGGATTGCTGTGAGTCTCTGTTTGGCTTAGTTTTTCTGGTCTTTGCTGTGGCGGGATGGTGCGGTGCTTCTGCCTAGAGCACCATGTTGCCAGAAGTCCTCATGAGTTTTTATAATAGTGATCTTATACAGTATTTGTCCTTTTGTGATTGATTTATTTCACTCAGCATAATGTCCTCCAAATTGATCCATGTTGTGAGATGTTTCGTAGATTCATCATTGTTCTTTATTGTTGCATAGTATTCCACTGTGTGTATGCACCATAGTTGTTTATCCATTAGTTTGTTGATGGGTGCTTAGGTTGTTTCCATCTTTTTGCTATTGCGAATAATGCTGCAATGAACATAGGTGTGCATATGTCTATTCATGTGACGGCTCTGATTTCTCTAGGATATATTCTTATGTATACTTCCTAATTTTTAAAAAGTTAAAAAGGAGAGGGGGCATAGGTAGAGTTTTACATAACTGAGTGAGGTTGCAGTTGGTGATGGGAGCTCTGATCTCACCTTGTTCAGTCTGACTCTATGGGCAGTGGGTTTTTGTTAGCTGCTGTTGAGCTGGCAGTGCCATGGACAATGGAATAAAATTCTGAGTGAGCCTGTGCCAGCCCAATAATTAGTTGTGGATTGGACCATTGTGATCCACAGGGTTTTCACTGACTGACTTTCAGAAGTAGATTGCCAGGCCTTTCTTCCTAGTCCATATTAGTCTGGAGGCTCTTTAGTCTAAAGCTCCAATGAAACCTGTTCAGCATCATAGCAACATGCATATCTCCACTGACAGACAGGTGGTGGCTATGTATGAGGTGCATCGGCTGGGAATTGACCCCAGGTCTCTGACACAGAAGGCAGGAATTCTACCACTGAACCACCAGTGCCCCCGTAGGCAGTGGGTGGCCTCTGCTAACATGGCAGGCCCTGTGTGGATGGTGAGCCTGCTGTGTGTGTGTTCCCCAGGCTCTTTTCATGGCTGCAAGCTCCCTGAGAGATGAGCAGCTCTGTTCTCCAGTGGCCTCTCAGCAACCACATCCCCCGGATAGGGGTATTCCCTGGTTCTTGATTCCTCTGTAACCTCTCTGTTCCTTTGGGTGCCATGGGAACCTCTGAGTCCTTTCTGCACCTTCCAGAGCTTTGTGGAACAGGGACGGGATGCACCTGTCCATTTCTTCCCAGGTCCTGGTCTCCTAAAGCTCCTGCTGGTATAGGCTACACCAATGACCTTCACCTTTAGAAACCCCCAGGCCAGAAAAGAGCATCAGTCTCTATGTTCATGTACCCCAGACTCCAGGGGATACATGTCATGCACTGTAAGTGCTCTGTCACCATGCTCTGCTTCTCCTCAGCAAATATCCAGCTGGGGAATGAAATGGCAGTCACCCCTTCTTGGAGGAAGCCCTAATCGGAATGATTCTCACTTAGTGTCTTAGTTTCTTAGGACTGCTGTTACAAATACCACAAACTGGGTGGTTTAAAACAATAGAAGTTTATTGTCTCACAGTTCTGGAGGCCAGTGATGTCGCTAGGGTTAGTGTCACCCAGTGTGGTAACTCATGGTGTCATGTCCCCCCCATGGACCTTCTCCCGTACCAGACCATACAGAATCCTAAGTAATGTTTTTTGTACTAATGTTACTCATAAATTGTAATTCACATATGTCACTGAATGTAATGGCAGTAGTAGTGACATAAATAACTAACAAAATTAAAATTACACCTTTAAATTAAAGTATCATATGCACAGCCTAAACATATTTACATTTACATAGTTTCATGTGGTTAAAGGGAAAATCTGGTAAGAAAACAATGGAATTCGAAGTAAAAATGTTTAAGAACTACATCAAAATTACGTTCATTTAAATGTTAAACCTTACTGTTACATGAGCTACATTAATGGATTAGGTTTGCATAATCAGTAACGGCCCAAATAATGTAGAAGTTGTAGACAAATACATATGGAAATATATTCATAAATGAAATAATACCATAAAAATAAACAGGAACAAATACACAAGCATTTCAGCACTTAGTGAACATCTCGACGAAATCAGATGTTTCCTTTCCTGGCCTTCAAAGTTTCGAACTTGTGAATCTCCTCGTTGAAACAAATGCCTTTTGCCAACTCACTTTCAATTGATAATATCCAAGATTGGAAAGCCTTGACCGTCCCATGGGAGATTGCAAATAGCTCTTTATAAGTTTCAGCTTTGAAAAGTTCCTCTCACATGAAGCCGTGGACACACAGATCGTCAGAAATCATTTTAGGCTTAGTGAAAGGGTTGGGAGAGATTCTACAAAGTCCCATTCAGCTATGAAGGTCAAAACGTCTAACGTTGCTCAATCTTTGGCTTCTTCCATATATCAATCTCTGCTGCTTTCAGGTGCCTTCTCAGCCTTAGTATTTCTAGTAAAAGCTCAATCTCGGAAACCTCATCATAGAAAGTGGTCAGTTTTAGAATGGATACCTTTAATTCTTCTTCAGTGGCTGATATGAAACTCTTGGCTTGAACAGCCTCAAACACGGCTGCTACTTCCTTGATGACTTTTGATCTGGAGTTCAGAATGAAAGCTATCAGTGCAGTCAAGCATCACCCTCATATTTTCTTCTTGCAGAGTGAGTCTAGCATCGCGTGCCTGCTCCTCATCCCCTGCCATAGTCTTCTTGACCCTGGCTCTTCCCTCTACTGCAGTTCCGTATTTGTCTGATTTTAAAAGTGCCTATTCAATTGCATGCTCCACTAGGTGATTGCGCTCCTCATGCAGAAAAAGATTGTGTCTCTAGCTTTGTCACCACCTTGTGGAGAGTTAAAGACCTTGTGCTGCTCCTCTTGCGTCCAAATATTCATGTGGATCGCAAAGAGCTTCAATCAATGCCACAAACTTTCAAACTTTTCTTTTAACTGGCTTAACTGCAGCATGATGAGCACTCTAGTGTGTTGTTGATAGCCTTTTTACTGATACCCCAGTATGGTCAATTAACATACCCCATCAATGGGTGGCAGCAGCAAAGAAAGAAAGCATTGTAGTAAGAGTTCCAAAAAATGTCACACACAGTCCATTTTCAGCAAAAGATTGCTAACCCCACAAGTTAAGCAAACGGTCCACACAACTATTAAAAATACCTTTGTTGTTTTTTCCCTTAAGAATGGCTTGTACATCTCCATGGATTCCAGCCATACCGGTAGCATTATTGTAACCCTGAGTGCGGCACATCATTATGTCTAGTCCATCACGTTCCAGTTTTTTAAGAATGTCAGAACTGAGGTCAGCGGCTTTTTTCCCCTTTTGAAGGGAAAAATCCTAGAAAGACTTCTTTCACTTCAACTCTCCTATGGTTAATTTTTACATATCTGATCACTTCAGACATCTGGTCAGTATGTGATACGTCAGGTGTGCTGTCGAAGATGATCCCAAAGTACTTCCCAGACTTTCTGTCCATGACAAGCTTTCCCTTCACGTGACTTGCCAGGGCACTTACAAACTCATTCTGAATTTTTGGTGCAAGATAAGAGACTGATACTTTCAGTTTACATGTGCTCTGTTTTAATTTCATTAGGTGCTGTTTTAGCACTGGATCATATTTTGAAAGCATCTCCACCATCTCAAGACAGTTCCCTTTATTCAATGAAGATTCATCTTCCTTGTGGCCACAGAATGCCAGATTCTGCTTAGCAAGAAACAATGTGATATCAAGCAATCAATGCAAGATGTCCCTCATCTTTTTTTTCTCCATTTCCATCAAAGCAATGGTTCCGGCGTCAGTGCTTTTGTGCAGCCTCCGTCCTGCTGCCAATGTTTTCCGCTCTCCAGATGTCTCATGTTTCTGTAGTTTTGGGCTCAGTGAAACCCAGTCACAAATTTGAATGTCATATCTGCAGCATTAATGGCAAACAGTTGGTGGCAAAAACAGTATAAAATTCTCGCTGACAAGTGAGTAAGCCATCCATGACAGCAAAATTTGCTCACCATTTTGCATCACCTTGTAAAACCACTCTTTTGAAAGCTGGCACACATCTCCCTTTGCTTTTCCATCTTGCCTTGCCACAACACTGAAAGACCCATCTTTGTTCTGGAGACAAGTAATTCCCCTTTTGATGATTTCAACCCCAAAATGATCTGGAACTGGTATCTCCCAGAGAGAAACATCACACGAAATTTGCAAATCTTTCTCCTTAACGTCACTCATCTCATTTACAGGATCATGGGTAGTGTCACTTTCAGTACTCTCTTCTGCTTCAAACTCTGCCATTTCCACTCTTCGCTCTTCTGAGAAAGTATGCTAGCATCAGAGGAATCAGCTTTATCAACTGGAGACTATGAGCAGTGTCTTTTGATGAACGCTGGCCATCATCCTGTCTTCTGACATATTGAAGCATGGACCCAGAACGTGTTTTGAGTGATTTGATTCTTCTTTTGCTTTCCTTTGCTCACACCCACTTGGCTTCTTGGATGTATGCACTCCATGTGGCATGATAGAACATCCCTGCACAATAAAATAAAAAAGATAAATTAGCAATATTTGGGGAAAAAAAACAATAAGAAAACGTAAAATGTAAATCTATCGGATATGTTAGTTCTATCAAATGTAAATTTTAATGTCACTGTTTTTAAAGCCATAATTCAAACTTAAACCCTGAAAATCTCGTTGAAATCAGAGCTATATTTGCAAGGCAGAGATGTTTTTAAAGAAAAGTAAAAAAGACTAAAATTTAAAAAGAACTGAATTTAAGATTTATGTTGTATTTCTAAACATGTATCAAGAAACATAGAATTTCCCCCACTTCATGTTTTAAACTGTCAGTTTCTCTATTTAGTTATCAAAGAGTTATATAATCAATAATTGTTATACATATAAGTTTATTATCAATTTTAATGGTAGAATAATATACGTTAAATATAGTTATAAATTTCTTAAATATAATATTTATTAGGATATATGAATACTAACAATAGAATTGTTTTGTAAAATCTTTCCACATTGAATTACAACATTAGTTACAACATTATTAGTAACTGAGTGGAAGCCTTTTTTGATTTTTCTCCTTCTTTTCCTTTAATTACTACTTCATTCTCAAAAAAGTTATCGAAGGGCAAAGTGTACTAACTGTTTAATGAGAAACTATTTTGTTCTGTAAACCTTCATCTAAAGTGAGAATAGCAGCACAATTGGAAGAGCGTAGCTGATGTCGCCGAACTGTGCATGTAGAAATTTTTGAAATGGTGTATTTTTGGCTATGTATATTTTCACACACACACAAAAAAAGGTCGAGAAGGGAGAGGGTTGACATGCCGTGGGGTTGTTAACCAATGTCATAAAACAGTATGTGTACTACTGTTTCATGAGAAACTATTTGTTTTGTAAACCTTCACCTGAAGTACAATTAAAAAAAAAAAGTTATTGGTATAGGTTCACAAATACTATTTACCAAAATATGGTAGCTAAACACCAGAAAATTTGACAAAATCAGCAGCTATAAAAACGCTGGCAGCAACGAAAACAACAGCTCGTGATTGTAGTACCTGCAGACGAAACCACGTGATTCAGAGCTAGTCACTGTAATTGGGTAATAATGACAGCATATTAGAAAGTTCAAAAAGTAAATTAGCATAGAGTTTTAGCCTTGTAGGTGTATTGAAACATGTAAGCTGAGCTTACAAAAAATTTTTTGTTGTTGTAACTAACTGCAGAGATAATTTTATAAAAAATAATAAATTTCTACAGAAACACTGCACAAAAATTTTATAGACAGTCATTTTGGTGTTACCCCTTTGGAGAGTGTCACCCAGTGCAATCCACCTCTCACCCCCTAGGGGACACCACTGCTGGAGGCTAAAAGACTGAAATGCAGGTGTCAGCAGGGCTATGCTCCCTTTGAAGGCTCCAGGGGAAAATCCTTCCATGCCTCTTCTTAGCTTTTGGTTCTTCCTGGCAATCCTTGATGTTCCTTGGCTTATAGATGTATAGCTTTAATCTCTGTCTCTGCCTTTACATGGCTGTTTTCCCTCTGCAGCTCTCCTTCTTGGTATCTCTTCTCTTTTATAAGAACACTTGTCATATTGGATTAGGCTCACCCTACTCTGGTATGACCTCATGTTAACTTAGCTAATAATATCTTCAAAGATCCTATTTCTAAACAAGGTAACATTTATAGGTACTGGGGGTTAGGACTTCAACCTATCTTTCAGGGGGACACAATTCAACCCATAACACTTGGCTTTAGAGAGAGAAGGCATTCCTTTCCCATGGGGCTGGTAAAGAAAAGACTCTTATCATTCCCTCCCCACAACACCATGGCTCCAACTTCCTTCTCCATTCCCCAGTCTTCCTCCTACAGGTGGGAGGGGGAGTGATGGCTGTAAGGTCAGTTCTACCATCTCTGCCCTTTGCAGTGCTTCCTCTGCTAGGCCCTTTAGCTCCCTTAGAATGTGGGGATACTTAACACCTTTTGTTTCCAGAATTAGGCCCTAGTTGCCAACTCTAGCACTTGGCCTCTACATTGTCCTGGTACATTATGTATCAGCACTGGGTAAAGTGCTGGGGCTGCAAAGCTGAATAATACCTGGCCTGTGTCCTCAAGGGACTGTTTCCAAGTGGGAGACAGACTGGAAACAAACACATTCAGGTGTGGCAGATGAGTGTGGGCCATGGAATCAGACTGAATGGGTTCCAACATCAACTAGACCACCTAAAAACTCAAAGATGAATAGGAAATTATTTTTTCTCCTTAAGCCTGAGTTTCTTCATGAGAAAAAGTTTTTTTTTAAATGACTAAATGAGATAATGCATATAAAATATCAGATCTTGAGATCATGAATACTTAATAAATATTACTTATTTTATATATTTCTATAAGAATAATATTGCACTGTATATATTTTTATAGGAATATAAGAATAAAAATGTATATAACAGAGTGTTTGCCAGAGTCAACATTTTTCAGGTCATAATTTAGTGACATCAGCTACATTAATCATGTTGTACAAACACCACCCCTAATTGTTGCCAAATTTCCCATCACCATAAACGAACACTCAGTGCTTCCTAAACAATGGCTTCCCTATTTTATATTTTATTATTATTTTTATGTTGTAGATATTTTTAATAAAATGTGATGTTTTAGGATAGGAAAATGTACACAATGCAGTGCAAAGAGGGAGGAAGGAACACTCAACTCTTCCTGAGAACATAAGTCTTCACCAAGACAGGGACATCTAGGGTGATGCTTGAAAGCTGAGCAGGAATTGGCCGAGTAAACAAATGCAGAAAGGACCTTCCAGGCAGGGGAGAAATATACAAAGGCATAGGGGCAGGTGAGACCATGCCTCGTTTGGGGATAGGCAGCTTGTGGTGGTTGAATGATAGAAGTTTGGGGAGAGAAAACAAAAAAGGTAGTCATGGACCAAATCAAGAGGGGAATCTAAAGATTTGAATTTTAGGAATGAAATAGGATGTCACAACAAGGGTTTAAGTAGAGAAATAACAGTCAGATTTGCATTTTTATAAAAAAATCACTAAGTGGCAATGAAGTTTGGCTTGGAAAAGGGCAAAATTGAAAGCGTGGAGATAAATTCTCTTCTACTATCTGGATACACTGAGGATGCACTGACATCCTTCTGGAAGTTAAGTCTGGCTGTGTAACTAGTTCTGGCCAATGGAATGTGAGTGGAAGTTCATGTGTCACTTCCTGATTCAAGCACTTAATTGCTAGTTCTCAATCTTCAGCCCTGGGCCACAGAGAACCCTGAAGATTTGCACTGAAATATCAGCCTCAAAGGATGGTGGAACTTCCGTCAGCCTGGGTTCCTGAGTGCCTGTGAAGTGCAGAGTTCTCCCTGCTAGCCAACACTGGACATGCATCATGAACGAGAAATAGATCTTTGTTGTGTGAGCCAATGAGATTTTAGGATTGTTTGTTACCTCAACCAACATAGCCTGTCCTAACGGATGATGAGGGATTGAAAAATGGTGGGGGCAGTGGGGATGTAGAGGGAGAACAGATCTGGGAGATATTAAGGGCTGAACTCAATTGAAGATAAGTGGATAGAATGACTTCTGGGTGTGGGCATGAATAACTGCGCTCAAATTGTTACCATTTTTAGAGACCGGGAGATGGGGACAGAAGTGTTTGGACAAAAGACGAAGATCTCATTTAGACAATTTACTCCACAGTTCCATTGCATCCTCCTTTGAGGATGAGAAAGTCGCACATCTTGTAGACATGGCCAGGTGGTAGTCACAGGTGCATTTTCTCCGCCTAACCAGTTGTGCCTTTCCATTCTAATACCAAGCACCAACAAATTAAGCAAAATCTTTGAGCACAGCAGGCATGTTGTTGTTGTTGTTGTTAGGTGCTGTCGAGTTGGTTCCGACTCATAGTGACTCTGTACAACAGAATGAAACACTGCCCCGTCCTGCACCATCCTCACAATTGTTGCTATGTTTCAGCCCATGGTTGCAGCCACTGTGTCATTCCATTTCATTGAAGGTCTTCCTCTTTTCTGCTGAAGCTCAAACAAGCATGACGTCCTTCTCCAGGGACTGGTCCCAGTTGATAACATATCCAAAGTGGGTGAGATGAAGTTTCGCCAGCCTTACTTCTAAAGAGCATTATGGTTGTACTTCTTCCAAGACAGACTTGTTTGTTTTTCTGGCAGTCCATGGTATATTCAATATTCTTCCCTGACATCATAATTCAAATGTATCGATTCTCCTTCAGTCTTCCTTATTCTTTGTCCAACTTTTGCATGTATATGAGGCGATTGAAAATACCATGGCTTGGGTCAGGCATGCCTTAGTCCTCAAAGTGACATCGCTGGTTTTCAACATTTTAAAGAGGTCTTTTGCAGCAGATTTGCCCAATGCAGTATGTTGTTTGATTTCTTCCCTGCTGCTTCCAAGAGCGTTGTTTGTGTATTCAAGTAAAATGAAATCTTTGACAACTTCAATCTTTTCTCCATTTATCATGATGTTGCTTATTGGTCCAGTTGTGAGGATTTTTGTTTTCTTTATGTTGAGGTATAATCCATACTGAAGGCTGTAGTCTTTGATCTTCATCCGTAAAAGATTCATGTCCTCTTCGCTTTCCACAAGTGAGGTTGTGTCATCTGCATATTGTAGGTTGTTAATGAATCTTCTTCCAAACCTGATGCTGTGTTCTTCCTTATGTAGGCCAGCTTCTCAGATTATTTGCTCAGCATACAGGTTGAATAAATATAGTGAATGGATACAACCCTGACACACCCCTTCCTGATTTTGAACCACGCAGTATCCCGTTGTTCTGTTTGAACAACTGCCTCTAAGTCTATGTACAGGTTCCTCATGAGCACAATTAAGTGCTCTGGAATTCCCATTTTTCACAATGTTATCCATAATTTGTTATAATCCACACAGTCAAATGCCTTTGCATAGTCAATAAAACACAGGTAAACATCTTTCTGGTATACTGTGCTTTCAGCGAAGATCCATCTGACAGCCAGGATATCCCTTGTTCCAAGCCCTCTTATGAATCAGGCTTGAATTTCTGTCAGTTCCCTGTCGATGTACTGCTACAACCAGTTTTGAATGATCTTCAGCAAAAGTTTAATTGCATGTGATATTAATGATACTGTTTGATAATTTCCACAGTCTGTTGGATCACTTTTCTTTGGGATAGGCACATATATGGATGTCTTCCAGTTGTTTGGCCAGGTAGCTGTCTTCCAGATTTCTTGGCATAGAGGAGTGAGGGCTTCCAGCACTGCATCTGTTTGTTGAAACATCTCAATTGGTATTCCGTCAATTCCTGGAACCTTGTTTTTTGCCAGTGCCTTCAGTGCAGCTTGGACTTCTTCCTTCAATACCATCAGTTCTTGATCATATGCTACCTCCTGAAATGGTTGAACATCAACCAATTCTTTTTGGTACAGTGACTCTGTGTATTCTTTCCATCTTTTTTTGATGCTTCCTGCATCATTCAACATTTTGCCCATTAAAAAAAAAAAAAAAACCCATTGGCATCAAGTTGATTCCAACTCAAAGCGACCCTATAGGATACAGTAGAACTACCCCATAGGGTTTCCAAGGAGTGGCTGGTGGATTTGAACTGTCAACCTTATGGTTAGCAGGCAAGCTCTTAACCACTGTGCCACCAGGACTCCTAGAAGCCTTCAAAATTGCAACTCAAGGCTTGAATTTTTTCTTCTGTTCTTTCAGCTTGAGAAATGCCAAGTGTGTTCTTCCCTTTGGGTTTTCTAACCGCAGGTCTTTGCATATGTCATTATAATTATTTTGTCTTCTCAAGCCGCCCTTTGAAATCTTCTGTTCAGCTTTTTTACTTCATCATTTTTTCCGTTCGCTTTAGCTAGTCTGTGCCCAAGGGCAAGTTTCAGAGTCTCTTCTGACATTCATTCTGGTCTTTTCTTTCTTTCCTATCTTTTAATGGCCTTTTGCTTTCTTCACGTATGATGTCCTTGATGTCATTCCAGAACTCATCTGATCTTTAATCATTAATGTTCATTGTGGTAAATCTATTCTTGAGATAGTCTCTGAATTCAGGTGGAATATACTCAAGGTTGTATTTTGGCTCTTGTGGACTTGTTTTAATTTTTTTCAGCTTCAGCTTGAATTTGTATATGAGCAATTGATGGTTTCTTCCTCGGTTGGCCCCTGGCCTTGGTCCGACTGACAATATTGAGCTTCTTTATCGTCTCTTTCCACAGATGTAGTTGATTTGATTCCTGTGTATCCAGCTGGTGAGGTGCACGTGCATAGTCATTGTTTATGTTGTTGAAAAAAGGAACTTCCAGTGAATACGTTGTTCATCTTGCAAAATGCTATCATGCGATCTCCTATGTTTTTTCTATCAACAAGGCCATATTTTCCAACTACTGATCTTTCTTCTTTGTTTCCAATTTTTGCATTCCAATCACCTGAAATTATGAATGCATTTTGGTTGCATGTTTGATCAATTTCAGACTGCAGAAGTTGGTAAAAAATCTTCAATTTCTTCATCTTTGGCATTAGTGGTTGGTGCATAAATTTGAATAATAATGTATTAACTGGTCTTTGTTTATCCTATGACTGATGATGTTGTACTTTAAGATAGATCTTGAAATGTTCTTTTTTGTTTGTTTATTGTTGTAGTTTAAGCGAAAATTTACATTTCAAGTCAGTCTCCCATACAAAAACTTATACATAGTTATGTGACCCACATTGCTCTCCCTATACTGTGACAGCACACTCCTCCCCTCCACCCCCAATTTCTCATGCCCATTCAACCAGCTCCTAACCCTCTGTGTCTTCTCATCCCACCTCCGGACAGAAGCTGCCTGTTTGGTCTCATGTATCTACTTGAGCTAAGAAGCAAACTCTTCACGATCATCATTTCATGTCCCATGGTCCAGTCCAATCTTTGTCTGAAAGTTGGCCTCTGAAATTGTTTTAGTTCTGGGCTGATAGTGAATCCGGGGGCCATGATTTTTGGAGTTCCTCCAGTCTCAGTCAGACCATTAAGTCTGTTTTTTTTACTAGAATTTGAGTTCTGCACCCCACTCTTCTCCTGCTCCATCAGGGACTCTCTGTTGTGTTCCCTGTCAGGGCAGTCATTGGTGGTAGCTGGGCACCATCTAGTTCTTCTGGTCTCAGGCTGATGAAGTCTCTGGTTTATCTGGCCCTTTCTGTCTCTTGGGCTAATACTTTCCTTGTGTTTTTGGTGTTCTTCATTCTCCTTTACTCCAGGTGGTTGGGACCAACTGATGCGTCTTAGATGGCCGCTTGCAAGCTTTTAAACCCCAGACGCCACTCACCAAAGTAGGATGCAGAACATTTTCTTAATAAAGTTTATTATGCCAATTGACCTAGAGTCCCCTGAAAGCATGGTCCCAAGACCCCTACCCCTGCTACTCTGTCCCTGGAAGTGTTTGATAGTATTCGGGAAACTTCTTAGCTTTGGTGTACTCCAGTTGTGCTGACTTCCCCTGTAGTGTGTGCTGTCCTTCCCTTCATCTAAGATAATTTTCTCTACTATCTAGTTAGTAAATAACCCTCACCCTCCCTCCCCACCCTTGTAACCATCAAAGAATGCTTTCTTCTGTGTTTAAACCTTTTCTTGAGTTCTTATAATAGTGGTCTTATACAATATTTGTCCTTCTGTGACTAAATTCACTCAGCATAATGCCCTCCAGATACCTCCATCTTAGAAGATGTTTCACGGCTTCATTGTCGTTCTTTATCAGTGTGTGGTATTCCATTGTGTGGATATACCATAATTTGTTTACCCATCATCCATTGATAGGCACCTAGGTTGTTTCCATCCTTTTGCTATTGTGAACAGTGCTTCAATGAGCTTGGGTGTGCATATATCTATTTGTGTGACGGCTCTTATTTCTCTAGGATATACTCCAAGGAGTGAGATTGCTGGATCTTGTGGTACTTCTGTTTCTAGCTTTTGAAGGAACCACCAAATTGATTTCCAAAGTGGTTTTACCATTTTACTTTCCCACCAACTATGTATGAGTGTTCCAGGCTCTCCACAACCTTTCCAGCATTTATTATTTTGTGTTTTTTTGGATTCATGCTAGTCTTGTTGGGGTGACATTATATCTCATTGTAGTTTTGGTCTGCATTTCTCTAATGGCTAATGATCGTGAGCATTTCTTTCTTTTTTTAAAATTTTTTTATTGTACTTTAGATAAGGTTTACAGAATAAATAGTTTCTCATTGAACAGTCAGTACACATATTGTTTTATGACATTGGTTAACAACCCCACTACATGTCAACACTCTCCCTTCTCGACCTTGAGGATGTTTTTTTTTCATGGTGAAAATATACATAGCCAAAGTTACACCATTTTGAAAGTTTCTACATTTACAATTCAGTGACATTGATTACATTCTTCCAGTTGTGCTGCTATTCTCACTGTCCTTTTCCAAATTATTCCATCACCATTATCTTCAACTCGCTGTCCCCTAGGCTTCCCATCAAACCCCTTGAGACGCTGTTGTCAATTTGATCTCACATAGATAATTCTTTTTTTTTTTGTACCTTAAATGAAGGTTTGCAGAACAAATAGTTTCTCATTAAACAGTTAGTACACATATTGCCCTATGACAATGCTTAACAACCCCATGACATGTCAACACTGTCCCTTCTCAACCTTGGGTTCCCTATCACCAGCTTTCCTGTCCTCTCCTGCCTTCTAGTCCTTGTCCCTGGACTACTGTGCTCCATTAGTCCTGTTTTGTTTTATGAGGCTGTCCAATCCCTGGCTGAACGGTGAACTTCGGGAGGGGCTTCACCATTGACCTAAAAGGGTGTCTGGGGGCCATACTCTCAGGGTTTCTCCAGTCTGTCAGGTGAGTAAATCTGGTCTTTTTTTGTGAGTTATAATTCTGTTCTACATCTTTTTCCAGCTCTGTCCAGGACGCGCTATTGTGATCCCGGTCAGAACAGTCAGTGGTGGTAGCCAGGCACCACCTAGTTGTACTGAACTCAGTCTGGTGGAGGCCGTGGTAACTGTGGTTCATTAGTCCTTTGGACGAATCTTTTCCTTGTATCTTGTTATCTTCTTTCCCCCTTTCTCCCAAAGGGGTGAGACCAATGGAGTATCTTAGATGGCTGCTGACAGGCTTTTAAGACCCCAGATGTTACTCACCAAGGTAGAGTGTAGAACATTGTCTTTATAAACTGTGTTATGCCAATTGAGCTAGATGTTCCCCAAGACCATGGTCCTCACAGCCCTCCGCCCAGCAAGTCAGTCCCTCAGGGAATTTGGAAGTGTCTATGGAGCGTCTATGACCTTTCTTTCTACAAGTTGTGCTGGCTTCCCCAATAATGTGTACTGTCTTACCTTTCACCAAAGTTACCACTTATCTATTTAGTTCCCCCCCACTCCTCCCATCCCTTGTAACCAACAAAGATTGTTTCTTTTTGTGTGTAAACTTTTACATGAGTTATACAGTAGAGGTCTCATACAATATTTATCCTTTTGTGATTGATTTATTTCACTCAGCATAATGTCCTCCAGTTTTTTTCCTCTTACTCTCATGTGCAGAGTTCCTTTTGTTTTTGGATTTTTTTTTTCATTTCTTTTGTTTTTGTAGGTTTTGGTTTTACTCAGACTTTACACTGTTTTTCTTTATTTTGATGAGTAGGTTTGTTAACTTTCTTTGTGGTTACTGTGAAATTTACCCTTATCTTCCTAGATTTGAACCAGTCTCTTATTACTTGGTATTGCTTGACTTCCTCTCCATTAGAAGGTTCTATATCTACACCGTTTATTCCCTCTTTTATTGTTCTGATGCTGTTGTCATTTACAGATTAACCTCTCTGGTCACTTTTGTAATCCTTTTGGCTTTGTGTAGTCCTTAAGAGTTCATTTCTTATTTGGTATCTGACTAATACAATCCTGTGTCCTATATTCAGCCTGTGGTCTGATATGGTTTGTTCTCGGATCGAAAGACTTCCTTTAATAAGTCTTGTAACTTTGGTTTGGTTTTTACATAGTCCCTTAATTTCTGTTTATCTGGAACTCATCTAATTTCACCATCATATCTGAACGAGAGTTTTGCAAGATATATTATTCTTGGCTGGCAATTTTTTTCTTTCAAGGTTTTATATATGTCATCCCATTGCCTTCTTGCCTGCATGATTTCTGCTGAATAATCCGAGCTTAGTCTTATTGTTTCTCCTCTGTACGTGACTTTTTGTTTTTCTTAAGCTGCTCTCGGGATTCTTTGTTTGTCTTTGGTTTTAGTGAGTGTGAATATGATATGCCTTGGTGATTTTCTTCTGGGGTCTATCCTATATGGGGTTCGTTGAGCTTCTTGGATAGTCAACTTTTCATCTTTCATGATATTCGGGAAATTTTCTGTCAGCAATTCTTCAATGATCCTCTCTGTGTCTTCTGTTTTCTCTCCCTGTTCTGGAACTCTGATCACTTGCAAAGTTTTGCTTTTGATTGTATCCCACATAATTCTCAGGGTCTGTTCATTTTCCTTCATTCTTTTTTCTGATTTTTCCTCAAACAGAGTAGTATCCAAGTGTTTGTCTTCAATTCAGCTGATCCTGTCTTCCACCATTTCAGATCTGCTCTTCAGCCCTTCTGTGATACAGTCCATTTCTGAAATCTTGTTATCTTTTTGATTTCTAATTGTTGTTTTTGTATAATGTTTAGTTGTGAATTTATTTTAGTATTTTGTTCCTGCATTATTTTCCTGAATTCTTCCATTTTTTTTGTCTGTATTTTCCATGAATTTGTCTGCTTTTGCCATGAATTTGTCTATTTTTTCCTCATTTTTGTCTGGTTTTTGCTTCAACTCTTGGATAATTCTGAGTATTAGAGATTTGAATTCCATATCAGGTAGTTCTAGTACCTTTTCTTCTACTGGAAAGTCATCTGGTGTTTTATTTTGGACACCTACTAGAACCATCCTGTCATGTTTTTGTAAATGTTTTGATATTGTCTGCTGTCTTTGGGGCATTCAGTAGTTATTTTTCTTGTTTATTGACTGTAGATTTGTTTGTTTCCCCCTGGTTTTTTTTTTTTTTTTTTTTTTTAATTTGGCTATGTCTGAGTAGGTGGGTTGTGTGTTTTTTGTTGTTCGCTTGTCTGTGGGCACGATACTTTTTGCCTCCTTCTCCAATTGGCAGGGTCAGTCACTCAGATATGGTATAGCAGGGCAGGTCTAGCTGAAGAGGAGTTGCTGGGATGGGTTGTTTGTTGCACTTAGTACAGCCACCAGGAAGGGTTGGTAATCCATGCAGGGCAGGTTCCAGTAGGCTATGCCTGTGCTGCTTGCTGGTGTGATGTTAAGCACATGGTGCAGGTAGGCAGGATGGAGCGGGGGAGATTGTGAATTATGGAGCTAAGATGGGTATGGGAGAAAGGAGAGAGGAACAGGAGCCAAAAACATACAAGCAACCAAAAAAGAGTGCTCGGGGAGCTTGCCGTTGGAGTGGAGAGATGAGAGACTATGAAAAGGAGAAAAAGAAAAAGGGGAAGAAGAAAAAAAAAAAAGAATGAATAAATAAAAATTAGAAAGAAAAAAGGACAGCAAAGCTCCTAGGGATCCCACTGGTGTGATACGAGGTCTGGGGAAGTTGTTCCCAGGTGTTGCAGTACAGCCTGGCTAGAAGGCGTGGAGGAATTCAGTGCAGGGTATTCAGGGGACAGGAAGAGAAGGAAGGTATAGAGAGACAAGAAACTGAGTAATGAAGAAAGACAAAAAGGGAAAAAGAGAGAAAAGAAAGCAAAACAAATTAAAAAAAAACAACAACAAGAAAAGCCCCCCAAAAAACGGAAAAAAAACCCACGAAAAAAAGAAATGTTCTCAGGGATCCCTCTGGGCGTCTGCACAAGCTGAGGGGATAAGTCTCAAGCCGCGTAGCACTGCCTGGCCAGAACAGGCTCCCAACTCGAGAAAAGGAAAAGAAAACAAACAAACAATTCAAAACAAACAAACAAACAAAGTCCCCAGGATCCCACCAGCATGGCAGCCCAGACCAGGAAGCAGTTCCACACTTGAACAGAGCTCCGTAGCCCCCAGGAAGAAGCAAAGATGGCGCACGGAGACAGGTATTTGAGCAAAAAGAGGGGGAGGTGGGGAGAGGTAAGGAAGAAATCAAAAGAAGTGGAAAAAAGCAACACCAGCAGCCAACAAATAGCACACCGGGAGTTGGCCAGTGCAGGTGGGAGGAATCCAAGCAGCCGGTGCTTCCTGGCCAAGAGACTGTGGCCGCAGGAAGCAGAGGAGGCCGAGTGGGAGTGAAGAAGGGTGGGGGGTGGGAAAGCATATATCATCAATTACCAGTTGTTCAGTCTCCTGCTAGACACTTCATGAAGCTGCTTTCTCGTACCCCCTATTTGTTGGTCTCTGATAGGAGTCCAAGATGGCGGATCCGCACTGCGTTAGCTGATCAGGGACCTCTGCACGAACCTCTCCTTGCTCCCCATTCTCTATCAGTTTTCTCACTCCATTTGGTGCTTGGCTGAGTTCTTTATCACTTCATTTGATGTTTTAGGGTTTCAGGATTGCTGTTTTCTCTGTTTGGCTTAGTTTTTCAGATCTTTGCTGTGGAGGCACGGTGTGATGCTTCTGCCTAGAGCGCCATGTAGCTGGAAGTCCTCTAATGAGCATTTCTTCATGTGTCTGTTAGCCACCTGAATATCTTCTTTGGTGAAGTGCCTGTTCATATTCTTTGCCCATTTTTTAATTGGGTTATTTGTCTTTTTGTTGTTGAGGTTTTGCAGTATCTTGTAGATTTTATAGAGATTAGATGCTGATTGGATTTGTTGTAGTCCCAAAATTTTTCCCAGTCTGTAGGTTGTCTTTTGACTCTTTTGGTGAAGTCTTTTGATGAGCATAAGTGTTTAATTTTTAGGAGCTCCCAGTTATCTAGTCTCTCTTCTGGTGCTTGTGCATTGTTACTTATGGTTTGTATTATTTTTATGCCATGTATTAGGGCTCCTAGTGTTGTCCCTATTTTTTCTTCTATTATATTTATTGTTTTTGATTTTATATTTAGGTCTTTGATCCATTTTGAGTTAGTTTTTGTGCATGGTGTGAGGTATGGGTCTTGTTTCAGTTTTTTGCAGATGGATATCCACTTATGCCAGCACCATTTGTTAAAGAGACTGTCTTTTCCACACTTAATGGACTTTGAGCCTTTGTCAAGTATCAGCTGCTCATAGGTGGATGAATTTATGTCTGGATTCTCCATTCTGTCCCGTTGGTCTATGTATCTGTTGTTGTACCAGTACCACCCTGGTTTGATTACCATGGCAGTATGATAGGTTCTAAAATCAGGTAGTGTGAGGCCTCCCACTTTGTTCTTCTTCCTGAGTAATGTTTTACTTATCCGAGGCCTCTTCCCTTTCCATATGAAGTTGGTGATTTTTTTTTTCCAACTCATTAAAAAATGCCATTGGAATTTGGATCCTGATTGCATTGTATCTGTAGATTGCTTTGGGTAGAATTGACATTTTCACAATGTTGAGTCTTCCTATCCATGGGCAAGGTATGTTTTTCCACTTACGCAGGTCTCTTTTGGTTTCTTTCAGTAGTGTCTTGTAGTTTTCATTGTATGGGTCTTTTACGACTCTGGTTAGATTTATTCCTAAGTATTTTATCTTGAGGGCTATTGTAAATGGTATTGATTTGGTGATTTCCTCTTCGACGTTCTGTTTGTTGGTGTAAAGGAATCCAACTGATTTTTGTATGTTTATCTTGTATCCTGAAACTTTGCTGAAATCTTCTATTAGTTCCAGTAGTTTTCTTGTAGATTCTTTGGGGTTTTATGTGTATAAGATCTTATCATCTGCAAATAGAGATATTTTTACTTCTTCCCTACCAGTTTGGATGTCCTTTATTTCTTCTTCTAGCTTAAATGCTGTGGCTAGGAATTCCAGCATAGTGCTGAATAAGAGTGGTGATAAAGGGCATCCTTGTCTGGTTCCTGTTCTCAGGGGAATGCTTTCAAAGTTTCTCCATTTATGATGATGTTGGCTGTTGGCTTTGTATAAATGCCATGAAATATACGGAGGAATTTTCCTTCTGTTCGTATTTTGTTGAGAGTTTTTATCATGAATGGGTGTTGGACTTTATCAAATGCTTTTTCTGCATCAATTGATAAGATCATGTGGTTCTTGTCTTTTGTTTTATTGATGTGATGGATTACATTGATTGTTTTTCTAATGTTGAACCACCCCTGCATACCTGGTATAAATCCCAGTTAATCATGGTGAATTATTTTTTTATATGTTGCTGAATTCTATTGGCTAGAATTTTTTTTTAACTTATTTATTTTTATTGTACTTCAGGTGAAGGTTTACAGAACAAATAGTTTCTCATGAAGCAGTAGTACACATATTGTTTTATGACATTGGTTAACAACCCCACAACATGTCAACCCTCTCCCTTCTTGACCTTTTTTTTTTTTTTTGGTGAAAATATACATAGCCAAAGATACACCATTTCAAAAATTTCTACATGCACAGTTCAGTGTATTGGCTAGAATTTTGTTGAGGTTTTTTGCATCAATGTTCATGAGGGATATTGGTCTGTAATTTTCTTTTTTTGTGGTGTCATTACCTGGTTTTGGTATCAGGGTTGTGTTGGCTTCATAGAATGAGTTTGGGAGTATTCCATCCATTTCTATGTTCTGAAATACCTTTAGTAGTAGTGGTGTTAACTCTTCTCTGAAATTTTGGTAGAATTCTCCAGTTAAGCCATCTGGGCCAGGGCTTTTTTTTTTTGTTGGGAGTTTCTTAATTATGTTTTCAATCTCTTCTTTTGTTATGGGTTTATTTAGTTGTTCTATCTCTGTTTATGTTAGTTTAGATAGGTAGTGTGTTTCTAGAAATTTGTCCATTTCCTCTAGGTTTTCAAATTTATTAGAGTACAACTTTTCATAATATTCTGTTATGTTTCTTTTAATTTCAGTTAGGTCGTTTGTGATATCACCCATCTCATTTCTTATATGGGTTATTTGCTTCTTCTCCTGTTTTTGTTTTGTGAGT
The DNA here is from genome assembly GCA_030035585.1 of Dugong dugon. Lineage (NCBI taxonomy): Eukaryota > Metazoa > Chordata > Mammalia > Sirenia > Dugongidae > Dugong > Dugong dugon. Next base: position 58,215,519 of record CM057465.1, on the reverse strand, counting down.
TTGGCCAATGGTTTACCAATTTTGTCGATCTTTTCAAAGAACCAGCTTTTGGTCTTGTTAACTCTTTCAATTGTTTTTCTATTCTCTGTTTCATTTAATTTGGCTCTAATTCTTACTATTTCCTTTCTTCTGGCATCTGAGGGCTTATTTTGCTGCTCTCTTTCTACTTGTTCAAGTTGTAAGGTTAATGTTTTGATTTTGGCCCTTTCTTCTTTTTGGATGCGTGAATTTATTGCTATAAACTGACCTCTGAGCACTACTTTTGCTGTGTTCCAAAGGTTCTGGTAGGATGTGTTTTTGTTCTCGTTTGATTCTATGAATTTCTTTATTTCATCCTTAATTTCTTCTATAACCCAGTAGTTTTTGAGCAAGGTGTTGTACAGTTTCCATGTGTTTGATTTTTTTTTCCCTTGCTTTTTCTGTTATTGATTTCTACTTTTATGGCTTTATGGTCAGAAAAGATGCTTTGTAATATTTTGATGCTTTGGATTCTGTTAAGCTTGCTTTATGGCTTAATATGTGGTCTATTCTGGAGAATGTTCCATGTACATTGGAAAAGAAAGTATACTTGGCTGCTGTTGGGTGAAGTGTTCAGTAAATGTCTTTGAGAGCAAGTTGGTTGATTGTAGCATTTAGATCTTCCATGTCTTTTTTGAGCATATTTTTGGATGTTCTGTCCTTCACTGAAAGTGGTGTGTTGAAGTCTCCTACTACTATTGTGGAGTTGTCTATCTCTCTTTTAGTGCTGTTAGAGTTTGTTTCATGTATCCCTTTGGAGCACTGTCAGGTGCATAAATACTTATAGTTTTGTCCTCCTGGTGTATTGACCCTTTAATCATTATATAGTGTCCTTTCTTATCCTTTGTGGTGGATTGTACTTTAAAGTCGATTTTGTCAGAGGTTAATATTGCCACTCCTGTTCTTTTTTGAGTGTTGTTTGCTTGATATATTTTTTCCATCCTTTGAGTTTTAGTTTGTTTGTGTCTTTAAGTCTAAGGTGTATCTCTTGTAGGCAGCATAAAGATGGATCATGTTTTTTTATCCAGTCTGCCACTCTCTGTCTCTTTATTGGTGCATTTAGTCCATTTACATTCAGCATAATTATTGATAGGTATGAGTTTAGCGCTGTCATTTTGATGTCTTTTTGTGTGTTGTTCACATGTTTCTTTGTTCCACTTAATTTTCTGTGCTGAATTGTTTTTCTTTATGTATTTCCTTTTCATCTTTTTCATCGTTGTTGATTTTGTATTTGCTGTGTCTTTATATTTTTCTGTTTTTTATTTTGACTCATAGGATTGTTAGTTTCCTTTGTGGTTACCTTAATATTTACCCCTATTATTCTAAGTTCATACCAGTGTTTTATTTCTTTAGATTGCCTTGACTTCCTTTCCATATAAAAATCTATATCTACATTTTTCAAATTCCTATTTTTTATTTTAATGTTGTCATCTTTTACATATTGACATCTGTTTACCTATTTTCAGTGTTTTAGCTTTGATTTATTTTTTTGACTCCCCTATCTGGGTTAACATCTGGTTGCTCTGTCCTGTGTTCTGGTCTTGGGTTGTTATCTGATGTTACTGATTTTCTAACTGGAGGACTCCCTTTGGTATTTCTTGTAATTTTGGTTTGGTTTTTGCAAATTCCCTAAACTTCTGTTTCTCTGGAAATGCCCTAATTTCATCATCATATTTGAGAGACAGTTTTGCTGGATATATAATTCTTGGCTGGCAATTTTTTTTCCTTCAAGGCTTTATATATGTCATCCCATTGCCTTCTTGCCCGCATGGTTTCTGCTGAGTAGTCTGAGCTTATTCTTATTGACTCTCCTTTGTAGATGACTTTTTGTTTATCCATAGCTGCTCTTAAAATTCTCTCTTTATCTTTGGTATTGGTGAGTTTGATTATAATATGTCTTGGTGACTTTCTTTTGGGATCTACCTTATATGGGGTTTTATGAGCATCTTGGATAGATATCTTGTCATCTTTCACGATATCAGGGAAGTTTTCTGCTGACAAATCTTTGACAATTCTTTCTGTATTTTCTGTTGTCCCCCCAGTTCTGGTACTCCAGTCACTTGTAGGTTATTCCTCTTGATAGAATCCCACATAATTCTTAGGGTTTCTTCATTTTTTTAAAATCCTTTCATCGGATTTTTCATCAAATAAGTTGGTGTCAAGTGTTTTATCTTCAATCGCACCAATTCTGACTTCCATTGACTCAGTTCTGCTCCTATGACTTTCTACTGAATTGTCTTATTCTGAAATTTTATTGTTAATCTTCTGGATTTCTGATTGGTGTCTCTCTATGGATTCTTGCAGCCTGTTAAATTTGTCATTATGCTCTTTTCTAATGTTTTTAATTTCCTCTATTGTGTGTTCTGCGTTTTGATTAATTTCCTTCCTTATCTCTTGAAGAGTTCTGTATGTTAATCTTTTGTATTCTGACCCTATAATTCCAAGAAATTTTCCTCCTCTGGAAAATTTCTAGTTTCTTTATTTTGGGTGCTTGCTGAAGCCATCATGGGCTTCCTCTTTATGCGATTTGATATTGACTGTTGTCTCTGAGCCATCAATAAGTGATTATATTTATTTTATGTTTGCCTACTGTGTCTTTGCTTCTTGTTTCATTTTGTTTTGATATGCCCAAATAGGTTGCTTGTGTGAGCTAACTCAGTCACCAGCGCTCCTGATGCTCCAATGTCCTGCCCTCAGGTGGCCAGACCTGCCACTAAGTATGTGAGCCCAGGAGTCTGACCACTCCTCCTGTATGGATTCAGCTCAGGTGTCCAGGTAGTCAGCCACCAAGTGTGTGGTGCAGGGTCTGACCTACAGTTCTAGACAGGCATGGGTGATTGGTGTAGGCACAGGCATCTGGCTGCAGCAGGGGGACACAGGTTGAGCAAGGTAGGGGGTCAATGGCCACTCACGAGTGTCCAGGAGGAAAGCATGCATGGATTTTGCAGTCAGACTATGAGCACCCAATGCTATTGGCTGAAAGGACTGGGGGCATCTCTTATTCTTGGGCCCCTGTTGCAGGTGGCTAGGTGGTGTGTGTGGAGCGACCAGTCCTCAGGCCCCTGATGTGGATAGGTGAAGACCCTGCTTAATGGACAGAGCAGTGTCAAATGTCACAAACCTTCCACTTCACAGCTGAAGTAGTTGAAGTTAGACCTCAGGTGTATATCCTGTTGTACTGTGCTAATGAGGGCGTATGCTGTTGAAATGGGCCCACACAAGTCTATACCGGTAGAAAGGCACTCAAAGTCTGTGAATCCCTTATGCCTGTGCCTAGGCAAAGGAGCTGTGCCTACCCTGAGTTCCTGGCTTAGAGGAGCTGGCAGATTATTTTTTCCACTCTTTGTTAATTTGTTCACTCTTCAAGACCAGGAGAATGGCTCAGTGCACCTGACATGTCCTACTTCCAGCCCAGGGGACTCAGCAATTGCTGAAGCCAGTCTGGGACCCACTGCAGAGCAGGGAGCAGGGAGGTAAATGGGAGAGAGGTTTTTCCCTAAGGGGTGTGTTTTTGATCCGCACAATAGACTGGATGCAATACTTATCTTTTGCCGATCGAGGGCTGCTTCTCACTGTTTCTGGGTGGCAGAGTAGACTCTCTGCTTCTGTGTCTCTCCCCGTGTGGAAAACACCTCCCAAGCACTGTTGCTTGCTTACCTCACCCCTCACTCCTGAGCTGATCTGGGCTGAAGGGCTCAGGCTCTCTCCGTGTCAGGTCTGACAACTCTTTGCTCTTTCCGAACCATCTCTCCCTCCCCCTGCCACTCGGTCTGGTTCCTCAACTTTGCCTTGGATGTTCAGGGTTCCTAGATTGTCGTATATAAAGATTCACTTGTTTTTTCAGGTCTTTGTTGTAAGAGGGAACACCGGAAGCATCTGACTACTCCACCATCTTGGCCCCGCCCCAAAATGTTCTTTTTGACAATGAATGCTATGCCGTTCCTCTTCAGTTTGTCATTCCCTACATTGATTGTTCAATTCAAAATGTTCAGTACCAGTCCATTTCAGCTCACCAATGCCTAGGATATCAATCTCCCCGTGTTCCATTTCATTTTTGACAACTTCCAATTTTCCTAGATTCATACTTTGTACATTCCACATTCAGATTATTAATGGATGTTTGAAGCTGTTTCTTCTCATTTTGAGTCATGCACATCAGCAAGTGAAGGTCCAAAAGCTTTACTCCATCCAGAGTTGGACTCTACTTTGAGGACGCACCTCTTCCCCAGTCGTATTTTGAGTGCTTTCCAACCTTAGGGGCTCATCTCCTGGCACTATATCAGACAACATTACACTGCTATTCATAAGGTTTTCACTGGCCAATTTTTTAGAAGTAGATCTCCAAGTCTTTCCTCCTAGTCTGTCTTAGTCTGGAAGCTCTGCTGAAACCTGTCACCATGAGTAACCCTGCTGCTATTTGAAATACCAGTAGTATAGCTTCCAGCATTAGAGCAACAGGCAAGCCACCACAAGGCATAGATCCTTAAAAAGTTCTCTGTACAAAATAAAGTCCAATTAAGGGAGAAAAATTGTCTCATGCTTTGAAGTAGGAATGATTTGCAAATTTTAGTGTTTAAGCCTTCTGTATCTGGTCTTCTCCAAAATCTATCCCTAGAAAGATTCTAAAGACAATGTAAAGTTTTTGCCTTATATCCTGAAGTATCTGTATTAAAAACTGCTTTACTTCACCTCCAGAATAGTTACCATATAATGACCAGTAGGGAAACTGTACGTAGTGTTTGTAGATAATGGTAAGTGGAGTGGTCTTTGAATACAAAAGTCAAAATCCATAATTAACAACTCCTAGGTGGAGGATTTTTCTTCTATCACAAGCTTATTTGAGCTTAGAACTAGGAGAAGGTGAGTGTGCTACAAACACATTTTCTCTGTGTGGTTTGCTAGAGGACTTGGTTGGAATATTGTGGTGAAAAGGCTCCTAAACAAAGATTGTGGCTTTGATATTCATTTTAGCCAGTTGGTTTAACTTTATTCCATAAGCACAGACTGTACCCCAAACTCTCCCAGGCCCCTTTCAGGTCCAGAAATAATCTTTGGTCCAAGAATAACCAGATGAAAGAGCATAGTGGCCTCAAAACAAATCTGTCACCGCTATGAGAAATATATCACAATGTTCATGCTAACGTTAGCAAGATTACTCATGTGATCTTGGCACACCAAGGGATGGTCTTTTTGACATAGGGAAAGAGGAACAGGGAGGCTAGTGATTTGGTCAAGGCCAGAGAAGTGTTGAGTATCTGGTGTCTTTCCTACCAAGTTTCACTGACATTTTTTGGAAATTAGGTTCATCATCATTTTAAAATCTATTGGAAATTTCAACCTTCCAGATGTCCTCATTCCAAGCTCTTACAGAGGGCTCTATTTCTCATCAGTCCTGATGAGTTGGCCTTTTGAGAAAGCTGCAGTTCAAGATTGCATCGTTCATGACTGTAGCTCTTGGAGAAAAGTGTTCTGAAAGACATGAGATGCCAGGTGTTTTCTCTCTTCATTGAGTCTAATTTTTTTTTTTCAAAATGTTTGAAGATTTCATGCCTAAACCCAAATGCTGAGAGCCCCTGGGAAGATGAATTGACTTCCTGTGAGCACTCATCAGATATGTTAAATACCAGCTGTTTGATCTTGTTGTTGATAAGCAGTAATAGCACTGTTGGAGTTTAATGCAGAGTATTGATGTATGGGCCCCATCCTTGCAGAGATGAGGGGTGGCTTTGGGGCTTTTTTGGACTAGGGTTGGATTAACAGAGTGCATGGAAAAATGAAGGTCAAGTCCAGTGAGATTCTCTGGGAGAAAGTTGAGACTGGAAAGAATAAAATCAAAGACCAAATCCACAAAGTTCTAGAAGCAGAATTGACATTAGAGGGGTAGAGTCAGATGTTCTGACTTGGGCAAAATGGGATCTGGAGCAAACAGATTAGGAGCAAATGAGGGGTTCAGGTGATCCTTGATATAGTTTTGGAGATTTCAGGCTCAACTTCATGGGCAGGGTGCTACAAGGTCTAGCCAGTGTTAGGACTCTTGGGTCCTCATACTGGCCAACTGAGGACCTGGAGCCAGGAATTTCAGTTGTATGGGGTAGTTTCCCTCTCTGAGACTCATAAGGCATGATTCCATTTTGCTAGTCTCTCCAAAGAAGGTGGCTTTGCTCACCCAGCACTGAGTACAGTGTCTGTCATCTCAGCAGTGCCTGAATAAATTGACCAATTTTATTGAGTCTTGATAGCCAAGGGAGAGAATGGGGCAAATTGGTGGCACTGTTCCCTTCTTGTGGCTGAGAGCACTGCAGGCAGGGCATGCAAAAAACTTATTTGAGGGAATTTGTCAGGGTGTCTATTGCCTATTCTCCTCCACAGTAACAAGTGGCAAACAGAATCACTTCCGGTTGTCTAGGAGCTCTGGTGAGAGGCATCTTAATTCCAGACTTTTCTTGCTGTCTTAGTTGTCTAGTGCCGCTACAACAGAAATATCACAACTGGATGGCTTTAACAAACAGAAATTTATTCTCTCACAGTCTAGGAGGCTAGAAGTCCAAATTCAGACTCCGGGGGAAAGCTTTCTCTCTCTGTCGGCTCTGAAGGAAGGTCCTTGTCATTAATCTTCCCCTGGACTAGGAGCTTCTCAGTGCAGGAATCAAAAGACATGCTCTGCTCCCAGCGTTGCTTTCTTGGTGGTATGAGGTCCCTCAGTCTCTCTGCTCCCTTCTCTCTTTTATATTTGAAAAGAGATTGATTTAAGACAAAACCTAATCTTGTAGATTGAGTCCTGCCTCATTAACATAACTGCCTCTAATCCTGTCTTATTAACATCATAAAGGTAGAATTTATAACACATAGGAAAATCACATCAGATGACAAAATTGTGGACAATCACACAATACTGGGAATCATGGCCCAGCCAAACTGACACACATTTTTGGGAGACACAATTCAATCCATAACATTCCATCTTTTGCCTCCAAAAATTAATTTCCTTGCCACATGTAAAACATTTTCACCCCATCATATCATAGCAAAGGTCTGACATCAACTCCAAGTCCGAAATCCAAATATTTGTCCTCATCTGTGAGACCTAGAATACAAGTTATTTGCTTCCAAAATACAGTGATAGAGCAGGCACAAGCTAGACATTTTCATTACAAATGGGAGAAACTGGAGGGAAAGTAGGGATAATAGGCACCAAGCAAATCAGCAGAACACATTACATTAGCTCTCAAGGCTTGAAAATAATCCTCTTTTCTCTGAGACTGTTTAGACAATGGTCCTGCCCTCCAGACTCTGGGTATTGACCATACTCTCTGGATACTTGGTGGAGGCCTCTCAGCCCTGGGCTTCAGATCCGCCTTCCAGACCCACTGGAACAGCAACACTGCTCCCTTGCAGCTGGGCAGCCCCATTCTCCGAATCCAGCTGAGTGGCAACCCCACCCTTTGAGACCCCCAGAGGTTGTGGCCCTACCCTTTGAGACTAAGGCAGCTCTGCTTCCTGTGTTCCTTGTTTCTTCAGTTTCAGCTTCCTGGTTCCTTGGCCTCTCAGCCCCTTGGGCCTGGCCATCCATGTCTGCCTTGCTGGGGCAAGTGTTCCAAAGCTCTGTAGCTCCACTGGTAAGTACCAGGAGGCACCCCACTTCATCAGTAAACTTCAGCCAAAAGGCATTCACTCTCTTGCTCTGTGAGTTGGCAAGCCTAGCTTCACCAATAAGTGCTTAGAGGCACCCCACTCTGCCAGGAAGCCTCCTGTGCAAAGGCAATCAGCTCTCTCACTCTGTGGGTCAGCTCCAGTGCTGTCTCATGCTTGTCTCCTGGTTCTGCTGCTGCCATTTCTCTGCTGCTGCTTCTCGTTGCCTGCTCTGTTTCCAGTGTAATAGCTCTCCTCACTTCCTTCTGAGTCCTCACGAGAACTGTCTGATGTCCATAATTCCACCAACAGTCTCTTTACGGCAATCTCAGCTTTTACTATTAGGCACTTTAAAACTCTTCCAGCCTCTATCCATCCACAGTTTCAAAACTGCTTCCACATTTTAGGTACCCCACTCTTGGTACCAAATGTCTTAGGCTGGGTTCTCTGGAGAAGCAAAACCAGTAAAGTGTATAAATATCTATATATAGAGAGTTATATCAAGGAAATGGCTCACATGGTTGTAGAGGCTGAAAAGTCCCAAATCCTTGGGTCAGGCTGGAGGCTTCTCCTGATTCATGTAGCAACAGGAGCTGGTGAACCCAAGATCGGCAGTTCAGACAGCAGGGCTCTTGCTCACAGACTGCGAAGACCAATGCATCCCAAGATTGGCTGGTAAGATGGCAGGTAAACTGCTAGCTCAGGCCCCAACAACTGGAGGTCAGATGAACAAAAGCCAGCTGCAGGATCCAGAGTGATAAAAAGACCATGAGCCTTGCCAAAGAGTCCACTTATATTTGATGCAGACCACACCCCCAAGGAAAATTCCCTTTCAACTAATTGGCTACTCACAGCAGATTCCATCATGGAGGTGATCACATCATCATAAGACTGACAAACTACATCATAACTGTCAAACCACTGAGAATCACAGCCTAGCCAAGTTGACACACGATCTTAATGATCACACTCGCCCACCCTGAATCTCCTTTTCTGATGCCTCAAGTAAGCATCAGTCTTTATTGTGGCCTTTTTCTTTTATTCCAGCTACCCACATTTCCATTAGTTGTCTGATTCTTTTGGGATTTGGAAGTTTACAACATTCCTCTATGCCTTATCCACCATCTTGGAGCTTTATAAGCCAAGTTTAACAGGATTGAAGAAATATTGAAACTAGAGTGTATTATTTTTCTGAATGTTATCGCAAGAGCTGAAATTGAAGAATAGAAACTTCCTACTTTCATTCATTCTCATTGTCTTTTTCTCCCACCCTCCACCCCCCTTCCCAGTCTCTCTCCATCTCTCTTTCCCTGGGCTACAAGATGATAAGATTTAAAAAAACAACAACAACAATAAAATGGAAACAGAAAACTAAAATTATACTTGACCAATGATTTGGCTTTGGGCAATGGAAAAATAAACCATACCCACATTCCTATTTTTCCCAGGAGCTGAAGAATAACAACCTTGGCTATTCGGGCAATTAGCTATTCCTGGGTACATTTCAGAAATAACTTATGTTTATTATTACTGGGTATTTATAACAGTGTTTCAGAGTAGGTTTCCAATAACCTCACAAAGGAGCGTGGGCTTCAGCAATAGCTAGGGACGGTTTGGAGAGGGCCAGGGATTGGGCTGGAGGAAGGAAGGATGCCACACTGCTAGAAATCACAGTCCCACCCTCTCAGCGTCTCTGTTTGCTGAGACCATAACGTGGGAGGTTGGTTTACTGAAAAACAAGCTTTGAGCTTTGTTTCTCCGTGGAGTCTTCCCTGAAAGGACGTCAGAGCCTAAAGTGGATTACTTTTCACATTTGAGAGTGCAAGCGTGTGTACACATGCACACACGCATGCATGCATGCATACACACGCATATAACTTTCTTCTCCCTGGGCTCAGGCAGGGATTAGATGTGACATTAGGGGCATAAAAGGGCTGTGGATTCCTGAGCAGTCACCCACAGACCTGAGCGGCTCAGGAATGCTGACAGCTCCTAGGCGCTGACATCATCCTCCCCTCCTATCTCTGGGAGCGGCCCTCTGACCCCCAGGTCTTAGGGCAATTATTTTTAGCCAGCAGACCCATACTGTGGCATTCCCCTTGTGTACTTAGGGAGCCAGGATTTGCAGGGAGGGCCTCTTTGACTTTATTGAGCTTCTAATCTCTGACTCTGCCTGTGAAAGAACCAAAAATTAGAGACTGTTAAGGATGGAGGGGATTTTCGAATCCATCTAGTCCAGCGTCTTCATTTTGTAAATAAGGCTAGAGAGGCTGAAGAACTTGCTATGGTCAAACAGCTAGTTAGTTGCAAATCTGCTTTCTTGTCCTTCCAGCTCTTGGAAGCTGCCCCTCCCTCTTCCTGACCTTTGTCTATTACAGCAGTTTTGAAACAATTTGGTCTCAGGACCCCTTTGCACCCTTTGACATTATTAAGAATCCCAAAGAGCTGTTGTTTATATGGGAAATCTATTGATATATCTCATATTAAAAACTAAAGGTTAGAAAATTTAATGTGCATTTATTAAATCATTAAAAATGCATGAATAAACCCATTACATGTTAACATAAAATATTTTTATGACAAATAACTATACTTTGCAGGAAAAAAAATTTACTGAAAACAGTGGCATCGGTCTACATTTTTGCAAATCTTTTTGATGTCTTGCTTCACAGCAAACCATGGGGTTGTCATATTTGTTTCTGTAGTATATCAGTTGTGTATCAAGCCATGTAGCCTCTGGAAAACCCCACTGTGAAAGAATGAGAGTGTAAAAAGCAACTCAAAGTCTTAGTATTATTATGAAAGGATTTTGGAGGCTCCCAGGTGCCTCTGTGGCACACTTGGAGAACCACTGGTCTACTATATAGCTATATTTGCCTCACTTATAAAACTCTTTTTCACTCTGGCACATGCAATCATTCAAAAAACCACCACTGACGAACTATTGGGTGTCAAGTGTGGAATTTAAAGACAAACACAGTAAATGTGAATTTCAATCCAAGAAATTCAGTTGAGAAAGAAATAGAACTTACTTGATTTTTCCAGATCAACCTAATATCTGATTTCAAGCCTATATTCTGCCAGAAGTGCCAGAAAACTCAACATCAATCCTTCTCAGGCTTCCCCCACCCAGAGATTGTGGCACAATATTGAGGTCTTACAAAACACAAAAGCTTTTGGGAACGCTCATGTGGCCCTTGATGCTCGGCTGACATGGGAGCAGTTGAGACAACCATTGTTCTGGTCTCATGACTGCTTCAGCCCTGTGCTTCCCTATCAGGCCTGAGGCGTGGGACTCTTGCCTCCCCTTCAGGGTCCGACTCTCTCCCTCTGTCAGACAGAGGAGCCTGGAATCTGGGTGTAATTCCTCAACCCCATCTCCCAACCAAACGCCATGGTCCCTTCCCTCTCACTCACTCTCTCTCACTCTTGGGTCCTTCCCCACAGGCCAGATGAATCTTTTGTCAAGGTGAAATCCTTGTCCCCTCAAGTTTCTTCAGGACACTCTGTCTCTGTCTACTTCACCTCCCCCAGTTCTCCAAAGGTCTTAGAGTTTTAGATAACAAAAGCCAGAACAATTTGCAGGCTATTTCTGTTTCCCACCCTGCCTCATGCCTCCCTTGGGATTAAATGAGTTAATAATAAATGTGCTTGGTGCACACATAAGTACCCAGTAAATCTTACTATTAATATTATTACTATTTTTACTTGGGGTTATTGAGGTACAAAGTTTCAACAGGGAAAAGGAAAAAGGAGGGGGGAAAATTTACGGAGAAAACAACTCTCCAGAGTTTAAATTTCAACATGTCCCATGATAACGAGACTTAGTCCCTACTTTTAAGTAGCTGACTGAAGTGGAGGTGTGAGAAACACCCTTCCCCAGCACTCTTCTTTGCAGACACTCTTGCTTTCTTAGATCACACACACACACAAAACCCACTGCCACTGAGTCGATGCCAACTCATAGGGACCCTATAGGACACAGTAGAACTGCCCTATAGGGTTTCCAAGGAGTGCTTGGTGAATTAGAACCGCTAACCTTTTGGTTAGCAGCTGAGCTCTTAACCACTTCTCCACCAGGGCTCCTCTCAGATCACAGGACACATTTAATTTACAGAAAAATCACTCCTAGGTCACTCCATGTACCTGGGTAGTGCAAATGGTTAACCAGCTCAGCTGCTAACCAAAAGGTTGAAAGTTCGAGTTCATCCAGAGGTGCCTTAGAATAAAGGCCTGGTAATCTACTTCCAAAAAACCATCCACTGAAAACACTGTGAAACACAGTTCCACTCTGATACACATGGGGTTGTCGTGAGTTGGAATCAATTTCATGGCAACTGCTTTTCTTTCTTTCTGTCTGTTTTTTTTTTTTTTTTGATCACACGTCATAGTAGTTCAATCGGTTGGGGGCATCCTCAGAAAGTCTTAGAATCAGCAGGGTCTTTGGAAGCTGTCCAGTCCAATTTCCGAGTCTCCTCCAACACAGCCCTGCTGGGTCACATCCAGCCTCTGCTGACATCTTTAAAAACCCAAACCAAACCCGTTGCCTTTGAGTCAATTCCAACTCATAGCTACCCTATAGGACAGAGTAGAACTGCCCCATAGGCTTCCAAGGAGCGGCTGCTAGATTCGAATTGCTGACCTTTGGTTAGCAGCCAAGCTCTTAACCACTGCGCCACCAGGGCTCCATCTCCAGTGATGGGAAAATCTGTGTCTAGAGAGACAGCCCATTTCTCTCCAACACCTTTGAGCTCTCCTTCAAGCAGTTCACCTGCTGCCTCAAGAATTGTCAATAGCATCAGCTACTACATACCCTTCCTTCGCCTAGTATGTTCTGCCTCCTAGGAAGCACTTATGAGTCAGAATTGACTCAACAGCAAATGGTTTGTTTATTTGTTTTTTTTTTTTTAAGGAAGCTCTTGGAGTCCTTGTATGGCGCAAATGGTTAACACTCTCCGCTGCTAACTGAAAAGCCGGAGTTCAAATCCACTGAGAGGTGCCTCAGAAGAAAGGCCTGGTGATCTATTTCCAAAAAATAAGCCATTAAAAACCCAATGGAGCACAGTTCTACTCTGACACACATTAGATCTTCATGAGTTGGAGGTGACTCAGTGGCAGCTGGTGGTGGTGGTGGAGGAAACACTTGCCTGGCAGTCTGGTGAGGAGCTGCAAGGGTCAGCTTTGGGCCATTCCTGTGGTACAGGTAGACCCACCCTTCTTATTGAGCTCATTGAGCATGGTGTGTACATCTTGCAGGTAGACAGTAGTTGTTCATGGAGTGAAGGTGTGAAATCAGCCAGCCCAATGGGCAAAGATAGCTCATCTCTGTGCAGGCTGAGAGCATCCTCCTATAGGAAGTAGTTCAATTGCCTCTCCCAACATCTCTGGAGCCAACATAGCAGATCTGTCTCCACTAGGGGTCATTCTACTCATAATTCCTTTCCCCATCTTGAAAAGGCTGCTAATGCAGGGTTACTACTCACTGTACTCTGTGTGTGCATAATGGCCCATGGGCTGTCTGAACCCACATACAACAGGAGACAGTATGGGACAACTCTTAGGCTGTCAGCTGTAGTTCCCTCCATCAAGCTTAGGAATAAGTCTAAAAGAAATATGGTTGGTGGACAATTAAGACTTTTTTTTAATAGAAAATACCCTCTGCATATTTATTTTAGGGTGTGATGTTCATGGCTGGTTGAATTTCTAGTCTGTTGGACCCACTTGTAGGACTGGGCTAGTGACTAGGTGTTTAGGAGCAGTGGGGTCTGGTTCTGACTGCACCCTGAGGCTGGATACCATGCTTCTAAGAGTTTGGGCATCACTGTCATACTGTTCCCCTGGAGCGGAAATTGGAGATTAGCAGGATTTGTTCCAGGCTCCAGCCAAGTTAATAGCAGAGAAGTAGGATTATGCCTCAGCACCACAGCTCCCAGGCCTGGGCTCCTTGCACAGGCCACACTACTTGTTGGGGCTTGAGTCAAGAAGCCACAATATATCACAACGCAGAAAAAAACTCAGCATTGTCTGGTCCTGAGCCGACTCATGGGAGGTGACTTAGAGGTGAGTCAAATGCCTTTGGAGGAGGAAATGACTTATCACGCTGACCTTCCTGGGAAGTGCATCCATCAATCACTTGCAAAAAGCAAAAGAGAGCAAGACAGAAAATAGTGGCAAACTCCTTGTTGGAAATTTTCCTTTTTGCCAGGATTTCATGGAACTATCGTGGCTAGTGAGTTTCCTCAAGGGGGCTGTGTGTCTTTTGGACAAATCAGACTATTCTATGAGGTTCTGGAGTTTCCCACAAAACCAAAGGGTAGTCTCCACATGCTTTCCAGGGCTGCCTGCTCCTGGACCCAGCACAACCTTGGCTCTTCTCCTGGGGCAGAGTTTACCTTGAGAGGTGAACGCTGTTTCCAAAAGGCTGCAGAGGCTACTACTTCCTGGAATAACTCTTTAAAGGGCTTTGGGAGTCCCTGGTTGGTGCAAATGGTTAATGTGCTTAAAAGGTTGGTGATTTGAGTCTACTCAGAGACACCCTGGAAGAAAGGCCTCATGGTCTACTTCCAAAAATATCAGTCACTGAAAACCTTACGGAGCACAATTCTACTCTGACACCCACAGGGCCGTCATGAGTCAGAGTTGACTTGATGGCAACTGGTTTTTTAAAAGGCTTCACAAGCCAGCGCTTTGTGGTTTAGAACACAAATTCAATCCTGAGCCCTGAGATTCCTGCATTGCCATTATGATTGTCTTAGATGGTAAACCCTGGGACGGCACAGGTCTTCCTATTTGCAATGCTTTGTATAGCGCCCAGCCCAGCATTGTTCACCATATAGTACTGTGATTTCCACAAGTCACACTTGGCTTTATATGTTGATGATCTTAATTTCACACCTCAGAAAGGTGCTTAGAGTTACAGAGAGTTATCTACAGTCATCTACAACCCAAATCTGACAGAAGAGGAAACTGAGGCTAGTGGTGTTACTAGGGTTGGTGTCACTCAGTGTGATAACTCATGGTGTCTCCCCCTCATGCTAATTACCACAATATTGTAGCCAAAACACCAGAATATTTGACAAAATCAGCTACTATAAAAACATTGGCAGCAATGAAAGCCACAGTGTGTGCTGTAGCATGTGCAGATGAAACCACGTGATTCAAAGCCTCATTTTAATTGAGTAATAATAACAGCTCTGACCAGAGCACATTTAGAAGGTTCAAACAGTAAATTAGCATAGAGTTTTAGCCTTATAGGTATATTGATACATGTAAGCTGGGCTTACGAAAAATGTTTTTGTTGTTACAACTAACTACAGGAATATTTTTATAAAAAATAATAAATTTCTACTGAAACACTGGACAAAAATTTTATAGACGGTCATTCTGGTGTCACTTTCTCTGACAGTGTCACCCAGTGAGGTCCACCCCTGCCCCCCGCACCCCGCTAGTTAAGTCACTGACTGAGGATCAATGTATGCTACAGCCCCAACGCCACAGAACAAACTCATGGACGAACCAGGACAAAATCCAATTCTCCTCTCTGAGAATACATCTTATAAATACGAGTTAGTTAATAATGACTTAATTTTCATGTGCTATTACTAATAATAACAGTATTATATGTGCTTCCATAAAGGAACCCTGGTGGCACAGTGGTTAAGCACTTGGTTGTTTACTCAGAGGTCAGAGGTTCGAACTCACGGGAGAAAGATGTGGCAGTCTGCTTCTGTAAAGATTATAGCCTTGGAAACACTAGTGGCAGTTCTACTCTGACCTACAGGGTTGCTATGAGTCGGAATGGACTTGATGGCAATGGGTTTGGTATGCTTCCATAACTCTGGAAATTACCCCTTAAGTTTGGGTTTTAGGTCTTAATTGCCTAACACTTGCATTGGAGGCAGGCTAAACTTTTGGAATTATTTGCTGGTATCGATTAGGTATTCATATTTTGGGGAGTTGATTTGTCCCTGTAGCCTAGAATCTAGATATCCTCCCCCCTGCTCTCATCTTGAACTCGGAATTCCGTCTCCTTACAATCTGTGAGCTGTTCTGCAGCAAAGTGATCGTCATCGTTTCATTTCACGCTTCCCTGTCAGTAACACAAAGAGCTGTAATTGATGTGGTCCAGAGACCCACGTCCAAGCAATAAAAAGGAATCCCTTAAGACAGTCTGCAACAACGCAAATGGATCCTGTGTCTGGCTTTAATGGGAGCGTGGAAATGGCTAACAGATGACTGTAACGTTCACAGAGATAGAGTGTCGGGCCTCCCAGCTAAAACCCTTTCTGATGGCAGCTCGTCCTCCCACATGTGCCACACAGACGTGGGGTATTTACAGGACACCCTGAGCACAGCAATGCTAAATGTGTAACAGGGGGGGCTGCGTGTGTGATGGCTGAGGTCATGGAGCTATTCATTTCAAGCTGTAAAGACATTTGGTTTTAAAAACCCCCGAGACTCCACTGGGATTGGCTTTCAGAGAAGAAAAACAGCCCCGGAGTTCTTTTCCTGTCTAAGCGGCTGGTGGGACCAGCACTTACATCACCAGCCTCCACTTAACCCTTTGGTGTTGAGAAAGGTCCTACATCCTATAACTTTCTCTTGGTGTTTTTTGTTTTTATGCCTTATGGAGGAAAACTGTGTGAGCCTCATTGATCTACTATGAATTTACTAAAAATGCATCCAGTGCATAGGTATCTAAACTAGACGGCGCAAACACTACTAAGAAATTACACAAGGGCTCAGAAACAAACATTTTGGGGCTTTGAAAGAGACCTTTGGCTAAATCTGTTTCTGGGACCTATTTCCTCATCTGTAATATAAAGGGGAGGAGAGGCTAAATTATTTCTACATTTGTCTCCAGCTCTTATATTATGGCACCCATAAATATATTTAATTGTGTATTATATGTTTTAAAGTAGATTATTTTTTAGAGAAGTTTTAGATTTACAGAAAAATTGTGCAGAAAGTACAGAGTTCCCACATATCCCTCTTCCCCCCGCGTACAGTTTCTCATATTATTAACATCTTAAATTCCTGCGGTACATTTGTTACGATTAATGAACCAGTATTGATACATTATTATTAGCTACAGTCCATAGTTCACATCAGGGTTCACTCTGTGTTGTACAGCCCTATGGGCTTTGGCAAATGCATAACATCATACGTCCACAATTACAGGATCATACAGAATAGTTTACTGCCCTAAAAACACCCTGTGCTCCATCTGTTCATCGCTTTCCCCTCCCCCTGAACCCCTGGCAGTGCAAAGACGTCTTTTCACTGTCTTTATAGTTTTGCCTTTTCCAAAATGCCGTGTAGTTGGACTCATATAGCTTTTTCAGACTGACTTCTTTCACTTAGCAGTATGCATTTAAGGTTCCTCCATGTGTTCTAAACCACACAGTAGTCCCTTGTTCTGTTCAAACGACTGCCTCTCAGTCTATGTACAGGTTCCGCATGAGCACAATTAAGTGTTCTCGAATTGACATTCTTCGCAATGTTATCCATAATTTGTTCGATCCACAGTCGAACGCCCTGGCATAGACAGTAAGACACAAGTAAACATCTTTCTGGTATTCTCTGCTTTCCGCCAGGATCCATCTGACATCAGCAAGCGTATCCCTCTTTCTACATCTTCTTCGGAATCTGGCCTGAATTTCTGTCAGTTCCCTGTTGATGTACTACTGCAAACATTTTTTAATTATCTTCAGCAAAATTTTACTTGCATGTGATATTAATGATATTGTTCGATAATTTCTGCATTCTGTTGGATCACCTTTCTTTGGAATGGGCTCATATATGGATCTTTTCCAGTCAGTTGGCCAGGTAGCTGTCTTCCAGATTTCTTGGCATAGACAAGTGAACGTTTCCAGCGCTGCATCAGTTTGTCAAAACATCTCAGTTGGCATTCTGTCAATTCCTGGGGCCTTGTTTCTCACCAGTGCCTTCAGTACAGCTTGGACTTCTTCCTTCAGTACCATCGTTTCTTGATCACATATTACCTCCCGAAATGACTGAACGTCAACCAGTTCTTTTGGTATAGTGACTGTGTATTCCTTCCATCTTCTTTTGACACTTCCTGCATCTGTCAACATTTTGCCCACAGAATCCTCCAATATCGCAACTCGAGGCTTGAATGTTTTCTTTAGTTCTTTAAGCTTGAGAAATTCGAGCGTATTCTTCCCTTTTGGTTTTCTTACTGCAGGCCTTTGCACATTTCATTACACTACTTTACTTTGTCTTCTCAAGCTGCCCTTTGAAATCTTCTATTCAGCTCTTTTACATCATCATTTCTTCTGTCGGCTTTAGCTACTCTACTTTCAAGAACAAGTTTCAGGGTCTCTTCTGAGGACTCTTGTGAGGATGGCAAGACTTTGTCTTACGTACTTTGGACACATGTTGTCAGGAGGAACCAACCCCTGGAGAAGGACATCATGTTTGGTAAAGCAGAAACCTGTTGCTGCTGAGTTGATTTCGACTCATAGCAACCCTATAGGACAGAGTAGAACTGCCCCATAGAGTTTCCAAGGGTGTAATCTTTACAGAAGCAGACTGCCAAGTCTTTCTCCCCTGGAGCAGCTGGAGGGTCAGTGAAAAAGAGGAAGACCTTCAATGAGATGGATTGACACAGTGGCTACCACAATGGGCTTAGACACAACAATGATTGTGAGGATAGCGCAGGACAGGGCAGTGTTTCATTCTGTCGTACATGGGGTTGGTTGCTATGAGTAGGAACCGATTCCACGGCACCTAACAACAATAACAACCCTGTCTTTTCGTGGCTTGATAGCTATCTCATTTTTTTTATTGCTGACTAATGCTTCATTGTATAGATGTACTACAGTTTGTTTATCCATTCACCTATTGAAGAACATCTTGGTTGCTTTTTATGTAATTATTTTTTAATTTGTGTGCTGCTTCTCTCAAGATGGCCATTTTCTTGAGATCAGGGGCCATACTTGGGTGCATAGGCTATTATTTTTATATACCTTCCTGCCCCTGTGGGTTGACTACTCCTGAATGAAGAAGCTAGCAAGAGGCAAGGAGGTTAAAAGAAGTATTTTAAATATGCTCCTATGCACCACTGTTCAGTGTGTCATGGGTGCACACTATTTGGAAACAAAGGTGAAGTAGCAATGTTAATGTAGGCGATTGTAGTGGGGGATGAGGAGATGGTAGGTAGAGGGGCTGGGCTTTCTTTATACAAAGACATCCAGGTTAATAATAAATCCAAGGGATAATGTGACAAATAATGTCCATCATTACCAAAGGGTAAATTTTTTCAGCCCTCCTGCACCCAGGTCGCTATGAGTTGCAATCAACTCGATGGCATTGGGTTTGGTTTTCTGGTTTTGGCACACAGGAAGAGTCACCATTGTCACTAAGCCATCTTTGAACATAGACAACAATAGCACAATCTGATATAAACATACCTTGAATCAATGAACAGAGTACAATTTAACAGAATTACAAATCTCCTCATTCTTCTCATTCAACAAATCACAATTGAACAGAATCATGCTTATACATAGGAAAAAAAAAAAAAAGAAAGATTGGAAGTATTAAGCATCACCATTGGTGAAAATAACCATGATTTATATTTTCTTCTTTTGGCTTATTTGTATTTTCTAAATTTTCTACCAGAGACATGAATTATTTTGGTAACAAGAAAAAAAAAATTACATTTAGCTGATAATTCAAGGAAGAAGTTAACTATTTATTATTGAATGAGTTAATTAATGATAAATTAGGAATGATAAATTGCAAATGAGCTGGGGAAAATTTCTTACAATGGGATTTCTACTGTTCCCCAGTATAGATACTAGTGGGACTCAAAAAATGCTCTCTGATGACAGGTTAGTGAGGACGGCAACAATGCCCCACTCCCTCTTGGTTGGGATTTGGGCAGTTCTCTGTACCCCTCTAAGGAGCCCTGGTGGCACAGTGGTTAAGTGTTCGACTGCTAACCAAAGGTCTGCGGTTCTAACTCACCAGCTGCTCCGTGGGAGAAAGACGTGGCAGTCTGCTTCTATACAGATTTACAACCTTGGAAACTCTATGGGGTAGCCATGAGTCCGAATCAACTCAACAGCAATGGGTTTGGTTTGGTTTGGTTTGGTATGTACCCCTCTTCCCAAAGCAAGATCATTCTAGACTGCTGCCACTGATATCACCACCTCATGTAGAACCACATTGCATCTGTCTTTCAACACATTCAGACTTTCCTGCCACCTGTGGCCTGGATGAATTCTCCTTCTCTCACAGCAGCTAGCTTCTTTAGCATAAGTGTAAGCACCCAATGATATTCTCTCTTGTCTTTACCTCTTAATATTTCAGGTGGACTTGCCTGCTATATCTTCCCCAAATCTTCAAGAAGCAACTCGAGAGTGATAATTATGCCATCCTCCTTTTAACTTATTTCTAATGGTCAAGATTGATGCTTCATCTATGTTAAGCATTGAGAAATAAATGCAAAATTCAGTTGTGTTCCAACTACACTAAATGCTGAGAATCTATAAAGCAAGGACTTCTTGGATGAAGTTTGCTAAATATGACAGACAAAGAAAAAGACTTCTGAACTTCCAGGTATAACACTAACGAGCAGGCAAAATATACAGAGAAAGAGCCTGCAGTCACGGTGGTCAGGGGTCACCTGTTTGCATTTGCCTCCTGGGTGGCCGAGGAGAAGTTGAGGAAGGTGTGGAGGGGCTCCCAGAGCAGACCTTCGCCAAAGCACAGCTTCCACACACTGCCTTCTCTGTCCCTGGCTATGATTTCCCTTGCTCTCTAGAGATTGAGTTATATAAGATAGAGAATGGAAATACTCTTCTCCAAAGTACAACCAGCAAGAACACAGTTTAAGATCCTGTGCAAAGCACAGCTTCAAGCCCCGGTCAACTTGAGCTCCTTGAGTGCTGGGGCCTGGGGTTTGCAGGGTGTGAGTCCTTGCGTCAAAAGGATCCAGTTTGGGACTCTGTCACATTCCAAAGGCTATGTTTGCAGTGGTGTGTGCATGTGTGCGTGTGTGTGTGTGTGTGTGTGTGTATGTGTGTGTGCAGAGGCCACACAGGGGCTGAGCAGTGGGGGCTGGAGCCAACGTCTCCTTAGCTGCTGGCCCAGCGTGGCTCATTCATCTCCCACAGCTGTCAGGGCAGAGAACAACAGGTGAAAGGAGGCCTGGCTCATTGTTCCCAGGAAGCCTTTAGCTACGCCTGCCATCCCCATCCGCCCGACTGGCGCAGAACTTCAGCTTAGGGCATTTCATGCTGGGAGGCCAGCTCTCAGAGCCACTATGACCCAGAAAGTTGTTGTTCCATGTCCAACCCTTGGAAGTTCTGAGCATCCAAGCCCGGAAAGCTGTCTTTGGGCTTCTTGAGGGGCTCCGTGAAATGAAGGGACAGGTGCAGGCAGCCACTCTGGGAGCTCAGCCCACATGATCCTATGGCTGGTGGGTCAAAAGGGCACATTCCACCTCCAAATCCCAGAGCCTCCTGTCACCCAGTGTGGTAGCCTAGAGCGTGTGGCTTGAGTTTACCTCTTTGAAGGGTTTCCTATGCCTTCTCTTCCTCAAGTCAGCTCCTCATGGGCTCTTGCCTGGCTCTTCTTGAGGCTCTCCTTGAAAAGGAAGGTCACTCACAGCAATGCTGCCTCAGCTCTGACTGCCCAGCACCCCACCTCTTTGTCATTGCACTACCTTTTTTTGGGGGGAGTGGGTGATTATGAGAACAGACAAAAGTCCCTGGGTGATGCAGCAGTTAAGAGCTTGACTACTAACCAAAAGGTTGGCCGTTCAAATCCACCCAGTGGTGCCTCAGAAGAGAGGCCTGGCAACCTACGTCTGAAAAATTAGCCATTGAAATCCCTATGGATGCAAGAATAAAGGACAACTATGATAAATGCTATAACACCTACAATCCTGCAACAACAGTAATAGCAATAATTTGTGAGTAGATACACAGGCTAATATGCATGCTAAATCAGTGAGGGAGTAAACCTGCATACATATATAGGTATAGTTATGGCTATTTCTATACACATATTTGTAAATGCTGCATGTATACTCATATATGTAATAGCACACTTAGGGGACATAGTTACAGAAACTACTTAGACATTGAGACTGAACTACTGGACTTGAAGGCTAAGGACCATAATCTCAGGGGATATCTAGGTCAATTGGCAAAATACAGCTCATAAAGACAATGTTCTGCATCCTAGCCTGGTGAGTAGGGTCTGGGATCTTGAAAGTGTTTGAGCGACCATCTAAGAAGCAACTATTGGTCTCTTCTTGCCTGGAGCAAAGAAGAACAAAGAAAACTGAAGACTCAAAGAAGCAATTAGTCCAAAGGACTAATGGCCCATATAAACCACAGCCTCTTCTAACTTGAGACCAGAAGAACTAGATAATGCTTGGCTACCATTACTGACCACACTGACCTGGATCACAAGGCAAAGCCCTGGTTAGAATGGGTAAAAATTGCAGAACAAAACTCAAACTCAAAAACAAACAAACAAACCAAACTTACTGGTCTGAAAGAGACTGGAGGAACCCCGAGACTATGGCCCTAAGACAACCTTCTGACTTGAAACTGGAGACATGGATGGAGGCCACCTTTCAACCAAGTAATAGACAGGGCTATAAAATAAACAACAACACCCATGAAGAATGTGCTTTTTAGAACAATCAACTATACGAGACTAAAAGGGCAACATCAGCCCAAAACCAAAGATGATAAGGCAGGGAGGGACAGGGAAACCGGACTAAAGGAAACGGGGAACCCAGAGAGGAAATGGGGAGAGTGCTGACACATTGCAAGGATTGCAACTAATGTCATGGAATAATTAGTGTAAGAATCATTGATTGGAAAACCAATTTGCTGTGTAAACTTTCACCTAAAACACAATAAAATGTTAAAAAACTGGATCAAAGATTTAAATGTAAGAGCTAAAACTATAAAACTCTTAGAAGAAAACATAGGTATAAATCTTAAAGACTTTGGATTAGGTAATGGCTTCTTAGATATGACAACAAAAGTACAAGCGACCAAAGGAAAAAACAGACAAATGGGACTTCATCAAAATAAAAAACCTCTGTGCTTCAAAAGGCACCATCAAGACAATGAAAACACAATTCATAGAATGGGAAAAAATATTGCAAATCATGTATCTGATGACAGATCTGTATCCAGAATATACAATTACTGCAACTCACAATAAAAGACAATTCAGTTAAAAAATAGGCAAAGTATTTGAACAGACATTTTTTCAGAGAAGGTATGCAAATAGCCAATAAGCACATGAAAAGATGTTCAACATCACAGGTCATTAGGGAAATGTAAATAAAAACCACAATGAGCTACCACCTAACGCACACTAAAAAACCAGTTGCCATGGAGTCCATTCCAACTCATGGCAACCCCATGTGTGCCAGAGTAGAACTGTGCTTCACAGGGTTTTCAATGGCTGAGTTTTTGGAAGTAGGTCACCAGGCCTTTCTTCTGAGGTGCCTCTGGATGGACTCAAACCTCCTATCTTTCAGTTAGCAGCCCAGTGCATTAACCATTTGCACCACCCATGGATTCTTTATACCCACTAGGTTGACTGTAATAAAAAAGATAAGTAACAAGTGTTGACAAGGACGTACAGAAATCCCTCCTGCACTGCAGGCGGGAATATAAAATGGTATAGCTGCTGTGAAGACCATTTTGTCAGTTTTTCAAAAAGTTAAAACACTGAGTCACCATATAACCCAGCAATTTCAGTCTTAGGTATCTACCCAGAACTAACAACATGGTCACACAAAGATTTGTCCATGAATGTTCATAGCAGCATTATTCATAATAGCCAAAAAGTGGAAACTTGAACGTCGAGCAGTTAAAGTGAATGGAAGAAATGAAGTAAAAGAGCTGAACAGGAGATTTCAAGGGTGGCTCAAGAAGACAAAGTAAAATATTATATGACATGTACAAAAACCTGGAATTGGAAAACCAAAAGGGAAGAACATGTTCAATATTTCTCAAGCTGAAAGAATGGAAGAAAAAAAATCAAGGCTCAAGTTGCAATATTGAAGGATTCTAGGGAGAAAATATTAAAGACACAGGAAGCATCAAAAGAAGATGGAAGGAATACACAGAGTCACTATACCAAAAAGAACTGGCCAACGTTTAACCATTTCACAGGGTATCATATGATCAGGAACTGATGGTACTGAAGGAAGAGGTCCAAGCTGCATTGAAGGCATTGGAGACAGGGAACTGCCAGAAATTCAAGCTAGGTTCAGAAGAAGACATGGAACCAGGGATATCATTGCTGATATCAGATGGATCCTGGCTGAAAGCAGAGGATATCAGAAAGATGTTTACCTGTGTTTTATTGACTATGCAAAGGCATTTGATTGTGCGGATCATAACAAATTATGGATAACGTTGTGAAGAATGGCAATTCCAGAACACTTAATTGTGCTCATGAGGAACCTGCCTGTACACAGATCAAGAGGCAGTTGTTCTGACAGAACAAGGGGGATACTGCATGGTTTAAAGTCAGGAAACTTGTGCTTTAGGGTTGGATCCTTTCACCATACTTATTCAGTCTGTATGCTGAGCAAATAATCCGAGAAGCCGGACTACATGAAGAAGAACGGCGCATCAGGATTGGAGGAAAACTCATTAACAACCTGCAATATGCAGATGACACAACCTTGCTTGCTGAAAGTGAAGAGGACTCGAAGCACTTACTGACGAAGATCAAAGACCACAGCCTTCGGTATGGATTACATCTCAACATAAAACAAAAATCCTCACAACTGGACCAAAAAGCAACATCAAAAATGGAGAAAAGATTAAGTTGTCAAGGATTTCATTTTACTTGGATCCACAATCAACACCCATGGAAGCAGCAGTCAGGAAATCAAAAGATGCATTGCAGTGGGCAAATCTGCTGCAAAAGACCTCTTTAAAATGTTGAAAAGCAATGATGTCACCTTGAAGACTAAGGCGCAGCTGACCCAAGCCATGGTACTTTCAATCTCATCATACGCATGCGAAAGCTGAGCAATGAATAAGGAAGACTGAAGAAGAACTGATGCCTTTCAATTGTGGTGTTGGCGAAGAATATTGAATATACCATGGACTGCCAAAAGAATGAACAAATCTGTCTTGGAAGAAGTACAGTCAGAATGCTCCTTAGAAGGAAGGATGGCAAGACTATGTCTTACATGCTTTGGACGTTGTCAGGAGGGATCAGTCCCTGGAGAAGGACGTCATGCTTGGTAAAGTAGAGGGTCAGTGAAAAAGAGGAAGACCCTCAAAGAGATGGAATGACACAGTGGCTGCAACAATGGGCTCAAGCATAGCAATGATTGTGAGCATGGCACAGCACTGGACAGTGTTTTGTTCTGTGGTGCATAGGGTCGCTGTGAGTCGGAACAGACTTGACGGCACCTAACAACAACAACATAAAAAAGGGATGGTTTAATGGCCATTCATGGCACAACAATTGGTATGTATTCACCTGGAGCAACAGAGGAAGAAGGAGAGTCAGGAATAGGAGAAGGAAATGAAATCTGTGGTTAATTGCCTCCATGAACAACTGCCTCCTTTGCCATGAGATGAGAAGAACTGGATGGTGCCCAGCTACCATTACTGAACATTTTGATCAAACATTCTATAGAAGAATTCTGATCAAAAGGGGGAAATGGAGAACAGAATTTCAAATTCTCATGGAATCCAGACTTTCTGGAGCCATGGAGGTGGGATGAATCCCGGAAACTATTGCCCTGAGAATATCTTTAAACCTTAAACCAAAGATATTCCCCAGAGTCTTCTTAAAACCAAACAGTAGTTTAGTTTAACTAGTAAAGAATGTCTGCCTTGAGCCTCATCTTGCTATGCCTGCCCCTAGCCAGAGATTCTTTGATTTCAAAACACGCAGCAAGATGTGCCTTATCTGGGGCTGTGGCTCCTGGTGCTGCTCATCCCCACTCAGATTTATTTAAATCAAACAACTGCCATAGCACTTTCAAGTATACCTCAGCTGCCACAGATCCACATAAACACCACCACTAGTGGAAATGGAAGTCCCCTGCAATATACAGCCAGTCTCCTTGTGGTCTCGCTCTCCCTTCTACATCCCTACTGTTAAGAGACTCAGGCCAAGAAACACCTCTCCTTCCCCATCTTCTAAACCCAATCCAAATGGCAGCTAGAAGGTCCAGTGTGAGAAGGAAAAACCAGATCGCCATCGAATCTACTAATTCCACACCTTATTTTATTGACACAGAAAATGATGAGAATCTCAAATTTCACTGATTTGAAGAATATGTGAAAGGTTTGATTAGATGGTGAATGCCAGTATTAGATGTGTTGGAATTTCATGTACAAGATGAAGAGCGACAGTGTCCAAAAATTACAAGATGGTTTCCTTAAATGCAGCCTAATAAATATGGACGTTTAAAACTCTACTTTAAAAAAAAGAATAGTTTTATCTTATCTAGAGATAAAGGGTGGGGTGTGGAATGTAAATTCAGTTTTCATTTTGTTCACTCTAAGGCCATAAAATGATTAGGTAATATAAAAAACTTCCATGATTCTGTTTATGTGTACATTAGAAGGAACCTCCAGAAGTTACTGTAAATCCCTCGTGTATGTTTTAGCAGTACTAACTTAATGCTAATGTACTGTAATCGACTCCCCAGCAACAGGTTATACTCTAGACAGAGTTTTACATTGTTAATCTATCACTGCTCTCTTGGGAACTGAACTCTTACTTGGAGGCTTTGGATTTGACATTGCATTTGACTTTTTATGTGGTTGACCTGTATCAGGGAATGATGGATTGGAATGTACCCTAAGTCCAAGCATAATGAGTAAATTTTGCTTATACGCATATAAGGTCAAATGGTAGGCATTTCCCATCACCTATTCCCATCCAACAAGAGCACCAGATTCATTTAGCTCAACTGATTCCAAAGAGTGGGAAGTGCACTGACCTCAACTACGAAATTCCAAAATGCTGCTTTTTGTTTCTGCATATGTTAAATACTTTTTTCAATTTAAAAATTCACCTGTTCTGAAGCTAAAACAAAAAAATCTTGAAATAAAAAAGACAAACATGTGAAGAAGCCAAAGATAATGTAAATTAAGAATTTGGGAAGTAAAGACTGGAAGCTAACCTGCATTAAATTCACAAAAAAAAATTATATACTTTTGTAAATACTTTTTTTTTTTTTTAAAAACTTTATGAATCAGAATAGTCACATTGGAACACTTTCTGTATCAGTCAATATTTTTAGATAGTTAGAACCTGGTCCTAAGCCTAAAGTAGGTTTAATTCTGGAAAGTAAATCTTTCACAACTGCCCAATGTACAGAAACCTCTTTAAAACAGACACTTCAGGAAGTCTTTCATTCGCATGGTCAGGCCCTGATGCTTAGATGTTCCAGTATCTAATATGAACGCAGTAGTTTTGATAACCAAAGTCATTTTTTTCCATCTTTAGAAACCTCTACACAGGAACAATCAGATCCAACAGATCTCAAGCAACTGCATGTGTGCATGAACACTCCCTTTTGCTTCACATCTGAATGCTGTACATCTGTTTTGGATTGTATATTGTATTTGTGTATTTATGCTTTGATTCATAGTGACTTCTCACGCTGTGGAATTGATTTGAGTTAACACAAACTGTAAATAAAAATAAATGGCTGGAAGAGCAATAAAAAAAAAAGAATGTCTGCCTTGAGCATTATACTCTTTTAAGATCTACCTATATGGTATCAAATTGACAACAGAAACGTGAAAGATTAGGTAAGAACCTTAGGGAGTGGTGAGTTTATGTTAATGAGGGAACAACAACTCAGAAACGGAGGGTGAGAATGGTTGCACAACTCAAACAATGTAATCAATGTCACTGAGTTGTACCGGTAGAAACTGTTGACTTGGTGTATGTTTTGCTGTGTATGTTCTCAACAACAACACCCTAAAAGGCATGGGTTTAGTTGCGTCAGAGGGTGTGTAGGCTCATGCCATGCATGGGGGCTCCACGGAAAGCAGCCAGTGACCCCCAAAGGCAGGCATGGAATCTCTGTGTGGCTGAGCTTGTGGATCACACAGAGAGGGTAGATGGTGGATGGACGGAGGGGCTGGGGCCTGCCCACTGGGCGGTGAAGGCTGTCTTTCCATCCCCTTAGGGTTTTTCCCCTTAACCCCTGTTCATTCCAGTGCAGATGGTGGTACCCCACCCAGATGTATGCATATAAAGTAGGCAGCCACCGATGTCCTGAGATGTGACAATTTACCCCTAACCTCTGCTTTGCCAGTGTTTGACATTCCCGGCTTCAGCCTCACTCCTCATGGAACTTCTTAAAAAGAATGCCATTTAATTAGGCTGCTTAAGTTATCTGAGAGGGGCAATTAACAGGCTTTGTTTGATCAGATTTTCTAGTCTGAAAACTGGGGCGTCATCCTTCACTCCTCTTTATTTTACTTTCCTTTCCAAGGTCCCTTCATCTCTGCTCCAGGGCAGCGCCCTGATCAGGGCCCTGGAGACTCTTCCCTGCCTTTAGTTGTTGCCATCCTCCAGACTACCCTACACCATATCTAGACTCACGGTTGGAAAACCCCGATTGGCCTCCTCCTATTCCCATCCCTTCCCAAAAAAAACTCTTCGACAGTAGCCCACTGCCCACAGGGTTAAGACTAAACTTCTTATCCTGGGCCTTAAGGCTGTCTCCAATTTGTTCTCCCCTCGGTATTTCTTCAACAACTTCCTGAGAGGAGCCCTCCACAACAATTAAGTGGATTTCTTCCTGGTTTCCCAGATGTGTCATGTTCAGGCTTCCAACTCTGAACTTCTGCTCAATGTTTTCCTCCAGCCTGAAATGATTATCTAACTTCAGTCTAAGTCTCAAACCCTTCCTGAAGATTTCTCTGAACCAGATCCACCACTGTGATGCTCCCCTTTCTGGAACTCTTGTAACTACTCTTACTGTTGCAATGCTTGTTTGGTTCTTACCATTCATTACACAGTAATTCCATGAATTCTTTTACTCACATATTCCATCCACTTAGGTAATAGTTCCATTTTGGTTTAGGACTATGTCTCATACGCTTGAGTCTTTGGGGCATACATGTAAGCGTTTCTCAGATGTTACTAGAATCTGAATTATTTTCACATAACAGGTTCTCAGCTTGGTGGCACAAATGGTTAAGTTCTTGGGGGTTCAAACCCACCCAGAGGTACCTTGGAAGAAATGCTTGATGATCTACTTCCAAAAGGTCACAGCCATGAAAACCCTACAGAGTACAGTTCTACTCTGCAACACATGGGGTCACAACACAGCAATCGACTTTATGGCAACTGTTTTTTTTTTTTTTTAGCAGCTACTCAAGGCAATGCGACACAGAGCGTTTCCCTGTGTAAGCAACAGTGTAAGCATTGATAGGGTGAGGAAGAACCAGGTGGAAGCATGGGGTGCTTCCTATTCAGGTATGGCAGGTCCTGGGGGCTTGGGGACAACATGAGGGAATTTGGAACTAGGGCTGAAGAGTGCTCAAAGGAGGTAGTATCACATCTCAGCAGCTGGGTAAGGCTGGTGAGTTAGTTGTAGCAGGACAGGACATGGCTGTGATCCTGAACTCTGCCCACCCACCCAGAGGCAGACAGGAGTCACAAGGGACTGACTCATCTGTGAATGCAGATGAGAATCTTGGGGCATGGGGCCTGAGCATCAAGAATGGTTAAAGAGATTAGGATGCGGCAGACAGAACCTTCACACCTTTAACTATTTTCTATTGAATATTATGCCGAGAAACCTCTATAAAGCAAAAGAGGAGTTGGGTATGTGGACTACCACAGATTTCTGCCAGTGGAAGGGAAACTATCCACCAATGCCTCAGATGTGGGGAGAATAGGCCCTTCAGGACAGATGGGTACCTTGGCCACTTGTGTCTCACTCAGGCCACATCTAAGTCTTGCCTGCATGGGCAGAACCTGCCAACTTGAAGACTTTGCTTGCCTGCTGCTAGCTAGCCACGACCCCCGCCACCTCCTCCCCAACCCAGCCAAGCCCGCAAGTGGCAGGAGGTATTCTTAAGCACCATGGGAGTCAGTCTAGCTAGCGGATCTGCTCTCTGCCAAAATTCTGCAGTCTGGCTAAATACCCGCCGGTGAAATCCTACCCACTCTGCCTCCTTGCTGGTCTGTATTGCACCCCCTAAGTTTTCTTCCCTGATTCTTTTGTTCCCTAAGCCCCACCTCCAGCTTGCCCAGCTTTTCCTTGCGCTGTCTTCTCCATCATCTCCCTGTGCACACGTGCCTCCCAGGGTCACCAGGGAGGCACGTGAAGCCATCCTGGCAGCCCAATAAACCGGCTTCAAAATAGCTTTACTTAAGCCTACTGGGGACACTCAGTCTCCCTGGCTCCTGCTCCCCAGTTCTCTGTCACAGAGTCTCAGCTGTGCCTGAGGAGAGGCTGTCACTCACAGCCTGGAGCTCGTGCCTATTTTTAGGCACCTCCCGGCCATACCAGCCCTCTCTTCAGAGCTCCTCCCTTGAGGACCCTCAGGTTCACTCTCCTGGGCAAAGTCCTTGGTTTTCTTAAGGAAAGGTGGCGTTGGCTTGGAGCTTCTTGGAATTAGCTGCTATATCTAGCAGAGCAGATTGACTGAGAATAACAAGGTGAATGGTCTCCTGGAGGAAGGAAAATTTGCAAAGTTTTATGTGGGTTCTCCCTGGAGCGGAGTAGAGGAAAACTGAGGTTAGTAACCACAGGGTCCTCTCCATGACACCTGCTTCTGTTTCTAATACAGAGGTGTCTGCAGGACTGGGACGAGGGTGAGCCAAACGAAGCGCCTGTTGTTACTTGTCGTTGAGTTGGCTCCGACTCATGGTGACCCATGTACAAAAGAAGGAAACATTGTCCCATCCTGCACCATCTTTACATTTGTTGGTATGTTCGAGTCCATTCTTGCAGCCACTGTGTATTCTGAGTGCCTTCCAGCCTAGGGGACTCATTTTCTAGCACTATATCAGACAATATTCTATTGTGATCCATAGGGTTTTCACTGTCTAATTTTTGGAAGTAGATCTCCAAGACTTTCTTCCTAATCTGTCTTAGCCTGGAAACTCCACTGAACTTGTCTACCATGGGTGATCTTGGTGGTATTTGAAATACTGGTGGCATAGCTTCCAGCATCATAGAAACACATAAGCCACAAGAGTACAACAGACTGACAGATAGATGGTGGGACAAGATGCCTAGCCCTGAAGGTTTAAGGGGGCACTGACTCTGAAGTTTGTGCAAATGTCAACCCTGCACTTACATGAACCCTTGGGTTCTCTGACAGTGTTCACAGTCTCAGGTTTTCTGCTTGATTTTTCACAATTCCTCTCCTATTTCCCTCACCCCTGCATGGATAGCCTTACTCCATAACAGCATATTAAAGTGAAAAGTACCTGGACTGAGGGTCACAAAGTGTGGTGGCATTTCATAGATCACTTTCCTGCTCCTGTTTTTCCTCTGTAAAATGAGCATGATAAAAGTACCCCTTCTACTTTACAGGGTTACTATGAAAACATAACCTGATACATGGTGGGGTGATACTTTGAGAATATAAGGTGTTCACATCACCTTCAAAATGCCTCCTGTTTCTGGAAGCGCATGCAGAATCAGTCCAGTAGTAAAAAGGAGCATTCTATTAGCTAATCATAAGTCCCCAGGTGGCACAAATGGTTTGCACTCAACTACTAGTCAAAAAGTGGGCAGTTTGAACCCACCCAGTGGTGCCTCACAAGAAAGTCCTGGTGATCTGCTTCCATAAAAGATTATAGCCAAGAAAATCCTGTGGAGCAGTTCTACTCTGCAACACGTGGTGTTGCCATGAGTCAAAATTGACTCAGCGACAAAGGTTTTTTTTGTTTGGTTATTAGCTGATCATAAGGAGGCCCAGAAGGTAGCAGATGACATGTATCATTTCCTCACTTTCCCATTGAGTCATGGATCAGTCCTCACAGAGCCAGCCTCAGATGGCCTGTGGGAGGAGACTCGGCAGTCCACAGTGGGATCAGACTTAGATCTCATAGTCTTCAGAGAGAAGCATCTGCTGACCTTGCTCTATTAACCTTGATGGCCTCTTATAACACAACTTCAGTCTGGTCTCTATTCACTTGGAGCAACAGAGGAAGAAGGAGAGTCAGGAATAGGAGGAGGATACGGAATGTGTGACTAATTGCCTCCATCAATAACTGCCTTCTTTGCCACAAGGCCAGAACAACTGGATGGTGTCTGGCTACCATTACTGAATGTTTTGCTCAAAGAACCTATAGAAGAGTCTTGATTAAAAGGGGGAAAATGCAGAACATAGTTTCAAATTTTCACGGAATCCAGACTTTCTGGAACAATTGAGGCTGGATGACCCCCCCCGCAAACTATTGTCCTGAGATAATCTTTAAACCTTAACCGTTACACCAAAAGCATCCCTTGAAGTCTTCTTTAAACCAAACAGTAGCTTAGCTTAACTAGTAAAGAATGTTTGCCTTGAGCATTGTGCTCTTTTAAAGAATGATCTATATGGGATCAAATTGACAACACCAACTCGACAGGTCAGATACTAGACTTAGGGGGCAGTGAGTTTATGTTAATGGGGGAGGAACAATTCAGAAAAGAGGGTTAGAATGGTTGCACAATTTTAAGAATGTAATCAGTGTCACTGAATTGTCTATCTAGAAATTGTTGAATTGGTGTACATTTTCCACAACAACTAAAAAAAAAAAAAAATAAGTTCAATCTATGCGCTCAAAAACCCTCTCCCCCCACCAGGGTGAGGACGGAGACAACCATCAGGGGTGGGGAGACAAGCTCCCCCTCCTGCCACACATTACACACACATACAAGCTATTATTCTTCTGAAATGAGGTAAGTATGGTGGGATGGTTAAGATTGTGTGTCAGCTTGGCTGGGCCATGATTCTCCGTGTTTTAATGTAATCACTCCCATGACTGAATATACTGTGAGTAGCCAATCAGATGAAAGGGAGTCTCCTTGGGGGTGTGGCCCACATCTGTATATAAGCAGACGTTCTGGCTTTTTGCTCCCTCTGGATTCTGTGGCTGCTTCCTGTCCTCTCATCTCCCATTCTTGGGACTTGAGCTGTCAGCTTATCTGCCGAACCTGGGATTCGTCGATCTGCACAGCCTGTGAGTGGGAGCCCTGCTCTCCGAGCTTCCAATCTTGGGCTTGCCAGCTTCTGCAGCTGTGTGACTTGGGAAAGGCCTCTACCCTGATCCACGGACTTGGGATGTTCTAGCCTCTACAATTGCGTGAGCTGTTTCCTTGATATAATCTCTCTCTGTATATATTTATACACTTTACTGGTTTTGCTTCTCTAGAGAACCCAGCCTAAGACATTTGGTATTGGGAGTGGTTCTAGAGAAACAAAATTATAAGGATGAGTTTTCTAAATTGGTTCTCAAGTCTGGTTAGTCATAAAGACGTTGATGACTCTGCTTCCAGCAGTAAAGAGGGCACTGCTAGCCCATGGAGCGAGGTGGCAATACAAATACACAAAATATCACCACCGGTAGATTAGGTACTGGTGAAAGGTGAGGCTCAGGTGAACACATGTGTGATATCTTTATACAGCTTTGTCAGAATGAGAAGTATAAGGAAGCTGGTTGGTTTGTCCTACTTTCGCTAGACAAACTGATGAAGGAAAGAGATGTGCTCAGGGCTTCAGAGTCAAGGCTCAAGTGCTGTATACATGACCTCAAGGCTTCCACTTGTGCTTTGAAAGAAAACCTTATTTCTTTTTTTTTTTTAATATTTTATTGTACTTCAGGTGAAGGCTTACAGAACAAATAGTTTCTCATGAAACAGTAGTACACATGTTGTTTTATGACATTGGTTAACAACCCCACAACATATTAACCCTCTAAGTTCTCAACCTTTTTCTTTTTTTTTTTCTTTGGTGAAAATACACATAGCCAAACATACACCGTTTCAAAAATTTCCACATACACAGTTCAGTAACATTGACTATGCTCTTCCAATTGTGCTGTTATTCTCACTTAAGATGAAGGCTTACAGAACAAAATAGTTTCTCATTTAACAGTTACTACAAATGTTGCCCTATGACAATGGTTAACAATCTCACAACACATCAACAACATCCTTACTCAACCTTGTGTTCCCTATCACCAGCTTCCTTGTCCCTTTTTGCCTTCTGGCCCTTGTCACTGGACTCCTGTACTTTGTTAGTCTCATTTGGTTTTTCGGGGCTGTCCACTCCCAGGCTGAACAGTGAACCTCGGAGGTAAATTCACCACTGAGCTAAAAGGGTGTCTGGGGGCCATACTCTCGAGGTTTCTCCAGTCTCCTTTAGGCCAGTAAATCTGGTCTTTTTTTTTTTTTGTGAGTTAGAATTATGCTCTACATCCTTCTCCAGCTCTGTCCAGAAACCTCTGTTGTGATCCTGGTCAGAGCAGTCAGTGGTGGTAGCCGGGCACCATCTAGCTGTACTGGACTCAGTCTGGTGGAGGCCTTGGTAGCTGTGGACAATTAGTCCTTCGGACTAATCTTTTCCTTGTATCCTGTTCTCTTCATGCTCCCTTGCTCCCGAAGGGATGAGACCAGTGGAGTATCTTAGATGGCTGCTCACAGGCTTTTAAGACCGCAGACACTACTCACCAAGGTAGAATGTAGAGCATTGTCTTTATAAGCTGTGTCATGCCAATTGAGCTAGATGTTCCCTGAGACCATGGTCTCCAGAGCCCTCTGCCCAGCAATTCAGTCCCTCAGGGAGTTTGGCTGTGTCTATGGGGCTTCCATGACCTTGCCTAATACAAGTTGTGCTAGCTTCCCCTGTATTGTGTACTGCCTCACCCTTCACCCAAGATACCTCTTATCTATTGCCTATTTAGTATTTCCCCCCCACCCCTCCCATCCCTGGTAACCAACAAAGATTGTTCCATTTTGTGTGTGAACTTTTTCATGGGTTTTTACAATAGAGGTCTCATACAATATTTGTCCTTTTGTGATGGACTTATTTCACTCAGCATAATGTCCTCCAGTTTCATCCATGTTATGAGATGCTTCACAGATTCATTGTTGTTCTTTCTCATTGCATAGTACTCCATTGTATGTATGTACCATAGTTTGTTTATCCATTCATCTGTTGATGGGCATCTAGGTTGTTTCCATCACTTTGCTATTGTGAACAATGCTGCCATGAACATAGGTGTACATGTGTCTATTCAAGTGACAACTCTTATTTCTCTAGGATATATTCTTAGGAGTGGGATTGCTGGATCGAATGGTATGTCTATTTCGAGCTTTCTGAGGAAGCGCCATATCATTTTCCAAAATGGTTGTATCATTTTGCATTCCCACCAGCGTGCATAAGAGTTCCAATCTCCCCGCAGCCCCTCCAACATTTGTTATTTCCGGTGTTTTTGATTCGTGCCAGTAATGCTGGGGTGAGATGGTATCTCACTGTGGTTTTCATTTGCATTTCTCTAATGGCTAGTGATCGCGAGCATTTCCTCATGTGTCTGTTGGCCATTTGGATGTCTTCTTTGGTGAAGTGTCTGTTCATTTCCTTTGCCCATTTTTTGACAGGATTATTTGTCTTTTTGTTGTAGAGGTGTTGGATTTTCTTGTAGATTATGAAGATTAGACCTTTGTCTGACTTGAACTGTCCAAAATTTTTTTCCCAATCTGTAGGTTGGAAACTTCACATGTAAAGAGCACAGTCTCTCCTGCCTGAGATTGCCTCTCCTAAAAGCAGTGGACTACATTCTTGCAAAGCACTGTGCAAATGATACTCTGACAAGTTTGGATGGATGGCCAAGGTTCCAGGCTTCCCTGAAATCAACACTGCCAATCTGGTGAGGAGAAGTTAAGAACCAGAAAGGCCTTGGCTAAGGTCATACAACATGGTGTGTTGGGCTGACTACAGACAGCTTCAGGGATTGCGCTAGAATAGGGGTTTTCTCCTCAGGACAAGTGAATGTTTATATAATGTTGCATTCTCATGGGGTAACGCCCTCTCGGTCCTCTGAAGACCCAATGAGGAAGAAGAGAGGATCCCCAGTGAAAGAGGAACATTAATGGTGGTGATTTCTCACATGCTGGGTGTGAGTTGCGGGGTGGAAGATGAGGGCTAGAGAAGGGACAACACTCTTATTACTGGGGCCCAGCAAGTACAACAGGAACACCGTAGCACCGTACCTTCAGGTTGTCCTGGGGGGAGGGTCATTGGTCTCTTACAGTGCTGTGTGGTCCTCACTGCTATCGGCAGTGGCCAAGTACAGCCTGATGATATCAAGCGTGATTAGGAGTTTAGGGGTCCAGTTGTCCAAGTGTATTGAGGGTAGCCAGGCATTCAGAAGCTAGTGCTCTCTAGGTAAAAATAACTCAGCAACTTTTTAAAAGCACACAGCTGATTCACTAATACCAGCAGCAACCACTAATAGCATTACTTGTGCCAGGCACTCTTCTAATGGTTTTGCATAGAGTAACCGGATCAATCCTCACCAAAACTGTTGTTATTATTGTTACCTGCCATCAAGTTGGCCTCCAACTCATGGTGACCCCATGCACAACAGAAAAAAGTACTGCTCAGTCCTGCAGCATCCCCATGATTGGTTATGGATCGGACTGTTGTGATCCATAAGGTTTTCATTGGCTGGTTTTCAGAAATAGATCACCAGGCCTTCTTCCTAGTCTGCCTTGGTTTGGAAGCTCCGCCGAAACCTGTTTAACATCATAGGAACACACAAGCCTCCACTGACAGATGGGTAGTAGCTGCACATGAGGTACATTGACCGGGAATTAAACCTAGGTCTTCCACAGGGAAGGTGAAAATTCTACCACTGAACCACCACTGCCCCCCACCAAAACACTAGGGGGTAGATAATATTATTATTTCCATTGTACAGATGAGGAAACTGACACACAGAGGTTAAGTGACTACCTCAAGGACATACAGCTTATAAATACCAGAGCTGGGATACAAACCCAGCTAGTTTGGCTCCAGAATTCTTGCTGTTCACCACAACATTATATAGCCCTAGAGTTACACAATCACATACATACATTTTAAATACAATACTGGAGCCTGAATTCAAACAGTTGCATCAACTAGCTTCATTTCTAAGACCTATATACTTTACTTGAGGGGCTCCCAATTACTAACTGAAGTATAGGGAGCAGTGGTGCAGATGATAAACACAAATGTATTCTGGTTGCTTCTGCTTCCTAAGCTGTCATGCTCCCTCTTGGCTCACACGGGGTTTGTGAGCGGTTAGAACCCCCAAGAGAAAATTCTGTTCATCCAGGCTCCCCCTATAGTGTATTTCTTAAAGTTATTGGTTTCAGTTTATTATTCCAATCTATAAAGTCTTTTCTATGAGTACTGGTTCTGTCATCTGAAGTCTATTAGCTCTTTTGTATCATTTGTAGATATAATCAGCATTTTTTCATTCAAGCCACTATTTAAGAAATAAAGGAACAGGATGGGGCAAAGACACTGTCTTTAGTTATTGTTATTTAGTCAACCACAGATCCACCCGCACCAGTCCCTCTTATCCAAAATGTTGCAATAGAAGAGTTCTATATTCCCTGCTCCTCTGGCTGCCTTCCCTCTTAGCTGAACTGCTTCTGTGTCCTCCTCTTCACCTTTCCTCTCAGATTCTATTCCCACCCCTTGGGGAGTGGGTGGGGGGGCGGTCTTTGGGGACAGGTTCTGAAACCAGAGCTGTTGCCCAGCATTCCACCTATTGTCCTCAAAGCCTGAGGAGCAAAACAAACCTGCCTGAAATTCTCATTACAGCTCTGTGCTTTGAAAGACAGGGGCCAGCTGCTGCTGTTGCCAAGGCAACCAGTGATGCAGAAAAGGATAACAAAAGGGTCTCAAGTCTCTTGACTGGCCCTCAGAAGTCAAGGAGTTGAGGGGAGAGCTTGGGGTTGGGCCCAGGAGCACATTGACAGAACACTGCTATTTAGGAGGGATTGTTCCAAATGTGAACTTCTAATCCTTCTGTGCCCCTTCAGCCCCTGAGCACAGTCCCCTGCTGTGGACCACCCATACATGCCTTTTGAGTGCCAGGCCTTGTCCTCAGAGGTCCACATGGCCCGGCCTCTCCCTTTCCTTTCTACGCCTTCCCCACTTACACCTCGATGTCTTCAATCTCCTCTTTCCTTTCTCTCGTCCACTTCTGGGATTCCCTTTCCCCTCCTTTCCTAGGTGTGTGAGAACATCAGCCTCACAAAGCTTAAAAAATAAATTAATTAAAATGAAAATGATCATAAGGCCTGGGAAGGGGTCTGACAGCTGCCTCATTGGAAGATCCACCCTGTGGACCCAGGATATCCACCTCCAAAGGGCAAAGGCTGCACCTTTGGCATGTCCCAACCACATCTGATACAGGTCACTGCCCATGATTCTATGATGACACTTCTGAGAGTTCCCCTATGATAGTTACACACTGGGTGACTTTTGCTGCCATAGCCTAGGGAACCAGCAATAACAAAACAAAACAAAACAAAAACAAACCAGTTGCCATCTGTCAGTTCTGACTCATGGAGATCTCAATGTCTTACAGAGTAGAACTGCCCTGTAGGGTTTTCTTGACTGTGACCTTTCGGAAGCAGGTTGCCAGGCCTTTCTTCTGAAGTACCTCTGAGTGGGTTCGAACTGCCAACTTTTCAGTTAGTAGCCTAGTGTTTAACCATTTGTGCCACCCACGGACTCCTGGGGAAACTTAGGGAGCCTTTTTCCATTGGAAGACTTTGAGAGATTTGGTCAAGCCTCTTTCTTGTCTCCATGGTACCCCTCCCCAACCCTGTTCAGTACAGTACACTACAGGAAGTCAGCCATCATACAGTGCACAACCACAGCTATTTTTGTTTTTGTAAGATGGAATCCCCTAAAAGTTTCAGATACACACCTAACTCACCTGCCTGAGTGCAGGCTTAAAACATTACTTCACTGCTTGCAGGTGCTCTCTCTTTCATTCCCACCCGGCCTACAGGTTTTTTTCTAATCCCTTGATTTTTCAAAAAAAAATTTTTTTGTTAACTTTGTGCTTCTCAGAATATCCTGGTCCTAAGAATGACTTGGAAGCATGCATTTAAAATCCAGATGCCTGAGCCCCGTCTCAGATCTACTGAATCAAAACTCTGTGAAGTTTGTTTGGGAGTCCGTTTTGCAAAAACTGTCCCGTGTGATGCTTATGCTTGGGCAAGTCTGGAGAACATCGGCCAAGTGTTGCTGTTCCCCTTCTCAGATTCATTGCTTATCGTGCTCTCTTAGTCTCTGGTGGACCCTTTCAGCTGCAGAGTGGATGTGCTCCTCACAGCTCTGCTAACCTGCCGACAAACTGCTCAGGTGAAGAGGTGCTGGTGTGCAGACCCTGGCCCCCGTATCCCTCTCATGCTGGCCCAGCTGGCTTTACTTTGCTTCTCTCTCCAGTGCAGTCACACCTGGGGTCATCTCCTGGGCTCCCTGGTCCTGCCATGCTGAGGATACTGCATCAGTGCCTATCAGCTAGCAGCAACCTCAGGCCCAGAGGGAAAGGAGGGGAGAACTTCAGCCATTATGTATCTTGCCTGCCAGGTATCACACATCTCCTGGCTGCAGGCACTGGACAGGAGGGGGCAGAGCTTTGACACAAGCTGCCACCTCCTTAGTCACCCAGTGTGAGCACTCAACATGACGTCCTTCTGTTGTGTTGTGGCAGCACCACATACTGGAAAGAGCACAGGGTTTGGGCTCACAAG
This sequence comes from Dugong dugon, assembly GCA_030035585.1. NCBI lineage: Eukaryota > Metazoa > Chordata > Mammalia > Sirenia > Dugongidae > Dugong > Dugong dugon. The sequence continues at coordinate 58,176,095 of CM057465.1, read as the reverse complement.
CTCTGGGAAAAAATCCTGGCTGCCAGTTGCTACTAGAATTTGAAAGCCCTCAATATTTCCTTATCTGTAAACCATAGATAATACTTGATTTCACAGGACTGTTGTGAAATTAAGTATGTAAAATGTCCACAAGTGCTTTGTAGGTAGCAGGCACTCAGTCATGTCAGTTGTCTTTCCGCTTACTTTCTCGCTTTCTGTTCAGGTACAGGCTAATTGATTACATCTCTGCTTCTTTCTGATCCAATTAAAACACTTTGGTTGGAAACATAATGGTGATGGTTGAACAACATGATGGATTAATATCACTGAATTGCACACGTAAAAAATGTTGAAATGGCAAATGCTTAGTTACTTATATAGTTACCACAATAAAAAACAAAAAAGAACAAACACTTCTGAAAAAAGATCAGTAAGCAAAAATTAATTGTATTTTTATTTGTTAGCTCCAAACAATTAGAAATGATATTTTCTAAAAAATGCCATTTACTATATTTTCAAAAGACATAAAACCCTTATAAATAAATTTAACAAAAGATGTGTAAAAACTTGACACTGAAATGCAAAACATTGCTGAGAGAAATGAAAGAAGATGCAAATAAGTGGAGAGATATACTATGTTTATGGGTTGGAAGACTCCATATTAAGATGTCAATTCTCCACAAATTGGTGTATAATTTAGCACAATTCCAATTGTGATTCCAATAAGCCCTTGTTTTTTTTTTTTTTAAATTCAGTGCCCGTGTACAAACCATGTTACACTGAAATCATTAGATATCCAGTAAATTGGAGATTAACATTTTAAATTTCTTAATATAAACTTGAAGGCATAAGCAACCAGGCAGCACACATATACCATTTATTAAAGACTATGGCATGCATTTAGTTGGTGGGTAGTTTAGGTGGATGTCTGCTTTCATGTCATAGCCCATGTTCAGAAGCTGGTTCATCACACTTTCTTCTTGTACTTGCAGCTCCCATTCAGTTCTTGTATCTTCCCTAGGGTTTGCTCTTCTGTTTCATCTGCAAGATTACTCTGAGAGCTCATTATCTTAGATTGTTTCAGCCAAAACTCTTAATCTTTCTGCATTTGGTACTGGTGAATTTCTTCCATTGCTTCTTCCTTAGCTTGTTTCAATCTCTTCCCTTTTCTCTTTTTTGCTTCATTTAGCTTGTCCTTGGCACTTTTTTCTGCCCGAAGGAGCTGGTGGATCTCCTGAGACTGGCTAGTCATGGCGGCCTGCTCCAAGCCAGCTGGCTTCTATGAAATCTGGGAAGTGAAGCCTCCTTTATCCTGTTAAAAATCACCACATAACTGAGACTGTCGTGACAACACTGAATTCTGAAGCCCTTGTTTTTTGTTAAATAGACATTGACAAACAGATTCTAAACTTTGTGACTGTTAGGACCTAGAATAGCCTAAACAATTTAGAGAAAGAAAAAAAAAGTATTGGAGGACTTACACTATCTAACATCAAAATTTACTATAAAGCTACAATAATTTAAACAGTGTGGTATTACCATAAGAATAGACAAATAGGCTAACAGAACAGAATGGAGTCCAGAAATAGACCTACACATACGTGAACTATTGATTTTTGAGAAACGCATCAAAGCAATTCAATGGGGGAAAAGATAGTCTTTTCAGCAAATGGTGCTGGAACAACAGGATAACCATTGGGAAAAAATGAACTTTAACCCCTACTTCACCATACAGAAAAATTAATTCAAGATGGATTATAAACAAAAATATAAAAGCAAAAACTATAAAGCTTTTAGAAGAAAATATAGGAGAAAAAATATATTTAATAATTTATTTTATTTGTTGTTGTTGTTGAGAATAGACATAGAGAAACATACACCAATTCAACAATTTCTACACATACAACTAAGTGACATTGATTACATTCTTTGAGTTGTGCAACCATTCTCACTCTCCTTTTCTGACCTGTTCCTCCCCCATTAACATACACTCACTGTCCCTCAGGTTCCTATCTAATTTTTTGACTTGCTGTTGTCAATTTTAGCCCTAGTGGAGCAGCGGTTAAAGTGCTCAACTATGAACCGAAAGGTCAGTGGTTCAAACCCACCGGCCATTCCATGGGAGAAAGATGTGGCAGCCTGCTTCCATAAAGATTTACAGCCTTGGAAACCCTATGAGGCTGTTCAACTCTGTCCTGTAGGGTCACTATGAGTCAGAATTGACTTGATGGCAATGAGTTTGGTTTTTTGGTTTGGTTGTCAATATGATCCCATATAGATAGATCTTAAAGAGCATAATGCTCAAGGCTGACATTCTTTACTAGTTAAGCTAAATTATTGTTTGGTTTTAGAAGACTTCAGGGGATATTTTTGGTTTAAGTTTAAAGATTACGAGAATATATTTTTGATCTAGGAGTAGGCAAATATTTCTTTGCTATAGTACAGCAAATAGCCATAAAATAAATAATTGATGAATCAGACTTAACAAAAATTAAAAACTTCTGCTCATCAAAGACAACATTCAGAAAAGTAATGGGCACATCACAGACTACGAGAAAATATTTGTAAAATATTTACCTGATAAAAGATTTATAGTGAGAATATACAAAGAATTTCTACAACTTAATAAAAAGACAAACAACTCAATAAAAAATAGGCAAAAGACTTTAACGAACCCTTCCTAAAGGAATGCATATACAAACCAAAACCAAACCCGTTGCTGTTGATTCCAATTCACAGCCACCTGTAGGACAGAGTAGAACTGCCCCATAGGGTTTCCAAGGAGCAGCTGGTGGGTTCAAACTGCTGGCCTTTTTGTTAGCAGCTGAGCTCTTAACCACTGTGCCACCAGGGCTCCATATATATATAAGCATCCAATAAATACTTGAAAAAGTGCTCCAATTATTGCTCATTAGGGCAATAAAATCAAAACCACAATGAGATACCACTATACCTGCTAGAATGGCTAAACTTAAAAAGACTTATGACATCAAATGCTGATGAGGATGTGGAGCAACCTGAACTCTCATACATTGCTTGTGGGAGTATAAAATGATGCAATCACTTTGGGAAAAGGTTTGGAATTTTCTTATAAAGTTAAACATATACCTACCCAATGTTACAGCAATCCCATTCCTAGATATTTAGTAAAGGAAAATGAAAACATATGTCTACAAAAAGACTTGATTAAGAATGTTCATAGCAGCTTTATTTTTATGATAGCCCCAAACTGGAAGCAACACAAATGTCCCTCAGAAAGAGAGTAGATAAACAAACTTTGATATATTCATACAATGGACTATTATATTGCAATAAAAAGAAGCGTTGGTGGTACAATGGTTAAGCATGCAGCTGCTAACCGAAAGACTGACAGTTAGAACCCACCAGCCCCTCTTCAGGAGAAAAGATCTGGCAATCTGCTTCCACAAAGATTATCATCTAGTGGAAACAACCTAGGTGCCCATCAACAGGTGAATGGATAAACAAATTATGGTATATCCACACAATGAAATACTATGCAACGATAAAGAACAACAACGAAGCCGTGAAACATAACATGGAGGAAGCTGGAGATCATTATGCTGAGTGAACTTAGTCAGTCACAGAAGGACAAATATTGTATAAGACCATTATTATAAGAACTCAAGAAAAGGTTTAAACACAGAAGAAAACATTCTTTGGTGGTTACGAGGGTGAGGAGGGAGGGTGAGGGTTATTTACTAACTAGATAGTAGATAAGAATTATCTTAGGTGAAGGGAAGGACAGCACACACTACAGGGGAAGTCAGCACAACTGGACTAAGTCAAAGCTAAGAAGTTTCCTGAATACAGTCAAACACTTTGAGGAACAGAGTAGCAGGGGTAGGGGTCTGGGGACCATGCTTTCAGGGGACATCTAGGTCAATTGGCATAACAGCTTATTAAGAAAATGTTCTGCATCCTGCTTTGGTGAGTGGTGTCTTGGCTGTTAAAAGCTTGCAATTGGCCATCTAAGATGTGTCAATTGGTCCCAACCACCTGGAGTAAAGGAGAATGAAGAACACCAAAAACACAAAGAAAGTATTAGCCCAAGAGACAGAAAGGGCCTCGTAAACCAGAGACTTCATCAGCTTGAGGCCAGAGGAACTAGATGGTGTCCAGCTACCACAGTGACCTCCCCGACAGGGAACACAACAGAGAGTCCCAGATGGAGCAGGAGAAAGGTGCGGTGCAGAACTCGAATTCTAGTAAGAAGACCAGACTTAATGGTCTGACTGAGACTGGATGAATCCTGGAAAGAATTGCCCCTGGATTCTCTATCAGCCCAGAACTAAAACAATTTCCAAGGCCAACTCTTCAGACAGGGATTGGACTGGACTATGGGACATAAAGTGATACTCTTGAGGGGTGTGCCTCTTAGCTCAAGTAGATACAAGAGATTAAAGGGGCAGCTTCTGTCTGGAGATGAGATGGGAAGGCAGAGAGGGTTAGGGGCTGGTTGAATGTACGCGGGGAATCAGGGGTGGAAAGGAGGAGAGTGCTGTCACAGTATGGGGAGAGCAATTAGAGTCACATAACAATGTATGTATAAATTTTTGTATGGAAAAAAAAAGATTACCATCTAGGAAACCCTACAGGGCAGCTCTACTCTGTCATTTAGGGTTTCTATGAGTCAAAATTGACTTAATAGCACACAACAAGAACAACAACATACTACAATAAAAAGTAACAAACTACAACACACGTAATGACATGAATGATTTGTGCAGACATCATGCGGAATGAAAGAAGCTAGGTACAAAAGAGTTCATGTATGTATGTGTGATTCCTTTTATGTGAAGTTCCAATTCAGGCAAAACTAACCTGTAGTGGCAAAAATCTGATTTGTGGTTGCCTCTGGGTGAGGGCTTGATTAGGAAACAGGCATGAGAGAACTTTCTGGAGTTACAGGAATGTTCTATATATCTTGGTAGGGGTGTGGGTTACATTAGTGTATGCATTTGTCAAAACTCATTGGTGGTTCATTTCATTGTGTATAAATTTTACTTTGAAAAACGATAAATGGGTATTGAACTCGAGTTAGTAGATTTACTTTTCTCAGTGGTATAGATGAACAATTCTGAAGCGACTTTTTGTTTATTCTAGGCTTGAGCAAATAAGTAAATACATTAATGATAACTGGGAGCCAGTTTTCTCACTGTTGCAGAAAGGAACTAAAAATATGGAAAGAGGGAAAACAAGAATGTACCTCGGGGTGTTGGATTGGAATAGGAGGTATCAGTGTAAACTCATAGTTTTTAATATCTCTATCTTTATGTATATGGAGTCTTGGTGGCACAGTGGTTAAACACTATTGCTGCTAACCAAAAGGTCAGCAGTTTGAATCCACCAGCCACTGCTTGGAAACCCTATGGGACAGTTCTACTCTGTCATATAGGGTCACTGTGGGTCACAGTTGACTCGATGGCAATGGTTTGACTTTTTTTAATCTTTATATATATATATATATATATATATATATATATATATATATAGGACATGGAAATAATTACAGACATAGAAATAAATATAAACATAGGGGTGTGTGTGTGTATTCCTAGCTCTGTCCACTGAGAGGTCCTAGAAGCAAAGAACATTAGTAACAATGTACATACCAGTACACACCAGCACCCAAATTTTGGTTCTAAATACCATTCTTTTCTAAAAGGAATCAAGGTTCCTTGGAGAAAGGCCATTGGCAGGACTGGGTAGAAAAAGCATAAGGTAAGCGTAGAACATTTTGATTCAGAAAGTTGAAGTGAGGCAGAAAGTAAAGGAGACCTCAAAAAGATGGAGTCATATCAAACAGACATGGGAGCCACTGTCCAAATCTGGGATAATATGAGTGTTAAAACAAATAGCGATATTAAGAGATCATAACTCATTGAATAAAATTAAAATCCATGAGTTCTAAATTATACAAATAAATAAATGAATAAACAAGTAAATGGAGGAAAGGGGAAAGGTTTTCCTTATAGAAAAATGTGAACTAATAAATATAGAAGTAGTATTGAAATTAGAAAATCATCAATGAATGCTAAAACTACTGGTAAAATAGTCTCAAAGTATTAATTACTTATTAATTACGAAGGGAAAATAGTAACTTTACAGCAGAGAAAGCTGGTGAACATCACTTTAACCACGTGATCAAAGAGAACATCATCAACATTGAGATGAACCTACAATCATGTGCCTCCTGATATGATTCACTGAGAAGGACATAACATCACATCTAAGGTATTCTTGTAACTGCTACTTCCCTAATAAACCTCATAATCATGAGTATGGTCTGTGAGTTCTGTGTGACCATTCCAGTGAACTATCGAACCCAGTAGAGAGTGCTGTGGGAGGTATGGCTGGTGTCAGAACTGGTAAAGATGGCAGAGAGAGGAGGCTTGTCTGACTGCCTCCTCATAGGAATCAACCTAGAAATCAGATCTTGATTCTTCTTTCCCCTTGTGAAGTTAGAGGAGGTCAGACACTGCCCCCATGCTGTTTTTACTTAACATGAATCTAATCATAAGGTAAAGTCGTATGAACCCAAACTGAAGGACATTTACAAAATAACTGGCCTGTATTCTTCAAAAGTGCCATTGTCAACAAAGACAAAGAAAGGCTGAAGAACGGTTGGAGATTAAGGCGACTATTATAGCTGTCTATTGCTGTTTAACCAACCAGCCCAAATTTAGTGGCATAAAAACATTTCCTTATGCTATGGCTTCTGTAAGTTAGGAATGATGTGTGTCTTTTCCACACTCTGGGGCCTCAGCCATGGAGACTCAAGTGGCTGGAGGTGACTTGAATGGTTGAGTACTGGAATCACGTACAGGCTTCTTCACTCACACACCCAATGTCTAGGTTGGGATGACTCAAAAACTGGGCTTAGCAGGTACACTTGACCAGAGTGCTTATATGTGGCCTCTCCATCAGGCTTACACTTCCAAAAGTCATGACAGCCTCAGGGTGGCCCAGGACTTCCAAGAGCAAGTATTCCAGTAAGCAAGGAGGAAGCTGCATGGCCTTTTATCACTTAATCTTAGAAATCACACAGTGCTCTACTGGCCAAAGCACGGGGGACATAGGCCCACCTCTCAGTTGGAGGAGGGTAATAAATCTGCCACAGAGACTAAAGAGACAGGACAACTAAATGTAATGCATGAAGCTGGGCTGGCTCTTGGACCAAAAAATAAAATAGTCATAGAGGACATTACTGGGACAATTAAAGAAATTAGAATATAGGCTATGGTTTAGATAACAGTATTATACCAATGTTGAGTTTCCTGATTTTGATAGTTGTACTGTGGCTATGCAGTAGAAAATAATATACCAGTACTTATACCTATATCTGTATTTTTTCCCACATGCATACAGAAGATATAGAGAGAGAATGATAAGGCAAATGGGCCAAAATGTAAACAATTAGTGAATCTGGGTAAAAGGTACATGGGAGTTCCTCAAACTATTCTTGCAATGTTTCTGTAAATTTGAAATTATATCAAAATTAAAAGTTACCAAAAACAAAACAAAGAAACTTTTGGAAAGTTACCTTAAATTCCCTGAAGTGGATTGGAGCCAAGTTAATGGACCAAACTCCTTAAAAATATCTTCCCTTGAGAAAGTGTTCTGGACAGATCTTCTTTCTCACTACTCTAATTGGAGTTGGGAATCCTTTGGGCATGCACTGGGTAGGCCTCTTCATTGGGTGTACGGGGCCTGTTACTGTCACTGCGTGGACGTTGTAAAATGTGAAGTCTTCTCCAGTTGCCATCTTTTGTTTGTACCTGCCCAGTGTCCATTCTCCCTTCCTCTGATAACTGTTCATTGACTTTGCTCTGAGTTTCCTCCTTCCCTTACTGAATACAATCTTGGTGACCATTAATCCAGATGACCTAAGCTAGGCCATGATCAATCATAATCTTTTGTCCTAGGATTTGAATCAGAGTGATACAAGACTGAAAAAATAGATGCAGCTCATTCCTTTTGATGTCCTAGAGAACCTTGATTATATATTTGGCATTTTTTTGGTTCCTATTCTATTCAAGAGAAGGAGGTCTTGTGGTACAATGGTTAAGCCCACAGATGCTAACTGAAAGGTCGGTAGTTCAAACTCATCAGCTGCTCCATGGAAGAAAAGACCTGGGGAATCTGTTCCCATAAAGATTTCAGCCTAGGAAACCCTATGGGGCAGTTCTACTCTGCCCTATAGGGTTGCTATGAGTTGGAATTGACTCAACGGCACACAATAACAGTTCTATCCAAAGTATAGTTCTGAAGTTTTCTCTGACTCTGTGACCTCCCCCATGTCCTTTTAATAACCTTTCATGGTTTGTTTCTTGTGACCAAGGAATCGTCATGGGCACATTAAAGCAACATTTAGCTACTCTTCCCTTACCTGAAGGTGGCTTCACTTCCACAGACCAAGGAAACAAGGGTCTCTTGTTTCTCCCTGTCAGAGTCCTAAGAGAACTACGGAGAGCTGTTGTCTCGCCCCAAGTCCTTAGCCCACAAAGCTGGGTGGGGTGAAATAAATGTACTTTGTTTTCCTTTTTCTTTCTCTGATCCTCCAATAGCAGCAGTATTGGGTCTTTGGTCTGCTTTTAGTCAGAGACTTCTAACCTGGAGGGGGTAACTTTTCCCTATGACCCCCATAATGATGTAGGTGAAGCCCCAGATTGGGAGTAGGCTGGAATAATATTTGAGGGTTTAGGGAAGGGAAAAGGCCTATGTGTCGGGAAGACAACAATATATGTTTGACTTATTGGTTCCAGTAATGGTCCTGGAGTCTGGCTCTTGTGCTCCACCTGCTAAGGCAGCACCTCAGCCCTCCAAAGTCTCATCTGAGTATGGCTGGATGTCCTGGGGAGGACGTGGAGTGAATAAATCCATCCCAGTGTTGTAGAATCTTTGAAATTGAAGGGCTCTGAATTATGAGTAAGGGGGCTGAGGGGCTGGTGGAAGAACAAAGAGTAACTTGAGGACATTTAATGCCTCAGATCACAATTGTTGTTTAGGAATTTATACTTTTGGTTTCCTGTTATTTGCATAAAATTGGATATTTCATTATACATAGTTTGCATTTATTTAGCTTGGTTTGCTTGGTTCATATACACACCCTTTACTTCGATGGAAATGCTGAGGAACAAAGTGTGTGTGTGTGTGTGTGTGTGTGTGTGTGTGTGCATGTGTGTGAGAGAGAGAGAGAGAAAGAAATAGAGAGACAGAGACAGAGGTAGAGAGGCAGAGAGATGCAGAGACCAACAGATGAACAGAGGAAAAAAAGACCAAATAAGAGACAGTAGGAGAGAGAGAGAGAGAGTGATCTTGACTGAGAAAGGCAGAGGAACAGACAGTGTCAGACAGGAGAGGAAGGGGGTGATATGCACATATGGGTAGGATACTTCTGTTTGGGTATGAAGAGGGTATGTAGGTTTTTGGTGTGCCCACATCTGTGAGAGGGACCCTGTGCCTCAGGGGTGTGAGTGCAGGAAGAGGCCTCTCCATGTACACATGTGTGTGCACAGCTGTGAAGGGATGTACGGGGGGTAGTAGCGTAGTTGAGGGCCTGCAGTCTTGCCTTGGTAAGGGGGTGAGTGTGTGCACACTGCTGTGCAAGCATTGTACTAGTGCCTGTGGGTGTGGGTGTGCACGAGTATATGCGGGTGTGTGAGGGTGCACTTGTGTGAATGTGTGCAGGTGTGTGTATGAGTGCTAGTGAGTGTCGTGAGAGTGTGTATGCTTGTATGAGGGTGTGAGGGTGTACTTGTGTAAATGTGTGTGAGTGTGTGTATGAGTACTTATGAGTGAGTCTCTGTGCACATATGTGTATGAGTGTGTATGTGCCCTCCTGTGCAAGCATGTGTATGAATGCTTGTGAGTGTGTGTGAGAGGGTGTGTGTGAGTGCGTGCGTGTGTATGACGGTGCACTTGTGTGAACGTGTATGAGTGTGTGTATGAGTTCTTGTGGGTGAGAGTGTAAGCGTATGCACACATGTGGGTGTATGAGTGTGTGCACGTGTGTGCAAGTGTGTGAGTGCTTGTGAATGTGTGTGTGTGTGTGTGTGTGTGTGTGTGTGTGTGTGTGTGCAAGTGAGCACGTACAGAAGGCACAGACTTGGGTTGTTTTTGTTCATCTGAGTTCAAGATCCTGATGGGGCAGCCTCCTGGGCTGAGAGCAGCCGGGGATTAGAAGGCAGCAGCAGGAGGAAATGGGGGACAGGCTCTCTGAAAAGGCCAAAGTAACCCCCACCAGAAACGTTCACATTTCAAAGAAAACACTGCAGAGGGGTCTGCTGCTGTGCAGCTCTCTCTCCTTAGCCCCCTGTCCGCTTCTCTCCCCTCCCCACTCTGTCCTTGGAGGGGAAATGGAAACAAATGTCTGGAGAGAGGCCAAGAGCAAAGTAAGTGTCTGGAGGAGATTGTGGCCTCTTCAGAGGAAACGTTTTAAAGGAGAAAAACAGGGGGGCAGGGAGAGTGAGCACAGCAAGCTGAGGGGATTAAAGAGGTAGGGGTGGGGGACCGGGCAAGGCATGCAGCAGGCAGCGAAGCCCACTGACAGGGGCGTGCCTAGTTTATGCTTGGAACTCCCCTTGTACCTGCCCCGAGAGGGTTTTTTCTGCCAGTGAGGGAGAGACCACGTTCTCTGCTCTGGTCCCCATCCTCCACCCCTTCCCCCAGCTTATTTTTGAGTTAATAGGGTGAAGCAAAGCAAGGGCTTGGCTTGGAGACAAACGGTGAAATTGGGACAAGCGTCCTCTAACCCTGGCTACAAACCCTCCTGACAAAGGCAGGCAGGGAGAACATCACTCTTCCCTCGTGCTGGGCAGCTGGTCTCAGTGACCTGAGCCAGGAGCTCTGTTGGAGCGTGTCAGATGTCCAAAGGTGCATTGTGAAGAAATGCTAGAAAAATCCTGCCTCTCGTTAGCGAGACACATTTACCTCTTTCCAAGCGACTTAACTTTCCGTATCTCTTCAATCTGTTGCCACAACCTTGCAAGGTGGGTCTTATTTTCAGGCCCAGAGGTGTCTCCTATGACTCCACAGACGCCATCTCTCTGCCTTCTTCTCTGCTTTGGGGGTCACCATAATGCCCTCACGCAGGGCAGGGAGCTGACTTCCATTACTTTAACAAAGTAGTTAGATCAACTACAAGAAACGGGGGGGGGGGGTTTCCCCTTTAAGGGATTTTGTGAAAAGACGGCATATGAATCATCTGCCCCCATAAATTTACAAGGGAGTTGAGTAAAAACAAGCTCGTAAGGTTAAACTCACACCAGAGGAAAACTGAAAAATCATTTCTCTTGAACTTTGGAATGCATTAGGTGCTTGTGCTTTCCCACTATTTTAGGGGTGCAGCCATTTTACGGGATAATGTAACTAAGCATGAACGTCTTCTATTTTGGGTTATTTATGTTTTCCTCCCTCAACTAGTGCAAATATTCAAGAATGATCTACCTACTAAAAGAGAAATCACTTACTGAGCACCTACTCTGTGGCTGGGCCCTGGGGCTACAATAAGTAAGACCCAGTGCCTGCCCTCAAGGAGTCCACAGCGGTGAAGCAGAGACCACTGCCTTGTCAGGGTAAGTCTGGGTGCCAGAGACTCAGGAATAGTGAGAGCTACACTTGCCTTGGGTTTGCTATCTGCTTCATGCACACTTATTTAATCTTATCGTCATCTCATTTTACAAGTGAGGAAACTGAGGCACAGAGAAGTTAAGTAACTTACCCAAAGTCACATGGCTGGTAATCTTGACTGGAGCCAAGTCATGCTCCTAACCACTGCCCTATATGGCCTCTTGGAACTGAGGGAGGAGGGGTTAGAGAAGGCTTTTCAAAGGAAGTGACATCCAAGTGAGGGCCAAAATTGGAGATACTGGGGAGAAGGAAGTCATGGAGAAAAGGGACCCCAGACCTGCATGGCTGGGAGGTGGTAGGCACCTGCACTCCTGTGCTGCAGGGTCTGTGAGAGGAGCTTGGACACACAATGAAGTGCCCGCGCTTCCACAAATGTTGGCTATGTGTCTGTGGATGTGCCTCTGAGAGTCTAATAAGCCAGGTCCTTTACGACCACAGCACATTTATGACCATCCATAAAAGAGCAGGTATGTGGTGAGCCAGCAGGACAGGCACACCTCTGTGCACTTTGGATCCTGAAAAATGCTCTCAGTCATTAGCCAGGTGACCCTCCTGTCTGGGCACTGTGAAGGCTAAAGCTTTGCAGGAGTAGGTGGGAGTCAAAGGCAGTGTGATGGAGGAAGAGGTCTGTCTAGGTGGTGTGACCTTGGGCGAGTCACTTTCTCTATACCTCAGTTTCCTATCTGTGACAGTCTTTATCTCACTGTGTTACTGAGGGGGTTAAATGCATTAATATGTGAGCAGTGCTTGTCACATGGTATGTTCTCTAAGTGCTGGATATTGTCATGACTGTGATTTTAATAAGGGTCAGAACCCTGGGTTCTAATCTTGTTTCTGACTCTTTATTTAATTGGGTGGTACCTCTTATAACCTCTCTGCACCTCAGTCCTCTTAAAGGCCCTCTCCTATCCTTAATGCTGAAACAGTGATGGCCCTGGAGAAATATGCATTTGCTGGCCCTAGGGTGAGGCCGAGGAGGTGGGCAAGCGTGTTGCTCAGTCTTCTGAACTCAAGGGTTCATATTCTTATTCTCCTTCCCAGGCTGGATTTGCAGGAGGCGTGGGCAGCCTTGGAGCTTTTCCTCATCAGATAATTAAATTCCTTGTGTATTTATTAGGCACAAGAACACCCTGTGCTGCCCACTCCAGAGGGAGTAGCTACACTTTGTCCTCCGCCTCCTACGGATCATTTACCTCAAAGGGGGACAAGGCGCATTTATCTTTAGGTGAATGGCGCAGGTTGGGCCTGCGTGCTGCAGGTAAGTCCCCCAGGCGCTCGCAGGCAGGATGTTATTCTTAGATGCGATATGCACAAAGTCAGCATCGTATGCCAGTTATGGGAGTCTCTGAGGTACCAGGGAGGCCAGATTTGCTGATGTGAGCAATTTAATGGGCCCCAGAAGAATGAACCAAGCCTGGTCCCCAGAAGTTCCTCAGTCCTCAAATAACAGTACATAGTTCATAGAGCTATCAACCAAAAAAACCAAACCCATTGCCATGGAGTCAATTCCAACTCATGGCGACCCTAAAAGACAGAGTAGAGCTGCCGCATAGGGTTTCCAAGGAGCAGCTGGTAGACTCGAACTGCTGGCCTTTTGGTTAACAGCCATAGCTCTTAACCACTATGCCACCAGGGTTTCGCATAGACATATAGTGAAACTCTTATGAGTTAAAGCACATAAAACCCTTAGCACACATCCTAGCACACAGTAAGCACTCAATAAATTGTATTATTACGCACCAACTTCCTGTATGGGATGAACTATTGAACGCCCATATCAATTTTCTCTTCTTTCCAACCCAAAGATTTAACTATACTAACAAATAGCTACATATTCCACTGGCCTACAGGTCCTTTCCCACTCTGCTTGCTAATTGTCACCTCCCTCCCCTCCCCGTCCCCGGAAAACACCAGTAACATGGTGACAACATCTCACTGGTGTGGCTATTCCTAATTCAAAAGAGGACTGGGTCAGAGTTGCGAATCTCATTTTACTCTTTGACTATTCACTTGCCTTTGTGTGGTTTCTTTTTCCTTTCATCTAATTTCTGCCAAGGGCCTGGCCTCAGGTTCCGTGCTTGTTCAAATAACTTTTGTAAGGGAGGCTGAGTGACTCAGTGGACAAAATCATTGTGATTGCCATCGACAATGTATTTAATCTCTCTGAACTTTAGATTCTTCATGTTGTAATGCAGGCACAACAGAGTTAATCAGCTCCAGACTTTGTGGATATTAAAAACCACAAGTGCTCCATAAGCACATACCAGGAAGAGGCATAAGGAAACATTTTAGTGCTTGCCTGGAGGAGGGATGAATGGAACTGGGGAACATGTGCTCTGGCCCCCCGGGAACCAATCCCAACAGAGAAGCAAAGAGTGAAGTTCTCTAGGGTCAGGGGATGGGTTGAAAGAGTTTTGTGGCTTTGAGATCCTGATCTGTTTGAGAATCAGGCTAATTCAGAGAGTTTGTGGTTATTTGTTCAGAAGTCTGCAAAGATACTTGTACTTTTCTACAGGAGAGATGACTGAGAGAGAGGCGAGTTCGCGAACAAGTTTCCTCCAAACCTAGGAACACTCCAAGGATTCCAGACACACTCCCAAAGTCTCCTGCCATGTGGTCAAGGCGGAGGCAGCCCACACTGTTCTGCAATGATTGTAACTCCCAGATCAGGGGATTCTAGCAGGCCATGAGTGATGTTGGTCCATTGTGGACCCTAGGTCGTTGCCCTGTAGGAAGGTCACTGCTCTCAGCCCCTTTTCTCCATCTGCTCAAGGATATTCCCAGGGGAAGGAATTGGCACAGATCCTGGTGAGCTGATTGCATGTTAAGGACCCTCTTCTATTGCTAAAACCTAATTTCAGGAAAACTAAAAGTAGCTCCTTAGAGCAGAAGGCTGGGAACGCTTGACCTGGATCAATGAAAGTGCCCAAGCCCTTAAGCTTGCACAAGTACCAAAAACAAACAAACCCGTTGCCATTGAGTCAACTGAGACTTATAGTGTCTCCATGTGTTAAAGAGTAGAACTGTGCTCCATAGGATTTTCTTGGTGGTAATCTTTACAGAAGCAGATTGCCAGGCCTTTCTTCTGTGGTGCCACTGTGCGGGTTCAAACCACCTACCTTTAGGTTAGTAGAGGACTAATATTTATTAAATAGTTCTAGTCATAGTCTGCACTCGTGAAGTTCCCAATGTGAAGGGGGAACAAAAAAAGACACCTAAGGGAACCACTTTCAAGATCCATGGTTTTCTCTGCTCCCCCCGGCCCCCACTCCTTTACCCCACATCTGTTCCCAGAATCTACTGATGAGGCTGCATTTAACCAGCTGCATGACTTTTTAAAGAGAACAAGCTGCCAACTGATATCCTTGGGGCCTGGGCCTTGGCCCAAGGTGTGGAGCCAGATGCTAGGAGGTCTGCCTACCTTCAGTGGTGTGCAGGCAGGAGCTGCTCTCTCCTTCGCTCCTGGAACCTCTGGGCCCTCAAGAACTTGGGCCCCAATCATGCTCAGAAGTAGAGTTCCTGAAAATCAATAAATTTGGCTCCACTACCTTGTCCCCATCCACCTAATGAAAATTAGTCTAGTACCTGGCACAATTGCCTCATATGCATGTAAAACTTGGACAATGAGTAAGGAAGACCATAGAAGAATCGATGCCTTTGAATTATGGTGTTGGCGAAGAATATTGAATATATCATGGACTACCAGAAGAATGAACAAATCTGTCTTGGAAGAAGTACAGCCAAATGCTTCCTAGAAGTAAGAGACTTTGTCTCACATACTTTGGACATGTTATCAGGAGGGATCAGTCCCTGGAGAAGAACATCTTGCTTGGTAAAGTAGAGGGTCATCAAAAAAGAGAAAGACCTTTAACGAGATGGATTGACAGTGGCTGCAACGATGGGCTCAAGCACAGCAATGATTGTGAGGATGGCGCAGGACAGGGCACAGGGCATTGTTTCGTTCTATTGTACTTGGGGTCGCTATGAGTCGGAACGGTTTCAACGTCATCTAACAACAATACACCTGGCACATAGTAGGTGTTCAGCAAATATCTGTCAAGTGAATTCTTCCCCAAGAATCCACCCCTCTAGCTCTACAACCGAAGGAGTGGTAGCTGCCAGCAACCTACATCTCCTGTGGTCCTGAGAACGAAGGCTGTGCCTTGGGAGCCCCCAAGGACAAGGACCAGGGGCTGTGTACTGGAGAGACCTGGTGCTGGGCCTGGGCAGCACTTTGTTCAAGTGTCCAAGACCTCAGTGTGCACATTCCCACCCAGGAAACACACTGTTCACATTAACAAACAAAGCATGGAATACACATTTGTGTAAATGGATGAACAATGTTTAAACCATGTTTTTATGAATAAATAGAACTTTATTTACAGTGATGGGTTTTATAAACAGCCCTGAGACCTGCTGAGCCTCTGAGTCCTGTCCCTGCAGCTCAGCTCCTCCCTTCTGCCTACAGCTGTGAGCAGGTCAAAGGTTCTGCAGTTCTGAGGGATGGACAACCTCAGGATCCAGACCCCAGATCTGGGCTGTTCCAGAATTGATAGCATCATAATAGTAGCTCCTATAGATCAACCACCTCCTCTGTTCTGGGTCTTTATGTACATCAATCCTTATTATTAGGTGGGTATTGTAGTTCCATTTAACAGTTGCGATAACTGGCATTCAGAGAGGTTGAGCAATTTGTCTAAGATCACACAGCTGGTAGAACTGAGATGCCTCATTTCCTCTCCCAAGGTCAGATTCAGGCAACATCTTCTCACTTGTTTAAACTTAGAGCAGAGGTGGCAGAAGCGGGGATGAGAAGGGGTCATAATAGGGTGTCCAGCAGTGATGGTGGTGATTGTGCCCACCAGACACACAGTATCCAAACCAACACCCAGACTAAAGGGAATTTTGCAGACGTTCATTTAAACTCAACAAGTCAAACACTGAACACTTCCTCTATGCAGGGTGTTGGCTAGACCACAGTCCTTCTTTCAGGTAGACCCTCAAAAGATGTGATCATGTAGTGAGAAAGATGGAGCAACTCTTGATAAGGAGAATTCAATCTAAGTTAACAAATATTTGTTACATACTTATTGTGGGCCAGCCTTGATGCTAGACATTGGGCACCCAAAAAAATAAGACAGGGACTGTGCTCTGTAGTGGTTAACAAGCTAGTAAGGGAGACTGACAAAAGTTAAGGATGAAGAATTAGAACTTAGAGCCTTGGATCTTTTTGGCTTCCTCCTGATGTGGCCCCATAGACATCCTTGTGCAGTTGACCCTTATGGGTTCTATGACCCAGCTGGGAGCACACACCTGGAAGGCCCTTGTTTTAGTTATCTAGTGTTGCTATAACAGAAATACAACAAGCTTTAACAAACAGAATTTTATTCTCTCACAGTTTAGGAGGCTAGAAGTCTGATTTCAGGGCACCAGTGCCAGGGACGTCTTTCTCTCTCTGTTCGCTCCGGGGAAAGGTCCTTGTCATCAATCTTCCCCGGGTCTAGGAGCTTCTTAGTGCAGGGACCCTGGGTTCAAAGGACACACTCTACCCCTGGCTCTTCTTTCTTGGTGGTATGAGGTCCCTCTCCTCTCTGCTCACTTCTCTCTTTTATATCTCAAAAGAGATTGACTCAAGATGCAACCTAATCCTGTAAATTGAGTTTTGCCTATTAACATAACTGCCTCTAATCCTGCCTCAATAACATCACAGAGGTTAGGATTTACAACACGTAAGATAATCACATCAGATTACAAAATGGTGGATAACAACACAATACTGGGAATCATGGCCTAGCTGAGTTGACACACATTTTTGGGGGACACAATTCAATCCATAACAGCCCTGTTTTTGTTTCACACACCCAGTCTTTACTCATCTGGCTCCATCCAGCCCCATCCTCCCTTACCCCATCTATATGTGATGGAAACAGATGAACGAGCCTGGCTCTTGGCCTCCTGCCCAGCATCCTGCCCTCACACTCATCAGTGGTCCAAGGAAGTGTGCTCGGCTGGCTTCAAAGCAAATGTTCCACCCTCTTCCCCCAAGGCCATCCTGGCCATGTTGTGCTGCCAGGTAGTGTTGGCCTGGTGGATGCCCTTGTCTTTTCCTCACCTCTCTGTTCTAGTGGCAGAGAGTGGCCCCTTCTGAAAGGACACTGCCCATGGTCTGTACCCGAGAAGGCAGGGCTGGCCCTTGGAAAATTGTTAACTTGGCAAAGCTTGACCTTTGACGTTCTGCACCCTTCATTTCAGTATTTCCTCCCCAGTTTGGGCTCCCAAAAGTCTCTTCCTACCCCCTTCATGGCTTCTTCCCTCCCAGGGCCTTCAAACAGTGTCCCAAGCCCCAGGGATGAGTTTCCCAAACCTGGCTCATCTTCATATGCATTCAGTGGACTTCATAAAATAACCTGTTCCAAGTCCCACTGCTAAAAAGTGTTTTGGAAGGTTTAGGGTGAGGCTCGGAAATCTATGTTTTCAAGAGCTTCTGAGGTGATCCAGGAAGTAAATGAGGTTTGCAACCCACTGCTGTAGAAGGCACTGTGCTTCCTAATGTATGTTTTGCTGGGCTACAGTTCCCTGGTGAAATATTTTTGGGAAACTTTGCCTACAAAATTCTCCTTTTGGGGATATTTGTGATCATGGTAACTCATTAAAGGGTCTGATGAGCCTCTGCAACAGATTAAAAAACCATGTGCCATCAAGTCAACTCCAACTCATGCCAGACCCGTGTGTGCCAGAGTAGAACTGTGCTTCATAGGGTTTTCAATGGCTGATTCTTTGGAAGTAGATCAACAGGCCTTTCTTCTGAGGCACCTCTAGGTGGACTTGAACCTCCAAACTTTCAGTTAGCAGCCAAGTGCATTACCGTTTGTACTACCCAGGGACTCCTACAACAGATTACCTTTGTTTAAAAGATGAATAAACAAACTCATTTAAGGCTAAGATGAATTTTCCCTATCATCACAACAGCTTGTCTATAACGAGTATGAGAAGTTCTGCTTTGGACGTTTTCTTACTTTTCCCATCAAAACATAAACACCTTGTGCCCCATTCTTTGCATAGATGTCATAAGGTAATAAGGGAAGAGCGATTAGAGGAATGAATCCTTGGTAATGTGTTATCTTGTTAATGAGTTCCCACTTCCCAGGTAAAACAATTCGGTAATGTAGTTGAAATATTTATTTTTCCATCAAGCTTTTAACGGGTGATCTTAACAGTAGAAATGGTAGATTTTGTGACCTCCTGGTGGAGAAGGAATTTGGAGAAAGGGGGGCTTTTTTCTTTTGAGAGTACATAATTCATAATTCAACCAATCAGTCAATGAAACAATCAACAACCCAACATTTATTGAATGTCTACTATGCGTACAGAAATCTACAGGGCACTGATGAAAATCACACCCCTCCCAGTGAGACCACAGGAGGGGAATGGATTAGAAGTCAGAGCTATTGTTCAGGCAGAAAATTCAAAGGAAAGGGGAAAATCAGTATTCAAGCACAACTTAAAAGCTCATTCAGATTGGTTGACATCTTTCTTTGAAGGTTCCATTTTAAGCCACTGCTATGGATTGAATTGTGTCTCCCTAAAACATGTGTTGGAATCCTAATTCCTATACCTATGGATGTAATATAATGAAATGTAATGTAATTACTTTCCATAATGCAATCTAATGTAATGTAATCAATCACTCAGTTGAGGCCATGGATGGATTCTAAACCTAGTTACTTCTATTAAAAGTGCAGATTAGACACAGAGATGTGCACACTCACCAGGGAAAACAGATGCCATGCGAGAATCACCAAGGAACCAAGGAATGGCTGGGGATACTGACAAGGAAGATTCCACACAGGCTAAGATCCTGATTTGGACTTTTAGCCTCCAGAACTGCAAGAAGATAAACTTATGTTCTTTAAAGCCACCCACTTGTGGTATTTGTGTTACAGCAGCACTCGGTAACTAAGATCAAAACCAAAAACCAAACCTACTGCTGTCAAGTCGATTCCAACTCATAGCGACCCTATAGGACAGAGTAGAACTGCCCCATAGGGTTTCCAAGGCTGTAATCTTTACAGAAGCAGACTGCCACATCTGTCTCCCATGGAGCGGCTGGTGGGTTTGAATCACCGACGTTTCTGTTAGCAGCTGATCACTTTAACCACTGCGCCAACCGGTTCATAACTAAGATAGTCACCTTAAATAGGCCAATTTTAAAAGAGAGCACCTAATAATGTAATTGTTGTAGCTTCTGGAGTCATATTGTCACATTTGAATCCAAGGTCTACTTTTCCACAGAAAGTTATTAGCTGTTGTGTATCTCAGTTTCCTTATCTCTAAATAGGATTGTTATATGGATTAAATGAGATAATAAATATAAAGTGCTTAGAACAAGACCTACTACATAATAAGGGATCAATAAATGTTAGCTATTCTTATTATTGGAGCCCTGGTGGGGCAGTGGTTAAGAGCTCAGCTGCTAACCAAAAGGTCAGCAATTTGAATCTACCAGCCACTCCTTAGAAACTCTGATGGTGCAGTTGTAATCTGTCCTATAGGGTCGCTATGAGTCGGAATCGAATCAACGGCAATGGGTTTTTTTGGTTTTATTCTTATTATTTGTAGTAGTTTGTTGCCAAATCAGTGTCGAATTTATGAGGATTTGGGCTCATCCCTGCTGGTGGTCAGGCTGTGAAGCACTCATCCAGATGACAGGGCTCTGTGAAGAAAAGTACAATGGCTCTTGGAGTCAGTCACAGGCCATGGGTTTGAGGCCAACTCTGCCATTTCCTGGATGTGTGGCCTTGACCAAATCACTTAACCTCTCAGGGCTTCCGTTTCCTAGTCTGTAAAACAAAGATTAAAACCCCTACCTCGTTTACTTCACACTTGGTTGCAGGAGTAAAGTGTAGTAATTGAAGTGAAAGCTTTCTGAATCCTGAATCACTACACAACTGTAAATTGTTATTCTCATCCCGCTTTTCAGGAGGAAAACCCAAGGAGCATGAAGCAGGGCTTGGAACCAGTTCATTCTGTTTCAAACCTGTGCTAAGAATTTTCATTTCTAACAAGTTCCCAGGCAATGCTGCTGGTTAGGCACCAATTCTAAGAACCACTAGTAGAGCAGTGGTTGTCAACATTTATTATACATAAGAATCACCTGGGGATCTTGTTAAACTATAGATTCTGATTCAGTGTATCTGGGGTAGAAATGCAAATTCCCAGTAGGGGTTCGAACAGGAAAGAACCTGTTTGAAGCCCTGGCATGAAGTGACTTGCCCAGGAACAGAAAGTGAGTCAGCACCGGGGGTTGGTGAGGCAGTGAGCCTGAGGGCCACGTGCTCTTTTGTACAGGGCTGGATACTTCTGGAGAGCGGGTGCCTCTGTTTTGCAGTTATAGCTCTACGCTTCCAGTTGGCACATGTTGCTGTTGACTCAACTGAAGAAACGGCAAGAAGAGTTAGGAAGGAAATGCAGTGAAGACTGCTTTTCTATCCTTTCCTCTCTCCCTTTCTTTTTATAAAAATTGTGGTAAAAGATATATAACAAAACATTTACCAGTTCAATGATTCTTTACATGTACAATAGAATACGTTGATTATGCTCATCATATTTTGCAGTCATTACCACTGTCTGTTTCCAAACTATTCCATTACCATTAACAGAAACTCAGTGGTCTCTAAGCAATTACTCCCCTTTCCTCCCTCCCTTCCACCTCTGGTAACCACTAATAAGCTTTGGTCTCTATGTGGTTGTTGTTAGGTGTCATGAAGTCAGCTCTGACCCATAGCAACTTTATACATAACAGAATGAAATGTTGCCTGGTCCTGTTCCATCCTCATAATGGTAGGTATATTTGAGCCCGTTGTTGCAGCCACTGTGCCAATCCATCTCAGTGAGGGTCTTCCTCTTTTTTTGCTGACGCTCTACCAGGCATGATGTCCTTCTCCAGGAACTGGTCCCTCCTGATAACATGTCCAAGGAAGCGAAACAGTCTCGCCATCCTCACTTCTAAGGAGCATTCTGGGTGTACTTCCTCCAAAACAGATCCATTTGTTCTTCTGACAGTCTGTGATATATTCAGTATTTTTCACCAGCACCTCAATTCAAATGTGTCGACTCTTTTTCAGTCTTTGGACAATGAAAAAGGAAGACTGAAGAAGAATTGGTCTCTATACATTTGTGTGTTTCATGTAAGTGGGATCATACAATATTTGTGCTTTTGTGACTGACTGATTTCACTCAGCATAATGTTTTCAAGGTTCAGCCATGTCTTAGCATGTATCAGGACTTTATATCTCTTTATGGCTGAATACTGTTCCATTGTACATATTATACCGCATTTTGCTTATCTATTCATCTGTTGATGGACATTTCGATTGTTCCCACTTTTGGCCACTGTGAATAGTGCTGCAATGAATATTGGTGTACAGGCCCTTCTTTCTTTCTCATTCTTTCTCTTTCCCTTCTTACCTCTCTCTCTTTTTTCAATATTTTTTTCACCTGATTATAAAGGTGAATTGTTTCAGCTACCTGGGCTACATTTCTCCTCCTATGTCCTGCCCCAGCCCCTCTTGCAGCTACCTGCGGTGCCAAGTTGTAATCTGCCAGCCCCCTACTTCTTCTACACCTTGTAGTTCTTGATTTTTTTTCCCCGGGGCTCCTCTGACTTTACTGCAGGGGGTGAGGTGCACCTGCAGAAACCCCCTGGGCACACTCCAATGGGCAACCTGGTATGGGGGAGTTCCCACCCTGTAGGCAACTTATTACCAAGGGCTTGGGATCTGGTGAATAAATGCTCTCCCCTTCTAATCCTTGGGGGTACAATTCTGAAGAGCATCCCTCATGGTTCCTCAGAAGGTCCTGGGGGGCTTGAGATCTTGTTGCCCACAGCAGTGACCAACTTGTTAATGCATCATTGTATTGTCTTCCCTTCCTGTCCTGTCTCCTCAGTCCCCCACTCTGACCCTAGAATCACTTCTCAAAATGAACTACCTGCTCTCATGTGTTAGGCTCTGCTTTCTGGAGTGAATCCTGGCTAGGACAGCAGTATATACTCATTGTGGAAAATTTGGAAAATAAGAAAATCATGACAGAGAAAATAGACACATCAATCATTTCAGCATCCAGGTATATGTTGGAATAGTGCTACCATACGTATGTACACAGGGTAACGTACTTACAGGTATATGGTTTGGCATCTTTTTAAAAATAAACATTTAGTTGTAAGCATTTGCCCATTTCATTAAAAATTGTTTCTGACTACATTTTTTATTGGCTGGATCTTCCACAGTTTATCTAACCATTATCCCATTGTTGAAAATTTAGGTTATTTCAAAATTTGATTAATATCAGTATCACTGAGATGAATATCATTATAGATAACTTTATCCCTATTTCTAGTAATTTCTTAGGAGTAGTTTTTAGAAGTGATATTACTGGATCAAAGGTAATGAACATTTTTAAGTTATTTAAGTCATTATGTTGCTGTTGTGTGCCATCAAGTCGATTTTTGACTCATAGTGACCCTATATGACAGAGTAAAAATCCCCCATAGGGTTTTCTAGGCTATAATCTTTTTGGGAGAAACCCTCTTGGCATAGTGGTTAAGAGCTACGGCAGCTAACCAAAAGGTCGGCAGTCCGAATCCATCAGGTGCTCCTTGGAAACCGTATGGGGCAGTTCGACTCCTATAGGGTCACTATGAGTTGAAATCGACTCGATGGCAGCGGGTTATTAAAAAAGAGAGACTTGGAGCACGGCCCCACAGTGCAACCCACAGTGCAAAGCACAATGTGTCTTTCACCTTGTTTGTATTCTTCCTTTTGTCTTACAGAGGGACAACTGATGTGCTCCCACCTAGGTGGACCTCAGGCAATATCTTTTGCTTAGATTGAGCCACACAACAGGATTGAAAAGTGGGGGATTGCCATTTCCTAAATATGAAGCCAGCAGATTGCTGCCATGAAATTCTGACCAGGTCCATAAACACCACTTAGGTTAGCAAGCCGACACATGCACATTGCTCAAATGATACCCTTGGGCAACTGCCCTCTCCCTGACCTTCCCTTTCAGATGCATGGTCGGAATTCAGTAATCACAGTGCAACCATCGCAATTACACCACCTTATAAGGGTCTGCTCTGTGACCGCTTGTCTCCTGGAGCGAGAGTCTCTAGTGCTGGTGGTCACAAGCCCAGGATATTACTCAGGGAAATACTTGTTGAAACAGTTGTTGAACCTTCAAAATAGTTGCTCTGATTTGAGATTTGCACTGTACTGTTTTGAGAATTCTCTCCTGTGGGGACTCTCTTGACAAGAACCATGGGAAGTGAGTTCCCTGAGTTTAATTATAGCCTTATATTCTCAGGGATGTCATTTTATGGCCATTGCAGCCCAGGGGTTTATTTCCCAGGAATGGGAGTCAGCAGCAGGGAAAGTCTGAACCAGTCATGAGTTTGGTGACCATGTTTCACTTTCTGTGTTGGTCATGGGGCTGAGTGTAGAGAGGATGGGCTAAAAGGAGAACTCTGGACTGTGATGGATGGAGTGCCTGAGCCATTGAACCCCTGCCTCCTTGCAACTCTCATTTTGTAACTTTGAGCAGGTCCCTGCCTCTTTCCTCTCTGGTTGATTCTGTCTTCTAGAAAGAAAATACACATTTCCCCCATGTCTTCTAGAAAGAAAATACACATTTCCCCCATGACAGCAAGACTGAAACTTTAATGGGGAGGTGGGGGAGAAGATTTTTGTCCTGTGGCAGAATCTGGACACTTTGGATCTTGTGACAGGAGGCACTGTCCCCATGTCTTAGAACCTTCTCCTAGACCATGGGTTTTGGAGGAAACCCATGTAAAAAAACCTGTTTGGTCTTTGATATAGAGGCAAGAAAATTCTTTTCTTAATTACTCCAGATTTCTAACCACTCCCTGATCCCTATACTCTTTTCTTGGGGACGAGGGAAGGTAAGGGATGGAGTTGGACATGTCCACTGAACAACACTCTCTTTTTAGGTGATTCTCTGCTGAGAACCAGGCACATCTGGCCATCGCTGGTAAACTAGAGCTGTGAGTACTATAGACGTTTATTTGCACGAAGGACTGAGGAGCCTCTGAAAGGGAGAAGAAACTGGTGATAAGAAATTGTAATAAATTCTCGGTTAGCTGGGGAGGAGGAGGGAGAGGAGGAAGAACGATTCAGAATAGAGAATAGTGGCAACTCCTAGAATCTATTTCCCATGCAGCTCAACAGACTCAATCCTGAATCTAGGGAGAGAGGGGGCTTTATTTAAGTAAGAACAAGAGAGTTGTTTCATGTCTGTAACACATTGGGGCAAAATGCTTTGGGACACCTCTAACAGGGGCTAACACAAAGGCTGTGATGGATGGGGGTTATCACTACCCTGTCCCACCTGAACTTAGATGTGGGGGTCTTTCCTTACCACTCCATCCTTCTGGGTTGCAAGGGCCTGACTTTCTGTTTTGGAACTTAAAGGTGTTCTGGGCTATTCAAAAAGGAACACAGGGAGCATTTTTGATTGATCTCAAGAAAAGTTCAGCAGCGGGTGACTTCAATTCTGCAGGGTAATCCAGGGCAGTGCAGCACACAGTCAATGGGCAGTCCTTACAGCAGTGCTGGGAAGGACAGTGAATGGGGTCCTCAGTGAGGGAGGAGCAGGCTCACCTGTATGGCCACAGACAATGTCTTGTGGGCATCACCTCAGCTCCTGTGTGGCTTCCTGGCTCAGACCTCCAACAATGTCCAGGCTTCTTTCTGTCTCTCTTTTTAATTGTATTAAGTATATTTATACAAAACAGTTGCCATTTTCAACATTTTTCACATGTACAATTCAGTGACATTAATTACAGTCATCATGGTATGTAACCATCATCCCCTAGGCTTCTCTTGAAACTGATATGATTTATCAGATCTCAGGCTCCTCTGATTTTTCCACCTTGCCCTTCTTCTACTTCCCTGTCCCAGCCCACATGACTATATCTAGTCTTCCTAGAGATCTGGACAGCCCAGGTTTTCCTCTGTAGTTTTTCCAACCTGTTGTTAAGGGGTTCACTCTATGCCCACTGCCTTCAGAACCTTTTCTTTTCTGAAGGTGATCCACCTCTTGGAATCAGAAGGTTTGTCTTTCAAAACTGTTGTTTCTGAGTTGGGCATCACAAGACTTATTGCGAAGTTAGAAAATGGAGCACTGGCAGTTCTTTTTACATTTTTGTGTAAGAATCCTAACTCTCTTTGAGGCAAAGTGGATCCTCTAATTGACTAGACTAAGAGTCTTGTACAAGGCAATGCAGGGGAGAAAGCACAGAGATGATTTCAGGATAATGTCTCACTGTACAGCGGAGGAAGAGGCATACAAGCATTCTCCCCTATTTCCATAAAGAAATGGCTCAACTAAAGGTTGGCAGTTCGAACCCACCCAAGGGCATTGCAGAAGATAGGCCTGGAAATCTGCTTCCATAAAGACTATAGCTAAGAAAACCCTATAAAGCAGTTTTACTCAGTAACACATGGGGTTGCCATGAGTCGAAATCGACTTGACAACAAGGAGTTTGGTTTTGGTTTTTGGTTATGGTCAAAACCAAGAGAAATAAAGATCCTTTCCAAAGTTCATTTTCAGCACTCTAATTGTTTTCTTCTATTAAAAAAAATTTTTTAAAATTTGGACATGACCTAATATGGTAAAGTACACAAATCTATGCAGGTCAGTCGATTTTTGCATATGTATACACCCATGAAACCACCACCAAGATGAAGGTGTAGAGCATCACTCAACCGTTTTAGATCTGAGGGACCCTCCTCATTTTACCTGGTGAGTGACCCCAGGAATGATCTCACCCTTCAAGGAGATTTCATCTCCTACATCCACAGGGTTGTGGTTTTTCTATTTAGGCACATTAACACGACTATATGTTAATGAAATACATGTGATAACACTCACATAATAAAACAAAACAAAATATATACACACACAGGAAGAGGACGATTATTCCCTTATACCATGATTAAAATATATATATGTATAGATATATAGGTATTAGTTAATTAACTGATTCTTTTAAAACTATTTAAAGATGATTTTGATCCAAGATTCTATAGAAGAATCCTGATCAAAATGGGGAAAATGCAAACCAGTATTTCAAATTCTCATGGAATCCAGACTTTCTGGAAGCACAGAGGCTGGTTGAATCCCAAAAACTATTGCCCTGACATAATCTTTAAACTTTAAACCAAAAAAGTCCCCTGAAGTCTTCTTAAAACCAAAAAAAAAAAAAAAAAAAATAGTTTAGCTTAACTAGTAAAGAATGTCTGCCTTGAGCATTGTGCTCTTTTAAGATCTATCTATACAGGATCAAATCGATAGCAGCAACTCGAAAGATTAGATAGGAACCTTAGGGGGCAGTGAGCTTATGTTAATGGGGGAGGAACAACTCAGAAAAGGAGGGTGAGAATGGTTGCACAACTTGAAGAATGTAATCGATGTCATGGAATTGTACATGTAGAAACTTGAATTGGTGTATGTTTTTGCTGTGTGTATTCTCAACAACATGAAAAATACGAATATATGTATATATTTAAGGGATACTAGTTCTGAGAGCTTGGCTGCTAACCAAAATGTTGGCAGTTCGGATCTACCAGCAGCTCCTTGGAAACCCTATCGAGCAGTTCTGCTCTGTCCTATAGGGTTACAATGAGTCGGAATTAACA
This sequence comes from Dugong dugon, assembly GCA_030035585.1. NCBI lineage: Eukaryota > Metazoa > Chordata > Mammalia > Sirenia > Dugongidae > Dugong > Dugong dugon. The sequence continues at coordinate 58,148,748 of CM057465.1, read as the reverse complement.
ACACACACACACACACACACACGCACACACACAGTTTTGAACACAGTATTATTCCACTTCATCCCTGGGCAAATATTTATGGATAGTCACTTAATTTTAACTCTAAAAAAGTTTATTTAAGTCAATACTTTCTGAATATTTTTTTGGCTCGCAAATATGTCAATAACATCCTGGGGAGTCAAATGTGTGAAGTATGTTTGTTTCCCACCAGATGTCACAAAGTTTTTAAGATGACTTTCATCATCATTATCTTTTGTGGGTTTATGACTAGCTTTAATTTTGGGCATGAGTATGAGAAAAATCATCAAAGTAGTTTTTGTTATAGTAGGAGAATCTGCCTGTCTTAGTAATCTAGTGCTGCTATAGCAGAAATACCATAAGTAGATGGCTTTAACAAAGAGAAATTAATTCTTTCACAGTCTAGGAGGCTAGAAGTCCGAATTTAGGGTGCCAGCTCCAAAGGAAAGCTTTCTCTGTCTGTCGGCTCTGTTTTATTAACTGGAAAATCTGTCTCTGAAGGCAAGTAATCTACTTCCTGCTCCAGAGAAGGGCTTTCTTGCCCTACTCAAAACTCACTAATCACAGAGTTGTCCTAGCTATAAAAAAACAAATTGAAGAAGTACTCATCGCTGATCATGAAGGGAAATTGAGTTCATCACTTGTTTGACTCACACAGGATGACAGGTACAAGCCCCTGCCTGTGGACCCATTCCTAAGAGGAGGCTTCAGTTGGGAAGAGTTGCCATGGTGATGACCAGTCAACATAATGAAGGAAAAAAAGAGAAATTTGGCATAAAATGAAATACGAGTCTAAAGAGGAGAGAGGACTGATACAGGAGGAGGGAGGAAAGAAAGATAGTGTACGTATTTGAAGGCCTGGAGTCTAGGGCTTATAGTTGTGAAAAGTTGACCTTTAAAATAGCTGGCTATGGGCCAGAAACCATAACTAGTTGCTGTGATCATCAAAGTGAGTCAAAGCAAGATGGTATCCCGAAACTAGATGAGAAATCTGTTGGCATGTCCCCAGCTTCTGAATTAGGGTTCTTGACAATTTTCTTCAGATTGGATTTGAATGTATGTGTGTGTTTCTTTTTTTTTTTCTTTTCTTTTTATTCTGGAGATGTGTAAAAGAGTAGGCAACCCATAGGAAATTAATTCTCTCTGTACCTGGGTTCTCATGATCACAGAGTTCATGTCCTGCCTCATTTCTTGGGCTGAAGGTTGTCTGGGCCTCCCCACCTTCAAATCTTAAGAGATGAAGTGCAAAGAATCATCCTGAGGAGGGGTAGATTCTCATGTCATTGATTCCCCTGCTCTTCTACTTCCTCCCAGAGGGATTAGAGAAGCAGATGTGGGAAGAGGGCATCTGAGGGATCTGGAGGCCCCATGGGAGCAGGCCACAAAAAGGTCTAGGGATTAGAGAGTAGTGTGTAGTCATGCAACTGCAGTGAGCATGGGGATGGGGGGAGGCGTTCTACTGCTTGAGAGGTCAGTCACCACTTAACAACCAGCCTGTGGTGCTGCCTTAGCAATTAGTAATACTGGCAACAGGATCTCCCAAATTAAGGTGAGAGAGCACTAAGGCTTCTATTGGATGAAGATGTAAGAGCCAGTAACCCATGAATCTCACAGAAAGGTCCATTGGTCTTAAGGAAAAAAATCTCAGAATGACTCTAAGGACTGGACAGTGGTAGGGATAGGGGTTCCCCTCAAAATAATCCATATTACACCACCGTTTCTTTTTGTGCTGCATATTTGTCTGGAGATGTTGAACCCAATTTGTTCTTTGGAGGCTATGTCTGAATCCCAGTAAGCTCAGCCATCCTCATCCTTAAAATCCTCTCGAACACCTTTTTCTGCGCCACAGGACCATCAGCCAACATTCCCCTCTCCCCTATTTGTCTCCTCCACCATTTTATCAAAAGCTTCAGGTAAGGGCAGGAGGAGGGTATGGAGAGATGATGGGAAGAGAGTCTGAGCTTCTTCCCCTCCCCGCCCCCAGTTTTCTCACTCAAACTGCCTCAAAAAGCCTATCTGAACAGCTGACTCAGCTTTGAGTCACATCTTCTCAGCCAGAGAAACTCCATCCATGACTTAGCCCCATAGCATTGAGTCCACAGGCAGACTCCTTAAGGCTATTTCATTTGCCTCGAGGAAATTCAGAAATTCAGTTGTCCTCCACCTTTGTCTTCTCCTGGAACAGGACAGAATGAGTGTTTGTAGGTGGATGGGTATGAATGAGGTGGGAGAAACACGTTCGTCAATTATGTTTAGTGCAGAACTTTCCAAATACTCTGGTAAATCAACTACCCTGAGCCTCTCGTGGGTGGCTAGTGGCTCAAGAAAGCTTCATCAGTAGGTGCTTAAAAAAAAATACCTGAAGTTCATTTATATGACAGAGATCATTCCACAAACCTTCTAGCCCCAACCATCACCAAAGGTAAAGAAAGGATAGAAACTGTCATTATTTTGGCATCTAACATGGGCCAGGAATATGCTAAGTAATTTAAGTGTTATCTCATTGTCGCTGTTGTTAACCACCAAGAGTAGGCCCCTACTCACAGTAACCTCATTCACAACAGAAGAAAATGCTGCCCTGTCCTGCACCATCCCCATGATCCATTGGGGTTTGGACTGGTGTGATCCATAGGGCTTTCACTGGGTAATTTTTGGAAGTAGATTCCCAGACCTTTGTTCCTAGTCTACCTTAGTCTTAAAGCTGTGCTGAAACCTGTTCAGCATCATAGCAACACACAAGCCTCCACTGACAGATGGGTTGTGGCTGTGCATGAGGTGCACTGGCCAGAAATTGAACCAGGGACTCCCACATGGAAGGCGAGAAATCTACCACTGAACCACCATTGTCCCTGTTATTTCATTACATACTCGTAATAACTCTGTAAGGTAGGTGTGGCAGAAGCAATCCTATGTGTTCTTCAGAACATTTCATTTTCTTCCTGGCCACACAGGAAGTCTTTATTTCCTACCCCACCTCACCTTGTTTCTTGATAGGAGCCATTGAATATAGGCTGAAGTGCTGTATATCACTTCCAGGCAGGCCCCTAAAATCTCCTGAGCCTTCTCTCTTCACCTGTTGGCCAGCTTACTGCAGAAGATCCAGTAGAGGACCACCAGGCTATGGAGGACAGCAAAGCCACAACATGGGAGAAGCTTGGATCCCTGAGCTTGGAGAAACAGCACCCAAGAAAACTACATGACTAGAAACAAACACACTAGGCTTTGCATGAGTGAGAAATAAATGTTTTATGGTATTTAGTTACTGACATTAGGGGTTGCTTGTCATAGCAGCTAGTATTTTGACTAATACAATAGGTATTATGTGCATTTTAGTACGAAGAAGGTGGTACAAAAAGAACAAGTGATAAAAGCAGGGCTTAAACTCAAATCCGTTCGACTTCAAATCCACACGCTTTAGGCTACTACTTTTGATGTTCGCTGCAGCCAGATTTCATCTCTATGAGTATGTTGGGAACAGAGTCCCGGGCAGCACCGTGAGACATCAGGAGTGGAGACAGGCTCTGACTAAGGTGAGGCATTGCAGCACAGAGCTGTGATTCTGAGGATTGTTGAACCTTTCATAAGTTGGTGAAAGAGGTCAGGTGAGGGAATGGGGGAAACAGATTTCCAAATAGACTCACTGTCCCAAATGGAACCTGGATGGAAGCACTTCATTCTTCGAGTTAAACAATCTTTATTCAACCCCGAGGTTGTCCCAAGGCCAACGGCATCTTTCTTGAACACCATCCCTGCCAGATTTATGAATAAGGGGCCAGTCCTGGACCATAGAAAGCTGAAGAATTAAATTGCCTTGGATTCTCTGGAGAGTCTGAAATTCCTTCAAAACTAAGCCTTGAGACTTCCATTTGTACTCCTGTCTGAAGGTGGATGTTCTAAAGGGCCAAGAGAGAGTTCCTATGAGGCCATTTTTTCAACTTCCCATTTCAACACCCTCCAGCTGTCTGTTATTTTTGGCACCCCCACTTGGCGGGCCACCTCCAGGACATCGCTCTTCAGAGATGTGTTTCAGACCTCACTAGTGACATCAGCATTTCACTGACTCAGAAGCAGCTGGAGCAGTGACTCTCTATCTTTATGTCTAGACTCAGAGCAGCCACTTTGAATAAGGGAGCTGCTAAGGCTAGGTTTGTAGGGCAGCCCTGACTAGGCTGACTAGGCAGCCCTGGCTGGCTCACCGGGATGTAATCAACCTCATAGACTTCCATTCCAACCCTGTCTGGTTTTCTGAACTAGGAAAACTCAGACAGCCAAGTCTCACTTTTTCTTGGTTAATAGGGTACCAGAGATTATGTGGAGAAACGAAATAAAAAGCAAAATCCAAAAACTGTGTTATTGCCATGAGTTTGAACCTCTTGACTCACCGGAACTTTTTTGATTTGTCTTTTACTTTTTGTTGAAAAATTTTACATGTATTCAAAAGTAAACAGAATATTGTTACAAACCTCTGTATAGCTTTCAATGATTATCAATTCATAACCAATTTTATTTCTTCTATGTTTCCTTCATACTCTTCATACTATTTTTAAGCAAATCCAGGTAACATTTTATCCACAAAAATTTTTATTAGAATTGCTAGGTAGGAAGGAAATTAAGTTATTTAAGTTTCTCACTGTCTATTAAAGTTTAAAAAGAAGACAAAGAGGAGAAATAGAGGGCATAGAGAATTCCTCTCAAAGATTTGCATATAAATTAGGATTCTCAGTGATGGTAGGATAGTTCCTAAATCAAAAAAACAAACCAATTGCTGTGAGTTGATTCCAACTCATAGACCCTATAAGACAGAGGAGAACTGCCCCATAGGGTTTCCAAAGAATGACAGGTGGATTCAAACTGCCAGCTTTTTGATTAGCAGTCAAGCTCTTAACCACTGCATCATCAGGGCTCCAAATTGAGACTAAGACCTCAAATATCCTCACCAACTCCTTTGTGTCTATTTGTGAGGAATTTGCATTTAGGTGGCGGGGGGAGGGGACAGTGAGGAAGAAGTTTTGTACAGATTCCTAGGGCAGAAATGGAGGATAGAATGCAGCCAATCCTCCAACTGGTCCCATAAATTTTTTTCTGAGCCCTCTGTGAGAAAAGGTTATAGATAGAAGCTCAAAAAGCTGTTTTGTGAATGACGTGTGAGACACTGAGGGTGGGGGAGAAAGGTGTTATGTAAGCCAAAGTGAACCCCAGGGGACTGGCATCTTTGGGAACATTGCGATACAGCAGCCTATGGTCTTTAGTTGCCCTCACAGTGGACACCAGCAGTTCTCAAAAGGGTTTGTAAGGAGAGGTCAACAAAGGAGTTTGGGAACAAGAGGACAAGGATATGGCAGGCACTGTGTGCTGATGGGAGCTGATGGACTAATTAAAGAGTGCATGTAAGACATCCCTAAGAGACCATAGATGGATAAAAGTCCTGCATGAGCAATGGGGCCAAGAGCTGTGAAATCTGGACACACTGTTAATGTGACTCCATCTATGTCCAATCTTACTTTGCTTAAATATATTGCCTTTGTGATATGACTTAAAGAAACCAGAAAGTCCCTGTTGCCACAAAGTTTCTCCTCTATTAATCTGCCATGAAGCATGAACTTTCATCTGTAGAGATTCACTCCTCTAAGTTATACCTTCACACCTTTAGGAGTTCGCTGAAGAAGGTAAAACATTACATCTTTTTGAGGCATATTTCCTTTAGCAGGGATGTGGTAATCAGACTGCTTTCCAACACTGAGAGCTAGCTATGGTGAAAATGGATCCAGTGTGGAGAACAAATCAGGTAGAGAATAAGGACCAGAGCAAGGGGTGGTGGTCATGGTCAGGTGCAAAGAGGGGCAGGATGAGGCGACTGTGAATTTGGGAGGGGAACATCAGGAGAATCAGAAAAGCATTGTAGGCTCTGGAGCCACACCATCTGGGTTGGAATCCTCACTCTACCACTTTGAGCTATTTGACTTTGTGAAATTTCTGTGCCTCAGTTTCTTCATCCGTAGAACAGAAGTATCTACTCAGAGTGTTTGTGATGATTAAATGAATTAATTCACATAAACTACATAAAGCTTAACTGCCTGTTACATATTAAGTACTCGTACTCGGTAAATGCTAGATATTGTTTTTATTATTGTCATCATTGTTGTTATTATGATGTGAGTAAGAGGTGAGAGGGAATGTTGTCTGTGGAATAAAGTCCAACACCATAACCACCACTGTTCAAGGCCCTCCACAACATGTCCTAACTCACCTTTCCTACTATGTCATTGCTTCCCTCCACTTACCGCCTGCTCAAACAAAAGTTGACTACATGTTTCCCATACACATTTTGGCCCTTTTTTATGCCTTTCCCTTAGCCTAGGGTTTTCTTCCCTCTGCCTAATGAAGTTCTAGTCCTTCTTTTAAGGGCTTTCTCAGAAGTCACCTTCCCTATAGAGCTACCCACAATGTACCAACTCAGCAATCTCACCCTCTCCTGAACTCCCATGACTCTGATTTGATTGTTGATATTGACACTCGTCACTCAGTACCATGCCTTTGAGAAATTGTGTTAACCATGGTGTAGGATTGAAAGTCCTGAAGGCATGGACTCTGTTTTACTATCTCAACAAACATTAAGTGCCTGCTGCATGCTAGGCCCTTGGCTAGGTGTTGGAGATTCAAAATGAGTAAGACACAGCCCTGCCCTTCAAGATTTGAGTGTCCAGTTACAGAAACTGATACATAAACAAATATCATACAAGGTAATTGGACAATAATAAGAGATGAACAAAGTGCTCTAGAAACCCAGAGGAGCAAACTCTTAATTAATTTTTACATCCTCAATGCACAATGCCATGTATCAGCTGATGCTCAACAAACACAGCTGGATAAAATACAGAATTTACCCAATGTAGACTTTAGCTGACTCTCATCAGACTACTTTGTACCATGACTCATGGCTAACCCTTCGTTCAGGATTTATGTAACGGATGGAGCTCTAAGAAGGATCTACTTGCCTTCATTCTCCAGGTCTGGGCTAAGGAGAGCCATACAGTGGGAATGGATGTGTTGAATTCTAACTGTATCTTCCCACTTCTGACTTCTACCATTCTGGGAATATCTTGACGGGTAGGAAGGGAGGATTATAGTTTTCTGGCTGGGTGGGTGCTTTACTGTAAAAAGTCTTGCTCTTAGGCCACTGGAAATATTCTGCAGCCTAACCTTGTGTCTTAGGCTAGGTTCTCTGGAGAAGCAAAACCAATGAAGCATATATATATATATATATATATATATATAGAGAGAGAGAGAGAGAGAGAGAGAGATTTACATCAAAGAAATGGCTCACGTGATTGTAGAGGCTGGAAAGTCCCAAGTCCGTGAATCAGACTGGAGGCTTCTACTGACTCATGCAGCTGGAGAGATTGGTGAAGTCAAGATCGGTAGGTCAGACAGCAGGCCTCTGGCTCACAGGCTGTGGAGGCTGTTGAATCCCAAGACTGGCAGATAAGCTGCTAGCTCAAGTCCCAAGAACTGGAGGTCAGATGAATAGGAGCCAACTGCAGGATCCAGAGTGAGCAAAAGCCTGTGAGCTTTGCAAGAAAGTCCACCTATATTGGATGTAGGCCACACGTCCAAGGAAACTCCCTTTCAACTGATTGGCAGCTCATAACAGATCTCATCATGGAGGTGATTATATTATATTGGATCTCATTATGGAGGTGACCACATTATTACATAGCTGCCAAACTACATCATAATTGTCAAACCACTGAGAATCATGCCTTAGCCAAGTTGATGCACAACCTCAACCATCACACCCTGGGAGGCTGTGATATGGATGTCTAGGATGAAAAGACAGGCCAGCAGGATGGAAACAAACAGCTATCCCCTAATCCCCACCATTTACAAGGGAGCAGTCCTGCCTGGCCAAGATGGAGTAGACCAAGACTGAGCAAGGGTGAGGGTCATTGTTAAAATGCTCAGGACTCAAGCTCTCAAGCAGAACTTTTAAAACTAGTGGCTGCCAACCATTTTCATTTATGAACATCCATATTCTCTACATCATCCTGATCCCAGCCCATAGGACTCTCTCCATTCCCTGAATTGACATGAATTTAATGACTCTGTCATTTATTTGTCATGTCACTTGATGCCTTGTTATGTTCTTTTTTTAGATAATTGTAATACCACCGGTACCAAGTGCTGTCAATTCCAACTCATGGTGACCCCATGTGTATCAGAGTAGAAGTGTACTCCGTACGGTTTTCAATGGCTGATTTTTCAGAATTAGATTGCCAGGGCTTTCTTCCAAAGTGTCTCTGGATGAACGTGAACCTCTAACTCTCCAGTTAACACCTGAGAGTATTTACTGTTTGCACCACCTGGGGACTCCAGATAATAGTAATGACCTGCATTTATGGAAAATTTTTTATGTGCCGGGTATTTTATGTACCATTTCATTTAATCTTCACAAGAAAGCTCTGAGGAAAGTAAGCACTATTATTATCCCCATTTTACAGATGAGGAAACCAAAGCTTTGGGAGCTTAAATAACTTGCCTAAACTTATAAGCTGGTATAAGTGGTAGAGCTGAATCTTGAACCCCAATCAGTCTTCAACTATTAACCTTTGCTGCCTTGACTCTGGCAACTCTATTGTAAGCTTTTTGTGAGCCAGCATTGTGTTTTAGTTTTTCTGCTATTCCCAATAAATAATCATTGATTGATTGTTTGATCTGCAATACTGTTTTTAATAAAATAGAGTATGTTTCTTTTAAGAAATCCAAATCCCTTATAAGATCTTTTCCAAATTGTTTCCAAAGAATGCCTGAACAATAACAAGCTATTATTTCCTGATCTTGCAGCCATACCTCCCTCCCTGCCCTCCAACTCACTCACACTCTGGCCTCTTCCTATCACACCGTCTGGAGATGGAGCCAAGAGCGCAAGAGAAAGAGGCAAAGACGCAAATCTATTTCAGACAAGAACCTGAAATAGCTGAATTAAAGTTCTGGAAACAACACTGAATTTCATTTTAGAAACAACACTGAAGGAAAAAAACTACTAACCCTTTTAAGACCTGCCTGTGAGCTTTGGTTATGTGTCACTGTTTAATTTCTTTTTCTTTTTTTTTTTTAATTTTTCCTCCAAAGACTGCAGCTAAATTAGAAACCAGCTTAAAGGACAAGTTATTTCTGTACATGCGTGCCTACTGATTATGCATAGCTGCCTGTGATTGTTTTGAGACATGGTGGAAGGTGTGCTTTATATAGAGCAGAGTGTCTGTGTGAAATGTTCTTTGAATAATGATTGCAAGGTGCTCAGAGAAGACTTGACTTTATTTAGACATTGGATTTCTTCACAGCTTCCTCCCTGAGAGGACTCTTGGCTTTATCTCCAGACAGTATGTGTGTGGTAGGAAAAAGCCGCATGTGGGGGTCTTGGAGAGGGAGATCAGGAAATGACAGATTTTTATTATGAGGGAGGTTGCATCATTCATACTTGAAATTCCTATGTGGTACAGTTTGATTAAATATTTATATGGCCCAGGTTACTCTCAGCTACCCGGATATTTGACTCTCCCAGAGGTACTATGGATCCTGGGGAAGAGTGAAAGAATTTCTAAGTCACTTGATCAAAGTAAAAAATTCAGAGACACCAACGATCAGCGCATCCCTGCACGGAGGGTCAACACTCTAAAATATTAGCTCTCAGGTTCCTCTCAATTTATGAAGCAATAAACCGAGGCATTCTCTGTGGAAGGGAAGCCCTATAAAAAGGTTTGTGCACCTAGGAAAAAAATATGTTATCTACATAAAGCTGAGTTATGGCTTCTAGGACCAATTCTCCCCTGTAAGGAACACTTGGAACAGAACCAAAGATTGTATGATCTGTGATTTATCTGGGCCCGAATACATTGAAACAAGCAATAATCTTGAGTTAGAACAAGCTACATCCTCCAAGTTCTCTTCTACCTCCAAGATAGGCATTTCAGATAGGATGCCCATATCATGTATAATTCGCAATACAAATGGACAGGCTGATACTATGATGATGAAAATGCTAGAGCTATTCCCAGGAAAGGAGCCCTGGTGGCACAGTGGTTAAGTGCTCAGCTGCTAACTGAAAGGTCAGTGCTCTGAACCCCCCCAGTGGCTCCACAGGAGAAAAGATCTGGCAATCTGCTCCTGTAGAGATTACAGCCTAGGGCAGTTGTACTGTGTCCTATAGGGTCATTATGAGTCAGAATCGATATGATGGCATACAACAACAACATCCCCAGGTAGTGGGCTTCTTGTTTTAAACTCAATTCAGTGAATGTCTTGAAGCACTTTCTATGTGGCAGGTACTCTTTTTATCCAGGGCAATCGGGGATTCAAAGATAAGCAAGACATAGTACACAACTGAGTCTGTTGAGTCTCTCAGGAGAAGCCCAGTTTGCTATGAGCGCTCCAAAGAGAACATCTGTGATGAAGGTGGCAGGAACTCTTCACAGAAAGGTGGCATTCAGGATGGACCTTGAGGGACTGGTAGGTGCTCTTCCTGTGCAGTGTGAAAGCCTAAGGATTTGAAGGCAAGGAAAGTCTTCTTAGGGCCTGGTCTTGAGACAGTACCTTGCCCCTCATTTCTGGCCAGCACCCCGCTTCCAAAGCAGGAAGCCTGAGTGTAAGGTCTTCTGTCCCACCTTAGAAGGAATCTTGGGGCAGGAGCCATGGACAGAGGATGTGTGGAGGGCAAACGTTCCAGGTTGCAGTGTAGGAACAGCATCCAGCTCTGTCCGACCTTCCCCTCTGCTTCAGCCCTAGGTTCCTCTGGAGTAAGGACAAAAAGGAGGGATACAAAGAACAGTTGGTGCTGTTGGTTAGGGAGTGCCCTCTTCATGCCAGGCACCCATTGCTGGCTTTCTCTGGGGGTGTATTTGTACTTCAGTAGGTTCTTGAGAGGAGCCCTCCTGACCCAAGCATGCATGCGCACACACACGGTGTCCTCAGCACCACAGCAGTCCTTGATGTGGGTGATGTACTCTCCAGCCTCCCACACTGCACACCCCTGTGCTCCAGCACACTGCTGTAGCCCTCCTGAACCACGTTCTTTCTAGATAAGCCTGGCTTCCTTCTACAGCATCTACTTGGCTCTTGGGAAGGCTCGTGCAATCCTGACATGCCAAAGAGCGGGGGTGAGATTTAACCAATGCTAACCCGTTCCCCTAGCTCGGCCACTCCAGGCACTTGGCTGCTTCCAGCTGGTAGACTCCTTCAGGCAGGTACTGATCTCAGTCTTCTTCACCTAAAGACCCAAACTTCCAGGGATATGTGTCCCAAAGTCTCTTATGTTTCACTGCAGGGGCAGCACAGGGAGAGTCTCTGAGACCCCACAGTTCAGCCAGCCTCAAGCTAGGGGGCGAGATGCCTAGCTCCTGTTTGTCAGACCACTCTGTGAAAAGTTCTCTATGATCCCCTCACTTAGCTTGTGACCAGAATGTGGGGGTGGCGAAGCAACCATTCATCTTCTTTAGGGGGAAAGGAGGAGAAATGCTGTTCACTCCCAGAATTTCTTCCAATAGAAATGGTGCCGCAAAATAGTGTATAATTTAATGCTAAGTATAGGTATAGGTGGTGACTTAAGTCACTTCAGAGTTCAGGGAGAGAGACAGTCCTTCAAGCTGGGATTTCCTTCTAAACTGTTAGGTAGAATTTGTTCCTAAATTGTAGCAAGACAGTTTCTACTTTCAAAAGAAATTGCCTTTGATGTATTGTTTGGCTGTAGTTCACAACTCTAAGACCAAATGTACCCACAACTTCCCTTAGTCCAAAAACAGGACACGTTGAGATGAAACACTTGGCCTGACTGAGCTCAAAGGGAAAGTCTGGCCATCAGAAGAGAAAATGTCCAACCTGAAAGACACTGCATTCCTCATAATGCAGGATGTGTCTTTGATGTAATATGGGAATTTTTTATTTAGTAGAATGTCAGTATATGAGCAGGGAATCCCTGGGTTGCCACCAAATGCTTCCATACTTAGGCCAGCAGAGGCCCCAAAGGGTATGTATACCAGGGAAAGAATGTCTAGGATCCATATGAAGAAGGACATGCTAATTGTCAGGACCTTCTCCCAACACCCTGGGTGGTGCAAACGGTTAATGTGTTTGGCCGCTAACCAAAGGCTGGAGGTTCAAGTCCACCCAGAGGTGCCTCAGAAGAAAGGCCTGGTGATCTACTTCCAAAATATTAGCCATCAAAAACCCAGTGCAGCACAGTTCTACTCTAACACACATGGGTCACTGTGAGTTGGAGTTAACTCGACGGCAACTGGTTTACTGCTTTCTCCCAACACACAGTAGAGTCCTTCCCATTACCACAAGTGTCCAAGCAGAGATGTACATCTGCATGTTGCTGGAATCTATGCTACTGTAAGTCTTTCATCTCGAAGACATTATTTCTTGCCCACCCTACTACATTGAAAGCTCCTTGAAGGATTTGTTTTTATTTCCTCAGCCTCTAGAACAGTGTTGCATGAATAATTGACACCCACAGCCAAGAGACCTCAGACCTCATGGTGGTTTGGAAGCTCTGATTATTATCTAGCCCTAGACAACCGGTCTTAATTAGCTTGATCATTTTCTAATCAGGGGACTTCTAGTCATTTTATGATTTTGTTCCCCTCTTCATGAGGTCAGCTGTGAGTTAACCCCTTATGTCAGGAATGTAGCGAGAGGTTGAGAGGACTGATAAGACTTGTTCAGGGTTCCATGTGGAGCTAGAGTTTCATTCATTTCTTGACCCCTGGGAGTGGGTTTCTTACCAGTATCTGCATAGGCCAGAGACGTGGGGAGAAGGCAGCCACCTACACTGGGGTGTGGAGTTACCCAAACACTGCTCTGCACACAAATATTACTCCAGACAAGGCTGCCACGATGTTGTCATTAAAGTACTGATTTGTCTCCAGGGCTTGGATTTTCAGAGGGAGGAAAGAGGGAATTTTTACTTTCTTTGCTATGTATTTCTTTAGTATAGGAATTTCCTCTAAAAATCATACATTACTTTTGAAATTTAAAAAAATGCAGAATATGCATTTTAACACTTCTCATTTGGAGTAAGGTAATCCTCATTACAAACGCAACTCCTCAGAGGTATAACTGGCTCATTAACATAATACTGTATTTTTTTTTGCAAATAACGCACCCACACATATAAATACTAAAAATAGTGTGTGGGTGATTTACAAAGTTGGCAAAGAAACTTGTAACGCATGCATTATTTTCGTAAAAATACCATAATACCCTCTGAACTCTTAGGTGTGGCTACTTTGTCAGATTACCTAATGCAGAATGAGAGTGTTTGTTTTATGCATGATAGGTGGTGGGACAGCAGGGAGGGGAGAATTTTTGACCCTGTGTCCCCAAGAAATCCCAGGATCATAACATGCCTGAGCAGAGTGCTGCAGGAATCTACTAGTCCAACGTTTTCCAGTTGTGCTTGCCAGAGACCTAGGGGTCAGTGGGAGTCTTTGTCCAGCCCCTCTTCAGTCAGGACACCTCTACTTTGCTCTGCTTTATAGATTGGTTTAGCTCATAAGATTCCATTTGAAGGGCTCTTGTCTGCAAAGAGTGTGAAGCTGCTGATCTAGTTCAAGTGCCCCGTTTTACAGATGAGCAGCCTGAGGCTGGAGGTAGGAGTGGTGTACATGGTCATTGATTTGTGAGCACAGGCCTGAAACTGGGGCCTTTGGGGCCTTTAGTGCAGCCAGAGCTGCTAGATATTGGGGTAACTGCTGCTGTTGTGCAACAAGAAAAGATAGTGAAATGTTGAGCCTTTTCTGAGAAAGCCTAAGTGTCCCAAGTTTAAGTGGCAACTTGGGCTGCTGGGGAGTGGGGCGCGGTGCCTGGTAGTGGGAGGCTCTACAGTGCTGAGTGTTTCCCATGAAGGGTCTTTGGGACAAACTCTGTGTACTTGACAATTTTGCTTAAGGTTCAGAGACTGGTAATACTTCCTGACTTCTCCTGGAATAGGGTTCCAAACCCAAAATCAACGGTCCTCCCTTGCCAGGCTTCACAAAGTCCACAAACTCCGTAAACTTGTACCAAAACACTGTGTGTATGGACATTTCTCTGGGATGAGGGCTCTGGGAGAGAGAGAGTTTGTGATAAATACATTCTCAAAGGAGTTAAGAACCACTGCTAACCTTTGCCACATGGAGATCTCATGTCCATATTTCCGAGTTCTTTTCTCCAAGTAACTTCTTTAGCTTGTCCCTGTATTTCTTTCAGAGTAGAAGCAAAGAACTACACTTAAGTCCCCAAATTTGGAATCATTACTGGGCTGCTAGATTGCTTATTCATGTGTGTGTGTGTGTGTGTGTGTGTGTGTGTGCTTGTGTGCATGTATATGTGTGTGTGAGTATAGCATGGATTTAGGTAGGGAAGGAGAAAGACTATACATTCCGTAAGTAAGTTTGTGTGTGACAATGAGCAAGAATTTGCAAGTATAAGGGCTGTGACTGTCAGAGTTGGGGGTACCTATCTTTTCTTTCCTCTTCCCTCTTTTTGTCTGGACTCAGAACTCCTCTGCTTTGAAGCCCGGCCTTTACTGTTGCTTCAGAAACTCCATTCATTGTCCTCTGATCTATGTTGCCTTTCAGGGCATGGCCCCTGTGATGTGCCAGCAACTTGGGGCCAACGGCAACAGCGGAAAACAAGATGGCTCTGGAAAAATATTTGTTTAATTAGTAGAAATGATCTGTGCAAGCCTCCAAAATGATCAGATCCATTTTTAACTGGCTGGCCTGGAGCCACGCCTGATAAATTTTCCCTCAGGACTGTTTTTGGTTTTGAACTGAGTAATTGGTGTTCAGCTTTGACCTGAATCCTGGCCCAGAAAAGATGGATACACGGCTCTGTGCTTTTTCTCGAAAGGGAGTGCCAAGCACACTGGAAGGAGTCTTGAGGAAAATATGAGGTGCTCTGGTGAATGTCAGCCCTGATGAAATGCCACGTGGACTCAGCTCTGCCAAGATGGTTTCCTTCTTCGGCGAGGCGCGTTGCTCTGTGAATGTGTAATGCTAGCTTGAAAGCAAAGTGGTTTCAGAGGAAAATGACCTGTGGGAAGCTGAACCCCATAAATTGTGGGACCTGTATTACTTATAGCTATGGATGTGTTATAGGAAAGGAGACTCAGCGGAGCCTCAGTGGTCCTGAGAAAAAAATTCCACTGGTGTGACAGAGCTGGATGGAGTGAGGTGAGATGTTGGTCTCACCGGATCTCAAATTTGGCTTTAAAGTCAAGTGGCCAAAGGAGCTCCCAAGGACCCCTTGTGGCTCAGTGGTTAAAATGCTCAGCTGCTACCTGAAAAATCAGCTGTTCAAACCCACCAGCTGCTCTGTGGGAGAAAGATGTGGCAGTCTGCTTCCATAAAGATTATAGCCTTGGAATCCTTATGGGACAGTTCTACTCTGTCCTGTAGGGTCACTATGAGTTAGAATAGACTCAGTGGCAATGTTTTTTTTTTTTGTTTTTTTCCTGTAAGCCTTCATCTAGGGCGAGAATGGCAGCACAATTGGAAGAGCATAGTTAATATCACTTAAATGTGTAAGTAAAAAGTTTTGAAATGGTGTTAAAAAAAAAAAAAAAAACCAAATGAGACTAATGAGGTACAGTAGTCCAGTGACAAGGGCCAGAAGACAGAAGGGGACAAGGAAGTCCCCTGGTGATAGGGAACACAAGGTGGAGTAAGGATATTCTTGATGTGTTGTGAGATTGTTAACCATTGTCATAGGGCAACACGTGTAGTAACTGTTAAATGAGAAACTATTTTGTTCTGTAAGCCTTCATTTTAAGTTAGAATAACAGCACAGTTGGAAGCGCGTAGTCAATGTCACTGAACTGTGTATGTAGAAATTTTTGAAACGATGTATGTTTGGCTATCTGTATTTTCATCAAAAAAAAAAAAAAAGGTTGAGAATTTAGAGGCTTAATATGTTGTGGGGTTGTTAACCAATGTCATAAAACAACATGTGTACTACTGTTTCATGAGAAACTATTTGTTCTGTAAGCCTTCACCTGAAGTACAATAAAATATAAAAAAAAATTAAAAAAATAAAAAAATTAATAAAAGGGAAATTCCAAGCATGAATTGAGAATCTGCCAGAAAGGCAGGGAAGGGATAAGCCCAGCTAACCCCTGAGTTGTCTTCAACTCTGAGGTCACTTAGCTTTGGGTCATTCTGAGAATACTTGTAACACCACAGAATAGCCCAAATTACTCTCAGACCCTTAGAATAGTCCTGGTCTCTCTAGAAATCCTTTTAGGACTCTTGAGGAGTAAGCATAGATGAGGCTTGTTTCCATTCAGGCCTTTTGAAGTAAGAACACTTAGGATCACCTTGGACATAGAGTTGCCATTGTCTGAGGGACATCTTTTAAAGAAAGGTAGATTTTTGTCCAGGGAGAACTAGGTACTGGCCTAAAGATGCTTGCCCATTCTGAGATTAGAAATATAGGCCATTAGAGTTTTATTCTTTTAACATAAATCTCGCCCTTGAGTTAAAATGCAACTATCTATCCCTGGGAGGGGCACCACATTAAGTTGTATCAGGCATTTACCAGTTTTTATTGCCTCTTTGTTCTAAACCAACCCTTCTGTACTCCACACTGTGATGCGGGGGTTGAGACTCTACAAACCACATTTCTGCTTAGCTAGCTGCTCTCCTTTCAGGTCTGCAAATAGGAGGCGTTTGAGGGAGCTTGCAAGGCTTGGGGAAAAAGGGACCTGCTCTCTCATTTGTTTGCTATAAGCCTCCTGTTCCTGTGGCACCAACCCAGCCACACTCTTTCACCCTGGCAACAGTGGTTCCTTCCTGTAGTGATACTTCAGAGCTCCCTTTTTACCTTTTCAGTAACTGAGTCAATAACTTTGTATTTACACAATCATTTGTATTAAATCCTGTCTGATCAAACAATTTCACCATCTGTCTGTCAGTTTGTCCTACTGTGGTGGCTTTTGTGTTGCTGTGATGCTGGAAACTATGTCACCAGTATTTCAAATACCAGCAGGGTCACCCATGGTGGACAAGTGTCAGTGGAGTTTCCAGGCTAAGACAGATTAGGAAGAAAGGCCTGGTGATCTACTTCTGAAAATTAACTAATGAAAACCCTGTGGATCACAACAGAACATTGTCCGACTTGCTTGCTTTGTACAACATCATCAGAAGGGATCAATCACTTGAAGAGGTCATCAAGTTTGGTGAAGCAGAGGGCCAGTGAGGACGTGGGAGACCCTTGGTGAGATGAATTGGCACAGCAGTCGAAACAATGGACTTGAACATGCTGGTGATTGTGAGGATGACTCAGGACCAGGCAATGTTTTGTTCTGTTGTATATAAGGTTGTCATGAGTAGGAGTTGACTCAATGCCAGTTAACAACAACAATCACATAACTGGTGTAGTCTCTGTCTTCTCCCTGGACCTTGATCCCTGCATTTAAACTTTTCTGGAAATAAATTATTCTGTCTTGTCCTCAGAGGAGGTTTTCATGGAGAGGAGAGAAGAGATATCGTGGGGGTGTAATGTACCTGCCATTTTGTGGGAACTTCAATCAGTGTGGTGGGGGCATATATGTGGGCGAGGTGGCAGAGAAGGGGCAGGGAACTCTGGAGGCAGCTCTGAGTCACTTCCCTACCTTTAGAATTTAGTCCGGGGCCAGGTGTACACCAGGCAGCCCTGTTGGGAGAAAGAGGAATAAAGAGCTCAGCTGCTAACCAAAAGGTTGGCAGTTCAAATCTACCAGCCACTCCTTGGAACCCTATGGGGCAGTTCTACTCAGTCCTCTAGGGTTGCTATGAGTTGGAATTGATTTGACAACAACAGGTTTTTGTTTTTGTTTTTTACCCCTCCTCTCTTAGATATGTAGAGTCCTATGTGCACAGGTGGTGACTGCTGATATTGGTATGTATTCCACCTTTCACTGGCTCTCCCTCTCCCGTGCTAATGCCCTTGCAAACAGCCACCTAGCCAGCATTTATGGACCCCTTGGGGGTTAGTTACATAAATTGGCAAGCTGCCAAAGTATGGTGGCACAACAGCCTGCCACTTCTGCTGTTAAGCAGGACCACTGGTCTCCTTGCTAGAACTCAGCGATGAGGCTGAGAGGCTCTGCCTGGAAGACAAATTGAAGTGAATTACCCCACATCCATTGAGAATCACTGAGTGACTGAGATGCTACTTGGTCAGTCTGAAACTGCCTGCTTCCTTCTGCCCTTAGGATGAGACCTTTCTCAGGAGTATCCACAGTGCCTTTTGCAAATAAGCTTCGGAACTGGCCTGCCCCAACCAGTTCTCTGGGCAAGCTCAAACCAGCTCCACCTGGCGGTTTCTGCCTAGGCTCAAGCTGGTCCCTGAGAAGTCCTGATAGTTTTGACTGCTGGGATGAGCTACTGCTGCCATTGAAGTGAGGGCTTCATGGAAAAGAGGCAGGCATAGAGGGGCCCCAGTCTGTCCTGCAGATTTGAATCTTCTGCTGTTCTGGCTTACCCCCTCTATTAGTTTTCTATTGCTGCAACAAATTATCACAAATTTAGTGGCTTAAAACAACACAAATGTATTCTCTTGCAGTTCTAGAATCAGAAGCCTAAAGTTAAGGTGTCAACAGAGCTGCGTTCCTTCTGGAGCTTTCAGGGGAAAATCCGTTTCCTTGTTTTTTTCTGCTTCCAGAGGCTGCTTGCATTCCTTAGCTCGTGGCCCTGTCCTCACATCACTCCAACCTCTACTGACTCCTACTACTGACTCTGATCTTCCTGCCTCCCTCTTGTAAGGACACTTGTGATTACATTGGGTCCACCAGATAATCCAGAAAAAAATCTTCCCATTTCAAGATCCTTAACTTAATCACATCTGCAAAGTCCCTTTTGCCATGTCAGGTAACATATTCACAAGTTCCAGGAATCAGGACAAGGACATCTTTGGGGGGCCGTTATTCAGTTGACCACACCCTCCTCTCCTGACTCCGACAGCTCACCACCTGGTGTGTTCTCAGAAGCTGCCTGGGAAATCAGAAGTCAGCCAGGGAACAAAGGACAACAGGGTCTCCCATGCTTCCACCCTGGCCACTGATTCCTGTCACCTCTACCAGACTCAACAGTGCAGAATCATCTAGGAGTGGCAGAGAACAGCAGAGGAGAAGGAAGGGGGAGGATGGAGTAAACCGTCGTAGTGATGGTCTTTGGGACTAATCTCTCTAGAATTCCATCCAGTGTGGCATTAGAAATGCTGAAAAATTGTGAGAACAGTTCTTCAAAAACAGGGACTGGGCTAAGAGCATTATCCCCTGAGCATCGGTGGTTCAATTAGTCTAAGTTTTTCCAGTGCCTGAGAGGCGTTATACTGGTGAAAGACCCTGAGATTGCACAAGTGAAGATTGGAGAAATGGCAGATGTTCTGCCACCTATGTACCTACTGTGATTTAAAAAAAGAAAGAAAGAAAGAGCTTGAGCTTTCTAGTCGGATCGAGCTGGCTTTGGCCCTGGCTCCTCTGCCACTTACTATTGTGGGAGCTTGGAGGACTCACCCCACTTCTAAGCCTCAATTGCACTATCTGAAAAATGGGAATAATAGTACGTACCTGATTGCATTGTGAGAATTAACTGAAAATTTCTTTTTTCCATGTAATGAGCTTAGCACAATGTCTGGTACACACTACATGTTCTATCAATGCTGGTTATAATAATATTATTTTGTATCCCCAGTCTTTAGCCTGTTCAGCAGTTTGGGGGAGCCACACAGGTAGTGACACTCCTGCTACTGCTGCATGTGTGTGTGTGTGTGTGCAGAGGGTGGGCTCTGGAATGGGCAGGCCCAGGATGGAGTGATGGGGTTGGCTGTCTATCAGTGCAGTCCTGCTGCTAGAGATGCTTACCTAAGGGAAAAGACACAAACCACTGACTCAGATGTGGACTTTTTAAAGACCTTTCTTCTCTTCTCCTTATTTCTGGGGAATCCAATGATAGGAAATTTCATTAGGTTGACTCTGCCCCCCCCCCCCCCCCACTTTCCTTCATCCGCTCTCAGAGCTCACGTCCATTGTTAGTCACTCTGAGTGAATTGGTGTTTACAGGGCTGAGACATCACCCCTATTTGTAACTCTTCTCCTTCCTGGAAGGTGCTTATGTGCTATCTTCCTGTAACAAGCTGCGAGTATGTGTGTGTGTGTGTGTGTGTTTGGCTTCAAATGGGTTCTGGTTGGAACCTCTGCTAAGAATTTGCATTTCCACCACAGATATACTGAATCAGAATCAACAGTTTAACAAGATCCCCAGGTGATTCTTATGTACAGGTATCCTCTGCTTTTTTGAAAGTTCACTTATGCC
This sequence comes from Dugong dugon, assembly GCA_030035585.1. Taxonomy (NCBI): domain Eukaryota; kingdom Metazoa; phylum Chordata; class Mammalia; order Sirenia; family Dugongidae; genus Dugong; species Dugong dugon. Next base: position 58,128,397 of record CM057465.1, on the reverse strand, counting down.
ACTTCACTTTTACAAAAGACCTACATTAGTACCTGTTTTCCATAACTAAAAGAAATACGAGGAGGAATTTTGCTTTTATGAAAAAAGGTGAAAAGGGAAATATCATTCAGAGAGTTTGTTTTACAGCAAGCCGTTGAAGAGGCAATGCACACCCTGAGCAGTGAGAGTGATGTTAGCCAAGCTCCTTTTATTGTATCATTCCTGCTTTTACTATATGTTAGTGTTATTTTAGGTTTTATGTGTTATTTGTTATGATTTGGTAGGTTATTTTTTGGGTCTGGGAATGCTCAAAAAAATTTTCCATATAAATTAATGGTATTTGCTTCTTTGCTTTATGCCATTTCAGCTTACAAAATGTTTCATGGGAATATTCCACTTTCAGATAGCAGGTTAAACCTGTATAATAAATTTTGAGAACTGCTGCTGTACTAGTGGTTCTCAACTAGTGGTTCTCAGATTTGGTCCCTAACCAGCAGCATTAGCATCACTTGGGAACTTCTTAGAAATGAAAATTCTCAGCAGAATTGAACCAGAATGAACCAGTTGGAAGCCCTGGTGTGTGTGTGGCAGGAAGAAGAGGAGCTCATTTGTTTTACTCCCCGGATCAGGCACTGGAGCTCAGAGTGGGCAGCTGCAAGCAGAGGTTTATAACTACTTTATAGTTGGAATTTGAACTTGCTCCTTATCCTCCACACTAGGGAAACAACTCCCTGTCTTGGTGATTTAAACACAGTTTCAGGCATGGCTATTAAACTGCAGGTTTGGAAGATGTCCTAGTTCTGGTGGGATTGGGAAGGGCTCCGTGAGGGCTGGGGGAGCTCTTTGGGGAGCAGAAATGATGAGATGGGAAGAGCAAAGGCTTTGTGGTCAGACTCACCTGGGTAAGACTCACTCTTACACCCTGGGTAACCTAGGGCAAAGTTATTCAAGCTCAGTAAGTCTTTGTTTTCTGTTCCAGAAAATGGGCTAGTGGTCCCTATTTCATTAGGTGGTGGTAAGGATTAAAGGAGCTAATTTAGGTAGGCTTAAATAAATCAACACAATAAAGGGCTTAGAACAATGCTTGGCGCATACCTACGCTCAAAAAATATTAACCATAATAACTATTATTACATAATGTGCTTGGCACAGTACCTGCTACTTGGTTGCTTTCTCCCCTTCTCATGTCATGCTCCCGCAATCCTTATACAGAGGAGTCCTCAAGAAGGTCTTGCCAAAAAAGCTCATTTACCAGGGTGGTACCAGCCAGGTGCCTGTTTGCCTAAACCAAAGCTGCGAGACCTTCAAAGGAACCTAACCAACCAGGATAGAAAGGCTTGTTTTTTCCAAATACAGAAGATGAAGGAAATAGAAAATTTGCTGAGCAAGTCAGGCCACGTTAAATTCACAAAAAGGCTCTTTGTTCCAGCTGTTTCTAACAGCATCGGTAGAAGGGTGTGTGTTTGTTTCTACGCTCTTAGAGTGTTTAGGTGAAACTAACCTTACGTAGCTCTTCCTTCCCACTCCCTCAACCATTTAATCTTCTATCAGTCTTAATCCTACCCTTTTATCAGAAAACTGTAGAATGATGGTTCAATTTATTTTTTAAAATAATATATAGTACTTAAAATCAACTGCCATTGAGTCAATTCCAACTCATCGTGACCCTATGTGTGTCAGAATAGAACTGTGCTCCATAGGGTTTTTTATGGCTGATTTTTCAGAAGTAGATCACCAGGATCTTCTTCTGAGGTACCTCAGGGTAGACTCGAACCTCCAACCTTTTGGTTAGGAACTGAGCACGTTAACCATTTGCGCCACCCAGGGACTCTCACATAATACTTAAGTTATATAATTCTCACAGCACTTTCACATGTTTTATAGTGTTTGGAGTGATGTAACTAAGGCTCTGAAAGATTATGCAGCTTGCTCAAGGCCAAACAGTAAGTTATTGACTGAACTGGGGTTAGAACCAGATTACTGGTTACCCAGCCCAGGCTTAACCCATTGTCAAATACTGTTTGTCATTACCGGTGTGGGCTATGGACAAGTCTGCTTGTTTCTAACCTTTTTGTCTACTTGTAGAAAGAGATCTATATTAAGATTTGTTTGTTCCCATTAAATCATAAATCCCTCCAGGCAGGGCTGCATTGCTGTGCAAGCCCAATGGGTGTCATTCACATGCAGTCAATGTGAGCTGTGCCCCCTGCAGTTGTGCAGTGCGCAACCTGTGAGGATAAACGTGGTGGCCCTGCTGCCAGGGTCCATCCAACACTATTAATTCATTCCTCCAGCACTCAGATCAGTGCCCTTGGGGAAATCATGCCCTTGCTTCTAAGACTGGTGGTCTTAATGCCCAAGTTGTGCTGTTAGGTGCCACTGAGTCGGTTCTGACTCATAGTGACCCCATGTACAATAGAACGAAACACTGCCTGGTCCTGTGCCATCCTCATAATCATTGCCATGTCTGAGCCCATTGAGCAGCCTTTGTGTTAATCCATCTCATCCAGGGTCTCCCTCCTTTTCGCTGACCCTCTACTTTACCAAGCATGATGTCCTTCCAGGGACTGGTCCCTCCTGATAACATGTCCAAAGTAGATGAGATGAAGTCTCACCATCCTTGCTTCTAAGGAGCATTCTGGCTGTACTTCTTCCAAGACAGATTTGTCCATTCTACTGGCAGTCCATGGTATATTCACTATTCTTTGCCAATGCCATAATTCAAAGGCATCAATTCTTCTTCAGTCATCTTTATTCATTGTCCAGCTTTAACATGCATATGAAGTGATCAAAAATACCATGACTTAGGCCAGGTGCACCTTAGTCCTCAACGTGACATCTTTTGCTTTTCAATACTTCAAAGAGGTCTTTTGCAGCAGATTTTCCCAATGCAATATGCTGTTTTGATTTCTTGACTGCTGCTTCCGTGGGCATTGATTGTGGATCCAAGGAAAATGAAATCCTTGACACCTTCAGTCTCTTCTCTGTTTATTATGATATTGCTTGTTGCTCCAATTGTGAGGATTTTTGTTTTCTTTATTATAGGGTGTAATCCATATGGAAGGCTGTAGTCTTTCATCTTCATCAGTAAGTGCTTCAAGTCCTCTTCACTTTCAGCAAGCAAGACTGTGTCATTTGCTTGTAGCAGATTGTTAATGAGTCTTCTTCCAATCCTGATGGTGCGTTCTTCTTCATATAGTCCAGTTTCTCAGATTATTTGCTCAGCATACAGATTGGATAAGTATGGTGAAAGGAGACAACCCTGATACACACCTTTCCTGATTTTAAACCATGGAGTATCCCTTTGTTCTGTTTGAACAACTACCTCTTGGTTTATATACAGGTTCTGCATGAACACGATTAATTGTTCTGGAATTCCCATTCTTCTCATTGTTATCTATAATTTGTTATGATCCACACAGTTGAATGCCTTTGTGTAGTTAATAAAACACAGGTAACTGAGCCCAGCTGCGCTAAAAGAGACACGCAAGCAGACCAAGAAGAAAGGGCCTCCCAATCCTGACCCCGTTGGCTGCAAAAAGAGGCCTGTGTGCTCTTAGTGAGCTGGGCTGGCTGGCTGGCTATGGGACAGTGGGTGGGGAAGCTGGTCTTTTGGACAGCAGACAGGAGGACATTTCTGGGGAACCTGACGAGGCAGAACTAACCAGTCGGACCCAGGTCTCACCCATCTGGAAGAGCTATAGAGGAAAGAGGGTCAGTTGTTTCTGCCTTGACTCAGCAGGTGACGTGGCGAAGGTTTATGAGCTTCCCTCCCTCCTGTTCCATTTCCTTATCTGTTAAAAATGGGCAGAGCAATGCTCAGGCAACACCTGCTTTCAAGGACAGACAGAGCAAAAAAAGAAAAAACAGCTCGGTGATTGTGAAATATCATTGGGGCATTGTTTGGTGTTAAAATACCTGGTGTGGCATAATGCCAAGGCATTTGTATGGGGAAGATGGTATTGAGATCCAGGAAAAGGTGTTCTCAGTATGGATTTAAGGAGCAACAACTGTGTCTCAGAAGAAAGGCCTAGTGATTTGATTCCAAAAGGTCACTGTCTTGAAAACCCAATGAGAAGTTCTGCTGTGCATACATGGGGTTGCCCCAGCAACAAAGAACAACAACCACTTGTCTGCCCCATTCAGTGCTCTGTATTGATGCACACCATTATTTTGTGTGCCATGAAGATAGAAAATATGCTGCCAAGTGTAACTTTTTTTTTTTTTTTTTTTTACTAAGATAAAGGGTTTAAAAAAACAAACAAACCTGTTGCTGTCAAGTCGATTCCGACTCATAGCGGCCCTATAGGACAGAGTAGAGCTGTCCCATAGGGTTTCCAAGGAGGGGCTGGTAAAGGACTAGAATTCTTTGAAAACAAACAAACAACTTTATTGAGGTATAACTGACATACCACAAACTGTACATATTTAAAGTGTATGATTTGAGAAGTTTTGACATATGACTACACAGTAGTCATAACAATCATAAACAAGATAACAGACATATCCATCACCTCCAAAAGCTCCCTGTGCCTTTTTGTAACCCCTCCTTCCTGCTTCTGCCACTCCCCCTTCCCCAGGCAACCACTGCCAATTCTAATTTAAAGATACCATCAATTGTAAGAGGGATTCTGACTTTAGAAATTTTTAAATAGGAAAAGAAAAGTATCTTCGAATCGACGAGATAAGGTTCTCACAGCGCTACTATGAGTAGATGTTTTTAACCTATGTTTTACGGATTGGGAGTCTGGGGTGCAGGCAGGATTGAGGACATTGCCTATATAATTTGCTTTAAATGGCAGATTGGGGATTCAAATTCAGGCCAAAAGGTCATGGCCCCTGTTCATTTGACAGGAGTCCCTGAGTGGTACAAACTGTTAATACACTCGCTGCTAACTGCAAAACTGGGGGTTCGAGTCCACCCAGAGTGCCTCAGAAGAAAGGCCTGATGATCTACTTCTGAAAAATCAGCCATTGAAAACCCCAGGGAGCACAATTCCACTCACCACGAATCAGAATCGACTCAACGGCAACTGGGTTTTTTTGTTTGTTTGGTTGGTTCATTTGACAACATCCAGTGGCCTTTGCTAACCAGGTACAGTGACGTCCTGCACTTGCCTAACCCTTTGACAAAAAAAGCTGGGCCTCTGCACAAGAATGAGAGACAGCCTCAGTAGCTAGTGGCTCTTCCAGAATAGACAGATTTTCTAGGTCTGACTTTCCTTTCCCAGATCCATGCTGGTCCTTGGCCGTGTGGACTAGTGAAAAGGGTCCTAGGATAGGAAGTCAGCAGAACTAGACTTGAGTACAAACCAGTCCACGGGTATCTATGATGCAATTTGTAATGAGGTAAGTACTAGATCATAAGCTCCATGAAGGCAGGAGTTTTGTCCCCTGCTCTGCCCCAGTGCCTAGAACGGCACCTAGCACATGGTTGTTGTTGTATGCTGTTCATAGTGACCTTATAGGACAAGGTAAAACTGCCCCATAGGGTTTTCTGGGCTGTAATTTTTATGGGAGCAGATTGCCAAGTCTTTTCTCCCACAGAGCCGCTGGGTGGGTTCAAACAACCAACCTCTTGATTAGCCCCTAAACACTTAACCATTGTGCCACCGGGGCTTCTTGGCACATGGGAGCGGTTGATAAAGTTTTGCACTGTGAACAAAGAAAATGCTCTGAAGGTCAAAGGAGGAATGAGCACTTACGGTCGAGAAGAAACCAGGAAAGGCTTCTTGGTAGAAGCAAAACTTGGGGTGGTGGTGGCTGATGTTGGGGGTAAAAGCACCGGTTGCGCAGATTTGACATTTGACCAAAAGTAAGCTGGCTACTATTTGCTTGGGGAAAGAGTAAGCCCCATGGAACAGGCACCAGCTTTGTAGGTCAGCAGGCCTAGGTTAGAATTTGGGCTCTGCCACTCTGCTGTGTGATCTTGGGCAAGTTCCCTAACCTCTGGGAGACTCAGTTTCCCCACTTGTGATGTGGGGATAATAACAGTACCCTGTAGGTTTGTTGTGAAAACTAAATACATTAATTTATATGCCAGACACATAGTAGGTGCTCAAGAAATGGTATCTATTATGTCTATAGTAGATTTGAAATGCAGAGTTATCTATCAGAAACATACATTCTCACTCCCTTGCATCATCGTATTATCTATCCTTTGGCTAGCGTATGGTGGTGGGACCAAGAAGTTGATAACCTGGTACCTAGAGAGCTAACTGGAGTCTCTCGGTAGCACTAAGAGTTAAGTGCTCGACTACTAGCCAAAAAGTTGGCAGTTTAAACCCACCTAGAAGCACCTCAGAAGACAGGCCTGGTGATCTCCTTCCAAAAGTTCACAGCCTTGAAACCCTATGGAGCAGTTCTACTCTGCACATGCAATCAGCTTAGTGGTAACCAACATAACAACAACAACAATAACATAGAGCTAACTATGTACTGATTACTGTCCCTGGTCTTCTGTTCATGCTGTGCCTCCCACTTGGAATTTTATTTCCCTTCTTGTGAACTTATCATTCAAGGACTTGCTCAGGTCTTAGCACCTCCAGGAGGCTTCCCTGATTAATCTAGGATTCTAGCTGCTGAGGTTTTTCTCCCATCTTTAAGACCTGAAAACGGTTTTATTTGTAAGCATACACTCTTACAATTAAGAGTTTAGCGTCCTCATCATCAAGAGGGACCAATCATTAGAAGAGGACATCATGTCTGGTGAAGTACAGGACGAACCAGGGCACAAGAGACCCTTGGTGAGATGGATTGGCACAAAAGCTGCAATGATCCTGGCTATTATGAGGATAACACAGACCAGGCAATGTTTTGTATGAAAGGTCACTGTCTTAGTTATCTAGTACTGCTATAACAGAAGTGCCACAAGTGGATGGTTTTAATAAAGAGAAAGTTATTCTCTCACTGTCTAGTAGGCTACAAGTCCAAATTCAGGGTGTCAGTCCAGGGGAAGGCTTTCTTTCTCTGTTGGCTCTGGAGGAAGGTCTTTGTCATCAATCTTCCCTTGGTCTAGGATCTTCTCCTCGCAGGGACCCCAGGTCCAAAGTACTCTGCTCCTGGTGCTGCTTTCTTGGTGGTATGAGGCCCCCATGTCTCTTTGCTTGCTTCTCTCTTTTATGTCTCAAAAGACATTGGCTTAAGACACAATCTAATCTAGTAGATCTCATCAACATAACTGCTGCTAAACATCTCATTAACATCATAGTGATAGGATTTACAACACACAGGAAAATCACATCAGATGACAAAATGGTGGACAATCACACAGTACTGGGAATCATGGCCTAACCAAATGGGTACACATATTTTTGGGGGACACAATTCAATCCATGACAGTCACCTTGAGTTGGAATCAACTTGACAGCAGCTAACAACAACAAATGCTTATATAACTCTCATAAAACTTTAGTTAATTAAAAATAAAATAAAAACCAACAACAATAAAAAGAGTTTAGTGTCCTGCATTGTTTTTTGTTTCATGCATCTATATTTTGATGTCCATTTTGAATAGAAGTTTCTTATGCTTCTTGGTGGTGTCAACCACATCATTAGTGTTAAATAGAAGGTATGAGTTCATCAAATTCTTATCATTCATCAGATGAGAATTAGTTTATCTAGACACTGTAGAAAGTACCAAGACCAGTGCTCATGGTCATAACACATGTATGGAGGAAATTCTGTATGACAAAAGTAAAGCATCTGTGAGTATGTGTCTGACGATGACTCTGATGATGGCCATGCTAACACGGCTTGGTCTAACTGTAGGACAGGCTTTGACATGTCCTTGAGGGACATCCAGATTTGCAGTCTGCACTTGACTCCTGTAGGGACTCCTGCAAGGACAGGTAAGCCCCTCGGGTTGATCAGTAGACGACACTTCAATCTGCCCAACCCTCTCCTCATAGGGTTCTGGTTATCTGCTGGGCAAACCCTGCCTGTTAGGAAGAGGTCTTTTGGCTCTGACATGTTAACAGTTTGATCTGTTGCCATTGAGTCGATTCCAACTTATAGCGACACTGTTTGTGGCAGGGTATAACTGTGCTCCATAGGGCTTTCAATGGCTAATATTTTGAAAGTAGATTGTCAGGCCTTTCTTCTGAGACACCCAGACATAGAATCATAATGGTTTTTCATCAGCTCTCCATCACCGACTTCTGTTCAGTTTGTGGTCTGACCTAAGGCTCCTTCCCTGGGGAATGTCCTCTCTGTCCCACACAGAGAAACGCCTACCAGACTCTGCTCCTTACAACTGACCCTAGCACTCACTGCTCAGAAGGTCCAGGCAGATGACCCCACAGCTGCTGGGAGGCTGAGCTGACACCAGAAGCTCTCCAATCTGCAGAACACTCACCCTACCCACCCCTTCCCTGCTCTTTGATACACTGCTTTTGGAATGACTCATAATTAATGTTTCCTGTCAACAAAAACAAACACCCAAAGAGAAGCCCAAGGGCCGTGTTTGGCTAAACAATTCTTGAAATTGAACTAGAAGGGAAAATCCATTACACAAAGGGCTTTTCAGGGGAAAAGGGAAGAAAGAGAAGGAGCCAGAAAAAACATGAGATGATCCAAACAGACTGAGGCCTGGAGGAGGAACATTCACCAAGTAAATGTCTGTCTCTGGCAGGACAGAAATCCTTAGCATAGCACCTCTCCTTCCCTTCAGCTCCAGCTACCACTTAGCACCATTTACCAGTGCTTTGAACCTTGTCCTAGGCATGGTCCTTCCTGGGCCAGGGGAATATCCATGCTGGACATACTCTTTGCATAGCTGGCTAGAATAGACCTGGATATATGTTCCAGACTACATCACCACGACATTGTGAAATGAGAGGAATGTGGGCTCCCGAGTCAGGAAGACCTGGCTACTTACTAGTTGTATAGCCTTAGGCAAGTTACTTAACCTCTCTGAATCTCAGTTTCTTCATTTGTAAAATGGGTGAGGATTACTGTGAGGATTAAAGATGATACATGTAAAGTGCCTGAATATACGAAGCATTTATCACCTAAAAACAAAACAATTGTCATCAAGTTAATTCCAACTCACGGTGACCCCATGTGTGTTAGAGTAGAACTGTGCTCCATTTTCAGTGGCTGATAGCCAGGCATTTCTTGTCAGGTAACTCTGGGTAGATGCCAACCTCCAACCTTTTGGTTAGCAGCCAAGTGCTTTAATCATCTGTACCACCCAGGGTGTTGGGAGAAGGCCCTGATAATTAGGAAATACTTCCTCATAAGCAGCCCTGGTTGCACAGTGGTTAAAGCAACCAACTGCTAACTGAAAGGTCAGCAGTTTGAAACTATCAGTGGCTCCATGGCAGAAAGATGTGGCAGTCTGCTTCTGTAGAAATTTACAGCCTTAGAAATACTATGGGGTCACTATGAGTCAGAATTGACTTGATGGCAGTGAGTTTGTTTTGTTTTGTTTTGTTTTTTTGGTATGGACCCTAACCTTCCTCCCCTGCTACACACCACTTGGAGCTTCTACTGGCCTCAACTTTGCAGTCAACTACTAACCAACAGGTTGGCAGGTCGAACCCACCCAGACAAGCCCCATGAAAACCCTATGGATCACAGTTATACTCTGTAATACATGGGGTTGCCATGAATTGGAATCTACTCAACAGCAGCTGGTAATCTTATTTAATTAAATAACTTCATCTCTCAAATGAGCCTTCTGAATCTAATAAAAGGAAACTGAGTTAGGATTCAGACCTTGTCCAGTGGAGGCGTTTAGCCCCTTAGGGACAGATGGTGTGTTTATCTTGGTCTGTACAGTGGCTGCCACAGCTGGAGGTTTTGTGCCAGTGTCATGTTGCGACGGAATCTCTTTACCAGACCCCAGTCAGAGCTGGGCCCAGATTCTCTCCATCACCAAGCAAGGCCACTCCCCTGATTTCAGGCCATGGTCCATTTCTGGTCCCAATGGCCACTGCTGCCCTTCTCACCATCCTGAAAGTTGGTAGGGTCTCCCGTAAACCACTGGGAAAGAGCCAAGGGCAATGGGGTGAAGTTCCTGAGCACTGGTCACCAGGCAGTCACTGGCACAGCTGACCAGGGAGCAGGCACAGGCTCTCAGCATGTGGGTCACCAGCTGGCCAGGTGGGTGTGTGGACCTGATTGTTCTCTGGGCCATGGAGGAAGGTACTGGACCTGTGGGAAGGCTCTTAGAAAGGAAATCTTGGCACTGGCTGTGGCGGCATGACTGAAATGGTTAGGATTTATGGAAAGCCATATCTCATTTCAGTGCAGGGAAGGACTTCCTATCAGCAATAACAAACTTCACACAGAAGTTTGGATTCCCTGGCATCTTTATTCTCTTTGCCCTTCCCCAACCTTGTCACTAGTGGTAGTTGGGGAAGGAATTATTTAGCTTAATAACACATCAAAGTCAAGCATACGGGAAAGAGAATTCTGTTAAAGTGGATATATCGAACCAATCAGCTACTGACTCCTAACTACCAAGTGCTGTCAAAAATCTCAATGCTTAGGAGATAAACCAGTTAAGCCGCGCTTCATAAAGAGTGAAGAAGCCCTGGAGGTGCAATGGTTAAGTGCTCGGCTGAGAAACGTAAGGTTGGCTGTTTGAACCCACAAGCTGCTCTTTGGGAGAAAGACGTGGTGATCTGCTCCCATAAAGATTACAGCCTAGGAAACCCTATGGGGTAGTTCTACGCTGCCACATGGAGTGGCTATGAGTCAGAATTGACTCAGTGGCACACAACAACATAACATCTTAAAGAGTGATAACTTGACAAGACTTTTCCCTGTCTGGGTGTGCCTGCATTACAAAAGTATTCCTGTGCTATCCCATGATCCTCAAGAACAATTGAGTGAGGTAATTCAGGTTAGGTATTACATTCCTTTTACCCTTTTGCAAAGGAGGAAAGAACTTGCTCAAGGTCGTATGGCCAGCAAGTAGTAGGCCTAGGAGAAGAAACCGGGTCTTCTGGTTCCTTCTACTAAGCCTTGTCCAGAAATGGAGGGGGGCTGCTTTGTGAGTCCCTAAAGGTCCAAACAGAGATTGGATGACTCTGTTATTAAATGATCAGATTATTTAAGAACTCCGGGAGCCCAAATTTGTACTGTTAAAGCATTATCATATACTACTGGTGGGAGCAAAAGTTGGCACAATATTTTTAGGGGATTGATTTGACAATATGCATCAAAAACCCTGAAGATGCTTGTATACTTTGACCAATTGTTTTCACTTCTAGGAATTTATCTTAAAGAAAATTAAAACGTTAAACATAGAGTTATTATGTGAATGAAAAATTTCACTCTTAAGTATATACCCAAGAAAATGAAAACAAATGTCCATTCAAAAACTTGTACATGAATGTTCATAGCAGCATTACTCACAATAGCCAAAAAATGAAAACAACCCAATGTTCATCAATTGTTGAATGAATAAAGAAAATGTAGTTTATTTAGACAATGAAATATTATTTGGCAATAAGGAAGAACAAAGTGCTGATCTATGCCACAACATAGATGAACCTTGCAAATGTTATGCTAAGTGAAAGAAGCCAGTCACAAAAAAACTACAGATTGTATAATTCCATTTATATAAAATCCCCCAAATAGACAAAGTTACAGAGGCAGAAAGTAGACTAGCGGTTGCTTAGGGCTGGGGAAAGGGACTGAGGGAAGTGGGAATTGACTGCTAATGAGTATAGGGTTTATTTTAGCGGGAACAAAAATGTTCTGGAATTAGATTGTAGTGATGACTGTGCAAAACTTTGAATATACTAAAAACTATTGAACTGTATATTTTAAATGGTTGAATTGTGTAGTATGTAAATTGTATCTCAGTAAAAAAACAAAAACGAAACCGGTCGCTGTTGAGTCGATTCCAACTCATACTGACCCTATAGGACAGAGTAGAACTGCCCTATAGGGTTTCCAAGGAGTGCCTGGTGGATTTGAACTGCCGACGTTTGTGGTTAGCAGCTATAGCACTTAGCCAGTATGCCACCAGGGTTTCCATATCTCAATAAAGCTGTTAAAAAAAAAAAAGAAAAAGAAAAAGCATTTTTTATAATAGTAACAAAATGTTTCACACAATTCAAATCCTTAAGAAAAAGGAATGGCTAAATACTTATGATATATAAAGTGGTCAATAAAAATAATATTTAAAAATATTTTAAACAGTGAAAAAATACTCATGATGTAGTAATAAATAAAATACATAAATTACAAATCCATTGACGGATTTTTGAGTATTGAACCAGCCTTGCATTCCTGGAATAAACCACACTTGGTAACAGTATATAATTTTTTTTATATGTTGTTGAATTTTGTTTGCTAATATCTTGCTAAGGATTTTTGTCTATATTCATGTGAAATATTGGTTTGCAGTTTTTTTTTGTTCACTCTTTGGTTTGGTATCAGGGCAATACTAGCTCCATAAAATGAATTAGGAAGTATACCCTCCTCTTTTGTTTTCTGGAAGACATGTAGAACTGGTGTTAACTATTCTTTAAATGTTTGGTAGAATTCTCCAGTGAAACTGTCTGGATTTAAACATTTCTTTTTTTGGAGTTTTAAAATTACAAATTCATTTTCTTTTATAGTTAAAGAGCTATTAAAGTTATCTATTTTATATTGGGTAAGTTATGGCAGTTTGTGTGTTTAGAGGGATCACTCTAGTTCATCTATATTGTCAAATTCATATGTGTACAGTTGTTTGTAATACACCATTATTATTCTTTTGATGTCTGTAGTGTATCCCCTGTTTTATCACTGATTTAGTAATTTGTGTCTTCTCTTTTTTTCTTTGTCAGCCTTGCTAGAGGTTTGCCAATCTTATTGATCTTTTCAAAGAACCAGCTCTTTATATAATTGATTTTCTCTATTGTTTTCTGTTTTCAACTCTGTTAATTTCTGCTCTTATCTTTATTATTTCCTTGCTTATGCATACTTTGGGTCTATTTCACTCCTCATTTTCTAGGTTCTTGATGTGAGAGCTTAGATTACTGATTTGAGATTTTTCTTCTTTTCTAATGTATGCATTTGTTGAAGAATATTGAATATACTGTGGACTGCCAGAAGGATGAACACATCTGTCTTGGAAGAAGTACAACCAGAACGCTCCTTAGAAGCAAAGATGGTGAGACTACATCTCACATACTTTGGACATGTTATCATGCTTGGTAAAGTAGAGGGTCAGTGAAAAAGAAGAAGACCCTCAACGAGATGAATTGACACAGTGGCTGCAACAATGGGCTCAAGCATGGCAATGATTGTGAGGATGGTGCAGGACCAGGTGGTGTTTCCTTCTGTTGTACATAGGGTCACTATGAGTTGTAACTGACTTGATGGCACATAACAACAATATATGCATTTAGTGCTATAAATTTCCTTCTCAGCATTGCTTTAGCTGTGTTCCATAAATTTTAATGTTGTATTTTAATTTTTCATTTAGTTAATACATATTTTTATTTCATTTGAGATTTCCTGTTTGACCTATGGATTGTTTAGATGTGTACTATTTAGTTTCTAAGTATTAGGGGATTTTCCTATCATCTTTCTGTTATTGATTTCTGATTTGATTCCATTAGGGTTGGAGACCATACTCTGTAAGATATTAATTCTTTTGAATATGTCAGGGTTTGTTTTATGGCCCAAGATATGAACTATCTTGGTATATATGTCTTCGACTATGATAAAATGCTCCTAGTATATTGTTAAATATAAATTACACAGTGTAATCCCAATTTTATTTTTAAAATATATGAAGATATACATGGAAAAAATCCTGGAAGGCTATACCCCAAAATGTTGACTGCTCTTTATTTTCTTCTTTATCCTCTTCTGAATTCTCAAAGGTAAAATTTCTAACGTTTATGATCAGAGATTTTTGTTAGTAAAAAGGATATGATACTGTAATACTGTATACATGACACTATGCATTTGTCAAAACCCATACAACTGTACAACACAAAGAAAGAACCCTAATGTAAACTAGAAAAAAAAACAACTAGTTGCCACAGAGTTGATTAAGACTAATACTATAGTAATATTGATTCATCAATTGTAACAAATGTAACACAAGATGTTAATAATGGAGGAAACTGTGGGCAGGGGGAGAGGGAGTATTTGGGAACTCTCTGTTCTTTCTGTGCAAATTTTCTGTAAAAGTAAAACTTCCCTAAAAAAATAACATTGATTGATTAAAAAAAAAAAGGTAGTGGATTGTGTGTCATAAGACATGGGTTCAAACACTGGACTAATGTTTACTAGTAATGTGACCCAGTCTTGTCAGTTAATCTCACATGAACCTTGTTTTTAGCATCTATGAAATGGAATAATTTTATATATATATATATATATATATATATGTTATATATATATATATATATATATATAACAAAACCAACATTTATTAAAGCACTTCACAAATGCTAAAGCAGCATGCATATGTTACAGTGGTGAGGACGCTGGACTATTTTCTCTCTGGCGTCACTTTCAACTGTTTTTAAGCTTTTGTGATTCTTTCACTGAGGAGCAAATAAGAGAACAAGAGAATTAAAAGGAGTCTGAAGCATATTGGGGCTGTGAACATAACTCTGTATGAATTGCTGTTCTTCAGGTATTTTTGGAAGTTTGTGAGTATTATTGGGGTGCAACTTTTTTGGATTTTCTGGAATGTCCCAATTTCAAAAGTTCTGTCCTGTTTCTCCCCTAGTGTAAGAGAATTTACTGTAACATGTAATTTCATTTCTTGTTAGGAAAATATGGATATTGGATTAAAAGATTCACCTGAAAGGGAAAGAAAAATTCTCAGATGTCAGCCAGATACCTTACTGGTAACTCTTCCCTTTCCTTTTAGGCCTGTAGTTGTTTCTCAAAGCAGGTGATTATAATAAAAATTTTCAAGAGGTGGCGCCAACAAGGCGCTATAGACAGAAGCAACACACCATCCCTCCACATCAAAGACCTGAAAAACTAAGCAAAATGGAGACAAACGTCCATCCTGGAACCCTAAGTGTCAAATGAAGAGTTAAAGAGCTCAGCCAAGCACCAAATAGAATAAGAAACTGACAGAGAATGGGAAGTGAGGAGAGATAGGGAGCAGAGGTGCCTTATCAAGCTAACACAGCATGGATTCGTCATCTGGGACTCCTGTTGGAGATTGGTGGACAGGGAGTTAGGAAAGCAGCTTCTTTGAGCCCCCGGTGGGAGACAGAGCACCCAGTAACCAGTGATACACACTTTCCCACCCCTCACCCTGCCTCCCCTTGCTCGGCCTCTGCTGCTTCCCAGTGATCCATGTTTGCTCACTCAGCAGGGAGGCACAGGCTCTGTGCCATGTGGATTTGTACCGCCCACACCCGGCCGGCTCCTTTAGTACCATTTCTTTGTTGCTGGTGTTGCTTTTTTAGGCTTCTTTTGGTTTCTTCACTGTCTCTCACCTCCTCCCATTCCTTTCTCTTGAACACCTGGCTCTGTGTGCCATCTTTGCTTCTTCTTGACAGGCTGTGAAGCACTGCTCGGCTGGGGAACTGCTTCTCTGGTTTGTGCCACCACTCTGGTGGCATCCTCGGGGGCTTTTTTTTTCTTTTCTTTTTTCCTTTTTGTTTTTCTTCATTTCTTGGTTTCTCATCTCTCCCTACTTACCTTCTTTTCCTGTCTCCTGAATACCTGGCACTGTAGGCCACCTCCACCCTTCTAGCAGGGCTGTACTGCAAGGCTTGGGAGGAAGTTCCCTGGTCTGTGCAGCCGTGCGAGTGGGATTTCCGTGGGCATTTCCTTTGTTTTATTTATTATTATTATTTTTCTTTTTCTTATTTCTCAGTTTCTCATCTCTCTCTACTTTCCTTATTTTTCTGTCTCTGGAATATCTGGTGCTGTGTGCCATCTCTGCCCCTTCTAGATGGGCTGAGCCCGAGGGCTGGGAGCCACTTCTCCAGTTTCCAGTGGGATTCCTGGGGGCATTTTAAAAAACATTTTATTTAGTTTTTTTTTCTCTTTTTCTTTTTTCCTTTTTGTTTTTGTTTCTCGTCTCTCCACTCCAACAGGGGACTCCCTCAGCACTTCTTTTTTTTGCTCCTGTTTCTCTTTCCTCTCTATTTTCTTTCCCATACCTAACTTAGCTCCACACATCACAACCTCCCCCCCTTCCTCCTGCCTACAGGTGTTGAACAACACACCCCTGAGCAGCACAGGCATGGCCTACCAGAACCTGCCCTGCACTGACCCCTGGCCCGCCCTGTTGATCCCAGTATGTGTTACTAACAACCTGTTCCAGCCCCTCCCCTTCAACTGGACCTGCCCTACTGCATCATAGCTAAGTGACTGGCCCTGCCCATTGGACAAGGAGGTGAAAATTATCCTGCCCACAGATGAGCAAACAGCAAAGAATGCACAGCCCACCTGCTCAGACATGACCAAATTAAAAAAAAAGGACAAAACAAACAAATCCACAGTCAATAAATGAAGAAAATAACTACTAAATGTCCCAAAGACAGCAGACAATATCAAAACATATTAAAAAAACAGAACATGCTGGTTCCAGTAGGTGTCCAAAATAAAACACCAGATAGCTTTCCAGTAGAAGAAAGGGCACTGGAATTACTTGAAAGGGATTCAAATCTCTAATATTCAGAGCTATCCAAGAGTTGAAGCAAAAACCAGACAAAAATGAGGAAAAAATAGGCAAATTCATGGAAAAGGCAGACAAATTCATGGAAAATACAGACAAAATAAACTGCAAGAATTCAGGAAAATAATACAGGAAAAATATGTCAAAATAAATTCACAACTAAAAATCATACAAAAAAATTAGAAATCCAAAAGATAAACAACAAGATTTCAAAAATGGACAGTGTCATAGGAGGTCTGAGAAACACGTGTGAAACAATGGAAGACAAGATCAGCAAAATTGAAGACAAATAGATAACACTTTATTTGAGGAAATATTAGCAAAAAGAACAAAGAAAAATGAAGATAACCTGAGAATGACGTGGGGCACAATCAAAAGCAAAAATTTGAGAGCAGCTTGAGAAAAATGAAAAGTCACATGGAGAGAGGAAACAGTAAGACTATGCTCTGATTAATCTGTAGGAACCAGGCAGGCAAGAAGGCAATGGGATGACATATATAAAACCTTGAGAAAAGAAAATTGCCAACAAAGAATAATATATCCAGCAAAACTCTTGTTCAAATATGATGGTGAAATTAGGACATTTCCAGATAAACAGAAATTAAGGGAATATGTAAAAACCAAACTTACAAGAATTATTAAAGGGAGTCCTTCAGTCTGAGAACAAACAACATCCGATGACAGCCTGAATCTAGGATGCAAGATTGCACCAGCCAGATACCGACCTAGGAAATGAACTCTCAAGGACTACTCAAAACTAAAAGATTTGTAACAGGGAACCAGAGAGGCTAATCTGTAAATGACAACAAAGTCAGAACAATAAAAGAGGTAATAAATGGTGTAGGTATAGAAATTTCTAATGGACAGGAAGGCAAGGTGATACCAATTAATAAAAGGCTGGTTCAAACCTAAGAAAATAAGGGTAAACTTCAAGGTAACTACAAAGAAAGTTAGCAAACCTACTCATCAAAATAAAGAAAAATATAAAGTCTCAGTAAAAACAAAATCTACAAAAACAAAATAAATTTTTAAAAACTCCACAAACAAAAGGAATTCAGCACAAGAAAGTAAGAGAAACAAAGAAAACGTTAGCACCACACAAAAAGCACCAGAAAATGACAACAATAAGCTGACACCTATTAATCACACTGAACATAAATGGCCTAAATTCACTCATAAAGACACAGAGAGTGACAGAATGGATAACAAAACCAGAATCTATCAATATGCCATATATGAGAAATAAAGACATAAATTTATTAAAAATCAAAGGATGGAAAAAAATATATCAAGCAAACAGGTACCAAAAAGGAAAAGAAGTGGCAATACAAATCTCAGATAAAATACTTTAAAACAAAATCAACCTTAAAAGATGAAGAAGAGCATTATATAATGATTCAAGGGATGATCCATCATGAAGACATAACTATAATAAATATCTACGCACCCAATGACAGGGCCTCAAAATACACGAAACAAAATCTAACAGCACTGAAAGAGAAATTGACAGTTCCACAATAGTAGTAGGAGACTTTAACACACCACTCTTGGTAAAGGACAGAACATCTAGAAAGAAACTCAAAAAAGAAACAGAAGATCTAAAGGCCACAATCACCCAACTTGACTTCATAGACATATATAGAACACGCCACCCAACAGTTGCAAAGTACATATTCTTTTCTAATGCACATGGAACGTTCTCCAGAATAGACCACGTCTTAGGCCACAAAGCAACCCTCAACAAAATCCCAGACATTGAGATAATACAAAGTATCTTCTCTGATTACAACACCATCAAAGTAGAAATTAACAACAGGAAAAGCAAGAAAAAAAAAATCAATTACATGGAAACTGAATAACACTCTGCTTACAAACCACTAGGTAATAGAAAAAATCAGAGATAGAATAAAAAAATTCCTAGAATCAAACAAGAATGAAAGTACATCATACAGTAACCTTTGGGACACAGCAAAGGCAGTCCTCAGAGGACAATTTATAGCAATAGATGCACACATCAAAAAAGAAGAAAGGGACAAAATCAAAACATTAGCTACACAACTTGAGCAAATAGAAAAAGGACAGCAAAAGAAGCCCACATCCACCAGAAGAAAGAAAATAATAAAGATCAGAGCAGAAATAAAGGAAGCAGAGAATAGGAAAACATTGAAAGAATCAACAAAACCCAAAATCGGTTCTTTGAAAGGATCAATAAAATCGACAAACCACTGGCCAAATTGACAAAAGAAAAACAGGAGAGGACGCAGATAACCCAAATATGAAATGAAATGGGGGACATTACAACAGACCCAACTGAAATAAAAAAGATCATAACAGAGTATTACAAAAAACCATACTCCAACAAATTTGAAAAACCTAGAGGAAATGGATAAATTTCTAGAAACACACTACCTACCCAAACTAACACAAAATGATGTTGAAAATCTGAGCAGACCCATAATAAGAGAAGAGATTGAAAAGGTAATAAAAAACCTCCAAAGAAAAAAAACCCTGGCCCAGATGGCTTCACTGGAGAATTCTACCAAACATTACAGAAGAGTTTACACCAGTACTACTCAAACTATTTCAGAACATAGAAAAGGATACTTCTAAATTCATTCTATGAAGCCAGCATCACCCTGATACTAAAATCAGGCAAAGACACCAGAAAAAAAAATTACAGACCAATATGTCTCATGAATATAGATGCAAAAATTTTCAACAAGGTTATAGCCAATAGAATTCAACATCATATCAAAAAAATAATACACCACGACCAAGTAGGCTTCATACCAGTATGCAAGGATGTGTCAACATTAGAAAATCAATCCATGTAATCCACCACATAAATACAAGAATCACATGATCATCTCAGCTGACACAGAAAAGGCATTTGACAAAGTCCAACACCCATTCCTGGTAAAAATCTCTCAATAAAATAGGTACAGAAGGGAAATTCCTCAACATAATAAAGGGTGTCTATACAAAACCAACCGCTAACATCATTCTTAATGGAGAGAGGCTGAAAACATTCCCCTTGAGAACAGAAACAAGATAAGGATGCCCTTTATCACCACTCCTATTTAATACTGTGCTGGAAGTCTTAGCTGGAGCAATGTGGCAAAAAAAAAAAAAAAAAAGAAATAAAGGGCATCCAAGTTGGTAACGAAAGAGTGAAACTGTCCCTATTTGTTATTTTATATTTTTTTTACTCATGCCAGTAATGCCAGGGTGAGATGGTATCTCACTGTGGTTTTGATTTGTATTTCTCTAATGGCTAGTAATCACAAGCATTTCCTTAGGTGTCTGTTAGCCTTTTGAAATTCTTCTTTTGTGAAGCGTCTGTTCATTTCCTTTGCCCACTTTTAGATTGGACTATTTGTCATTTTGCTGTTAGAGATGTTCGATTTCCCTGTAGATTTTAGAGATAAGACCTTTGTCAGATTTGCTATAGACAAAATTTTTTTCCCAGTCTGTAGGTTCCCTTTCTACTCTTTTGAAGTCTTTTGACAAGCATAAGTGTTTAATTTTTAGAAGATCCTAGTTATCTAGCTTATCTTCTGAAGTTTGTGCATTGTTAATTATGGTTTGTATCCCGTTAATGCCATGTATTAGGGCCTCTGGCATTGACTCTATTTTTTATTCTATGATCTTTATAGTTTTTGGTTTTATATTTAGTATTTGACCAATTTTGAATTAGTTTTTGTGTATGGTGTGAGATATGGGTCCTGTTTCATTTTTTTGCAGATGGACATCCACTTTTTCTAGCACCATTTGTTAAAAAGACTGTCTTTTGCCCATTTGATGGACTTAGGCCCTTGTCAAAGATCAGGTGACCGTAGGTGGATGGATTTACATCTGGGTTCTCAATTTTGATCCATTGGTCAATGTATCTGTTGTTGTACCAGTACCGGTCTGTTTTGACTACCGTAGCTGTACAGTAGGTTCTGAGGTCAGGTAGTGTGAGTCCTCCTACTTAATTCTTCTTCAATAGTGCTTTACTTATCCAGGGCCTCTTCCATTTGCATATAAAATTAAAGATTAATTCTCCCATCTCTTTAAAGAACTTTGTTGGTATTTGGATTGGGGTTGCATTGTATTTGTAGATTGTTTTGGGTAGAATTGTCATTTTCACAATGTGGAGTCTACCTATCCATGAGCATGGTATGTTTTTCCATTTATGTAGATCTCTTTTGGTTTATTGCAGTAGTGTTTTGTAGTTTACTTTGTAGAGATCTTTTACATCCCTGGTTAGATTTATTCCTAAGTATTTTATTTTTTTAGGGGTTATTATAAATGGCATTGTTTTCCTTATTTCTTTGTTATTCTTTTTATTGGTGTATAGGAATCCTACTGATTTTTGTATGTTTATCTTGTATCCTGCTGCTCTGCTGAATCTTTCTATTAGTTCCAGTGGGTTTCTCATGAAGTCTTTTGGGTTTTCTACGTAGAGGTTGTAGTGAGATTGGTGCTCTTATGAACTACTAGTGGGAATGCAAAACGGTGCAATTTTGGAAAATGATATGGTGCTTCCTTAGAAAACTAGAAAAAAACAAACAACAAAAAAAACCCCATACAATCCAGCAATCCCACTCGTAGGAATATATCCCAGAAAAATAAGAGTAATAACATGAATAGACTTATGCATACCCATGTTCATTGCGGCATTGTTCACAATAGCAAAAAGATGGAAATAACCTAGATGCCCATCAACAGATGAATGGATAAACAAACTATGGCACATACATACAATGGAGTACTATGCTATGATAAAGAACAATGATGAATCTGTAAAGCATCTCACAACCTGGATGAGTCTGGAGGGCATTACGCTGAGTGAAATAAGTCAATCACAAAAGAACAAATATTGTATAAGACCACTACTGTAAAAACTCATGAAAAGGTTTATACACAAAAAGAAACAATGTTTGATGGATCGGGGTGGGTATGGAAAAACACTAACTAGACTACAGATAAACGGTAACTTTGGTGAAGGGTAAGACAGTATACAATACTGGGGAAGCCAGCACAACTTGTACATCGTAAGGTCATGGAAGCTCCATAGACACATCCAAACTCCAAGAGGGAATGAATTACTGGGCTGAGGGCTGTGGGGACCATGGTCTCAGGGAACCTCTAGTTCAGCTGGCATAACATAGTTTATAAAGAAACTTTTCTACATTCTACTTTGGTGAGTAGCATCTGGGGTCTTAAAAGCCTGTGAGCAGCCATCTAAGATACTCCACTGGTCTCACCCCTTCGGGAGCAAGGGAGAATGAAGAAAACCAAAGGCACAAGGGAAAGATTAGTCCAAAAGACTAATGGACTACAACTACCACAGCCTCCACCAGTTTGAGTCCAGTACAACTAGATGGTGCCTGGTTATCAGCATTGACTGCTCTGACAGGGATCACACTGGGATCACAACAGGGGGTCCTGGACGGAGCTGGAGAAAAATGTAGAACAAAATTCTAACTCACAAAAGAAGACCAGACTTACTGGCCTGACAGAGACTGGAGAAACCCCAAGAGTATGGCCTGTGGACACCCTCTTAGCTCAGTAATGAAGTCACTCCTGAGGTTTACCCCTTAGCCAAAGATTAGACAGATCCATAAAACAAAAAAAGCCTAAAGGGGCACACCAGCCCAGGTGCAAGGACTAGAAGGCAGGAGAAGACAGGAAAGCTGGTAAGAGGGGGCCCATGTTTGAAAAGGGAAAGTGTTGACATGTCGTGGGGTTGTTAACCAATGTCATAAAACAAGTTGTGTACTAACGGTTTAATGAGAAGTCAGTCAGTTCTGTAAATCTTCATCTAAAGTACAAAAAAAAAAAAAAAAAAAAAAGATTCCCAAGAACCAGGATATTAATTGGTTTAACAACCCCAGTTTCACAATGACAGGAAGGCAGTGGGGCCAACAGTGTGTGTCAGGGAGGGACAGGGAGACTTGGCGGCGATGAGATTCCCTCCAGGATTACTTGGTTTTAAAGAGCTTTTCCTTGCCTTTCCATGGCTCCCAATCCATTGCTGAGCTGGCTCCCAGTGGAACAGCTTCAGCATTTCTGATCCCCTCATTGATAACCTCCAGAATTCCCTAAGGGTCTTCCCACCTTCCTTGGCCGACATCCAGTTTCCTAGTTGTAGGAAGTGCCCTTTCTTTCTATTTGTGTGGTATTCTCTGAACCCACTCTCTTCTTCTGTGAATGGTGTTGACAAGCTTTTCTGAGGATATTCATGAGGATCCCAGGATCTGGCCAGTGAATAAACTCTTATTCATGCTTTAAGACTCAATGTGATACCATTTCCCTCAAAGCTCCCCATTCATTCACTCAACATTTTGCATTCATTGACAAATAAGTATCCTACACTGACTAGTAGCTCCCTCCTCTGTGATCTTAGGGTGACTGGTATATATTTATACATTGTACCTGTTTTATTACATGCCTTTCATCACCTAGGACTGTGAGCTCCTTGGGTCGAAGGCCTTTTCCCATTTATTTTTATATCTTCCCACTCCAGTGTCAGGACCACAGCCTTGTACAAGTCCAGGGAAATTAATTTACACAAGATACAAGGTGAAGGTGTCCTTGGAGTTGTGCAAAGCAGTGGCCCTACCTCTACCCTACTTCTTGACACATTACCAGTTACTAGTTGCCAAATCTGACTCACGGTGAGCTCATGGTGTCAGAGTAAAACTATGCTCCATAGGGTTTTCAATGGCTGATTTTTCAGAAGTAGATCTCCAGGCCTTTTCTCTGAGAATATTCTGGGTGAACTCAAACCTCCAACCTTTTGGTTAGCAGCTGAGTGTGTTAACCATCTGCACCAGCCAGAGACTCCTCTTGTGTTCCCTCCCATAGTGGGACATTAAGTGTTCTTAGAAATTGAACACAGAACCAACTGTAGGGCTGGGAGTTTAAAATAATTTTAAATTCTTGGCCCTTGAGCTAAACTATCCTCAAGAGAAAGATCTTGATTTTCACCTTAGGAGAAGGTTTTTTTTTTTTTTTTTTTTTTGGTGTATCTCCAAATTCTGTGATCTCTGGCATCAATTCAGTTCAAATCAATTTGATTCATCTAATACTTAGAGGGTACCTAACAAGGCACTGGGCTGTGCCATGTGAATGAAACAAAACTAAAGCAATGGAGTTCCTCCTCTTAAGTTGTTCAGAACCTTGTACTGGGATGAGAGGAACATCTACCAACATACTATGTCTATGTAGCTATTTACTTAGAAATCATTATTTTGATGATAGTAAAGAGACCAGAGAAACACTGTATGCTTTAATTTTGTCAGAAGATCAGAAAAAGTGGATTTTACTAGAGAAAGATGGGAGATACCAAACTCCTCACTGTAAAATACATCCTGTCCTTAGGACAATAAGAACAAGCCTCTGAATATCAGGTGGAGAAGCTAGGTGCTGCCTTGCCTCTAATCCTCCTCTGGCAGTGATTCATGCCCCTTTCCAGGGACCCAGCCTCTCAAGTAGGATGACCAACTTATCCTGGTTTCCCCTGGACTGTTGGTTTTAAAATTGAAAGCCCTATATCCCAGGAACCCCTTCAGTCCTAAGCAAACTATAATGGTTAGTTACCACACGCTCAGGTCCTCTTCTTCACGGATAGTGGAGAATTTGCTGCCACTTCTCTTTAATGAAATCCACACACGTTGCCATTTAGCCCCCATCTTAGCATACCAGTTTCTTTCCAGAGTCTCTGCTGACTTTGTGACTCAATAGTGAAGCCAAGAGAAGGGGAAGCACAGAGTGTTCTCTTTGTGACTTCATACAAGCTTGAGTCATTCTTCACCAGATTTCCCAAGGGAGGCAGGGGCCTTGCCTATGCTTGGTCCTAAGGGAAGGGAAAGGGTTTATATTTTGATCTTGGTTGAGTAGAAGGGCTAAAACTTTTCAAGTAGTGAGGCTGTGACGGCTACATGTCTCATTCAGATTCAGAATGCTTTTCTCCATCACCCTGATAGGATGCAGTGCTGCAAGAAATTCTTTGGCTTCAGGGCACCTTGTCCGTTTGCTTGTTATTCTGAGTGCGACCACCACCTTCCTTATTCCTACTCTTAGACACTCCTCCTGTCTGTGGAGTAAGGCAAGCCACAGGGTCTTGTTTATTCACTTACTCATCATTTAATATTTATTGAATACCATTAGCATTCATAGGATGACTTGGGACAAACTCCTCTGTCTGCATTCAGATTTCCGAATAACTATGAGTTGGGAATTGACTAGATGGCAACAGGTTTGTTCTTTGTTTGTTATGACATGACAATTCACATTACTTAACTCTCTTAAAGAATAAAATTTCCATTTGACCGATACAAACCTGGTTGTTGTAATATATGGAGTCATTGCTATTAACCTTCTAGAATTTTTTTTATGACACTGCCCAAGCATATGAAATTATATGACTGACCATGCATTTGCATACTACCTACATCTTCTCCCATAGGAAAGACTGGCATTATTGAACGAGTGTCTTGAGGTTTTTCCTCATTCCTCCTATTTGCTCGCTGGTAACTGCTTCATCAATACGCGTACCATGGCAAGTAAGAGATCCATGGAAGGCTTCCAAGAGCAGAAAGAGGAGGAAAAGTCCAACAGGAGTGATGAAATAGTTTAAAGGGTACTAATATTCTGGAACAGTGGTTCCAAGACTTTCAAGTATGATAACCCCATTTATCTCAGTTAAGTTTACAGATTCCACCAGAGGAATATTTTAGCAAAAATTCTCTCTTGACTCTACCTCCTCCTCCAGCTACTGCCCCATTTCCCTGCTCCCATTTATAGCAAAACCTCTCGAAAGAGTTGTTGGTATTCACTATCTCCAATTTCTCCCCTTCTACTCTCTATTATAGTCAGTTATTATATTTTTTCATTTTAGAAATGCCATTGATTCTAATACTTTTCATAATTAATTTCTTGAATATATTACTTACAACTACATTAATGCCTGAGTCTGATAATCATAATTCTCCATCTATTTTGGGTCTATTTTTGCTATCTGTTTTTAATTTTGATTTGCAAGACCTCTTTTTTAAATTGAATGTCATGCTAGATTTATCAGCCATTCAGGAGACAGAAATCACAGTAATTTAAGTAGAAACAATTTGACTTAAAGAATCTTTAAGTAGGTATAAAGTTATTAGCTAGGTGATAGAAAGAGTGAAAAAGAGAATTCTAAGGTATCTCAAAAGCAGTAACTGCAGGAAATAGTTACCAGCCATAGGTCTGAGGGAACACAGAGAAGTTGGAAACACTAAAACATAGAAACTTGCAGAAGGACTCTGCAGAGCCGAAAACTCAGACCTCTGAGAAAGAGGTGCTGCTCAGCTAGTATGAAGTGTGTGTGTATGTGTGTATTGTGGATTTGTGTTTGTGTCCCCCAAAAGAAATGTTGAAGTCCTAACCCCTGTAGCTGTGAATGTGACCTTGTTTAGAGATATTGTCAGTGACACCATACTGGTGTAGGTAGGGTTCCAGTCCTAATCCCTTCTGAGTAGTGTTTTATAAAAGGGTTGATAGACGTGGAGAGGGACACACAAGAGGACACTTCACATGAAGATATATCTGCAAGCCAAGGGACACCAAGAAATGCCTGGGGCTAATAGAAGCCGAAAGAAATAAGGAAGAATTTTTTCCTAGAGTGAACAGAGAAAGAGAGCGTGGTTCTGCTGTGGCCCTGAATTCAGACTTCTAGCCTCCAGAACCGTGAGACAGTAAGCTTCTGTTCTTTAAAGCTATCCACTTTGTGGTATTTTTGTTACGGCAGCCCTAGGAAACTAAGTGCGCTGATGTGTGGGTGTTCTGCTTTTCTAGTTGTTCCACTTGAAAAGGTTGGACTGAAAGAGTCATTCTCCCCTTAAACCTTCTCTAACTGGGCTATCAATCAGGTGGCTCCTCCTACCCTATATTCAGTATTTATTACTGTGTGACAAATTATTCCAAAATGCAGCAGCTTAAAATAATAAACATTTATTATCTTACAGTTTCTGTGGGTCAGGAATCTGGGAGACATTTAGCTGGGTGGATCTAGCTCAGGTTCTTTCATGAGATTGCAGTCAAGCTGTTGACGGGGCTGAAGTCAACTGAAGTCTGAAGAATCCACTTCCAAGCTCATTCAAGTGGTGGTAGAACTCAGTTACCTGCTGGCTATTTAGCCAGAGATCTCAATTCCTCGCCACAAAGGATTCTTCATAGGCTGCCTGAGTGTCTCTTCAACATGGCAGCTGGCTTCCCCTGGAGCAAGTGATGAGAGACAGAGAAGAAGAAAAGACGGAATCTGTAGATTTTTATAACTTAATCTCAGAAGCAATATGCCATTACTTTTGCCATATTCTATTGGTGACTTAGGTCACTCTGATGACTGTGGGAGGACACTACAAAAGAGTATCAGTATCGAGAGCCAGGGATCATTAGGGACCATCTTGGAGACTGGCTACCATAGATTTCAGCCCCTCCTACTCCATCAAAACTGACCTTGACAAGTTCATCAATAACCTTCATGTTACTAAATCTGGTGACTAATTCTCAACTCTGATTTTACATGAACTTTCATAGGTCTTACTTCTTTCTCCTTAAATACACTCTCTTTACGTGACTTCTAGTGCTCTCCTGGTTTACTCCTCCCTTCACTTTATTACCTTCAACCATACTATATACTTTAATTAACTTATTATGCTAATTATCTCAATAAACTCTAAGCTCCATGAGGACAGAGTTTTTTGCCTGTTATGCTCACTATTACAATCCCAGTACCTAGAACAATACCTGTTACATGGTAGTCCCTGAATCTCTCTGGGGAAATAAAACAATTTATTTAAAATTTCAACTGGCTTGTATCTGGGCTGTCAGGGGGCTGCAGTGGGCCAAAGAGTTCCCAGGGGAAATCTGAAAGCAGCCACCACACGAAGAAGGTAGGGACAGACTGAAGAAAGAGGTAAGACCATTCCAGGTTGAATAAGTGGCCTAAGATTTATTATGGGGAAAATTTACATACAAGGCAAAGTTCTGGGCTGCAACAGGGAGGGTAGTTCACCGTGCTACTGCCCTAAACTCCAGAGATTATAAAACAAAAACAAAAAACCCAGTGCCGATGGGTTGATTAGGACAGGGTAGAACTGCCCCACAGGATTTCCAAGGCTATAATCTTTATGGGAGCAGACTGCCACATCTTTCTCCTGTGGAGTGGCTGGTGGGTTTGAACCACTCACCTTTGGGTTAGGAGCCAAGTACTTAACCACTTCGCCACCAGGGCTCCATAGATAATATAGAAGAGCTAATGTGGCTTTAGTGGAGCCCTGGTGGCACAATGATTAAGAGCTCAGCTGCCAACCAAATGTCAGCAGTTCGAATCCACCAGCTGATCCTTGGAAACCCTATGGGGCAGTTCTACTTTGTCCTTTAAGGTCGCTACGAATCAGAATCAACTTGAGGGCAATGTGGTTTTTAATATGGGTTTGTCACATAGCTCCCCCTTTCCTCAAGTTCAGAATGTCCAGTTGTTATTGTTTGGATTTGGGTTCCTTCAAGGATGTTATGTTCCTGGGCCTCCTAATTCGTTACTGGAAATGGGGGCGTTTGTCAGGACTGTGGTCAGCTTCAGGCCTAGAGGGAGCTCACAGATCCTAGATCGGTCACGTCTTCATTTGTCCTCCCAACACGGACATTTCCTGGGATAAGTCTCTAAGTTCAGGATAAAATTTGCTCCAAGTCTCTGTGGAAAAGAAAAAATTGTGCCCTGCTGAGTCCTCGAAGTGTGGCTTCTGTAGCCCTAAGTATTACTGTGATGGCATGTGCTGTTTTTCATCAGCTAGACTACAGGTGTTTTCAATCTTACAGGACTGGGACTGGTAGAAATTTTAACTCAAAGAAACCAAAGGAAACCACATGTAATGAAACAGCTTTACTAGCTTCCCTTCCTCTCGGGCGTAGTGCAGTAGGTAAGGTCTAGGAGGCTTTTTAACTTTTTGAGTTTGTGGGTCCCTAGTTAGTACCTCTCACAACTCTTTTCACTGGGCATGCAAGACCCTCTGTAACCACTATGTATAAGCCCCACACTATGCAAATGCATCTGCCATCACTGTCCAATCAGGGCATCTCTTTACTCTCCTTAGACTTCCTGGCTTGTCTCCGAGGTTCTGCCCTTGTTCATGTTGCAGTTCCTCCTCTAAGAATTCCCTTGCTTTGTCCTCTGCTTACTTCAAGCCCAGTCAGTCTTCCAAGGCAGCATCAGTCCTCCCTCTTCCATACAGTTTTCTTTGATTCGTCAGGCTTACAATGGGTTCTTTATTCTCTGACTTCGTGCATTCATAGTCAGGATCATATATTTTATTATTTAAATGTCCTTTACATGTCATCAAGAGAGACCATTTGCTGGAGAAGAACATTACGTTTGGTAAAACAGAGGGTCAGCTAAAAAGAGGGAGACACTCAGAGATGGACTGACACAGTGGCTGCAACAATGGGTTCAAACATAGCAACAATTGTGAGGATGGCACAGGACTGGGCAATGTTTTGTTCTGTTATAAATAAGGTCACTATGAGTAGGAGATGACTTGAGGGCATCTAACAACAATAACAACAGCAACTGATTGCTTTTGTTGTAGTTTTGTGTTTATAGACCTGGAGAATACGTTTCTTGAGGACAAGGACTTTGTTTTGATCTTCATAGCTCATAGAGGGTGTTCGGTTAAAACTTATTAACTGAGTGATCAACATACAAGATATAGGTTTCTGCAGAAAGTCAGACAAAAATAGACTGAGTTAAAGAAAAATGAAGAGTTAAGCAGGACCCCCAAAGAACGCACATGTGCTTTTCTTCTTGGCCTCTGCATTTTGTCTGAGATACAGGAAGTGCCCAGAAACCTTCCACTATAGGGCAGCTCCTGCACAAACAAAAGTAAGAAGTCTTTGGATAAGCTCCTACTGTTTCTGGCCCTGCTCCTGCTCTGAAGCCTGAAGGGAAAAGGCTACTTGAAAGCTTTAATATTAAAGGAAGGAAAAACAATTTGCAATAAGGCTATGTCCCAAGATCAAATTCTTAACAAATTAATGAATAAATAGGAAACAAATATGTTAGCATGGCGTGGAGGTTGGGTTGTACTTGGAGAGAGGTGGAAGGCACCAGGGACAGATGGAGACAGTCAAGAGTAAAAGCAATGGAAGACACAGAGATGGTAGTTACAGAGAGAAGACTTAGAATAAAAATAAAGGGAGGAAAGGAGGGGAAGAGATAGAGACGGAGGAAGGGAGAGACTAAAAATATACAGGTGACAGTGAAAGCAAGAGAGAGAGGGAGAGAGAGAGAAGGAGGAGGACGACAAAAATGAAGAAGAGGAGGAGAGGAGAGAAACAAAGTAATACCATACCATACCAGTAGCTGTCATGGCTACTCCAAGTGTTGCAGAGAACTGCTCCACAGGGTTTTCAAGGCTATGACCTTTTGGAAGCAGATTGACAGATCATTCTTCCGAGGTGCCTCTGGGTGGATTCAAACCTCCAACAGCAGTTTGAGCCACCCAGGGACTCCTGCAATGTAAGTCTTAAAAAGTGAAGAAGGAAAAGAAAACAATGAGAAGGTTTACAAAGAGAATGGAAAACAGCGAGAGTTGGGAATAGAGAGAAAAATGGACAGCATGAAAAAGTCAGGCAGAGAAAAATCCACACAGGGAGAACTGGGAAGAACCTTGAAGGAAGGAAGAAGTCAGGTCTGAAAACAGAGGAAAGGGTTTAGCGACATAACATCTTTTATTGGCATTTATAAAAGGCCCGGTTTAAGTCTGTTTATGGCTCTTGGATGTAGACCTAAGGTAACCTCTATGGCCTAGAACCTAGCCTATTGAGATGAATTCTCTTTGTACTCCACAGTGAAAAAAATGTGTATCAAGACTGTTCAAAAGGCTCAGATCAGTTAGATGCACACATTATCCAGTCATTCACATTCACTCAGGTATATATTAATCATGATGTAGATTAAGCTAAGCTTTTGCTTCAGGCCTCTCTCTTGTTGGAGCCCCTTTCCTCAGGGAGGCCCTATAGGTGTTCACATGGTCATATATTTTTAGAAGATGTGCAAAAGTAAGCCATTTCTAATGGCAATCAGTTAAGATTCCCATGCCTTTGTACACTAACTTAGGTGGTTTGCAGGCATGCTGTGTACAGTTAAATGATTGCCAGTTCTCTTGGTACAGGCATGGCTTCAGGAACACTTCTACACTGGCGTTGTGACTCAAAGGTCTAGGTAGGGCCTGTGGTCTTAGTGCCATAGGAGTGTGCTCCTGTGGTGCTGGGCCCAGAAGGGTGAGGGTAGTGGAAGAGAAGTGAGGTGTGAACTTTACAGAGCCAGAAACCGGACTACAGTCATTAGCTATAGAATAGTAAGTGGAGGATTTAGTTCTTATAAAGGCCTAACAAAACTGAAGTTTTTGTCTATCAGGAATATTCATGATAATGTAGCTTTTACTATTATAAATGCTCCATACATCTTTTTTATACTCTCTTGGATCATACTGCCAGCACTGGAAATATTGTAGTTCCAAGATGTCTGTGGCACAACTGTTTGGACTGTTGCACTGAACATTAGCTACCTGGAGTCAGGCACCGCTGTCTCCTCAGTACACAGCATAGCATCTGGCACGTAGCAGACATTCAACAAAGAACTGTAAGGTGTATAAATGAATGAGTGAATGGAATAAACATTGAAATAAAATATTTGATTCTTCCTTCTCCAAACACCATCAATACAGCTTTGTCTTCATGATAGCGGAAGAAGCTATTAACAAGATGTAATCCCAGGGAGAAAAATTAATCACATTTGAGGGACATGTCCTTTTTTCCTATCTACTACTCTCCTTTCCTACCTGGTGGCACAGTGGTTAAAGTGTTCAGCTGCTAAAAGTTTAGTGGTTTGAATCCACTGACTGCTGTTCGGGAGAAAGATGTGGCAGTCTACTTCCGTAAAGATTTGGAAACTGTATGGGGCAGTTCCACTCTTCCTCGCTGTGAGTCTGAATCGACTTGACGGCAGTGCTTTTAGTTTTTTGTTTGTACTCTCCTTTCCAGCACGTTTATAAAGGGTTAGAAATGAGAATGTTGAAGGGATCAGACTCCAGTGTCAAGTTTCCCTTGCCATTTTGAGACCCCTATATTCTAGGTTAAAGAAACCTCCTTTTTGGTCATTCTTTGGAGTTTTCTGACGTCCCCAGTTTTTTTAAAACAGAGGGCTTGGTTGTTGCAAAACCTTTGCATGTTTTTGTTCCCTTTTAGTGGTGATAGAACTAAAAGTTTCCTCAGAGTTTTGGGTTACAAATAGAGTCTTACTCCATCCTCTAACACTCTCCTTTGGGAATGCCATTTAATTTTTTTAAGTGTGATCATGCAGAATCTGGGACTTGCAGAAGGTCACGAAGACTGGATTCAAGAGCTGAAAATAATTCTGTTTTAAAATTATGTAGGGGAGTTCTGACCAGGATTTTTGTTTAGATAACCTGATCCTTGGAAATGCGGCTGGTATCTCTTGGGATTTCTAAAAAAGCATTAATGCATAACTTTTGGCATTTATTTATTCATTGTAAGCATTGAAAGGGGAATACTCCATGCAAAGCACCGTGATAGGAATTGCACGAAATTCAAAGACATCTTTTTCCCCCACATAGGCAGTGCTCCAACACAGGTTAAATTTTCTTCAGCTTGGTCTCCGCTGTAGACATCTCAAAATCTGTGCTATTGTGAAATTCTTCTGCAAGTCTAATTGAAATCTTCTCTGCCGAATTTTAAGACCATTTCTTGTGGTTTAGTTCTTACTGGAAGAGTAAAACCACTCTTTACCATCTTACGCCTAATCTCCCGTTTGGAATTGAAAGACTTTAATCCAATTACTGTGGAGCACTTTTTTCCCCAAACAAAAGAAACAAGTTAAATTCTTTAATTTGAGCTCTTGTCTTTTCATTTATTTTTTGGTGGTGGTGGTGGTGACTGGGGTAGGGAGGCACATGTAGGGAGTCAGGCTGATTCTACATTTGAGGTTGTTAGGATCTCTTTTCTAACTAGATGTCCTCTTGGCTGGGCTAGCCCTGGGAAAACTTCTAGAGCTTCGAGTCTGCTATGGACAGCGAGAAACTGAGGACAAGGCATGAACTCAGCCTAGCCTGGCCAACCCATCCTGTGGATGATGGGAAATTAAGTACTGTTTAGTACCTAAGTTTCGTTCAGGAGTCCCTGGGTGGTGCAAATGGTTAACCACTGGATTACTAATAGAAAGGTTGGTGGTTTGAACCCACTGAGAGGTATGTCAGAAGAAAGGTCTGGAAATCTGCTTCCGAAAGGTCACAGCCTTGAAAACCCTATGAGGCACAGTTTTACTCTGCATACATAGGGTCACCATGAGTCAGAATCAACTCCATGGCAACTTACAGGGTTCTTTTAAGTCCAGAGAGGATTGGTATTGCTGGAATAGTCATCGCTCCCCTTCAGGGTGTAATCTGGCAGTATCAATCTGACACCATCAGCAGGCTTTCTCGAGAAAGAAGCTAACAAAATAAAAAGCCAAAGTTGTGTCAATAAGACGTGTAGGAACAAACAACAGCCCGTCACATCAGCAAAGATTCTGCTTTGATCTTCAGTGTGGAAGAAGATATCTGAGTGGAAACAGAGACAGCGAGACCAGCAGTCAGTGGATCTAGGCCTGAAAAGGTAGGACCATACAATTTAGGTGTAGATACTCAGCCCACCCCTCACCACTGCCCGAGGCATTCAGAGTGTGGCTTTCTTGCTTTTCTCTGAAACCCTCTCGTCCTCTGACTTCCATCATACCTCTTGCTCTTGGTTCTCCTCTTGCCTCTGACTACAGCATTGGGAGTTCCTATTTCCTCACTCACCTGCCAAAGTTTGGCATTTATATATGCAACACATGTTTATCAACGTGGCAGACCCTGCCCTAGGGCTAAGGATATTATGGTGAGCAGGACTAGCTACATAATTTGCAGGGCAGTACAAAATGAAAATGTAGGGCCCCTTGTTCAAAAATCATTAAGATTTCAAGACAGTGATCCAACCAAACCCGTTGCCATTGAGTCAATTCTGACTTACAGTGACCCTATAGGACAGAGTAGAATTGCCCCATAGGATTTCCAAGGAGTGGCTGGTGGATTTGAACTGCCGACTTGTTGGTTAGCAGGCAAGCTCTTAACCACGTGCCACCGGGGCCCCCAAGACAGTGACAGCAGAGCATTAAACCAAGCTTGGGGCCCTTCTAAGCACTGGCCCTGGGCAACTGCACAGGTTGCCTGGCCAGGAAGTTGGCCCTGATGGGAGCAAGGCAGAAGGGCTCAAGTTAGGATCCTATCTTTGGTCCGTTTCTCTCCTCACACTATACTCTCTCCCTGGGTTGCCTCATTGATTACTATGGCTTCATATACATAGGCACACTGATGGCTCCCCATCTTCAACCCAGCCCAGCCCCAAACTCATAGACTTTTTCTTAGGTAGCAGGGATTATTTCCCCCTTCTACTTCCTTTATACTTGAATCTTCTCCAGAATATAGTGTATATAACTGTCTTAGTTTCTTAGTGCTGCTATAACAAAAATATCACAAGCAGGTGGCTTTAATGAACAGAAATTTATTTTCTCACAGTCGGGGCAGATTAACTAGTAAGCACAGTATGCACGGGTTTACAGTAAGCAAGGTACGCAGGGGCTTAATTGTGCTTCCTTAGCTTGCTTATTGGGTAATCCATCCCTGCTCACAGTTTAAGAGGCTAGAAGTCTGAATTCAGGGTGCCAACTCTACAGGAAGGCTCTCTATCTTCTCTGGGGGAAAATCTTTGTCTCAGCTTCTCTAGCGTTCTTGGCGTTCCTAGGAGATCTCCATGTGGCTTCTATATTTCCCCCAATTTGCGCTTCTTTCTTTGTGCCTAATCTGCTTTTTTTATATCTCAAAAGTGAGTAGGTTTAAAAGACATCTTACACTGATATGGCCTCATTAACAAACAAAAAAACTTATTCCCAAATGGGATTGTATCCACAGGTATAGCAGTTAGGATTTACGGCACATATTTTTGGGAGACTGTAAAAATGGCTTGAGGGTGGAGTCTGACCTCTTCCAACTTTAAGAAGGGAAAGGAGAATCAAGATCAACAGCCCAAGGCTGACTCCCATGAGGTGGAGGCCAGACAAGCCTCCTCTCTCCGCCATCTCTACCAGTTCTGACGCCAACCATCCATCCCACAGCACTCTCTACTGGGTTTGATAATTCGTTGCGATGGCCACAGAGAACTCACAGACCATACTCATGATTATGGGTTATTAGGGAAGAAACAGTTACAATTCAGGATCAGGAACACTCAGGATACAGTTCTTCCATCAGGACAGCCTCTGCCCAGCTGTGCTCATAGGCACACCTCTCCCTGGCCCTTGGCGTCTGCCCAAAGGCACTCAGCTTTCTCTCTCTGTGAGCTGGGAAGCCCCCCATGCCTTCTCCTGCTGCCGGGTCACTCCTTCCTTGGTGGTGGTGGGCTCTTGCTCTCTGCTCTGGAATTGGCTGTCTTTAAGCTAAAACTTACCAATTCCCTTGGTAGGCCACAATTACCCTATCACGGAATCACTTGGGTGGGAGTTACAAGACCATGGCTAGAAAGGCCATACACAAAAGTAATTTATCGCACCGCAGGGACACAAAGAAATCCACAACAATGATTCGCTGCACTCCTCATATCATAAGGAACCAGCACTGGATAGGAGAAAACCATTTCCGGACGGAGTCCCCAGCGATCCTTCTGGGACTCAGAGTAACTGAAAAGAGACTATGAGTACCTCCAAATCCCCCTTATAGATGACATGTGTCTTGACCGTTATCTGAACCTTGACAGTGTGAGTGTGGGTGGGAGGCAGAGTCTTCCTTCCACTACAAAAGCTGAGAAGTCCAGACTTTTTCTCAGGTGCTCTGGAGCAATGACAAAGGCTGGTGCTCAACTTTGGCCAGAGAGACATGCCTGCCCAAGACTGTAACTTGGAATCTACTGTCACAAAGAATGCGGGGCAGTGTAGAAGCCTTTTCCAGTGATGGGGGCAGCCTCCATTTGCTAGGGGATGTAATGAGTGTGGTTCCTGCACTGGCTTTCAGTGCCAGGGCAAGGGTGGCAGTGACATGAGATGGCCCATTCAGGACTCTGTGGAGTGGCAAGAGTTTGATAATATCCTCTCTGCAGCCATCCAGACCCTGACTTAGTGGTTCTCGTGACTCCTCAATTTTCCCAGCTGTCTTAGTTTCCTAGTCCTGCTGTAACAAGTGCCATAAGTGGGCAGCTTTAAAGAACAGAAATTTATTTTCTCATAGTTCTGGAAGCTAAAAGCCTCAATCAAAGATGTGGTGAAACCCATGTGAAATAAATCACTACCGAAATTAGTAAGTAAGCCCAGGCAAGCACCTGCGCTTACTAGGTGATCTGTCCTTGTCAGGGATTATAAATTTGAAAAGAGAGTTTGATTCTGTAGGAAGATGCTGTGACATTGGAAGAGAAACAGATGCCAGCCATACCTAGAAGCAGAATCTTGGATGTGGTGAAAAAATGTGGAGCTGTTCACTACAGATGGTCTAGTAAGCATGGTGCTTACCTTGCCTATTGGCTAATCTACTCCCGACCATGGTTCATTACAAAAGGAGCAATGGCACCCAATTGTCTTGATGATTAAATGAAAGAATGCAATGCATGGCAAGCACTTCTCGTGTCCCAACGCATATAAGTACACCTTCAGTGAGAGCTGTATTTCTCTCATTAAAAAACCAAACCGAACCCGTTGCCGACGAGTTGATTCCAACTCATAGCGACCCCAAATCAGTACCTTCAGGGTATGCAATGGGCTTTTGGATGAGACCAGCACAGCTGGTGGCTAATGGAGATAATCTTCACCTGTGGACTCGCAGGATTGCATGTGCTCTGTCTCCAGGGGAGTCGCTGCATTGATGATCAGCCACCCCAGGTCGGCAGGGCAGTACCAGGTGGCCACCAAAGATTCCTGGGCCCACCTGATGTCTAGCCTTCAGATGCTTCCCCTCCTTCTGTACCGAGTGCCTGGCTCCTTTTCCCTCCCTGGTGATTCTGAAGCACACTGGAAAGAGATGAACGACCTGAAGAAGGTGTTTCAGTGAATGTGTATGACTCCTTCATTGATTGTTCCCATAGAGTTAAACCCCTGCCATCCTTCCCAGGTCTATTCCAGCCCATCTCCTCTGACCACCCCCTGACCTCTCTCTTCCCTGCACTTTAAGGAAAGGTGCTCCATTCCACCCAGCACTTGCCTTGTGCATGGCTGGAGAGGTTCAATGAAGGCCTTTTGGCCAGTTGCTGTAGGCCCAGTTCCCTGGCCCCTTGTGGCCCAGCCCAGGATCCTGTCTTAGAGCCTGGTTGCTATAGAAATGACTACCAGAAAAACAAGATGGGGAGGTTGGCACATGGGTTGGGCCCAAGCCTTTTCACAGATAGTTTTTTGTTTTATATTGGTTTGGGTTGTTTTTTTGGTAGAGAAACACACCTCATATTTACCATTGCTTCTGTTCATCATACGCAGTCTCTACCCCACAAGTGAGTTTTAACTTTAAATTTGTCCAGTTTGAACAGAGGGACCATTTTTAGCTGGCTTGTTCAGGAGTCTTTGAATGGGCCTTGGAATCTGTGAGGATAAACACAAGCCTGTGGGGCTCAGCTGTGTTTGACTTAAAACTGGAAACACAGGAGTCAGAGGAATGGCTTTATATAGGTCTGTGAGGTCCAGGAGCCCTGAGTATTGATTTATGAGGAGGCTTGGTGAAAGCACATGAAAGCCGAGGTAATATTTATAAATTCCTTCCCCCAAAGCTGGATGGAATGTTCTTCGGAGCTGTAGTCAAATACCACCTTTTTGGGGGATGAGTGGAAGTTGTTTAAGTCCAATTATTCAGTGACTGGAAAGAAAAGGAAATGTTATTCAGGAGCAACTGCCTCAAAGTCTTTGTCATGGAGGAACATGGGCCGAGAAGACAGCATTAACCGATAGGCCTGGGTTCCTCTCTTATATTCTCACGTTCTTCCTTCAGATCAATGAATATTTGGTGCTCCAGCCTCTAGGTCTCCCCTTTCCCTAGCTCAACAAGGCCAAGGGCCTAAACCTGGCAATTATGATGACCACGTTTTATAAATTTTACACACAAGACTCTTTCCTTGAGGACAGACTCTTTGGCTGTACTGAGCAGTGTGGGGAGGAAGAAGGGCAAAGGAGGGAAAAGGGGAGGAGAGATGAGGCTGAGGAAATTCACAGTCATGCCCAGGTGGCCCTGAGTCCTGAAAGCATTTTGTAATAGAACAGGCTGCCACGGGGAAAAGTGAGTCAAAGTAGCTGATGCTCAGTAATGGAGGTTGGGGCTGTGAGGAACCTGTGCTGCTGCCATCCACAGCGAAAGACTCTTACACCTGTGACTTCTGGATCCACTGGCCAAGGCAGGCCTTGAACACCCTAGGACATCACACGCCTGTGCAGAGGTGAGGGTAATCAGAGAGCGTCAACCCATGTGGCTGAGCAAGTTGCACTCACCTTGGCCAGGGGGGATGACCTTCTTGCTTAAGTGAGAAAGAAGGGAAGGCACTAAAAAAAAATTGTATTCATGGATGTAAATCTAAGATGAGGGAGGGGAGCGCATTCGACTTTGCTGTAGGGCCACTTTTACCTTGTGACCTCAGATTTCTCATCTGTAGAAAAAAAAAAAAAAAGAATCCCATTGACCTTGGATCTGCTTGCTTCTGAGGTCCAATGGGATATGTTTCCTACCTGACACTCAATGTCATGAGAATAATGATAGAATAGACAGGGTGATGGTGTGAAGGGCAATGTTGTCTCTGGAGGCAGGAGAAAGTGGCACAATCATTCCAACCTGCCCTAACCTCCTTCCACAGCCCAGCTTCTGGGGCTGTCACTATGACACCCTAAGGGAGGACCAGGGACTTGGAAATAGGCATATGAATAGTGGGGAAGGCCTTTCTGCAACACAAGTGTTGTCCCTGCCCTGGCACAAAGAATTCTCCATGGAAGACTCTTTAAGCCTTTTAAGACTCAGGAATGGGTGCTTTCAGTATAATGAATGGGAATACAAAAAGATCTGCTTGGAAGTTGGCTGGAAGTCTGGTGGGAAACAGAAAAAGATACCTTCATCCCCTCCTAGCTGAAGCATTAACAGCACATATGTTGTTGTTAGTTGCCATTGAGTGGATTCCAACTCATGGTGAACCCATGTGTGCAGAATAGAACTGTGCTCTACAGAGTTTTCGAGGCTGTGACCTTTCAGAAACAGATTGTGAGGCCTGTCTTCCAAAGTGCTTCTGGGTGGGTTCAAACCACCAACTTTTCGGCTAGTAGCACCTTTTGTGCCATCCAGAGACTCCTAACAGCACATATCCAAAACCTGATGCCAGCTAGTCGATTCAGATGCATAATGACTCTATAGGACAGAGTAGAACTACCCTATAGGGTTTCCAAGGCTGTAACCTTTATGGAGGCAGACTGCCACATCTCCCAAGGAGCAGCTGGTGGGCTCAAACCGGCCACCTTTGGGTTAGCAGCCAAGTGCTTTAACTGCTGCACCACCAGGGCTCTGGGCAGCACATACAGGTCCTGACATTTGTAAATGCTTCATTAGGGCCCATACCTTAAAAGAAGGGGATTAAATGTCAAGTCTCCTGCCAGGTTTGTGCTTGGTGACTACAAAACTAGTTGACATTCATGAAGAAAGGCTTCTGGATCCATTTCTCTCCTGACTCCGGTTTCTTTCCTTCCTACAGCATTTAGGAATCAGCTTATGAAAGACTTTGAGATCTGAGTTGTATTTGACCCTGGTGGTGATGCCAACATTTCAAATTTTGACAGACAGAATTGTAATTCATGTCTGAACCTCCAAAGTTAATGGTTTGGCTCTTCTGCTCACAGAATGCTGCTGCCCAGTGACACCTGGACACTCATTCCGAGCACTCACAAGGCTTGTTCCCAAATCCCCTCCTGGAGGTAGTCAGCCAATTCTGACTGCTGAAGGCTGCAGGGAGGATTAGCTCCAACAGGTCCTGCTATCTGAGAGCATGATCCTCCTCTTCTACTACCTGGGCAGGAGGCTTTTAAAATTACACTTGCATTTGGTCCAATTCCTATCTGAGATTTCACCCTGGGATGTCCCCTCAGAAGTCAAAGACGGCACATGAGAGACTGCTCTTGACCCCTTTCTGCCCTGTCTTTTCCCTTGGGTTATTTACAGGGGCAGAACTATATTTCAGAGCCTCACAGAGCATTAGAGTTGGAAGGAGCCCTTAAAGATGATAATGATTGTAGCCGTCATTTATTAAGCACCTACTACATGCCAGGTGTGTTAAGAATATTATTACTAATCCTTGCAAATGCTTCAGGGATACTGTTATAATCATCAGTTCAAGTGGAAGCAAGGGTCATGGTAAGGCAGTATCGCAGAATGGTCAAGGATATAGACTTGCATTCAACTCCCAGCTCTGCCACTTACCAGCTGAGTGACATTGGGCTTATTTCTTAAACTGTCTCAGGTTCCTCATTTGTAAGATGGGGAAGTTAATAACAGTAGTTCCTGACAGTATGGTAGTGAGTTAATCTGCCCCTTGCCTAGCACATTGTAAGGACTGCGTAAGTGTCAGCTATTATAATGGAGAGGCTGAGTGATTCTAGTAGAGTCTGCAGTGATAAGTAGTGAGGCCAGGATTGGAATCCCAGTCTGTTATCACCCAAGCCCATGTTTTACACGTGAGGAAACACAACTGAGAGGGAGAAAGGACTTGTCCAAGATCAACCAGCTGCTTTGTGGCTGTTCCAGGGATGGAACCACCTCTGACGAGCCCCAGTCTACTACCCCCTCCACAAACACTGCCTCACTCTTGAACTAAAATGATCTCTGATGAGGCCTCTTTGACCTCTGAAATTATCAAATCCAGTCTCTAGAAGTCTCTGGGAGAATGAGAGAATAACCATCTACAAACTGTATTCCCACCATGTATTCTGAATATAGGTTTCCCCCACTATCCAAAGTTAGAGCTTTCCTATGAAAGCTTTC
Organism: Dugong dugon; assembly: GCA_030035585.1. NCBI lineage: Eukaryota > Metazoa > Chordata > Mammalia > Sirenia > Dugongidae > Dugong > Dugong dugon. The sequence goes on along the minus strand of CM057465.1, from coordinate 58,087,711 downwards.
ATAAGCCAAAATGGCATAAAGCGAAGAAGCAATTACCATCAATAATATGGGAAAAATTTTTGAACGTTCCCAGATGCAAAAAATAACCTAGGTCCAGTTTTATGCTAAGCATAACACCCTTACGAGCTCTCTTATGCTTTCCTGATACTTTAGGAGACATCTTGCTAAAGGATGGACAAAATAAATCGAGGTAAAGCACAGATGCTCACAGACACAGTCCAAAGCGATGGCAGCTTGATGCTGAGTGTAGTTCCTGGGGAAGGAGCTTGAAGACGCCATTCTTGCTGCTGGGAGGGCGGGGCGCTGCCACTTTAATGGCTTGCTACAAAACAAATGCTGAACGCTATTTCTGCTTCTCACTTTGTTCCTATAAGCGAAAATCCTGTTTGGATTTCTCTCCATTATCGAAAACAGAAAGCAGGTACTAATGTAGATCTAGCCCTGGTGGCGTAGTGGTTAGAAGCCTGGCTGCTAACCAAAAGTTCTGCAGTTCCAATCCACCAGCTGCTCCTTGGAAACCCTGTGGGGCAGCTCTACTCTGTCCTATAGAGTCCCTATGAGTCGGAATTGACTCAAAGGCAAGGATTTGGGGTTTTTGTTTGTTTAATGTAGGTCTTTCACAAAAGTGAAGTGGTGTAAAGTGAGCTTTTGAAAAGCGGGGGATACCTGTATACAGTTAGCATTCTCTAGTCCCTCACTTTCTTCTAACCACAGAGCATTTCACAACACCCAGAGAGCCAATGCAGGAGAAATAAAAACAGTGATCAGACTTCTTCGCAATCACCGTTGACTTAGACCTTTAGGAGCTCCACATTAACCACTCTTTCTTCCCCTCAGTTGAGGTTTGTTGAAGGGTAAAGAGCAGAAATTGCCTCTGATGAAAAGAACTTCCCCTCCTGGTCTTTGGTTTCCAAAACCTTAGGGTACCTAAGGGGGTTTTCAGAGAAGAATAAAAGGTGCATCCTCCCACCCCCCACCCCAGGGTAGAAACAGAGTGTTTTCTTGGCCTCAGAATAAACATGGACAGAGAAGGATTTCCTTCAACATATTCATTCATTCGGAAATGTCTATTGAGGGCCTGGAGCCCTGGTGGGGCAGCAATTAAGAGCTCGGCTGCTACCAAAAGGTCTACTGTTCAAGTCCACCAGCTGCTCCTTGGAAACCATATGGGGCAAGTTCTCCTCTGTCCTACAGGGTCACTATGAGTTGAAATTGACTCTACAGCAAAGGATATTGCAGGCCTACTATGTGCAGGTTGTCTCCTAGGATCTGGGAATTAGGCTGTGAACCAGTCCTCAGGAAGCTTACATTCCATCAGCAAGACAGCTAGTTAGCAAGTAAACTAACAAAGAAAGCCAAACAAGATAATTACAGATTTTTTGATAAATGCTATGAAGGAAACAAAAAGGATGATGATGGAGATAACACTGGGAGGTTACTTTTATAAGGATGGTCAAAGATGACCTCTCGCAGAGATGGTACTGGTGGGTGACCTGAAGGAGAAGGAGGGACTTTTCAAGCAGAGATGCCAAGCAAGTGAAAAGTGCAGAGGTGGGAGAGGGCTTGGCATAGTCAGGATCATCGAGGAGGCCAGTGTAATGGCTGCAGAGAAGGGGATGACAGTATAAGGGGAGGAAGAAAGAGGGACATAGCAATTAGTCCAAAGGACTAATGGGCCGGATGAACCACAGCCTACACAATCCTGAGACCAGAACTAGATGGTATCGGGATACCACTATCAACTGCTCTGACTGGGATCACAACAGAGGGTCCTGGACAGAGTGAGAGAAACCTGTAGAACAAAAAATCAAATTCACACAAAAGACCAGGCTTGCTGATCTGACAGAGACTGGAGGAACCCCTGAGACTCTGGCCCTAAGACACATTCTGACCTGGAAATTGAAGCCATTCCCGGAGACCACCTCCCAGTCAAACAATAGTTAAGCACATAAGATAAACACTTGAGAGGAATGTACTCCTCAGAACAATCAATTATGCGAGATCGAAAGGGCATTATCTGTCCAAAAGCAAAGATGAGAAGGCAGGTCCAAACCAAACCCACTGCCTTCTAGTTGATTCCAATTCATAGCGACCCTATAGGATTTCCAAGGCTGTAAATCTTTACAGAAGTCAACTGCCACATCTTTCTCCCACAGAATGGCTGGAGGATCCAAAGTATAGAGTTGGAAGTTCATCAGCATACAGACTCTGAAGCCTTTGGAAGCCTCGCAATAGAGTCCCATGACCAGGAATAGCACGGAAGAAGTAAGGAGATGATGGGCATCCATCCCAGAGCTCACTTGTGTGGACAGACACCTCAGTGACCAAAGGCTTTCTCCTCACTTGCCCCCATCCCCAATTTTTTGGCCTTGCCTAAGACCTGTGACATAGCCATAGAGGTGGGGATGGGAGGGAGGTTCTGACCAGGAATCACTGCTATACTGATAGGAAAACCAGAAAACCAAACTTGTTGCCATCAAGTTGATTCCAACTCATAGTGACCCTATAGGACAGAGTAGAACTGCCCCATAGTGTTTCCAAGGAGTGCCTGGTGGATTCAAACTGCTGACCTTTTGGTTAGCAGCTGTAGCTCTTAACCACTATACCACCAGGGTTTCCAATACTCGTAGAGGAGGGGTTGAACAAAAACAGAACAAAATAAGTTGATTTATAGATAATAATCAAAATCAAACCAGTTGTTGTTAAGTCAGTTCGGACTCCTGGCAACTCCAGATGAGCAGAGTAGAACTGCTCCATAGGATTTTTAAGGCTGGGACCTTTCGGAAGTAGATTGCCAGGCCTTTCTTCCAAGGTGCCTCTGGATGGGTTCAAACCGCCAACCTTTCAGTTAGTAGCTGAGTGCTTAATTGGGACTCCTTTATAGATAATTATGAGGCATTCTTTCTTTTACACCTATGTTTGTGGGCTGAGAGTCACACCCTTTATAGGGCACATGGCTACAGCTCTGTCCATGAGGGGGCTTTGGAAAAATGTATGGCTCTGCTCATGGTAGCTCTATCACCTGTTCAACACTCTGGTGAGATCCTCATCTCGCTTCTCTTGCCAACCCTAGGACATAGGGACCTGTCTGTCACCTTTTGAGAGGGGCTCTTGACTGTGCACCTAAGCATTAGAATTCTCACCCCAAAGCTCTTTAAAAATATTTAAAGATCTCCATTCTAAATTCCAACCCAAATATCCAACAATAGGAGATTGGTTAAATACTTTATCTTTCATCCATACCATGAAATAATAGACAGCCTTTATAATGATGATATAGATATGGAAAAGTGTTCATGATGAATTAAGTTCAAAAAAGTAGGATACAAAACTGTCTGTGTGAATGATGTGATTTTATTTATTTAAAAAATACATGTACATACATAGACATATTCATAGATGAAAAACCTGTTAATGAAAAAACTTAATAGTGAATACCTTGGATGGGATTACAGGTGCTTTTCATTTTCTTATAGAGTCTTTGCACATTTTCTCTTTTTAAATATTAACTATGTATTGTTTTTATTATCAGGGGAAATAAATGAAGATTCAAAAAATATCCCAGGTAAAATACACTTTCTACCTTAATGCCCACCAGTATTCTTTGTATTTCTCTGTGGTTAATAAAGTATGCAGACAACCTAGTAATATAGCCACTCTCCATCTCTTAGGAGTATGAGACTATAGAATGCTAAAGTTATTATATATTCAAAAAAAAAAAAGACTTGTCGTCGAGTCGATTCCGACTCATAGCAACCCTATAGGACAGAGTAGAACTGCCCCATAGGGCTTCCAAGGCTGTAGTCTTTATGGAAACAGACTACCACATCTTCACCTGAGGAGTGGCTGGTGAGTTTGAACCACCGACCTTTTGGTTAGCAGCCGAGCTCTTAACCACTGAGTCACCAGGGCTCCATTATAGAAAAGTATAATAATTGATAGAAGCAATGCTTTTTTGTCTTCCATTTGACTGTCAGAGAAGCTATCTAGTTGAAAAGAGACTGCTACGCATTTCTTCTTGTACTTTCCCTACTTGGCTGCTAGAGAAAAATATTCGTAAAATAATACCGGGGCAGTAGCAGGAGGCAGAAGGAGAACCAACCGGACATGGGCATGTAACTGACAGTCTCCTAGAGAACCAAGGGCTGGCAACATAGAAACCTCATTTCTGAAGCAGTTGATGGATGAACAACTTCAAGGTCAGACAGGAATATGTTCTTGCCTCCTGCCAACTTTATCCACAATGAGGCTAAGTGGCCAACAAGTGTCTGTTGGTTTCTGGGTCTAGACTTTGTGGCTCAAACATCCAACCTTCTCCTATATGTGTTCTTTAAAAAGACACATTGAAAGAGAATTCAGCAAAGATTTTAAACAGAGTTACTCAGGTGACTCATAAAGGATAGCGCTGTGATGGGCCAAATTGTTGCAACTCACTGGTTAGGAAACTATGACAAAGTATATGTTTGATTTCATGAGCATCAGCATTTCTCTTCCTACAGTCTCTCGCCCCAGTACACTGATTCCTTTCCCAACAGAATGTTCTTTTCAACACTTGAAAATTATTGGGGGCTCCAAATATTATTGTTTACATAGGGTATATCTATCAATATTTACTATGTTTGAAATTAAAGCGTAAGAGTTTAAAAATACTTATATATTACCTTTTTAAAAAATAGCAATAACAAACCCATTACATGTTAACATACATAACATATTTTTGTGAAAAATAAATACATTTACCAAAATGAAAAATAAGGAGAAGAAAGGAGTTTTAAACAATAGTTTTGCAAATCTCTTTAATGTCTTGTTTAATAGAAGCATATCTGCTTCTGCATTCAATCTGTGGCAAAATGTTGTTTTGATTGAAATGTATGAAAATCTGCTTCATACACATTTAGAAAAAGGGAAACATTTCAGATAATTGTGGCTATTCTTCTTTGATACTACATGAAAATTTGACCAGTGGTAACTTCTTAAAGGTTAGTTGCAGTGTGGAATCTGAAACCATACAAATGAACTTTGCACACTCGGTTGCATTAAAATCTATTGTTTATCTTCCAGTTTGAGTGAGTCTTTTACTCTTGCATGATTTTGTTTTTCCTCATGAATTGGTGTTATAATAGCTTTTGTTAAAAGAAAAGAAGTTTTTTGTTTTGTTGTTGTTGTTAAGCACCCTTGTGAATGTGCCTCCTCTGCTGGGTACTGTAGAGAAAGATATAGATCAGGCTTCCCCGATCTTTTTCAACAAACATCATTCCTGTGACCTTGCTAGTATGAATGTGGCTGAGAGTGGCAATGGGATTCTCCCTCTCTCTTTCTCTTGATAAAGTCATCCATTAGCCCTAACATTTGCTCATCTATTTGCTTTACTCCCCACTATAAACATAAACCTTAACAATGTAATATTTATGGATTCACTTAATATTCTTTGAACAATTGCTGCATGGCAAGCATTGCATTGGGTACTTTGATTTACATTATCTCATGTCTCTATTTTATAGATAAGGAAAGTGAGAATTAGCAAATTAGTTAACGTTAGACAACTGCCAATTTGAGGACTTGGACTGGAACCTTGATCTTCCAGTTTAGGAGGCACTGCTATGATCCCATCCTGTTTTCCCCATAGTCATCACCAGATTAATCTTCTACCTTCTTATTTAGCAACTGCAAAAGAGACAAGAGAATTCTGAGACTACCACGCCATAAATGCCTCTACAGTATAGAAAAATATCAAGATACACTTGTTGATGTAGAGTATATCTCTACCCTACCTTTTCCACAGAGCACCTCATATATCCAGTTGCCAATTCGACAACTCCACTTGGGTGTTTAATAGGTGTCTCAAAGTTAACATGACAAAATAGAGTTCTTGGTCCTTGTTCCCTCCAAACTGCTTTCCTGGACCCGGTCTTCGCCATTTCTTTTAAAAACACCCAATTCATTCAACTGTTCAGAACAAAACATGTTCTTTTTATTGTTGTTGAAAATATACACAGCAAATCATATACCACTTCAAGCATTTCTCATGTACAATTCAATGACATCGATTACATTCTTCAAATTGTGCAACCATTCTCACTTTTTTCTGAATTGTTCCCCTCCCTGCATTAGCATAAACTCAGGGCCCCCTAAGCTTCCTATCTAAGATTTTGAGTTGCTGTTGTCAGTTTGATCCCATATAGATAGTTCTTTAAAAGAGCAGAGTGCTCAAGGCAGACGCTTTTTAGTAGTTAAGCTAAACTGTTGTTTGGTTTAAAAAAGACTTCGGGGGATATTTTTGGTTTAAGGTTTAAAGATTATCTCAGGGCAATAGTTTCAGGTGTTCATCCAGCCTCAATGGCTCTAGAAAGTCTAGATTCCATGAGAATTTGAAATTTTGTTCTGCATCTTTCCCCCTTTTGATCAAGAGTCTTCTACAGAATCTTTGATCAAAGCACGGAACAGAACATAATTAATTCTTCCTTTTCTCTCACAATTCATATCCAGTCTTTTAGCTCTACCTCTAAAATGTATCTTAATACTTCCACTGTACCACCCTAGTCAAAGCCACCATCATCAGGAGGCAAGACCACTGCAACAACCTCATAACTGGTCTCCCTGTTTATGTTTTGATTCAGTTCATGTTATTTCTTGCTCAAAACCCTGTAATGGCCTCTCTTTGGTTTTCAGATAAAATCCAAACCCCCCACAGTGGCTATCTGGGCTTTGCATGACTATTTCCTGCCCTCTTCTCTGTCACCACATCCTCACCCCCCATCACTATGCTCCAGCTACATCATCCTACTTTCTGCTCCTTGAACACTCCAGTCTGATTCCCACCTCAGTATCTTTGCAGGAGCGGCTCCATCCACTTGAACACTCTGCCCCTAGACCTTCAAGTAGCTGGCTCCGCATGTTGCTTCAGTCGAAAATAAAATTAACTTTCCCATGAGGCCTTCCCTGATCGTTTACTCCACTTCAACCCTTATATTTTATTCCCCTATTGTATTTCCTTTATAACTTATCAAACCCCTAAATTGTCTTGTTCATTTATTTGTCCACGTGCTTATCTTCTGTTTCTCCCCATGTAAGTATCATAAGAGGCAGGCTGTTTCTAACTTCTTTTCCCATCATGCCCCCTGAGGCAGGATAGGCCCTATGCCTAGTAGACTTCAGTCAGTATTTGTTCAATGAATGGAGTGCAAGAGAATCACACCATCATGAAAGATCAACTTTGGCTCCACCTGCATGAGAAGGATTGCTAGAATCTTATCCTCCCTTCAAATCCTTCCCTTCTGGTTCAAAAGATTCTATGGTATATTTCAAATGGTCTTGCCCAAATGACCAAGCCTTCCATTTTACTTATCTTGTGCTGTCTGTCATTTCCTTCTCTATTATTCTCAAGTTTGCTGAGTGACTCCCTGGTAACTGGTGACCTTTATGTTGCCCACTGGGAACAGCTACCAATGTTTCACACCTCTGGACATCTACCACGAAACATCACCATGGCTTCTTCTCTGTGCCACTCACATCTCCACAACCCCACCCCCTTTTCGGCTGCCAGGCCCCATGAAGCATGGACCTCTTAACTTTCTGCAAACCCTCTGGACACCTGACACTTTTATCTGACTAGCTCTTTATTATGGCCCCACCCTAGGACTCTGACACAGGTTCCTTAGAGAGAAACCAGAGGACAATCCAATTGATAAGTGCACACAAATCTAGGGGTGAGGTGGGACTTCTGTCCTTAGTTGTTGTTAGGTGCCACAGAGTCAGTTCTGACTCATAGTGATCATATGCACAACAGAACAAAACACTGCCCAGTCCCGCGCCATCCTCATGGTCATTGCTGTGTTTGAGCCCATTGTTGCAGCTACTGTGTCAATCCATCTCATTGAGGGTCTTCCTCTTTTTTACTGACCCTCTACTTTACCAAGCATGATGTCCTTCTCCAGGAACTGGTCCCTCCTGATAACATGTCCAAAGTACGTGAGACAAAGTCTCACCATCCTTGCTTCTAAGGAGCATTCTGGTTGTACTTCTTCCAAAATGGAAGGAGGTCTTGTGGTGCAGTGGTTAAGCATTTGGCTGCTAACCTAAAGGTTGGTGGTTCGAACCCACCAGCCACTCCATGGGAGAAAGATGTGGCAGTCTGCTTCCGTAAAGATTACGGCCTTGGAAACCCTATGGGTCAGTTCTAATCAGTCCTATAGAGTCGCTATGAATTAGAATTGACTTGATGGCAACAAGTTTTTTTCTTTTCTTAGTAGAGAGTACATAAAGATGATCTGAAAGACACACTCTAGGTTCAAAGCTGAATCTGAAAGTTAGGCATATAGTTCAACTGAAGTGTCCAAACAGGGACTAGGGAAAGGATTCTGAATAAAGAGCAGCCAGAGGATCCTAGAAAAATGACTGGATTTACTGGAGCATTGCCAAAGGCACTTTTGGTAGTGCTTCCAACTGTACCCATGGGAGAGTGGGCAACCCTTTTATGACTGGAGGGTCAGTCTAGGAAACATACAAAATGCAAAATTATAATATAACACCTCTTCAGAATCCCCTTGATTCCCAAACACATGCTCCAGAGTAAGTGCCTTGATTACCTCATCTCAGGCTATGTCTTCTCATCTGGTCTGTAACCTGGTGAGATTCAAGGTCTTTGCTCTGTGCATCAAAGCTTCCTATCAGTGACTTGCCATCAGGAACATCTTCTAGAAATGACCAGACATACCTGAATTTGCAGAGGGTACGTGGCTTAAGTTGTTCTGGACTCTGTGCTGTTCACAGTCTCATATGCAACAACAATGATAGAGACAAACAGGTTGTGAACACGATGAGATAATAAAATTGTGGGCTAAATACCTGGATGCAACTGATATCGATTTTAGCCCGAACCTAATGATTTTCATCAGCTCCCTGGGTGCTTCTAATGTACAATCAAGTTTTAGAAACCTTGCTATATGGCCAGTTAAACCAGTTGTTGACTTAACTCATAGCAGCCCCACGTGTGTTGGAGTAGAACTGTGCTCCATAGAGTTTTCAGTGGCTGATTTTTCAATACAGATTGCCAGACCTTTATTCTGATGTGTCTCTGAGTGGTCTCAAACCACCAACCTTTTGGTTAGCAGCCATGCTCTTTAACCATTATACCACCCAGAGACTCCTGCTTTAGGGCATTTTTTCTTAAACTTTGGCCTTTATCTGAATCAACTAGAGGGCCTTTTAAAGTACAGATTACTGGGCTCTACCCCCAGAGTTTCTGATTCAGTAAATCTGAGGTAAGTTCTAAGAATTTGCATTTTAAGCAAGTTTCCAGTTAATTGATGCTAATGCTGCTGGTCTGGGGCTACATTTTGAGAAACACTGCTTTAGAGTGTCTATTGGCTGCTAACCTAATGGTTGGAGCCCTAGTGGCCAAGTGGTTAAGAGCTCATCTGCTAACCAAACGGTTGGCAGTTCAAATCCACCAACCGCTCCTTGGAAACTGTAAGGGGCAGTTCTACTCTGTCCTATAGGGTTGCTATAGGTGGGAATCGACTTGACGGTACACAACAACCTAAAGTTTGGTGGTTTGAACCCACCCAGCGGCTCTGTGGAAGAAAAGGCTGGCCAACTCCTTCTGTAAAGATTACAACCAAGAAAACCCTATGGAGCAGTTCTACTCTGTAACATATGGGGCTGTCACGAGTCAGGGGCCAACTCTGTAACAGCTAACAACACTCATTTAGGAATACACACACACACACGTACCATTGTTGACTCAATACCTTGATGCAATTAATACCAATTTTAGGCTGAACCTAATGATTTTCATCAGCTCCCTGGGTGCTTCTAATGTACAGTCAAGTTTTAGAAACTTCTGCTACATACAAGTTGTATGTGGACAGCAATAGTACTTGTACTGTACACTTGATATTGACCAGTTATTTCTGCTGCTTCTTCCTTTTCAAGGCTAGAATTGACCTGATAATAAATATGTTTTACTTTATATTCTAATTTATATTGACCACAGGGCAAAAGGGCAAAACAACACTTAATAATCTGCTTTGCCAAGAAAGGAGCTTTTCAAAAAATGGGGGCAGCAATCCCGATCCAAATACCAACAACATTCTTCAAAAAGATGGAAAAACTAATTATTAACTTTATATGGAAAGGGAAGAAGCCCCGAATAAGTAAAGCACTACTGAAGAAGAAGAATAAAGTTGGAGGACTCACACTACCTGACTTGAGAACCTACTATACAGCTACAGTAGTCAAAACAGCCTGGTACTGGTACAACAACAGAGACATTGACCAATAGAACAGAATTGAGAACCCAGATGTAAATCCATCCACCTACAGTCACCTGATTTTTGACAAGGGCCCAAAGTCCATCACATGGGGAAAAGACGGTCTTTTTAACGAATGGTGCTGGCAAAACTGGATATCCATTTGCAGAAAAATGAAACAGGACCCATACCTCACACCATATACAAAAACTACTTCAAAATGGATCAAAGACCTGAATATAAAGCCTAAAACTATAAAGTTCATAGAAGAAAAAATAGGACCAACACTTCAGGCCTTAATACATGGCATTAACAGGATACAAACCATAAACATCAACACACAAAACCCAACAGATAAACTAGATAACTGGGATCTTCTAAAAATCAAACACCTATGCTCTTCAAAAGACTTCACCAAAAGAGTCAAAAGAGTACCTACAGACTGGGAAAAAATTTTTTGACAGTACAAGTCAGACAAAGGTCTAATCTCCATAATCTACAAGAAAATCCAACACCTCTACAACAAAAAGACAAACAATCCTATCAAAAAATGGGCAAAGGAAATGAACAGACACTTCACCAAAGAAGACATTCAAATGGCCAACAGACACATGAGGAAATGCTCGCATTCACTAGCCATTAGAGAAATGCAAATTAAAACCACAATGAGATACCATCTCACCCCGGCATTACTGGCACGAATCAAAAATACTGGAAATAACAAATGTTGGAGGGGCTGCGGGGAGATGGGAACTCTTATACACTGCTGGTGGGAATGCAAAATGATACAACCATTTTGGAAAATGATATGGCGTTTCCTCAGAAAACTAGAAATAGACATACCATTCGATCCAGCAATCCCACTCCTAGGAATATATCCTAGAGAAATAAGAGTCGTCACTCGAATAGACATATGCACACCTATGTTCATGGCAGCATTGTTCACAATAGCAAAACGATGGAAACAACGTAGGAGCCCATCAACAGATGAATGGATAACAAACTATGGTACATACACACGATGGAGTACTATGCAATGAGAAAGAACAACAATGAATCTGTGAACCATCTCATAACGTGGATGAAACTGGAGGACATTATGCTGAGTGAAATAAGTCAATCACAAAAGGACAAATATTGTATGAGACCTCTATTGTAAAAACCCATGACAAAATTCACATGCAAAATGTAACAATCCTTGTTGGTTACCAGGGATGGGAGGGGAGTGGGGGGAAATACTAAATAGGCAATAGATAAGTGGTATCTTGGGTGAGAGGTGAGACAGTACACAGTACAAGGGAAACTAACACAACCTGCACAAGGAAAGGTCATGGAGGCCCCATGGACACATCCAAACTCCCCGAGGGACTGAGTTGTTGGACGGAGGGCTCTGGGGACCATGGTCTCGGGACATCTAGCTCAATTGGCATGACACTACTTATAAAGATAATGCTCTACATTCTACCTTGGTGAGTAGTGTCTGGGGTCTTAAAAGCCTGTGAGCGGCCATCTAAGATACTCCACTGGTCTCATCCCTTCAGGAGCAAGGGAGAATGTAGAGAACAGGATACAACGAAAAGATTAGTCCAAAGGACTAATTGACCACAGCTACCAAGACCTCCACCGGACTGAGTCCAGTACAGCTAGATGGTGCCCGGCTACCACCGCTGACTGCTCTGACCAGGATCACAACAGAGGGTTCTGGACAGAGCTGGAGAAGGATGTAGAGCATAATTCTAACTCACAAAAAAACAAAAAAAGACCAGATTTACTGGCCTAAAGGAGACTGGAGAAACCTCAAGAGTATGGCCCCCAGACACCCTTTCAGCTCAGAGGTGAAGTTACCTTCGAGGTTCACTGTTCAGCCTGGGAGTGGACAGCCCAGTGAAACTAAATGAGACTAACGAGGTACAGGAGTCCAGTGACAAGGGCCAGAAGGCAGAGGGGGAGTAGGAAGCTGATGATAAGGAACACAAGTTGAGTAAGGATACTGTTGATGTGTTGTGAGATTGTTAACCACTGTTATAGGGCAACATTTGTAGTAACTGTTAAATGGGAGGCTATTTTGTCCTGTAAGCCTTCATCTTGGGTGAGAATGGCACACAATTGGAAGAGCATAGTCAATGTCACTTAAATGTGTACGTAAAAAGTTTTGAAATGGTATATCTTTGGCTATGTGTATTTTCACCAAAAAAAAAAAGCTGAGAATTCAGAGGGTTAAAATGTTGTGGGGTTGTTAACCAAAGTCATAAAACAGCATGTGTACTACTGTTACATGAGAAACTGTTTGTTGTGTAAGCCTTCACCTGAACTACAATAAAATATTAAAAAAAAAAAAAAAAATGGGGGCATTTTTGTGGGGACCAGGGGTCCTGGGCCTTCCTCTCCCACCTTCTCTCAGCTGAGCCCTGACGAAAGACTGTCACAGATAAGGTGCATGACCCGATTCTTTGAATGACTTTTGATCAGTCTTGTGTGAATTGTCAGAATTCATGCAGGGCTCAGTCCTGGGCTGGAGTTTTAAGTTCAGGAAGGAGATAATTGTTCTGGATCACAGCTGTGATTAGTTTAATTGAATTTTGATAAGTAACCAGATAGATGATCATTTAGGTGGTTGTCACGAAAACGCCTTTCCTGAAGTTCACAGAGTCATTGCATGTTGCCTCTTGCTTCGTCATAAAGTGGAAAGATGGTTCACTTTTATCATTTAGGGCCTCACCAGTAGAATGAAGCCTGACAAGTGCCAAGGAGGCTGAACAATAGGATGCATGAGAATTTCCTAAGTCCCCTTGGGTCGCTGTGTCCTCATGTCAGGCTCCATTTTTTTTCTTTCCCACTAAGTGGTTGGTTTATTAGGTCAGCCTTCAGGGGTGCCCCACCCCTGTGCTGAGATTGCCTTTTAAGTGTGATCAAGTTTGTTAGGTGCCTCAACTGCTGAAGTCAGCTCCTTAAGCACCCAAATCAATCCATTTATGCAAATGGCAACATGAGGGCTGTAACAGCATTTAATTCCTGAGGCCAAGCTTGATTAAATCAGGATTAAATTATCCTCCAAAACCAAAGCAAGTTAGTAATATGTCTCACAATGAAAGTAGCCAGATAAGTAAAAATCTATCCTCAGACTTCCTGCTTTCCCGGGAAAATGGCTATTTCTTATGATATGTACCGCAGATGGTAACTTTTCCCAGCTAGCTTCTCATGCACTCACTTAATGCTTCCTCCTGTACTCCAGGGGAAGGAGCCCTGGTGGTACGGTAGTTAAGCATTCAGCTGTTAACCTAAAGGTTAGTGGTTCGAACCCACCAGCCACTCTGCCCGAGGAAGATGTGACAGTCTGCGTCTGTAAAAATCACAGCTCTATGGGGTAGTTCTGCTCTGCCCTACAGGATCGCTATGAGTCAGAATTGAGTTGATGGCAACAAGTTTGTTTTTTGTTTTTTTTTGGTACTGCAGGGGTATGGTAGGTAGTAGTGGGTGAAGGGGTTTTGGGATAGTATTGGGAAGCAGAAGGGAAGGTGGAGGAGAACAGAGGAGGAAGAAAGTGTGCTGGTTCTGGAGGACCTTTATTTGTGTAATCCACCGGGCTCCCAAACTTGATCTGGTGTTTTGAAAAAAAATTGGCAAACAGAAAAATATTAAACAGACTGATGTTATTGAGGAGCTAGGACCACATGCCACAAATCTTTTTATACCAAGATGCACTTGAAAATTGGCTAAGTAGGATAGTCTGTTACTTTAAGCCCTATACACAGAGGGGTATAATAATTATCTTCAAGAAAACAAGTTGCCCCTCCCTGAGGGATGTGGAACTCACTAAGAGGCAGGAAAAGCTTTTGTTCTAAGTTCCAAGTCTTTGAAGTTTATGATTGGGATGAAAGCCTTAGCATTTAATACAGGAAGATTGCGTGTATGTGTGTGTGCACACACACACATCACATGTGACTCACTCTATGTGAACATACGTGCCTACTGGTAAGCATGTGAGGTGTGGAGAAAACAGGAGGGTCTAGGGGGTGAGATCAGTATCTGGATAAGTGACTTTAAGGAGGCAAAGTGCAACTCCATTTTTACCAGAGTCAGTTTTAGAGGTCATTTACTCCAAGGTTTTAAAACTATGTTCTTTGAAACATTTGGATTCTGTGGAGGTCCTCCAGGGACTGCACAAGAGGCAAGAGAAGGCAAGGGGGAGGGCCCCAGGTTGCCTTACCTCCTTCCTTCCCACCGTGGTTAACAAGTACAGCTCTGCTTTTAACTACTTTATAGGTATTACTCAAGTTGCAATTCTTATGGCTTAGGTCCTCAGCTATAAAATGGGCACAGTAATAACACCTGGCTCATAGGCTAACATGAATTAATACATGAAAAGACTCAGAAGAGTATCTGGAACTTAGTCAGAGCTCAATAAATGTTAATTATTATTTTATTATATTAATGAATAAGAGTCCATTTGAAAAGTGATTTCCACTGCTAAAGAAATTTGGAAGCTACCATCTTGTCCAACCCCATCATTTTACAGATGAAGACATTGTAACCCAAAGTATTTAAACATTTACCCAAGATTATACAAGTAGATACCAGAAAAAAAAAAAAAAAAAACCCACAAAAAACAAAACCCCAAATCCATTGCCATTGAGTTGATTCCAACACAGTGACCCTATAGTGCGGAGTAGAACCGCCCCATTGGGTTTCCAAGACTATTATCTTTACAGAAGCAGACTGACACGTCTTTCTCCCAGGGAGCAGCTGGTGGGTTCAAGCCATTGACCTTTTGATTAGCAGCCAAGTGCTTAACCACTGTGCCACCAGGGCTCTTATACAACTAGATAGTGAGTGGCAAAAGTAGACCTAGCAGAAGAGTCTCCTGGCTCCAAGTCAGGCCCTCTTTGTGCTGCCTAAGACAGGCTGTCCTTATGGAACAGGACCTGAGGGATATTCAGTGCCCTCCTCTCATTCCCCGGTGAAAAGGCTCTAGTTGCCAAGGGAATCTCAGCAGCTTCAAAGTTCCCTGAAGGCAAGAGAGTTTCTTGCTCATGGGAGCCTCCCCAGGGTCTAGCACAGACCCTAGCACTTAGTAGACACTCAGTAAACATCTGTTGAATGTCTATTATTAAGCACCAGGGGGGGGAGAAAGACCTGCTGATCTGCTTCCATAAAAATTACAGCCTAGAAAACCCTATGAGGCAATTCTACTCCATCACATAGGGTCGCTATGAGTCAAAATTAACTCAGCTACTAACAACAACAACAAAACATTTGTTGAATGGATGAATGAATGATCATGCTTTGACCAAGGTCACATGGCTAGGTAGAGGCTAAGCTGGTATAGAACTTAGATTTCCTGAGATAAGTAAGTCAAGTAAAATCAGGTGATGATAAATAGAGGGCTTTGTACCCCGGAATTGTGCTCTGTGGTAGGGCAGAGGCAGAGCCCTAGGGCAGGCTGGCTTATGATACAGGTGATATCAGCCACATAGATAGTGCATTTCAGTGGGAAACAAGAGTCTTCAGGGGCAGTCCCAACTCTGAGAGTGTGCCCAGCGGAAAACCATTTGGCTTTTCTGTGTGTCCATTTCCGCGATTTGTAAGATGAAGAGAACAAACATCTCCTGACCTCATCTCTAAAGGAATATGGAGATGATCAAAAGATCCTCACCCAAGACTGAGTATCGCATGCTGAGAAGAGGCCAAGTTTGATGATTCAGAGAAGGGACGACCCTAGGAAATGTGGCAGGCATTCAAGAGGTAGAAGAGGAGGAGAGTGGAAGTGTGGTGTGGCCCAAGAGAACTCAGTGAAGAAGTGCAGAGGAGATAGCAGTTAGCAAAGAAATGAGGGAATTTCATGTGCTAAGTTCTGAATTTGCCCTCCTTACTTTGGACAAGGACGTCCCATGAGTAAACATCAGCGGCAAGTTAGGTTCAAAGTACGAGGGAAGAATAAAACATGCTAAAGAATTAGCATGAAAGAAGGGAGGAAAAGCAAAAGGAGGAGTAAAAGAGAAAAGTAGGGGATGTGATAGATGTGGCTTCTCTGTTTAGCTTCTCATAAGAGTCGCTTGTATTCCCTGGTGTTTATTGCAATACCTGACTTGTGGGATACCTTAAGAAGTGATTGTTCAAATAAAAATACGTCACAGAAGAACTAAGAGAAAAGAGGAGGAATCACACATTGCTTCTTTGAGGAGAGCAAGGACATGGTGTCATGAGGCTGCAAGTCACACAGTTATAAGGAAGAATATTTGATGGGGACCCTTGTTACAAATTACATTGAGATGAATCCAGGGACTTATCTGAAGACAGCCAAATCCTTGGAAATGAGAAGTTTGATGTGTGATTCACATGAACAGAGAAAATGGATTTTATTTTGTGGAGAAAAAAAGAACTTTAAATGTTGACAGAGCTCTGTATTTCATTTATTCATTCATTCAGTAGTTATTCATCAGGTTAGTAAGTACTGGGAGTTTGCTTTGTGCTAGCACCATGACCTGCCTGAGGAGATCAAGATGACTGTAACAAAGTTCCCACTTTCAAGGAGCTCATGGTCTAGTCACATTATGAAGAATACTGAGGGTGCCCAGAGGATGGAGTGACTATGGAGGAATCGGGAAAGGCTTCACCCTAGGGGGACTGATATTTGAACTCCAGCAAGTAAATAGGATAAGGGAAGAGTATAGCACTTGGAGGTGGGAGTGGGGAAGGGAATGGGTCTAGGCTGTGTTCACTACTAGGACTCAGAAGAGGCAGGGCATTTCAGCTGAATGGGCAGGTGGGTCCATCAGAAGCATCTGTGTAATGCCTGAGGTGGTTTCTGTGAAGATCACGTCCCAAGGGAAGCAAGAGGCCAAGGCATATTACTGGCCCAATAATGCCACTGAAATTGAGAGACAGGAGGGACAAGGCCAGGATAGGATCTGTCCCTGAGATCTGACATCCCATTGCTAAATTTGTGCCTCCCTTACCCCCACCACACTGCATTTCCTCACGCAGACCCCAAGGCTTTGTGCCTGGTTTGAATTCTTGGGAGAGAGGTAATTAAAGGCTGGAAGAGATATTTTTGCTAATAACTCTTGCTCTTTTGCTAAGACGCTAGCTGAAATGAGCGTTTCTGTGGTCTCTATGTAACCAAGTGGAATGTAAGAGAGAGAGAGAAGGTTCTCTTTTGCTGGAAGCCAGATTTCTGGTATGTCTATATTGCAAGCTCTGGAGAGCAGCCCACTTTGGCTCCCTGAGAACTCATGGTATGAGAAGCCCCTGACTTCTAGACCTGAAGGCAGTGCCAGGGCAGTAGCAGCCATCGCAGAGGGGTGGCTCTGGGAGAGAAGACCCCAGGTGCCATTTTTATACCAGAAAGGAAATAGATGATTTCTGACATGTGAAGGGGCTGGGTTTGAGGCCCTTCATGCAGGCCAGTAGGAGAAAAGGGCCACGACATCCTCATCTCCTCCCCTCTGCTTTTAAAAACAAAACAGCGGTCTTCTAAACTATGGGAACAAACAAACAAAATACATATATGCACACATACCTTGAAGAAGGAGTTTCAAATGCATCTTAGGAAAAAATGTTACAGGTAGAAAAAACAGACAAATAAAATGACTGTGAGCGTAGAGATTTAGAACTGGTTTAGAAGACCAGTTCTAAGACAAGTTTATTTCATTGTAAGTGATAACAGTCTGGGATAGACTCAAAAAAGGCCAATGGGCTAGTATAAATGACAGGATTTATGAGCAAGGGGAAAGAGAGTTTGTAACATGTAAAAGCAAAACATCTGTCCTTTCTGATCATGCAATGGTGATAGATCCAAGCTGGAGAATCTTAGAAGGAGGGAGTGGCGGGGCTGGGTAATGAGGCAAACTATAATAAAAGGGAGGATCAAGGAAGGAGAAAAGCTCTGCTCTCTTTTCAAGATGCCAGGAAGTGGTCTGACATGCTAAAAAAAAAATGTGAAGAAAGCTCTCAAAGAAGAGTAAGGCTAAAGATCTTTTAAGAGTCATAGAATTATTTCCAACATGTTTAATGGCGAGCAGAGACATTAAAAACTAAGGTGAAGAAATTAGAGTAAAAACAGGAGGAAAAAAAAAAAAAACCAAAGGTCAAATAAAGAGTCTTTACAGGCAAAGACTAGGTTATCAGAAAGGGAGAATGCCAGGCAAGAATCAGAGCGCAACTTGTCATAGAATGTTCCAGAAGAAGATAATGGTAAACTTAACCAAGTACAGATTGATTAAGGTGATGCTGAAAGGATATTGCAAGTGGTGAAGTTGTTTCCAAGGATTTTCATAGAAATTTATTCAGAGCCTTTTATGTGCCAGGTACACTTACCAGATTACCTAATTTAAAATTTAAAACTGACTTCAAGTGGTCAAGTGTGTTGCTAAGGCTGCAAAATCGGTGAGCAGCACAGCCCTGAATAAAGCACGGCTCCTTTCTGGTATATCCTGTGGTTTTACCACCACTCCACAGCCACTTCTTTTCGGCCGGATCAAAGAGAGGTCCCTGATTAGTTTACTGGGGCACCCATTAAGCTATATGTATGCTTTTCCAGAAGTGTTTGCATGACTAAGTTGTGACAGAATGGTGTGCGTCTGGGCACAGAAGTCTTGCTGCCAAATCTTATTAGATCTCTAAGGGTTGCCTGAACTGTGCTTTGGCTATCTTTTCAATGGCATATGAGAAAAGGTTAAAACTATAAGGTAATGAGAGAGGTGTTATGAGGCAGGGGATAAAAGATGGGGCTCTGGAGTGAGGCAAACCTAGATTCAAACTGCAGGCTCTTCCATTAACTAGTTTTTGACACCTCTAAGTCTCAGTTGTTTTATCTGTACAACAGAACAAATAGTGAGGACAATAGGTCCTGCGGGAAAGCCCTTAGCTTAGTACCTGGTACATAGAAAGAGCTCAATATATGTTACAGTCACCTCTCCGTCAGGTAAATGGGGCAGCAGTGGCATCACTGTGGCTCTACCCAGCTTAGGCAGTGATGTGTTGCCAGGGTAGAATAGATATTTAAGTAAGGTATGAAGCTGGTGGCAACTGGCATTATTGAACCCTGATGCAAAAGGTCGTTAGAAATTCTATTACAAAGGGTGGTGTGAATACCAGGGGCCATATGCTGTAAGACACAGAGTTGTGCTGTGACAGGGGAACTTAAGAAAATAGTATAAGGATAGCACTGTCACTTGCTTCTCATGAATTGCTCAAAGTCAGTGTGAGCCTCGGAACAAGAATTAGGAACTTTTCAAAAGAAGGAAGCATGAAGGAGAAACAAGCTCTGCTCCTAGGTGCTGAGAAACTCTTTACTTGTCTGGACAGGACTGAAAGAGAGAAGAAGGCAAGCAACAGTGCCCTGGAAAATGGCTTCTACAGTCTAATAATAAGGGGAGGGGAAAAGAGAGACACAGCAAATCACATCAGTAATTCTTAAAATTTTCTCGGCCAGCAGAAATGTAGAAGCTTCTTAGAAAGGAAAAGAGTTAAGAGAAGCAGTGGGTGTAGTACTAAAGCCTATTGTAGAGAAAAAAAAAAGACTGAAATTAGAGTTAGGGGGTTGAATGAAAAAGGACATTTGAATTTGTGAGCAAGTAGTATATACCAAAGCCAAAACCCAAACTAAACCAGTTGCCATCAAGTTGATTCCGACTCATAGAACAAACATTATAGTGACCCTATAGGACAGAGTAGAACTGCCCCATAGGATTTCCAAGGAGAGGCTGGTGGATTTGAACTGCTGACCTTCTGATTAGCAGCCAAGCTCTTAACCACTGTGCCACCAGGGCTCCAAGCAGTACATAGCACTTGGGAAAGTTTTGGTGGTGGATAATAATTGTAAATATGTACATATCTTCTAAAATTAACAATCAATCCCACAGTAGGAATGTCAAAGATGCTATCTGAAATGATATTTGTGAACAGGCTTATAGTTTTTGGAAGTCAGATGTTAAAGAAATCCATGGCACTGGTGATCAAGCACTGGGCAACTATAAATGGTGGATAGGGGTAGGAACTAAAAGACTCCTGGTTGGAACACTAGCCATATACACATTTTAAAAAAGTAATGAAATCCCTGGGGCAGTCAGTATATGGTAAATGCGAAGTAAGTCATGGCATAATATATATTCATTCCAGCTTTACTTAGGAGGGATGAGTTCCTTCTCTCTTTTCCTTGGTTTCTCTGTCTCTGAAATGGGGTTAACCATGCCTGTTATCACTGTAACTGCCCGCAGAAGTGGGAGGACAAGATCATTAATAAATGAATGTCAAGCATGTTAACCTGAAGTATGGGAATGTCCAGCAGGAAAGTTCACCTCCTTCTCAACTCAGTGATCTCACAGTTCGAAAATCCAAGAAAGAGCTGGTGTCTTCACAAATCACCAGCCTGACCCCCCAAGCCAGCTGGGGGGCAGCAGCTCTGGGGCACATTCAAGACTTGAGAGTAAAGTCATTGAATGGGCGGAGCTCAATATGGGATACCTTAACCTGGAAGCAAGGGGATCTAATATGCAAAATGCACTTTGGGAGGACCAAATACTCAGTTAATGTGCATTGAACCCCTACTAGGAGGCATCATGGCTCAGGGGAAGATGTGGGCCTGGAATTAGACAAGAGGGTTTAGTTTTGACTCTGCTAGTAACCAACCTGGTTGTGTTACTTATTCAATTTACTTGACCCCTTGAAGCTTCATCTGGGGCTGGGGGCAACAATACCAATCCTAAGTAAATCAGGGGATTGCATTGTGAGCCAATTGATCAATCACTGATGCCTTCATTCATTCTTTAAACATGTATTCAGCACCTACCGTATGATAAAGGCTACGAAGGTGTCTTAGTCACCTAGTACTGCTCCAACAGAAATACCACAAGTGGATGACTTTCACGAAGAGAAATTTATTTTCTCACGGTCTAGTAAGCTAGAAGTCCAAATTTCAGGGAGTCAGCTCCAGGGGAAGGATTTCTCTCTCTGTGGGCCTTCTCATCAATGTTCCCCTGGACTAGGAGCTTCTCCACACAGGGACCCTGTGTCCAAAGGACATGCTCTGCTCCTGGCACTTCTTTCTTGGTGGTATGAGGTCCTCCAATTCTCCACTTGCTTCCCTTTCCTTTTATCTCTTACAAGAGATCTTACAAGAGATAAAAGGTGGTGCAGGCCACATCCCAGGGAAACTGCCTTTATGTTGGATCAGGGATGTGACCTGGGTTAGGGTGGTATTACAATCCCACCCTAATCCTCTTTAATGTAAGATTACAATCACAAAATGGAGGACAACCACGCAACACTGGGAATCATGGCCTAGCCAAATTGATACACACATTTTTGGGGGGACATAACTCAAACCATGACACAAGGTTATGTAAAAAGTGCTATGTGTGAAAGAGGGAAGGAGGGAGTAACTGAAGGAAGTGTGTAGTCTGGATGAGTAGAAATGGATGAGGGAAGAAAAAGGCCTGAGAAAGGCTTGGAGGTGGGAATGGAGTTTTTGATCCGATTCCCAGTGAGCAGACTGGCCCACCCTGGGAGGAAAGAGGGTACAGAGGCAGGCATGTGGGGAGGGCAGGTTGTGGAGGAATTGAGTCTGAAGGTAGCAGGGACTGTAGGAGGTGGTTGTGGTGAGATGGGTGGTCTTCCTACTCTCTGCCCATCAGGCCATTCTAGGCTCTGTGTCTGCTGATTGAACTCTTGTCGGGACACATCGTGGTATCTATTCCATCTCAACTATAGACATTCTCATCTCTGAACTCTGTTTGGAGAGGAAGATTTCAAAGCAGGAGTCACATTCTATTCTTTTCTCCACCCCTCTCCAGGGCGGACCCTGTCTTTACTCCCTCGCAAGTAGTACCACCCAGGGCCCCTCCCCAGAATGGCCACCCCACTCAGTGCTTGACAGATTACATGAGCTCAGCGCTGCTTACCTGCTCTGGCTGGGCCTCCCTAGAGGGGCAGGTGTGAGCTCCACAAGGAGGAAACATTTGACAATCCCTGTTGCATGGTCATTGGCTCCTGCAGAACAGGTTTCTCTGTGGAAACAGGTCCAGCTGAGGCGGTAGGGACAGTTTGTGCTGGTCCCCCTGGAACTGGTACATTGAGAAATCTTTCTACAGGATTCTTCCCTTGATGGGGACTGAGTCTTTTCATGGGTAAATAGGGGCCACCTCTCTTTCTCAGGTAAACGGAGCAGCAGTGGCATCACTGTGGCTCTACACAGTTTAGGCAGTGAGGTGCTGTCAGGTTGGAATGGAAGTCTTGCTCTCCCAGTTCTAATTGTTCTGTGCCCTTTCTGTCTCCTCCATGCAAGTGTTCACAAGGACGTGCACTGAGAAGAGTGGGTACCACCGGGAAAAGAAACATTGACTTGTGCCAGTCCCCATCCCCAATTTTGTTAGGCCCTAAATATGGGACCCATGGACCTAGGATTATAAAAGCCATCCTGTTTCCTTTCCTCTTTGACCACAGACATCCGTCATGGTCTTTCTCTCTTTCCTGGTCCTCTATCAGATCCAAGGATCATTATCTTCTTCCTTTGCACCATTTGTGTTAAAAAAAGAGCCCCTGTCTCAAGCCTATGATTTGGAGATACTAAATATGTAACGTTTCCCAGAGGTCATTCATTCTCTGGATGGTCAGCTGGCCCAGTGCCTGTTAGTTCCTGTTGGAAGGAAGAGAAACTAAAAGGGGGCTATTTATAAGGATGATGAAGACCCTAAAAGTGCCCCCACAAATACTTTTCCATTTTAATTCTCATGACAGCCCCCAAAGGTATAAAGGTTAGGTTAGGTATTATTAACCAGTTTTACAGTTGATAAAACTGAAGCTCAGAGAACTGTAATTTCTCAAAATCCCTAAGGTAGTAAGCAGTAGGGTCAGGCTTAGCATAGAATCTTTTGAATCCTGGTCTAGTGTTCCTTTTTTCCAACCCAGTTTCCTCAAGGCCAAGGCAGCTTAGCTTCTTGTCCTCCTGTATAGACCTGACCACCTCCCACTTTGCCTGTCCCAACCCCTTAGACTCTCAAACCACTCACCCCCCAGTCTCTAGGCAGTGTAAATTGTGAATGTGCTCAACTGCTAACCAAAAGGTTGGAGGTTCGAGTTCACCCAGAGATGCCTTGGAACAAATGCCTGATAATTTCCTTCCAAAATATCAGCCACTGAAATCCCTAGGGAGCATAGTTCCATACTGACACACATGGGATCTCCATGAGCCAGAGTCAACTCGACAGGGACTGTTTTATTTTTTCTGGTTATACTCTCACCCAGGAGCTGGGGCCAATTGTAATTCTTTTCATTTGAACAACTGAAGATGCAGAAGAATCTTCCACCAGGGTTGGCCTATAAATGGCAGAAGAGGAGGCAATGGGAAATGCTTCCCCTACCTAGCTTGCCACAGGTCTTAAAAGTTCAGCCTTTAGAACTTTGTGTGTAAGGAAAATGAACCCCACCTCCTCTCCAGTTTTCTCACCAACTCAAATAGCTCCCCATGGGCTATTTTTGATTTGTTCTTTCTTGAAAAATGCCTTATCTCTGAGCCCTACTCTTATCCCAGAATTTAGCCTACAGCCCCAGCCATACAGCCTTGTCCTTACAAAGCCTGAAATACATCATTTCAGAGGACAAACAAGGCCAAGAGAGCATAGTTTCATAGCCAAGAAATCTATTCTTGCCACTGTCTGCATGTGTCAGATATAGAAACTATTTAGGAGACAAGGATCAGCTTTGGTGAAGGGAAGGACAACACACAATACAGGGGAAGTCAGCACAACTGGACCAGAGCAAAAGCTAAGAAGTTTCCTGGACACATCCGAACACTTTGAGGGCAGAGTAGCTGGCGCTGGGGCCTGGGGACTATAGTTTCGGGGGAAATCTAGGTCAACTGGCATAACAGTTTATTAAGAAAATGTTCTACATCTCACTTTGGTGAGTGGCGTCCAGGGTCTTAAAAGCTTATTAGGGGCCATCTAAGATACACCAATTGGTCCCACCCCCACTTGGAGCAAAGGAGAATGAAGAAAACCAAAGGCACAAGGAAAATAATAGTTCAAAGGACTAACGGACCAAATGAACCAGAAACTCCATCAACCTGGGGCCAGAGGAACTAGATGGTGCTAGCTACCACCAGTGACCACCCTGACAGGGAAAACAACAGACAGCCCCGGACAGAGCAGGAGAAAAATGTAGAACAGAACTCACATTCATGTAAAAAGACCAACTTAATGATCTGACAGAGACTGGAGGAACCCCTGAAACTATGGCCCCTGGACACACTGTCAATCCAGAACTTAAACCATTCCTGAAGCCCACTCTTCAGACAAAGATTAGACAGGACTATAAAACAAAAAATAATACATGTGAGGAATGTGCTTCTTAGTTCAATCAGATATATGAGATCAAATGGGCAGTTCCTGTCCAAAAGTGGGATGAGAAGGCAGGAAGGGACAGGAACTGGTTGAATGGACACAGGGAGCCTGGGGTGGAAAGCGGGAGTGTGCTGTCACATTGTGGATATTGCAACTAATGTCACAAAACAATATGTGCATAAGTTTTTAAATGAGAAACTAACTTGAGTTGTAAATTTTCACCTAAAGCACACACACACACACACACACACACACACACACAAAACCAATGTTACATGCAATATTACAGTGTAACTGCACTATCATGGGATTGGGGATGCAAATAACTTCCCACATGCCTGCATAGGCCCCAGATAGTCTATGTTTTGCTTCTTTAGCAGACAAAAGAGGGCATATCTACTTATTCAACATTTATGAAACTTTCATAGCATGCTAAGTGCTTTGCTTCCCAGCAGATTCTAAGACAAATTGAATTTGCAACTGAAAAAAAAGAATTAAGACCCGCAAATATATTTGTTAACTTAGCATTTCCTGGCAAATTTGAGAAGCTAGAAAGACAGTCCAATCCTTGGATGTAAGTAAAATGAACGGAATAAAGAACCCTGCTGAAACTCTCCTGGGTGCTCCCCACTGCTTACCTGGTAGTGGGAGCTGGTGATCCTGTCTCCTTCCCTCCTGGTCTGGAAGAACCATGAGATCAGAGACTGGCTGGTCTCCGCACTCTCTAGAGAATGTAGCCCATGGCGGCTTCTCAAGCAAATCTGCAGAATAAAGTTAAGGGGATTCAAAACTTAACAAGAGAATATTTTTCTTTTGCACGATCCCTGGAATGGAAACCCAATATTTTTTATTTTATTCAGCTATCTAAGTGTCAACACTCCTTTCTTGATTCCCTTCTCTCTTAAAAATAGGAGCTCTTTGAGGCCTATCCAGCGTATGGCAAACAGACCCTATGTAAGTCCTTGTGGGAAGCGCTATGTTATGACAGAACATATTAATTATCTCTAACCACTGGATTTATAGTATACCTAACTTGTTTAAAACGGTGGGAAGTGAAACATGTAATATACTTTAGAAAGATTTCCATCCAAGGTGGTTAATGTTAAAATACTTGGAGCTTGTTGTTTTGTTTGCCATTGAGTCAATCCTAACTTGTTGCTCCATAGGGTTTTCAAGACTGTGAGCTTTCAGAAGCAGACCTCCAGGCCTGTCTTCCAAGATGCCTCTGGGTGGTTCAAACTGCCAACATTTTGGCTAGTAGTCAAGCACTTAACCATTCACGTCACCCAGGGAACCACTTGGTGCTTACAGGGGTAAATTTCAGTTATCTGGAAAAATCCCTCATTCAAAACACTTCTTGCTGAAAGTGCTGGGCACCCGGAGGGCTATTGTCACTGGGGCTGGTATGTGTGTACACTGATGAACAGGTCCTTGGTCTGGGAGAGAGAGCAAAGCGTGTCTTGCCAAGTTCCCAGGTGTGTCACTGACCAAAAAGAGTGGGAAAGCATCACTCTTGCCAAGTAAACCAACCAGTCTGGGCAAATTACAGGCACTGAATAAATAACAACCCACATAGCAAAGAGTTCTGAGTGCAGAGCAAAGGCCTCACTTCACCCCACAGCACACAAATGTGTGTTTTGTGTCTCTTGAACATAATCTCCATGGGAGTAGGGCCTCTGCCCTTTTCCCAGGTGCCCCCCAGTGCAGCTTTATATTGTTGTAACCCAAGAATCACAACGTCGATTGGACGAGATCTAAAAGCAAAAGGTAATCTCAAATTTCTAAACCCTCAAAATGTGGTAATTTCCTGTACAATTATGCTCATCTATCAAATTCATTCAACAAACACAGAGCGCCTACTATGTGGCGGGCATGAAGAATGACATGGTGAGCAAGATAGTGCTTGTGGTATCAATGAAATCATGTGTTTCCTAACTCACCTTAAGACATTCTGAGAACTGAAAATGCCACCCTGGTCTGCTTTAAGGGTACTTATCCTTTGAGAAGGAGCACTGATGGCACAATGGTTAAGCACTCGACTGCTAACAGAAAGGTTAGTGGTCCGAACCCACCAGCCACTCCACAAAAGAAAGATGTGGCAGTCTCTTCCATAAAGATTGCAGTCTTGGAAACTCTATGGGGCAGTTCAACTCTGTTCTATCTAGAGGCGGAATTGACTCCACAACAAAGAGTTTGGTTTTTTGATCCTTTGACCTGGAAGAAAATGTCTTAGAGAAAATGAAAGTCTGACGCTGTACCTAGAAGAGAGTTGGCATTTGGTGAATGAGTGGATGAGTGATTGGAATAACTCATATTTATTTAGTGCTATTCCTCTTCCACACCAGGTACTGAGCTAATGCTTTCCTTGCAGCTCATTTAACCCTCACAACAACTTTATAAGGGAGGTACTATTATTATCTCCTTTATAACAAAGGAAACTGATGCTTGGGGAGGTGAAGTAACTTGCCCAAAACTACCTAGCTAGTAAAATGATAAAGCCAGGACTTTACCCCACAGCTATCGGATTCCAAAGCCAATAATCTTAACCACAGTGGTACTCTGTCTCTCTAGGAAACAGTGTGTTGGATTTAGAGGTACATGCAGAAAGGAGCTCAGAGCCTGCTCTGTACTGCACCGTCCCTCTGTGAAGGCAGCACAGTTGCTCACCATTTCCACTGCGCGTGACTTAAGAAGGTTGTGATGGATGACGCACTCTGTGAAAGGAGCTGGATCTCAGAAATGCACTTCGATAGATGACCTCGTTTAGCGATGCAGTGATTCTCTACGCAGGTGTTTAAAATAATGTCACTGTAGGTGGGTTCTCCCCAGGGAAGTTCAGGGTTATTCCCATATCATGGCACCTGGCTCTAACAAAATCAGGTTCCTGCAAGCCAGAGAAGTGAGGGTAGTCTCAGCTCTGGCTCAGTGCTCCCAGACCTGTTTTACTGGTTTTTCAGAAGTGTTTCACCCACAGAAACCAAACAGCAATGGAAGCACTCGAGCATATCTTGTTCCTGGGGTCAAACTGGTATGAAAGCTGGAGCTGGCTTTAGCTATTCATTCTCAATGCCTGAATAAAAGGTCAGCCTCCCCCCAACACACCTCCACCCAACACACACACAAACACACGCACAGCAACACACGCACACGGCTACTGCACAGGCAGGCAGATGACTGGCACATCTCCCCTTTCTGCCAGCAGCATGGCCTACTGTCTCTGCAAATATCCTCAAGGAGTTGTCCAGCCTTCCCCAGAGGGGTGTTCATCCTTACTATAACATTTGCAGAGGTCTTCAGCCCTCTGCAGTGAAGGGGACCCTCTTTTTCTCTAGGACCATGGCCATTCTCACTAGGAACTGTCAAAATTTCCATCACAACATTGATATGGAGAAAAGCTGAGAGAGGAGACAAGAAAGGGAATGAGTTCCGGGGAGGAGAGTCGGCCTCCACAGATATCACTCGAAAAGACTCAATCTTCCTCTAACAAACCTGCCCACCTCTTCTCTGCTAAGCCACATCTTCTCCTTTCTCACTTGGCTCCAGGGGCTCCTTTCTCAGCAAACCCAAGTCTCTTCCTCTCCAGCTACAGTTATGCCAGGCCCCTCAGCACCCTCCCTTTATCTCCCTTGCACACAGGCCAGGGGAGATGGCCAACAGAGCTGGGCCTGGATGTAGGAGCATTCTTTTCTTCTTTCACTTATCTCCCTGTGTATGCATCTTACCAGTAATGAACTCCAGGTGACTCAGCGGTAGGATGCTGAGCAGGTGACTTAGCCTCTCAGCCTCAGGATTCTCACCTGATGGATGATAACACTTGCTCCATTCTGCATACTAGGAGCATCAAAGCAGGTGCGGCCTGTGCATGTGCTTTAGACACCTATGGATATAAGGCATTAGTAGTTCTCTACCACTTCCTTCAAGGAGCCAGTCCTGAACTCTTCACCCAGACTACTGGTGTTTAAACTGAGGGAAAAAAGGGGTTTGATTGGGTTTTGGCAACAAATACCATGTTGTTGCCCTTTTCCTAACCCTTAGTTCAACTGTGTCTAACACCCTAAGGTTTTGGCCATTCATCAACGTCTACCCCTGACACTGACCCAGAGAGGATGATGGGATAGCAACCTCCCACCATCAGCTACTTATGGAAAAGTGAGGCTGAACCAGTGCTGCTGACTAAATGTTTACTGAGGCAGGAGGCTAGGTAGGAGGGATTAAAGAAACTTACTTTCAATGTTTATTCATGCTTTGAAAAGAAAAAGCATTGTATTAAACAGGAAATAGGATCCAAAAAGGCAGACTGAGGATTAAGAATTACTAATCAGAAGTCTAAATCTCACCCCAAATTACTGAGTGTCCTTGGACGTATGACTACACCTCCTGAAGACTCTATCTCTTCATCTAGAAAACAAGCATCATATTAATAATTCTCATCTTCCTGTCCCACGGTCCATGCTGAGACTTAGCTAGGAGCTTTTTCTAAATAGAGACCTTTGCTTCTGTATAGAAGCTGTTAGAGCTGATGTTCAAAAGCAGGCTGATGTTCAAGGCCTTGGAGTGTTTGACCTAACTAAAACCTTAAGATAGACAAGTTGAATTTATCAGGTCAACCAAGAAAGGTATAACAAAATTCGGAGTGAGTTCCTCCATCAGGTGGATACTTTCTTTTTTTCCCAAGTGGATACTTTCTCAAGTGTTGGTTTACATCAGACAGGCACCAGCTTGTTATTGAACATGAGGTTGACCATAGAAAAATAACACCTTCTGTTTGTTCTGTACTTTATACTTTGATCTTTGACCCTAAGTACCTTGATCAGATATGGTGGACATATTATTCTATTTTATGGATGAAAATATTGAGACACAGGTTAAGTGTGTCAAA
This sequence comes from Dugong dugon, assembly GCA_030035585.1. Lineage (NCBI taxonomy): Eukaryota > Metazoa > Chordata > Mammalia > Sirenia > Dugongidae > Dugong > Dugong dugon. The sequence continues at coordinate 58,058,243 of CM057465.1, read as the reverse complement.
TCAGCGACGAAGTTGGAACTAAGAGTTCAAGCCTCCTGATAATGTTTAAAAAGCTCTTTATTATTTACAAAGTATTATTTACTTAATATCAAGGAAAAATAAAAAGAAAATAATTAGTAAGCATCTTAAATTTTAATCACAGGTCCTGCTAATGAGAAGAAAAGGAAATTTAAAAGATAGATTTATATCTTCAAATATTCTTTGAAAAAATAAAGGAGCTGAGTTGGTTTTAGTCATTAAAAGCTCCACCCTTCCCTTGTCTCTTACTAAGCAGGGTGCTTCCCTGTTCAGTCTCCTTGCAAACTGACATTCTCCACCCAGTACTTGTTATCAGCTTCATTGAGAACTTGCTCAATACTCATTGAGGCCTCTGTAGTATTCCAGTACCAAGACAAAATAGCAATCCTTCTTCAAAATGTCTTTACAACTGGAGTTAGACAACTGGAGCACTTCTCTTTGTGCGCCTCCCCAGATCTGTGTACCCCCTGAACTTGAGGATTAGGGTTAGGGGGTGGGTGTGCAGTAATGAGGGGTGGGGAGCTATTTTGCTTGGCTGTACTCTAGGGAAGGAAAGAATAATTGGCCTATTTGATTGGCTAAACCAGAGAGGGGTGGAATTTATAAAATTTCTTAGGAGGAGAGTGAAGAAGGGGTTTGTTTCTTATGAGGCAGGGTTGGGAGAAAATAATGTAATCTATGGAGATCAAGAGGGAACTTTCTTGAGAAAGTTATCATGAAGGCTACCAAGGCAAATGTCCCCTTGGGTTCCATTGCTGCAAGGACTTGGGGACTGAGCCTTGGTCTAAACTCTGGTCACAGCAGTGGGCAGAGGTAGATTTGCTTCCAAAGAGTTGAGGGCCCTAGGATGTTTCCAAACTGGGTTTCTCCTTGCGCAGGGCAACTTTTGGTAAAATTCAGGTAGGCCAAGTTTTGCAGATGAAGCCACCCTTTTCTGCGTCATTCTGCCCCCTCAGCATCTTCAGGGGCTACCCCTATGCTGGCTACCCTGCACTCTCCAGTTCTCTGCAGCCTTCAGGCAGGAATCCAGCCTTGGTTGCTTTACCCCCCTGTGCATGTAAACAAATGCTGCACATCTCCCAACTTGTCTGAGCATAGAACCTGGGATTTAGCAATGGAATGGGATTGTCGGAATCACTGAACTAGAGGAGAAGTATTCTGGGAGACAAAAAGCCTTTCCTTACCTCTGAAATCACACTTCAAACATTCATTTAATAAACAGTTTCTCAGCACCAGCTACACAGCAGGTTCTGAGGAGGTCACAAGTGGAATGCAACCCTGATTCTTTGCTTTCTAAAAGCTAAAAGCCACATCGCTTATCTACAGACTTATCCATCACCTTGAACTGGGGATTTGATGAAGCCCACTGTTACACCCTGGCAGGCTCAATTCTACCACCCACCTGCCTTCCAACAGCCCCACCCTTCAGGGCAAGAGCTGGCCAGCAGTTCCCTGAGAAGGCAGAAGGGAGAACAGAAATACCAGCCACAGATCCTAAAGTGGCAGATTCCCGACTCCTCCAGGGGCCTGCTGTCAGTCTGAGTAAGTCAGCTTCCTTTTCGCCCTCTCCCTTTCTTGTTGGTGTTAGGTGTCATGGAATGGATTTCAACTCATAGTGATCCCATGTGATAGAGGAGAACTGCCTCTTTCCAGGTCTAAAAAAACCCCAAAAACCCAAACCTGTTGCCCTAAAGTTGACTCCAACTTAAGGCCTCTGTAAAGTTGGGGAAACTGTATTGAAGCCCTCGGTTTGATTAGGGTCTCTGTGAGAGTCAGCTGCAGGAAAAACTGATCCATGGGCAAGATGTTTCTGGAGTGGCTGGTCTAAACTCAGGGCCAGGAGAGGCTGGCAGCCTTTTTATCTCCCCTCACCCTAGTTCTCTGACTCTCTCCTGGGTGGGACCTGCCACTCTAATTCCTGCGTTTCTAGTCTGCTGCTGGCCTGTCCCTCCCTTAGAGGAGGATTTGGCCTGGGGACATGGGAGGGTAAGGAGTCTTTCTCCTCCCTTTGCTCCAACTGCAGAAAAGGAGGGAGTTCCCATCCCATGCTAAGACTTTCTCTGGAGCTTCGCCCTCAAGCAGACGCTGCCTCAAATCTCAGCCTAGGTCCCAGGCTCTGGACGTTAAGCCCTTTGAGCGGCAGGGCTTGAGCTGGTTGGCAGCAAACTTGGAAGCTCCCTGACCAGGTGCGAGGGACACAGACATGGCTGAAGATCTGACAAAAGAGCAGGTGGAAGAGTTGAAGCAGGCCTTCGCAATGTTTGACAAGAATGGGGACGGCACCATCAACGTCCAGGAGCTGGGCCAGCTGATGCAGTCCCGGGGCCAGAATGTCCCGGAGGACCAGCTGAAGGCCCTCATCGCCATGGTGGACACCGACGGCGACGGTGTCATTGACTTCCAAGAGTTCCTGGCAGCGATAGCCAAGAGCATGAAGGGCTGGGACAAAGAGCAAAACACGCAGGCTGTCTTCCGCGAGTTCGACGTAGACGGCAACGGCCACATCACCGTGGCAGAGCTCAAGCAGGCGATGGGCAAGCTGGGTGTGAAGCTGTCCGAGGAGGAGGTGGATGAGATGATCCGCGAGGCCGACGTCGACCAGGACGGGAAGGTGAACTACCAGGAGTTCCTGCGCATGCTCGCTGAGAAGTGAGCGCCGCCTGGCGCCCCACTGCGCCCGGCTCCGAAGTCCTGGATCCTGAACTCTTTTTGCTTGTAGCCTGCCCGGCTCGCTGCATTCTTAGGCGGCTGCTTTTGTGGTTGGACTATAAAGGGAGGGATCTGGGTTGGTGGATGGGAAATTACCTCACAAGTGAGAAAGACTTTGCTTTCTTGGGCCTGGATTCTGCGCGCTCAGGGCTCCTCGGGAGCTCCACTCTGCCTCGTGAGACCCTGGACAAAAGGCAGACTTTCCTGATTCTCCTTTTTCTCCCTGCAGGGAAATGGGGGTGCTCCCTACCTCACAGGGCTGTTGTGAGGAATCCCAAGTAGATGTGATGGTCTAAATAAAATGAATTTGAACTCCAAATGTGGTACAAGTTGTTGCTTGAATGCTTGGAAAGTGGAAAGCCGTAGGTCCCAGTACTGGCCTTTGAGATTCTTTGGCGCGGCTACTCCTTTCACTCACCCTAGTGGGACAACTAACTTGAGGAAGACAGACGGTCTCCTCTTGCCTCCGCTTTGACTCCCACTTAAGAAGAAAGGTGAAGTAGTGGTATGGGGGGGGGGGGTGATATCATGGTGGAGGAGACAGGTTTCTTTGGCTTAAGGGTCTGTGTGAGCTTCTGGGTGAGGACCAGTACAGGGGGCTTCTAAAGAGGGCAGGATGGAGAGGTCCAAGCCGAAAGCCTACGAGTGGGAACACTACGTAAGCCACAAACAAGTAAAATTTTTCACTCTGCAAATAGCCGACTGTTATTTAATCTCAACTTGGGGTTGGGGGTGGGGGGGAGTGTTCGTGTGCGTGTGTGCATATGTGCATGTGTGTGTCTTGTATTTGAGGTAGAGGATCCTATAGATATTTTTTAAAGGGGGGCAAGGTAGGGAGAGAAGTGGAGGATCAGACCTCCGTCTCTTGAATAACAGCAAAAACAGTCCCAAAGTGAATAAGGTTTAAAAGTGCTGTGATAAGGAGGCCCGTGGGGGTGGCACTTGAGGTGGGGGGCTGCTTGTCAGTCAGATCCTAGGGGCAGAAATCCTTAGGGCAGAAGGTATTTCCAAGGCTAGCAGCAGGTCAGAGCCGTGGTGGCGTACTGATTAAGAGCTCAGCTGCTAACGTAAGGTTGGTAGTTCAGATCCACCAACTGCTCCTTGGAAACCCTGTGGAGTAGTTCTACTCTGTCCTATAGGATCGCTGAGTCGGAACTGACTTGAGGGCACCCAGCAACAACAACAGCAGCAGGTCACCTGTGAGAAATCAGCCGGGACAACCCAGCACCTGGTAGTTACCCAGACCTACTCTGGCTATGGCCCTCTCCTAGCCCCATCTGGCTCTGAAGTTGCTCTCAGATGTTTTAGTCTGAGAAGGTGCACCCAGAGAGGAATTTGGAAGAGAAAGGAAGATGGAGGTGGAAGACTGATAGCAGCTGCGAAATCAACCGTTTCTTCTAGGAGAAGCACTGTCTGAACTTGGGTTTATGTTATTTGTTTTTTTTTTTTAATTAGACCTATTCTAGGCTACTTGCCACAACTCTTGAGTTTCTAAGGTTCATTTTGCCTTGGTTCCCAGAGATTGTCTAGTCCAAGCTTCTGATCTGGCAGATGAGGAAACTGAGGCCCAGGGAGGTTAAGGGACCAGCCAAAAGACATACACACTTAGTACAGCAGGGGAGGCAGAAAGAGCACTCAGACTTGAGATTCAGAAAACATACATTATTTTTCCAGCATTTTCATCAACCAGGTGTGTGATTTTGGGTAATTTTAACTAGCTCAGGGTTCTGTTTCCTCGTTTGTGAAATGTGTTGTTTTTGTCTTTCGGTATTCGACTGAATGAAATTTTAACTCAAAATATTGGTGATAACTTACTTACCTTGTTCTAGCTTGTGTCAGAGCATTGGTTCTCAACTGAGGGCGGGGAGAGAGGCATAGCTGGCTTACCTGGTTATTGCTGCAAAACACTCATGCCTAGACCTTTACAGTCTGCTCCCCGCATTCCGCTTCTAGCACAGGTATGGTGAGGTAAGTGACAGAGCCTGTCCAGTGTTTCCTAACTTGAGCACAGTGGGGTAAGGAGCAGGGCCAGTCATGAGGTGGGGCTGCCACATCAATTACATTTTTATTTTATTTTTTCCCCCATTGATATTTTCAGAGTGTCACTTCAGTCTGTTATGATCCTCAGACATTGCTACCTTTTTCGTCATAACCCTGTCCTCAGAGTCTGGCCAAAATCCCCTCTAGAGACCCGGTTGTGGCCAGACACCTTCCAGACTACGGGGCTGAGGCCAGACCCTCCTTCGCGTGGGCTGCGTAGTAAGGGGATGTAGTTGCAGTAGAGTCCATTCTGACTCACCGCGACTCTATATGTGGATAGTAGAACTGCTCCACAGGGTTTTCAATGGCTGTGACCTTTCGAAAGTAGACTGCCAGGCCTGTCCTCCAAGGTGCCTCTGGGTGCAGCTGCGTACCTATGGAAAGTAGCGCCTATGACAATTAGTTTTAAATTGCTGAATGCTCTCTCACAGCTAGCCATGGAAATGCGATGGCCAATAGAAACTGCTCCTTGGCACCCCAACCCCCTCAAAAGTAGAGAAAGGGAATTCCACATTCCCTAAGGGAAGGGAAGAGAGGGTGTCAGTTGGAGAGGAAGAAGTCACAGGTATGGGACCTAGCTGAGGAGATAAGAAGACAGAGATAGGGGAAAGGAGCAGAGGCAGCTACAAGGCTTGGCGTGGTAATTGAGGAGAAGGTGAGGGGTGGGGTGGCCAAAGTATGTCTCTGTGTCTCAGGATGGAGGTGGTTCCCTCCAGAAAGTCCCCATCCTCTTCAGGGACATAGTCACAGAAGTCTGAGTTTCTAAATTAGTGATTCCTAAATGCCAAGTGGGGTTCAGGTGCTGGTCCAAGATGAACTTTTCCAGGGTCTGTTTAGAAAGGCGAAAAATACAGACTTTTTGACTAACCTAAATGTATTTAATTTTTTTAATTCTTAGAAATACTCTTCTTATATTTTCAGTGTTAAATGTCCTTTCTTTTAAGAAGCTACAGTGATAGCAGATGATAGTTTGTTTTGTTTTGTTTTTTTCATGTTCTTACTGTGCAAAATGGAGAGTCCCACAAGTTCCTTAAATTTAATTTGAAATTTTACTCCTCTGTGAAGTCCAAATATCTGAGACCAACTGCTCAAAACTGTGGAGTACAAATGGATGTTCCTTTCTTGAAACAAACAAAAAAACCAACTTTTTTTTTTTTAATTTGAAGAAATACGTGACTCACTGAGAATAGTAAACACCAGATTCAGGGCAGAGGTTTTAGCTGGAGTGGAAGGGAAGGGATTAGGGAAGGTGCAAGAGGGGCTTCAATTGAATCCTTAATGTTTTGTTTCCTAAACTGGGTGATTACTAATACATAGGTGTTAGTCATTTAATTCTCTATATTTTTCTATGTCTTAAATATTTTACAATAAAAATAATACGTGCACATTATGGAAGATTATGTCTTTGAATTATGGTGTTGATGAAGAATATTGAATATACTATGGACTGCCAGAAGAACAAACAAATCTGTCTTGGAAGAGGTACAGAATGCTCCTTAGAAGCGAGGATGGTGAGATTTCATCTCACGTACTTTGGCTATGTTATCAGGAGGGATCAGCCTTGGAGAAGGACATTATTCTTGGTAAAGTAGAGGGTCAGTGGAAAAGAGGAAGACCCTCAAAGAGATAGATTGACATAGTGGCTGCAACAATGGGCTCAAACATAGCAATGATTGTGAGGATGGCGCGGGATCCGGCAGTGTTTTGCTCTGCTGTACACAGGGCTGCTTTGAGCTGGAATTGACTGGATGACATCTAACAACAACAACAATGGAAGATTAAAAAGTACAGAGGGGCACAAAGAAAAAAGTAACCTCTCCCATAAGGCCACACCTAAATATAACAGTGTTAGCATATTGTAGCCTATTCCCCCATTAGTACGCTAATTTGCACCTCCAACTCTGTCTCCTCAATCTTTTGGTGGACTTGGGAGGAAAAAGCTTGGGTTTTTAATCTAACAGACTAGGAAACTGATCATTCACATTTCTTTATGTGAAGGCTGAGACAGAATCTGGAAGGGTTAAAGAAAAAAAAAAATGCATTTTCTATAGTAGCGTTACCAATAGGATGGCTGATAGGCACTTCCAGATTTTTTATGTGGTTGAATTTAGGTTCTCATTTGCAACGTGACCCAACATCCAAACCCTTAAGAGGAAAACACACTGGGACAGAAGTTCTTGAGCGCCAGACAGGAAGACCTTTGGCCCTCAGGAACAACCCACTGTCCAGTTACCTACCTGTGTAACCATTGCTGTTTAGAAGAATAGGTGCAGTCCCTTCTCATCTTACTGTATTATTTCATCTCTGATGGGGAAAAAGAAGGAGCTGGTGCTGCCTTTCTCTGATTTTTCCTAGATATAAGGAGGCATATGCTGGATCTTCTACCCCAGCACACTCTATCCAGTAACTTAGAAAAAGAATTGGCCCAAATTGCTGACGGGAACTTGTGATAAACTAAGGTTGATTTACTACTAGGGGGAGCAGTCAGGAGACTAAGCGCTGGAGACCTCCTAGTTCTTTTTCATGGGGAGCAACTAAGGCAGCTTAACTAGGGGTTGAGGGCCCAGGGTTATAGGACTACCAACTATCCCGCTTTGCCTGGGACTGAAGGAGTTCCCATTTGGTGGGATTTTCGGTGCTTCCTTTCAAGACCCAATTATTTTCTCCTTTGAATTTTTCGATAATACTATGTGTTATCACTAATGAAGGACCGATTCAGAATTATTATTAGTTATGGATTTTGATATCCATTATCTGGGATCACATGTATACCAGCGGACCCTGGAAGACATAAATCCTGCCAATATGAGTCAATGGTAAAATCAGATTTTTTAATGTTTAAAATTATATTTCTTGAAAATTTGTAAAACATGAGGTAAACATGAAGGCCTCTGCCAATGACTGCACATACATTTTATTCTAGTCTCCTTCTTCTTAGCCTTTTTATTGTTTTTCATGAAACTTTTTAAAACATGGTACAATGCATTCTTCCTTACTGTAAAAGCAGTACTTACAGCCCAAATAAATAAAGCCAAGGGATTTTTTATCTCAGGAAAATTACTACTACAGAGCATTCTTCATTACTACAAAAGCAGTACTTACAGGCCAAATAAATAAAACTGAAGGAATTTGAATCTCAGGAAAATTACCACTACAATGTATTCTTCATTACAACAAAAACAGTAATAACAGCTAAGAAGCAGAAACAGCTGCCCTGGAATACTGCAGAACTGCTCACGTGGTGCATTCCATCTGTTACAATGAAAAATACCACTGCAATGCATTATTCCTTATTGGAAAGACATTATTTATTGTTCAGAAGCTAGAAAAGGAGGGAGCCAGTAACACTTGGAAACAATGAATGATATAAAGAAGAAAATGCCCACTATGACTGAATGAAGACTGGCAATAACTTATTCTAGTGATAAGTAATTTCTTATGAGAACATAGTAACGGGGAAACATAGAGAAGAGGCTTATCTCACAGAAATAAAGGCAAACCTGTCAAAAATTTAAGAAAATTCACACATCCGGGGGCATCACCTAAGACAATTAAAAAAAAATCTATTAAAAAAAATTAGGCTCCAACTCAGAGTTCTTGAGTTCCAAGCATTCCAAAAGGCTCCCACCTTGATGCTGAACATGTTAAAATCAGTTACCTCCTTTCCAAAGAACTCCAAAGGCATAAAAAGTGGGTGGGATACCTTATGTCCCATGGGTCTTAAAAGGGTTAAAACTGGGATGTGTCACACAAATCAGGATGAGTTGTTGATCCAAAGTGGAGCTGAGTAAGAGGGGTGTTTGGAGGACTCGGGGCAGGAAGTGGACAAGAGGGCACTAAAAACCTGGCTAGAAACAAGCATGGGGCTTCAGAGAGAGGCTTGAGTCAGGGCCAAGAAGGCCTAGATCTGATTGACTCCTCTTTAAAGATTTTTACTGTGGCAGAGGGAGGGATGGGGGTTGGGAATGGGATCATCTCTTCAGTCTGACATTGTTTCAGATCTCTGGGTGTTCTGTTATGGGGAAGAATGCCCTCTAATCCAGAGCAATCTGTACATTCCTCACTGGTAACACTTACCTCACTGTAGGGTAACTATGGGCTCCTGAATCTTTTTCTTCCCCACCACACCAGGAGCCCATTGGCACTTGCGTTGTATCTTATTAACTGTTGCGCCCCCAGGGTGTAGCATGGTACACCAAAACAAACAAACAAACAAACTGTTGCTGATGAGTCAATTCCGACTTATGGTGACCCCATGTGTGTCAGGATAGAACTGTGCTCCACAGGGTTTTCAATGGCTTATTTTCACAAGTAGAGTACCAGGCCTTTCTTCTGTGGTGCCTCTGAGTGGACTCAAACCTCCAACCTTTCGGTTAGCAGCCAAGCACATTAACCTATTGCCCCACCCTGGGACTCAGTGCTGGAAAATGGTGGGTTAACTGTGGAATTTATGCAGGAATGTGGCTGGGGGTAGCCACAGGTGCTGAAGAGACTCAGCCAATTCCTACCCATAAGGAAAAATTTCCAGGGACAACAGGTGAGCAGGCCCTAACCTCTCCCTCTTAAAAATGTTGACTCCACAAGAGACTAGGCAAAGCCCAAATGTCTCCCTCTGGGATATTCTATTTGCTCATCATCTTCACCTCCTCACCCTCATAAAATGACCTACTCCAGTCTCCGATCCTCAGATTCTTTGCTCAGGCTCTAAGGGAGGAGGAGGAGGAATATTAAGAAGGAACTCTGTCCTTGAACTAATATTCATTGAGCAACTAGTAACAACTGTTTACTAAACACCTTCTATTGCTTAGATTCTGACTCATGAAAACCCCATGTGTGTCAGAGGTTTTCAGTGGCTGAGTTTTGGAAGTAGATTGTCAGGCCTTTCTTCTGAGGCAGCTCTGGGTGGACTCAAATATTCAACTTTTCATTTAGCAGCCAAGTACTTTAACTTTTGCACCACCCAGGGATTGCATTAATACTATCACACATCTGAGCAGGGCACAGGGGTTCAGGGGCATATTTGGGGCTGATTTCTCTGTGCCAGTCCGTCCCCAGGTCATATTAGAACAGTGTGGAGTGAAGGGAAGCCCAGCATGTGTATTTAGAAGAAGCACACTCATCCCCACTCCAAATGCTCACATTGAAAACCACTGGTTTGCACTTAATGGTTCTTTGTTGTTTTACGAAGTCTTAGTTCTGTCTCCCCAGTGAGCAGTAAGTAAGTAATCAGAGTAAGAGCCTCTGATTAAGGCAGACAGAGGGTCTTAGATGTCTCTGCTGAGCCCACTGAAAACAGCTCTTTATAACTGAGGAGATCCTGTCTTGCTTAGAGAGAAGCCCTAGTGGAGGGTGCTGCAGGCAGCAGGGACCTTAAGGTGAGGGAAAGCAAAGGGGAAATGTGGGTCCTTTGAGTGTCCTGGGGCCAGGCCAGGCCAGGCCTCACTCCATTAGCCCCATGTTTAGGCCCAGGCCCTCCTCACACCTCTCCATCAGCTTTTCCTACCGCGGTTATTGAAGGAGCGGGCTGGGCCAGCAGCTCTCAAATAGGCAGAGGCACATTCCCTGCTGGAGCAAGAGGTCAAGGATCCCCTTGCTTTGTTCAGGCCTCAAAGCCCAGTGAGTTGGGAGTCAGGACTCCTGGGTTCTAGGCCTGAAGTATGGGGCTTGCTCTCCTAGGTGGCATCAGGTCAGCCCCTCCCCTCTCAGTGCTCAGAGTACTCTTTGTAATCTGGGGAGACGGAAGAGGTGTGAGATAACCAGAGTTCCTGGGAAGGAAAACATCCCACCTCTTTCTCAGGAAGACACTTAGTAATTGTTCAGTCCAACTCTCTCATTTTATAGATGAGGAAACTGCTGCCCAGAGAGGGGACGTGTCCAAAGTCACACACAGCGTTTATCAGCAGCCCCAGGCTTCTCTTCGGCTCTTCTTACCATACTGCTCCATGTTCCGCCATTCTCAGCATGATGCTCTGGACAGCAGATGGATGGAGAGGACTGCAGAGAGCAGCAGTATAGTATGGGCCTTCCTTGGGCTTGGGAAGCAGAGGAGAGGCAAGTCAGGGGAGAATTTGCTAATGTTAGACTACTGGACCCCTTGCCAACAAGGTTACCCTTAAGCAGCTCAACCATAGGTGTGACTGATTGTAAAGGGTCCCGGAGAGAGCGACATACTGTTTTTACCTTTAAATAGAAATACATTTATTTATTTATTTATTTATTACTATAAAACCTCTAGATGCTCATTGAAAAAGAAATCAGACAGTAGTATAGGATAAAATGGAGAAAATAAAAACCTCACACATTTTCTGTTCAATGACCACTTGTAAATATTTTGGAACATACCCTGTTTTTTTTTTTTTTTTCCTATCCATTCACATGCAGTTATACATATCTTTTTTCCTCCCCCAAATGCTATTGTACCGATGACTCTGTAGCCTGTTTTTTCTATTTAGTGTTATTCTGTGACCGCTTTTCCTTGTAAAAATAGTAGAGATCCTATCATTGCTTTTGCTGCTATTGGCCCCTGACTCATGGCGGCCCCATGTACAGCAGAACAAAATGCTGCCTGCTCCTGCACTATCCCCATGATAATTTGCAGATCAGACTATTGTGATCCACTGGGTTTTCATTGGCTAATTTTTGGAAGTAGATCGTCAGGCCTTTCTTCCTAGTCTGTCTTAGTCTGGAAGCTCCACTGAATCCTGTTCAGCATCATAGCAACACACAAGCCTCCGATGACAGCCAAGTGGTGGCTGCACATGAGGTGCATTGGCCAGGAATCAAACTGGGGCTCCCATATGGAAGGCAAAAATTCTACCGCTGAATTACCACCGCCCTCTATCATTGCTTTTCATGCCTGCTTAAGATTCCATTAAATGAATGTGCTCCACCTGTGGCCTTTAGCATGCGACAGATAACTGTTTAAATCCCAGGTCTGCCACTTGTTACCTATGTGACTTTGAGGAAATAACTTCACCTCTCTGCGTCTCAAGTTTCCTTACCTGGAAAATGAGACTGATAATACCTGGGCCACAGGACACTGTGAGGACAGCACCTGCACGATGCCTGCAGAAGGCATTGGCGTGAAGTTGGAGCCAACTTCTGAAGCAACCGAGGTGGTCGAGCAGGCTGAGCCTGGGCCTTCCACACATGCCGAAGTATGTCTGCCTCTTGCAGTCCACAAACAACCCAGCACCATTCCTGTCACGTTGTAGCTGCTCCATATGAGCATCAGGAGTTTCTGACAAGTTCTCCAATTGCTCAGCACTGCCCTGGGTGTGAGGGTGGATGCTGGGGCATGGGAGAAAGAGAGGGAGAATCCCCGGTCTGCATTCTGGGATTCTGTCCCTATCAGAACAGTCATTGTTTCCTGGCAGAGCCAAGCCCCGCCCAGTCCTGGAGCCCAATGGGGCCTCAGCAGTAGAAGCAGGGAACGGGGGATGGGGGGAAGGGCTGTGCCCCTTTGCAGGGGGCTAGGAATACAACATGGGTAGGAAGAGCTCTGTATTGGTGTATAGGTCTGGGGAAGGGGCCATTAGGAGAGCAGGCTTCCTGCCTAGGAGATTACTCCCATTTTTAAGAAACTCTGGCCAAGGAAAGAAAGAAATGAAGCCATCTAGACAGCCCTCTGTGCTCAGGGAGGCGGGACAGGTGGGATGTGAGAGACAGGATATGTGAAGCCAATGTCTATCATTGATGGGCCCATTCCTAGAATGGGCTTCTAACGAGGCCACAAGAGATAAGAAAGCAGTAGAAACTTTTCTTTATTGCCCCAGGAGACCAAAAGGGGAATCTGAAGATCTAGGAGAGAAGTGACTCACTCCAGGCCTCAGAATGAGGTGCAGAGAAGGGAAAAAAAAAAACAAAAACCCACCAAACCCGTTGGCGCTGAGTGGATTCCGACCCTATAGGACAGAGTAGAACTGCCCCATGGTATTTCCAAGGAGTGGCTGGTGGATTTGAACTGCTGCTGGCCTTTTGGCTACCAGCCATAGCTCTTAACCACTGTGCCACCAGGGCACAGAGGAGGAAGGTGAGTGAAATTCAAGTACTCATCAGGGCCCATCTCCTCCAGTAGTATTACCTGGGGGGTTTCACTGAAGTGGCGATTCCTAGGCCAGGCCTTGCCCTAGGAGCAAGTGGTCCTAGGGTAGGGGTCTGGTTAATTTTGAAGAAGGGGGTTGGCTAGGACTCATATGGCAGAACATCTTCTCGAAGCTGGCAATCCTGAGTTTTAGGGACTATCTAGTTACATCTGACACTCTACAGAAGATGCATAGAATGGCCTCAGCATTAATTTTAAGTAACCAGGGCAGGAACCAGGTTACCCTTCATCCAGAGTTCTCGAAGCACCCGTGTCTCAATCCAGAACACTGAGGAGAATAGGGAAGTGAGCAAGAAGTATCTGAGGAACCAAAGCGGCTTTAGGTCAATTCAGGAAACTCCAATTCTCTGAAAGCTACTTCTCTGAAAATCAATTTGCCAAAAGTCTAGTTCTGCAAATGATCAACTTGCTAGTATTTCCAAATTTACCAAAAACTTATTTCTAAAAACACTTTATAAAGTTTACAGAAATTCATATTGGATAAGATATTTTAACAGTTTTTAAAAATATTTCTTTGAAGTTTTATTTGTCCAGTTTAAATTTTTAGTTTCATTTAATTTGACTTTTAACTTAGTAAACTATTTTAGTCATGGTCAATTAACCTAAATGTTACACCATAACCTGAGAAAGGTTACAGTTCTTTGTTTTTTAGCTCTTTGGGTCTGGGATTTTGGGGAAGGAGAATTTCTGGTGTATTTTACAATTTAATAGTTGTACATATCTTCAATGTCAAGGATTTTGTAAATTATAGATATGGCAGATTTCTCGCTTCCAAAAGATTTTCGATATAGACCGTTGCTTTAGTCTGTTACTTCTTTTAATTCACAGACTTAATACTTGGCTTAAATGGATATTTTGCATGTGATTTAAGTATTTGGTGAATACTTGGTGGCTAAAATATGAATCACATACAAAACTGGCATTCAGCTAAGCCGAACTGAACTGATGAATCTACTGGAGATGGCAGAGGGATTTGGTGAAACCAAAACTATCTAAACTAAACCTAAATTTCCAAAAAAATCTTCAAAGCTGTTAATCAGTAAATTCATTTTAGGTGAATTATCCTACCTCCAGTCAAAACAGATGTTTCAAATTGCAAATACTAAGTAATACATTTTTCTCACTGGATTACTCTTGGATCTTTTAAATTCTGAATGATATCCATTCCTCACAATCCTGATGACCCTATTCCCCCATAGCAAATGCCTTCTCTTGAAAGTTTTTTAGAACAGAGACTGACACATAGTAAGTCCTTAATACATACTTTTGGAGTGGATGACTAAGTGTGATATCTCCCTCTTTGGAAAATACTCATCAAAGTGCACCTTGCATTATTATTCCTTGTGAATAAGGCCTAGTCTCCTTTCTCAGACCTCAAAATAACAAAATAAAACTCATCAATATTTAAACTAGATTGTAAACTCTTTGAGTGCAGGAAGTGTAAAATCCTAGAGTGGGCATGATTCAGTACAAAACGTTCCCACCATATGTACTATTGATGGCAGGTGACATAGTGGGTTCCTTTCTCCACAAGGCACTATCTTGGGTTTTTTTTCCTTCTTTTGTCTCTTTCCCTTCCTTCTTTTCCTTTCTCCTGACCACCTAACTGCAAGTGCAGTCTCCACCCCTTCTTGATGGGCTGTGCCAAGCGCTTGGCCAGAAAGTCACTGGCACATGGCTTCCCCGAGTCTGCACCACCCCACCAGTAGGCTCCCTCAGCACCATTTTTATTTATTTATTTCCCCCCTTCGATTTCTTATCTCTCTCTCCCTTCCTTCCTTTCCTTTCTCCCATCCACCAAGCCCCATGTGCCATCTCCCCCCTTTTGACAGGCTATGCCACACCACTTGGCTAGAGAGCCACCGACCCATGGCCTCCCCAGGTCCGAGACACTCCACTGGCAGGCTCCCTCAGTGCCATTTTTTTTTTTTTTCAGTTTCTTCTCTTTCTCTCCCTTCCTTCCTTTCCATTCTCCCTCCCGCCTAGCCACATGTGCTGTCCTGCCTCTTCTTGACAGGCTGTGCCACACCGCTCAGCTACAGAGCCACTGGCACATGGCCTCCCCACATCTGCTCTATCCCCACTGGCAGACTCCTACCACACATTTCTTTTTCTTTTCTTTTTTTTGTTGTTGTCATTGTTATTTTCTCTCTTCCTTCCTTTCCATTCTCCCATCCACCTAGCCCTGTGTGATGCCCCCTACCCCTTCTCAATAGGCTGTGCTGTACTGCTGGGCTAGAGAGCCTCTGGCACACGGCCTCCCCAGGTCTGTGCTGCCCCCACAGGCTGGCTCCCTCAGTGCCATATTTTTTATTTTTCTTTATCTTTCTCCTTCTGTCTTTTCCTTTGCCCTCCTGTCTAGGCCCTGTGCTGCCTCCACCCCTTCTTGATGGGCTGTGCTGCCCTACTCAGCAAAAGAGACAACGGCTCACTCCCACGCCAATTCCACACCGCCCCAAATAGCTGGCTTCTCAGGCACCATATTTATTTTTTGTTGTTGTTGCTTTTCTTGTTTTGTTTAGTTTTTTTGTTTTTGTCTTTTCCTTCTTCTCTCTCTTTCCCCTCTTTTCTTTCTTTTCTGGAGCCCACCTATCCCAGTGTGCTGCACACACCCCTTCTCAACAGGCCATGCTCAACTGCTCAGCCAGAGAGTAACCCGCAAACAGCCTTGCAGGGTCAGCACAGTCCCCACCTGATAAATCCTACTGCACTGCAATTTTATTCACTTTTCCATTTTATTCTTTTTTTTCTTTTTTCTCTCATTTTTTTGTTTTTTTAAAAAATTCTGTTTCTCTCTCTTCTTTATCTCACCCACTTAGCACCACACATCACATTGTCTTCCCTTATGCCTATCTGCACTATGCACCAAGTACTGCACCCCCCAGTGGCACAGGAGCAGACCATTGGACCCTGCCCTGCACTGCCATCTGGCTCCACCTGTCGGCCCCAGTACGTGTGCAAATGACCCATTACCACCCCTCGCTTCGTTGGACCCACCATGCTGGACCCACCCTGCGGCACCATAGCTGAGTGACCGGCCCTGCCCACCTGAACAAAGTAGTGAGAAGTATCATGCCCACAGATGAGCAAGTAACAAAGCATACGCAGCCCACCTGCTGAGACACAACCAAATAAAACAAAAAAGCACGTCAAAAGAAACAAATCTACAATCAATAAATGGTGAAAATAATTCCTGAATGTCTCAAAGACAGCAGACAATATCAAAACATAAAAATAAAATAGGACAGGATGGCTCCAGAAAGTGTCCAAAATAAAACACCAGATGATGATCTAGTAGATGAAAAAACACTGGAACTACCTGATAGGGAATTCAAAACTCTAATACTCAAGGCTATCCAAGAGATGAAGGAAAACACAGACAAAAATAAAGAAAAATAGACAAAGTCATGGAAAATAAAGACAAAATCATGCAAAACACAGACAAAGCAATAGAAGAATTCAGGAAAATAATACAGGAACAAAATTTCAAAATAAATAAACAACTAGAAATTATACAAGAACAGCAATTAGAAATCCAAAAGATAACAAGATTTCAGAAACGAACAGTGCAATGGAAGGTTTTAGGAGCAAATTTGAAACAATGGAAGACAGGCTCAGTGAAACTGAAGACAATTCTTGGATATCACTTTGAGGAAAAATCAGAGGAAAAGAATGAAGAAACCCTGAGAATGATGTGGTACACAATCAAAAGCAAAAATTTGCATGTGATCAGAGTTCCAGAACAGGGAGATAAAAGAGAAAACAGAGAGGATCATTGAAGATTTGCTGACAGATAACTTCCCTAATATCATGAAAGATGAAAGGCTGACAATCCAAGAAGCTCAACGAACCCTATATAGGATAGACCCCAAAAGAAAATCACCAAAGCATATCATAACCACACTCCCTGAAACCAAAGACAAAGAAAGAATACTGAGAGAAGCTAGAGAAAAGTGAAAAGTCATATACAGAGGGGAAACAATAAAACTAAGCTCTGATTACTCAGCAGAAACCATGCAGGCAAGAAGTCAATGGGATAACATATATAAAACCTTGAAAGAAAAAAACTGCTGACTAAGAATAATATAGCCTGCAAAACTCTCCCTTAAATGGTGAAATTAGGACATTTCCAAAAAAGAAAAATTAAGGGAATATGTAAAAACCAAACCAAACTTACAAGAATTATTAAAGGGAATCCTCTGGTTAGAGAACTAACAACATCAGACAACAGCCTGAATCTACAACACAAGACAGCATCAGCCAGATACCAACCTAGGTAGTGAACTCTCAAGGATAAAACAAAACTAAAAGGTTTACAACAGGGAACCACAGAGGTAAATCTGTAAATGACAACAACGTCGGAACAATAAAAGAGGTAATACGTGGTGTAGGTATAGAACTTTCAGATGGTGAAGAAGTCAAGGCAATATCAAGTAATAAAAGACTAGTCTAAACTTAGGAAGATAGGAGTAAATTTCAAGGTAACCACAAGAAAGTTAACAAACTACTCATCAAAATAAAGAAGAAAAACATAAAGTCTCAGTAAACACAAAATCTACAAAATGAAAAAAAAAAATCCACAAACAAAAGGAACTCAGCACAGGAGAGAAAGAGGAACAAAGAAAACATAGGCACCACACACACAAAAAAGCACTACAAAATGACAGCAATAAGCTCACACCTATCAATAATCACACTGAACGTAAACGGCTTAAATGCACCCATAAAGAGATAGAGCATGACAGAATGGATAAAAAAAAACAAGACTCATCAATATGCTGCCTTCAAGAGACACACCTTAGAAACAAAGACATAAATATACTAAAAATCAAAGGATGGAAAAAAATATATATCAAGCAAACAGCAACCAAAAAAGAAGAAGATTGGCAATACTAACCTCAGAAAAATAGACATTAAAACAAAATACACCATAAAAGACAAAAAAGGACATTATATAATGATTAAAGGGACAACCCACCATGAAGACATAACCATAATAAATACCTACACACCCAATGACAGAGCTCCAAAATACATAAAACAAACTCTAACAGCACTGAAAAGAGAAATTGACAGTTCCACAATAATAGTAGGAGACATCAACACACCATTCTCAGTAAAGGACAGAACATCTAGAAAGAAACTCAACAAAGCTACAGAAGATCTACAGGGCACAATAAACCAACTTGACCTCATAGACATATATAGAACACTCCTGCAAAAGACAGCAAAGCACACATTCTTTGCCAACACACAAGGAACATTTTCCAGAATAGACCACATCTTAGGCCACAAAGCAACCCTCAACAAAATCCAAAACATCGTGATAATACAAAGCATCTTCTTTGATCACTATGTCATATAAGTAGAAATTAATAACAGAAAGAGCAATGAAAAAAATTAAATACATGGAACTGAATAACACCCTGCTTAAAAACCACTGGGTAATGGAAGAAATAAAAAAAAAATGGAATAAAAAAATTCCAAAATCAAACAAGAATGAAAACATATCATACCAAAACCTCTGGGACACAGCAAAAGGAGTGCTCAAAGGTCAATCTATAGCAATAGATGCATACATCAAAAAAGAATAAAGGGAAAAAATAAAAACATTAGCTACACAACTGGAACAAACAGGAAGAGAACAGCAAAAGAAGCCCACAGCCACCATAAGAAAGGAAATAATAAAAATCAGAGCAGAAATAAATGAAATAGAGAAAAGAAAAACAATAGAAAGAATCAACAAAACCAAAAGTAGGTTCTTTGAAAGGATCAATAAAATCGACAAACCACTGGCCAAACTGACAAAAGAAAAACAGGAGAGGACACAAATTACCCAACTAAGAAACAAAATAGGGGCCATTACAACAGACCCAACTGAAATAAAAAAGATCATAACAGAGTACTACGAAACACTATACTCCAACAAATTTGAAAATCTAGAGGAAATGGACGAATTTTTAGAAATACACTACCTAAACTAACACAAACTGAAGTCGAAAATCTGAATATACCTATAACAAGAGAAGAGATTGAAAAGGTAATAAAAAAAAAAAAAACTCCCAACAAAAAATCTCTGGCCCAGATCGCTTTACTGGAGAATTCTACTAAACATTCAGAGAAGAACTTGCACCAGTACTACTCAAACTATTTCAGAACACAGAAAAGGAAGAGATACTTCCAAATTCATTCTATGAAGCCAGCATAACCCTGATACCAAAACCAGGCAAAGACACCACAAAAAAAGAAAATTACAGACCAATATGTCTAATGAATATAGATGCAAAAATCCTCAACAAAATTCTAGCCAATAGAATTCAGCATCATATCAAAAACATAATACACCACGACCAAGTAGGATTCATACCAGGCATGTGAGGATGGTTCAACATTAGAAAATCAATCAGTGTAATCCACCACATAAATAAGACAAAAGAATCACATGATCATTTCAATCGATGCAGAAAAGGCATTTGATAAAGTCCAACACCCATTCCTGATAAACATTCTCAAAAAATAGGTATAGAAGGGAAATTCTTCAACATAATAAAGGGCATCTATACAAAACCAACAGCCAACATCATTCTTAATGGAGAGAGGCTGAAAACATTCCCCTTGAGAACAGGAACAAGACAAGGATGACCCTTAGCACCACTCCTATTTAACATTGTGCTGGAAATTCTAGTTAGAAAAAGAAATAAAGGGCACATAAATTAGTAAGGAAGAAGTTAAACTGTCCTTGTTTGCAGATGATATGATACTAACATGGAAAACCCAAAAGACTGCACGAGAAAACTACTGGAACTAATCGAAAGATTCAGCAGTGTAGCAGGATACAAGATAAACATAGAAAAATCAGTTGGATTCCTATACACCAATAAAGAGAATGATGGAAAGGAAATCAGGAAAACGATACCATTTATAATAGCCCCTAAAAAAATAAAATACTTAGGAATAAATCTAACCAGGGATGTAAAAGACCTATACAAAGAAAATTACAAAACACTACTGCAAGAAACCAAACAGATCTACATAAACGGAAAAACATACCATGCTCATGGATAGGTAGATTTAACATTCTGAAAATGTCAATTCTACACAAAACAATCTACAAATACAATGCATTCTGGATCCAAATACCAATAGCACTCTTTAACGAGATGGAAAAACTAATCATTAACTTTATATGGAAAGGGAAGAGGCCTTGGATAAGTAAAGCACTGCTGAAGAAGAATAAAGTAAGAGGACTTGCACTACCTGACCTCAGAACCTACTATACAACTACAGTAGTCAAAATAGCCTGGTACTGGAACAATGAGAGACACATTGACCAGTGGAGCAGAATTGAGAACCCAGATGTAAATCCATCCACCTAAGGTCACCTGACCTTCAACAAAGGCCCAAAGTCCATTAAATAGGGAAAGACAGTCTTTTTAACAAATGGTGCTGGCAAAACTGGATGTCCATCTGTAAAAATGAAACAGGACCCATACCTCACACCATACCCAAAAACTAAGTCAAAATGGATCAAACATCTAAATATAAAGCCAAAAACTATGAAGATCGTAGAAGAAAAAACAGAGTAAATGCTAGTAGCCCTAATACATGACATAAACAGGATACAAAACATAACTAACAGTACGTAAACACCAGAGGATAAGCTAGATAACCGGGATCTTCTAAAAATAAAAACTTATGCTCATCAGAAGTCCTCACTAAAAGGGTAAAAAGAGAATCTACAGACTGGGGAAAAGAAATTGGCTATGGCAAATCCGACAAAGCTCTAATCTCTAAAATGTATAGGAAAATGCAACTCCTCTACAATAAAAAGACAAATAATCCAACTAAAAATTGGGCAAAGGATATGAACAGACACTTCACCAAAGAAGACATTCAGGCATCTAACAGACACATGAGGAAATGCTGGCGATTACTAGCCATTAGAGAAATGTAAATCAAAACTACAATGGGATACCATCTCACACCGACATTACTGGTACGAATCCAAAAAAAACAGAAAATAGTAAATGTTGGAGAGGCTGAAGGGAGATTGGAACCCTTATGCACTGCTGGTGGGAATGCAAAATGGTACAACCGTTTTGGAAAATGATATGGTGCTTCCTTAAAAAGCTAAAAATAGAAATACCATAGGATCCAGCAATCCCACTCCTAGGAATATATCCTACAGAAATAAGAGCTGTCACACGAACAGACATATGCACACCCAGGTTCATTGCAGCATTATTTATAATAGCAAAAATATGGAAACATCCTAAATGCCCATCAATGGATCGAAAAGATAAACTATTGTACATGCACGCAATGGAATAAACTATGGTACGTATGTACAATGAAATACTACATAATGAAAAAGAATAATGATGAATCCGCAAAACATCTCACAACATGGATGAATCTTGAGGACATTACGCTAAGTGAAATAAGTAAATAACAAAAAGACAAATATTGTATGAGACCACTGTTATAAAAAGTCAAGATAAGGTTTACACACAGAAAGGATTCTTTGATGGTTGGGGCACGGGGAGGGAGGGTGGGAAAATCACTAACTAGACAGTAGACCTGTGTTAACTTAGGTGAAAAGAAAGGTAATACACAATATAGGGGAAGTCAGCACAACTTGACCAAGGCAAAGAAAGACAGCGAGAGGAATGGCAAAAGAATAAAAAAAAAAAGACAACCTCAGTAAATACTATAACATATACAACCCTACGACAACAGTAAAAACAAACAATGATTTTACAAGCAGAAGCATAGGTAGGTATGTATACTGAATAGGGGGAGAGGGAGTATAGGAGTACACCCACATACATATATAGGTTTGGCTGTGGATATTTTTATGTACATATTTGTATGTGTAGCATGTATATTAATATAGATAATAGAGCACACAGGAGGCACGGTCATAGAAGCTTCCGAAACACAAACCAACACTTTGATGGACTGAGTTGCTGGGGCTAAGGGCTAGGGACCATGGTCTCAGGGAACATCTAGGTCAATTGGCATAACATAGTTCTGAAAATGTTCTACACCCTACATTGGTGAGTAGTATCTGGGATCTTAAAAGCTTAAGAGCAGCCATCTAAGTTAGAACTATTGGTCTTATTCTGTCCTGAGCAAAGGAAAATGAAGAAAAGCAAAGACACAAGGAAATAATTAGTCCGAAGGACTAATGGACCACATGAACCACAGCCTCCACTAGCCTGAGACCAGAAGAACTAGGTGGTGGGTGCCTGGCTACCACCACCGACTATTCTAACCAGGATCACAATAAAGGGTCCAGGACAGAGTGGGAGAAAAATGTAAAACAAAATTCAAAATCACAAAAAAGACCAGGCTTATTGGTCTGACAGAGACTGGAGAAGCCCCTGAGACGTGGCCCTTAGACATGTTTCTAACTCAGGACTGAAGCCACTCTCGAAGTCCACCTTTCATCCAAATATTTGACAGGTCTATAAAACAAACAATAACACCCATGAAAAACGTGCTCCTTAGAACAATCAAGTATGCAAGACCAAATGAGCAACACCTGCCCAAAAGCAAAGATAAGAAGGCAGGAAAACCAGAGGAATGGAAAAGGAGAACCCGGGGTGAAAGGAGGAGAGTGCTGAAATATTGTGGGGATTTCAACAAAAGTCACAAAACAATTTGTGTACAAATTATTGAATGGGAAGCTAATTTGTTCTGTAAACTTTCACCTAAAGTACAATAAAATGTTTAAAAAAAAGTCACACTCAATGGTTAATGGTGATGGTTGAACAACACGATTGCAGTTAATGTCACTGAATTATACATGTAAAACTGTTAAAATGGGAAATGTTTTATTACAAATGTATTTACCACAATTAAAAAAAAAAGTCATACTCAATAAGAAGAGTGAAAACCCAATGTTCCCTGGGACTCTTGGGAGGTGTAACTGAAGAGAGAGGGCTCTTCTCTTATCACCTGTCTTCTAAGAACCATGAAAACAGTCCTCAGATGATGATAGAAGTCCAACAGTTCACCACGTGTTCCTTTTTGGTCTAGAAAGATGGAGATTCTAGGGTATATCACCCAGTAGGATAGACGAAGATTTAGATGTCAGATCACTTGGACTAGATTGTAAGATTTCAAACCAATCTTTCTTTCTTCACAGTGCCCAGAAAAATTTATAAAGAGTAGATTCTCGTTACGTAAACGAACAATCTCGATAAAATATTCTGTCCCATTTTTTCTGTAAACTCACTCACGTTTTGAGTTTTGGAATCATAAAATATGCGGCCTTGCACACAAATTTCTGGGATTCTGCCCAACTGCTCTCTAAAAAAAACCTGTTGACATCAAGTTTATTCCAACTCATAGCGACCATACAGGACAGAGTAGAATTGCCCCATACAGTTTCCAAGGAGTGCCTGGTGGATTCAAGCTGCCAACCTTTTGGTTAGCAGCTGTAGCTCTTAACCACTATGCCACCAGGGTTTCCAACTGTCCTCTAGAAGGAGAAAATGTGGCCTTACAGAGCTCTGTATCTATGAAGTCAGCCTTTACCTCCTTACCCCTGTCCAGCCCACAGATGACCTCACCTTGCTCCACCCTGGACTTTTCTCTGGCTTTACTATAACCTGAGAGTGGGGCCAAATTACCTCATTCTGCAAGCTCCTCTTGCTTATCTTTAGTTGTTTACTATCTTGAAGGATGGTCTCTTCATCTCTTTCTCCAATGCAGATGGTGCTTACCCCGCAGGAGATTGACACCTGTGTTCCATTTCACCTCCGCCTTTCCTCCACATCCACTTCCTACCTGTTCCCCCTCTTTGCTATAACCCAGTGATTTTCAGCCCTGGCTCCATATTAAAAATATCTGAGAAACTTTTGAAAAATGTTGTGCCTGGTCCATCCCCCAATATTCTGAAGCAGTTGGTCTGGGGAGGGGCTCAGGCTTTGGCATCTCTTTTAAGCTCCCCAGGTAATGGTGCAGACAAGACTGAGAAGCCAAGATTAAGAACACTGCTCTAACTTGTCCCTGGAAACTATGAATACGTCAGGTGCTCCCCCTGCCCAACCTCTCCTTTGCCCCACTGGGCAGATTGGCACAACAGTATGGGGAAGAAGCTAGAGGGGTAAGCACTCATATTTATAGATCTCCACTGGTGGAAGGCTGCCGGTGGGAAAAGTCAAAGTCTAGATCACTATATTTGGGGACAGATGTTGTTCTGCTTGCTGACCTTCCAGCCTTGAGACCCACTTTACTGCTTAGAGACACCTTGTGCCAGGAACGTCACCTATCAGGGAGCTCCCTACCATTCTGTCCGGTTGACCTTTGACCAAAATGGCCTACTGGGGAAGGGAAGATGTATTTTCCCACATTTAGAGCCTTATGGTTATGACCATGTAGTGAGGGTGTTAGTGGTCATGATAGTGGCATTCATTCAATCAATCATTCCACAAGCATTTTCTTGAGTGAACCACTTTGTTCTGCATTTCTAAGGATACAAAAAGAGATGTCACACCAGGCTTCTGCCCTTCTAAGGGAGATAAGACATAGGTATAAATAACCATAGACAGACAGTGGGTGGCAGGTGCTTCATTAATGGATTCCATCATTATGAGAAGGCAGTGAAGGATAGACTTAGAGGAGGTGGTACTTGATGGTCTTGGAGGTGGGCCAGCTTTCAATAGGCAAGAGGACATTCCTGGCAGAGGAAACTATATGAGTAAAAGTAGGGAAGTGAGAATGTGCAATACCCTTCTGAGAAGTCCACACTTTCTGGGAAAACAGTCAAAGAGAGAAGTTGGAGCTCCATTATAGATGGCTTGTCTGACAGGATAAGAAGTTTGGAATTCTTTTCTAATCCTGGTTAAGCCATTTACTAGCTGTGTGACCTTGGGCAATTCAGTTACACTCTATGTGCCTCAACTGTAAAATGGGGAATAATAATAACGCTTACCTCATAATGTTGTTGTGAAGAGTAAATGAGTGAATATATACGAAGTGCTTAGAATAGCTCCCAGAAGAGCTTAAGTGTTTTATATAAAGTTCATCTTTATTATTATTATTTTCTCCAGAAGATCAAATGGAGACTCACTGAAGGTTTTTAATCGGAGGAAGTATGTGGTCAAATTTGTGCTTCAGGAGAATCATTTTGGCAGTGAAGTGCAGGATGAACTAGAGTAGGGAGTTGGGGAAGCCCTGTAGGAGGTTAACGTGATCTCCTAAGCCTGAGCTGAGGTCCCTGGGTGATGCAAATGGTTTGTGCTCAGTTGGCAACCAAAAGGTTGGCAGTTTGAACTCAAACAGTGGCACAGTGGGAGAAATACCTTGTGATCTGGTTCCATAAAGACTACAGCCAAGAAAACCCTGTGGAGCACAGTTCTACTCTGTAACATGAGTTGGAATTGACTTAACAGCACAAGGCAGCAAACAACAAGCCTGAGTAGATAAAAGCCCAAAGGAGTGTGGTGGCAGTGGCATTGAAAGAAAGGGGCAGTCACAACACAGCGAATTTCCAGTGAGGGCTGCTGCTGGCTGTGAGTACATATGAGTCAAGTGGGAGTAAGGGGTACAGGGATGGGGTCTGACTTAGTGATCCACAGGAGATGGAGGCTTAAGAAGTTCTGTGGGAGGAAAGAGGGGAGTGAGCAAGGAGCTAGACTGTATGCCCAGTCTCAGCCAGGGCTGAGCATTGTTCCTGCACCAGCTCCACATAAGGGTTTAATACTGTTTTTGTCCGAGGATAGGATTGGCTACCACTGAACACATGTGGCCTCTTGCCACATCAAATGGTAAAAACAAGTCAGAGTTCTCAGAATCCTGGAGCCAGAGAGCCAAAACTGTCACTTGTCCAAGTCTTCAGCCTCTGACAGGAACAAGGCATCATGTTCTTCTTCTAAAGCACCCCTCACCACCACCACTACGACCACACCCTAGGGCTTGCCCAGGATCTCTGAGGCCCCATCTCTAGAATCTGGAGAGAAGAAAAGCCCAGGACTCCCCTCTACTCAGGACTGCACTGGCCAAAATGGGAAGGTGGGGAGGTGTGTCATTAGCACCTTCCACTAGACTTCTCACTTCTTACCCTCTCCCCTTCAGAACTGGCTCTCAGGAAAGGATCTGAGCTTTATTCTCACAAAGATATAGGCAGACCACACATCCTACTCCCCAGCTCCAACATCCTTAAGTGGGGATGGGGGATCTGAGAGACTCCAGGTATGTTCGTTGTGGGGAGATAAAGAGATAAGGAGTTAGCCCGACTACGTAAACAGAAAACAATATCATTCCTACAGAAGAGCCCTTTGATGATAGACGTGAAGAGCTTATTTAATCTCTCCTTCTGTTGTCCCTGCCTCCTTTCAACAAACATTTATAGAGTATGTATTGTGTGCCAGTGGGGGCCGTGGTGGTTCAGTGGTAGAATTCTTGCCTTCCATGCAGGAGACCCAGGTTTGATTCCTGGTCAATGCACCTCATGTGTGACCTTGGGCAAGTCAGTGGAGGCTTACGTGTTGCTATGATGGTGAACAGGTTTCAGTGGAGCTTCCAGACTAAGACTAGGAAGAAAGACCTCGTGATCTACTTTTAAAAATCAGCCAGTGAAAATCCTATGTATCAGAATGGTCAGATCTGATCCTGGGAATGGTGTAGGACCGGGCAGCATTTAGTTTAGTTGCTCACGGTGGGTTGCCATGAGTTAGAGGCCAACTCAACAGCAGCTAACAACTAACAAGAGTGTGTGCTAGGCACTGGTGATACAAGAGAGATTAAAACACAGTGCCTGCATTCAATGAGCTCTCCATCTGGGGAGATAAACACAAACTATTGCAGTCTGGAGGGAGGAGTGTTAACACTGGAGACCAGCTAGAAAAGCTGTGAGCACACAGGACTGTAACTGCCTGAGGAATCAGAAGCTGCTGGACATTTTAGCTGGGTCTTAAAACATCCCAGAGACTTTGAAGACCAGTTGAGTATTGGGTACTGGGGGCTCATAGGAGAGTTTTGGACTCACTGGAGACTTTGGGTTGCAGAGCACCCCGTTTCAGGCATTTTCTTTGCCTGTCATGTGGATTGTGGCTCTTTCTGCTCTGAAGCAGACTTGTGCCTTTGAGAAGGGCAACTGGGCCCCAAGCTTGTAGGGAGGAGGATAGGCTGTCTATGTTGCGACTTAATCCTCTTCTCTCAAGGTCTTTGAAATTCATTTCTGAAATTTCTATTTTTAAAGATATTTCAACAGTCTGTAAAAGACGTACCTCCTTCCAAATGTGATTATCTTGGGCATGTCCACACTGGTTTAGTTACCCCAGGGCCATAAGCTTCAGGAGTTGGCCCTGCTTCGGAGAGGTCTTTGATTTGGAAAGAGAAATGAAACAATGTGAGGCCAAAGGAAAAGAAGTTACAGAGGTGTTAAGAGAAGGAGAGATGGAAAGGGGCAGTCTGCTGCTGCATCAGGGATTTTGCATTAGCTGTTCTTTCAGCTAATGGATGGTGAAAATGGTTAATGCAATTGGCTGCTAACCAAAAGGTTGGAAGTTTGAGTCCACCCAGAGGTGCCTGTTGATTTACTTTCAAAAAATCAGCCATTGAAAGCCCTAGGGAGTAGCTCTACTTTGATATATATGAGGTTGCCATGAGTCGGAGTCAACTCGATGGCAACTGCTTTCGTTTTCAGCCTTGCTATTTTGTGACATTTAGATTTCAGTGTAAATGTCAGCTCCCCAGAGAGGCTGACCTGACCACCCAATAAAAGTTGTCACCTTGTCATGCTTTATCACAGGACTGTACTTCAACTCTTTGCAGAGTGTCTATCATTCTGATATTTTTCTAGTTTTTTCTCTCCACTGTCTACCCTCCCCAACTAGAATGTGAACTTCCATAACAGCTAGACTTCTTCTGTCTTGCTCACTGACTTATCCCAGTACAAAGATTTGATTTTGTAGGATGAATTTGCAACATGGAGGTGGTCACTGTTTTCATGTCTGGTCACCTCACTTATAAATGAAGGGAGAAAGACAAATGAGAACCTGTTTGAAAAAAGAGTCACCAGGAGGACCTCTCCATGTCTGGAATAGTGGACAGAAGGAGAATGCTCATCTTGAAGTAGAGAAGACTAGGACAGTCCTCGCTGAATATGTGAACGGCTGCTCCCTGGAAAGCAGCTTTAGACCTGCTCTGAATGGCCCCAGGGCTAATACTGGGGGAGTGGGGTCAGAGGTGCCGGAAGATGGATTGTAACTCAGCAGGACAGTGTTCCCAACCAGTAGAGCTGCCCAAGGACATGTGGTTGCCTTGGGAGACAGTGGAGGGTTGAATGGAGCTTGTAAGAGGAGACTCAAGCCATTTGATGAGTAGTTATGCTGGATGGGCTTTAATTTTCCTTCCTTTTCTGAGATTTGATGTCTCTTTTATTTAAGAGTCATTTCCAAGATGGGTCTAAAGGTCCACGTTTTACTGGAGTAATGAGTTTGCTATTATTTCTAGGACCAAGCAGCTAGCCATTTGCAATCACTGCACTTTTCTCTGTCATTTTCCTTTCAGTTCATTATTATTGGATGTCATTAAGTTGTAACAATGACATTTTGTTTCTATGTAAACATATAAAAGCCTTCGTGATTTTTGTTTGTTTGTTTAAACTTCAATAATTTTTGCCCAGGACCATAAATTGGTGTTACTTTTCTGAAGGGCAAAATGCCAATTGTTTGAAGCAGTGGGTAGACTAACCTTTGAAAGACCCAGATTCTCCTCTTCTTTCTACAGTTTTTCCTCTCCTGTTTTTCATTACAGATTCTCAGGTCAACTTTATTTGTGGCCTTAGAGGTCTTAGCTACATGAATTCTGGAAGTACTGGACAATGAATTTGGTGAATCCTATGCGTACCATCAGTGTTCATCATAGTGGGTTGGCAGTGACCTTGATCTTGGTACCACATTTTAAGCAGCTTACTTTTGAAGGGAAAGAAAAAAATGATAGAGTATCTATCAGGAGAGGGTTCAAGGTGCTTGCTTGTTTCAATGGACAAGGCTTGCTTGAGGCAACCCTCTGTGTGATCTTGGGCAGAGCCTCTTGGCCATGATTTCCTCATTTGCAAAATGGTGGCAGCAATACCTCTTCCCCTGCAGACTTTACAAAGTTGATGTAAGAGTCAAAAACACTTTGAATGGGGTAAAAGACACTGCAGATGCAAATGTAAGAGACTATAGTGGTTGTGTGTTTTCTCACAGGCTTTTGTGTCCCTGCGAATGTGCAGCACTTAGCTCCTGCTGATTAGAGGCCATAGACCTCTGGGTGCTGGTCCTGAGATGATAGGCTGTTTTTACTTCTACAACTTTGTTTGGAGACTGAATGATCCATTGGGGCCGTTCAGCTCCCCTCTCTGAGTTTTCCATGAGGCAGAAGGGGATTTCCTGTCAGGAACCACTGTGGTATCTGTCAGGGCCCATGGGGAGGGATTTGGAAACAGAGCCCTTTATCTCTCCCTAAACAATGCTGGACATTGTTCTGTGGGCTGGCTCTGGGAAAGAAAGTCTTTTTAAATATGCACTTTAGACCAGAAGATTACACCTGTGTATGTGTTAAAATTATTAGGGGAGGGGGGAAAAGAAACAGAAAAAAAAAAAAAAGGTAGCTCTGAAAGAGAACACGGAGATCTTCAAGTCCGATGTTTGCCCATGTTTGGGATATGTACTACTGATGATGTCTGAGCTGATTTTAGATTGTGCATTGGCAAACATAACAAAGAAGAGAGTGGTCCTCTGTTTCAGAGGCAAAAGTATCTAGGCAGAACCTATGAACATTATTTTGTATTCCGTATATTGATTGCTGTCATTTCCTTTTCCTTATAACAAGGGAAGATGTTCTTTCATTTATAGTAATGACAACATGTTCATTTAAAATACATTTTTTACTAGATACAGAAAATAGAGATTAAAAATATTAAGTAGATAATGGCACAAAATATGCAAAAATTGTGATGGTAGTACTCAAATGACTGGATTTTTGGAAACAGAGATGTAATCCTAACCCCTCGTTTTACTGAGGAAGAGACCGAGGCCACAGAGGGGACAGGCCAGGGTCTCCCAACTAGAACTGGAGAGAAAAACATGGCGAGATGGAGACAGGGCATTGCGTGAACTGGAGAATGAGAGACACAGGAGAGACAGACAGAGAACAGGAAGAGAACTTAAGCTACAAAGACTGACTCTCTTTTTCTGAAGAGATCTCTCCCAACTTCCCCGGAGAAACCAAGGCTGGGGAGGAGCCCTCTGCCTCTCCTGGCCCCACAGAGAGCCTTTCCCACCTTGACTCCTGCAACACCTTGGGCCAAGAGGTTTACTGCAGGAATGGGCACACAGCCCCATTGCCTTCCGACCTACACGAGGGGCCAAAAATCTGTCCCCAGCCACAGAAGGGACCTTTTAAAGCTACAGCTCCCAAATATTCTGATTCATTTCATCAAAAGTTTAAAAAAAATTCCTTGAAGTCTCAAAGCTTCTGTTTTTGCTCATCAAGAAAAGTACCTAGGGCTGTAAATCTAATTTTGGTGTTTGCTTCTTGGCCTATAGATTTTCATCCTATCGGGAGGGAGGCAGAGAAGCAGGAGGACTATTAAAGGAATCGAAGCTGTTTTGCCGGAAGGAAAGAAAGAAGGGAGAACACTTACAGTCCTTCAGGCCCAGGAAAGTTGGAGAGTGAAGGTCAATTTACATAACTCTGAGAGGGATTTAGGGTCAAAGCCCAGGGTATCTTCTCAACATGAATAGAATACAGCAGAACTGGTATGCCTGCGGAGACTCCCTAGCCAGGGGCTTGGGCCAAAAAATTTTGGAATCTCCTTTATACCTACAAATCTTTCTATATAAAAGTCTTGTGTGGAGGTACAAAGGGCGAGTGATTTTCCTAAGGTCACGCCTCAAAGTCCTTCTCTGTCATGACACTCCAGCAGTGGTTCCCAACCACACAGGGAACAAAGTGGTCAGGGGCTGGAGGGTGGCAGTTGTTCTGAAGAACCCTGCTCTCCAGAGACTGGAGCCTGAGAAAGGAACATCTCCAAGACTGGGTGGTGGGAGCCTGGCCAAGGCCTAGCAGTGAGATGGGGGTGGATGGAAGTTGGGTTTAAGGATGCCCTGGGGGCCACCAAATAAAAACTGTGGAAAATTACAGAGTGACACGGGCCATGAAGCTAACATCACCCAGCCTGGGACACTGAGTGTCCAGAATGAAATGTGGGAGCTGCCCAGAGGGACTTCTGAGGACTGGCAAGTGAGGGAAGTGATCACTATTCTCTGAGGGACAGTGGGCTAATGCAGATGCTGGTAGGGAAATCTACCACTGGAGAAGCAGTCTCCCAGGACTGCATCGCCAAAGGCTATCTATTTGAGTGGATTAACATTTCTAAAGACAGTGTCTCCCTCTTTAGGGAAGTGGGCGGGATGGGGTGGGGGGCAGAGCAAGGGATGGAAAGGGACTGAATAGGTGACGGGGGAGTGTAAAGGAGGTGTGTGTGTGTGATTAAGTCAGTCTTGAGGTACAGATGAAGCAGACCCCAAAGAAGCATCAAAGTAATCTTCATCAAGGCATTTTCCAGAAAAAGAGGGTCTTGACTGAAGTATTTTCAGACCCAATAGCATAACCTTTCTCACACTATTTTAGCAGAGGAACGTTCCTTAAGATTGTGTAAATACATTTAGTTTGGTTATATAACTCCCTATTCCAACAGTCTTCAAACATTTTAACAGAGAAACATATTTTTTCAAAAATAAAATCATATTCAGAGTTCTCCAGAGAGAAATGGTTGATTCATTAGTATAAACTTATTTCATAAGTTCAAATTTATCACATTAACTTATAGAGGTGGCCTCCCAGGCATTCCCCAGGAGAATAATTAAACACAGTGAAGTAAGTAAATTCCCACAGCTTCTCACCCTGTGGTATGCAAAAGAGAACTGCCCAAGGGAGAGGCAGGTCTATTCCAGATCTATGCCACCACTCCCAGCATCTGTGACTTCCGGTTTGCAGCTAACATTTGGAGCCCCCGTTTGCTATCTTTGTCCGCAGCATCTTCACATATATGGCACATGTGGCCCCATCACAGTCCCAGGACCTCTGGCTCATCTGTAGAGGGCCCACTGTCAGTCTCTTTGAGATGTCTGCTACTCCCACCCCTTCTCCTTCTCAAGCTTCCCAAAGTAAATTTCAAGAATAAATAGCCTATGAGTTTAGGTCAAGCCATTTCAACCACAGCCCCGAAATTCAGTGAAAATATCTCTCTGCCCATTTTCTTGGGTTGCAGTAACAGACTGAAACTTAATTACACATTGCCATCATGTCAATTCCAACTCATAGTGACCCGGTAGGACAGAATAGAACTGCCCCATAGGGTTTCCAAGGCAGTAACCTTTAATGGAGCAGAATGCCAGATCTTTTCTTTCACAGAGCGGCTGGTGGGTTCTACCACCAACCATCTGGTTAGCAGCCAAGTGCTTAAACCACTGTACCACCAGGGCTCCTGAAAGTTAATTATATTTATGTAATTATAATTTTATTTATTATATATAAAAATAAAATTATTAAATGGGAGCAATAAGGCATTTTTATGAATGCAAAGATATAAAATTGGGACTACTGCATGATGACTATAGTCTTATACCAGCCACCACATTCATTACCCTTGAACCAAACTTTTGTGGATACTCCAGAACACAGGCTTTATGGAACCTACTTGGCAACAGCCCCACTAAAGGGCCTTCTGAGTGTGACCTGGCTCCCATGTCCCTGGCTATCGGGAGAGAAGGCTGTCCTGGCAGGCTGAGGAGAGCATCTGAAACCCGCTGCAGAACTGTATGGCTCCAGTTGTATGAATCCACCTCTCAGGACCTTGTTACCCCAGACACTGACTCATCTCTGGGCCTTCCAAGCAAGGCCAGTACCTTAGGTCAGCCTGAGATGATGCTATTCTATCCCTTCCAGGGTACTTACTTCTAACTTCTACAGTAAACAAACAGGCCAAATCACAAGGGAGTTCTTCTATCCCTGGCGACTGGAGATCTGGGGTCTCACAGGACCAGAGGATGGCCACATTGAAGGGAATCCTGTCAGTTTTCCCACAGAGCCAGCCTGGTTGCTGCCAGCCTCCTAAGCCAGACTCTGAAAGGGAATGGATGGATATCAAGATTAGATCTAGGAATGCTGGAGCCTGGGTAACTACTTCTGTATCCCTCCTGGGCCTTCCCCTGGCCTGGCCCTGCCTCTGGACCCTTTAGCCTGACTTAATCTGGGATGCAGGGCTCGGGCCTGGGTGCAGCCCTTGGTGGCACATTGGGACTCCACTAGCAATTCCACCCTTAGTAACTCAGCTTCTCTTCTCTCCTACCCAGGTGCACTGGCCAGGTCACCTTCCCTGCACTACCAGCCTAGGTTCCCAGGAATGCTCAGAATCGGGTCTGTGCTGCAGGATGCAGAACTAGTGGTCCTCTTCAGACTGTGCTGGGTGCAAGCCTTGGCTCTGCCACTTGGTGAAATGGAGAGAATTACTGGTGTTTTAAATTCTCCTTATTCTATCCACTGTGAGGATTAAATAATGAGTCACATTTAAATAGCCTAGAAAAGTACCATTCTTAGATCTGGGAGATAGGGGACCTGCTCTGAACTCCCCACTCTGGAGACTATTGTGGCCCTCTCTCAGCTCCTCCTTCCCAAGGCTAGGAGTCTGAGGTCTTCTGGACCAAGGGGGCATGCCAGCCAGAGTCCCCATCCCCACTTCCAGATAATATTCTTTGTAGAAATCCATGCCCAGATGGCCTCAGGTCCACTTTGAGGGCCCGCGCAGGCCTCCTCGCTGCGTTTGCTTCTGACTGTGGACTGGATCGCTGCCATTCACACACGTAGGACCAAGGACGGGCTGTTGTCGAAGGCAGTGATTACATGGGCTGGGGTACATGTAAGGTCCCTCTCAGCAAAGGCAGAGCCAAGGGTGGGAAGAAAAGGACCGGAAGCTGAGGCCTGGTTTTATAGTGTTTTCCAGAACTTTGCAAATAGTAGGTGTGAGGCTTATGGAAGATAATGGTTACCAAAGAAATGGTAGTTCTTATTAATTGTATTTTTGAGCCAAAATGTTCATGTGCTTGAAAAATCTTTCACTGTTATGCGATAAAGGATTGAGATGATCAGACATTCTGTGTGTGAGAGGTGGGGAAGGGGAGGAAGAAGAGGGACTGCTGTTGTCTCATCTGTGTGGGGCAGTGCAACAAGCACATTGAGCTGGAAGTCAGAGGAACTGGGCTCAGTTCTCGATTCTACAGCCACTAACCTGCTGCATGACCATCAATAAGCATGAGGAAAAATACAGCTTGAAAATAACCAAAAAAAGAAAACCAAACCCATTGCCATGGAGTTGAACTCATAGTGACCCTATAGGACAGAGTAGAACTGCCTCATAGGGTTTCCAAGGCTGTAAATCTTTACAGAAGCAGACTGTCACATCTTTCTTCTGCAGAGTGGCTGGTGGGTTTGAATTACCAACCTTTCATTTAGCAGCCTAGTGCTTAACTACTGTACCACCAGGGTTCTTAGCTTGAAAAGTAAAAAAAAAAAACCCACTGCTGAGTTGATTCTGACTCAGAGAGTCTATAGGACAGGGTAGAACTGCCCCACAGGGTTTCCAAGGCTGTAAATCATTATGGAAGCAGACTGCTGCATCTTTCTCCCGTGGATGGGCTGGTGGGTTTGAACCACTGACCTTTTGGGTAGCAGCCAAGCACTTAACCACTGTACCACCAGGGCTCCCTCCAGCTTGAAAAAGAAGAGGTTTTAGTTCTCCCTGTTGAAAGAGGCTCCCCTCCTCTCCTGTGCTTTCAGAATTCCCTTTAGATAACTTGTAAAGGTAGAACCTTTGTCTTTCTGAAAAATCTGTAAATCAAGGATGTTTCCTCAAGGACCTGGGAGACATCTCTTTTGAAATGTAATCAAGAAAGCTCACACCCTTATCTCTCAGTTTCCTAGAAAGAGATTAGCATAACTTTTATGTATCCTGTCATAAAGATACTGAAAAATGAGCAATTTTATCTTAAACATGAATGTAATGAGTTGTATCCACTCAGCTATATAAAGGATAAGATTTGTCTTTGCAATGTCCTTAGCAGTGGATTGTCTGTGATGCATCACATTCTGGTTTAAGGCTTATACAATAATAAAACTTTTCTTTCTCTTCTTAGTTTTGTGGAGAGGTTCTCTGGGTTGGAAGTAGATTTCATTTTGAGTTCTTTTTTCCTAACATAAGTCAGTTCCTTCTCTAGGCCCACTTGCTCCTCTGTAAAATGAACAGAGATTGCGTAAGAGTGGGCATTCAAGGACAGCTTTTCTTGTGTCCACTGGGATGTGGGATTCAGGGACAGAGGGCTGCAGGCCTCAAGTCACAGCAATGCGTGATGAGTGTATATGTAACCTTCTTCTTGATTTTGTGCCCCAGGAGACCAGCCTCGTTGTCTCTTTCTGGAATTTACTTATTTGTTCCCTTTGGTTTGATTTAAATCCTAGGACACTGAAAACCTTTTGCTGGCCTAGCTGCCTCCTGTGATTCTACCCTATCGCAACAACATAGCCCAGCTTTTAGGACTTGTATTAGTTACCTATTGCTGCATGAAAACTATGCAAAAATTTAGTGGTTTAAAACAACAAACATTTATTATCTCATAATTTCTCTGGGAGCAAATTAGCTGAGTAGTTCTGCCTGAGCATCTGCTATGCTACCAACTGAGCTGCTAAAGGGGCAAGGTGAGTAAACCCTGCTTTTATCACTAACTTTGTGGCAAGGATCAGCATGAATCTAATTCCCACCTGAAAATGAAACCAGGGTTCACCTTCCCACGTCTCCAAGATTCTTGTTGCCAAGCACTTCTGTGGCTCTTCCTCTCTCACCCTAGCTACCGAGAGTTAGGTCAAAACATTTCTGGCCACCTGGGATTAGGTCACTGGGGACCATCCATAAGTTCAGGAGTCTGCACAACTCTGCACTTCAGACCAGCCACCCCTCCCTCTTTCTCTAGACCCCTGGGGGCTAGGTCACAAGCTGGAAGAACTCTATCCTTCTTTATAGACTGCCAGCCTTTTCCTATCACCAAGCCACAGAGCAGGTTTTATATAAATCAACTCTGTACTGCTAGCCCCTGCTGGCTCATTGCCCCCTGTAAGCCAAAAAAAAAAAAAACAAGAGTTGATTCTGACTCATAGCAACCCTACAGGTCAGAATAGAACTGCCCCACAGGGTTTCCAAGGAACAGCTGGTGGATTCGAACTGCCGACCTTTTTCGTTAGCAGCCAAGCTCTTAACCACTGCATCACAAGGGCTTCACAGAGACTATTACCTATACTTACAGTTACCCATTTACTATAACCAGAAAGGAGACAAGCAAAGGGACACATCAGGCAAGGTCTGGGGGAGTTCCAGCACAGGGCCTCCATTGTCCCCAGAGATGGACCACTCTCTCCCACCAACGTGTATTCTCACCAATCCAGGAGGCCCCAAAGAGAGCTCCAAGCTCCAGAATCCCACATGCATGTCTCAATGAATATGCAGGATGGACCATTATGCTTTGTTGCAATCAGTTCAATCAGAATATGCATGACAGCATCAAGCCCTCTCCCTTCCAGAAGTTAGTTTGCCAGGTGTGAGCCAGTGTGGCCCCTACTTGCCTGGCTATTTTAGAAAGACAAAGAGCGTCTTAATTGCTCCGGCTTTTTTCAGACGCTAGACACAAATGGCTAAACTTAGTTCTTTGTCCTACAGCATCTTTCATGACATTGCAGTCAAGAAGTCAGTTGGTTGGGGCTGCATTCATCTGAAGCCTTAACTTGGGGCTGGACGATCCACGCTTCCAACATGACTTACTCACATGGCTGGCAAGCTGTGCTGACTGTTGGCAGGAAGCCTCAGTTCCTCTTCCATGGATCTCTCCATAGGGCTGCTTGAGTGTCCTTGCAACTGGTTCTTCCGGAGTAGGTGATCCAAGGCAGATGTAGCAATGTGTTTTATGATCTAGCTTTGGATATTACACATTGTCACTTCCACTGTATTCTTCTGGTCAGAAGATTAACCCTGATACATTGTGGGAAGGCACTGCCAAGCTGTGTGAATACTAAGAGGTGAGGCTGGGAATCATCTTGAAGACTGGCTACTATACGGCCCTCTCAGGTCTAAAAGTCTATGAGTCTTTCACCGGCTTGTTCCCAGTGCCATTGACTGTTACTAACACAGAGATGAAATAATTTGGCCTTTATAGTTCATTCAACAAACAAGCTTTTAGCATATTCTTTGTGCCAGGCAAAGTGGTAGGTTTTGGAGATACAAAGACCAAGAGGCTTATAGACAAGAGAAGGTGACATACAAACTGGAAAGTGTTAAGTGTCACAGAAGCAGTGGTAGGCACATGGGCAGGGTGTGTGGGGACTCCAAAAATGATTGGTTCTATACGGGGAGTCAGGGAAGGCTGCCTAAACATGGTGATGCTTAGCTGAGTCTTGAAGGATGACAGGGAGGTCATCAGAAAGAGGGAGGAGAGAAGAGACTAATGGCTTTCCAGGCAGGGGGAACAGTGGCTCCTAAGGGGAACTCAAGGTGCTGGGCATTGCTAGAGTTAGGATGTCATTTCTCTAACGTGCTCTTATTCCAGAACCTTCCAAAACCAGCGAAAAGTTTCCCTTCCTTTGAAAAAGTTCTATTAAGCCGGCAGATACTAACACCTGCACTTGTTTGTCTGTTACTGCAATAAAACAAAGAAACTCATTAGAAAGTTCTTGGGAGACTCAGCACTCCAGGACTTGGATGTAACATTAGAACAGCAGAGAACCACACAAATATTTTCAATCTGTGGAAAGGATTGTTTAATGCTCCATCTCTGTAGGCAAACATAATTGAATGGTTTTCGGGACCCCTCCCTAGCTGCTGTCAGATGGAGTGTGCATGAGTATGTACTTACATGCCTAAGTGTCATGTTCCTTTGTTTTGGAAAAGCACTCTACAGACTGGGATCAGCGTGCATAGGTCTGAAAAGAACATGCGTGACTCACAGGCCTACCCATAACGGGGGAGTTTAAAGGCTGTTTCAAGTTTTCAGCTACATCTACCACCCAGTAAAATACACATTTACCTTTGACGCTATGCAAAAATAATATGCTGTTTATTTATTTATACATTAGGTTTGTGAGCCTGTTTCAAGGTTTGTCCTGTAGTCTGCTTTATTGCAGTCTGTCTTAGGTTATGTCTTCCTTTGGGGAAGAAACTTTGTGCTTAACTCTCTCCCTCTGTCCCATGCATAGAAAGGCACTTAACATGAGCATTTGAAACATGATGGAAAACAGAGGAAGAAAAAGTAAAGGCTACAGTTCCACCCTACAACTTGTTCTCCTTCATCTGAAGAGTCAGTCCCTAGGATGCCTCCCACTCCCTCCTTCTTTTCTTCTTCTCCCTCTCCCACAGTCTCTTACCACTCATTCATATCTCCTTCCCTCCCCCTCCCCCTTCATCACAGAATCCACGTTTCTCTGGACATTTGGGTGGGGAGCTGAGGGCTGAGCTCACACCTGGAAATCACCCAAGATAGAAACTTGGCGGCGCCCCGAGGGCTAGAGTGTGTTGGGGGCTGGAGAGAAGTCTGCCAGGGAAAAGGATGGGCAAGTTTTATGTTTGATGTTTGGCAACGGTAAGTGATGTCAGATAACAGACGTTTTCCAGCCCTGAAGCAGTTTCTGGGAGTGGATGGAGGCCTGATGCCAGCTTCTCAAGTTATGTTCAACTGACAGTTGTAGTTTTAACTGCAGGGAATAGGTCCTAGAAGGAGAAAAGAATACATTCAACCAAAGAGGTGCAGCCTGATCCTTCATGATCTCATTGCTCAAGCCTTCTGGGGAGGAGACCTGGAGCGGCAGCTCTGGGGCCAGTTTCATGATGGATGGAGGAGGCTTCTGCTTCTGACTCAAGTAGAAGTGGCCTGCTTCCCCTGACCACCAGAGGCAGGGAAGAGAACAGGGAGATGCAAAGGCAATGGGGATCTGTCCCTGGGATGGCTAGCCCCAGGTTAGCTGAAAACAGTCTAGTTACAGTCATAGACCCAAGTCACAGACCATGTCAGAGACTAAGCACTAAAAGAAGCTCAGAGCAAATTTATGCTCCCTTCCTCCCAACCTCACCCAGACTGGGGCCTTGCTGTTGAGACTACGATTTAGGAAACTGTTCCCCCACCCCCCAGTTGTTTTGTCCCTGATTGTGTAGGGTGGGCCCACTGTCCCTTTCATGCCCCAGTGAACATTCACCTTTAGATCCTGACTCCTCAGGAGTTAGAGGTACAGGCTGCTCTGGGCAGGTCAGACCAGGCCTGGGGTTAAATCCTGACGGGGTCCTCAACCTCTGGATACAGAATATTTCTAAACAGTTGTGGCCTGAGAGTGACGGGGCTGTGGCTCAGATACTCAGAGGGGCAGGCCTAGATTACTTTGCTAAGCATTTAAATTAGGTGTTTACAGAACATGTAGAGTATTATTCCGGTTTTGGCCTCCATAGATATGACTTGACGGAAGTATACTCTTAATGGTGCATTCTTCTCTGGGTAATTATTTTTTTATATATTCCTGAATTTTCTAAAATTTCCATGATGAAAATGTATGATGTTTAGCATCAGAAAAAAATCACTTTTAAAGCTCCAATTTTCTACTGAATTGATATTTTCTTACCATGGTCTGATTTTTGCTTTGGCAAGACCATTCTGGGTGCTATATGGAAGATGGATTGAAGAGTGATGAGAGAGGAGGTTGGGGGAGGGGGGACAGATAAGCAGACTTCAGACAAGAGCTTATTGCAGGTAATACTAAGATTCTAAGATTGGAAGAATGAAGATGATGGGAAGTGGTAGAATTCTGAATATATTGTGGACGTACGAATGGCATGCCTTATAGATAGAATGGCCACAGGGTATGAGTAAATTAGAGGAATCAAGGATGGATGGATGGTGGTGTCATTTGCTGAGATGGTGAAGATTAAAAGAAGAGAGGATTTGGGATGGAAAAAGCAATAGTTCTCTTGGGTTATGTTAAGTGGGAAATAGATTTCACATGGGCATGTCTAATAGGTTACTGGATTATGAGTCTGGAGCTCAGGGGTGTGGTCAGGACCAGAGATATAAATTTGGGAGTTGTCATGTGTCTGTGATGTTAAGGCCATAGGAATGGATAAGATTTCCATGGAACATAAAAGAAGAGGTCTGGGGACTGAGCCCTGTGGACTTCCAACATTTAGAGGTCTGGAAAAGAAACAGGGGCCAGCAAAGATGAGATGAGGGAGGTAGGAGAAGGACAAAGAGAAGGTGCTGGCATGGAAGTATGGAGGAAAATGTGTTTCAAGAAGGAAAGAGGCATATCTGCTTGAAGACTGAATCTGAGACAACAACATTGAATCTGAGGACGACAGAGTTCACTTTGGAAAGTGTAGGGCACTGGGGATGGGAAGCATCATAGATTTAGTCAACATTTCTTAGAGGAAGCTGGGGAGTTATGGTGCAGAATGTGAGTTGGAATGCTTGGGCAGTAGTGCAGTCTCGTGGCTCAAGATAGTTGGAGCCAGGGAGATGGACAAGGTCTTCTGCAGGAGGGGCAGAGGTTTATGAGGCTGATCCCTGAGTGGTAGTAGCCTGGGGGAGAATCCTGGGATGGGGAGCATGCTTGGCAGAACTGCTGGGAGCAGCTGGTCTTGCCCCTGGGGCAGGGCTGATTTAGCAGAGCATTTGGAGGACTACAAGAGTAC
The DNA here is from genome assembly GCA_030035585.1 of Dugong dugon. Taxonomy (NCBI): domain Eukaryota; kingdom Metazoa; phylum Chordata; class Mammalia; order Sirenia; family Dugongidae; genus Dugong; species Dugong dugon. The sequence goes on along the minus strand of CM057465.1, from coordinate 58,017,600 downwards.
AAAGAGTGCTTGTATTTCGATTAGGGTAGAGCCGGGAGAGGCAAGACAGAGAACCCTAGAAAAGGAGTGGCTTGTGTTCAGGAGGGAAACCTGGAGGCGGCTCCATACATTACAGTTGAGGGAGGGCAGGAGCTGGAGTAGAAAAGTTTGTGCATGGCAGGATGCGGTAGGGGGCGGGGTCTGGCAGCACAATCATTTAGTCTAAATCTCAAGCTAGAGGCAGGGTTAGGCTTCAGTTTTAAGTGGCTAGTTGTGTAGTGGGATTAGGGGGCCACCTTATCACATAGGTTCAGTCTAACTGAAAGCAAATGACTCTAGGCACTAGCCAAATCTGAGGGTGAAGAGAAGCCCAGAGTTAGAGGAGGAAGACAGGGTGGGAGATAGAATTTCTAGGTAAGCCTCTGCTTCCTAGTTTAGAAGGGCTAATTCCCTAGTTTGAGGGCTGGGACTTGACTGTTCAGTAACCTTAAGGCCCTCTCCGCAGATCAGAGAGCTCAGAGATATACTTTTAGAAGTGGGTGTGAAAAGCCCAGGCTAAACCCCCTGGTATCTAAGGCAGGGAAACTGCCCACCATCTTCTCCTCACCCCCCTAAAAAAAGATCTGAGTTTCTGTATGAGATGGTAGATAGCAAAAGCAGCCGTATTTGGTAAACATTATGCCTTTATTTTGAAATGGGAGGGGGTTAAGAGGTTGAGGAGCTGGAAGCTTACTGGATACCTGGAATTCCATAAGTTCTTTTCCTTTTTAATGAAAAATTTCAAACATATACAAAGAGAGCAGTATAATGAATTTCCATGTATCTAATCCAGCTCCAGCAATTCCCAAGCATGGCCGATCTTGTTTCATTTTTTATCCCCTGCCATTTCTCTACCTCCATAATTTGAAGCAAATCCCAGACATCATACAATTTTATCCATAAATATTCCAGTATGTCTCTAAAAGGACTCTATCATTATACTTAAAAATATAATAACTACTTGGCTTCAGTTACTCAGTCAATAAAAACCAAAACCAAACCCATTGCCGTCGAGTTGATTATGACTCATAGCAACCCTACAGGACAGAGTAGGACTGCCCCATAGGATTTCCAAGGCTGTAAATCGGTCAGTAGCCCAGCGCTTAACCACTGCGCAACCAGGGCTCCTCTACCCAGTCAATCACCAAAAAACCCAAAAACCAAACCTGTTGCTGCTGAGTCGATTCTGACTCATAGCGACCCTATAGGACAGAGTAGAACTGCCCCATAGGGTTTCCAAGGAGCACCTGGTGGATTTGAACTGCTGACCTTTATGGTTAAAAGCCACAGCACTTAACCACTACGCCACCGGAGTTTCCAACCTAGTCAGTACTAGGTATTAATTTATCTTATTTAAAAAGTTTGTTGAATCAGAATCCAAGTAAGGTCCATGAATTGCAATTGTTTGATATATCTTCTAAGTCATAGGCTCCCCCTTCATCTCTCTCTCTCTGGTTTTCTTGCATTTTGTATTTTGTTGAAATTATGTTGTGTGTCTTATATAGTTTCCTGCAGATCAGATTCAGGTTTAATTTCTTGGCAAGACTTAGTAGGTGGTGGTGTGTACTTCCATCGGGAGGCACATGGTGTCTTATTGTCTTTGCTCTGCAGTCCTCGTTAATGATTGACATCTACATTAAGAATTCATTAGAGGATACAAAGTGGTGATATTCTGTCATTCCTTATTCGTTTATTAGCTAGCTACTGCTATAAAGAGAATCTTCCCTTCATTAGCTACTGATTACCCTGAGGTATAGTTTGTAGAGGAAAGGGTAGGATAATTCTTTCCCTTTACCATATTCAGAGTAATAAGTTGGTTCCCTGACATACACCAAAGAAGACCAAAAAGTTTTTTAAAGAATCATTATGAAACTATGGATTGAAACATTGTAGTTATTATCTTAATTGATGCTCTAATTGTCTTAAGTACTTGTAACTCCACACATGATTCATTATAAGAAACCTGTTAATCTGCAGTTACTTAACTGTTATTTCATGCTTGGGAAGGGAACTTGATTTTATTCAAGTCCACTATCATAACTGTCATAAGTAGACCATCTTCTGGGAATGCAGAGAGGAGGGATATTTCTGGAAAGAAAGGGCACAGAAAGGGGAATTATTTTGAAGCTAATAAGGTGATAACAAAAATGACAGTACTTTATAAAAAGCATACTTCATAGTTTTATATTATCCTGAAGAAAATTACATTGAGAACAATCAAATGTGTCACAAGTGTGACTTAGAAGGCTGACTGGAAGTATGGAACATAATTTTCAAACTATTATTCATAAAACAGATGTGATACTAGTGCTTTGAGAATCCACAGGAAAAAAGTGAATCCTTGCTCTCCAGCAAATTAGTGATCCCTAAACAAAGATTCACAAGATTTGAATAAGTAAGACCGAAGAAGAATTGACGGCTTTGATTTTGGTGTTGGTAAAGAGTATTGAGTATACCATGGACTGCCAGAAGAACGAATCTGTCTTGGAAGAAGTACAGCCAGAGTGCTCCTTGGAAGTAAGGATGGCAAGACTTCGTCTCCTGTACTTTGGACATGTTATCAGGAGGGACCAGTCCCTGGAGACGGACATTGTGCTTGGTAAAGTAGAGGATCACCAAAAAAGAGACCCTCAATGAGATGGATCGACACAGTGACTGCAACAATGTGTCAAAATGCAAAAAAGAATAACAGCGATTGTGAGGATGGCACAGGACCTGGCAGTGTTTCGTTCTGTTGTACACAGGGTTGCTATGAGTCGGAAGCACTCAATGGCACTTAACAACAACAAACAAAAGTCCTGGTTAGGACACACTTGAGCAAATCTTGACTTGGAGCTCAGATAAGTTTGGAGAATATTCTTGAATTTGTGTGAATGTGTGTGTATATATACACACATTTTTCTGAGGAGAAGGTCCATAGCTTTAATTAGAGTTTCAAAAGTTCTCATGCTCTCAATAAGATTTAAGTACCACTGGACTTCAGTGGGTGCCCTGGTGGTGCAGTGGTTAACAGCTCAGCTGCCAAACAAAAGGTCGGCAGTTCAAATTCACCGGCTGCTCCTCAGAAACCTTATGGGGCAGTTCTACTCTGTCCTGTAGGGCTGCTATGAGTCGGAATTCATTTGAGGACAACGGGTTTGGTTTGGTTGGACTTGAATACCATCCACGTGTGAGGTCTTCAGTCTTGCATCTGGTTCTGGGGATTGCTCAAATGTGTAGAGTAAATCGAAATTCCTCTGGATCTAGATTTTATCTGTGAGGATATTCCTCTCGTGGTAATTAAATTCAATAGATAAAGGAATATTATTTCTTCATAGGTGTTCTGTAATACCAATTATGAAAAGCCCAAGTTTGTAGGTTAGAATATCATCTACTTTGAATTCCTAGGGTTTCTAAACATAAGACAATACTTACTACCAACCAGTTTCATCCCTAAGGCCTACTTACTACCAACCAGTTTCATCCCTAGGGCCAGATAAGAGCTTTAATTAAGGTGTATTATGATGAACATGAAGCGAGTCCTTGTGGCTCAGTGTTTAAAGCACCCAACCGCTAACTGAAAGGTCCGAGGTTTGAACCCGCCAGCCGCTCCATGGGAGAAAGATGTGGCAGTCTGCTTCCGCAAACATTACAGCCTTGGAAACCCTATTGGGTAGTTCTACTCTGTCCTATACAGTTGCTATGAGTTGGAAATCACCTCGATGGCACAAGTTTTTATGATGAAGACAAACAATAAGATGTTCACTTTAGGTCTCTCTGCATCTCAATCATCAGGATTTATAGATGGAAGCCTAACTAGGCATTTTCTGATGTTTGTAAAATTAATGTACTTGAAACACTATTAAAAAAAACAAAACCTGTTGCCATTGAGTCAATTCCAACTCATAGTGACCTTATAGGACAGAGTAAAACTGCCCCATAGTTTCCAAGAAGGAGCCGGTGAATTTGAACTGCCTACCTTTTGGTTAACAGCCGATCTCTTAACCACTGTGCCACTCAGTATCATTTGAAAAAGTACTGTGCTGATTTGCATACTCAGAACAGCATTAAACATTAAATAGTGGTTAGCTACCTTAACCACTGAGACACCAAGTTTGGTATATATATGTATGTATGGCTGTCTATAGTAAAACATTATCCAAACCCAAAACCCACTGCTGTTGAGTCAATTCTGGCTTGGCTTAAGGTAGCTAAACATCTCTTGGGTCAGTTGAGGAACTGCTAGTCCTAACAGAATTTGATGGCAGTGTCATCCCACTAACTGCTTTAGTTAATTCAGTTGACTTACTTTCGCTTACCACCTTTAGGGCACACATCCTGAGATTGAGCACTAAGTTTAAAAAGACCTTCACAGGTAAAGCCTGCCCTTTGTTCAAGATATATAAGCATTCTCCTTCAAAGAAGTTACACAAGAAAGTTAGGCTTACTTCAAAAGACTTATATCCTGAATAGTTTAAGGCAAACTAGGAAATAGTAGATAATACGTTATTCATTACATATCATTTACACACAGGTGATTGGCTAGATCAGTGATTACTAGATGCTGATCCAAGCAAGTCACTGCATGGGAATTACCAGGAAGAAGAGTTTTACAAATGATCAGTCCTCCTCCCCACTCTCAAGATACTGATTCAGTGAAATGGGTGTGTGTGTCGGGGTGGGGGTGGGGGGCAATTACCTTTTTCTTAAAGCACCCCTGGTGATTCTGATGCCTAACAGGTTTGAGGACTATTAGGCTAGGTCATTAAACGCTCTCAAATACAGACGGTATTTCTGAAGAATGCCCATTTCATACATCTACTCAGTTTCTGGGTCTTATTTTCTTCCTTGAAGAAGCCAAAGGAAGACACAACGTTTTACTAAAACATCATTCTGTTAACAACATTTGAACCATCACTTGCTTATATAACTTCAGAAGCTGATTAAGGTAATTCTAGAAACAATGATATTCTATACAACACCTTTAGAAATGATCAGAAATCTTGCTTTCTGACTTTGTAGAATCACAACCATTGGTGTAATCTACACTTTTGAATTTGGAAGTTCCAAAATTAGAAACCTGAGATACCTAAACTGAAATGTGAAATTAAATGAATTAATCAGAATGCATCACTGTTATCGTTACTATCATATCCAGAAAGTAGCCAGATGTATAGCTGTCTTCAACACAACTGCTATTTCTGATTACTGCATTCCTAAAAGGTTTAATAAGATTCACAAGACTTGTCGACTCTTACTTGTTGAATTTCAAAGGTTTCAATATTTATGGTTTTCATAAACTTTAGTGAAGCTTGCCAATACCTCCTTTGCCATACCAACACACTCCTCCTGCAAATGCTCCCAAAACAAGAGGGCAAGAAATCTTTAGGGTGATTCTGGGTGCGCTTTTTTTGTTTTTTAATTGTACAATTCATTTATACAGAGAAATCGTTTGGAGTGATCTATTTACAATCTTTTCCAATTTTCATTTCCACTGGCCAAAAATATTTTACATAATAGTCAACAATTACTTGAACAGATCACTGTTATAAACCTGTCATGACATAGGACATTTGGTCTACACCACTTAACCCCTCTTAAAGACTATGATCTCACTGCTATTTTAATAGAAAGTATATCACCCATGCAACATTTTGCAGTAAAAATTCACCAGTCTTTTTTCCATCTTATGAATACATCCACCAAAATTTATCTAATTTTGTAAAATCTTCAAAAACATTTGTTTCTTTTCAAACTCATTATTTGCAGGTATTATAAACCAAGGCAAATAAAGTTCACCTCCTCTCATGCCTTCTACAACTTACTAAACACCCTCAAGTTTAGCTTTTACTATCTTTCACATTCTGGCACAACCAGACATTCTACTTTAAGACAAAACTACTCTCCTTTTCCCTCTTAAAAAAACTTATTACCAGTCATTTTGCCTTCCCTCTTGCTTTTCAGGCCATGCTAAAACTTTCAACTTAGTTCTTAAGGTGGTTTTAGTTCAGTAGTCTAGAACATACTAAGACATTCCACATGTGTTCATCACCCCAAAATGCTACTTTTTAATAATTGTAATTTTCTTAATTGGCTCAAAAACAGTATGGCTTGGTTTCACTTGGTGAAGTTAATATGATTTAAAAATACATATATGTATATACACACACATACATACACATTTTAAATCAAGGAAAAAAAATACTTTTAAAGGCATGCCAATTTGAAAAGGCACCAAAGTAAAAAAATAGAAGCAGATACTAAAAGCTACTTTACAATAAAAAAAATTAAATAATTGGCAGTTTAAATGAATGAAAAATGAGGAATGTGCAGTGAAAAACTAATATAAAGCATTTCCAGTTGATAAAATGGAAAACCTGTGAAGTTTTATGGTTTGTTTTCCAACGAAGTTACGCTTCAATGTAAATTCTGAAATACTGCAAATATATATTTCATGTAGATTTTATGTACCAATGATAGATTTCAAATTCTGCATGCAGAGAAAACACTGGTAAAATTCCAGTATTTGCAAAATTCTAACTTTGGGCAAATGTTGTAGATATCACAATTGGTTGATACTGGAAAGTCACGATGAATCCAGAATTAGGAGAAAATCCATTTCATATATATTTCATTTGATTAAAGATACCAGGCTTGCATGTTCTAAATAAACCAAAAAAACTGTATCTTAAAAAAAAAAAAAAAAAAAAACCCTGTAATTTAACAGTAATTTTGTATATCTTTAGCTGCCATTAAAAAAAACCAAAAACAAACAAAACAAAAAAACAACCAAAAACACAGACAATATTAAACTGGTATAAAGTAACCCTGTAATATCCCCATGCTTACATTACAAGAAAAAGAAACAAAAACAAAACTGTACACATTTATAAATAAACAATCTCTCCATCAGTTAATACAGTTTTCTTTATACCAAAGTCTCTTTCCGTTTGCCACTTAACTGGGTTTTTTCCCTTGCCTTCCGGAACCCAGACTGTGTTCGGTGTGCTTTTACACTCTTGGTGTCTTCTGCTGTTTGCACACTGGAACCACATTCTGAAGCATGTTCATCAACTTCTACTTGAATAACACTAGAAACTGTTGAAACCCTTCTCTGGGCTTTGATATTTGATGCAGACAGGTTGTTCTCCTCACACTCTTCATTGAGCTCTGGCAAATCCTTAAGCTCTGTTGGACTGGCGGCCTGCTGGAAAGGGGCAATAGCGGTTCGAATGCAATTGAACCACTGCTGCTTATGGAACACATCATTGGCTTGTAGTGTGTGAGACTGGCCTGGAGAGGGGTCTTGGAAGCGAACTCTAAAGATATTTTTAGCTGGAAACATAAAAAATTGGGAAAAAATTTATTCTAGATGAAGTGTTATACAGTCTCAATATGGGTCTTGGTATTTATCTAACATGAATGTCTATGAGGCAGATGTATTAACCTGAGCCTACACACGACTTATCAGATACAGCTGCTGGTGTGAGAGGAGTGAAGCACCTGACAGCTCAACGAGTCTAACAAGCAGGGCAATGAAACCCATTCCATGATTAATTACTTGCGTAGAGATGGAATTCCTTTTTTTTTTTCTTCCATGTCAAATACTATTTTTCTCTACTTTTTTTAGGCACAGAATTCTTAAAAGTTAAAATTAAATTCATTTTGGCTCTAAGCTTATGTTTTTTTAAACTATTTTAAGCTTTCACCTTTACCTTTATCTGAATTGCTAAAAGCCCCTCGAAAGGATCCTCCCATTCTCACGTCTCCATCCTGCAGGTCTTCTAAGACCAGCTCCTGGACTGGGATTGGCTGCCGGTAAACCTGGTAAGAGTGACGCTCATTTCGTGTAACAGGTCGAGTCAAAACCAAGATGTCTTGAAACAGGAAAATGTAAAGTTTCTGGAAAAATGAGAAACAAAAGCTTTCTAATATGGAACTTTGTGATTTTAAGTGACTGAGATATATTTTGTTAAAATAACTTGACATGATTAATTTCATCCAATTTATTTACTAAGATCTCTCTTATAAATAACCTCATAAAGATGGTGATTTCAAGGCTATGCATGTTCCATTTGGAAAGTTTTTCTAATCTCAGACTGTACAAACCTTTTTTCTTTAAACTGGTGTGTAACACTAAACAACAGTTAAGTAAACAAACACTATACACCACAAAGACCTGACTATCAGTAGTAACATGACTTGAAACACCAGTATTGTATGCCACAGTTTTCTAACGAAGTAGGGATTAAACAACGCAAATTGGTAAAAATGTTAATGGCTCTATTTTGTCCCACATAAATTAAAGCCTTCATAGAACAATTAGACCTCATGATGGAAATCAGAGATGTCACATCTCAACTTCTCCCAAATAAACCCAAGCCGTATAAATCAGGTTTTTGAAAAGCTCATAATGAACAAAAATACCATTCCATGATTATACTTTAGTTCTAGCAGGTAGTTTTGTAATTAAGATATTTCAAAATCAGTTTGCTTTCACTCAATCTGCTTTAGAAATTTGTTTAGTAGTGCTAAAAACTACTTCCATTGCTAGGAAGGTAAATTCTTCAAAACAAAATTTTGAAGGATATTCTTTTTAATTAAGCATTATGGAACTAATAATTTATTTAGAAAGGGATCCCTAGCCAAAGAAGTTGATTTATACTTCAAAGCTAAAAAATAAGGTATTACTGACTCTCCACTGAGACATTTAAATCATCTTATTTATTCTGTAACTATAGAAACCAAATGTTTGCTTTATCAAAGCTGATAACAAAATAAAGAAATCGTAACCTTCTTTTACTATGTGATTAATTTATTTTACAAACCTGCTTCAGAATTTATGTGAAAGAAATTAAATAGCATGGGAGAAAGAAAGTAATAGCTTACTTCACATTAGTATTCAATATACTTACATGTCCATTTTTATTCTTCAGTTCCCCATGGCAAAGCAATACTTTACTTGCTTCAATTCTAGGATCCCTCTGCTTTTCATCCAGATACTCCAGTTTGTCAATGTAATACTGGCATTCTGATTCACCTTTCTTCAAGTTGATATCAGAGAGAACTTCTTGTATTATCAGTACCTAAAAATTGTTAAAAAATCGATGGAGCAACTTCAGTATGTTAACTCATACTGCTTGTCTACAGAGGCAAAAACTTACATTAAAATTACAGTATTTTACAGCTTGAAGGAACTCTAGAACTCAGTTAATTCAATCAGTCCCTTCACTATTCAGATGAAAAAACGACTCCAACAAAATTGCATGATTTGCCCAAGGTCACACAGCTAGCTAGTGAAAAAAGACCAGATTAAAACCTAATCTCTTGATTAAAATAAAAATATAAAATGTGTTAAATATAAAATAAGTACATCTCTTTATTGCTTAGTGCGCTAGTGTAGTGGGTACTTAGAGCAACCACCAAAAAACCTTCATCATGCTAATTCAATGTATGTAAATTTGAGAATACCATTTTATACTTTTCTAAAGTAATCTGATACACAAACTTGAAAAACTGTAAGAATCATTCACTGGACTACTTACTGCTTCCTCTAGAAGCTGAACATCAGGGTGGTCTTTTGGAGTGTGTCTAATAATTTCTTTTATCAGTAAAGGGTATTTGACTAGGCGGCTTCGAGGAATATCTAAGAAGCTCCAAAGATCTAGTTTTCGGCTGAAAGGAGACTCAAGACACCGCTGGAGGAAGTCTTGGACTCTTGGATCTTGCTTCTTTTGGTCAAGAAGAGCTTTGGCTGCAAGCTGGTTACTACAGTAGACTTTGTAGGCATTCAAGCCTGGCAACTGAAGAGTAATAAAAGGAAACAAATTATGATAAGTTCCTGTTATGATCTGGTCCATTAATAAGCCTGTGAATGTGAAGCATAAAACTCATAACTAATATTGAGAGTTTTAAAGAAAGCTCTGAAAATTTTCATGCATGTGATGATAATGGGAGTAGGAGAATATTCTGGGCCAACAAAAGAACACCTTTTTCCAATCTACTTATTTGGCTAAATCCAACCAAAGACTCATGACTTTTACTTCCCCCATCTCAGTTCAGTTAGATGCTAACCTTCTTAATTCCCAGGACACCTAAGTGTTCCTCTCTCATATTTTCGTAAACCTCGAGGCTATTTATTTACCTGACCTTCTCTCTCACTAAGTTATAAATACTAAGGACAGAGACTATCTTCCACCACTAAATCCTTAGCTCTTAGAACAGTGCCTAGCAAATGTCAACTGAAAGAATGAAACAGATAATTAATGGCATATAATGTGGGCATTCTGTCCAGGAAGAAATATATGTGTAAAACAAACCTGTACTACTCACAAACTAAGGTTTTTTTTTTTTTAAAACAAACTATAACTCTTATACCTATGTTTAGTTTTAATCACTTGTGTGTTTGTAGAATCCAGTTAATGGATCAAATTGTTCTGATACTCATCACAAATTGCAAGTATGATACATATCTGCAAAAAACTACCTGGAGTAAACAACTTGCTACATACCCAGTTCACAAGAATATGACCAATCTGTTCCACTGTTCCATCAGGCTTGGTTGCTTCTCCTATTCTCGCCAGCAAATCTGAAGTGTAAAAAAGCAGAAATACCAAATAATGGGTTTATTTAAAAAACAGTTCAGCATTAAATTAGAAGTTTAGATTTCAAATTGCTTATGTTACTGCAACTAGATACTAATGAAAATTAAATAGCATATCTAACCTTCATGCAGAGGTATATAAGCATCCAAATCACCAAATATATGTGTGAGTTCCTCTTCTGACATAATAGATAACTTTAGCATGGGATCATGGTAGGCCTATCAGAGAGGGAAAAATGTGTCATACAAAAAGATCAGGTAAATAAAACATGATGACAGATCTATACTTTGATGCAAACACGACTAACTATATAAAAGCTAGCATGGAATTTGTCACCATAAAAGAAAGAATGTGTTAAGCCCCAGATAGACTCTTACTAACACTCCTATTAGAAGAAACCTAAACTTCATCTTAAAAAAAAAAAAAGGATTCACCAGTAGATATCTTCTACTTCTTAAAAACAAAAAACAAAAAACAACCCTTCAGAATTTGTGAAATGTAATTAAAAAAAAATTAGAGCATACGATAACCCACCCAGAGATGCCTCAGGCCTGGCGATCTGCTTCTGAAAACCCTATGGAGCAGTTCTACTCTGCACACATGGGGTCATCATGAGTCAGAATCAACTCAATGGCAACTAACAACAACAAAGCCTATGATAAGCAAAAGTTATTCACTGACCTTTCTTGCAAGGTTCAGATCTTCAATTAAATCCTGTTCACCTCGGGACATTTCATATATTGCCTTAAAAAAAAAGAAAAAAAAAGAAATCCAGCAAACATCATAAGTCATTCCTTCCTTTACAAAAGGAAATTACATACGGTTGGTATTTACATCATTTAACTGATGTTGTGAACATTGCGTTTTTTAAGTGACTCAGTCTGACAACTATAATTCAGTACAGGATTTCAAATAAGAGGTTGCTAGGTGATTTATAATTTTACCCCAATTAGATTGTTTAATCTGATGACTACCAATCACAAAGTGTTGCTCAGCATGCGTTATGCTCAAATATAAAAATGCAAGCTAATTTTAACATAGCTATTAGTTTGCTGCTCTTCTACCAAAACGTGTTTAAAAAGCAGGAACTTTTTTATTTAGTGTAAACCAATAAACACAGTCTTGATATTGAATGCTTGCATACCTCCTGACGTTTGATTTCTTTGGTAGTTAAAGACTCCTTCGTACTGATGTCTAACATTTCTGACCACAGAACACTGTTTCTTCTTTTGGTAGGCGTTGGGACTGCTGATCTGCTACATGATTTATGGGCAGAAGCCGGGGATCTGTTGTCACTACGAAGAGTAAATGACTTAAAAAAAAAAGAGAAAATAAGATTTGGAGGATACAGTAATTTTTCATTTTTTCTTTTTTTTAGAGCAAAGAGAGTCAAATTACAAAGAAAGTTCTGAGAATTTCTCTATGCATTAAAAAAAAAACTTATCCAAGTTCCAATCTATCATTCTTAAATACTTATTAGTCAAAATTACTTTTGGGGAATAAAAATTATCCAAGTCTATCCTCTGATATAAGGTGCAAGTTACATAAATATTGTTCTGGTAATAATATACCTTACCAGCATATTCCATCAAGAAAACTTATGTTTAAGAATAATAATGCAAATCTGTTTATACAGCTCTATTAAAAATACAAAGTTCAGGCTTTTATTAAAAAATCCCCTTATCACATTACTCTCCCAACCTTTTCTTACCTGTATTGTTTGACCAAAGCGTCTGACTGCTCCATTTCTTACAGGAGAGATTAAATTTGCCAATGATGTGACCCGAGCTAGAGGCCGGACTCTTTTATTGCTTGGCTCCTGTAAAAACAGAAACAGGTCATACTAAATGCGTGTTTAGGCTCAACAATTTAAAACAAGTTTGGACAAAGTTAAGCCCTCTCAGAAAACAATATTTGCACATTATAAAATACAGAAACATGGAACTCTGAAAATGAACATTGCTCTTCATTGTTAAAATAGTAAGAACACTTCTGACTAGCAATGATTTGTTAAAAAATAAGTGGTATAAGAAAGATCAGTCAAATATTTGACTATCACTTTGAGAATGTAACAAACATTATCATTAGACAGGAGGAAAGCTAAAGTTAAAACAAAGAAATCTGATTCTAAAATCCTGTAAAACATTTTAGTTTAATATACAGAATTTAAAAAAAAAAACCTTTTTATTATAAAAAATTTCAAACACACAAAAGTAGAGAATAACATAATAAATCCCATGTCCTTATCATTCAGTTTCAACAGCTTTCAGTATAACAATTCGTTTCATCTCTGCCTCTACTGGAATATTTTAAAGCAAACCCCAGACACCATATCATTTCATTCTCAAACACTTCAGTTAAAGAATGACTTCAAAATAAAGATGTCTGACATTCAAATGGGTTCATTCTGCAGGCAGTGAGGTCCCTGCTATGGGAGGTGTTCAGGCAAAAGCAGAATACAGAGGTTAAGAGGACACTCAGGTTCTGGAATCAGACTGCCTGGACTCAAATTCTGGTTGTAGCATTTGCTAGGCAGTACCTTGGGCCTCAGTTTTCTCATCTGTACAATGGGGGGTTAATAATGGAACTTCTGTTATAAAGTTGTTGTGAAAGATTAAATGAGATATGTTTAAAGGGCTCAAACAGTACTTGGCACACAGTAAGATTTAGTTATTACACATTCTTTCTCAGGGATATTTCCTCTTAGTACTTAAACACTGGAATTTATAAATAATTCGATCCTCTCTCGTGTATTTATTAACTTGAAAGGAAAAAGATATAGAAATTCAGAACGAAGTTATTAATCTACATGTATTGCTTTAAAAATGATAGTATAGAAAACATCACTTATTCAAGGACCTCAAAACTTATGAATGCCAGATCATAAAACAGGCTTGTCCTTTACAATGTCTATAGTATTATTTGTTTGTATTTGGTGCCTTTGACAATTGTGGCATACTTGATAAAATAATTCTGATGAGAATTCTGAAGGATATATATTTTAATTATATAAAAATTACCATTTAAAAATAATAGAAGAAAATGTTTTTTCTAAAAATTCTTTGATATGGTTAGTCATAAAAACTTTGACTTTTTAAAAGAAACAAAAGATAATCAAATGTTTCACATTAGACATTAAATGAAGGATGAGGAAATTGAGTACAAATAATTACTTAGAATAACTTAAGAATAAAGTGGTAGAAAGAGTTAAAAGTCTTTGGAAAGAAAGAAATTTAACAAATGATTCAAATATCCAAAGTAGCAAAGCTTAGATTTATTAAAGCTCCTAAATATATACATATATATTAGAAAGGAATACGAACTACTAAAGTAAGGAAACTTTCTAGATAATCAAAGTGAACTCAGAACTCTAAAGGCCTTATGAAGCAGAGTTTTAGACAGCCACCACCCCCCCAAAAAAAATTAACGCCAAAGTAAAACCTTGAATATAAAGCCATTAATGTGCAAATATTAAATGAACTGAAAAAGAAACCTTCAAAATATGTAGTAAACTGACACATATGGTGACCAAGGACATGTGTGAATGCCTTTACAATATACATCTGTACAAGACTGAAGTGACACATGCATGTGCAGGAGGGCTAGCATAAGGGATTCCTTTCTATTTAGTAAAGACAGTACAAAGAGTCTTCTGTTTGAATGGAGATATAATTACCTCACAAAGTAAGATATGCCAACATTAACTAGAAACAAAGCAGTTGCCAGAAAGTTCTGTTCCTCTTTTGGAAACAGATGTTAACTCTTCTTCCTTGTTTAAAACATAACATATTGGACTTCTCGGTAAATCACAAAATATTCAGTTTCAATTTAAAAGTCTTTGGAGAGATGCCTCTCCCAGTGAATTTGATAGGAAAAATTAGTTTAGCTGGGAGGAAAGGATTTTTTAAAAATTATCTATTATATAAAATCAAATTAATAATAAAAAAAATCTTATCTTTATAAGATCAGTTACTGTACAACTACAGATTTCTTGGTCACTCAAAATTATGTGACACTTAAAATTAAATCTACAGAATTTGGATTTAGATAATCAAATGTAAATATATTTAAAGCATGTTTCTGAAACTAATATGGATTCTGTATATGTCGTTTCTTTAGGATGGCAGGATATTATGCTAAGCAGTATTTGATGTTTGATGGTTAAATATTCCCATAGTCCTTTAAAAACCTACCCATATCTCATTTCTCCAGAGAGGATATGTTACTCTTAAAATTTTTTTTTTAATTCAAAGTGTCTTGCTTGGTAAGAAAGCGTGGTATTAAATCAGGAAATATGGGTGGAGGGAAGGAGAAGACTTTCCACTTTTCCCACATGCTTTTGGTGATCCAATAGCAACTTTCCTGCTTTACTAAAACGGCACGTGTGAAAATTTTATTTGGCAGAAACAATACAAACTGTTAGTGTTTAGATTTCAAAACTATAAATATTTTTTTAAAATTTATTTTATTTTTATTTAATTTTATTTTTTTTATTGTACTTCAGGTGGAGGCTTACAGAACAAATAGTTTCTCATGAAACAGAAGTACACGTTATTTTATGACACTGGTTAACAACCCCACAACATATCAACCCTCTAACTTCTCAACCTCTTTTTTTTTTTGGTGAAAAAATAGCCAAAGATATACCATTTCAAAAATTTCTACATGCACAGTTCAGTGACACTGATTACGCTTTTCGAATTGTGCTGTTATTCTCACTTAAGATGAAGGCTTACAGAACAAAATAGTTTCTCATTTAACAGTTACTACAAATGTTGCCCTATGACAATGGTTAACAATCTCACAACACATCAACAATATCCTTACTCAACCTTGGGTTCCCTATCACCAGCTTCCTTGTCCCCTTCTGCTTTCTGGCCCTTGTCACTGGACTCCTGTACCTCGTTAAAAGTATAAATATTTTTAATGAATAAAATAAATAACTTGAAAAGTGTGATGGAAATGTAAAGGCATAATATTGAATATGGATCACGGCATACTATACTACTGATTTCAGGGTACATATACTATTTGAAAAAAAATATCATACAGAAAACGTCTGTGGAAAAGTGATATGGATTAGGCATTCATGGGT
The DNA here is from genome assembly GCA_030035585.1 of Dugong dugon. Classification (NCBI taxonomy): domain Eukaryota; kingdom Metazoa; phylum Chordata; class Mammalia; order Sirenia; family Dugongidae; genus Dugong; species Dugong dugon. The sequence goes on along the minus strand of CM057465.1, from coordinate 58,001,904 downwards.
TGCCTATAAGGTTGGGATAAAATTTGTGCCTTTTGAACCACAACCAAAAATAGTTTTTTTTCAGAGGTCCAGTTGAACTATTTTAACTATCTTGTTTTAGTTATTAAGAATCTAAACATTTGCATTGTCACAAAACATTTCTAAGGCACTGATTTTAGAGAACTGGAAACACACACATACACACACACACTACACAGGAACATACTTAGAGGTGATAAGAGCAGGGATTATCCATTCTACCACCACCAAAAGTAAAGCATATATAATGTTTTTATTTATTTTGGAGTACTGGAAACAGTGCTATGGATATTCAAACTATACCCTCTCCTTAAAAGACAATTAGAACATTTTTGGAAATAAAGAATTCCAACATGCTCAAGAAACCTTCCACTGTAGGTAACCTTTCACCAGAGCTAAAGTTCACTTGGAAGGGAAACATGAACCCAACACCCTTAACATAAATTCACGTTGTTTATTTAGGTTAATATTTAATCGGACTATCTAGTTTAGCTAGGTAATTGCACACATAATTATAGGAAATCTGCCTTCAGACTGGGTAATTAATTAATTAATTACACAGTCCAATTGTAGTTGAGATTTTATACCTTAAAATATTTTTTGGATATCTATAAACAGTAAATTGTTAAGATCAATGTAAAATCTTTTGTTGGAATTCTCCCTTCACGACAATGCAACAACATGGAGAAAACTTGTCATGAATTCAGCTTTTTGTAAAAAGGTTTTTCTTCTAATAATGTCATTTAAAAGGACATATTTTAGGACGTTTATCTATAGTCAATTAAATCAAGACATTTAAAAAAGACAGTATGTGTCTAGGTTTATTTGTTTTAGATTACTGAATAAACAATCTTCTCTATTACCTGGCCAAAAAAACCCCAAAAAACAAAAAACCCGTTGCCGTCCAGTCAATTCCGACTCATAGTGACCCTACAGGACAGAACAGACCTGCCCCATAGAGTTTCAAAGGAGCACCTAGTGGATTTGAACAGCCAAACTTCTGGTTAGCAGCCGTAGCTCTTAACCACTACACCACCAGGGTTTCCACTACCTGGCAAGAACTTTAAAATAAGGAGAATGAAAATAAAAAGCTATTTTTAAAAATATAAAAATGAATTACGATAGCATTTCTTCCCTTCCTACTTAGTAGGAAGAGTAATAGAAATGCTCAAATTAAGCCATTTTAAGGTTACCTTACTAGTCGTAAAAACCTGACAACATTCCTGATGTTTTTAATCTTTCAAATACCAGTGTGACAGAAACATGGCCCACGTCTAATACTAAACAAAAAACACTGGCTCTTGATGGTCCAAAAGAAGACTATCAGGTTCAGTATTTACACTGATGACCATGTATTTCATTTGCTTAACATAAGCACATCAAGAAAACTGAAACATAAGCAAAAAAACAAAAACCAAAGCTAAACCACACCAAATAAAAGCTTACCTCCTAAATATGGCAGCTATTTTAACTACCAAAAAGTATATGTTGTACATGTATGATAAACACCTTTACTGAGGTATCACTAACTAATACAACAAACTGCACATATTTAAAATGCATGATTAGATAAGTTTGAAGTAGGTATATACCCGTGAAACCATCAACACTATCAAGATAGGTATATAGATGATCGAATACAGGAAGATTGTCTTAACGTAAGTGATAATATAGTATATACCATATGATATATGTTGCACTATATAATATAAATTAATACAATACCATATAGTATTAACTGTAAAGATGACATAAAATTGCATAAAAAGCATTTGACTTTGATAAACATTCATCAAGATTTTTAAAAACTACAATGGCTTCAGACAAAGCAAGAAGGGTAGAAGTATCTAAATAATGATCATTGGCTTAAATATTTTAACATATCTCTTTCTGAAGAAAAAAAGGGCACAATGAACTTATCAGATGTGGAAAGAAAAAGTAAAAACGCACACCAGGTCAGAAAGGACTTTAGTTGCAATCTGTTCACTAGCATTAACTTACAAGGAAGGGATTCTTATTTTTCTTCTGACTCCATAAAGCAGTTCCTAAGACTATGTAAATACAATTAAAAACAAAATACAAAAAACAAAACTATACTAAGCATTAGAAAAGTGACCAATTTAACCAAACTGAGTAGCTTATACACTTAAAATCTTTTTCCTTTTGCATAGAAGTTTGCGTACACTCAAGCTATACTATGCATAAACCTAGGTATTTAAATATATACCTTAGTTCCCGAACACATTCCAAACTTGGATATAATCAAAGTCATACATATTAACACAGTGACCATACTTAAACTGCTAGATCAAAAGTTTAAAATTATACTGTTAATAAATTGTTAAAAATCTTATAAGTTTCATAGAGTTAGAAAACATTCCTTTTACCTAATTTTTATTTTAAAGTCTTACCTCTTGTTCTCTGAAGGACTGATTATTAACATCTAGGACTCGAATAGTCCTTTTAATAGGTAGGAGACCTCCAATCTCATCATGCGCCACCATGCTTTACCAAGTATTCCTTAAAATCTTTACAAGTGATCCACATCCGCGTCAGCCCTACTGACTCGGATCACTACAGAGTCACACAGGCTTTTCTTCTGCGTGCTCAGCCACCTTTGGCAGCCATTTGCCCATGTCTCTTCCTTGTGGTGTAACAGCTTCTGTGAGCTGGGGTAACAGCACACAGAACTCAAGGCTCTGTAGGCGTGGCCAAAACAGCGAACTATGCTTTAGTGGGCGTGTACCTAGGGGATCACGTGACGCGACTTAACTGACAGCTGTGGCACACCTAGGCTTCTCAGTTTTCGCTGTAGAAGAGAAAGTTCGTTATCAATAGGTTTGGAATTTCTATCTTAAGCGGAGAAGGGAAAAGGAAGCTGGGTTAATGAAAGGCAGAAACTTTTCCTCCTGGTTTAGAAAGCATTCCCAAAGGAGAACTAATTGTTTGTTTAGGTTATCTAATCTAGTTGTAGTCACAGACAGAGATACTTTTCCTATAAAATGCTTTTATCTAGGAAGGAATTATAAACAACTTGACAGCTTCAAGTAAGAAAGTAGGAATTCAGAGTTAAATAACTGTATAGCCTAAAGAAAAACCTAATTACCCAGGGAACTTGCTTTTCTTTTACGTAAGTTGCAAACATAGTCAAAACTGTAAAATTGCCTGTCCTTATAAAATGGTTCCCACTATTTTTTCTTAACACCGGCAGGGTAAATATGCTTCAGTTCACTCTATTCCTGAAGTGGATCTCCCATAGTTACGGGCAAAGCATAACTGGATTACTTTGGAGGATGAAGTTCACTGTTTCTTAGACTTAAAGGCGTGTATTTTTTCTGTATGTGTTTTAAAATTTGGTATCTGTATACTAGATGTTATGAAAAATACATAAAAGGTGATTTTTGTTCTAAAAATATATAACAGAGGTCTTTATTCTGAATTAACTAATCTTGATACAATTTTCATAAATTCCTAATAGGAATTGAAAGATTTACTTAAAATATTTCGCATTTTACACAGGAAGAAATGAGGCTCAGAGAGAAGTTACCTGCCCAAAGTTCACATACTAGTGACAGTCTCCAAATTTCTAGTCTGAATCCTTCCCTCTACAGAACAACACGGTATCTGTTGCTTTGGTAGGTCTGCTATGAAGCAGATTTTCTTCTTTAACACAAAGTACTGCATTCTATTTTGAAAGGTAAGATTTTAACTTAACTGTGTATTACTATGAATGATATGATGCCAGTAATTGCAAAAATGGTTTTACTTCTGTTCTTAGGATTAGGATTAGAGAAATCTACTACGAAAAAGGCACTATTCTAGATACTGTGTTCATATCTGATCCTAAAGTACTAATACGATTGCGAAAAGACAGGCCACATGAAGAGATAACTCATACAGGACTGCTTTTGAGCAAGGGAAAAGGGCAAGACTTTTTCTAAGTAGACTGAGACTGAGGGAGTAAACTCAAACTGTGAGGTTATGGGCTGTGGTTAAAAAGGAGCAGGTTTTACTGAGCAGGTGAGAGAGATAATGGAAGTCATGCTGTAAGAAGAGACATGTGACTAGTGTTTGAGGTGGTCTGAAAGATGATTGGCAACAATGCAAAAATCATAATCAATTATCAAGAACTTTGCCTAAGGTAGGGGCATTGGGAAACGAGAAGGATACATGCAAGAGACAATATATGCAAGAAGTCAAAGAAGCTGAAGATTTTAAGATGGGAGGGGCAACTGTTAATGAAAATAAATTAACGAAGAACAAGTTTTGAAAGAAAATTCTGTTTCATTTTAGATATACTTGGGTCTGAAGTGATGGAAGAACATACAAATGAAAATCCTCACCTAGAAGTTAGAAATGTTGGACAGGGACTTGGAAGAGAAGTAGATTTAGACTGAGGAGTCAGTCACATAGTTGAAGCCTTGGGAGTGAATGAGATGCCTGGGAGAGAAAATCTGGACAAAAAGAGCAGGGGTCCAAGGACCTAATTTTGGGGGAATGCTCATGGATTGAATTGTGTCCCTCCAAAATATGTCAACTTGGCTAGGCTATGATTTCCAGTACTGTGTGACTGTCCTCCATTTTGTGATCTCATTATCATCCATTTTGTGATGTGTTGTAAATCCTAGCCTCTACACTTGTGGTTATGGTCCATTTGAGAGTGAGTTGTCCATTATGTTAATGAAGCAGGATTGTTGCTAGGTGCTGTCAAGTTGCTTCCAACTCACAGCAACCCTATTTACAATAGAATGAAACACTGCCTCTCCTACACCATCCTTAAAATGGTTGTTATGCTTGAGCCCATTATTGCAGCCACTGGATCAATCCATGTCATTGAGAATCTTCGTCTTTTGCACTGACCCTCTACTTTACCAAGCATATGTCCTTCTCCAGGGACTGGTCCCTCCTGATAACATGTTCAAAGTATGTGAGATTAAGTCTTGCCATCTTGCTTCTAAGGAAGATTCTAGCTGTACTTCTTCCAAGGCAGATTTGGTCATTCTTCTGGCAGTCCATGGTATATTCAGTATTCTTCCCCAACAGCATAATTCAAAGGGATCGATTCTTCTTTGGTCTTCCTTATTCATTGTCCAACTTTCACATGTATATGAGGTGAATGAAAATACCATGGGCTTGGGTCAGGCGCACCATAGTCCTCAAAGTGACATGTTTGCTTTTTAACACTTAAAGAGGTCTTTTGTAGCAGATTTGCCCAATGCAATACGTCATTTGATTTCTTGACTGCTGCTTCCATGGGTGTTGATTATGGAACCAAGAAAAATGAAATCCTTGACAACTTCCATATTTTCCCTGTTTATCAGGATCTTGCTTTATTGGTCAAGTTGTGAAGATTTTTGTTTTCTTTAGGTGCAGTCCATACTGAAGGCTGTGGTCTTTGATCTTCATCAGTAAGTGCTTTAAGTCCTCTTTGCTTTTAGCAAGCAAGTTTGTGTCACCTGCATGTTGCAGGCTGTTAATGAGTTTTCCTCCAATCCTGATGCCACATTCTTCTTCATATAGTCCAGCTTCATGGATTATTTGCTCAGCATACAGATTGAATAAGTATGGTGAAAGTATACAACCCTGACACACATCCTTCTTGACTTTAAACCATGCAGTATCCTATCCTCTTGTTCTGTTCAAACGACTGCCTCTTGGTCTATGTATGTACAGGTTCCTCATGAGCACAATTAAGTGTCCTGGAATTCCCATTCTTCTCAACGTTATCCATAATGTCATGATCCACACAGTTGAATGCCTTTGCATAGTCAATAAAACACAGGTAAACATCTTTCTGGTATTCTCTGCTTTCAGCCAAGATCTATCTGACATCAGCAATGGTATTCCTCGGTCCACGATTAGGTCATGTTAATGAGGATTAGGGTGGGATGCAACACCCTGACTCAGGTCGCAGCCCTGATCCACATATACCCAGTGGAAGATTGATGCCAAGACACATGGAGATCTCCAAGGAATGCTGGGCCTACAGATGATAAGGAGGCAAGGACCTTCTCCCAGAGCTGAGAGAGAGAGAGAAAGCCCTCCCCTAGAGCTGGTGCCCTGGATTCAGACTTCTAGCCCCCTAAACTGTGAGTGAATAAATTTCTGTTTGTTAAAGTCATCCACTTGTGGTTTTTCTCTTATAGCAGCACTAGATAACTAAGACAAATGCCAAGAGAAAAGCATTAACAATCACAAGGAAAGAAACAAAGCAAGAAGCCATGGGAAGAAAAGATGTTAATTATTGAAAAGAGGTTAAGGGACGTAAGGAAAGATTCATGAATTTAGGGATTACAAGATTCACAGTGATCTTAAGTGTGCAAGTTCAGTGGAATCAACAAAGTAAACTGCAGGGGCTGAAGAATGAATAGGGCAGAATAAGAAATAATGGGCAAAGACTATTTATAAAGACAATCTATAAAGAGATTTATTAAGGTCTGTAGGACAGTGTTACTTCTTGCAGGAATGACCAACGCCGCTCTTCTGTAGCCACCAGTGTGCTCTGCATACAAGGTGATGGTAATTTATCAGTCTGCTTTGAGGTTTTCATTGTTTTTGCTTTTCTTTTCTTTTTTTTTAAAGTAATGGATATTGATTGTATTTCATCAGCTATCCTCTATTACCTGGCCACAACTGGGCAATATGTGTGAGAGTGGCTGACTGTAGAAGATATTTCTATATAGCACTGAAGTAGATGCACCTTGTAAGTCATGGCATCAAGTTCCCTAATTTTATAGGTAAGAAAACTAATCCACCTAAGTTCTCAGAGCCTGGGATGGAACCCAGTAGTTTGGTTCAGTTAGTTTAATCATCTAAAAAATGGTGCAAGTAAGGCCACTACTTATGGTGACTTAGTTTCATAAAGGAATAAAGGACTATGTGCAGTGAGAGTTAGGGAAGAAGCTGTTGTGGAGGTCATATGGGTCTCTTACCCAGTGTCTTTCTCAAAACTATTGTTCTTCCATTTAGTTATCATAGAGGTAAGTCAAGATAATGTGGGAAAGGGATAGCTTTCATTTCTCTCCTTTAGCTGAGGACGACCCAGGAGGTAAAGGCAGAAGTTGTTTTATTTAAAAATAGACATCTACATAAGCCTAATAGGTTCTAAAGATGATGGTCATGGTCAAAAAAATCATAACTCATCAACGCTAAAATCTTAGTTTCATTTTGAATATTCAGTTTTGTGGTCTAAATATAATTTAGACAACTGTAGATAGTGTCTAAAAAAGGAACAATGAACATGTGGATGTTCAATTAGTATTCTAAGGGATGAGCCTGAGAGAATCTTGAGTCAATGTTCAGTATCAGAAGACTGAAAAAGTTCTTTCAGATCATTAATCCATCCTCCTCAGTTTTCTTGGAAACCCTGGTGGCGTAGTGGTTAAGTGCTACAGCTGCTAACCAAAAGGTCAGCAGTTCGAATTCAATAGGCACTCCTTGGAAACTCTATGGGACAGTTCTACTTTGACCTATAGGGTCACTATGAGTTGGAGTTGACTCAACAGCAATGTTTTTCTTTCCCCCCAGTTTTCTTAGGAGGAAGCTGAAGGATGGTGGTAAAAAATGGAAGGGATATTTGAGTTTCTCTTCTGTGCTAGGAGCTTTATGCTATCTTATTTATGAGGTATATATCAATATCTCCATTTTATGGATGGAGGAAACAGGAGCCCAGATAGTTTAAGAAACTTGTCCAAAGTTGCTTGGTTAATCCATGGCTGAAAAGAGATTCTAATCTGGTCTGCTCAACTCCTATTACAACATACTTTCCACCTAAGATAATAAATGTAAAACTTTTAGCACATGTTTTGGTACATACTAAATGCTCAGTTAAGTGTTAGCTATCATTCAGTGAATCAGTAGCAGTTAGGTTTAAAACCTAAGTCCCCTGAGTCCCAGGCTAGCATTCACTAAATAACTGCCAATTTCTTCTAGGAAATCATAAAGAAGGTTAAGAGATTAAATAAAAAGATAATAATGAAACAGTTAAAGTTGTACAATGAAGCTTTAGAAGAAATCTCATTTCAACTGATGGTAGTGCTTTAATCATCATATTTTAATACCAACTGTTGTTAAGTCAATTCCAACTCATGGAGACCCTTTGATTTCAGAGTAGAACTGTGCTCCATAGCATTTTCAATGTCTGTGATCTTTTGGAAGTAGGCACCTTTCTTCCGAGGCACCTCTGGATGGATTTGAGCCGACAATCTTTCGGTTAGTAGCTGAGTGCTTAATGCTTTGCACCACCAAGGGACTCCTAAATTTTTAATAGCAACTGTTTATTTATATGACTTTGTCAAATGACATAACTGAGGCACAGATTGGTTGAGTGTCTTTTCTTTGTGTAGAAGATCTAGAATTTATAAGCTTAAAAACTTAATTGGGTTATCTGAAAACAATAATGCAGTTTTATAAAAGACATGAAGTTTATAATTAAAAAAAATCCCAAACCTAAAAAACTAGATTCCAAAGACCAGGTTTAGTTATAGCTTCTATTCCTCTGTGTGAATGGAGATTTTTAAGGCATTGTTTCCTAAAATATAAACAAGATAAAGAGAAAGTTAACATTGATTCCCTTCCCAATAGGAAAAGGACTGTTAGGCTACTTCCCTTTTTTTATTTTAATGTGAAAAAGATTTGTCTGGAATTTAGAAACTAGAGCTTAAGAATAATCATTATTTTTTGTCTAGATATTATTTTTTACTTTTGTCCGGAACAATAATAAGCAATTGGAAATTAGGCTTAGGAAAGCCATATTATGGACAAAGGTAAAACAAAATCTAAGTTCTCTGCTGCCCTCTACATGAAATATTGTGAAATGTAATAGTCAACCTGTTCTTTCAACTTTCCAATTATATTTGTAAGGACCTTATAAAAATGACTACATAAACAATCTTTTAATCTATAGAAAACTATAGATGACAATAAAATGTGCATCTTTAGCCCTTGTGTAGCTATCATATATTACTAAAGTAAACATATATGTAAAATTCATATAAATGTATGAAAAAGATTCACAGATCATAAGAAATATTTTAAGGACTTATTCTAAAATAAGAAAATGATGTTCCATTTCAAAACTAGCATTAACGATTACAAATATCTCCTATATTTCTCACTAAAAATAGGTTAGTTAAAAATATAATTTCAAATCTTACTAAAAAAAGAAACATTAATTGAAATATTAACAAAATGGAACTTTTAAGAAACCAGATTTCCAAAATATCAAGTAGCGAGTTAAAAACAAAAACAAAAGCAAAATGCTGTTACATTTGAACAAGATGAATACAAAAAAAACTAGTAATGGAGTTATATGTGAATATGAGTTTTTAAAAATAATTTGGATTAAAAATTTGAGTGTCTATAAGCTTCACTAGGAATTTGGCCTGGGAAAAGACAATTCAGATCAATTAAGTACTAATTACAAAGTCTATTAAATACTATTAGAAACACTATAAACAGAATGGTATGACAAGCTAAGAACCTTGGTATATCATAAATAATCCTTCCCAATTATTTTTGATCAAAAACAGGTTCAGCAAAAAGTGTTAACATAGATAGCCTCTTTATAGTATAGTTAGCAAAAGTAGAGCCATATAGAGTTAAGCAACTGACTGGAGATGATAACAAGAGGGAACTGTTAAAAAAAAATCCCAACTTTGAAAACAGGCAAACAGGATGACTGAATGCCCTTTCAATGGATTATTTCTTTCTTGGGCTATGTACTTTTTGTTTGAGTCACTATTTTTTTTTCTAAATTTTATTTATTTTGCTGTTGTTGCTGAGAATATACACAGCAAAACATACACCAGTTCAACAGTTTCTACACGTATGATTTAGTGACATTGATTATAATGAGTTGTGCAAATATTCTCACCTTCCTTTTCCAAGTTGTTCCGCCCTCATTAACACAAACTCACTGACCCATTAAGTTCCTATCTTTTGAGTTGCTGTTGTCAATTTGATCCCATACAGATAGTTCTTAAAAGAGCGCAATGCTCAAGGCAGACCTTTTTTTACTAGTTAAGCTAAACTACTGTTTGGTTTTTAGATGACTTCAGGGGATGTTTTTGGTTTAAGGTTTAAAAATTATCTCAGGGCAATAGCTTCAGGGGTCATCCATCCACCATGGCTCCAGAAAATCTAGAATCCATGAGAATTTGAAATTCTGTTCTGTATTTTCCCCTTTTTGATCAAGATTCTTCTGTGGAATCTTTAATCAAAATGTTCAGTAATGGTAGATGGTCACCATCCAGTTCTTCTGGTCTCATGGCAAAGAAGGCAGGTGTTCACAAAGGCAATTAGTTACACATTCCATATCCGCCTTCTATTCCTGACTCTCCTTCCTCTGTTGCTCCAGGTGAATAGAGACCAATTGTTGTGCCTTGGATGGCCACTTGTAAGCTTTTACAACCCCAGGCATTATGAAATGAACTAGGAGGTAGAACAGAAGCAATAAACATGTTATTAGGCCAATTAACTGGGATGTCCCATGAAACCATGACCCTAAATCTCCAAACCAAGGAACCAAATCCCATGAGGTGTCTGGTTGTACATAAGCAGCCTCAGCAGCTACTTTTTTTTTTTTTGGTTGTTGTTGTAAATATACCTATCACACAACTCTTGTCAATTTGACTTTTACAAGTGTACAACTTATTGACAGCAATTACGATAATTGGATGTGCAACTCTTAATCAATGGGATTTTTCCATCACTGTTAATCCCCCATTCTCCCCTCCATCCCACCCTTGGTAACCACTAATAAACTTTGGTCTCTATACATTTGCCTTTTCCTGTCTTTTTATATAAGTGAGGCCATACAATATTTGTCCTTTTGTGACTCGCTTATTTGCTCAGCTTAATGTCTTCAAGCTCCATCCATACTGTAGCATGTATCGAGTCTTCATTTCTCCTACTGGCTGAGTAGTATTCCATTGTGTGTATGTACCACATTTTGTTTATCCGTTCATCTGCTGATGGGCATTTAGGTTGTTTCCACCTTTTGGCTATTGTGAATAGTGCTGCAGTGAACACTGGTGTACAGGTTTCTTTTTGAGTCTCTGCTTTCAAATCTTTTGGGTATACACATAGGAATGGAATTGCTGGGTCATATGGTAGTTCTGTTTTAGTTTTTTGAGGAATTGCCACACTGTTTACCACAATGGCTGTACCATTTTGCATTCCCACCAGCAATGGATAAGGGTTCCAATTTCCCCACATCCTTGCCAACATCATTATTTTCTGTTTGTTTGCTTTTATCTTCGCTATCCTAGTGGGAGTAAAATTGGTATCTCATTGTGGTTTTGACTTGCATTCTCTGATGGCCAATAATGTTGAGCATCTTTTCAGGTGTTTGGTGGCCATTTGAATGTCCTCTTTGGTGAAGTGTCTATTCAAGTCTTTTGCCCATTTTATGATTGGGTTATTTGTCATTTTGTTGTTAAGTTGTTGAAGTTTTATATATATTTTGGTTATTAGATTCTTGTCAAATACATGGTTTCCGAAGATATTCTCACAGTTCACAGCTTATCTTTTTACTTTTCAGGTGAAGTCGTTTGATGAACAAAAGTTTTTAATTTTTATGAGGTCTCATTTATTTCTTTTGTCTTTTGCTTCTTGTGCTTTTATTATATTAGATAATCCACTGCTGAAAGCTAGGCCTCACAGCATTGCCCCTGCTTATTCTTCTAAGAATTTTATGATTTTAGTTTGCACATTTAAGTCCTTAATCCATTTTGAATGTGTTTTTGTGTATGGTGTGAGGCATGGATCCTGTTTCATTTTTCTGCATGTGGAAATCCAGTTTTCCCAACACCATTTATTGAAGAGACTCTTCTTTCTCCATTGAATGGACTTAGCACCCCTGTCAAAAATCACTTGAACACAGATGTGTGGGTTTATTTCTGGACTCTCAATTGTATTCCATTGCTCTATGTATCTATTGTTATACCAGTACCAGGTAGTTTTGATTACTATAGCTGTATAGTATGTCTTAAAATCAGTAAGTGTGAATTCTTCTACTTTGTTCTTCTCTTTCAACATTGTTTTAGCTATTTGGGGCCTCTTGCCATTCCATGTAAAGTTGAGGACTGGTTTTTCTATTTCTGTAAAGAAGGCTGTTGGAAATTTGATCAGGATTGCATTTAATCTAAATCGCTTTGGGTAGTATTGACATCTTAACAATATTAAGTCTTCCAATCCATGAACATGGAACATCTTTCTATTTATTTAAGCCTCCTTTAACCTCTCTCAGCAGTGTTTTATAGTTTTCATTGTATAAGTCCCTCACGTCCTTGGTTAGATTTATTCCTAGGTATTTTAGTCTCTTAGATTCCATTTTAAATGGATTCCCCTAATTTCCCTTTCAGATTTCTCATTGCTGGTGTATAGAAACCCAATTAATTTTTGTTTGTTGACCTTACACCCTGCAACTTTACTAAATTCCTGTACTAGCTCTAGAAGTTTTCTTGTGCACTCTTTAGGATTTTCTATATATAGGACTATCTGATCCACAAACAGAGATAATTTTACTTCTTCTCCAATCTAGATACTTTTTCTTTTCTTCCCTTATTGCTCTGGCTAGGACTTCTAATATAATATTGAATAGAAGTGATGAGAGTGGGCACCCTTGTCTTGTTCCCGATTTCAAAGGGAAAGCTCTCCATCTTCCTCCATTAAGTATAATGTTGGCTGTTGGCTCTTCATATATGCCCTGAACCATAGTGAGGAATTTCGCTTCTATTCCAGTCTTCTTTAGGGTTTCATCAAGAAAGGATATTGGATTTTATTAAATGCTTTTTCTGCATCCATAGAGATGATCATGTGGTTCACTTCCTTTGTTCTACTGATGATGATACTACGTTGACTGATTTTCTAATGTTGAACCATCTCTGCATTCCTGGAATAAATTACACTTGGTCATGGTGTATTACTCTTAATATACTGTTGGATTCTGTTTGCTAGTATTTTGTTGAGGATTTGTGCATCTATATTCACAACAGATATTGGCCCATAGTTTTCTTGTGGTATCTTTGTCTAGTTTGGGTATCAGAGTTATGTTTGCTTCAAAGAATGAATTAGGGAGGATTCCTTCCTTGTCCATCTTTTAGAAGAGTTTAAACAGTGTTGGTGTCAATTCTTCTCTAAATGTTTGACAGAATTCCCCAGTGAAGCCATCTGGTCCAGGACTTTTTTTTTTGTTGGGAGGTTTTTGATCACTGATTCAATCTCTTCACTTGTTATGGGTCTGTTGAGACTTTCTATTTCTTCTTGAGTCAGTTTGGGCAGGTTGTGTGCTTCTAAGAATTTGTCTATTTCATCTAAGTTATCCAGTTTGTTGCCATACAGTTGTTCATAATATTCTGTCATAATTCTCTTTATTTCTATTGGGTCAGTTGTAATGTCCCCTCTTTTTTTATTTTGGTTACTTGCATCTTTTCTTTGTCAGTCTAGCTAAAAGTTTGTTAATTTTATCGATCTTTTCAAAGAACCAACTTCTAATTTTGTTGATTCTCTCTATTGTTTTTGATTATTTATTTCTACTCTGATCTTTGTTATTTCCTTTCTTCTGGTAGGTTTAGGCTTAGTTTGCTCTTTTCTTTCTAATTCCTGCAGTTGTCGAGCTAGATTGTTCATTTGAGATCTTTCTTGATTTTTTATGTAGGCCATTATTGCTGTAAGTTTCCCTCTGAGTACTGCCTTCACTGTATCCCATAGGTTTTGGTATGTTGTACTTTCATTTTTGTTTGACTCTAAGAAATTTCTGATTTCTTCCTTGACCTGTTGTAGTTTAATAGTGTGTCATTTAATTTCCATATGGTTGTATATTTTCTAGGTTTTTTTTTTTTTTTTTTTGTTATTGATTTCTAGCTTCACTCCGTTGTGGTCAGAGAAAATACTTTGTATGATATCAATCTTTTAAAATTTATTAAGACTTGCTTTGTGACTTAAAATTTAGTCTGTCCTGGAGAATTATCCATGTGCACTGGAGTGGAATGTATATTGTACTGTTTTTGTGTGGAGTGCTCCATATATGTCTCTTAGGTCTAGTAGGTGCATACTGTCATTCAGGTCCTCTGTTTCCTTGTTGATCTTCCTTCTAGATGTTCTGTCCAATATTGAAAGTGGTGTACTGAAGTCTCCAATATTGAAAGTGGTGTATTGAAGTCTCCAACTATTATGGTAGTACTATATATTTCTCCTTTCAATTTTATCAGTGTTTGCTTTATATATTTAGGTGCCTTGATGTTGGGTACATATATGATTGTTAACTTTTCTTGATTAATTGACCCTTTCATCACTATATAATATCAATCTTTATCTCTTCTGACAGATTTTGTTTTAAAGTCTACTTTGTCTGATATTAAGATTGCCACCCCAGCTCTCTTTTGGTTGTTATTTGCATGGAATATTTTTTCCATCCTTTCACTTTCAACCTATTTGTGTCCTTGGGTTTAAGGTGTGTCTCTTGTAAATAACATACAGTTGGATCATGTTTTTTTAATCCATTCTGCCACTCTCTGCCTTTTGATTGGAGCATTTAGTCCATTTACATTCACCGTTACTGACAAGAAGTGATTTACTTTTGCCATTTTGTTATTTGTTTTTTTGTGTAACTTAAGCTTTCTTTGTCTTTGTCCTTTAGTATTGCTTGCTTATGTGTTTTGTTAGTTTATTGTAATGAGCCTTTTTCGTTCCCTTCCCTTTTCCTTTTGTATATGTTTTTAATATATTTTCTTAGTGGTTACCATGATATTACATTTAAGAGCTTGTATTTATAACATTCTAGGGTAAGAGCTACAACTGCTAACCAAAAGGTCGGCAGTTTGAATCCACCAGCCATTCTTGGAAACCTGATGGGGCAATTGTACTCTGTCCTATAGGGTCGCTATGAGTTGGAATCGACTCAGTGGCAATGGGTTTGGTTTTTTGTCTTTTTCGGGTAAGCTGGTACCAACTTAACTTCATTAACATATTAGAAATTCTATATCTATACCATTCCTCTCCCCCATTTTGTGGTTGTTATCGCTAATTATGTCCTTATATTTCATGTGCCCTGTAACATAATTTTATCCTTGTCTTTTACATATTTGTTACTAAAAAACATGAAGGACAAAACATTTAGAATTATCAAGCATGAGTACCTTATTACTAGCCCTTATACTTGTCCATATATTTCCCTTTATTACTGAACTTTCTTTTTATATATAGCTTTGAATACTTCCTAGTGTCTTTTCCCTTCCATCTATAGAACTCCCATTAGTATTTCTTATGGGGCCAGTCTGGTGGATATGAACTCTCTCAGCTTCTGTTTGTCTGGTATCTTAGTTATCTAGTACTGCTATAAGAGAAATACCACAAATGGTTGGCTTTAAGAAACGGAAATTTATTTTCTCACAGTTTAGGAGGCTAGAAGTCCAAATTCAGAATGCTGGCTCATGGGGAAGGCTTTCTCTCTCTGTTGCCTCTGGAGGAAGGTCCGTGTATATCAGGACAGCCTCTTCTCAGCCATGACTGCAGGTAGGCCTCTCCCTGACCCTTGGCCCCTCAGCCTCTATGCCCTGCTCGGGCAACTGTCACAAAGCTCTTTAGTTCTGCAGATAAGTGGCCAGAGGTACCCCACTCCACCAGGAAGGCTCTTGCCCGAAGGCACTCAGCACTCTCTCGCTCCGTGGGTTGGCTCCCATGCCGTCTCACACCAGTCTCCTGGTTCTGCTGCTGCCATTTCTCTGTTGTTGATTCTTGCCATCTTGTGCCACCTCCGGTGTTACAGCTCTCTCTCTCTGTCTCCTCGTTCTAAGAGATTCTCAGCGCAGAATCTGGGTCCAAAGGATGTGCTCAGCTCCTGTCTCTTCTTCTTGGTGATATTGAAGTCCTTATCTCTACCTGCTTCTCTCTCTTTTTATCTCTTGTAAGATAAAAGGTGTGACTCAAGGATGTGACTTGACTAAAGGTGGTAAGGGTGGTGACTGGGGTAAGGATGGTGACTTGAGTCACACCCTCTAGTAAGGCGGTAAGTCAAGATACCTCTCACCCTAATCCTGCCTCATTAACACAAAAGTCAATTCAGTCCCAAATGAGACCATAACCATAGGCATAGAGGCTAGGATTTACAGCATATCACAAAATGGAGGATAATTACATAAGATCACAAAATGGAGGACAACCACACAATACTGGGAATCATGGCCTAGCCAAATTGACACAAATTTTTGGGGTACATAATTCAATCCCTAACATCTGGGAATGTTTTAATTCAGGAGGAGAGGGCCTGGCACTCCCTAGAAGGACCTCTGAGAGATCTGTATTTTTGGTTTGAGACCCTCAGTGGCCCTGTGGGATTAAGGGAGCAGTCTCTACTTAGGTGATCCACCTCTTGTTTCCATTGTAGGGAACCTTCTGTAGAAGTTCCTATTAGTCCAGTAGCAGTTTTCAACAGCTGGGCAACTAACAGTTACCAGGTGGGAAGGGGGTCTCACATTCTAGTCAGATCCCCATGGAGGTCTGCCCTGTTGCTATCAGAGCCCTGCTGGTAGACTGTTGGCTGTGAGTACAGCCTCTACTCAAGACTCTTGCTTCCTAACACGCAGCAACCTCAGTCTGCAGTCCTCAGTGGCAACTGGAAGTGGGGGCAAACTAATCCCAGTTTACTACCAGGGAGGTTTACCCTGTTGGTTTCAGGGTGTGCAGGGAGGCTGGCAGAGTGTTTACTACAGGAGCAGACTCCACTGCAGGGCTCTACTGTAGCAATTTGCAGTAGGCTTGCAGCCAACATTGTTTGGGTGGGGGAGGTGCTGGCACATTCCAAACAGACCCTCGGGAGATCTGCTTTGTTGCTATCAGAGCCCCCTCTGGAGTTCGTTGGTTGTGAATGTAGCCTCTACTAAAGATGCCTGCTTCTTAGCGCACAGGAGCCTTAATCAGCAGTCCTCAGCACTGACTGAAAGGGCAAACAGACAGACCAGAAATGACTCCTTGGGAGATCTGACCTGTTAGTTTCAGAGGCCTTAGCTATGGGGTGCATGGGTAGGCAGGTAGAATACTGACTATGAGCGCAGATGCCACCGCACAGGGCTTCCGTAGCAATTCGCAGTAGACTTGCAACTGACAGTGTCTGGGTGGCGGAGGTCTGGCACACTCCAAATGAACCCCTGGGGAGGTCAGCCTTGTTGATTTTAGGGCAGAAGCTGGGGGTCCTGTCTTTTTGTACAGGCAAGGGCTGTGGTAGTTAGGGAAGCAGGCTCTCTTTCTGGGGCCACTACCCCAGTTCATAGCAGCCGGCAGCCCACCAGCTGGGAGAGGGGCAGGGATGGTGGGAGAAGCAATTTTCCTACCATGTGCGTCTCATTGTTGATTTGTTGATTCTTGCTTGTGTGTACTTCTCTGCTGCTTTCCTCTGCTCCCCAATTTGCAGTCTCTCAAAGCTGAGCACCATTTTCTTGTTGTATTTGTGGGGGAGGGTTGGAATGATGATTTGTTTATGCTGCCATTTTCCAAGAATCTGTTCGATTCACTATTTGTTATTGATTAGGTTATTTTACAACTGTATAAGGGTAGATGTTAACTGATATCAACGCAAATGGTTGTCTGACAGCAATGTAAATAAATTTTGTAGGTAGAGATACAGTTGAAGATGTAAATCCGCTTTGTATGTAATTTACAATCTTATTCCACCTTTTTTTTTTTCAGTGATTAGAACACTTCAATATTTCCCATAGTACTCTGAGCCAGCTTTGAATCCTGCTGGTTCATTCATCAATAAGTTACTTAAATCTCTAACAGTTCTTCATTCTTTAAAGAAAAACAAAAAAGACAGAGCAACTAGCATAGCAAAACAGAAAACTTGGTAAAATCTGCAAAAAAATGAAGAGACAAAGTTTTCCCCTAAACCTCAAAATATGAGCAGACAGGGACAAGCCAGATAGCTATGAGATCCACATGGGATCAGATTTATGCAAGAAGCAGAGGGAAGGCACCTGGGCTACTCTGAAAGTCCTGAAAATAGGAAAACCCCCTCAAACTGCCAATAGAAACTCTAGTTTCTAGTCAGAGAACCATAGCCTAACCTGCAGGATCTGATTCTCAGGCTGAGGGCAAGAACACTGCTACGAAATAAGGCTTATTAGTGCTGAAGCAGTCTGGCCCATATAAACTTTCAAAAGTAACACTTCTGAAAAAAGACTGCTAAAACTAGAACCCAAATTGAGTAGAACAGGGCAACAGGAGCACAGACAAGAACAATTCCAGATAAAAGAGGGATCAGAAAAGAAAGATCTTAAAAAATATGAGACTATATATATATAATCACTTTGTGAAAACAACAGAAGAGGGAGCTCTGGAGTTATGAGGCTGAAAAGGCTATCCTGGTCTTTTCTTACCTAAAGTACAGAAAAGCTTTCTGCACTTAAAAAATGAGCAACAGAAAAGATTCATGAATCCCATTTAAAACTATTATAAGAAGACAGAGCATGTGAAGCAGGATAATGTCTCTATAGCCTAAAAGAAATTAAGAAAATGATAGAGGCTATGAAAGAATAACTTAAAACTCAGAAATTATGAGATTAGAGAAAAAGAAAATATGAAATAAGAGGTGATAGAATTCAGGAAAGAATTAAAAATAAAAGAAAAAATTATTTCAGAATAAAAAACAATGAATAATGCATTAAAAAAAGTAAGAGATGTACAGAAGGAGAGTTTCAAAAATAAGAGATAGACAAAGTGATACATATAAAAGATTAAAAAAAGAAAATCCAACATAAGTATAAAGGGTGGGGAAGGGGAGAGAAAACAATAGAATAGGAAAAAACTGAAAAGTATAATTCAAGAAAATGTTCCTAAAATAAAAGATGACTTGAAACTATATATTTATTATATTTTTTCAACAGTGGCACTTCCCACCAGGACAGAAAATGTGAACCATGGATTTTAAGTTTGTTTGTTTGTTTGAAGCTATAGGTTACATCCTACTAAGGATGTACAATCAAATGACTGTTTTTAAATTATCAGAATAATTCCTTTCCATGCCAACAACTCATTTGTTTCTTTTCAGTTTTTTCAATTTCAGAATTAAACAAATGAACAAACAAAAACAACAAACCCAAACATGTTGTCATCAAGTCGAATCCAACTCATGGGACCCTGAGTGCTTCAGAGTAGTACTGTGCTCCACGGGGTTTTCCTGGCTGTAATCTTATGGAAGCAGATCACCATGTCTTTTTTTTTTTTTTGTGGCACCACTGGGTGGATTTGAATCACCAACCTTTTTGTTAGTAGCAGAAAGCAAACCGTTTGTGCCACCCAAGGACCTTGTGACTATCTGAAGTCTTGGACAGACATGGCAGTCTGGAGGACTGCACGTACTTTAAAGTGTGAAACTTGGAACTAACTATGGGTGCTTAGGGTCAGAAGGAGAAAAGTGTTTGTAGTTCGTGTCAGAGAGATTTAAAGTTGATGTCTGAAGCACACATTGTACTGCCCTACCTCCTTTTTTTGTATATATTATAGGCCTGGTCTCTTTGGGCATTTTGAGTTTGTGATCACTAGTTATAGCCTAACATTGTTTTGAGGGCAGTTTTCCGCTCATTCTTAAAGAACTAGAACAGTAAAAAGAAGGTATTTATAACAGCCAGTATTATTCAGTTTTGAACTTTATAAAAATGCAAAAACCAAATCAGCATTTATTCTTATAGCACAGAAATAAAATGCTATGTGCATATTTTAAAATGCTTTTCTTTGACAGAGCAGTAAGGCTTACCTTAAGATCAAGGCTGCAGAGGCTTACAACATCATCATCTTTCTCTCTTCGTTTTCTTTTCTACAGGGAAAAAAAAAGTTTCATTCTTATATAGAAGGAATGCATTTTACTCCTACTAAGCAAAGACCTATACAACTAGAAGAATCACTTTTGAAAAATGAAGCCTTTGGTTGTATTCAGAAGAAAATTATTTTGATGAGGGAAGCTAATAAATTGTCTCTAGCATATGTAGTGTCTAAATAGTGCCCCTAACTAAATCTCCTGCTGGGAAGTGATTCTGCCTTATTAAAAAAACTTACTTATGTAAATTTTTTCAAAACAGAACCCTTATGTAAGTCAAGGGCTGTCTGTACTTACTAGAGAAAAAGTAAAATAAGTTTTATACATAAATACACTTTTATTTTTTTAAAAAAGGAACACATTTATCCTATGATAGTAGGGAAGGAGTCTTTACTAGAGAAGAAATGTCTTTTCCTCCTCACCCAATGTAATTAAGACGTGTTACTTGAAGCAGGATTTATCAACTAGAAGATGAACACACATGTCCCTGGAATACTTTCTAGTAGCCACTCATTGCCTTCATTCAGCATTACTGGTGACAGAAGTAGCAAAACTATATGCTTATCTATGATTTCTGGTCCTCAATTAATTAATATTGAATAAGCACCCTTAAGAAACATTTCATTCTCCCACACCTCAAACTAACTTTTCAGATTACTTGTGATACAGATAATGTTAATGACATGTAAGCCAAGGTACATAATAATATTAGAAGTTTGAAAATGTACAATCCTTACAAAAAATTAAAATGAGAAAGACAAATTGTAGGAACATAAATGCAGCCATGTAAATTAGAAAAGATGCAAAGCAAACTTAAAAGTTATATTTTAAATAAATCAGGTGTACCAAAGAACCATCACACAAAAGGATCCAGGCTCAGAGATTTCATAGCTAGGTTCTTTCAAATCTTTAAGAAACAGATTTCTAGTTCTTTTTACAAACTAAGCGTAATACCAACATGAAAGTCCAGAAGAGCTGGCACACAAAAGAGAAAACAACAAAACTAATGTCAGTTATTTAAAATGATGCAAAAATTCTAAACAAAATATGAGCAAATAGAATACAATGGTATGTTAAAAGAATTTAATACATCATGGCTAAGGAGGCTCTTCCTAAAAATGCAATATCGGAAAATCTTATTACTACAATTCACCATGTTGACAAGTCAACAGAAAAAAGTATTATCTTGCGATCCTGACTGATGAATTGAAGGCAAAGATAGACTAGTAAGATGCTTTCTTAACATAATAAAAATATGTAACAAATAACAATTCCCATTTAGATTCAGAAACAAGACAAAGTACCACAAAAAGTAACCCAGAGAACAGTAGTTTACTTTTACACCAAAAATAACCAACTAAAAAAATTTACTTTTTTTTTTTTTTTTTTTAAAAAGATCCTATTCATAGGAACAATAAAAATAATGTAAAATACCTAGGAATACACAAGAAATACAAAGTCAACTCCTACACAAAGTAACTCTAAGAAAAAATGAGGGGCAGAATAACACCTCTATAGAGAATGAAGGCACAGCAGTATGTTCAAAAAGCAGATCACAACTATAACATATTACTTCAAATTGAGCTAAAAGACATTAAGAAAATGATACGGAAGAATAACATAAATCAAAATTGGAAAAAACTAAAAAATTTGAAGTGACAGAACTCGACATCTTTATCCCAAGATCATAACCAGAAGATGCAGAAAAGTATGAATAATATGATCCAATTTTGAAAAACAAACTAGCCAAAAATCCTGCATGTGTATCTTTCTGTGAGTGTGTGATTGTCTACGTATTTGCAAATAATTATATAAGCAAAATATAGGATACCTATGATGTTGTTGTTGACATGGGTTAGAATAGAGGTTAGAGGACGAGAGGAAAATGTGGGGAGAAGAGGGAAGGGGAAAGAGATTGCCAAGCAACAGAGGATTAAACTGGGAAAAAAGTATGTATATGATCATATGTATGCATTTAAACAAAATTGTATACTTGTATAGGTATATGTATAAAGAAATTTAACATTTTACAATATTCTACTGTATTTTCTTCTACATTTTAAAGTTTTGCTTTTCATATTTACATCTTTAATCCATTTGGAACTTATTTTTTAAGTATGTGGTGTGAAGTAGGATAGTCATTTGCCCTCCCTCAACACCATTTGTGGATAGCACCATTCTTTTGTAATGTGTGTTATACAGTAAGTTCACACACAAACTGATATCAGTTTCTGGGCTTTCTATTTTGTTCCATTTGTCTATCTGTCCCGGCATCAGTGTTCTGCTGTGTAATTACTATACCTTTGGAACAAGTCTTAATAGCTAATATAGTAAGTCATATTTCCCCAGACTTCTATACTGCTTTCACTGTTCTGGGTCCTCTCTTCTTCCACATGAATTGTAGAATGAGCTCAGTTAAACTTTAATGAGATTTTTATTAGAATTTCACTGAATTTATGAATTAATTTGGGGAATACTGAATTTTTATATTGATAAAAATACAAGTTCTTTTCCTGCATGAATATGGCACGTCTCTCCACATAGGTCTTCTGTGTCCTTCATTTAATGATTTCCAATTTTTTTCCATAAAGGTCTCACATATCTTTTCATAGACTTATTCTTAGCTTTTTAAAAAATTGTTCCTATTTCAATGGGATCATCTTTAAAAATTACATTTGCTTACCGCTAGTATACATACAGGAGCCCTGGTGGCGCAGTAGTTAACAGCTTGGCTGCTAACCAAAAGGTCAGCAGTTTGAATTCACCAGCTGCTCCCTGGAAGCCCTATGGGGCAGTTCTACTCTGTCCTATAGGGTCACTACGAGTCGGAATCAACTTGACATCTACGGGTTTGGTTTTGGTTTCAGTATATGTACAAGGAGCCCTGGTGGTGCAATGGTTAAGCACTCAGCTGCTAACTGAAATGTCAGCAGTTTGAACCCACCAGCTGCTCTGTGGGAGAAAAAAGCTGGTGATCTGTTCCCATAAAGATTACAACCTAGGAAATCCTATGGGGATTTCCTACTCTATCACAGTGTCACTATGAGTCGGAATCGACTCAACAACACACAAAAATAACAGTAACAACAGTGTATGTACATTACATTGATTTCTTTTTATGGTTCGTGTATCAAATACCAATGCTTGAACCCTTATTTGCTCTAATAGCTGCTATTAATAGTCCCTTGAATATTCTACATAGATAATCATATTGTCTGAAAGAAATGAAACCATTTTGTCTGTTCCTTTCTAATTTGTATACTGCTTGTTTTCCTTGTAATGTATTGGCTACAATCACTAGTATAATGTGGAAGAGATATGGGGACAGCAGGCTTTTTCCTAAATTTAAAGGAAATGTTTCTAACATTTTACTATTACGTATATTGTTTGTGGTAGGTCTCCAGTTAAGGAAGTTCTCTTCTATTTCTGGTTTGTCAAGAGTTTTGTCATGATTGGGTGTTGATTTTATTTTTTTCCCACTCTTACTTTTCCTTCCATTTTCTTTGGCTTACTTTGTTGTTCTCATTAACTGTTTTCTCATTAATTTCTGTACTTAATCTTTCTTCAGATATGCATTTAAAATCTCCCTCGTAGTACTCCCTTAATCACATTCCAAAGGTTTTAATACATGAACCATGAGATATTACTTTGTCATGGGAGACCTCTATAAAAATGTCTTCCCAAGTGGGACACACACACTGAGGCAATATACAAGACATCTTCCCTGAGATGCAGGAAGAAAATGTTAGAACTTACATGCATTTCTTTAATCTTTAAAAAATAAGCTTTACTAATATTTAATATACAGATGATCACTTCTTCATCACCCACATCATAAGGTTAAAAATAATGGTGATCTAATCAGATCCAATAAGAGGTTGGCCCAAAACTCTGAAATTATGACTATTTGAAATACAGATTTATGCCCACTGTCATTAACCTCGAGCCCTGGTAGTACAATGGTTAAGTGCTGAGCTACTAACCAAAAGGTCAGTGGTTTGAACGCACCAGCAGCTTCATGGGAGAAAAGACCTGGCGATCTGCTCCTGTAAAGATTATAGCCTAGAAAACTCTATGGAGCAGTTCTACTCTATAGGGTCTATAGTTTACAGGGTTGCTATGAGTCGGAATTGACTCACTAACACCGAACAACATCATTAACCTCACCCAAAGTGAATATCGTGCTTTGAGATATTAGCTACTAATGGTAGTACAAACACATAAATTACAAATAAATATATCAGGGTATATGCTCAAAATATTTTTGCTGATAGGCATTGTAAAAATGGTGGCAGACCTCCTCGTCTAACTTCACAAGGCGAGGAGAGAGAATCAAGATCAGCAGCATCAGCCCAAGACTGATTCTAATAAAGTGGAAGTCAGACATACCTCCTTTCTCCAACCCTTTTTACCAATTCTGATTCCAGTTGATGGAGCCATGGCATTCCCTATTTCTCTGCTGGGTTCATTGATTCCACACAGAACTCACAGACCATATTCACAGTTATGGGGTTTATTAGGAAAGTACCAGGTGACATCAGCATCACAGCAAAATGCAGGCCACCCCAGTGTGACAAACTGACAAATGAGTGCTAGAAGCTATGACACTGGTATTTCTAATACCAGCAGGGTCATCTGTGGTAGACAGGTTTCAGCAGAGCTTCCAGACTAGGACAGACTGGGAAGAAGGACCTGGCGATCTACTTCTGCAAAAATTGGCCAGTGAAAACCTTACAAGTAGCAGCTGAACACTGTCTGATATAGTGCCAGAAGATGAACCCCTCAGGTTGGAAGGCACTCAGAATATGACTGGAGAAGAGCTGCCTCCCTAGAGTTGAGCTTAATGACATGGATGGAGTAAAACTTTCGGGACCTTCATATGCTGATGTGGCATAACTCAAAATAAGAAGAAATAGCTGCAAACGTCTACTAATAATCAGAACATGGAATGCATATAGTATGAATCTAGGAAAATTGTAAGTCAACAAATCTGAAATAGAACACAAAAATATTCTAGGCATTACTGAGCTGAAATGGACTGGTATTGGCCGTTCTGAATAAGACGATCAAATATGCATTCATTGTCAAAAAGAACATTTCAAGATCTATCCTGAAATACATCACTGTCAGTGATAGGATAATATCTATACGCCTACAAGGGAGACCAGTTAATACAACTGTCTTAGTTATCTAGTTAGTGCTGCTATAACAGAAATGCCACTTTAACAAACACAGATTTATTCTCTCACAGTTGAGGAGGCTAGAAGTCTGAATTCAGGGCACTGGCTGTAGGGGAAAGCTTTCTTTTTGTTGGCTCTGGAAGAAGGTCCTTGTCTTTCAAAATCTGTGGGCCTGGCACTCCTGAGAGATGTCTTAGCATCAGTCTTCCCCTCGGTCTAGGAGGTTCTCAGCATAGGGACCCCACGTCCAAAGAACTCACTGCACTCCCAGCTCTTCTTTCTTGGTGGTAGTACGACCTCCCCCTCTGCTTGCTTCTCTTTTTATGTCTTATGAGATAAAAGGTGTGACTCAAACAAGGGTGTGACTTGAGTAAGGGTGTGATAATTATATCAGATCACAAAATGGAGGTTAATTACATACTACTGGGAATAATGGCCTAGCCAAGTTGATGAATATTTTTGGAGGGCAAAATTCAATCCATGACAATGACTATTATTCGAATTTATGCACCAACTCCTAGTGACAAAGATGAAGAAACTGAAGGTTTTTACCAACTTCTGCAGTTTGAAAATGATCCAACATGCTATCAAGATACATTGATAATTACTGGTGATTGGAATGAGAAAGCTGGAAACAACGTAGGATCAGTAGTTGGAAAATATGGTCTTGGTGACAGAAATGACACTGGAGATAGCATGATAGAATTTTGCAAGACCAACGACTTCTTCAATGGAAATAACCTTTTTTCAACAACATAAACAGCAACTATACACATGGACCTTGCTGGATGTAATATACAGGAATCAAATGGACTACATCTGTGGAAAGAGACAATGGAAAAGCTCAGTATCATCGGTCAGAACAAGGCCAGGGGCCTACTGTGGAACAGACCATCAATTGCTCATATGCAAGTTCAAGCTGAAGCTGAAGAAAATCTAAACAAGTCCACGAGAGCCAAAGTATGACCTTGAGGATATCCCACCTGAATTTAAAGACCATCTCAGGTACAGATTTGACACACTGAACACTAATGACCCAAGGCTAGATGAATTGTGGGATGACATCAAGGACATCATACATGAGGAAAGCAAAAGGTCATTAAAAAGACAGAAAAAAAAAAAAAAAAAAGGACCAAAATGGATGTCAGAGAGACTCTGAAACTTACCCTTGAATGCAGAGCAGCTAAAGTGAGTAGAAGAAACAATGAAGTAAAAGAACTGAACAGAAGATTTCAAAGGGCAGCTCAGAAAGACAAAGTAAAGTGTTAATAATGAAATGTGCAAAGACCTGAAGTTAGAAAACCAAACTGGAAGAACACACTCGGCATTTCTCAAGCTGAAAGAACTGAAGAAAAAATTCAAGCCTAGAGTTGTAATGCTGTATGATTCTATGGGCAAAAAATTGAACAATGAAGGAAAGCATCAAAAGAAGATGGAAGGAATACACAGAGTCACTGTACCAAAAAGAATTGGTCGACATTCAACTATTTCAGGAAGTAGCATATGATCAAGAACCGATGGTACTGAAGAAAAAGTCCAAGGTGCATTGAAGGCATTAGCAAAAAAGAAGGCTCCAGGAATTGACAGAATATCAAATGAGATATTTCAGCAAATGGATGCAATGCTGGAAGTGCTCACTCGTTTATGCCAAGAAATTTGGAAGGCAGCTACTTGGCCATCTGAACGGAAGCAATCCATCAGTGTGCCCATTTCAAAGAAAGGTGATGCAACAGAATGCAGAAATTATCAAACAATATCACTAGTATTACATGCAAGTAAAATTATGCTAAAGATAATTCGAAAACTGTTGCAGCAGTACATCAATAGGGAACTGTCAGAAATTCAAGCCAGATTCAGTAGGGGATGTGGAATGAGGGATATCATTGCTGATGTCAGATGGATCTTGGCTGAAACAGAGAATACCAGGAATATGTTTACCTGTGTTTTATTGACCATGCAAAGGCATTCAACTGTAAGGATCGTAACAAATTATGGATAACATTGTGAAGAATAGGAATGCCAGAACACTTCATTGTGTTCACTTGGAACCTGTACATAGACCAAGAGGCAGTTGTTCGAACAGAACAAGTGATACCACATGGTCTAAAATCAGAAAAGGTGTGCGTCAGGGTTGTATCCTTTCACCACACTTATTCAATATGCATGTCGAGCAAAGGATCTGAGTAGATGGACTATATGAAGAAGAACGCAGCATCAGAATTGGAGGAAGACTAACAAACTGTGATATGTAGATGACACAGTCTTGCTTGCTGAAAGTAAAGAGGACTTGAAGCACTTACTGATGCAGATGAAAGACTACAACCTTCAGTATGGATTATACCTCAACAAAAGAAAACAAAAATCCTCACAATTGGACCAATAAGCAACATCATGATAAATGGAGAAAAGATTGAAGTTGTCAAGATTTCATTTTCCTTGGATCCACAATCAACACCCATGGAAGCAGCAGTCAAGAAATCAAAGGACGTATTGCATCAGGCAAATCTGCTGCAAAGGATCTCTTTAAAGTGTTTAAAAGCAAAGATGTCACCTTGAGGACTAAGATGCACCTGACCCAAGCCCGTGGTATTTTCAATTGCCTCATAATCTATTTGAAAGCTGGATAATGAATAAGGAAGACCAAAGAACTGATGCCTTTGAATTATGGTGTTGGCAAAGAATGTTGAATATACTATGGACTGCCAGAAGAATGAACAAATCTGTCTTGGAAGAAGTACAGCCAGAGTGCTCCTTAGAAGCGAGGATGGTGAGACTTCATCTCATGTACTTTGGACATGTTATCAGAAGGGACCACTCCCTGGAGAAGGACATCATGCTTGGTAAAGTAGAGGGTCAGTGAAAAAGAGGAAGACCCTCAACGAGATGGATTGACACACTAGCTCCAACAATGGGCTCAAACATAGCAATGATTGTGAGGATGGCGCAAGACCAGGCAGTGTTTTGTTCTGTTGTACGTAGGGTCGCTATGATTCGGAACCAAGTCGATAGCACCTAACAACAAGAAATAAAACCAGGTTACTACTCAGGGTCAGGATCAACAGGTTACAACTCAGGATTAGGATCAGGAAGCATGTAGGCAAAATCTCCCTTCTTCAGTACAGGACAGTTCTCCGCTCCTTTTGGCCCCCTCAAGACAGGCCTCCTCTCTTGGCCCTCGGCTTGGCCTCTCCTCTGCTCAGGTGAGTGTTACAGAGGTCTTTTAACTCTGCCAATAAGTGCCTGGAGGAACCCCATTCTGCCAGCAAGCCTCCTGCCTTAAGGTGTTCAGCTCTCTTGCTCAGTGGGTCTACATGCCCACTGTAGCTCCTTGCTCAGTGGGCCAGGAAGCCCACTACAGCTGTCTCGCTTCAATCTGTCACCATTTCTCTGCTGCTGGATTCTGCTGTGCTTACCACCACTTCTTGCCATCTCTCATGTTATAGCTCTCTCTGTCTCCTAGGTCTAGGAGGTTCTCAGTGCAGGGACCCTGGGTCTAAAGGATGTGCTCCACTCTAGGCTCTTCTTGGTGGTTGTGAGGTCCTCCCTTTCCATCTCTGGGATGGCTCATTTTAACCCTAGCAGGATGGCAAAACTGGTCAATCCCCTCATTAGGGTTCCATTAACCTTATTTGCATGGTCCCACCCCCAGAGTGGTTCCGAGCACCTTATTTGCAGCCTGTCCAATCCCCTTGGTGGGCCACAATACCTTATTTGCATAGTCTCACTGTTATGGATTGAACTGTGTCCCCCAAAAACGTGTGTCAATTTGGCTAGGCCACAATTCCCAGTATTGTGTGATTGTCTACCATTTTGTCATCTGATGTAATTTTCCTATGTGTTGTAAATCCTACCTCTATGATGTTAATGAGGTGGGATTAGCAGCAGTTATGTTAATGAGGCAGGATTCAATCTACAAGATTAGATCGTGTCTTAAGTCAATCTCTTTTGAGATATAAAAGAGAGAAGTGAGCAGACAGGGGGACCTCATACTACCGAGAAACACAAGCCAGGAGAACAGCATGTCCTTTGGACCCGGGGTTCCTGCGCTGAGAAACATCTCAAGCAGAGAATATTGATGACAAGGACTTTCTCAGAGCTGACAGAGAGAGAAAGCCTTTCCCTGGAGCTGGCATCCTGCATTCAGACTTCTAGCCTACTAGACTGTGAGAGAACCCATCTACTTGTCTATTTTTATTATAGCAGCACTAGATAACTAAGACACCCACCCAATCATTGTGTGGGAGTCACAAAGACTATGGCTAGGACAGTCATATTAAGTAATTCACTGTACCGCAGTCCCCACCATCCCCCCGCTCTTCTAGCCATTGGCCCTATCATATTTGAAGGATTAACTTCCCCCTCCCAATCATTTTACCAGTCCAAAACAATCATTAACAATTAGTCCCTCAGTAGGCAAAGAATCCTCAGGGTGAGGTTACTCAGGTACCAGCCATTCAGGTCTGCTATAGGTATCCATCTGATCTGATCAGTTTCTCCAAAAGTCATCTCATCTTTACCTTCTCTGACCTGTGATAAAATTGAACTGAGAGATGATTATTCCCTTGCTCTGAGCCTCTCTCTAGGTATCACCATAGCAAAATCTTTAAGGGACTTTAGATTTGGCCACTGTACTTCGGTCCAGCAGTGCCTCCCCCTCTACTCTTTCACAGTTACAGCTTCTATAGTTTTTTTTTTATAATCACAGTTGACCCTGTTAACAGTCAACACTCACAACTGAATCATATAATCCTATCAGCATCTTCCCCAGACCTATCAGGAAAAGAGGAATCTATTCAGTGGGGATCCTTCTTCTCTCCCTCATTTTGAGTGTAAGCACACCCAAGAGAGTGTGTAAGCCAGCCACTTCATGTCTTTATGTCCACCCATTTTTGAAAGCCAATTTCTAAACTGTCCATCCCTATCAAACCAGTGGAGCCCTGGTGGTGCAGTGGTTAAGAACTTGGCTGCTAACCAAAAAAGGCTGGCGGTTTGAATCCACCAGTCACTCCTTGGAAACCCTGTGGGGCGGTTCTACTGTGTCCTATAGGGTCACTATGAGTCGGAATCGACTGGACAGCAATGGGTTTTTTGGTATCAAACCAGTTATTCGAGGAGACAAGCATGTTCCTGGAAAGAATCTTCTGTTATGTTTAGAACTTTGAGCATCCACATCCATAAGCAAAGTCCAGTCCAGAGCAAGCCATTATGGTACAGCAGTCTTCACCAACTCAAGGTGTCAAACATCTCTTTCTCTTCACTTGGTTGAGTTCTGGTCAGCTCATCCCTAGCCCCTGTGGGCTAAGTCAGTGGGAACCAGCTGTAGGCTTGTGAATCCACACATCTCCCTGCACTTTAGACCAGCTAGCCCCTTCTCTCTCTCTCTCTCATCCCTATCCTTTGTGGGCTAGGTCAGTGCGTGCCAGTGGAACATGTCCAAACTCAGCCCATCTCTTCATTGCTACACACCCACCCCTACTTCCACTCATTAAGTGGACCCAAGTGAGCATACCAGACTATACTCGCCGGCTCTCTTTAACTTCCAGTCCTAGGAGGGGGTTCTTCTGATGGACACTGAATTTTCCTGCCTCCATGCACCCAACGGCAAACTGCTTGTTCACAGTTCAAAAAGCAAAAGTCATTTTTTTTCCTGCAGGTCCTTCCTTCAAATGCATATCTTCTGCTCATGAGTCTGCACGTCCTTTAAAATGCAAATTTCATGACTGAAGGTTCTGGGTGGGGCTCAGGTGTTCGACCTAATCCCCCAATTCTCTATACACTGTGCCATCAGGGCTCCTTTACTGTATGCCCTTTCATGACGACTGGTGCATTTAGGTACCACTTAATTTTCTGCCCTCGAGTTGCTTGGCAGACTTTTTTACCAGTTAAGAGTACGTGCTTGCATCAGGGTAGGGACTTGTGTAACTGTAAAACTGAAGCGAGTTCGTCGGCACATTATTGCTGGGTTGAGAGGTTATTGTACCAGGTGCTGCATCTTATGAGAAGTGACTGTGTGAAACTTTTGTCTCTTTGGGCTTCTGTACAGTGAGAAAAGGCTTATATTTACTGTTTCCTGTGTGTTGTCGGGAAGGTGCAGTTCTTGGGGTTAGGGAATGTTCAAGTGAGTAAGTTATTTTCAGATGCAATACAGTGTAAGCATGCGTCCTTGATGTACCGTATGACCATAGATACATATAAGTACCACTTACAGGAGTCAGCGGGGTGCAAATGACATCAGGCTAAGATAAAACAATCTTTTACCTGCCTCATTCCACCTATCCTACCTCGAGTCAACTAGTACATATGTATACCTCATAATATTAATAAAAATCCATCTTACATAACAAAAAATTAACAACACTCAGTGATTCTGCATGCATTCCATTAGTGAAAAAAAATTACATCTCCAAAAAATTATGAACATAAAATAATTCAGTCATGAAAGGGAAACACAGGGCAACTGGATTAAAACAAACAGCCTGTGTTTCCTTTGGGCAAACCCTAGTTCCCCTTTTAGCATATTCAATCAAGTATTGGCTAAAGGCGGAGTTACACACTCTCAGTTTTCTAATCTATAGTACCCAATATTCACTTCTATCATACGTTTAGGTCTGTTTTACAACACTAGGTAGGAGAAACATTGAATATCCATAGTACATTCAGATAAACACATAAATCTTTTTAAAGTATTCCGGTTTTACCTCTTCACCCCTTGACTATCTTCCCATTCATAAGCATATGGCCTTGGCCTCTGGCTGGGTGGAACCAGAAGACACTGGCTCCCTATCAGTTATCTTGCTTAACTGGCCAGGCTTTTGCCCCAAACAACTCTAGAAGTGGCTTTTCTATCCTCCATTTCCCTATCTGCTGCTGCAGCCTAACATCTCTTACTATCCTTTTAGCCACTACAGATAACAACAACCAAAGTAACCATTCAAGAATTAGGAGGATTAACTTCTGATACCCCTTTGTTATTTCTTTTCCTAAGTCCCATGCTTCCATGAGTCTGGAGCTATTGCAACGATCCCACTCCTGATGCCAACTGAATGAATAATTTCTTTTATAAGGATCAGCACAAAGCTGGTTCCTATGAGGCGGAGGTTAAAGAGGTCCAATTGTCCAACTTTTCCAAACTGCTGTACCACTTCATCATCTCTAACATCAACTACTCCTTCTTCCCTCAGTACTCTCCCTCTGGTCTTTGGGTTTGGTAATTCACTGCAATGTCTCACAGAACTCACAAACTGTACTTGCAGTTAAATGGTTTATTAGGGAAGTAACAGGGTACAACTCGGGATCAAGAATGACTCAGAAATTAACAGGAACAACTCAGGATACAGTTCTTGATCAGGATAGCTTCCTCTCACCCTCTGCCAGTAGGCCCTGCTTGGGGCTGTCACCAGGCCCTGCTCGGGGCCTTCTCAAGCAAGTGTTACAAAGCTCTTTTAGCTCTGGTAATAAGTACCCAGAGGCGCCCCACTCCACCAGCAACCCTCCTGCCTGAAGGCGCTCAGCTCTCTCTGTGTGTTGGCATGCCAACTGTAGCTGCCTCGCTCAGTGGGCTGGGAAGCCTACTGCAGCTAATTCACTGCAGTCTCCTGGTGCTGCTTCTCTGCTGCTGGATTCTGCTGTGCTTGCATCTCCAGTGTTATAGCTGTCTCTGTCTCCTGGGTCTAGGAGGTTCTCAGTGCATGGACTCTGGGTCCAAAGGATGTGCTCCACTCCTGGCTCTTCTCGGTGGTACTGAGGTCCCCCTTTCTGCCTCTGGGGTGGCTCATTTTAAGCCTAGTGGGTTGGCAAAACTGACCAATCCCCTTGTTAGGGTTCCATTTACCTTGTTTGCATGGTCCCACCCCCCCCACAGGGGTTCCATGAACCTTATTTGCGTTATTAGCAGGCTGTCCAATCCCCTTGGTGGGCCACAAATACCTTATTTGCATAGTCCCACTCAATTATTGTGTGAGAATCACAACTATGGCTAGAAGGGCCATATTAAGTAATTCACTGCACTGCAGGCATGTGCAATTAAAAGTTTGGAGATACTTCTCTACCAAAGTTTTTCTGTTTATGTTTAGGCTGGTCAACTGGTAAATGAGAGGGACCAAGATGGGAGAAGTTTCAAAGGAAAACACAAAATTGCACTGAAAGCATGAGACTCTTGCCATGAATGTTTTATTGGCCTCTTCATGGATATAACAGGTATAACAATATAGAAAACTCACACAGAAATCCCAAATAGAAAAACAGAATACAAATTAAATATGTCTTGCTGAATCCATCATAACACCATGAAAACACTTTTAGAAGCAATCATTTTTGCTATCTCTTCCAAATAAGAGAAACATGAGAGTCATGTTTTATTTGTACATAGTTTTTATATATATATATATATTATACGGCAATGATAGTAAGTACAAAAAGAATGAATTTTCAGTTGTCACTTCACACAAAGTTAGATGCCTCAGTAAAGTCTCATTCCAATAATAATGGAGCAGTCCCTCAATTCTGTGATGATTAATAGCAGAAAATCATTCATTCATTATACATATTATCTGCAATCAAGCATTTTTATATTTTTCAACTAAGAAAATAGAGCTATTAGAGAATAAACATAAAAAAACTTCATGTTTCATAACACATTTTCTTAAATTTAACATTGGTAGGAATTAGTATAAGTGAAAGGATTTCATAAAGAGTTAAAGATGAATAGATCTGAATACTTTTCAAAATATATTTTATATTTACTTGAAGTAAAAATCCCTTTCAGCTTGTTAAAAGAAAAGGATAAAGTTAGGTTGCCAAAGATGGTGACGTAAAAACTCTATCTCAAGATATTTAGAGGACCATGGTCTTGGGGAACATCTAGCTCAACTGGCATAACACAGTTTATAAAGACAGTGTTCTGTATTCTACCTTGGTGAGTAGCGTCTGGGGTCTTAAAAGCCTATGAGCAGCCATCTAAGATACTCCACTGGTCTCACCACTTCGGGAGAAAGGGAGAATGAAGAGAACAGGATACAAGGAAAAGATCAGTCCAAAGGACTAATGAACCACAGCTACCAAGGCCTCCACCAGAATGAGTCCAGTACAGCTAGCTGGTGCCCGGCTACCACCGACTGCTCTGACCAGGATCACAATAGAAGGTCCTGGACAAAGCTGGAAAAGGATGTGGAACAGAAGTCTAACTCACAAAAAAAGACCAGATTTACTGGCTGGACAGACTGGAGAAACCCCGAGAGTATGGCCCCCGGATACCCTTTTAGTTCAGGGGTGAAGTCACTCCCGAAGTTCACTGTTCAGCCAGGGATTGGACAGCCTCATAAAACAAAACAGGACTAATGAGGCACAGCAGTCCAGGGATAAGCACTAGAAGGCAGGAGGGGACAGGAAAGCTGGTGATAGGGAATCCAAGGTTAAGAACGGACAGTGTTGATATGTTATGGGGTTCATTGTCATAGGGCAACATGTGTACTGTTTAATGAGAAACTATTTGTGCTGCAAACCTTCATCTAAGGTACAAAAAAAAAAAAAAAAAAAGAATTATCTATGTGAGATCAAATTGACAACAGCATCTCAAAAGGTTTAATGGGAAGCCTAGGGGGCAGTGAGTTGAAGATAATGGTGATGGAATAATTTGGAAAAGGATAGAATAGCAGCACAACTGGAAGAAATCAATGTCACTGAATTGTACATGTAGAAACTTTTGAAATGGTGTAACTTTGGCTATGTATTTTTTCACCAAAAAAAAAAAAAAAAAAAAAGTGTGCCAAGGTCAAGAAGGGAGTGTTGACATGTCATGGGGTTGTTAACCAGTGTCATAAAACAATATGTGTACTGACTGTTTAATGAGAAACTATTTGTTCTGTAAACCTTCACCTAAAGTACAATAAAAAAAAACTTAAAAAAAAAAAAAGATATTTAGAGACGATAGACAACTGAGTTGTACACCAGACTGAAAGCCAAATCAAGAATTAATTCTATCAAATGCCTTGAAATAAAAAACTCTGGTATCTACTCACCAAAGTGAAGTCCCAGTGGGGGCCAGGTGTTAAAAATGTGAAGGAGCTACCTCTCCGTAGGGAATATCTGTTAATAGAAAATTCAAACAATAAATAAATTGAGAGAAACTTAAGTAGAATAGGAGCCCTTGTAGTGCAGTGGTTAAGAGCTCGGCCGCTAACTAAAAGGTCTGCAGTTCAAATCCAGCAGCCGCTCCTTGGAAACCCTATGGCGCAGTTCTACTCTGTCCTATAGGGTCACTAGGAGTTGGAATTGACTCGATGGTAACACTTTTTTTTTTTTTTTTTTGGTTTTAAGTAGAATAAAACAGTAGACAGATGAAAAGACCTTTTCATAATTTCAAAACTGTTTAAAGTGGAGTAGCCTTATTAGTCATTCAGTTTAGAAATAAGAGGGAGGGTATGCAAAAAAAAAAAAAGAATGAAAGAAAGAAAAAATTTCAGGGTTCTGGTCATTTTCAGAATTTTTAAAGTAAACGAGCCTATATAAAATTAGTGAACAAATTAAGAGTATTTTAAAAGAATTCACCAAACCAAGCAGAGTTTATCTTAGGATACATATACATGGCTCAATAACATGACATCTATTAATATATTACAGCAATAGGTCAAATAAGAAATGGTAAACTCCTCAGTAGATGCAAAAATCTTTTTTATAAAATTCAACATTCCTAATATTTTGAAAAACAATAAAAGGATATTCTTAAGAAGCAGAACCAAAATGTACTTTATTTACTTACATTTTATGTTGTAAATCCCTTCCATGTACTGATTTTTTAAATTATCATTTAGTAAACAAACAAGAAAAGGGTTTCGCTGGTGGCACAAATGGTTAACAACTCGACTACTAGCCTAAAAGTTGATGGTTCAAACCCACCCAGAGATGCCTCAGAAGACAAGTGTGGCGATCTGTTTTCGAAAGGTCACACAGCCTTGAAAACCCTATGGAGCAGTTCTACTCTAACACACATGGGGTCGCCATAAGTTGGAATCAGCTTGAAGGCAACCAACAACATTTGTAAAATATGCAGAAAATCACAAAACATACTAGGGCAGGAGATAAAGACAATTTACAAACTAAGTGTTGATTACTTCAGATGTAAACAAATTGAAATAAACTGAGGGCTTTTTTCTCTTAGTCTTTGACTATAAGTTATAGAAACACCAGAGATGACTGTTATTCCTGTAAAAATTTACAAGCTTAAATCAAATACACAGGCTTCTATAGTTTTCTAAGCTAAATATAGAGCAGAAGTTTGTTTACATTTTGAGAAGGAACACAAGGGAAAATGGCTACAAGGAGAAAGGGAGTCAAGGGATGCTTTCCAGAAGAATATTTAAGTAATACTAAAGCTGAATCTAAAGGAGAAATAGCAGTGAGCAAAGCATGCAAGAAGGAGGGCTCTTTGGGCAAAGGAAATAGCACATGTTAAGGTGGACTAAAATGAGTTATATCCAGGAAACTGCAAGTAGTTCCTTAAGCTTGAATACCAAGTGTCATGGATTGAATCGTGTCCCCCCAAAATATGTGTCAACTTGGTTAGGTCATGATTCCCAGTATTGTGTGGTTGTCCTCCGTTTTGTGATTATAATTTTATGTTAAAGAGGATTAGGGTGGCATTGTAATACCTTTGGAAACCCTGGTGGCAGAGTGGTTAAGAGCTACCCCTTGGCTGCTGACCAAAAGGTTGGTAGTTTGAATCCACCAGGTGCTCCTTGGAAACCATATGGGGGGAGTTCTACTCTGTCCCATAGTGGTCACTATGTGTCAGAATTGACTCGACGGCAACAGGTTTGTTTTTTACGGTAACACCCTCACTAAGGTCACATCCCTGATCCAATGTAAAAGGAGCTTCCCTGGAGTGTGGCCTGCACCACCTTTTAACTTACAAGAGATGAAAGGGAAGTAAACAGAGAGGGGGCACCTCATACCACCAAGAAAGCTGCGCCCTCGGAGCAGAGCACGTACTTTGGACCTGAGGTTCCTGAGCTGAGATGCTACCAGACCAGGGGAAGACTGATGACAAGGACCTTCCTCCAGAGCTGAAAGAGAGAAAGCCTTCCCTTGGAGCCGGCACCCTGAATTCG
Organism: Dugong dugon; assembly: GCA_030035585.1. NCBI lineage: Eukaryota > Metazoa > Chordata > Mammalia > Sirenia > Dugongidae > Dugong > Dugong dugon. The sequence continues at coordinate 57,964,792 of CM057465.1, read as the reverse complement.
GACTTCTAGCCTAGTGGACTGTGAGAGAATAAACTTCTCTTTGTTAAAACCATCCACTCGTCACATTTCTGTTATAGCAGCACTAGATGACTAAGACACCAAGAGAAATAAAGAAGGGATATATAATGATAGAAAGCTTTCTACACAACACTTAAGAGTTTGAACTTGATCTTGAATATGTATGGCAGCTATTGAATTTTAAGAAACGTGAAAGATAAACTAGAAGAAGGTAGGACTGGACAGGAAGACCAGCTATGAGAGAGCTCTAAAACTGCTGACGATAAGGGGATATGGCAATGGTAGCAAGGTTAGAAAGGAGAAGCAGATTAGGTTCAGTGACAAAGTCAGCAGGACAGATTTCTCCTTTTCCTCCCTATGTCTGTACAGTTACTACCAGGATTCCTAGTAGAGGGAAATATGATGCCACTAACAGAAATTAGAAATAGAAGTGGAAAAATCTTAAGATTTTAAAACATACATTTCCTAAATAGTTATTTTGGGAAAGATTAAAACATAGTAAGACTCTTATTATTTATGGAGCACAATTTTTTTTTTTTTTTTTTTGCGGGCCTCTTTAGGGGAGCAAAACAACTTAAACTCAAAACCAAACCAAACTCACTGCCATAGAGTCGACTCTGACTCATAGCAACCCTACAGGACAGAGTAGAACTGCCCCATAGGGTTTCCAAGGCTGAAAATCTTTACGGAAACAGACTGCCACATCTTTCTCCCAAAAACAACTTAAGGAAGAAATTATTTCATTATTTCTTGTCACTGCAAGAAGTGGTAAGAAAGAATAGAATAATGGAATCAAACAACGAAGAAAATGGTATGATTTTTGATGAAACATTGGAACAATCTGTTTAAACAAAAAAGTCATCTGAAATGTTATAATTCATATCACTAAACAATACATAGATACAATATTATAAACAAATGCTAAAAGACTATGGAGAAGACCTTCGCACCATATGAGTCCTTAGATCACAAACACTGCTCTACTGTTAAGTGCTATTGTATAGTAGCCACATGGTTAAAAAGAGCCATCAGTGGGGACTGGGTTGAGGAGCAGCAATTACGACTTCTCATAAGATTACTTTTAGGTAATACAAACACTCGTTATAAAGTAGTAATTATTGTGGTGCTTAAAATATTCAATAAACATTTCCTTTCAAGTATAAGTGTTAAAGAGAATCACAAAATCAAAGCTACTCATTTTATTATTTCCTAGAAATGACCATACAGATCTCAGAATGAATTTGATGTCTGAAAGCTGGAAAGAAAAATAGCTCTTAGGAATCTTACACAGGCTAACAAACCAGAAAACTATTTCCAATCAGATGGCAAGATTCTTTCCAGCACTAGCTATAATCAGCTTTACAGTAATGCTATTTTTTCCTATTTCAGCAAGTACCTGTTTATTTTAAATACTCATGGAAAAAAGGAACCAACCAAAACAAATTATGTGCAGAAGGATATGAGATAGTGCCAACTTTAAAAAATCTTGGAAAGACATACACATTTTTCATAGTGGTTAGACTAAAAATTTAATTGTTATTTTTAAATCTTTGTGGGAAAAATTTTTCAAACTCACAAAATGACAGGATTACAAATGGCCTCTCCAGAGGATACACAGTACAATCCATTTAAAGAGTGGTTTAAAGGCTGAAATGTGGAGCAACAAATGGCAGTCCTTCATCTTTTCAAGAATTTTTGTCCAACCCTCCTTTTTCCTATATCCAAATAATTATAACATTTAAAGCATAAAATAAATGAATACATTAAAGAACTAGTTTGGTATATTAAGTTGTATTTCTTATTTAACCCCACTGTAATTTTTTTCCCTTGGCCTCTGTCTTAGGCTGGGTTCTCTAGAGAAGCAAAACCAGTGAAGTGCATATAGGTAGTTACATAGAGAGATACAGATTTCTCTCAAGGAAATGGCTCATGCAGTTGTAGAGGCTGGCGAGTCCTAAGTCCGTGGGTCAGGTGTCAGGCTGGAGGCTTCTCCTGACTTATGTGGCTTCAGGGGCTGATAAACCCAAGAATGGCATGTTAGATGTCAGGCTGCTGGCTCACAGGCTGCAGAGGCCGACGAGTCCCAAGATTGGCAAGCAATTAGGCAAGCTGCTGGCTCACCTCCCAAGAATCAGAGGTCAGATGATGATGAGCCGGATGCAGGATCCAGAGCAAGCAAAAGCCATCGAGATTTGCTAGAATGTCCATATTTATTGGATGCAGGCCACACCCCTGAGGAAACTCCCCTTACAACTGATTGGCTAACCACATCATGGAGATGATTATATTATATCACAAAAAGGAGGATTACTAACATCATTATATAACTGCCAAACCACTGAGAATCATGGCCCAGCCAGGTTTACACACAACCTTAACCATCACAGTCTCTAACATACTTCCTTTGTTATCATTTGTGTGTTTTAAAACAGTGTAAATGATTTTTACATTAAACTAGTTTCAGTCTAAACAAAGCATGATTAGCACGGTAAAGTGGCTATTCAAAATAGAAACATTTTATTAATTCATTCTTCGGTCAAATTATATTTTCAGAGATTCTGATATATGTCACTGCCCTCCTCCATCATGGTAGATAAGAGCTGAACTGAAATTATAAATGGCAGAAAGTTAGCTCAATGAACATTTTCATAAAATGTACCAAACAACATTATATCTAACAGGAAAACATTTATACTCTTAAAAACAGAATTTACCTTCAGGGGGTTTCATTATAATGATCACAGGTAGAATGAGGTTAATAGCAATAAAAAAAAATAAGGACAATAATTAGCTACCATTTATTAAGTGCCTACTATAGCACTGTATGTATACTGGCATCCTGAAAATAACATGTTAGTTTGTTGGTGTTAGGTGCTGTTGAGTCCTCTCCGACTCAGTGCCCCATGTTCAACAGAAAAAAACAATGCCTGGTCCAGTGCCATCCTCAAAATCGTTGCTATGTTTGAGCCCACTGTTGCAGCCACTGTGCCAATCCATCTCGTTGAGGGTCTTCCTCTTTTTCACTGACCCTCTCTACCAAGCATGATGTTCTTCTCCAGGTTCTGGTCCCTCCTGATAACATGTTCAAAGTATGAGATAAAGTCTCCCATCCTTGCTTCTAAGGAGCATTCTGGCTGTACTTCTTTCGAGACAAATATGTTCATTCTTCTGGCAGTCGATTCAATACTCTTCCCTAACACCATAATTCAAAGGCATCAATTCTTCTTTGGTCTTCTTTATTCATTGTGCAGCTTTTGCATGCATATAAGGCAATTGAAAATACCATGGCTGGGGTCAGGCACACCTTAGTCCTCAAGGTGACATCTTTGCTTTTCAACACTTTAAAGAGGTCTTTTGCACAGATTTGCACAATGTAATACATCATTTGATTTCTTGACTGCTGCTTCCATGGACATTGATTATGGATCCAAGTAAAATGAAATCCTTGACAACTTCAATATTTTCCCTGCTTACCATGATGCTGCTTATTGGTCCAATTGTGAGGATTTTTGTTTTCTTTAGGTTTAGGTGTAATCCATACTGAAGACTATAGTCTTTGATCTTCATCAGTAAGAGCTTCATGTCCTCTTCACTTTCATCAAGCAAGATTATGTCATCTGCATATCGCAGGTTGTTTATCTTCATTGAATCCTGATGCTGAGTTCTTTTTCATATAGTCCAACTTCTAGGATTATTTGCTCAGCGTACAGATGGAATAAGTATGGTGAAAAGATAAAACCCTGACGTACACCTTTCCTGATTTTAAACCATGCAGCAATTCCTTGCGCTGTTCAAACAACTGCCTCTTGGTCTATGTACAGGTTCTGCATGAGCACAGTGAAGTGTTCTGGAATTCCCATTTTTCACAATGTTATCCATAATTTGTTATGATCCACACAAATGCCTTTGCACAGTCAATAAAACAGAGGTAAACATCTTTCTGGTATTCTCTGCTTTTAGCCAAGATCCATTGGACATCAGCAATGATATCCCTCATTCCATGTCCCCTTCTGAATCTGGCTTGAATTTCTGGCAACTCTCTGTAGATGTAGTCCTGCAACAGTTTTGAATTATCTTCAGCGTAATTTTACTTGCATGCGATATTAATGATATGGTTTGATAATTTCTGCATTCTGTTGGATCACCTTTCTTTGGAATGGGCATAAATATGGATCACTTCCAGTCGCTTGGCCAGGTAGCTGTCTTCAAAATTTCTTGGCATAGATCAGTGAGCGCTTCCAGTGTTGCATCCATTTGTTGAAACATCTAAATTGGTATTCCATCAATTCCTGGAGCCTTGTTTTTTGCCAATGCCTTCAGTGCAGCTTGGACTTCTTCCTTCAGTACCATTGGTTCTTAATCATATGCTACCTCCTAAAATGGCTGCACATCGACCAATTCTCTTTGGTACAGTGACTTTGTGTACTCCTTCCATCTTCTTTTGATGCTTCCTGCGTCATTCAATTTTTTTGCCCATAAAAAAAGAAACAAAGACAAAAAACCAAACCTGTTGTCATCCAGACTTGAATTTTTTCTTCAGCTTGAGCAATGCCGAGCACTTTCTTCCCTTTTGGTTTTCTAACTCCAGGTCTTCACACATTTCATTATAATACCTTTTTATTTTCCTTGAGCTACCGTTTGAAATCTTCTGTTCAGCTCTTTTATAGCTTCATCATTGCTTCGGTTTGCTTTAGCTACTCTACATTCAAGAACAAATTTCAGAGTCTCTTGTGACATCCATTTTGGTCTTTTCTTTCTTTCCTGTCTTTTGCTTTCTTCATGTATATTGTCCTTGATGTCATCCCACAACTCATCTGTTCTTCAGTCATTAGTGTTCAGTGCATCAAATCTGTTCTTGAGATGGTCTCTACAGTCAGGTGAGATATACTCAAGGTTGTACTTTGACTCTCATGGACTTGTTTTAATTTTTCTTCATTTTCAACTTGAACTTGCATATGAGCAGTTGATGGTCTGTTCCGCAGTCAGCGCCTGGCCTTATTCTGACTGATGATATTGAGCTCCTCCATCATCTCTTTCCACAGATGTAGTCAATTTGATTTCTGTGTATTCCATCCAGAGAGGTCCACGGGTATAGCTGTCACTTATGTTGTTGAGAAAAGGGATTTCTAACGAATAGGTGATTGGTCTTGCAAAATTCTATCACGTGATCTCCAGCATCATTTCTATCACCAAGGCTATATTTTCCAACTACTGATTCTTCTTGTTTCCAACTTTCACATTTCAATCACCTGTAATTATCAATGCATCTTGACTGCATATTTGAACGATTTCAGACTGCAGAAGTTGGTAGGAATCTTCAATTTCTTCATTTTTGGCATTAGTGGTTGGTGTGTAAATTTGAATAATTAACTGGTCTTACTTGTAGTCGTATGGATAGTACCCTATCACTAACAGCGCTGTGCTTCAGGATAGTTCTTGAAATGTCCTTTTTGATAATGAATGCGACACCATTCCTCTTTGGTTTGACATTACCGGCATAGTGGACTATATGATAGTCTGATTCAAAATGGCTAAAACCATTCCACTTTAACTCACTGATATCTAGGAGACTGATTGTCAAGCATTCCATTTTATTTTTGACAACTTCCTACTTCCCTAGATTCACACTTCGTACATTCCATGTTCCAATTATTAATGGATGTTTGCAGCTGTTTCTTCTATATTGAGTCATGCCATATCAGCAAATGAAGGTCTCAAAAGCTTTACTCCATCCATGTCATTAAGGTCGACTCTACTTTGAGGAGGCAGCTCTTCCCCAGTCATATTTTGAGTGCCATCTCTCAGCACTATATCAGACAATTTCAGGTGCTATTCATAAGTTTTTCACTGGCCAATTTTTTCAGAAGTAGATTGTCAGGTCCTTCTTCCCAGTCTGACTCAATTCTGGAAGCTCTGCTGTAAAAACCTGTTCACTGTGGGTGACCCTGCTGGCATTTGAAATACAACAGTTTCCAGCATCACAGTAACATGCAAGCCAGCACAGTACGACAAACTGATAGACGAGTGGTGGTCCTTCAAGTGGTGGTGGATCTTCCAATTAAAACAAAAAACAAACCATAGAAATAAAAAGAGGTCAACTAGCTTATCATAAAGTAGAAATTGAGGGGTTTATAATGAAAAATAAATGGAATGAGTTAGCAAAGAAGTATTTTTAAAAAACAAGTGGAATAGAATGATTAATGACAGGAATATAGCAGAGTAGATCATTGACACTAGCAAGAAATAAGCCTCGAGGCATAGGGACACCAGAAATATGACAAAGTATAATAAAGAATTGTAAGGTATGCCTCCATATCTGTTAAGAATTACTTCCTATGTAAAAACAAAAATTCAGGAGCACTGAAAATGTGGTTCCTGGGCTAAGGAAGCTGCTCCCACACACCAGGGATAAATAAATGCCTCAGTCAAATTACAAACTAGTACATATAACTACAAATAACTGAAATAAATAAAGTTAACCTGTAAATACCAAGGGTAATACGAATGCAGAAAGAATATATAACCTATACTCTAGTTAACATTTGTTGATATTTGGGATGCTGAACTACACAATTTCTTTATAAATTAGGTAAGACAGCAATAAAAATTACTGCAGAAAGAATTCATTGACTTGGGTCACATATCTGTTGTAGTAGACATCTACTACTGTTCCGACTGCTCAGCCTCTTTGCTTTTTAAGGAATTATCTCTTCTTCCACTTCATAAAGATTCTGGAGGTCCTGATGATCACGTAGACCTATATCCTCAACAAGAGTAAGGTTTTCTCACTTGTATCTGACAGCATCAACTCATATACACATCTCTTGTCTAGAACACAGTTGAGCATCTAGAAAACACACACACATACCAGTTATCAAAATGTCATGCACTAATACTCAAGCCATCATTTCGTGCCTCTGCATCATACAATTCTAATATACTTGGTTAATCAGGTTGCCTTGCCCATAGAAGCAAATTCAGCAAAGTGAGACAAGGAACGATGACAACAGCAAATAACAGGGAAAAGAAAAAAATCTAAGAGCATACATAATTAAAAACCTAGTAGTCTTTAGAAAACAGTTTATTGTTGCTGTGTGCCATCTAGTTGATTCCAACTCATAGCAACCCTATAGGACAGAGTAGAGCTGCCCCATAGGGTTTCCAAGGCTATAATCTTTATAGGAGAAGATCACCAAGTTTTTTCTCTCGTGGAGCGGTTGGTGGGTTTGAACCACCGACCTTTCAGTTGGTCTCTGCCGCTGGCAGATTGGGCACTCAGCAGTGGCTGTAGCCAAGTTGGCCTTGGTGAGGGAAGTCCATGTTGCTAAGCCCATGCATAACCTCCATCACTGTGACCACGGCCACTTTGTTCATGAGCCCATTGGGCAATGACGGCAGTGGCTGGGGAAAGAGGATGAGTGGTTTCCATAGAATGCATCATTCTATCTACTTGATTCTTAAAATTCTCCTCTGCTGAGGTCGCCCTTTGATGAGCATTCACATGAGACACAAATATCTTCACTTCTTTGGCCCATTCAGAGAGGTCTATCTACATACCTCTTCCCCATACTTCCTTGTCTCCAATTTTCCAGTCGTGTGCCTACCAAGTCCCTGATCATCCAGCCAAACTATTGGCTACAGCCCATCAACCAGTATACAATGGCACATCTGGCCATTTCTCCTTCCAAGCAAAGTAAACAACCAGGTGCACTGCTCCAAGTTCTGCCCATTGGGAGGATTTCCCTTCACCACTGTCCTTCAGGGAGGTCTCAGAAAGGGGCTCTAGTGCTGCCACTGTCCACCTTCGAGTGGTGCCTACATATTGCACAGAACCATCTGTAAACCAGGCACAAGTTTTCACTTCCTCAGTTAACTGATCATAAGTAACTCCCTATGAGGCCATAGGTGCAGTCTGGGAGATGGAAGATAATGTGACAGAAGTGGGGATCATAAGCACTTGGGCCACTTCCTCATGCAACTTACTTGTGTCTTCAGGTCCTGCTCGGGCCCGATCTTGTAAAACACTTCCATTTAATGACGGAGTGCTGCTGTGCACGTCAATGTTATGACTCTATAGATCACACAACACCCAGTTTATTATGGGCAGTTCAGGCAGCATGGCGACTTGCTGGCGCATGGTTAAGCATTCAGTCTCTACTAGGCCCAGTAACAAGCCCAAAGCGGGGTTGTTGTTTTTTTTTAATATAATTTATTTTTGTTGTTGTTGAGAACATACACAGCAGAACACACACCAATTCAACAGTTTTTACACATAAAATTCAGAGGCACTAATTACATTCTTTGAGTTGTGCAACCATTCTCGCCCTCCTTTTCTGAGTTGTTCTTCTCCCATTAACATAAGCTCACTGCCCTCTAAAGTTCCTGTCTAATCTTTCATGTTGCTGTTGTTAATTTGATCCCATATAGACAGAACTTAAAAGAGCACAATGCTCAAGGCAGACATTCTTTACTAGTTAATCTAAGCTATTATTTGGCTTTAAGTGACAACAGTTTTTATTAAAGTCTGTATAAATTATTTCTATATCAATTTTTAACATCTTCTTTTTTTTTATTGTACTTCAGGTGAAGGTTTACAGAACAAATAGTTTCTCATGAAACAGTAGTACACATATTGTTTTATGACTCTGGTTAACAACCCCACAACATTTCAACTCTCTCCCATCTCAAGCATTGTTTTTTCTTTTTGGTGAAAATATACATAGCCAAAGATACACCACTTCAAAAATTTCTACATGCACAGTTCAGTGACATTGACTACGCTCTTCGGGTTGTGCTGCTATTCTCACTTTAGATGAAGGCTAACAGAACAAAATAGTTTCTCATTTAACAGTTAGTACACATGTTGCCCTATGACAATGGTTAACAACCTCACAACACATCAACACTATCCTTATTCAAACTTAGGTTCCCTATCACCAGCTTTCCTGTCCCCTTCTGCCTTCTGGACCTTGTCCCTGGACAGCTGTGCCTCATCAGTCCCATTTGGTTTTATGGGGCTATCCACTCCCCGGCTGAACGGTGAACCTCGGAAATGACTTCACCACTGAGTTAAAAGGGTGTCTGGGGGCCATACTCTTGGGGTTTCTCCAGTCTCCTTTAGGCAAGTAAATCTGGTCTTTTTTTTTGTGAGTTAGAATTTTGTTCTACATCTTCCTCCAGCTCTGTCCAGAACCCTCTGTTGTGATCCTGGTCAGAGCAGTCAGTGATGGTAGCCGGACACCATCTACCTGTACTGGACTCAGTCTGGTGGAGGCATTGGTAGCTGTGAACCATTTACTCCTTCGGACTAATCTTTTCCTTGTATCCTGTTCTCTTCATTCTCCCTTGCTCCCGTAGGGATGAGACCAGTGAAGTATCTTAGATGGCTACGTGGAGTATCTTAGTTGGCTACTCACAGGCTTTTAAGACCCCAGACGCTACTCACGAAGGTAGAACGTAGAACATTGTCTTTATAAAATGTCATGCCAATTCAGCTAGATGTTCCCCGAGACCATGATCCCCACAGCCCGCCATCCAGCAATTCAGTCCCTCAGGGAGTTTGGATGTGTCTATGGAGCTTCCACGACCTTTCCTTCTACAAGTTGTGCTGGTTTCCCCTGTATTGTGTAGTCTCACCCTTCACCCAAGATACCACTTATCTATTGCCTATTTATATTTCCCCCCCACCCCTCCCATCCCTGGTAACCAACAAAGATTGTTACATTTTGTGTGTGAACTTTTTCATGGGTTTTTACAATAGAGGTCTCATACAATATTTGTCCTTTTGTGATTGACTTATTTCACTCAGCATAATATCCTCCAGTTTCATCCATGTTATGAGATGCTTCACAGATTCATTGTTGTTCTCGTTGCATAGTACTCCATTGTGTGTATGTACTGTAGTTTGTTTATCCATTCATCTGTTGATGGGCATCTAGGTTGTTTCCATCATTTTGCTACTGTGAACAATGCTGCCATGAACATAGGTGTGCATATGTCTATTCGAGTGATGACTCTTATTTCTCTAGGATATATTCCTAGGAGTGGGATTGCTGGATCGAATGGTATGTCTACTTCTAGCTTTCTGAGGAAGCACCATATCATCTTCCAAAATGGTTGTATCATTTTGCATTCCCACCAGCAGCGAATAAGAGTTCCGATCTCCCCACAGCCTCTCCAACATTTGTTATTTCCAGTGTTTTTGATTCGTGCCAGTAATGCCGGGGTGAGATGGTATCTCATTGTGGTTTTAATTTGCATTTCTCTAATGGCTAGTGATCGCTAGCATTTCCTCATGTGTCTGTTGGCTGCTTAAATGTCTTCTTTGGTGAAGTGTCTGTTCATTTCCTTTGCCCATTTTTTTAATAGGATTATCTGTCTTTTTGTTGTAGAGGTGTTGGATTTTCTTGTAGATTATGGAGATTAGACCTTTGTCTGACTTGTAGTGTCGAAAAAGTTTTTCCCAGTCTGTAAGTTCTCTTTTTACTCTTTTGGTGAGTCTTTTGAAGAGCATAGGTGTTTGAGTTTTAGCAGATCCCAGTTATTTAGCTTATCTTTTAGGGTTTGTGCATTGATGGTTATGGTATATATCCTGTTAATGCCCTGTATTAAGGTCTATAGTGTTTGTCCTATTTTTTCTTCTATGAACTTTATAGTTTTAGGCTTTATGTTCAGGTCTTTGATCCATTTTGAAGTAGTTTTTGTATACGGCGTGAGGTATGGCTGTTTCATTTTTTTGCAGATGGATATCCAGTTTTGCCAGCACCATTTGTTAAAAAGATTGTCTTTTCCCCATTTGATGGACTTTGGGCCCTTTTTTTCCATCTCTTTGAAGAATGTTGTTGGCATTTGCATCAGGATTGCGTTGTATTTGTAAATGCTTTGGGTAGAATTGTCATTTTCACAATGTTGAGTCTACCCATCCATGAGCATGGGATGTTTTTCCATTTATGTAGATCCCTTTGGGTTTCTTGCAGTAGTGTTTTGTACTTTTCTTTGTATAGGTCTTTTACATCCCTGGTTAGATTTATTCCCATGTATTTTATCTTTTTAGGGGCTAATATAAATGGTATTGTTTTCCTGATTTCATTTTCATGATTCTTCTTATTGGTGTATAGGAATCCAACTGATTTTTGGAAGTTTATCTTGTATCCTGCTACTCTGCTGAATCTTTTTATTAGTTCCAGTAGATTTCTCATGGAGTCTTTAGGGTTTTCTATGTATAGTATCATATCATCTGCAAACAGGGACAGTTTAACTTCTTCATTACCAATTTTGATGCTCTTTATTTCTTTTTCTTGCCTTATTGCTCTAGCTAGAACTTCCAGCACAATGTTAAATAGGAGTGGCGATAAAGGGCATCCTTGTCTTGTTCCTGTTTTCAAGGGGAATGTTTTCAGCCTCTCTCCATTAAGAATGATGTTGGCCATTGGTTTTTCATACATGCTCTTTATTATGTTGAGAAATTTCCCTTCGATATCGATTTTATTGAGAGTTTTCATCAGGAATGGGTGTTGGACTTGGTCAAATGCCTTTTCTGTGTCAACTGAGATGATCATGTGATTCTTTCCTTTCATTTATGTGGTGGATTACATTGATTTTCTAATGTTGAACCATCCTTGCATACCTGGTATGAATCCTACTTGGTCGTGGTATATTATATTTTTGATATGATGCTGAATTCTATTGGCTAGAATTTTGTTAAGAATTTTTGCATCTATATTCATGAGAGATATTGGTCTGTAATTTTCTTTTTTTGTGACGTCTTTGCCTGGTTTTGGTATCAGCATTATGCTGGCTTCATAGAATAAATTTGGAAGTGTTGCTTCCTTTTCTATGCTCTGAAATAGCTTGAGTAGTACTGGTACAAGCTCTTCTGTAAATGTTTTGTTGAATTCTCCAGGGAAGCATTCTGGGCCAGGGCGTTTTTTGGTTGTGATTTTTTTTTTATTACCTTTTCAATCTCTTCTCTTGTTATGGGTCTGTTCAGATTTTCAACATCACTTTGTTGTAGTTTGGGTAGGTAGTGTGCTTCTAGAAATTTATCCATTTCCTCTAGGTTTTCAAATTTGTTGGAGTATAGTTTTTCATAATATTCTGTTATAATCCTTTTTATTTCAGTTGGGTCTGTTGTAATGTCCTCCATTTCATTTCTTATTTGGGTTATTTGCATCCTCTCCTGTTTTTCTTTTGTCAGTCTGGCCTGTGGTTTGTTGATTTTATTGATTCTTTCTATTGTTTTTCTGTTCTCTATTTCATTTATTTCTGCTCTGATCTTTACTATTTCCTTTCTTCTGGTGGCTGTGGGCTTTTTTTTGCTGTTCTCTATTTGTTTGAGTTCTGTAGTTAATGTTTTGATTTTGTCCCTTTCTTTTTGTTTTTTGTTTTTGATGTGTGCATCTATTGCTATAAATTGTCTTCTGAGGACTGCCTTTGCTGTGTCCCAAAGGTTTTGGTATGATGTGTTTTCATTCTCATTTGATTCTAGGAATTTTTTGATTCCATCTCTGATTTCTTCTATTACCCAGTAATGTGTAAGCAGGGTATTATTCAGTTTCCATGTAATTGATACTTTTCCCTTGCTCTTTCTGTTGTTAATTTCTACCTTGATGGCATTGTGGTCAGAGAATATAGTTTGAATTATCTCAACGTTTTGGATCTTGTTGAGGATTGCTCTGTGGCCTAAGATGTGGTCTATTCTGTAGAACATTCCATGTGCATTGGAAAAGAATGTGTACTTTGCAGCGGTTGGATGGAGTGTTCTATACATGTCTATGAGGTCAAGTTTGCTGATTGTGCCCTTTAGGTCTTGTGTATCTTTGCTGAGTTTCTCCTTAGTTGTTCTGTCCTTTACTGAGAGGTGTGTTGTAGTCTTCTACTATTATTGTGGAACTGTCAATATCTCTTTTCAGTGTTGTTAGAATTTGTTTTATGTATTTTGGAGCCCTGTCATTGGGTGTTTAGATGTTTATTATGGTTATGTCTTCATGATGGATTGTCCCGTTAATCATTACATAGGGTCCTTCTTTGTTTTTTATGGTGGATTTTGTTTTGAAGTCTATTTTCTCTGAGATTAGTATTGCCACTCCTGCTCTTTTTTGGTAGTTGTTAGCTTGATATATTTTTTTCCAGTGTTTGACTTTTAATAAATTCACATCTTTGTTTCTAAGGTGTGTCTCTTGTAGACAGCATATTGATAGATCCTGTTTTCTTATCTATTATGTCACTCTCCGTCTCTTTATGGGTGCACTGAGAGCATTTACATTCAGTGTAATTATTGATAGATGTGAGTTTGTTGCTGTCATTTTACAGTGCTTTTTTTTGTGGTGCTGACGTTTTCTTTGTTCTTCTTACTCTCCTGTGCTGAGTTACTTTTGTTTGTGGATTTTTTTTTCATTTAGTTTGTTTTTGTAGGTTTTGTTTTTGCTGAGACTTTATGTTTTTCCTCTTTATTTTTATGTGTATGTTTGTTAACTTTCTTTGTGGTTACCTTGAATTTACCCTTATCTTTCTAAGTTTGAAGCAGTCTATTATTACTTGGTGTTGCCTTGCCTTCCTCTCCATTAGAAGGTTCTATACCTATGCCGTTTATTCCCTCTTTTATTGTTTTGATGTTGTTGTCATTTACTGATTAACTGCTCTGATTCCGTGTTGTATTTCTTTTGGTTTTGGATAGTCCTCGAAAGTTCACTTCCTAGATTGGTATCTGGCTGGAACGATCCTGTGTCGTAGATTCTGCCTGTAAGCTGAAATGGTTTGTTTTCAGATCGAAGAACTCCCCGAAAGCTGTTTCTGAAAAGGAGAGTAGTTATCTACACAGGACGGCAGGGCTTTGCTCCAAAATCCTAAGGGTCTGCACTGTGATTCACGAATAGGGGCCTGCCAAAGACTCCAAACAGCATCTCTATCTGCCACTGACACTTTGAGCACCATTGGATCAGCTGGATCATATGGCCAAAGTGGCAGAGCCACTTTCACAGGAAGCTCCAACCTGTTGCAGAGCCTTCTCTTCGTCTGGGCCCCACTCAAAACTAGCAGCTTTAAGAGTCACTTGATAAATAGGCTGAAGTAGCACACCCAAAAGAGGAATACGTTGCCTCGAAAATCCAAAGAGGCCCACTAGGCATTGTGCCTCCTTTTTAGTTGTGGGAGGGGCCAGATGCAATAACTTATCCTTCACTTTAGAAGGAATAGCTCGATATGCCCCACACCACTGGACATCTAGAAATTTCAGTGATGTGGAAGGCACCTGGATTTTTGTTGGATTAATATTCCACCCTCTAGCACGCAAATGTTTTATCTGTAAGTTCAGAGTCATTGACAGTTCTTCCTTACTAGGTCCAATCAGCATAATGTGACCAGTGTAATGGACCAGTGTGATGTCTTGTGGAAGGGAAACGTGATCAAGGTCCCTGTGGACTACATTATGACACAGGGCTGGAGAACTGATATAGCCCGGTGGTAGGACACTGAAGGTATATGCTGCCCTTGCCAGCTGAAGGCAAACTGCTTCTGGTGGTCCTTTGAAACAGGTATGGAGAAAAAGGCACTAACCAGGTCAATAGCAGCATGCCAGGTACCGGGAGATGTATTAATTTGCTCAAACAATGAAACCACATCTGGAACAGCAGTTGCAATCGGAGTCACCACCTGGTTAAGTTTTCGATAATCCACTGTCATTCTCCAATATCCATTTGTTTTTTGCACAGGCTAAATAGGGATCTGAATGGGGATGTGGTGGGAATCACCATCCCTGCATCCCCCAAGTCCTTAATGGTGGCAGTAATCTCTGCAATCCCTCTAGGAATGCAGAATTGCTTTTGGTTTACTATTTTCCTAATTGAGGCAGTTCTAATGGCTTCCACTTCGCTTTTCCTACTGTAATAGCCCTTATCCCACTCCTGGTACCAAATGTCTTAGGCTAGGTTCTCTAGAGAAGCAAAACCAGTAAAGCATATAAATATATATAGAGATAGGTTTATATCAAGGAAACAGCTCATGAGGTTGTAGAGGCTGGAACATCCCAAGTCCGTGGGTCAGGCTGGAGGCTTCTGATTCACACAGCCACAGGGTCTGGGGAACCCAAGATTGGCAGACAGTGGGGCTCTTGCTTACAGGTTGTGAAGACTGATGAATCCCAAGATCGGCAGACAAGATGGCAGGTAAGCTGCTACCTCAAGTCCTAAGAACCAGGGGTCAGACAAACAGGAGGCAGCTGTAGGATCCAGAGCTAGGAAAAGCTCATGAGCCTTGCTAGAAAGTCCACCTACTTTGGAGGCAGGCCACACCCCCAAGGAAATTCCCTTTGAACTGATTGGCTACTCGAAGCAGATCCCATCATGGAGGTGATCACATTATATCAGATCTCATCATGGAGGCGATCACATCATTATACAAATTTTAAACTACATCATAACTGCCAAACCACTGAGAATCATGGCCCAGCCAAGTTGACACAGAACCTTAATGATCACATACTGTTATGTGTATGTAATGATACATGCCTGTATGTAAACTATACCTCAATAAAATTGTTTAAAATTTTTTTATTAAAAAAAAATCTAGTAGTGTGCAGTCGTGTAATGTGATAGAAAATGGACTCACAAGCTTAGTATGTGGCATACTTTGATGTCATATACTCTTTTAAAAAATATTTTACTGTGTTTTAGATGAAAGTTGACAGCGTAGTTTAGTTCCCCATTCAACAAATTGTACACAAAGTGTTCCATGACATTGATTGCAATCCCCACACTGTGTCAATACTCTCCCCGTTTCTGCTCTGGTTTCCCCGCTTCCTTTTGTCTGGTTTTCCTATCCCTTACTGCCATCTCATCTTTACTTTTGGGCAAATGTTGCCCTTTTGGTCTTGTATAACTGTTTGTTCTATGGAGGATGTTCTTTTTGGGTGTTACTGTTTATTTTATAGGCCTGTCTATTGCTTGACTGGAAGGTGGTTTCCGGGAATGGCTGCAATTCCAAGTCAGAGTGGTGTCTTAGGGCCAGTCTTGGGGGTTCCTCCAGTCTCCAGCAGGCCAGTAAGTCTGGTCTTTTTTTATATATTTGATTTTTTGTTCTACGTTTTTCTCCTGGTCTGTCTGGGACCCTCTATTGTGATCCCAGTCAGAGCAGTCAGTAGTGGTATCTGGGCACCATCTAGTTTTTCTGGTCTCACGGTTGCGTAGGCTGTGGTGCATGTAGTCTTTTAGCCCTTTAGACTAATTGCTCCCTTGACTCTTTGGTTTTCTTCACTCTCCTTTACTCTGCACGGGAAGAGACCACTAGTTGTATCTTAGATAGCCGCTTGCAAGCTTTTATGATTCCAGACACTACTCAGAAAAGCAGGATGTAGAACACTTTTTTTATGCACTATGTTATGCCAATTGACATAGATGTCCCCCGAGTCTATGGTTCTTAGCTTTCAAGCCTACTATCTTCATCCTGGGAGGTATTTGGTTGTACATAAGAAGTATCCATGACTGTGCCCCCTGTGTGCTCTATTATCCATATTAGTGTACATGCAACATCTACAAATATGTAGAGATATTCAGAACTTAACCTGTATCTGCAGGTGGGAGTGCTCCCTTTATCTTTTTATTTTTACTACACTACTAATATAAACGGAGCCCTGGTGGTACAGTGGTTAAGAGCTCAGCTTCTAACCAAAAGGTTGGCAGTTCGAATCTACCAGCTGCTCCTTGGAAACCCTATGGGGCAGTTCTACTGTGTCCTGTATGGTCACGATGAGTCGTAATCGACTTGATGGCAACAGGTTTGGTTTTACTAATATAAAAAATGATGTGTTATCTGTGTTATCAAGAATTTGCTCAACTATTTGTGTGTTATATGCTCTAATTTAGTTTAAAATGCATTTTAAAAAATATCCCACCCAAAAAGTTAAATTCCCTTGAAGGCGACAGGAACCTTCACTTTTAAACCTGAATATCCACTTTACAAATTCATCAATTTTACTGGGAAAACAAAATTCAAAGAGTAAGCCCTATCACTACTGTTAGATAGTATTATTTTCTACCAATGGATAGCATTACCTCAAATCTGCTAGAAGGAAAATGTTATAAAATCTTTAAAAGCATCAGTATGTGTTTATATTCCTGCTATACAGTGATGTGCAATGTTCAATGGATACTCCTAAGACCCAAAGAACAGAGATAAAATTATTTAAACATTATTTATTTTCAATATTATTAGTATTTGCAAAGAAGAGCTCCTTAAATGTGGCTATGTAAATGACAGTAATTATTTCACTGAATAATACTAATCACTAAATACGTCTCTTTAGAGATATTCAGTGGAAGAACCATGGCAAAACATAACACTAAATTAGGAGTTAGGATATATATTCTAGGCCAAAGTTCTGACAGTATCTGATTGTAAGATTTCATTGGGCTTCAATCATATGAGGTTAAGATTTAAAGATATTAAATAACTTGCCTAAAGTCCTCAGCTAGTAAGACGCAGAGCCAGAATTTGAACCTAGGAAGTCTGATTGTAAAGCCTAAACTCTTTAAACACTAATGTTTTATTTGGCTCTGGGTCCCAGTCTAGAAGAATGTACATTGCTAAAGGAGGACAGAAAATAATTAGTCAAATTAAAGCTGGGGCCAGAAAAGACTTGGTTTCAGGAAAACTAGGGCAGAAGAACAGACCTTATCCTGAGCTCTCAACCACGTGATAGGGCCCAGGGCTGCCTCCTACTCAGAACAGAATGAGAGGTAGGTAAGTGGAGAAACCACCACCCGTCTGTCAGTTTGTTGTACTGTGGTGGCCTGCATATTGCTATGATGCTAGAAGCTTATGCGATTGATATTTCAAATAAAATAGGGTCACCCATGGTGGTCAGGCTTCAGCAGAGCTTGCAGACTAGAAAGAAGGCCTGGTGATCTACTTCCGAAAATTAACCAATGAAAACTCTATGGATCACAACAGAATACTGTTTGATATAGTGCTGGAAGATGAGCCTCCTAGGTTGGAAGGCACTCAAAATACACAGTGGCCATAACAGTGGACTCAAGCATCGTGAAGATGGTGCAGGACTGGGCAATGTTATGTTCTGTTATACACGGGGTCGCCATGAGTTGAAGTGAACTCACGACAACTAACAACAACAGAACAAGACACGTTTAGGTGACAAGGTCCTAGGAATGATGTCCCAGTTGCTGGGCACCTGTTTGTTACTGCAAATGCAAGACAGTAACTTCTCTCAGGCTGGTCTGTGACTCGTACTCAACGGCACCTAACAACAAGGAGAGAAATGAGTTGAGTGGCCTATCGTATAACAGGCAGCACATACATAAAAAGCTTATATCCTACTAGATTCCAGAAGTCCCTATGCTTCCCTCCCCCCCACAATTCTCTCTCCCCTACCATATCCTATAGCAGTCAGCACATATACATTATTTCAAATAACTTTTTACCTCAGTGTGAAGAAATCTCCAGAATCAACATATATTTGGCAGAGACTAATTGTTGTAGTTGTTAGGTGCCATCAAGTCAATTCTGACTCAGCAAATCTATGCACCACAGAACGAAACACTGCTGGGTCCCGCGCCACGCTCATAATCATTGTTATGCTTCAGCCCATTGTTGTAGCCACTGTGTCAATACATCTCGTTGAGGGTCTTCCTCTTTTTTGCTGACCTTCTACTTTACCAAGCATGATGTCCTTCTCCAGGGACTGATCCTTCCTGACAACACGTCTGAAGTATGTAAGATGTAGTCTCACTATCCTTGCTTCTAAGAAACATTCTGGTTGTACTTCTTCCAAGACAGATTTATTCGTTCTTTCTGCAGTCCATGGTATATTCAATATTCTTTGCCAACACCACAATTCAAAGGCATCAATTCTTTGGTATTCGTTATTCATTTTCCAGCTTTCGCATGCATATGATGTGACTGAAAATACTATGGCTTGGGTCAGGTGCACCTTAGTCTTCAAGGTGACATCTTTGCTTTTCAACACTTTAAAGAGGTCTTTTGCAGCAGATTTGCCCAATGCATTGCATCTTTTGATTTCTTGACTGCTCCTTCCATGGGTATTAATTGTGGATGCAAGTAAAATAAAATCCTTGACAACCAATCTTTTCTCTGTTTATCATGATGTTGCTTATTGGTCCAGTTGTGAGGGTTTTTGTTTTCTTTACGTTGAGATGTACTCCATACTGACAGCTGTGGTCTTTGATCTTCATCAGTAAGTGTTTCAAGTTCTCTTCACTTTCAGCAAGCAACGTTGTATCATCTGTATAACTGAGGTTGTTAAAGAGTCTTCCTCCAATCCTGACACCCCATTCTTCATAGTCCAGCTTCTCAGATTATTGGCTCAGCATACAGACTGAATAGGTATGGTGAAAGGATGCAACCCTGATGCACACCTTTCCTGACTTTAAACCACACAGTATCCCCTTGTTCTGTGTGAACAACTGCCTCTTGATCTATGTACAGGTTCCTCATGAGTACAATTAAGTGTTCTGGAATTCTCATTCTTTGCAATGTTATCCATAATTTGTTATGATCCACATAGTCGAATGTCTTAGCATAGTCAGTAAAACACAGGTAAACATCTTTCTGGTATTCTCAGCTTTCAGCCAGGATCCATCTGACATCAGCAGTGATATCCTTGGTTCCACATCCTCTTTTGATTCTGGCCTGAATTTCTGGTAGTTCCCTGTTGACATACTGCTGCAGCTACTTTTGAATGATCTTCGGCAAAATTTTACTTTCATGTGATATTAATGATATTGTTTGATAATTTCCGCATTTGGTTGGATAACCTTTCTTGGGTATAGGCATAAATATGGATCTCTTCCAGTTGGTTGGCCAGGTAGCTGTCTTCCAAATTTCTTGGTGTGGATGAGTGAGCACCACATCCATTTGTTGAAACATCTCAGTTGATATTCCGTCAATTCCTGGAGACTTGTTTTTTGCTAATACCTTCAGTGCAACTTGGACTTCTTCCTTCAGTACCATCAGTTCCTGATCATATGCTAACCCTTGAAATGGTTTAACGTCAACCAATTCTTTTTGGTATAATGACTTTGTGTATTCCTTCCATCTTCTTTCGATGCTTTCGGCATCATTTAGTATTTTCCCCATAGGATTCTTCAGTATTGCAACTCAAGGCTTGAATTTTTTCTTTAGTTGTTTCAGCTTGAGAAATGCTGAGCATATTCTTCCCTTTTGGTTTTCCATCTCCAGGTCTTTGCAGATGTCATTATAATACTTTACTTTGTCTTCTCAAGCCGCCCTTTGAAATCTTCCATTCAGTTCTTTTACTTCATCATTTCTTCCTTTTGCTTTAGCTACTTGACATTCAAGAGCAAGTTTCAGAGTCTCTTCTGGCATCCATTTTGGTCTTTTCTTTCTTTCCCGTCTTTTTAATGACCTCTTGCTTTCTTCACGTATGATGTCCTTGATGTCATTCCACAACTTGTTCGGTCTTCGGTCATTAGTGTTCAACACGTCAAATCTATTCTTGAGATGGTCTCTAAATTCAGGTGGGATATACTCAAGGTCATACTTGACTCTTGTCTTAGTCATCTAGTGCTGCTGTAACAGAAATACCACAAGTGGATGGCTTTAACAAAGAGAAGTTTATTTCCTCACAGTAAAGTAGGCTAAAAGTCCAAATTCAGGGCATCAGCTCCAGGGGAAGGCTTTCTCTCAGTCGGCCTCCTTCTCATCAATGTTCTCCCGGACTAGGAGCTTCTCTGCGCAGGAAACTTCGGTCCAAAGGACGTGCTCTGCTCCCAGTGCTTCTTGGTGGTATGAAGTCCCCATGTGTCTCTGCTCGCTTCTCTCTTTTATATCTCAAAAGAGATTGGATTAAGACACTATCCAATCTTGTAAACCTTATCAGTATAAACCTCATCACAGTGATAGAATTTACAACACTTAAGGAGATCACATATAACCTCATCACAGTGATAGAGTTTACAACACATAAGGAAATCACATCAGATTATGCAATCATACAATACTGGGAATCATGACCTAGCCAAATTGACACATATTTTTGGGGGACACAATTCAATCCATAACAGCTCTCATGGACTTGTCCTAATTTTTTCAGCTTCAACTTGAACTTGCATATGAGCAATTGATGATCTGTTCTGCAGTCGGCCCCTGGCCTTGTTCTGACTGATGATATTGAGTTTCCCATTGTCTCTTTCCACAGAGGTAGTAGATTTGATTCTTGTGTATTCCATCTGGTGAGGTCCATGTGTATAGTCGCCGTTTATGTTGGCAAAAAAAGGTATTTGCAATGAAGAAGTCATTGGTCTTGCAATATTCTATCATGGGATCTCTGGCATCGTTTCGATCACCAAGGCCATGTTTTCCAACTACCGATCTTTCTTTGTTTCCAACTTTCACATTCCAATCACCTGTAATTATCAAAGCATCCTGATTGCATGTTTGAACAAATTCAGACTGCAGAAGCTGGTAAAAATCTTCAGTTTCTTCATCTTTGGCCTTAGTGGTTGGTGTGTAAATTTGAATAACAGTTGTATTAACTGGTCTTCCTTGTAGGCATATGGATATTATCCTATTACTAACAGCACTGCACTTCAGGATAGATCTTAAAATGTTCTTTTTGACGATGAATGCAATGCCATTCCTCTTCAAGTTGTCATTCCCGGAAGAGTAGAGCATATGATTGTCTAATTCAGAATGGCCAATACCAGTCGGTTTCAGCTCACTAATACCTAGGGTATTGATGTTTATGTGTTGCATTTTATTTATGATGAATTCCAATTTTCCTAGATTCATACTTAGTACATTCCACATTCCAATCATTAATGGGTGTTTGCAGCTGTTTCTTCTCATTTTGAATCATGCCACATCAGCAAATGAAGGTCCCAAAAGCTTGACTCCAACCACGTCATTAAGGTTGACTCTACTTTGAGGAGGCAGCTCTTCCTCAGTTGTCTTTTGACTGCTTTCCAACCTGGGGGGCTCATCTTCTGGCACTATGTCAGACAATGTTCCACTGCTATTCATAAGGTTTTCACTGGCTAATTCTTTTCACAAGTAGACTGCCAGGTCCTTTTTCCTAGCCTGTCTTAGTCTGGAAGCTTAGCTGAAACCTGTCCACCATGGGTGACCCTGCTGGTATCTGAATACCAGTGGCATAGCTTCCAGCATCACAGCAACACACAAGCCTCCATGGTACCACAAACTGACAAACACATGGGGGAGAGACTAATTAGTTCATCATAATCGTTTCTATAATGTGGTAGGCTTAAAACATTACGCAATCTCTTTTAGGCTCCACACATTCTAGCCATTTCTAGTCCCTAGCTCATTTTCTAGTGTAGCTCTTGTTTCTTGCTTGGATGTCCAGGATTAACAATTAGCAGTGGGTATGGCTGGAAATTAGCTCCAATCATATGGATCAGTTGATTAAAGGGCTGGAGTCCTGTAAACTGAGTCATGTGTTTTTAGGAGTTATAGGGGAACTTTATTCCGAATATATGACCTACAAAGAAACAAAGTACAAACAACCTTTTGGTAAATGGAGGCCGCCTTTATTTTCTCTCTTTTTGGTTCTCTTGGTATTACTTCCCTTATTTCCCACTGTTAGGCACGGCAACCTCAAAGTACAAATCATATGTGGTGCAGGCTAGGTTAACAGGTACAGTGCTTATAAAACTCCCACATATACACATTTGGCTTTTGCACAAGTACTCCCTCATTTTTGCAAAGAGCACAGGGAAACTGTGTGACTCTTATCTCTTCATTACCTGGTTCTCTATCAATACACAGAAATCAGTGCACATTCTGAGAAACAGTCTGTCCTTCCACTCTCTTAGTTCAACTGATTTCAGTTTCAATAACATTTCTCACTGTACAACTCCCATGCCATTTCTCTCTTTTTCAAGAACTCTTAAATCCATCAACTTCAGCCATCCACAACTTCATCTGATGGGGGTGGGGATGGGGGACGAAACACTAATCATGGTTTGCTAGTAAGTAGAGTACTTGTAATACACCTTCAACAAGAAAAAAGCATACTCTTCTTTTTTAAAAATAAAAATACCTTTATGTGTTATGATTGTCAAAATGATACATGCACATTGAAAAATAACATTAAAAAGTACTGAATTGTGTACTTTATATGGGTGAATTCTATGGCATGTAAATTATATCTCAATAAGTTTTTTTTTTTTAAAGACAATACTTTCATTTTCTTGTATGGCAAATATTTTCCCCAGCTGTTTTTGTCTCTCAAATCAGTTTTTATAGTGAGTTTTGCCATACCAAAGTTTTAATATTCACATAGTCATATATATCAACCTTTGTCTTTATGACTTCTGGATCTGACGTCATGCTTAAACAGTTGTTTCTGCCTCACTTTTTATAAAAATTGTTTTAAAGATATATACAACACACATTTGCCATTTCAATGTTTTTCATATGTACAATTTAGTGATATCAATTACATTAATCATGTTATGCAACCATAACCAATAATCATTGCCAAATCTTCCATCACCATAAACAGAAACTCACTGCTTCATAAACAATGGCTCCCTTCCCCCCGCCTCACTCCCAGGGATGGTAAACACTAATAAAACTTTGGTCTCTATACCTTTGCCTTTTCTAGATATTTCGTGTAAGTGAGATCGTGCAATATTTGTCCTTTTGTGACTGACTTATTTAACTCAGCAGAATGTTCTCAAAATTCATCTGTGTTGTAGCATGTATCAGGACTTTATTTCTCTTTATGGGTGAGTAATATTCCATTGTATGTATGTACCACATTTTGTTATCCATTCATCGGTTGATGGTCATTTAGATTATTTCCACATTTTGGCTATTGTGAATAGTGCTGCAATGAACACTGGTGTATATTCTTGCCCCACATTTAACTAATGCTATCCTGACATATTTTATATATTCTTATAGAGGATCATATATCTTCTTTCTGGAAAATGGAATATAGATTCGTTGCTTCATTCTCTATTTTCTCTCCATGGTTCTTCTAAACTCATTTTCCTCATGCTGCCTGAGTCACCACCTCACCACCTTTTTCTCAGCAGACATCATTTCTAGCTTCACACAAAATAATAGAAGCCTGGCAGGAAAGCCCTCAAATTTCTGCTCAAAACTTCACTCCCTAAGCTTATCTATAATTATACCATCCATAGCTCTTTGCCAGCCTAAATTCTCTACCTTTAATTTGGATTCCATCCTTTTCCGCCTTCTTGAATTCTTTAATCATCTCTCTTCTCTCCTGTTTTTTCAACCTCTCCTTCTACTTACTTATTCCTCCTACCATATCAAATTTATCCCTTTCTTAAGAGTGTCCCACAGACTTGTGTCCCCTTCAACTATTATTCTTTCTTGACTTCCTGTTACAGTGAAATGTCTTGAAAGTGTAATCCATGCTCAGTGTGTCCTGTTCTCCAGCCTCATTGCCAGCTATCAGATTAAAATACTCATTATTTGTCATCTAGGCTTCTGCAAATTTACTTCACATTTGAGTTGGGTTTTTTTTTTTTGAATTTTTGGTGGAAGTTTACATAGCAGATTAGGTTCCCATTTAACAATTTCTATATACATTATTCAGTAACATTGGTTACACCTGAGATTTTTAATTTTGTATACATAGTTGATTTACGAATCTTCTGAAACTTTACGTATATGAACACCTTTTTCCTGGAATTGCTTTTATAAGATTCACAAAGAACGCCAGGATCCCAAAATGTTATTTACTTTTCCCACGGAAAACAGAATGATCTTTAAAAAATGTAAATCTGATCACGTCATTGCCTTGTTTAAATTCTTTCAATATCTCCCCATCACCTTGAAAATAAAACCCAATTCTCAGCCCCTTCATGATGTAGCTATTACCTCTACAGAATAATCTCTCATCATTACCTCCTCCTTCTCCTTATCTCAGTCACAACCCCTACACAGATAGCTTCTAGTCACAATGCACTAGTTATGGTACCTATAACTCATCATGGTTTTTTGCTTTGAGGCCTTTTTACACGCTTCTCCCTCTACCACAGATCACCCATTTAACCCTCACCCCTCCTCTCTGAGCTGGTCCTCCAAGACTCAGGGGTTACAACAGGGAATTAAGTGTTCCTCTTATTTGCACCTATGGCATGTTGTGTATACCTCTATAAACATTTATCACACACTATTATAATTACTGAAGCCCTGGTGGTGCAGTCGTTATGAGCTCAGCTGCTAACCAAAAGGTCAGCAATTCGAATCCACTAGGTACTCCTGAGAAACCCTATGGGGCAGTTCTACTCTGTCCTAAAGGGTCGCTGGGAGTCTGAATCGACTCGACAGCAACAGGTTTTGGTTTATTATTAATTATTAACTTACTTATCTTTCTTCCTTACTAGATGATAAATTCTTAAAGAGTAGGGACAGTTATTTTCTATCTCCATATTCCTAGTGTCTGGCACTCATATATTTCCAGAATAAATCACACCACATTCTTTGCTCAAACCACTGCAAAGTAGTATCCATGCTAACTATTCTATAGAAATCATCTAAGATCAATATATAGTACTCTTCTCATTACCAAATTTAATGGTCTTTTCATTCCTTATCTAACTTAAACTTTTCAGTTCTTATATTACTTGACCTATCATTAATATTTAATAAAGCTTACCACCTTCTTTTTGAAATCTTTTCTTTTTTAATAATATTTTATTCTGTTTAAGGTCAAAGTTTACATAGCAAGTTAGGTTCCCATTTAA
This sequence comes from Dugong dugon, assembly GCA_030035585.1. Taxonomy (NCBI): domain Eukaryota; kingdom Metazoa; phylum Chordata; class Mammalia; order Sirenia; family Dugongidae; genus Dugong; species Dugong dugon. Next base: position 57,939,038 of record CM057465.1, on the reverse strand, counting down.
CAATTTTTACAAAAATTATTCAGTGATATTAGTTACATTTTTCACAATGTGTCATTATTCTCATTTATTCTGTTCTAGTTATACCATTTGCAGTACTCTAGTTTCTCTGCCCCCTTGCCTTCTCATCTTTGCTTTAAGTAGTTTTTGACCTGTTGGTCTCATATAGATTATTTTAAAAGGTGCTCATTACTCACAGGTGATATTCTTTATTTTATGAGCCAATCTGTTATTTAGCTAAAAGGTGACCTCAAGGGATAATTTCAGTTTAAGGTTTAAAGACTATCTCAGGGCGACAGACTTGGGGATTTCTCTAGTCTCAACCAGTCCAGAAACTCTGGACTTAATAAGAATTTGAGTTCTGTTCCACATTTTTCTCCCAGTCTATCAGGACCCATCTGTTGTGGCCCTGATCAGAATAGTTGGTAGTGGTAGCCAGGCACCATCTATTTCTTCTCCTCTCCGGGTACATAAGGCTGTGGTTTGTGTAGACTATTAGTCCTATAGACTACTTTCTTCTTTGAGTCTTTGGTTTCCTTCTTTCTCTTTTGCTCTGGACAAGTAGAGACCAATAGATGTATCTTAGATGGCTGCTTGCAAGCTTTTAAGACCTGAGACACTACTCACCCCGTTGTGATGTAGAACATACACTTTATGAACTATTTTATGCCAATTAACTGAGCTGTCCCACAAGACTATGGTCCTAAGCCTTCAAACCCAGAAAACCAATCTCACGAGGTGTTTGGTTATGTCTAAGAAGTATCTGTAACTGTGTTCCCTATGTGATTTATTATATATATAGATATACGTGCATGCACACACATACCTGTATGTACATATGACTATAGATACATCCATCTGTGCACACATATGCACCCATACATTCATACTCATACACATATATGCCTATATGCATATTTGTGTATTCACACACATTTTTTGGGTTGTTGTTGTTGCAAAATTCTATTTGTCATATCCTTTAGCAAAAATGTCCTTTTCTCTTGTGCACTTCTTAGGAACATCATTTACCTTGGTCAAGCTGTGTGCACTTTACGCACATTAGATGCTACCTTTCTCATCACTAAAAATCCCAAGTGTCTACTATCTCGATTGAAATCCTTTCTTGATTTGGCCTCCTGGATATTGTTCTCACTTGGTTCTCTTCCTACCTTACCAGCTGCTCCTCAGCCTCATTACCCTGCCTCATTACCCTTACCTTTAAATGTTGGGAGTGCCTTAGGGTTTAATCCTCAAACACTTTTTTATTTATACTCATTATCTAGATGACTTCATCCAGTACAATGATTTCAATGTATCTTGTGTTGATAACTCTCAAATTTATATTTGGTTACACAGGTGGGTTCATTTTGTGTTCACTGAGCTGAACACTAATGGTTCTTATGAATGTTACACTTCAATGAAAGGTTAAAAGAAAAAGAAAAAAATATTGTTGTGACGAATTCTTTAATGAGTCCCACACTCAACATATTCTGAGTCCCACATTCAACATATTCAAAAGCAAACTTCTCCCCAAGTCTTCCCTTTCCCAGAACATGGCAAGTCATTCTTCTAGTTTTCAGGCTAAAAACTTCAGTCATCCTTCACTCCTCTTCTTCTCTTAACTCCACATTTAATCCATCAGCATATCCTGTCAACTCTACCTTCAAAATACATCTCGAATATGAATATTCTTCACCACTTCTACCATTCTCATCCTGTTCCAAGCTACTATGATGCCTCTACTGCACTGACCTCCTAACTGGTCTCCCTGCGTCTATCTGCCACGTAACAGGCAGAATGATCCTTTTTTTTTTTTAAAGTACACTTTATTTCCAGGGCAGTTTTAGGTTTACAGAAAAATTGTGCAGAAAGTACAGAGAGTTTCCATATGTCCCCTTTACCCCCTGCACACAGTTTCTCCTTTTATTAACATTTTGCATTAATGTGGTACATTTGTTATAACTGAGGAATCAACGTTGATACTTATTATTAACCAAAGTCCATAGTTTACATTAGGGTTCACTCTTTGTATTGCACAGTCCTACAGGTTTTGACAAATGCCTAATATCATGTGTCCACCAGCATGGCATAGTTTCATTGGCCTTTAAATGCCTTATGCTTCACCTATTCATCTCTCTCCCACTTCCCTAGCCTCTGGCAACCACTGATTTTTTACTGTCTCTATAATTTTGCTTTTCAGGGAATATTATAAAGTTGTAATATACAGCATGTAACTTTTCCAGATTGATTTCTTTCATTTGTTGTTCCTGTTAGTGAGTGTCCAGTCAATTGCGACTCATGCAAACTCCATGAGTGCAGAGTAGAACTGCTCCATAGGGTTTTCAAGGATATGACCTTTCAGAAGCAGATCACTAGGCCTGTCTTCCGAGACGCCTCTGGGTAGGTCTGAACCACCAACCTTTCAGTTAGTGATGCAGCACTTAAGCATTTGTGCTACCCAGGGACTTCTTCACTTAGCAATGTACATTTAAGGTTCCTCCATGTCTTTTCATAGTTTGATAGCTCATTTCTTTTTATCGCTGAATACTCCATTGTATGGATGCACCACAGTTTGTTTATCCACTCACCTATTGAAGAACATCTTGCTAGTTTCTAATTTTGGCATTTATGAATACAAGCAGCTCTAAACATTTGTGTGCACGCTTTGTGTGGACATAAACTTTCAATTAATTTGGGTAAATACCTGGATTGTATGATAAGCCTATGTTCAGCTGCCAGGATGCCTTCCAAAGTGGCTATAACATTCTGCATTCCCACCAGGAATGAATAAGAGATCCTGTTGTTCCACATCCTCTCCAGCATTTTGTGCTGGCAGTGTTTTGGATTTTAGTCATTGTAATAGGTATGTAGTGGCATCTCATAGTTATTTTAATTTGCAATTCCCTGATGTCATATGATGCTAAGCATCTCTTCATATGCTTATTTCCATTTGTATATCTTCTTTGGTGAAGTACCTGTTCAGATCTTTTGTCCATTTTTAATCGGGCTGTTTGCTTTCTTACTGTTTTGTTTAAAGAGTTCTTTGTATACCTTAGATACAAGTCCTTTATCAGATATGTGTTTTGCAAATATTTTCTTCTAATCTGTGGCTTGTCTTTTCATTCTCTTAATAGGCTGATTCTTTTAAAACATAGATTATCTCTTCTTGCTTCCCAACACTCTAAGTCAAATTTCAAGTCCTTACAATGGTCCACCAGGTACTACATGATCTGGCCCCAGTCATTTCTCTAACCTCATCTCCTACCATTCTCTCTCTTGCTTCATTCCACTCCAGTCACCCTGGTTTCTTTGCTGTTCCTTGAACACACCAAATAGGATATCATTTTAAAGCTTTTGCACTTACTGCCCTTTCTGCCTGGAACACTCTTTCTCCAAATAGCCACATCTTAGTTCATTAATTCCTTCAGATCTCTGCTCAAATGCTTTTTCTTGTGATCTTTTAAAACTAACAACATTACCTTCCCCCGCCCCCCCCCATCTCTATCCTCCTTGTTGTTGTTGCGTGCCTTTGAGTCGATTTAGACTCATACCGACCTTATGTGACAGAGTAAAACTGCCCTATAGGGTTTTCTAGGCTGTAATCTTTACGGAAGCAGATCGCCAGGTCTTTCTCCCACAGAGCTGCTGGGTGGATCTGAACCGCCAACCTTTTGGTTAGCAGCCGAGCACTTAGCTGTTGTGCACTTAACTGTTGCACCTCCAGGGCTGTTTTCTATCCCTCTTATCATGTCTTAATTTTCTTCACAACATCACCACCAGATAATTTATATATTTATTTAATTATTGTCTTTCTCCCCCAACCAGAATTTGAGCTTCACTAGAGCAGGGACTTCATTTGTTTTGCTCATTAGAATTCCCAGAATCTATAACATGTGGCATAGGGCAGGTGCTCAACAGATATTACTGAATGAATGTAAAAAAAAATTACTACTACCTCCATTTGATCTTTTTTAAATTGTATTCTCCATTTCCCTTAACTAGTCTTTCCTGGTTCTCCTACTTCTCAGTCTCAGAGATAATAACTTCGATCTCTCTGTTCTTTTACCACCTCTTAAATGTAGACTGTAATCAGTATACAGGTTTCAGAAAGGCATATTCAGGTAAGTGTTTCCCTAAATTTCAAATTAATAAAAATCAGTATCTAATGAAAAAGTCTAGGAGTCCCTGGTTGACACAAGCAGTTAAGTACTCAACTACTAAATGAAAGGTTGGCGGTTCAAACCCACCCAGAGGCGCCTAGGAAGACAGGCCTGGCAATCTGTTTCTGAAAGGTCACAGTCTTGAAAACCCTATGGCGCAGTTCTACTTTCATAATTGGAGCCTCTTGAGTTAGCATTACAAATACCTTGTTGATTAAGTAAGGTGCTTTCCTATTTCTAAGATAGGGATCAGCGTATCCAGGCATGACTGGAATGTAAATTATGTGACTGTAGGTTATCTAAAACAATAATATTAAGTGGGCCACAGAGACTTTTGAACACGTAGAGCAGATGTAAAATTATTATTCTTATAGATAAAAACTGACAAGTAGCAGCTAACGTTTATTGACAGCATGCTGCATATAGGCACTATGCTAAGCACTTAACATGCATTATTTCACTGAATTACACAACAACTTTATATGAAGTGGGTACTATCATAATCTCCACTTTACAGATGAGGATACAGTCTTAGAGATATTATGGAACTTGACCAGCACAACAAGTATTTTGAACCTCAAAAACAAACAAAACCCCAAACGTGTTGCCATCAGTTTGACTGTGACTCATGATGACCCTATGTGTTACACAGTAGAACTGCTCTACAGGGTTTTCTTGGCTGTAATCTTTACAGAAGCAGTTCACCAGAGCTTTCTCCTGTAGTGCCACTGGGTGGACTCGAACCGCCAACTTTTAGGTTAATAGCGGAGAACTGTTTGTGCCACTCCGACATATTTTGAACCTACCAACTGTAATATTATGGTGGGATAGCAATGTACTTTTTACACCACTCCTCTTCCACAGCTTTCTGAAACCCTCATCTAGTGTCCACCCTTTCAAAACGCAGAATGAGAAATATGTTAATTACTTAGAAGTCAGCAACCATAGTTTTTTCCCCGTCTTTACACAGGAGGCTGGAGTCGTAAACTGTATTCACAAAGGATTTTGATCTCTGCAATTTTCTTGCATTTTAACCCTTGCTTTTAGGCTAAAAACTTGGTGCCCTGGCTCCAGAGACAATTCCTCTTAACCCACCTCCCCCACAGGATTTTTGATAGGTTTGATTTCATAGTTTGAATTTAGGAACCAGCCACAATTTCCCATCTGTAACCTGTTCTGTGGGAGAATAAAACTACTGCCGTCTTTTCTTAGCTCTCTCACCCATAGGGAAGGGGGTCAGAAAGAGATTGTCGACAACTTTCTGGCATTCCCCGCGCCCCTTCCCCCACCGTGTTTGGATGATTGGGAAGTTAGCTACTTGGGGCCTAAGGATGAACGCTTGCTAAAATCTGAGCTCCAAAATCGCTCTAGCTTGCCCTCGGACACTTACCTCTTGTCGAGTTCTGGCCCTGGCTTGGGGGTGTTGGCCGAAGGCTCAGTGGCGCCTGACGTACTGAGCCCAGAGGCCCGGCGGCTTCGCCTCCGCGGCTGGGGCTGCTTCTGAGTCGCCAGCTCCGGGTCCATGGCGTGGAAATAGTGGGTGGGGCGGTGAGGCGGTGGGCTGGATGCCCGGGAGATTGGGAGGAGCGGGCACCGTGCCCGATAACTTTTGGAATGGAGAAAAGTTTCTGTCAGGAGAATGCCACCCCCACCACCGTCACCCGGGGTTTGAAAATGGCGGCTGCGCAGAGCTCAGCCAATCAAGGGACAGCAGGGGGTTGCCAGGAGACTTGGAGTCCCGCCTCCACATTCCCGTTGCGGTGAGTGGATTCTGACTCGCCGTGACCTTTTAGGACAGAGTAGAACTGCTCCATAGGGTTTCCAAGGAGTGACTGCTGGATTCGAACTGCCTTTCAACGATTTGGTTTGCAGCAGTAGCTCTTAACCGCTTCCACCAGGGCTCCGTCTCCATATTACGTATGCTTAAATAGAAGCAGGAAGGGAAATACTGTAGGGCTGGAATAGGAAAAGCCCTGCAGATTAGTGGATGAACTTGGATTTAGGTCTGACTCTTTTGCTAACTCCCCAAAGCACGGTACTTATTTCATTGTTTATTAGGAACTTCATCACTAGTCAGGGCAAATTGAAAGTATTTTAGGTCACTAGGTATTTCCTCTTATGGTGTTGGTAAAGAATATTGAATATAGCATGGACTGCCAGAAGAAGGAACAAATCTGTCTTGGAAGAAGTACAGCCAGAATGCTCCTTAGAAGCGAGGATGGCAAGACTTCGCCTCACATACTTCGGACATGTTATCAGGAGGGACCCGTCGCTGGAGAAGGACATCGTGTTTGGTAAAGTAGAGGCTGAGAGAAAAAGAGAAAGACCCTTAACTAGATGGATTGACGTAGTGGCTGCAACGATGGGCTCTAGCATAACAAGGATTTCCAGGATGGCGCAGGACCAGGCAGTGTTTCGTTCTGTTGTACGTTGGGTCACTATGAGTCCGAACGACTCGCGGACACCTAACAACAACAAGATATTTCTTAAGGAGTCCTGGTGCCTGGATTGACTCTGCCTTAATGGGTTGCTAGATATTTCCTACGAGAGCCCTCTTGGCGCAGTGGTTAAGTGGCTGCTAACTAAAGGTCAGTGGTTCAAACCTATCAGCTGTTCCACAGAAGAAGAGATCTGGTGACCTGCTCCAGTAAAGATTACAGCCTTGGAAACCCTATGGTGCAGTTCTTCTCTGTCCGACCGGGTCGCTATGAGTCAGAATGGAGTCTACAACAATGGGTGGTGGTGGTAGGTATTTCTTAGCACTGGCGAGAAGAGAGGTAGAAAGTAATGATCTAAAATGAGATTTGGTTATTGGCCATATACATGCTAAATTATTCATGTTAGATATACTGTACCCCCAGTTACCAAAGATAATGGAGACGTGTTTTCAGAGCTGCCTCTAGGGATCCAGTGGAATCTAATTATGTGCCCTCCTCTCTTCCAACACAGAAGAGACAGTTACTCCTTAGCAAAATAGAATGAAAGTGCCTTTGTCCTCTAATTTTAAGAAGATAGCAAAAGATAGCACAAAGTAAAGCACCCCTCAAATAAAAAAGACAGTTGATAAACAAATGAACATGTTCTTTGATTTTAAATATTGTTTTGTATGTGTCCAAGCCTTTAAAAATAGCCTCTTTTTTGGCACTATAATTCTACTTTTGGGAACATATGCTCTAAGAAATAAAACTACACACACAAAGAGTTTTATACAGGATGATATTAAAAGTGTTGTTTATAATACCAGAAGATTAAAGGCAACCTAAATAAAAAATGACCTTTTCAATCACTTCATATGCATGCAAAAGTTGGATAATGAAAAGGGAAGACAGAATAATTGATGCTTTTAAGCTGTGGTGTTGGTGAAGAATATTGAATATACCGTGGACTGCCTAAAGAACAAATGAATCAATCTTAGAAGAAATGCAACCAGAAAGTTCCTTAGGATGACAGCACTTTGACTTAACTTATTTTGGACATGTCATTAGAAAATACTCATAGTTAGAAAAGGACATCATGTTTGGAAACATAGAGGGTGTCATGGATTGAATTATGTCCCCCAAAATATGCATCAACTTGGCTATGCCATGATTCCCAGTATTGTGTGATTGTCCACTATTTTGTCATCTGATATGATTTTCCTATGTGTTGTAAATCCTACCTCTATGATGTTAATGAGGCAGGATTAGAGGCAGTTATGTTAACGAGGCAGGACTCAATCTACAAGATTAGATTGTGTCTTAAATCAGTCTCTTGAGATTTTTAAAAGAGAGGAGATAGCAGAGATACAAGGGACTTCATTCCATCAAGAAAGTAGTGCCAAGAGAAGATCACATCATTTGGACTCAGGGTCCCTATGCGGAGAAGCTCCTAGTTCAGGGGAAGATTGATGACAAGGACCTTCCTCCAGAGCCGACAGAGAGAGAAATCGTTTTCCTGGAGGTGACACCCTGAATTCGGATATCTAGCCTCCTAGATTATGAGAGAATAAATTTCTCTTTGTTAAAGCCATCCACTTGTGGTGTTTCTGCTGTAGCAACACTAGATAAGTAAGACAGAGGGCCAAAGAAAATAAGGAAACCCTCAATGAGATGGATTAACAAAATAGTCACAACAATGGACTCAAACATACCAACTACCTTGAAGATGGTGCAGGACTGGGCAACTTTTCATTCTGTTACACATGATGTCATCATAAGTCAAAGCTGACTTGATGGCAACTAAAAACAACAAATAAGCAATGATAGGGAAATGGTTAGTTATGGTTGATACATTTGAAGGAATATTATTTAGCCAGTAAAGATCGTCTGTGAAGTGTATAATGGAAGAGTATATTATGATTTTAAAGAAAAACATGGAATATAGAGGTATATTCAGTGTATGAAGAATTATAGATTACAAAAGTTTATACAGACAAAATAAATGAAGTCTATGTGCTTAAATATCTCTAGGTAGTCAGACTCTGGGTATTCTAAAATATTCTTTTATAACTTTCTCATAGTTTATAATTTTTTTTGACTTTGGTCATCTTTTTTTTTTTTTTATTGTACTTCAGGTGAAGGTTTACAGAACAAATAGTTTCTCATTAAACAGTAGTACACATATTGTTTTATGACATTGGTTAACAACCCCAAGACATGTCAACCTTCTCCCTTCTTGACCTTTTTTTTTTTGGTTAAAAAAAAAGACAAAGATATACCACTTCAAAAATTTCTACATGCACAGTTCAGTGACATCGACTACACTCTCCCAGTTGTGCTGCTATTCTCACTTTAGATGAAGGTTTACAGAACAAAATAGTTTCTCATTAAACAGTTAGTACACATGTTGCCCTATGACAATGGGTAACAATCCCACTACACATCAACGCTGTCCTTACTCAGCCTTGAGTTCCCTATCACCAGCTTTCCTGTCCCCTTCTGCCTTCTATTCCTTGTCCCTGGACTGCTGTGCCTCATTAGTGCCATTGGTTTTATGGGGCTGTCCAATCCCCAGCTGAACGGTGAACCTCGAAAGTGACTTCACCACCGAGCTAAAAGGGTGTATTAGGACCATACTCTCGGGGTTTCTCCAGTCTCTTTAAGGCCAGTAAATCTGGTCTTTTTTCTTTTTTTAAATTTTTTTTTATTGTACTTTAGATGAAGGTTTTCAGAACAAATAGTTTCTCATTAAACAGTCAGTACACATATTGTTTTATGACATTGGTTAACAACCCCACGACACTTCTCGGCCTTGAGGACATTTTTTTTGGTGAAAATATACATAGCCAAAGTTACACCATTTCAAAAGTTTCTACATGTACAACTCAGTGACACTGATTACATTCTTCCAGTTGCGCTGCTATTCTCACTGTCCTTTTCCAAATTATTCCATCACCATTATGTTCAACTCACTGTCCCCTAGGCTTCCCATCAAACCTTTTGTGTTGCTGTTGTCAATTTGAGCTCATATAGATAATTCTTTTTTTTTTGTACCTTAGGTGAAAGTTTGCAGAACAAATAGTTTCTCATTAAACAGTTAGGACACATATTGCCCTATGACAATGGTTAACAACCCCATGACATGTCAATACTGTCCCTTCTCAACCTTAGGTTCCCTATCACCAGCTTTCCTGTCCCCTCCTGCCTTCTAGTCCTTGTCCCTGGACTGCTGTGCCTCATTAGTCCCATTTTGTTTTATGAGGCTGTCCAATCCCCAGCTGAACAATGAACTTCGGGAGGGGCTTCACCACTGAGCTAAAACAGTGTCCCGGGGCCATACTCTCGGAGTTTCTCCAGTCCATCATGCCAGTAAATCTGGTCTTTTTGGTCTTTTTTGTGTGTGTTAGAATTTTATTCTACATCCTTCTCCAACTTTGTCCAGAACCCTCTGTTGTGATCCTGGTCAGAGCAGTCAGTAGTGGTAGCCGGGCACCATCTAGCTGTACTGGACTCAGTCTGGTGGAGGCCTTGGTAGCTGTGGTCCATTAGTCCTTTGGACTAATCTTTTCCTTGTATCCTGTTCTCTTCATTCTCCCTTGCTCCTGAAGGGATGAGACCAGTGGAGTGTCTTAGATGGCTGCTCACAGGCTTTTAAGACCCCAGATGCTACTCACCAAGGTAGAATGTAGAACATTGTCTTTATAAACTGTGTTATGCTACAATTTTTTTTTTTTTGTAATGAGATACTAAACTTTCATTACCTTTATAAAACAAGGAAAAATATTTTATTTTCTGAAAGGACAGGAAGTTAGGGAGTGAGATGCTCTCCGTTAAGAACTATCCCTATTCCATCTCGCCCAACCCCTCCCAAGCATTGCATTGCAGCAGTTAGTACTCTACAGAATACAATACAGAAAAGGGGTCTAGGGAGAGCGTCACAGATGCATATATTTAGATTCAGTCATATGAAATTGCTGCCATTTGACCTATGTAACTCACAGAAACAGCAATTTTACAGTTTCAATCTAATATTTTGGTGAGATCCTCACAAGTCAGTGTATCCTTAGCTCTGCAGGCCCTGAAACTGGTTTTGATGGTGTAATCAGAGGTAGTCAGTCTTTTGGGAACTTATAATAACCAATCCCCAAAGTGATAGATAATCCAGAAAGTCAATTTGGCTCCAGAGGTATTTCTTTCCTGTGATCAGTATACTGTTGTTTTATGCAGGACATGCCTTTCCAGTGATCAGAAACTTGAGAACTTATTTTTTTTTTCTTTTTTTAAAAATTTTATTGTACTTCAGGTGAAGGTTTACAGAACAAATAGTTTCTCATGTAACAGTAGTACACATGTTGTTTTATGACATTGGTTAACAACCCCACAACATATTAACCCTCTAACTTCTCAACCTTTTTTCTTTTTTGGTGAAGATACACATAGCCAAAGATACACCATTTCAAAAATTTCTACATGCACAGTTCAGTGACATTGACTACGCTCTTCCAATTGTGCTGTTAATCTCACTTAAGATGAAGACTTACAGAACAAAATAGTTTCTCATTTAACAGTTACTACAAATGTTGCCCAATGACAATGGTTAACAATCTCACAACACATCAACAATATCCTTACTCAACCTTGGGTTCCCTATCACCAGCTTCCTTGTCCCCTTCTGCCTTCTGGCCCTTGTCACTGGACTCCTGTACCTCATTAGTCTCATTGGGTTTTACGGGGCTGTCCACTCCCAGGCTGAACAGTGAACCTCGGAAGTAACTTCACCACTGAGCTGAAAGGGTGTCTGGGGGCCATACTCTCGAGGTTTCTCCAGTCTCCTTTAGGCCAATAAATCTGGTCTTGTTTTTTGTGAGTTAGAATTATGCTCTACATTCTTCTCCAGCTCTGTCCAGAACCGTCTCTTGTGATCCTGGTCAGAGCAGTCAGTGGTGGTAGCCGGGCACCATCTAGCTGTACTGGACTCAGTCTGGTGGAGACCTTGGCAGCTGTGGACAATTAGTCCTTTGGACTAATCTTTTCCTTGTATCCTGTTCTGTTCATGCTCCCTTGCTCCCGAAGGGATGAGACCAGTGGAGTATCTTAGATGGCTGCTCACAGGCTTTTAAGACCCCCAGACACTACTCACCAAGGTAGAATATAGAGCATTGTCTTTATAAGCTGTGTCATGCCAATTGAGCTAGATGTTCCCTGAGACCATGGTCCCCAGAGCCCTCCACCCGGCAATTCAGTCCCTCAGGGAGTTTGGATGTGTCTATGGGGCTTCCATGACCTTTCCTTGTACAGGTTGTGTTAGTTTCCCCTGTATTGTGTACTGTCTCATCCTTCACCCAAGATACCACTTATCTATTGCCTATTTAGTATTTCCCCCCCACCCCTCCCATCCCTGGTAATCAACAAAGATTGTTATGTTTTGTGTGTGAACTTTTTCATGGGTTTTTAACGATAGAGGTCTCACACAATATTTGTCCTTTTGTGATTGACTTATTTCACTCAGCATAATATCCTCCAGTTTCATCCATGTTATGAGATGCTTCAGAGAGTCATTGTTGTTCTTTCTCATTGCATAGTACTCCATTATGTGTATGTACCGTAGTTTGTTTATCCATTCATCTGTTGATGGGCATCTAGGTTGTTTCCATCGTTTTGCTGCTGTGAACAATTCTGCTATGTACATAGGTGTGCATATGTCTATTCGAGTGACGACTCTTATTTCTCCAGGATATACTCCTAGCAGTGGGATTGCTGGATCGAATGATATGTCTATTTCTAGCTTTCTGAGGAAGCGCCATATCATTTTCCAAAATGGTTGTATCATTTTGCATTCCCACCAGCAGTGCATTAAGAATTCCGATCTCCCTGCAGCCCCTCCAACGTTTGTTATTTCCAGTGTTTTTGATTAGTGCCAGTAATGCTGGGGTGAGATGGTATCTCATTGTGGTTTTAATTTGCATTTCTCTAATGGCTAGTGATTGCGAGCATTTCCTCATGTGTCTGTTGGCCATTGGAATGTCTTCTTTGGTGAAGTGTCTGTGCATTTCCTTTGCCCATTTTTTAATAGGATTATTTGTCTTTTTATTGTAGAGGTTTTGTATTTTCTTGTAGATTATGGAGATTAGACCTTTGTCTGACTTGTACTGTCCAAAATTTTTTCCCAGTCTGTTGGTTCTCTTTCACTCTTTTGGTGAAGTCTTTTGAAGGGCATAGGTGTTTGAGTTTTAGAAGACCCCAGTTATCTAGTTTATCTGTTGGGGTTTGTGCATTGATGGTATGGTTTGTATCCTGTTAATGCCATGTATTAAGGCCTGAAATGTTGGTCCTATTTTTTCTTCTATGAACTTTATAGTTTTAGGCTTTATATTCAGGTCTTTGATCCATTTTGCAGTAGTTTTTGTATACGGTGTGAGGTATGGGTCCTGTTTCATTTTTTTGCAGATGGATATCCAGTTTTGCCAGCACCATTTGTTAAAAAGACTGTCTTTTCCCCATTTGATGGACTTTGGGCCCTTGTCAAAGATCTGGTGACCATAGGTGGATGGATTTACATCTGGGTTCTCAATTCTGTTCCATTGGTCAGTGTATCTGTCGTTGTACCAGTACCAGGCTGTTTTCACTACTGTAGCTGTATAGTCGGAGAGGACTTATTATTTTGTTCACTTATTCACAAGTGGTTATTGAATTCCTACTAGAACATGGCAGGCTCTGTGTTAGATTCCAGGGAAGTAATGAATAGAAGACAAGTTTTAATCCGGAAATTGCTGGAAACCACGAAGCAGAGCAAAGAACTTTCAGGGCTAACTGGGAGAGACACTGACCAGTCAGAATTGGAGCCAGTTCCCAGAGGCTCTTTTTAGTTGCTGGCTTGTGGGAATAGGGATGGAGAGGCCCCAGTGGTGGGGCTGGGGCAATGTGGGAGGGACATGGGGGGCTCACAACTGTTATGGAAGTACTTCAATTTTTTAACAATCAGTAAGGTTCTACTAAGGAGCCCTGGTGGAGCAATGGCTAAGTGTTGGGCTGCTAACCAAAAGGTTGACAGTTCGAACCCACCAGCAGCTCCGTGGGAATAAAGACCCAGCAATCTGCTTCTGTAAAGATTTCAGCCTAGGAAATGCTACTGGACAGTTCTAGTCTGTCCTGTAAGGTCACTGTGAGTCAGAATCGACTGGATGGCACACAACAACAAGGTCATACTGGTATATGCCAGTTGTATGTAACTTGGTTTATAGAGGAAAAACCCTAGGAATGCACAATTTCTCTCTCAGCTCTGTGTAATTTTTATTCTGCTACTTCTAACAATCTGATTTACTACTCTGCATCATAAATACTTGAGTTCTTTCATTAATCCCTCAAGCTCATCTTTTACAGAAAAATCATAATTAGAAAAATGGTTGTTTAAAGATATTGAACCTATGATCTTTAAGCTGCCAATAAGAAAGTTACTTTCATGGTAAACTTATCTTTTGAAGAGAAAAAATTCAAGCAACCTATCTGACAAGCAGAAGCAGAAGCACAATGGGGCAAAATATGTGAAATCAGTTTTTTCCCTTAAAATCTCTAATTATGTGTGTATGTTGTTTTTGCTCCCTGCCCCCACTGAATTGGTTTAATTTCAGATATTCCACTGAGGGAAAGAGAGAAATCCAACACTGGAATGTTAGCTGTTGGGTTTAGAGGAGAAAGAAACTTGAGAAGAAAAAATTTATGGCCACAAAGAGGCTCTATTAATCAGGAGAAGTAGACTGAGACTAATTTCCTTTATGCTTAGACTAGTTTACTAAGAGGCCATTGAAGACTTAAAATGCTGAATTATGTTAGTAATGTGGTAGGAGACATGAGGAGGGCAAAGGGAGGAACATGGGTGGAGTTGGGGTGGCAATGACAAAGGAAAGTGATTGTGGTTGTGGCATCCAGGGTTGCCAACAGAGAATTAACAAAGCAAACTTTAGAAATGTCAGAATATCAATCAGAATTATTTCTCAGAGCTGAAGAAGAATGATTTTTTTATAAAAATTCCTTGCTTAGAAATTTTTTTCGCCTCATTACTTTGCTAATGAATTGACTGGCTGATATTAAAAAATACTTTAAGAAAGACTTAGAAAAGAAAGGAAAGCTTAACTGTAAACATTATACTTTTATCCCTTACAAGTTTTTTCACTCTTTCAGGACTTTAGGACAGTCACCAGGAGGTTTCTTCAGACTTGAAATTAAAATATTCTTACCTGAGGAAACTTTTTTCCTTTAAGATATACTTTTTCAAGGAGAAAGAAGTCACTAAAAAAAATGAGATGCATTTCCTAAATTATATTTTAAAAGATATTTTTCTAATTTTCTTCTGATTCCTTTGCAAATCTAAGTTAATCATAGCTCGAAGTGAGGTTGAGAATTTAAAAACATTAATGAAAAATAGTCAGGGTGTCAGTGGACCAGAAATGAGATACTCACATCCTCTGATTTTCCCTTATTATTTTTGAAACTGACAGTATCAACAAAATAACCAAATCCCATTTTGATTTTATAAAATGGAGTTGGCTTACTCTTTCTCTTACTTATATATAACTAACATGGCCCAAAAGTTAGGGAATTACTGGCAGAGAGAGCAGACAAGACTGACTTTATGAAGATCAAAAGACAGTTAGAGCTCATAATAAGCTTAGGTGTAAACTGCTGGAGACCTCTATGCTTAAAGGTGCTCCCCATGTAGAATTAACAGATACAAAATTCAGATGGAGTTTGGGGGCATTTGTTGGAGTGATTAAGTTGGGTGGTGTTATGGATTGAATTGTGTTCCCCAAAAATATCTGTCAACTTGTGTAGGTTGTTATTCCTAGTACTGTGTGGTTGTCCAACCTTTTGTCATGTGATGTGATTTTCCTATGTGTTGTAAATCCTATCTCTATGATGTTAATGAGATGAGATTACCAGCAGTTATGTAGACTCAGTCTACCAAATTAATCTACAATTTAAGCCAGTCTCTTTTGAGATATAGAATAGAGAAGCGAGCCAAGGCACAGGGGGACCTCATACCATCAAGAAAGTAGTGCTAGGAGAAGAGCGCGTCCTTTGGACCTGGGGTCCCTGCTCTGACAAGTGCCTAGTTCAGGGTAAGATTGATGACAAGGACTTTCTTCTAGAGCCGACAGAGAGAGAAAGCCTTCCCCTGGAGCTGATGCCCTGAATTTGGACTTCTAGCCTACCAGACTGTGAGAGAATAAACCTCTGTTTGTTGAAGCCATCTACTTGTGGTATTTCTGTTACAGCAGCACTAGATAACTAAGACAGATAGTATATTTGGACCAGTTAAACCAAATAACTTCTTCTTCCTCCTCTGCTTGTATAGTAGCATTTGCCCTACATTAAAGCAGTGAGTGGGAACCCAGGGGCTAGAAATCTAGTTCAGTGCCTCAGGTTAGCTGAAGACCCTAGAGAGGATGGGGAGCAGTAAACCAGAAGACAGGATACAGGCCCACTCTGACTGCTAGTAACTTCCAACCCTCCCCCCTTATTATTAGATACAGGTGGTAGAAAATAAGAAAGGCTGGAAAAGAGTTCTAAGATAAACACGGAAACAAGACAAAATCGCTGCTACTGAAAGATTTAAGAGAAGCTTTCACAATGAGAGAATCGTCAAACTCACAAAGGGGGAGGAAAGATCACGCAAGAAAAGAAAGTGAATAAAGCTAACAGAAGATTTTAAAGGGAGAGTTGAGATGCCAATGTACCCATGAAAAAATTAAAATTTAGATCATGTAAAATAAACAGAAACCAAAAGACGGGTTCAGTAACAGAACTAAGATAGCTAAAAACAACTTAGTTCTAGCTGAGGAATTCTCCAAAAACACAGCACAAAGAGCCAAGAGAAGGAGAGTATGAAAGAAGAGTTAAGAGTCAGGAGGATAGGATTAAAAATTTCAATTTTCATCAAATAAGAATTCCAGCAGAGAGAATAAGCAGTATGAAAAGGAGAAAACAACTAAAGAAATAAAAAGAATAAAATGTCCAAACTCTGGAAAAGATGTTATTGTTAGGTGCCATCGAATTGGTTCTGACTCAGCAACGCTACGTACAACCGAACAAAACACTGCCCAGTCCTGCACCATCCGCACATTGTTGCAACCACTGTGTCAATCCATCTCATTGAGAGTCTTCCCCTTTTTCAATGACCCTCTACTATACCAAGTATGATGTCCTTCTCTAGGGACTGGTCCTTCCTGATAATATATTCAAAGTATGTGAGACAAAGTCTCACCATCCTTGCTTCAAAGGAGCATTCTGGTTGCACTTTTTCCAAGACAGAATCATTCTTTCTTCTGACAGTCCACAGTATATTCAATATTCTTTGCCAATACCATAATTCAAAGGCATCAGTTCTTCCTTATTCATTGTCCAGCTTTCACATGCATATGAGGCGACTGAAAATACCGTGGCTTGGGTTAGGTGCAGCTTAGTTCTCGAAGTGGCATCTTTGCTTTTTAACACTTTAAAGAGGGCTTCTGCAGCAGATTTGCTCAATGCAATACGTTGATTTCTTGACTGCTGCTTCCATTGGCATTGATTGTGGATCCAAGTAAAACAAAATTCTTGACAACTTCAATATTTTCTCCATTTACCATGATGTTGTCTATTGATCCAATTGTGAGTTTTCTTTATGTTGAGGTGTAATTCATACTGAAGGCTGTAGTCTTTTATCTTCCTCAGTAAGTGCTACAAGTCCTCTTGACTTTCAGAAGCAAGTTTGGTCATATGCATGTTGCAGGTTGTTAATGAGTATTCCTCCAATCCTGATGCCGAGTTCTTCATATAGTCCAGCTTTTCAGATTATTTGCTCAGCATACAGATTAAGTATGGTGAAAGGATACAACCCTGATGCATACCTTTCCTAATCTTAAACTATGCAATATCCTCTTGTTCTGTATGAACAGCTGCCTCTTGGTCTATGTACCGGCTCTACATGAACAACAATTAAGTGTTCTGGAATTCCTATTCTTCGCAAAATTATTCATAATTTGTCATGATCCACACAGTGAAATGCCTTTGCATAGCCAATAAAACATAGGTAAACATCTTTCTGGTATTCTTTGCTTTCAGCCAAGATCCATCTGACATCAGCAATGGTATCCCTTGTTCCACATCCTCTTCTGAATCTGGCTTGATTTCTGGCAGTTTCCTGTTGATGTGCTGCTGTGACTGCTTTTGAATGATCTTCAGCAAAATTTTACTTGCATGTGATATTAATGATATTGTTCGATAATTTCCACATTCTGTTCTATCACCTTTCTTTGGAGGGGGCACAAATAAGAATCTCTTCCAACCAGTTGACCAGGTAGCTGTCTTCCAAATTTCTTGGCATCGACAAGAGAGCACCTCCAGCACTGCATCCATTTGTTGAAATATCTCAATTGATATTCCATCAATTCCTGGAGCCTGTTTTTTTTGCCAATGCCTTCAGTGCAGCCTGGAGTTCTTCCTTCAATACCATCGATTCTGTCATATGCTGTCTCCTAAAATGGTTGAACATCGACCAGTTGTTCTTGGTACAGTGACTCTGTATTCCTTTCATCTTCTTTTTGTTTTTTAATTTTTTTTATTGTACTTTAGATGAAGGTTTATAGAACAAATAGTTTCTCATTAAACAGTCAGTAAACATATTGTTTTATGACATTGGTTAACAACTCTAGGACATGTCAACACTCTCCCTTCTCAACCTTGGAGGGCCTTTTTTTTTTTGGTGAAAATATACAGAGCCAAAGATACCACCATTTCAAAAATTTCTACATGTAGAATTCAGTGACATCGATTACATTCTTCCAGTTGTGCTGCTATTCTCACTATCCTTTTCCAAATTATTCCATCACCATTATCTTCAACTCACTGTCCCCTAGGCTTCCCATCAAACCTTTTGAGTTGCTGTTGTCAATGTGATATCACATAAATAATACTTTTTTTTTTTTGTACTTTAGATGGAGGTTTACAGAACAAATAGTTTCTCATTAAACAGTTAGTACACATATTGCCCTATGACAATGCTTAACAACCCATGACATGTCAACACTGTCGCTTCTCAACTTTGGGTTCCCTATCACCAGCTTTCCTGTCCCCTCCTGCCTCCTAGTCCTTGTCCCTGGACTGCTGTGCCTCATTAGTCCCATTTTGTTTTATGAGGCTGTCCAATCCCCAGCTGAATGGTGACCCTCGGGAGTGACTTCACCACTGAGCTAAAAGAGTGTCCGGGGGCCATATTCTTGGGGTTTCTCCAGTCTGTCAGGCCAGTAAATCTGGTCTTTTTTTTTTTGTGTGTTAGAATTTTATTCTACATCCTTCTCCAGCTCTGTCCAGGACCCTCTGTTGTGATCCCGGTCAGAGCATTCAGTGGTGGTAGCGAGGCACCATCTAATTGTACTGGACTCAGCCTGGTGGAGACCCTGGTAGTTGTGGTCCATTAGTCCTTTTGACTAATCTTTCCCTTGTATCTTGTTTTCTTCATTCTACCATGCTCTCGAAGGGGTGAGACCCATGGAGTATCTTAGATGGCTGCTCACAGGCTTTTAAGACCCCAGACGCTACTCACCAAGGCAGAAAGTAGAACATTGTCTTTATAAACTGTTATGCCAGTTGAGCTAGATGTTCACCAAGACCATGGTCCCCACAGCCCTCTGCCCAGCAATTCAGTCCCTCAAGGAGTTTGGATGTGTCTATGGAGCTTCCATGACCTTTTCTTGTACAAGTTGTGCTGGCTTCCCCAGTATTGTGTACTGTTTTACCCTTCACCAAGGTTACCACTTATCTATTGTCTATTTAATATTTCTCCCCCCCCCATCCCTTGTAACCAACAAAGATCGTTTCTTTTTTTTTTTTTATTTTGTTGTACTTTAGGTGAAGGCTTACAGAACAAATAGTTTCTCATGAAACAGTAGTACACATGTTGTTTTATGACATTGGTTAACAACCCCACAACATTTTAACCGTCTAAATTCTCAACCTTTTTTTTGGTGAAAATACACATAGCCAAAGATACACATTTCAAAAATTTCTACATACACCGTTCAGTGACATTGACTACGCTCTTCCAATTGTGCTGTTATTCTCACTTAAGATGAAGGCTTACAGAACAAAATAGTTTCTCATTTAACAGTTACTACAAATGTTGCCCTATGACAATGGTTAACAATCTCACAACACATCAACAATATCCTTACTCAACCTTGGGTTCCCTATCACCAGCTTCCTTGTCCCCTTCTGCCTTCTGGCCCTTGTCACTGGACTCCTGTACCTCATTAGTCTCATTGGGTTTTACGGGGCTGTCCACTCCCAGGCTGAACAGTGAACCTCGGAGGTAACTTCACCACTGAGCTAAAAGGGTGTCTGGGGGCCATACTCTCGTGGTTTCTCCAGTCTCCTTTAAGCCAGTAAATCTGGTCTTGTTTTTTGTGAGTTAGAATTATGCTCTACATTCTTCTCCAGCTCTGTCCAGAACCGTCTCTTGTGATCCTGGTCAGAGCAGTCAGTGGTGGTAGCCGGGCACCATCTAGCTGTACTGGACTCAGTCCGGTGGAGGCCTTGGTAGCTGTGGACAATTAGTCCTTTGGACTAATCTTTTCCTTGTATCCTGTTCTGTTCATGCTCCCTTGCTCCCGAAGGGATGAGACCAGTGGAGTATCTTAGATGGCCGCTCACAGGCTTTTAAGACCCCAGACACTACTCACCAAGGTAGAGTGCAGAGCATTGTCTTTATAAGCTGTGTCATACCAATTGAGCTAGATGTTCCCTGAGACCATGGTCCCCAGAGCCCTCCACCCAGCAATTCAGTCCCTCAGGGAGTTTAGATGTGTCTATGGGGCTTCCATGACCTTAGATCATTTCTTTTTGTGTGTAAACTTCTCATGAGTTTTTCAGTACAGGTCTCATACTATTTGCCTTTTGTGATTGACCTATTTCACTCAGCATAACATCCTCCAGTTTCATCCATGTTATGAGATGCTTCACAGATTCATCGTTATTCTTTATCATTGCATAATACTCCATTGTGTGTATGTAGCATAGTTTGTTTATCCATTCATCTGTTGATGGGCATCTAGGTTGTGTCCATCTTTTTGCTATTGTCAACAGTGCTGCCATGAACATGGGTGTCATATGGCTATTCGTGTGACAGCTCTTATTTCTCAAGGATATATTCCTAGGAGTGGGATTGCTGGATCCTATGGTATTTCTAGCTTTCTAAGGAAGTTCCATATCATTTTCCAAAATAGTTGTATCATTTTGCATTCCCACCAGCAGTGCATAAGAGTTCTGACCTCCCCACAGTCTTTCCAACATTTATTATTTTCAGTGTTTTTGATTTGTGCTAGTAATGCTGGGATGAGATGGTATCTCATTATGGTTTTAATTTGCATTTCTCTAATAGCTAGCGATTGCTAACGTTTCCTCATGTGTCTGTTGGCCATTTGAATGTCTTCTTTGGTGAAGTGTCTGTTCATTTCCTTTGCCCATTTTTTAATAGGATTATTTGTCTTTTTGTTGTAGACGTAGTGGATTTTCTTGTAGATTCTAGGGATTAGAACTTTGTCTGACTTGTAATGTCCAAAATTTTTTTCCCAGTCTGTAGGTTCTCTTTTTACTCTTTTGGTGAAGTCTTTTGATGAGCATAAGTGTTTAATTTTTAGAAGATCCCAGTTATCTAGCTTATCTTCTGGAGTCTGTGTGTTGTTGGTTATGGTTTGTGTCCTGTTAATGCCGTCCATTAGGGCCTCTAGCATTGATCCTATTTTTTCTTCTATGAAGTTTATAGTTTTTGGCTTTATATTCAGGTCTTTGATCCATTTTGCAGTAGTTTTTGTATACGGTGTGAGGTATGGGTCCTGTTTCATTTTTTTGCAGATGGACATCCAGTTTTGCCAGCACCATTTGTTAAAAAGAATATCCTTTCTCCATTTGATGGACTTTGGGCCCTTGTCAAAGATCAGGTGACTGTAAGTGGATGGATTTACGTCTGGGTTCTCAGTTCTGTTCCATTGGTCAGTGTATCTGCCATTGTAACAGTACCAGGCTGTTTTGACTACCATAGCTGTATTGTAGGTTCTGAGGTCAGGTAGTGTGGCTCCTCCTACTTTATTCTTCTGCTTTAATAGTGCTGTATTTATCTGGGGCTTCTTCCCTTTCCATTTAAAGTTAATAGTTAGTTTTTCCATCTCTTTAAAGAATGTTTTGGTATTTGGATCGGGATTGCACTGTATTTGTAGATTGCTTTGGGTAGCATTGTCATTTTCACAATGTTGAGTCTACCTGTCCATGAGCATGGTATGGTTTTCCATTTATATGGATCCCTTTCGGCTTCTTGCAGTAGTGTTTTGTAGTTTTATTTGTATAGGTCTTTTACATCCCTGGTTAGATTTATTCTGAAGTATTTTATTTTTTGGGGGGGCTATTATAAATGGTATTATTTTCCTGATTTCCTTTTCATCATTCTCTTTATTGGTGTATAGGAATCCAACTGATCTTTCTATGTTTATCTTGCGTCCTGCTACTCTTTTGAGTCTTTCTATTAGTTCCAGTAGTTTTCTCATGGAGTCTTTAGGGTTTTCTATGTATAGTATCATATCATCTATGAACAGGGACAGTTTAACTGCTTCACTACCATTTTGGATGCCCTTTATTTCTTTCTCTTGACTTATTGCTCTACCTAGTACTTCCAGCCCAATGTTAAATAGGAGTGGAGATAAAGGGCATCCTTGTCTTGTATTCTTCCATCTTCTTTTGATGATTTCCTGTGTCAGCCAGTATTTTGCCCATAGAATCCTTCAATATTGCAACTCGAGGCTTGAATTTTTTTTCTTCAGGTCTTTCATCTTGAGAAATGTTGAGCATGTTCTTCCTTTTTGGTTTTCTAACCGCAGATCTTTGCACATTTCATTTAATACTTTACTTTGTCTTCTTGAGTTGCCCTTTGAAATCTTCTGTTCAGCTCTTGTAAGTCATCATTTCTTCCGTTTGCTTTAGGTACTCTATATTCAAGAGCAAGTTACAGAGGCTCTTTTGACATCCATTTTGATCTTTTCTTTGTTTCCTGTCTTTTTAATGGCCTCTTGTTGTTTTCACGTATGATGTCCTTGATGTCATCCCACAACTCGTCTGATCTTTGGTCATTAGTGTTCAATGTGTCAAATCTGTTCTTGAGATAGTCTCTAAATTCAGGTGGGATATACTCTTGGTTTTATTTTGGCTCTTGTGGACTTGTTTTAATTTTTTTCACCTTCAACTTGAACTTGCACGTGAGAAATTAATGGTCTGTTCTGCAATTGGCCCCTGGCCTTGTTCTGACTGATGATATTGAGCTTTTCCATCGTCTCTTTCCACAGATATAATTGATATGATTCCTGTGCATTCCACCTGACGAGGTCCATGTGTGTAGTGGCCATTTATGTTGTTGAAAAAAGGTATTTGCAAGGAATATGTCCTTAGTCTTGCAAAATTCTATTATGTGATCTTCAGAGTTGTTTCTATCACCTAGGGCATATTTTCCAACTACAGATCCTTCTTTGTTTCCAACTTTCACATTCCAATCACCAGTAATTATCAATGCATTTTGATTGCATGTTTGATCAATTTCAGACTGCAGAAGTTGCTAAAAACCTTCAGTGTTTTCATCTTTGGTATTAGAGGTTGGTGCTTACATTTGAATAGTAGTCCTATTAACTGGTCTTCCTGTAGGTGTATGAATATTATCCTGTCACTGACAGCACTGTACTTCAGGATAGGTCTTGAAATTTTCTTCTTGATGATGAGTGTGACATCATTCCTCTTCAATTTGTCATTTCTGGCACAGTGGGCCATATGACTGTCTGATTCAAAATGGCCAATACCAGTGCATTTTAGCACACTAATGCCAAGGATATCATTCTTTATGTGTTCCATCTTGGTTTTGATGACTTCCAATTTTCCTAGGTTCATATTTTGTACATTCCACATTCTAATTATCAATGGATGTTTGCAGCTGTTTCTTCTCTATTGAGTTGTGCCACGTCAGCAAATGAAGATCCTGAAAGCTTTACTACATCCTTGTCATTAAGGTCGACTCTACTTCGAGGAGGCAGCTCTTCCCCATTCATATTTTGAGTGCCATCCAACCTGAGGGGCTCATGTTCCAGCATTATATGATACAAAGTTCTGCTGCTATTCATGAAATTTTCAGTGGTCAATTTTTTTTGGAATTAGACTGCCAGGTCCTTCTTCCTAGTCTGTCATTCTGGAAGCTCCACTGAAGGGTATCCATCATGGATGACCCTGCTGCTTTTGAAATACTGCTCCTAGAGCTTCTAGCATCACAGCAACATGCAAGCCCCCACACTATGGCACACTGACTGATGAGTGGTGGACAAACGATATGACCTGAAGAATAAAAGTGTTCACCAAGTATATGGAAAAAAATAAAGAGAAAAGTAACAAAATCGTTCAGAGAGATTAAAAAAACAAAACAAAACAAAACAACAAAACCTACTATCCACAAAGAAAATATAATCACAGCAGTGCAATGCTTTTTATTGCTAACAAAGGATGCTTCTTGTTGTTGTTAGCTACCATTGAATAGGCAAATGACGCTAGCTGATCAATATCTTGTTTTGAAGAAATGTGATTTGGAACTCGAAGTCCCATATACAGCCAAATTACTATTTAAGTATGAAGGTAAAGCATACACATATTAAATATGCATGAACTCATAAAATCTACCACCCACATAACATTTTTGAAAGAATTACTTGCATGTATAACTTGGCAACCCTACTAATGAATCAAATAAGAAAGAAGTAGGATACGTGAAACAGTAGTTTATAAAAAACAAACAAACAAACAAAAACTAGTCTAACTTATACTTGTGCCCAAATAATACTTGATGGTTAATGTAAAAATGATTTTAATAACACCATGACATTAAAATTCCATATATACAAATGTTGGAAGCGATGGGGGTGAAGGTACATATGTTTATGTGCAGGGGGGTACATATCTCTAAAAGACTGTAAAAATATGAAATTAAAATAAAATATGTATGATATATCTGGGGCTCTGGGCAGGCACAGTGGTTAAGAGCTCATGCTGCTAACCAAAACGTTGGCAGTTCAAATCCAGCAGCTGCTTTTTGGAAACATATACTTAATATATACAAAATTATATATATAATTAAATATACATGTTAAAATTTTAAGAGTAATAGCTAGAAGTGCTGAAAAATGTCTTACAACTTTAAGCTACTAGAGGAAAAATTGTCAAATAAAGAAAATTCAATCAATCCATCAAATAGGAAGGAAGTAATGAGGAAAAAAAGAAAGCATAGTTAGTAGAAACCATGAAACAAAGTGGCAGGATATATCCAAACATATTGGTAATCACAATAAATGTAAATAGATTACATTTTTCTATTGAATGACAGAGACTTACAATTTTAATAAGAGACACACCTAAGTACATGAACAAATGGGGTTCCATTTCTAGTATGATGTGTTAAGTCTTTTGGATACTACTTGCCCACCACCTGGCTAAATGAAACAAACAAACAAAAAAGTTCTGATTAAAGTACAAAAGAACATCTTAAAAGTACTGATGAGTAAGATAAGAAAACATTACCAGGCCAAATTTTGTAAAAAAGCAGGAACGCAGAGAGGTAAGTGGAGGATAGAAACTCCTTTTATATTAAAGGTACTTGTCAAGCAGGGAATCTTAAATTTTCATGGATTCAGTGGGAACAAGTGAGAGAAATCAATACCCAGGGCTCTAATAGGAGTCCCTTCCCCAATAAACTCAGTTCCCAAAAAGTTATGCCTTCACAATAAGCATAAACAAATCCAGCTCCTTGACACCCAAGAGACGGCAAGGGTATTTTTCTTGGTATTGAGCACAGCGGGTCATTTGGGAGAAATTGTCTCTGAGAAATGGTAACCATGGCTGGCCCTCAAACAGATGGGCAGCCCAAAATCATATCATTTAGATGGTCTGAAAGTAAAACTTGAATGAATAAATTTCATTTAAATATATAATGTCCCTAAGTGCCTGGCAGAAGAAAATGCAAATCCTCTCTGCAGAAACACAGTTTCATTCCAGTTCTCAAGGATTCCTGTCAAATATTTTTTCAAGTCTTCATAACTATGAGAGAATAAATTTCTGTTGTTTTAAGCCACCCGGTTTGTGGTACTTTGTTACAGCAGCCCTAGGAAACCAATAAAATCACTAAAAATAGAAATGAAATGTTTAGCTTCCTGATAAAAAAACCAAAAAAAACCCGTTGCGGTCCAGTCAATTCTGACTCATAGCAACCCTATACGACAGAGTAGAACTGCCCTATAGGGTTTCCAAGGAGTGACTGGTGGATTTGAACTACCAATCTTTTGGTTAGCAGCCAAGATCTTAACCACCATACCACCTGGCCTCTGGCTTCCTAATAGTGGAAAAAAAATGGAATGAGAAATATAACTTTGTCATCAAAGAGAAATGAAGACATACAGCCACACAGAAACTGGTAACGAATGTTCCTAGCAGCATTATTTGTAATAGCCAAAGACTTGAAACAGCCCAGCTGTCCATCAACTGATGAATAAATAAAATGTGGTATATCCTTACAATGAAATATTATTAGGAAATAAAAAGAACTGAAGTACTGATACATGCTATAACATGAGTGAACCTTAAATACATGCTAAGTAATAGAAGTCAGTCACAAAGGACCCCGTATTATCTGATTCCATTTGTATGAAATAGGCAAAACTATGGGTGAGCACATGTCAATCCTAGAAGGTATTAATCCCAGACCTGTGTAACATATCACAGTTGGATGATTGAGATGGCAGCCATGACACATGTCTTCATTTCCTGAAGGTTATGAGAATAAGTTGTGCAAACCAAGAATCTTGAGTAATATAAATTTTATTTTATTTACTGAATAATAAAATTGTTATCATGTTCAAAACAAAACATCAATTTAAAAGAAGACCAGAAAGGAAAGAAAAGATAACCTAGAACAAAGGGACAAACAGCACAAGACAGTATGTCTAAACTCAATTAGTTATTGCATTAAATGTATTGGGCTAAATTATCTAATTAAAAGACAAAAATAGTAAAAAAAAAATCTGATTATATTCTCTTTACAAAGGATATATCTAAAACATAAGAATACTGAAAGATGTTTAAGTTTCTAAGAATGTAAAAAGATGGGAAAGTACATCCCTTAAATACTAGCAAAAAGAAAAAAGCTATATTAGATGCAGCAATATTAATATCCAATAACAAAGACTTTAAGACAAAATCATTAGTAAAGACTAAGAGAGTCATTTTAAAATGCTAAAAATTTCAATTCCATGGAAAATACAACAATTTAAAATTTAGATGCTCTTAATAACATAGCTTCACAATATCTAAAACAAAAATTTACAGAACAAGGATAGACAAATCTACAATAATAATGAAAAATCTTAACAGTTTTTTTCAGTAATTGATATTCAAAATTTATAGAATAAATCACACTGACCCAATGGATACATATATAGAACATTACACCCAACAACTGCAAGATACACATTCTTTTCAAGCATTCATGGAATATTTATAAAAATTGACCATATAGCAGGCTGTAAAGGAAGTCTTAATAAATATGTAAGAACAGAAATCAAATAGAGTATGATCTATGATCTTAATACAATTAATCAAAAAACAAAAACAACAACAACAAACCATAGAAAATTCCCATAATTTTGGAAGTGATGGTGGTAGAGGTGTACGAGTGGGAGGTGCAGATAAAAAGGACACTTTCTTCATGTGTATTATATATATGTGTGTATAAATATATATGCGTATATATATATATATATATATATATATATGCGTATATATATATATATATATATATATATATATGTAGGAATTGTTTGACTCTTTTTTAAGGAGAAGATATTCATACATATTACTTACACAACAGAAAAAGACAATTTGCTGTTGCAGCAAATTTTACTCATACTCTCATACTCCTGAGCAAAAAGTGCTCAATAAATTTATACGAGAGGAGGATGTTTTAAAAAGACATTTGTTTTTATCAGTATAGGTATACATTGCAAGCAGATTTGGATAGCTCTAATTTATTTCTTTTTAGTTGTGTAGAAACTTTATCACAGGCTGTTCAGACCCATCACAGCTACTTTAAGACTAATTTATAAACTAAAAAGAGACTGTACTGCTTTAAGTAAAGAAGGCTTTTCAGCCCTCAGGTGAAGTCATTTCCGGATAAAGTTTACCTGAGAGTGCTCCTCAGGCATTACTACAGGGCAGTCAGCACTTGCTCAGATCAGCATGATAAGTGGCTACAACACTTTGTAAATCTTCGACAGTGCTGCTTTACTATTGCAGGAAATTTTACTTATCATGTTTGACCACTTCCCCCGCTAGACAATTCTTAAATTCTTAATACGAGTTATTTTTTTAAAGAGACATTTGTTTCTTTCCATAACCATGTAAGTTTGAAGGAGATTTGCATAAGCGCTAACGTATTCAGCTGTAGTTTTGCTTATTTTAAGGTAAAGCTTAGTTGATTTGAAGTCATTCACTGCCTTTAACTGAAGCACTGAAGCAAAAACAGCTCGTTCCTTCAGTTTTTACATGTGTGTTAGACCTGGTGTACTGGTTTTTCTGTAGAAATCAGTTGCTTCATTATTAGTTATGCTTTTTGAGTTTCTGGGGACTTCAGACCCAGGATACTATTGCTACGCTCATAAATGCGTGGCAGGGTAAAGTGCACAGATATCTTCTTTGTCCTCTCTTGAGTGTTCCAGTACGATAATGAATATAATTACGTATAATAATTATGTTTGGGGACCACCTTTTAAGATCCATTTCCACTGTTAGTCTCTTACATGTGAGTCACGGCAATTTTTAGTATCCTAATATTTTTAATTCTTAAGTGGAAGCAGTTTTCAAACTACTTTTTCAGCTTTGATCTTCCCACTCCATTGGATTCTCCAACATTTTAAGTATTTTAAATTCTGTTTTCCTTTTTAAAATTATGATTTCTAACACGAGAGATTGTGTGGTAATGAAAATGCTGTGTATCTTGATTGTATTAATGTCGATATTCTAGTATTGTACTACACAGTCTTGCAGGATGTTACCACTGGGAGAAAATGGGTAAAGGGTACACGGGATCTCTTATTTCTTATAACTGTATATGAGTCTACAATTATCTCAAAATAAAAAGATTAATTAAAAAAATTGTGCCTTCATGGTAATTCAGATAAGCTCTGTAGCAGCATTTATGAATGCATCACGACTTACCATTGTTGATATTCAGTGGATGGTTTACAATTTTAATATTATTTTGTAGTGTGACTAATATTTTAACAGTTAGTTTGAGAAGGCCAACACACATCTGTCAGTTTGTTGTACTTTAGTGGCTTGCGTGTTGCTGTGATGCCAGAAAGTATGCCACTGGTATTTCAAATACCAGTGTGGTGGACAGGTTTCAGAGGAGCTTCCAGACAAAGACAGACTAGAAAGGCCTAGTGATCTACTTCCAAAAATTAGCCATGGAAAACCCTATGGATCACAACAGAATATTGTTCAAATATGGAAGACGAGCCTCCTAGGTTGGAAGGCACTCAAATACACAGCAGCTGCAATAATGGACTTGAGCATACCAACGATTTTGAAGATGGTGCAGAACTAGGCAATGTTTTATTGTGTTGTACGTGAGGTTGCCGTAAGTCTGAGCCAACTTGATGGCAACTAGTAACAGTTTGGGAAGGAGGGAAAGGCTAAGAGAAGAATAAAGTGAAGATACTGTCCACAACCTTGAACACAGTTATGTTATAATCTCAGCTGCTTCCATAAACAAAAAGGGCAAGTGTGGCTCTTCTTGGACTAGGTAATCCTGCCGAGTTCAGAAAGACCAGCGTTACTCTGTTGTCTGAACCACTTGGGTAACAGACAACCTGAAGAGCAGCAGTTGTTTTTTTTATGTTGGTGATTAATTTTACTGTGAATATGGTGAGCAAATACCATATGTGCATCCCAACTTTACTTGCTAATAGAGTACAGGACTGGGTCATAAACAGCTGAGAAGGGACTTGGTGATGGAAATGTAGATGTAAACTTTACAGTGACCCTTCTGGTATTTGAAATACTGGTGGCATAGCTTCCAGCATCATAGCAACACACAAGTCACCACAGTACTACCAACTGACAGACAGGGTCACTCATGGTGAATTGGTTTCAGTGGAGCTTCCAGACTAAGACAGATTAGGATGAAAGTCCTGGCAATCTACTTCAGAACAGGACAGAGTAGAACTGTCCCATAGGGTTTCCAAGGAGCAGCTGGTGATTCGAACTGCCGACCTTTTGGTTAGCAGCCAAGCTCATAACCACTATGCCACCAGGGCTTTTTTTGAAAATTAGCCAATGAAAATGGATCACAACAGAATATTGTCCAATAATAGTGCTGGAAGATGAGCCCCCTAGGTTGGAAGGCATTACACAATAGAGGTAACAAATGGACTCAAACATACCGATGATCACGAGGGTGGCACAGGACCAGGTAACATTTCATTCTGTTATATGGCAACTAACAACTAACAACAACAAATTTTATAGACTGAGAGACTATCATGATGTAGATACACTGAGTGCTCCTCTCTCCCCTTTTTTTCTGAGTTATACCTGAATCTTGGGAACCAGGTTTTGATCTGATGACAGTAGACAATATATTTATCTTATTTTAAATCCAACAGGAGGGAAGAATGAAAAGCATGCTTAGGAGATAAGGATGTTAAAAGTCTGTTCATATTGGACTGTGTTATTTTGATTTTTATATACCAGATAAATAGAGGTTTGAATATTAGTTGAAACTAAGTTAAGTGCTTTTTAAATTAAGTTTGCAGCCTTTGTTACAAGAGGCTGATAGTTACCCAGGTAAGAACCAAGATGGAAGTTTTACGGAAGTGGTGCATTTGAATTTCTCATAAGTAGAGAAGGCTGTGTTATGCCTTGTGAATCAAGGAGACAAAGTACAAGGGTTTTGAAGCAGCTAAGGGTGAACAGAGTCTAACTCAGATTGCAGGTGTATGACTGACAAGAGCTCTTTCTCTCAGACTAGTGGTGTGTGCAGGCTACAGGCCAGTGATTGACCTAGGGGGCTGGAGGCCTTGGGAAAGTGCAGTCCCAGAAGAGTACAGGGCTGCCTATCAGCTTAACAAGTCAAACAACCTGAACGGCCTGGTGATGCAGAAAACAGGCTTCTCCCTGTGTACAGCCCTCAATGTGAACTTCATCCATGGCCACTGACAATCAAAACACAACAATATTAAAATCAGCAGTTGCTGCCATTTTTGAATTTTGGGGAATTTAATTTTTTATTTCCCCTCATAGAAGAGTAGATATTTGTGTCTATTTAAATTACCAAAAAAGTTGTTTGCCTTAAAAACAAAAAAAAAGTGTATGGTGATTTTTAAGTAAAACCTATATCCTTAGATTTTTCATGGGGTGGGGAGTGAGAGCTGATGGGGGTGGAGAAAAACAGCAAAGTTTAAATTAAAAAAAGAAAAAAATCACTTAGTACCCAAATATAACTAGAGTTAATATTTTGATGCATTTTCTTTTAGATTTTTCTATGCCTATTTAAAAAATTATTGTAGTAAAATATATACAGCAAAGACATTTGCCATTTCAACCACTTTATGTGCACAATTCAGTGACTTCAATTACGTTCCCTGTGTTGTGCAACCGTTACCACTCTTTCCAAATTTTTTCATCACCCTTAACAGAAACTCAGTTTATGCCTATTTTTAAAAATAAGCCATATTATACTCTATATACAATTATATGTTTTAAATGTTTTTATTTACTATTTTATCATAAGCATTTTCCATGTCATAATTTTTTTTAAAACATGTAAGAATGCATAACATTTCATTGTATCGATGTACCACTCTTTAAATTCCCAGCAATAGGTGAATGGTGAAGTAGATTGGTTCTTGTTTTTTACTCCTGTAAGTGATAATGCTGTGAATGCCGTTGCCTAAATCTTTTCATTTTAGGTTATTTCTTTCTTTTGTAATTCATTTATTTATGTTGTTTGCCTGTTTATCTAATAGATGTCTCAAGTTTTGTTTTTTAAATTGATGTATATTAAAATTGTTTGATGTATAGCCCTTCATCAGGCTCGTTGTAAACCTTTGCCCAGCTTTTTTGTTTGTTTGTTTATTATGGTATAGAAGCTTTACATTTTGGGTAGTTCAATCTTTGCCTTTTATCCTCGGCAAATTTTCCATTACTTTTAAGCTCAGAATATCCTTTCTTTTTTTTTTTGCATTTATTTGTAAATTTATGTTGGCATTCCTGATTGACCTGTTTTTTTTAATTGTGCTTCAGATGAAGATTTATAGAAAAAATAGTTTCTCATTAAACAGTACGCATATTGTTTTATGACAATGGTTAACAACCCCATGACACGTCAACACTGTCCCTTCTCAAACTTGGGTTCCCTGTTACCAGCTTTCCTGTCCTCTCCTGCCTTCTGGTCCTTGTCCGTAGACTGTTGTGCCCCATTAGTCTCATTTTGTTTTATGCAGCTGTCTAATCTTTGGCTGAACAGTGAACTTCGGAAGTGACTTCATTACCAAGCTAAAAATGTGTCCGGAGGCCATACTCCAGTCTTTGTCAGGCCAGTAAGTCTGATCTCATTTTTTGTGAGTTAGAATTTTGTTCTACATTTTTTTCCAGCTCTGTCCAGGACCTTCTGTGTGATCTCGGTCAGAGCAGTCAGTGGTGGTAGCCGGGCACCATCTGGTTTTACTGGACTCAGTCTGGTGGAGGACTTGGTAGTTGTGGTCCATTAGTCCTTTGGACTAACCTCTTGTTTTCTTCATTCTCCCTTGTTTCCGAAGGGGTGAGGCCAGTGGAGTATCTTAGATGGCTGCTCACAGATTTTAGGACCCCAGATGCTACTCACCAAGGTAGAATGTAGAACATTTTCTTTATAAACTGTGTTATGCCAATTGAGCTAGATGTTCCCCGAGACCATGGTCCCCACAGCCCTCTGCCCAGCAATTCAGTCCCTCAAGGAGTTTGGATGTGTCTATGGAGCTTCCATGACCTTTCCTTGTACAAGTTGTGCTGGCTTCCCCAGTATTGTGTACTGTCTTACCCTTCACCAAGGTTACCACTTATCTATTGTCTGTTTAATATTTCTCCCCTCGCCCATCCCTTGTAAGTAACAAAGATCATTTCTTTTTGTGTGTAAACTTTTTCATGAGTTTTTCAGTAGAGGTCTCATACAATATTTGTCCTTTTGTGATTGACTTATTTCACTCAGCATAATGTCCTTCAGTTTCATCCGTGTTATGAGATGCTTCACAGATTTATCATTATTCTTTCTCGTTGCATAATACTCCATTGTGTGTATGTAGCATAGTTTGTTTATCCCTTCGTCTGTTGATGGGCATCTAGGTTGTTTCCATCTTTTTGCTATTGTGAACAGTGCTGCAATGAATATGGGTGTGCATATGTCTGTTAGTGTGACGGCTCTTATTTCTCTAGGATATATTCCTATGAGTGGGATTGCATTTTGTAGTGCTTTTTTTTTTTGTGGTGCCGACGTTTTCTTTGTTCCTCTTACTCACCTGTGCTGAGTTCCTTTTGTTTGTGGATTTTTTTTCATTTCTTCTGTTTTTGTAGGTTTTGTTTTTACTGAGACTTTAAGTTTTTCTTCTTTATTTTGATGATTAGGTTTGTTAACTTTATTTGTGGTTACCTTGAAATTTACCCTTATCTTTCTAGATTTGAACCAGTCTATTATTACTTGGTATCACCTTCCCTTCCTCTCCACTAGAAGGTTCTATACATACCGTACCGTTTATTCCCTCTTTCATTTACAGATTAACCTCTCTGGTTCCCTGTTGTAATTCTTTTGGTTTTGCATAGTCCTTGAGAGTTCGTTTCCTAGGTTGGCATCTGGCTAGTACAATCCTGTGTCCTATATTCAGCCTGTGTTCTGATGTTATTTGTTTTCAGATCAAAGGACTCCCTTTAACAAGTCTTTTAAGTTCAGTTTGGTTTTTACATAGTCCCTTAATTTCTGTTTATCTGGAAATGACCTAATTTCACCATGATATTTGAATGAAAGTTTTGCAGAATATATTATTCTTGGCTGGCAATTCTTTTCCTTCAAGGTTTTATATATGTCATCTGTCATGGATTGAGTTATGTCCCCCCAAAAATGTGTATTAATTTGGCTGGGCCATGATTCCCGGTACTGTGTGGTTTTCCTATATGGTGTAAATCCTGCCTCTATGATGTTAATGAGGGAGGATGGGCAGCAGTTGTGTTAGTAAGGCAGGACTCAGTCTACAAGATTGGATTGTATCCTGAGGCTATGTTTTAAGATATAAAAGACAGAAGTGAGCAGTGAGACCAGGACCTCATACCATCAGGAAAGCAGCACCAGGAGCACAGCGTGTCCTTTGGACCGGGGTCCCTGTGTAGAGAAGCTCCTAGTCCGGGGAACACTGATGAGAAGAAGGCCGACAGAGAGAGAAAGTCTTCCTCTGGAGCTGATGCCCTGAATTTGGACTTTTAGCCTATTTTACTGTGAAGAAATAAACTTCTCTTTCTTAAAAGCATCCACTTGTGGTATTTCTGTTTTAGTAGCACTAGATAACTAAGACAGAATTTGGTACCGAGAGAGTGGGGTGCTGCTCTAACAGATACCTAAAATGTAGAAGCAGTTTTAAAACTGTGAATGGTTAGAGGTGTGGCAGTGACAGAGGACCAGCAGCAGCAGAGAACCTGCAGCAGCAGAGGACCAGCAGCAGCAGAGAACCTGCAGCAGCAGAGAAACGGCAGTGGCAGAGAACAAATAGCAGCAGAACCAGGAGACTAGCATGAGACAGCGCTGGAGCCGACCCACGGAGCGAGAAAGCTGAGCGCCTGTGAGCAGGAGGCTTCCTGGCGGAATGGGGTGCCTCTGGGCACGTATCGGTGGAGCTAGGCTTGCAGACCTACGGAGCGAGAGAGCTGAGCACCTGTGTGCAGGAGGCTTCTGGTGAATTGGGTGTCTCTGGGCATTTATTGGTGGAGCTACGGAGCTTTGGAACACTTGCCCCAGCAGGGCAGTTGTGGGCGTGAGGCCCGAGGAGCCGAAAGGCCAAGAAACCAGAAAACAAGCTGAAGAGATGAGGGACACAAGAAGCTGAGCTGCCTCGGTCTCAAAAGGTATGGCCATGACCTTGGGGGTTTCAAAGGGTGGAGCCATAGCCTCTGGTGTTTCTAAGCATGGAGTTGTCACTCTGATGCAGTAGGAGAATGGTGAGCCTAAAGCCAAGGGAGCAGAGTTGCTGTCCCAGTGGGGCCTGGAAGGCAGAGCTGAAGCCCAGGGCCGAGGGGCCTCCACTCAGAATCCAGAGACTGTGGCCAGTACCTAGAGTCTGGAGGGCAGGGCTATTGTGTAAATTGTCTCAGAGAACAGAAAATTATTTTCAAAGCCTTGAGGGCTAAGTAATGTGTTCTGCTGACTTGCTTGGTGCCTATTATCACTTCTTTTCCTCTAGTTTCTCCCATTTGTAATGGAAATGTCTAGCTTATGCCTGTTCTGTCACTGTACCTTTGGAAGTAGATAACTTGTATTCTAGATTTCACAGATGAAGAGGAATTTTTGGATTTTGGACTTGGAGTTAAGACTTTTGCTATGATATGATGGAGTGGATATGTTATCCATGTTTTAAGGATGTGAGTTTTTTGGGGGCAAAGGGTGGAATGTCATGGATTGAATTATGTCAAATGTGTGTATCAATTTGGCCAGGCCATGATTCCTGGTATTGTGTGTTTTTTCTATATGGTGTAAATCCTGCCTCTATGATGTTAATGAGGGAGGATGGGCAGCAGTTGTGTTAGTAAGGCAGGACTCAGTCTACAAGATTGGATTGTATCCTGAGGCGATGTCTTGAAATATAACAGACAGAAGTGAGCAGTGAGACAGGGGGACCTCATACCACCAAGAAAGCATTGCCAGGAGCAGAGCGTGTCCTTTGAACTGGGGTCCCTGTGCAGAGAAGCTCCTAGTCCGGGGAACACTGATGAGAAGAAGGCTGACAGAGAGAAAAAGTCTTCCCCTGGAGCTGATGCCCTGAATTTGGACTTTTAGCCTACTTTACTGTAAAGAAATAAACTTCTGTTTGTTAAAAGCATCCACTTGTGGTATTTCTGTTATAGCAGCACTAGATAACTAAGACATCATCCCACTGTCTTCTTGCCTGCATGGTTTCTGACATATAATCCGAGCTTAGTCTTATTGTTTCTCCTCTGTTTGTGACTTTTCGTTTTTCTTGAGCTACTCTCAGGATTTTTTGTTTGTCTTTGGTTTTAGTGAGTGTGATTATGATATGCCTTGGTGATTTTCTTTTTGGGTCTATCCTACATGGGGTTCGTTGAGCTTCTTGGATGGTCAGCTTTTTATCTTTCATGATATTGGGGAAGTTTTCTGTCAGCAATTCCTCAATAATCCTCTTTGTGTTTTCTGTTTTCTCC
Organism: Dugong dugon; assembly: GCA_030035585.1. Taxonomy (NCBI): domain Eukaryota; kingdom Metazoa; phylum Chordata; class Mammalia; order Sirenia; family Dugongidae; genus Dugong; species Dugong dugon. Next base: position 57,902,908 of record CM057465.1, on the reverse strand, counting down.
CCCTGTTCTGGAACTCCGATCACTTGTAGAGTTTTGCTTTTGACTGTATCCCACATAATTCTCAGGGTTTCTTCATTTTTCTACGTTCTTTTTTTGATTGTATCCCACATAATTCTCAGGGTTTCTTGATTTTTCTATGTTCTTTTTTTCTGATTTTTCCTCCAACAGAGTTGTGTCCAAGTGTTTCTCTTCAATTTCACTGATCCTATCTTCCATCATTTCAAACCTGCTTCTCAGCTGCTCTATGACACAGTCAATTTCTGAAATCTTCTTGGTTATCTTTTGGATTTGTAATTGCTGTTTTTGTATGATTTCTAGTTGTGAATTTATTTTAGCATTTTGTTCCTGTATTATTTTCTTGAATTCTTCCAATTTTTTTCTGTATTTTTCATGAATTTGTCTGCCTTTTCCATGAATTTGTCTATTTTTTCCTCATTTTTGTCTGCTTTTTGCTTCAACTCTTGGATAATTCTGAAAATTAGAGATTTGAATTCCCTATCAGTTAGGTCTAGTGCCTTTTCTTCTACTGGAAGGTCGTCTGGTGTTTTGTTTTGGAAGCCTACTGCAGCCATCCTGTCCTGTTTTTGTAAATGTTTTGATGTTGTCTGCTGTCTTCGGGGCATTCAGTGCTTATTTTCCTTCTTTAATGATTGTAGATTTGTTTGTTTCATCCTGCTTTTTTGTTTTATTTGGTTATGTCTGAGCAGGTGGGCTGTGCATTCTTTGTTGTTTGCTTGTCTGTGGGCATGATACTTTTCACCTCCTTCTCCAATGGGCAGGGTCAGTCACTCAGGTATTCTACAGCTGGGCAGGTCCAGCTGAAGGGGAGTTGCTGGGATAGGTTATTTGTGGCACGTACCAGGGCTGACAGTCTGGACTGGGAATCAGTGCATGGCACGTTCCAGTAGGCTGTGCCTGTGCTGCTTGGGAGTGTGATGTTCAGCGCACGGTGCAGGTAGGCAGGAAGGAGGGGGGAGATTTTGATGTGTGGAGCTAAGATGGGTATGGGAAAGAGGAGAGAGAGGACAGAGGAACAAGAGCCAAAAACATACCCACAAAGAAACAAAAAAGAGTGCTAAGGGAGCTTGCTATTGGAGTGGAGAGATGAGAGACTGAGAAATGAGGAAAAATAAAAATGAAAAAAAAAGAAAAAGGGTAAAAGAAAAAAATGAATAAATCAAGAAACTGGAAAAGAAGAAAGACACAAAGGCAATAAAAGAGCTAAGAAAACAAACAAACAAAAAAGAAACAAAAAAAGCCAAAAAAAAAAAACTAAGAAAAAAAAAGTTCCCAGGGATGTCCCTGTGTGTCTGCGCAGAGTAAGGGAGTAGCTTCCAATCTGCGTGGTACTGCCTGGCTAGAAGGGGCTCCCAAGCCGAGAAAAGAAAAAGAAAACAGACAAACAAATCAAAACAGAACAAATCAGAGCAAACAAACAAACAAAAAAGCCCGAGGGGTCCTACCAGCGTGGCGGCATAGGCTGGGAAGCAGTTTCACAGTCAAGGTATTTCACAGCCTTTCAGGAAGAAGCAAAGATGGCGCATGGAGCCAAGTATTTGAGAGAAAGGTGGGAGATGTGGTGAGAGATAAGGAAGAAATCTAAAGAAGCAGAAAAAAGCAATACCAGCAGCCAACAAAAGGCACTCAGGGAGCTGGCCAGTGTGGGCAGGTGGAATCCAAGTGACACTGGGGTGCTTCCTGGCCAAGACACTGTGGCTACAGGAGCAGAGCAGGCTAAGTGGGGGTGAAGAAGGGTGGGGGGTGGGAAAGCCTATATCACTGGTTACCGGTTGTTCTGTCTCCTGCTGGAAGCTCCATGAAGCTGCTTTCTTGTACCTCCTGTTCACTGATCTCCAATAGGAGTGCAAGATGGCGCATCCATGCTGCCGTAGCTGATAGGGGACCTCTGCATGTATTTCTCCTTGGTGCTTGTTCAAGATCAGTTTCTTATTCCATTCGGTGCTTGGCTGAGTTCTTTATCTCTTTATTTGGTGTGTAGGATTTTAGGATTGATGTGTGACTGTGTTGACTTAGATTTTCTGCTCTTTGCTGTGAAGGTACGGTGTGGTGCTTCTGACTATAGTGCCATGTTGCCCGGATGTCTTCATTACCAATTTGGATGCCCTTTATTTCTTTTTCTTGCCTTATTGCTCGAGTTAGGACTTCCAGCACAGTGTTAAATAGGAGTTGAGATGTAGGGCATCCTGTCTTGTTCCTGTTCTCAAGGGGAATGTTTTCAGCCTTCTCTATTAAGAATGATGTTGGCAGTTGGTTTTGCATAGATCCCCTTTATTGTGTTGAGAAATTTCTCTTCTATATCTATTTTATTGAGAGTTTTTATCAGGAATGGGTGTTGACTTTGTCGAATGCCTTTTCTGCATCAATTGAGATGATTATGTGATTCTTTTCTTTCCTTTTGTTTATGTGGAGAATTACATTGATTGATTTTCTAATGTTGAACCATCCTTGTATACCTGGTATGAATCCTACTTGGTCATGGTGTATTATTTTTTTGATATGATGCTGAATTCTACTGGCTAAAATTTTGCTGAGAATTTTTGCATCTATATTCATGAGAGATATTGGTCTGTAATTTTCTTTTTTTGTGGCATCTTTGCTTGGTTTTGGTATCAAGGTTATGCTGGCTTCATAAAATGAATTTGGAAGTATCCCTTCCTTTTCTATGTTCTGAAATAGTTTGAGTAGTACTGGTGTAAATGCTTCTCTAATATTTGGTAGAATTCTCCAGTGAAGCCATCTGGGCCAGGGCTTTTTTTTTGTTGGGAGTTTTTTCTTTTTTCTTTTATTTCCTTTTCAAGCTCTTCTCTTGTTATGGGTCTGTTCAGATTTTCAGCATCACTTTGTGTTAGTTTGGGTAGGTAGTGTTTTTCTAGAAATTTATCCATTTCTTCTAGGTGTTCAAATTTGTTGGAGTATAGTTTTTCATACTACTCTGTTATAATCCTTTTTGTTTCAGTTGGGTCTGTTGTAATGTCCCCCATTTCATTTCTTATTTGGGTTATATGGGTCCTCTCCTGTTTTTCTTTTGTCAGTCCGGCCAGTGGTTTGTCAGTTTTGTTGATCCTTTCAAAGAGATAACTTTTGGTTTTGCTGATTCTATTGTTTTTCTATTCTCTAGTTCATTTTTTTCTCCTCTGATCTTTATTATTTCCTTTCTCTAGTGACCATGGCTTTTTTTGTTGTCCTCTTTCTATTTGTTCAAGTTGTGTAGTTAATGTTTGTTTTTGTTCCTTTCTTCTTTTTTGATGTGTGCATCTATTGCTATAAATTGTCCTTTGAGGACTGCCTATGCTGTGTCCCAAGGGTTTTGGTGTGATGTTTTTTCATTCTCATTTGATTCTAGGAATTTTTTGATTCCATCTCTGATTTCTTCTATTACCCAGTGGTTTGTAAGCAGGGTTTATTCAGTTTTCATGTAACTGATTTTTTTCCTTGCTCTTCCTGTTGTTAATTTCTACCTTGATGGCGCTCTGGTCAGAGAAGATACTCTGTATTATCTCAACATTTTGGATTGTTTTGAGGATTGCTCTGTGGCCTAAGATGTGGTCTATTCTGGAGGACATTCCATGTGCATTGGAAAAGAATGTGTACTTTGCAGCTGTTGGGTGGAATGTTCTATATATGTCTATGAGGTCAAGTTGGCTGATTGTGCCCTTTAGGTCTTTTGTATCTTTGTTGAGTTTCTTCCTAGATGTTCTGTCCTTTACCGAGAGTGGTGTGTTGAAGTCACCTACTATTATTGTAGAACTGTCAGTTTCTCTTTTCAGTGCTTTTAGAGTTTGTTTTATGTATTTGGGAGTCCTGTCATAGAGTGTAGATGTTTATTATTGTTATGTCTTCATGATTGATTGTCTCCTTAATCATTATATAGTGTACTTCTTTGTCTTTTATGGTGGATTTTTTTTTAAAGTCTGTTTTATCTGTGATTAGTATTGCCACTCCTGCTCTTTTTTGGTAGCTATTTGCTTGATATATATTTTTTCCATCCTTTGATCTTTAATAAATTTACATCTCATAGACAGCATATTGATGGATCCTATTTTTTTTATCCATTCTGTCACTCTCCATCTCTTTATGGGTTCATTGAGTCCATTAACATTCAGTGTAATTATTGATAGGTGTGAGTTTATTGCTGTCATTTTGTAGTGCTTTTTTTGTGGTGCGGACATTTTCTTTGTTCCTCTTACTCTCCTGTGCTGAATGTGTTTTCTTTGAGGATTTTTTAAATTTCTTTTGTTTTTGTAGGTTTTGTTTTTACTGAAATTTTATGTTTTTCTTCTTTATTTTAATGAGTAATTTGTTAACTTTCTCTATGGGTACATTGAAATTTATCTTTACCTACCTGTGTTTGAACCAGTCTATTATTACTTGGTATCGGCTTGCTTTCCTCTCCATTAGAAGGTTCTATACCTACACTGTTTATTCTTTTATCATTCTGATGTTGTTGTCATTTACAGATTAACCTCTCTGGTTCCCTGTTGTAATTCCTTTGGTTTTGGATAGTCCTTAAGAGTTCATTTCCTAGGTTGGTATCTTGCTGGTTCGATCCTGCCTCCTAGATTCAGCCTGTGTTCTGATATTGTTTGGTCTCAGATCAAAGGACTCCCTTTAATAATTCTTGTAAATTTGGTGTGGTTTTTATATAGTCCCTTAATTTTTGTTTATCTGGAAATGACCTAATTTCACCATCGTATTTGAATGAGAGTTTTGCAGGATATATTATTCTTGGCCGCCAATTTTTTTCTTTCAGGATTTTATATATGTCATCCCATTGCCTTCTTGCCTGCATGGTTTTTTCTGAATAATCTGAGCTTAGTCTTATTGTTTCTCCTCTGTATGTGACTTCTTGTTTTTCATGAACTGCTCTCAGGATTCTTTGTTTGTCTTTGGTTTTAGTGAGTGTGATTATGATATACCTTGGTGATTTTCTTTTGGGGTCTATCCTATATGGGGTTCGTTGAGCTTCTTGGATGGTCTGCTTTTCATCTTTCATGATATTGGGGAAGTTTTCTGTCAACAATTCTTCAATAATCCTCTCTGTGTTTTCTGTTTTCTCCCCCTGTTCTGGAACTCTGATCACTCAAAAATTTTTTCTTTTGATTGTATTGCACGTAATTCTCAGGGTTTTTTCATTTTTCTTTGCTCTTTTTTCCGATTTTTCTTCATACAGGGTTGTATCCAAGTGTTTTTCTTCAATTTTACTGATCCTGTCTTCCATTGTTTCAAACTTTCTCCTCAGCCCCTCTATGACACTGTCCATTTCTGAAATCTTGTTGTTTATCTTTTGGATTTCTAATTGCTGTTTTTGCATGATTTCTAGTTGTAAATTTATTTTTCGTTTTGTTCCTGTATTATTTTCCTGAATTCTTCTATGTTTTATTTGTATTTTCCATGAATTTGTCTGCCTTTTCCATGATTTTGTGTATTTTTCCTCATTTTTGTCTGCTTTTTGTTTCAACTCTTGAATAGCTTTGTATATTAGAGACTTGAATTCCCTGTCAGGTAGTTCTAGTGCCTTTTCTTCTACTGGAAAGTCATCTGATGTTTTATTTTGGATGCCTACTGGAACCATTCTGTCCTGTTTTTGTGTATGTTTTGATATTGTCTGCTGTCTTTGGGACATTCACTAGTTATTTTCCTTGTTTACTGATTGTAGATTTGTCTGTTTCATCCGGGTTTTTTCTTTTATTTGGTTATGTCTGAGCAGGAGGGTTGTGTGTTCTTTGTTGTTTGCTCATCTGTGGGTACAATACTTTTTGCCTCCTTCTCCAATGGATAGAGTCAGTTGCTCAGGTATGGTACAGTAGGACAGGTCCAGCTGAAGGGGAGTTGCTTGGATAGGTTTTTTGTACTAGGGCTGACAGGGTGGGCTGGGAATCAGTGCAGGGCAGGTTCCAGTAGGCCGTGCCTGTGGTACTTGGGGGTGTGATGTTCAGTGCACGGTGCAGGTAGGCAGGAAGGAGGGGGGAGATTTTGATGTGTGGAGCTAAGATGGGTATGGGAAAGAGGAGAGAGAGGAGAGTGGAACAATAGTCCAAAGTATACAAAAAAAAAAAAGAGTGCCAAGGGAGCTTGCCATTGGAGTGGAAAGATGAGAGACTGAGAAATGGAGGGGGAAAAAAAAGAAAAAGGGTAAAAGAAAAAAATGAATAAATAAAAATTAGGGGGGAAAAAAAAAAAGCAAAGACTCCAGGGATCCCACTGGTGTAGCTGTGAGGACTGGTGAGATTGCTCCCAGGCTGTGAAGTACAACCTGGGTGGAAGCGGTAGATGAGTCACACAGCGCCAGGTATTCAGGAGACAGGAAGAGAAGGTAAGTATAGAGAGATGAGAAACTGAGAAATGAAGAAAGGTAAAAAGGGAAAATGAGAGAAAGAAAACAAAACAAACAAACAAAACAATAGCAACAACAAAACCAAAAAAAAGAAAAAAACACTCCCAGGGATCCCAGTGTTCATCTGTGCAGATTAAGGGAGTAGCTCCCATGCCATGCCGTAGTGCCTGGCTAGAAGGGGCTCCCAAGCCAAGAAATGAAAAGAAAACAAAGAAACAAACAAATAAAAACAGAACAAATCAAAACAAACAAAACAGCCCCAGGGATCCCACCAATGTGGTGGCACAGGTCATGAAGTAGTTTCACAATCGAGCGGTTTTTACAGCCTTTCAGGAAGAAGCAAAGATGGCACATGGAGCCAGGTATTTGAGAGAAGGTAGGGGGAGGTGGTGAGAGGTATGGAAGAAATCAAAAGAAGTGGAAAAAAGCAGCACCAGCAGCCAACAAATGGCATTCAAGAAGCTGTCCAGTGTGGGCAGGTGGGATCCAAGCCTCATGGGGTGAAGTTGGTGCTTCCTGGCCAAGAGACTGTTTCCGCAGGAAGCAGAGGAGGCCGAGTGGGGGTGAAGAAGGGTGATGGGTGGTGAAAGCATATATTTCTGGTTACTGGTTGTTCTGTCTCTTGCTGGAAGCTCTGTGAAGCTGCTTTCCTGTACCCTCTGTTCACTGATCTTCCCCACAATTAGAAGATAGGAGTCCAAGACTGCAGATTTGTGCTGCTTTAGCTGATAGGGGACCTCTGCAAGTATCTCTCTTTGCTTTCTGTTCTCTGTCAGTTTCTTATTCCATTCGGTGCTTGGCTGAGTTCTTTATCTCTTCATTTGATTCTTAGGGTTTCAGGATTGACATTTTCTCTGTTTGACTTAGTTTTTTGGATCTTTGCTGTGGAGGGATGGTGTGGTGCTTCTGTCTAAACCACCATGTTGCCTGGAAGTCCTCAGAATATCCTTTCTTGTTTAGAGAACAGATAAATAGTAAACGTAAAATCTCAAGGCATGAAAAGGTAACATCTTTAATTTATCTGCAATGAGTTTTAATATGTGACAAAAGTATTCATTGATTTTTTTTCCAAATAACTAGCTAAATTTATTCTGGGTGAATCAGTCTGGTGTATATATAGTCTTAACTCAGTTCTTAGCTCAATACTCAGTAGTTGCTTAACTTATATTGCTGAATGGAACCTTTTAGTAGAACTTGAGGCTGTTTTCAATTGCTATCCCCTGGCTTTTGGTTTCCATGAGACACTTTTCATTATCCTTATAAAATATTTCCCTTGTTGGCTTAAGCTAGCACGATTTCTTTCATTTGTAACCAAAAGTTCTGAGTAACATAGCTCATCTTATCTAAGAAGGGCTGTTCAGTTCTAATTTGCTATGGTTTATTTCAGAGGGAGTGCCTTTCCATTCACATTGGCCAAGCTGGTGTCCAGACTGGGGATATTCTTTGGGAACTCTATTGCCTGGAACATGGAATCCAGCCAGATGGCATCATTCTTGACAGTAAAATGGATCAACTGGAAAATGCTAAAATAGAGCATATGAATGCACCTTTTGATAACTTCTTCGGTGAGATGAGAGCTGGGAAGTATGTTCCCAGAGCTCTCTTCATGGACCTGGAACCAACTGTTATAGGTAATGTAAGTTTTAAATTCTAGTGTACTCAACCATGTCCACAATCAAAACAAGCAAACAAATCAAGTATCAATGGGTGGGATTATCAGATTATACTAATCTATCTGAATCAGATCATTTAGACCTTTCCCAAATGTAGAGGATCAGTCAATGGCCATTTAGGGTGATTAGCATACATACTCAAAGGGAAGATTAGGTTAGCCTTTTTTTTCTGGTGATGAAACTAATTAAAGCCATATTAATTTCTTCATACGTAACAGAACACAAAATCTGTTCCTGGATTTGAGAACTAATTTCTAGAGGCCACTGGCAAAGAATCTGAAAGTTTTGCATTACTTGTTTATAAAGAATAAAATATTTGAAAATAATTCGAAAGAAGCAAGGAGCCAAATAAATCTTCTAGTTGTGGGGAAGATCAATACAATTTTATGATTATTAATGGCAGACTTTGTAGTATATTGCATAAAAACTTTTGAAATAGAGCTAGAATAATAGCAGAGCTAGAAAAATAGTGGAGCAAGAAGGAGCCTTATTGACTTAAGAGAAAAGCTAGAGAGAAGGGTTGATTTGGGTTTGATACTGTATGTTATTGTTATTAGCTGCCCTTGAGTCAGCCCACCAACTCATGGCAGTCCTATGCACAGAGGAACAAACTGCTGCCTGGTCCTGTGCCATCTCCAATGATCTGCTGGGGATTGGACCATTGTGGTCCATAGGGTTTTCACTGGCTGCTTTTTGGAAGTTGATCACCAAGCCTTTCTTCCTAGTCTGTCTTAGTCTGGAAGCTTTGCTGAAACCTGTTCAGCATCATAGCAACAGGCAAGCCTCCACTGACAGACAGGTGGTGGAATCAAACCCAGGTCTCCCACATGGAAGGCAAGAGTTCTACCACTGGGCCACCAATGTCCAGTTAATTATTTCTGTGTAACAAACCAGCCCAAAACTTAGTGGTTTAAAACAATAAGATTCCTATTTTGTTCATGAATCTGAAATTTGGGCAGGGCTCAGAGGGGACCACTCTTCCCTGTAGCATGTGGTGTTAGCTAGGGAGGCTCAAGAGAAGGCTGGAGGATCCACTTTCAAAGTGGCTCATTCACATGACTTGCAGTCACATGCTGGCTGTTGACTGATAGCTGACCTAGGACTATGGGTGAGGCCTTGTTTCCTCCTGATATGAATCTCTCTATGGGCTGCTTACCTGAGTTCCAAGAACAAGCATCCCATGAGAACAAGGAAGAAGTGCATGGCATTTTTATAACCTAGCCTTGGAAGTCAAATAGTATCACTCAGCTGTTCTTTATGGTTGAAGCAGTTACAAATATCCACCCAGGGAGGGGAAGATGTAGACCCCACCTCCTGATGTGGGAATAGCAAAGCCTTAGAAGAACACATGAGATGGAAAATGTTTTTGTGACCATCTTTGGAAAATACAGTCTGTTCATACTGGATTGGAGTTCATTTCCGTATCAGAACAAAGACAGTATCATGTAACAAACTGATGGAGAAAGTAGATTGATGTCAATATGAATAAAAAGATAAGTTTTATTAAAAGTTTGAAGTTAAGAATTATTGAGGCCAAGATGCATATCTACAGATTCAGTATTACTCTGCAAGATGTTGTGAAACAAAATGTAAGTTAGTACTGATAACTTTAAGAACATGTCAGACTATCATGGAGGCTAAGAGAGGTTGTCTCATGTAACCTACATTGTATTTTGACTTGAGTTATAAGGGTCCTAAGAGAACATCTGAGTTTCCTTTACAAATAGGAGTTTGTAACTGTGAACCTTAGCTGGAGTCAGGTGTTCCAGAAACCTGGGCAGAGTGTGCTACGTCCCCTGTGGGTTTTGGTAAATAGATGATGGAGCAACGTGAAAAGTCATGTCCTAGTATTACTGAGACTGTAGCAGATTTTTTAAATTTGTGTCAATCCAAAGAAGCTAAGAAAATAGGAGGTTTAAGGATTAGGGTTAGAAGTTGAGGAAATCAGAGGAGAGATAGATGGCAGGCAAAGACTGAGAGAAGTTCCCTGATTGTCCAGAACATAGCCTGAAGGGAGGTTGACTGTGAGAGTCCTGAGCTGCTTAAGACAAAGAGGCAGAGTGCTTCAGGATTTAGGGAGAAGGCACTTATTTTCTTTGTTTTATTCAACAAATAAGAAAGCTTCACATGTGTATATGTGTTAGGTCCCATTCTTGACACTGGATATATATACATGTATATGTGTATATATATAATGAGCCTTAGTGCACAGTGATTAAGCACTCAGCTGCTACTGAAAGGTCAGCGGCTCGAATCTACTAAGTTGCTCTGTGGGAGAAAGATGTGACAGTCCGCTTCTGTCAAGATTACAGCCTTGGAAACCCTATGGGGCAGTTCTACTCTGTCCTATAGGGTCCATATGAGTCAGAATAGACTAGATAGCAATGAGTTTGGTTTTGGTTTTATATGTATCTATATATTACAGTCCTAATCGTTAAACCTCATACATAATCTCTCTCCTCATGAAGCCTGCATTCTAGTGGGGTAGAGACCAATAAAAACAAATAGATGACCAATGGTGATAAGTGGTATACAGAAAAATAAAGCAGGGTGATGGAAGTACGAAATGTTGTGTTTGTGTGTCTGTGGTAAGGGGAAGTGGGGCTATTGCTTTTTCTATAGGGTTTTCAGGGAAGACTTTACTGAGAAGGTAAATTTTGTAGGAATCTAAAGGAAATGAGGCATTAGTCTTACCTCTATGGAAGAGGTCAGAAAAGTCTTTGTGGACAAGGTGATATTCCATCTGAGTCTTGAAGAGCGAGTGGGAAGATTTTAAGGGTTCACAGATGAGAGAAAAAGAAAATCATGAGCAAAGACAAATTCAGAGATCTGTGAGTGTTGTTTTTGGATTGAACATGGGAAAGGTGTTGATAAAGAGGAGTCATAGGTGGTTTAAACTGTAATGGAGGTAGATCATAGGATCTTCTTGAATAAGATGTTTGATCTGAATTTGATGGAAATGGGGAGCCACTGAAGGTTCTGGAGCAGAAAGAATGTGGTTAAGAGGCTGCTAACCAAAAGGTCAGCAGTTTGAATTCATCAGCTGCTCCTTGGAAACCCTATGGGGCAGTTCTACTCTGTCCTGTAGGGTCTCTATGAGTCAGAATCAACTCGATGGCAATTTTTTTTTAAAGATTAATCTCAGGTACTTAATTTTTTCATTAATAAATTAAATTCATTAATTTATAAAACATTTATTTGGCACCTACTATGTGCCGGATGGAAACCTTGGTGGTGTAGTGGTTAAGAGCTTTGGCTGCTAACCAAGAGGTCGGCAGTTCAAATCCACCAGGCGCTCCTTGGAAACCCTATGGGGTACTTCTACTCTGTCTTTAGGGTTGCTATGAGTCAGAATCGACTTGACTGCAATGGGTTTCTATGTGCCAGATGGAGTCCCTGGGTGGTACAAATGGTTAAGTACATGGCTGCTAACGGTAAGGTTGGTGGTTCACAGCTACCCAGAGGTGCCTTGGAAGAAAGGCTTGGTATCTACTTCTGAAAAATCAGCCATGGAACACTTTATGGAGCACAGTTCTACTCTGACATGCATGGGGTCACCATGAGTTGGAGCTGACTTGATGGCAATTAGTTTTGGGTTTATATGCCAGGTACTGATCTAGAGAGGTGGAGAGAATATTGGAGACAGTTACGAGAATGTTGTAATATGTAGACTTCACCTAGGGTTGTGACACTGAGAATGGAGAAAAGACACTGATTTGAGCAATTCTGTTAAAATAGAGCCGAGCAACTAATAATGTGCCAAATGAATGTCTAAGACAGAAGTCAGAAGTACCATAAAGATTTTACTGGCTCAGTAATGGGACTGATAAGTGAAATAGAAATTCCAGAGGAAGACTTAGCTTTGTGGGAGTAAAGGTAAGTTCAGTTTTGAGCACGAAGAATTTAAAGAATCACCAGGTTGGTCCCAGATGAAGATAAAGATGTGTGGCAGGATTACTGAGTTATCCAACAGAGATGATAGTTCAAGTTGTGGAAATGGATAGTAAGTTTAGCTTAAAGTGGTTTTAGAATCAAGGAAATGTGTTTTCTGGTTGTGGTTTTGTTTTTTCTTTAATTGTGATAAAATACATATAAAAATTTCCATTTCAACCATTTATAAATGTACAATTTAGGGATATTAATAACATTCACAATGTTGTGTAATCATCACCATTATCTGTTATCAAAACGCTTTCATCATCCCAAACAGAAAGTCTGTATCCATTAAGCAATAACTTCTCTCCCAATCCAGCCCCTGGTAATCTCTACCCTACTGTTTTTCTCTATGAATTTGTCTATTCTATATATTTCAGGTCAGTGGAATCATATAATACTTGTCTTTTTGTGTGTTGTTTATTTCACTTAGCATAATGTTTTCAAGTTTCATTCATGTTGTAGCATGTATCAGAACTTCATTCCTTTTTAATGGCGGAATAATATTCAACTGTATATATTATACTACATTTTGTTTATCTGTTTATCTGTTAATGGATTTTTGGGATGTTTCGATCTTTTGACTATTGTGAACAATGCTGTCATGAACATGGGTATATAGGTATCTGTCTTAGTCCCTGTTTAAGTCTCTTGGGTATATACCTAGGAGTGGAATTGCTGGGTCATTAGTAATTCTATGTTTAACTTTTTGAGGAACTGCCAAACTGTTTTCCACAGAGAGTGTACCATTTTACATTCCCAAGAGCAATGGACAGGGCTTCAAACTGGTTTGAACCAGTTCAGTATGACTGACAAAGTAAAACTGAAACAGACCCCAAATTTTACAATTTGGGAGTCTGGAATGATAACTGGAAAGGGAAAAATTGTGGATCAAAGCCCTGGAATGGGAGACTCAGAAGAGGCACAGTGAGCCCTTTCAGGAGCCTAATGCATGAGATTGAATTATTGGCAGAACTTTGGAGAGCAACAAACATTCAAAGTGGCATGGTTGGCTGCTGTCATGTTTTGAATTGTGTCCCCCAAAAATATGTGTATCAACTTTGCTGGGCCATGATTCCCAGTATTGTGTGATTGTTCACCATTTTGTCATCTGATGTGATTTTCCTATGTGTTGTAAATCCTATCTCTATGATGTTGATGAGATGGGATTAGTGGTAGTTATGTTAATGAGTCAGGACTCAATCTGCAAGATTAGGTTCTGTCTTGAGCCAATCTTTCTTGAGATATGAAAGAGAGAAGCAGGTAGAAAGACATGGGGACCTCATACCACCAAGAAACGAGCCAGGAGAAAAGCGCGTCCTTTGGACCCAGGGACACTGTGCTGAGAAGCTCCTCAACCAGGGGAAGATTGATGACAAGGACCTTCCTCCAGAGCCGACAGAGAGAGAAAGGCTTCCCCTGGAGCTGATGCCCTGAATTTGGACTTGTAGTCTACTAGACTGTGAGAGAATAAATTTCTCTTTGTTAAAGCCATCCATTTGTTGTATTTGTTATAGCAGTACTAGGTAAGACAGCTGCCATCTTTGAATGGGGTACTGCTGTTTCCAACTCGGCTCAAGATCTGACAGGCAAGAGATTTGTTTGCTATGCAATGTGTATGCTGCCCTTGCTGTCTAACAGGGAGATTAGGTTTCTAGCAGGGCTTTGACCTGCAATTTTTCCAGTGCTGGTTATCATTCCAGTTCGCCCAAATTTTAAAATTCGGGTCTGATTTGGTTTTGCTTTTGGCCATGACTGAACTGGAAAGAACTGGTTCGAAGCCCTGGCAATGGAGAAGGGTTCCAATGTCTCTATATCCTTCCCAACACATGTTTATTTTCTGTTTTTAAATTTTTTTAAACTATTATTATCATAGTCATTCTAGTAAGCATGAAATGGCATCCCATTGTGGTTTTTACTTGTATTTCCCTAATGACTAATGATGTTGAGCATTTTTTCATGTGCTTATTGGCCATTTGTATGGCTTCTTTGAAGAAATGTCTAGTCAACTTCTTTGCTCATTTTTTAATTGGGTTGTTTGTCTTTTTGTTGTTTTAGCTGTGTTGTCAAGGTAGAATTCTATTAAGCACATTTGTAAGCAGAAGTGAGGGAGAGAGGTTTCAGAGGAAGTAAGAGGGAAAGGGATCAAGAATACTGAAAAGAAGGTTTGCTATGCTTATCCCTTTTTTTTCCTCTCTTCTTTGAGATAGAAGATGGAGGAATTTTGTAGTAGGAAGGAAGGTGTTTGAAAGAACTTCATTCAGAAATCCTGTGATTGAAATAATGGTGTGTGAGAACTTGAAGAAGGGAGAAAAAGTTTAGAACACTCATTTTAAGAAATGGAATAGAGGGTCAAAATGAAGAACGAAAGGTCCGCTGAGTGTAGGTTTGGAGTGACCTAGATAGCTGGTTCCTGATTGTCTTCAGCAGCACTGACGAGCAGGGAGTGGATGGTGGTATTTAGCGAGCCTGCATACTGGTTAGGGCAGACAAGGAGGGATTCCAGGCTGGCAGCAAGCATATGGCTCTGAGCAGGCTGTCACATTGGATGATGATACAAATGAAATTAATGTTGGGGGTGGGGTATGGAAAAAAGGAGGGGCTGATGGATTTGAAGTCACTATGAGAAATAATTTAACATAATTCAATACATAGTTCAGTTAAGTGGTGAGAGTATAAAGATGAATAAATGCTGATCCTTGCCGTTGATGATGAAGGCAATTATTATTAGTTGAAGACTATATGAGTATTTTCTTTAAGGCTTTCAACAATCCTATCAGTAGACACTATTGTTAATCTTCATTTTATAGGTGACGAAATAGTTTTGGGGAGGTTAAATAACTTGCCTAAGATCACTGAGTTACAGAGGATAGAACAAGGTTTGAGTCTAGGTTTGCCTTTTGTCTTAGTCTGGGTTCTTTAGAGGAGCAAAATCAATGAAGTGCATATAAATATGTATATAAGAAATTTACTTCAAAGAAATAGCTACACAGTTGTGGAGGCTGGCAAGTCTGAAATTTGTGGGTCAGGCAACAGACTAAAGACCTCTGCTGGCTCACGTGGTTGCAGGGGCTGACAAACCCCAAATCTGCAGGTCAGGCAGCAAGCTGGAGGCCTCTGCTGGCTCCTGGGGTGACAAAAATGTAAATGGGTATAATAACACTAATAAATAGAATTGCCAATGTATAACCTTTCCTGACCTCAAGAAATGTCAATTTCATATGGTTAAACCTAATAATAATAATAATAGTTATTATTTCTACAAGGTACAAAGGTATCACTAAGGAAGGAATGACTAACTCTGGAGTTATCCAATATCTCCTCATGAGAGAACAGCATTTTCAAATTCACAGAGGCATGAAGACACGTAGCACCTTTAACAAGTTCAGTGGAACTGGAACTTAGGGTGTGAGTAGAAGAGCAATGGGAGATGAAACTGGAAATATTGTCAGGGGCAGGCTCAAAAGCATAGTCAAGGGGAAGGAAGAAAGTTGTAATCAGAGAACAGATTTTGCAAGTTTAAGATTTTGGAGGTGGAATACTTCTGAGTGATGGTGATTCAAGTGGAGTGGAGCTGAATGACATTGGAGCTAAAGAAGTTGTGGAACTGCCAGATAATTGTGTTTAAAAACCATCGAAGTCCCTCAGAATATTGGCTAAGGACACTAGGCCAGGTACTGAATTCTCTGAGAAAGGTAGATAAGTACCCAGGAAGTTAGAAAGGACGGTATGGGTGTGCTGTTAACTGCATTTGGGTCACGTGGGCATTTGAGCTTGTTGTGACTTTGTTAAAGCCTCGTTCAAAACATATCAATAATAATTTAGATTTATATAGTTTTCCAGATAGCACCCAGTAGGCTAATTTGTAGATAGAAATATCTGCCTTAAAATATCAAAGTGCCATAGGGTGTATGGTAGAAAAAGCATACTTTCAATATATATGCAGAAAATTATACCTTTTCTTAAACTTGTTTGGGGCCGTTGAGTTCATTCTGACTCATGGCAACCCCATGTGACGGAGCAGAACTGCCTCATACAGTTTTCTAGACTGCAATCTTTATGTAAGCAGATTGACAAGTCTTTCTCCCACAGAGCTGCTGGGTGGGTTCAAATCACCAACCTTTCAGTTAGCAGCAAAGTGCTTAACCCTTCGGTCCACCGGGTGTCATTTTTCCTGGACTGTTGTTAGGTGCTGTCAAGTCAGTTCTGACTCATAGCAACCCTATGTACAACAGAATGAAATACTGCCTATACCTGTGTCATCCTCACAATCCTCGTTATGCTGGAGCAGATTGTTGCAGCCACTGTGTCAATTCATCTCGTTGAGGGTCTTCCTCTTTACCTCTTTACCAAGCATGATGTCCTTCTCCAGGGACTGGTCCCTCCTAATAACATGTCCAAAGTACGTGAGATGAAGTCTCGCCATCCTTGCTTCTAAGGAACATACTGGTTGTACTTCTTCCAAGACAGACTTGTTTGTTCTTCTGGCAGTCCATGGTATATTCAATATTTTTTGCCAGCACAATAATTCAAAGGTATCAATTCTTCTTTGGTCTTCCTTATGCTTTGTTCAGCTTTCGTATGCATATGAGATGATTGAAAATACCATTGCTTGTGTCAGGCGCACCTTAGTCTTCAAAGTGACAGCTTTTTTTTTTTTTTTTAGACCATACTTTTTTTTTTTTTTTAATTTTGCTTTAGGTGAAGGTTTACAGAGCAAATTAGTTTCCCATTAAACAGTTTATACACAAATTGTTCCATGACATAGGTTGCACTCATAATGTGTCAGTACTCCCCCCATTACCACCCTGAGTTCCCCTTTTCCGTTTCTCCAGTTTTCCTGCCCCTTCCTGCCTTCTAATCTTTGCTTTAGGGCATATGTTGTCATTTTGGTCTCGTGTAGATGATTGTTCTAAGGAGCACTTTCCTCACCTGTGTTATTGTTTATTTATAGGCCTATCTATTATTTGCTTGAAAGGTGGAAATGGCTTCAGTTCCAAGTTAGAAGGGTGTCAAAGGGCCATAGTCTCAGGGGTTCCTCCAGTCTCTCTGAGACCAGTAAATCTGGTCTTTTTTGTGAATCTGGATTTTGTTCTACTTTTCCCCCACTGTAACCAGGACTTCTATTGTGATCCTGGTCAGAGTGGCTGGTAGTGATAGCTGGACACCATCTAGTTCTTATGGTCTCATGCTAGTGGAGGCTGTGATTCCTGTGGTCTATTAGGCCTTTGGACTAATTATTTCCTGGTCTTTGTTTTTTTCACTCTCCTTTGCTCTGGACAGAAAGATACCAATAGTTGAATCTTAGATGGCCACTCACAAGCTTTTAAGACCTTAGACGCTACTCATCAAAGTAAGATGTAGAACATATTCTTTATGAACTGTGTTATGCCAGTTGACCTAGATATCCCCCGGGACAATGGTCCTTAGTCTTCAAGCCCAGAAACTCAGTCCTGCAAGATGTTTAATTATGTCTAGGTTGTTTCCATGGCTGTGTCTCCTGTGTGCTCTATTGTATATATGAATATACATGTAGAACATACAAATATGTGTGTAGAAATATTCACAGCCAAACTTATTTATGGAAGTGGATATAGTCTCATATACCCCCCACACCTATTCAGTATACATATCTACCTATGTATCCACTCATAAATTATTTATTTATTTATTTTATTGTGCTTTCGGTGAAAGTTTACAGAGCAAATTAGTTTCACATTGAACGGTTAATACACAAATTGTTTTGTGACATTGGTTGCCAATCCTGCGATGTGTCAACACTCTCCCTTTCTCCACCTAGGGTTCACTGTTTCCATTCGTCCAGTTTTCCTGTCCCTTCCTGCCTTCTCATCTTTGCTTTTGGGTTGCTGTGCCCATTTAGTCTCGTATACATGATTGAACTACGAAGCACATTCCTCACGTATGTTATTGTTTGCCCTATAGACATGTCTCTATGGCTGAAGGGTGAACCTTGGGAGTGACTTCAGTATTGAGTTAAAAGGGTGTCCAGGGGGGCCATACTCTCAGGGTTTCTCCAGTCTCTGCCAGATCAGCAAGTCAGATCTTTTTTTTAAATGAATTTAATTTTTTTTCAAACTTTTCTC
Source organism: Dugong dugon (assembly GCA_030035585.1). Taxonomy (NCBI): domain Eukaryota; kingdom Metazoa; phylum Chordata; class Mammalia; order Sirenia; family Dugongidae; genus Dugong; species Dugong dugon. The sequence goes on along the minus strand of CM057465.1, from coordinate 57,884,843 downwards.
TCCCACTCTGTCTGGGACCGACATCTTTACTTTTTTAACATTTTAAAGAAGTCTTTTGCAGCAGGTTTGCCCAGTGGAATACATCTTTCGATTTCTTGACTGCTGCTTCCATAGGCATTGACTGTGGTTCCAAGTAAAATGAGATCCTTGACTCCGTTTATCATGATGTTGCTTATTGGTCCAGTTGTGAGGATTTTTGTTTTCTTTATGGTGAGGCGCAATCCATCCTGAAGACTGTAGTCTTGGATCTTCATCAGTAAGTGCTTCAAGTTCTTTTCACTTTCAGCAAGCAAGGTTGTGTCATCTGCATATTGCAGGTTGTTAACGAGTCTTCCTCCAATCTTGATGCCATGTTCTTTGTATAGTCCAGCTTCTCGGATTATTTGCTCAGCATACGGACTGAGTAAGTATGGTGAAAGGCTACAACCCTGACGTACACCTTTCCTAACTTTAAACCACGTAGTATCTCCTTGTTTTATTTGAAAGATTGCCTCCTGGTGTATGTACAGGTTCCTCACGAATACGATTAAGTGTTCTGGAATTCCCATTTGTTGCCATGTTATCCATAATTTATTATGATCCACATAGTTGAATGCCTTTGCATAGCCAATAAAACACAGGCGTACATCTTTCTAGTATTCTCTGCTTTCAACCAAGATCCATCTGACATCAGCAATGGTATCCCTCCTTCCACATCCTCTTCCGAATCTGGCTTGATTTCTGGCAGTTTCCTGTTGATGTGCTGCTGTGACTGCTTTTCAATGATCTTCAGCAAAATTTTACTTGCATGTGATATTAATGATATTGTTCAATAATTTCCACATTCTGTTCTATCATCTTTCTTTGGAGTGGGCACAAATAAGAATCTCTTCCAGTCAGTTGACCAGGTAGCTGTCTTCCAAATTTCTTGGCATCAACAAGAGAGCACCTCCAGCACTGCGTCTATTTATTGAAACATCTCAATTGATATTTCTTCAGTTCCTGGAGACTTGTTTTTCACCAATGCCTTTAGTGCAGCTTGGACTTCTTCCTTCAGTAGCATTGGTTCTTGATCATATGCTACCTCCTGAAATGGTTGAACATTGACCAATTCTTCTTGGTACAGTGACTGTGTATTCCTTCCACCTTCTTTTGATACTTCCTGCATTGTTCAATATTTTGCCCATAGAATTCTTCAAGATTGCAACTTGAGGCTTGAATTTTCTCTTCAGTTCATTCATCTCGATAACTGCCAAGCATGTTCTTCCCTTTTGGTTTTCTAACTACAAGTCTTTGCACATTTCATTATAAACTTTACATTGTCTTCTCTAGCTGCCCTTTGAGATCGTTTGTTCAGCTCTTTTACTTTGTCATTTCTTCCATTCCCTTTAGCTACTGTATAGGTTCAAGAGCAAGTTTCAGTGTCTCTTCCGACATCCATTTTGGTCTTTTCTTTCTTTCTTGTCTTTTTAATGACTTTTTGCTTTCTTCAAGTATAATATCCTTGATATCATCCCACAACTCATCTGGTCTTCAGTCATTAGTGTTCAGTGCATCAAATCTCTTCTTGAGATGGTCTCTAAATCAGGTAGGATACACTCAAGGTTATTTTTTGGCTCTTATGGACTTGCTTTAATTTTTTTCATCTTCAGTTTGAACTTACATATGAGCAATTGATGGTCTGTTCCATAGTCGGCCCCTGGTCTTATTCTGACTGATGATATTGAGCTTCTCCATCGTCTCTTTCCACAGTTTTTGTCAGATTGATTCCTGTGTATTCCATCAGGTGAGATCTACGTGTATTGTCACCATTTATGATGTTTAAAAAGGTATTTGCAATGAATAAGTTATTGGTCTTGCAAAATTCTATCATGCAATCTCCTATGTTGCTTCTATCACCAAAGCCATATTTTCCAACTACTGATCTTTCTTCTTTGTTTCCAACTTTCACATTCCAATCAGTAATTATCAATGTATCTTGAATGTATGTTTGATCAATTTTAGACTGCAGAAGTTGGTAAAAATCTTCAGTTTCTGCATCTTTGGCACTAGAGGTTGATGGGTAAATTTGAGTAATAATTATTAACTGGTCATCCCTAGACTAAGAAAAGCTAATTCAGCAGTATAAATTCTATTCCTTTACTTTAACATTTGGGGAGAGAATGAAGGCCAGGATACAAGGGGGCCAGAGTTAAACAGTTGAATTGAGCAGAATACGCTGACCCTCTTTAATTTTCTGCAGATGAGATTCGTACAGGAAAGTACCGCTCACTCTTCCACCCAGAGCAGCTCATTAGTGGAAAGGAATATGCTGCAAACGACTATGCCTGAGGCCATCGCTCTGTGGGGCCAGGGATTGTCGATCCTGTGCTAGAGAGGATCCAGAAACTGGCAAGTGGCTCCTCCTCCCTTTAGACGGGGCCATTCCTGGGTGCCTCTGATCCTGTAGCAAGACTCCTCCCAAGTATCACCAGCATTACCTACCACCACAAGGATCCCTGGTGGTGCAATGGTTAAGCGCTTGGCTGCTAACCCAAAGTCTGGCTGTCCGAACCCACTGAGCAGCTCTGCGGGAGAAAGACATGATGATTTGCTTCTGCAAAGATTACAGCATAGGAAACCCTAGGGGTCACATCAGTTCTACTCTGCCACATAAGTCACTATGAGTCAAAATCAACTGGAAGGGTACCTGGTAGCAACAACAGCCTACCACCACATTATTGCCACCGAGTCCTGTCACCTTGGAATATCGCAATGGATGTGCAGAGATGGGGAAGTGCCCTAAAGTCAGCTTTGATTATACTTTGTTATGTAGGAAGGGTGAAAGGAACCTTTACACCAACTGTGTAGTCCCCATCTACCCTTCCTTCTGCTAATGCAGGGTTTATCTTGTTACCAGCAATGTCCAAAGCACTCTAAAACTTGTCATTTTTTTCTAAATTTTATTTATTTGGTTGTTGTTGTTGAGAATATGCACAGCAAAACATACACCAACTCAACAATTTCTACATGTACAATTTAGTAGCATTGATTACATTCTTTGAGTTGTACAACCATTCTCACTCTCCTTTTCTGAATTGTTCCTTCCTAATTAATATAAGCTCACTGTCCCCTAAGGTTTCTATCTAATCTTTTGAGTTGCTGTCATCAGTTTGATCCCATACAGATAGCTCTTAAAAGAACATAATTGCTCAGGGCAGACCTTTTTAACTAGTTAAGCTAAACCATTGTTCAGTTTTGAGATGACTTCGGGGGATATTTTTGGCTTAAGGTTTAAAGATTATCTCAGGGGTTCATCCACCCTCTGTGGCTCAAAGAAAGTGTAATAGAGTCCATGAGAATTTGAAATTATTTTTCACATTTTCCTACTTTTGATCAGGATTCTTCTATGGAATCTTTGATCAAAACGTTCAGTAATGGTAGCCGGGCACCATACAGTTTTTCTGGTCTCATGGCAAAGGAGGTTATTGCTCATAGAGGCATTTAGCCACACATTGCATTTCCTTCTGCTATTCTTGACTCTCCTTTCTGTTATTCCAGGTGAATACAGACCAATTGTTGTGCCTTGGATGGCCTGCTTGCAAGCTTTTAAAACCCCAGGTACTACGCAATGAACTAGGAAGTAGAACAGAAGCGCTAAACACGTTATTAGGCCAATTAACTGGGATGTCTCATGAAACCATGACCCTAAACCTCCAAACCAAGGAACCAAATTCCATGAGGTGTTTGATTGTACGTAAGCAGCCTCATCTGTTACTTTTTTTTGTCATTGTTGTAAATATATCACACAACTTTTGCCAATTCAATTTTTACAGGTGTACAACTTATTGACAGCAATCTTAAAACTTGTCATTTTAAAATAGTAACTGCTATTTGTAAAGTTACAGGAGGCACTCCTTACCTGAAGATTAGTTAGTGTATTAAAAAAAAAAGTTGCCATCGAGTAGATTCCAACTCAGGGTGACCTCATGTATGTCAGAGTAAAACTCTGTTCCAGAGGGTTTTCAATGGCTGTGACATTTTGGAAGTAGATCACCAGTACTTTCTTCAAGTTATGCTATTTACTGACAGTTAATTCTTCTTCAAAGACCAGGAGACTAGTGAATCCTTTGCGTATTAGGTGTTTTGGTGTTTGGCACAATCACTAGGTAATACAGTGCCTTTTATACCAGCGTAGTAGATTGAGTGTAGAAGTGATAGGCGCTTAATCTACTGTGAAGGAAAACTAATTTTGCTTCAGTGTTTTGCTAGTCATATTCTTTTCCCTGCTACGGATAAGAGGCCTTGATTTAGAGTACACACAGATAAATTCATGGAGGGCAGTGAAAGGCAATTGTACATGCTTTGTTCATAGTGAAACTCTAAGGGGCTTCCCGACCCCGGAAATACCATCCAAGTATATTTCAAAGTAGATCTGTTTGCTGTGGAGTTAACAATGGTAGACAAGTCCCTTTGAAAGTTTTTTTTTTTTTTTTTCAGAAGGCGGGGGTCGGTGAGGGACTTGTTGTATCCTACCATTACCACTCTTTCTGGATTTATTTGGCTGAGTTCTCATATCCCATTTACCTTCCCCAGGTGGAACAGTGCAGTGGACTTCAAGGATTTTTGATTTTCTGAAGCTTTGGAGGAGGCACTGGATCAGGATTTACATCTCTCTTAATGGAGCGACTCTCGATAAAATATAGCAGGAAGACTAAGTTGGAGTTCTCTGTCTACCCAGCTCCCAGGACCTCCACTGCTGTAGTGGAGCCTTACAACTCTGTCCTCACCACGCATTCCACCATAGAGCACTCAGACTGTGCCTTCATGGAGGACAATGAGGCTATCTATGACATATGCCATTGTAAGCTTGGCGTCAGACGCCCTTCTTATGCCAATATTAATAGGCTGATAGGTCAGGTGGTATGTTCCATTACTGCTTCCCTCCTGTTTAAAGCGTCCTTGAATGTGGACCTAATTGAATTCCGGACCAATCTAGTACCTTATCCGAGAATACATTTCCCCATGACAACCTATGCTCCCATCATCTCTGCTGACAAAGCTTATCACGAGCAGTTCTCCGTGCTAGACGTCACTGCTGCTTGCTTTGAGTTCTCCGATCAGCTGGTCAACTGTGACCCTTGGCTTGGAAAGTACATGGCCTGCTGCCTACTGTACAGAGGGGATGTGGTCCCTAAGGATATAAATGCTGCAATTGCAGCCATAAAGTTGAGGAACTCAGTCCAGTTTGTAGATTGGTGTCCAACTGGTTTCAAGGTGGGCATCAACAATCAGCCACCCGTTGTAGCGCCAGGAGGGGACCTGGCCAAAATCCAGCGGGCTGTCTGCATGCTGAGCAACACTACAGCGATTGCAGAGGCCTGGGCCCACCTGGACCATAAATTTGACCTCATGTATGCTAAGCTAGCATTTCTGCATTGGTAAGTTAAAGAAGACATGGAAGAAAGAGAGTTCTCAGAGGCTAGGGAAGATTTGGCAGCCCTGGAGAAGGATTATGAGGAAGTGGGGCAAAGTTTTTGATGCAAGTATGACTGATGGAAATAAATGTTAAGTTACAAATCATGCTTTCTTTTCAAGCCATTCTACATTGCCTTAGTTATCTAGGGCTGCTATAACAGAAATACCACCAGGGGATGGCTTTAACAGACAGAAGTTTATTCTCTCACAGTTTAGGAGGCTAGAAGTCCAAATTCAGGGTGCCAGCTCTAGGGGAAGTCTTTCTCTCTCCATCAGTTCTGGGGGAATGTCCTTGTCATCAATCTTCCCTGGTGGAGGAGGAGTTTCTCAGAGCAGGGACCCCGAGTCCAAAGGATGCACTATTCTCCTGGCTCTTGTTTCTTGGTGGTATGAGGTCCCCCTTGTCTCTCTTCTTTCTTTTCTATCTCAAAAGAAATTGATTTAAGATACAACCTAGTCTTGTAGATTGAGTCCTGCCTCATTAACATAACTGCCTCTAATCCTGCCTCATTACCACCATAGAGGTAGGATTTACAACACATGAAAATCACATCAGATGACAAAATGGTGGACGATCACACAATACTGGGAATCATGGCCTAGCCAAATTAACAGATATTTCTGGGGGACACAATCCAATCCATGACATACACTAAATAGAGTTTCTTTATTTAACAGAAAAAAGGAATCAAATCAGGCAAGACTCTAAGTTCCACAGTAAGTTAAATTGGTCAATATTATCTTTCCTTGTCTATCAGGATAATTCAACAATATTAGCTGTAGACTTTTTAAGGTTTGGAGTCCTTTGAACCACTAGATCACTTCTATGTTTCTGGTGTGTGTATGTGTGCATATGTGTGTGTTTTGTCAGAATAGAAACTTGGCTTTAAATTCTGTGCTTTTTAAACCAAGAGTCCATGAATCCCTAAAATATAAGCTTTCCTTTTCATGTACCTGAGGTGGAAAACAGCACACGTTGGTTACTGTTATTTCCCCCATATTGATATTTTGTATATTGATTAAAGAATGAATATTTTCAATACTGTATGATTCTTTTCCTTCCTTCAAAAGTGAGCCTGAAGGTCTCAGTTTGCTTTTTATACAAACAAGTCGCTCTTAGGTCTTTCTGAAATCTGAGTCTGTGTGTCCTGCAGGTGAGAAGGTGAAATTGATCTCTTCTAGCTCCATCGTCCCTGAGGAGGTGTTTCTCAATGAATCATTTCAGTTGAGAAGTCAGTTGTCAGTCTTATCCTTGCCCTTTTGAAGTTAGTGTCTTTTTTTTCCTTTGGAAAATTAACAATAATATGCTTAGTTGTGATTTTTTTTTGTATTATACTTTAGAAGAAGATTTACAGAACAAACTAGTTTCTCGTTAAACAGTTAGTACACATATTGTTTTATGACATTGGTTAACCACCCCATGACGTGTCAACAAGCTCCCTGCTTGACCTTGGGTTCCCTATTACCAACTTTCCTGTCCTCTCCTGCCTTCTAATCCTTGTCCCTAGACTGTTGTGCCCCTTTAGCCTTGTTTTGTTTTATGGGCCTGTCTAATCTTTGGCTGAGTGGTGAACTACAGGAGTGACTTCATTACTGAGCTGAAAGGATGTCCTGGGGCCATACTCTCGGGGTTTCTCCAGTCTCTGTCAGGCCAGCAAGTCTGGTCTTTTTTTGTGAGTTAGAATTTTGTTCTACATTTTTCTCCAGCTCTGTCTGGAGCTCTATTGTGATCCCTGTCAAAGCAGTCAGTGATGGTAGCCAGGCACCATCTAGTTGTACTGGACTCAGTCCAGTGGAGACCCTGGTAGTTGAGGTCCATTAGTTCTTTGGACTAATCTTTCCCTTGCATCTTTGGTTCTCTTCATGCTCCCTTGCTCCCTAAGGGATGAGACCAGTGTAGTATCTTAGATGGCCGCTCACAGGCTTTTAAGACCCCAGACACTACTCACCAAGGTAGAATGAGAGCATTATCTTTATAAGTAGTGTCATGCCAATCGAGCTAGATGTTCCCCGAGACCATGGTCCCCAGAGCCCTCCGTCCAACAACTCAGTCCCTCGGGGAGTTTGGATGTGTCCATGGGGCCTCCATGACCTTTCCTTGTGCAGGTTGTGTTAGTTTCCCTTGTACTGTGTACTGTCTCACCTCTCACCCAAGATACCACTTATCTATTGCCTATTTAGTATTTCCCCCCAACCCCTCCCATCCCTGGTAACCAACAAGGATTGTTACATTTTGCATGTGAATTTTTTCATGGGTTTTTACAATAGAGGTCTCATACAATATTTGTCCTTTTGTGATTGACTTATTTCACTCAGCATAATGTAGATGTGGCTTTTTAATGTGGTTATCCTACTCGGGTTTCGTAGAGCTTCTAGAATCTTTGACTTGATGTCTTTCGTCAGTTTTGGAAAATTCTTGGTAAGTATTTTTTCAAGTATTGTTTCTGACGAATTCTCTCTCTTGTGTGCCCACCTGGCACAGAAGATGCGACACTGACTATTTATACATAAATTAAATCTTTTCACGTTTTCTCAAATGTCTCTCACGCTCTCTCTTTTTTTTATCTTTTTCCCCTTCTCATTGCTTCCAGCTACATATTTTCTGCCTTACATAAACTTCAGGAAATACTATGTGGAAACAATTTGGTCTGTTTGGGCTGTTAAACCTGAAAGACAATATAATTATATTGGATGGTAGTTGTTATCTTTTTTTTTCCATTGAAAACTCAACAGAATTGATACATATCCATGTAATATGTAAAAAAAATCCCATTTCTGCATATTTTATATACAGGTGAAAATTTATTTATTTATTTATTTTAATAGTGTTCAAAGTAGTTACACTTGGGACAATTCATTCCTATGATAGTAGGAAAGACTGTAGAGAATTAATAAGAATGTCTTATACTTGGCAAGGCAGAGGCATGAAATGACCTGTTTAGTATTCTATTGCAAGTCTATAGAATGGATTAAAGCAATGAGTTAAGTATTGTTTTATAGCTTCTTTATAACTTCCATGGCTCTTTAGTTCTATTTCTCTTTTGGCATTACAAATTCTTTGTATTGTTATTTTTGTTTTTTCCTTATTTCTTCTATTAAATTGTGACTTCCAAGAGACAAAAATTTTATTTTTAATCTTTGTACCTCTAGTATCTAATACAGGGATATAGTAGATACTCATTAATGTTTCTTGAAGATCTATGACTTTTAATGTGGTTATCCAACTTGGACTTTATAGAGCTTCTAGAATCTGTGACTTGATTTCTTTCATCAGTTTTGGAAAATTCTTGCTCCTGAGAGATATGGGAACTGTTATTAGGATATATATTTCTGACTATCTTGTATCATTATTTTCTTTCTTATGCTTCTTTACTTCTCAACTTTTGTATTAATGAGTAGAGGACCAAGAGAGTTTATAAATAGAGGTTTATTAAATAATATATGACTAAGATAGTATTTTTTTTCTAAATTTTATTTATTTTGTTGTTGAGAATATACACAGCAAAACATACACCAATTCAACAGTTTCTACGTGTACAGTTTAGTGACATTGATTAAATTCTTCAAACTATGCAGCTGTTCTCACACTCCTTTTCTGAGTGACAAAGATTATATTTTATACAGGCAGGTAAGTAGAGGAAGTGGCAGTGGGTTCTAGCACAAGTTTTATCATCGAAACTACCTGTTGACCTTGGGCAACTCACTTAATGAGCTTTGGCTTCAGATTCATCATCTATCAGTTGGGGTTGAGAGGGAATAATATTTACCTTTTCTTCCTCAAAGAGTCAGAGGATCACCTTTGATAATTATTGAAAATAACTTTGAGGACTACACACGCCAATTAAAAGTGATCTTGAGGTAGAGACTTGTTAGTTATGTGATCTTGAGGTAAAGACTATCTTATTCATCTGTGTGTCTCTATTAGCAGGCATATAGCAGGCACTCAAATATTTATTAAGCTGAAAAGTATCAGGAGATGACCTTATTTCCACCTTTACTGTAATCATATTCACCTGACCTTAACCTTTTATACTTTTGTTCAATCTATTCCTGTCTTAGTTATCTAGTGCGGTTATAACAGAAATACCACGAGTGGATCACTTTAACAAACAGAAGTTTATTCTCTCATAGTCTCATAGGCTAGAAGTCTGAATTCAGGGTGCCAGCTCCAGGGGAAGGCTTTTTCTCTCTGTCAGCTCTAGAGGAAGGTCCTTGCCATCAATCTTCCCTTGGTCTAGGAGCTTCTCTGTGCAGGAATCCCAGGTCCAAAGGGCATGCTGTTTTCCCGGCACTGTTTTCCTGGTGGTATGAGGTCCCCATATCTCTCTGCTTGCTTCTCTCTTTTATATCTCAAAAAAGATTATTTAAAGACACAACCTAATCTTGTAGATTAAGTCCTGCCTCATTAACATAAGTGCCTCGAATCTTGCCTCATTAACATCATAGAGGTAGGATTTACAACACATACAAAAATCACATCAGATGACAAAATGGTGGGCAATCATGCAATACTGGGAATCATGGCCTAGTCAAGTTGACACATTTTTTGGGGGACACAATTCAATCCATGACAATCCCTTACAAATTATTTTGAATATTTACACATCTTCTACTATCCCAGAGAAAAAATATTCTCCTTTCCAAGATCATCCTTCACTTTTGCATCTTCTCCTTTTGATTCCTATCTTCCCAGAGATCTTGCTCCTTCAATAATTCCATTTCTCTTGTGCATTCCGCCTCCTTTTCTCCATTGATTTAGCCTCTTTTCCCTATGTATATGTCCAAATCTCCCCATTCAAATAATCAAAACTTTTTTTTTCTGGATTCTACTACCCTTGTAAGGTACTGTCACATCTCTCCACTGTCAAACTTTTTGAAAGGCCATACATTTGATACCTTCATCTTATCTTCTTACTCCTCAACCTTTGTAATTTAATGTTTTCCCCACTATTCCACTAAACTGTTATCTTGAAGATCAGTGGTAATATTTTGTCAAAGCAATGACTTACTCAGCCTCCAGGAACACCTTTCTGAAGCTTTTCCTTTGACTCTGGTGTCACTGCTTGGTCTCCTAACATCTTCACAGACTCCTACATCATTGCTGTTGTGTGCTGTCAGTCAATTTCGACTCATGGCAAACACGGGATGAAGTGGAACTGTCCAATAAGGTTTTCTCAGCTATAACCTTTACAGGAGCAGATTGCCAGGTTTTTCTCCCCTGTGGAGTGTCTGGTGGATTCGAACTGCTGACCTTTTTGTTAGCAGCCAATTGCTTAACCATTGCACCACCAGGGCTCCTCTCTTTTTTACTCATTGCCGTGGAGTCAATGCTGACTCATAGTGACCCTGTCAGACAGGGTAGAACTGTCCCATAAGGTTTCCAAGAATCAGCTGGCAGATTTGAGCTGCCAACCTTTTGGTGAGCAGCCAAGCTGTTAACCACATCACCATCAGGGCTCCCTCTTCTGTACAGTCTTCCCTTAATGGAGATATCCTTGGTCCTTTTCTCCTGCCTTTGTTTATCTTATTTACAACCATATTACCGTTATATGGGTGCCTGTTAAAACTCTATGTCTAATTTTTCTTTCTCTCTTGAGTTTTATACCCAAATTTCCACCTACTTGCTATACCTGTCCTCCCAAGTGTCTCGTTGTTGTTGTTAGGCGCCATTGAGTTGGTTCGGACTCATAGTGACTGTATGTACAATAGAACAAAAAACTGTCCAGTTCTGTGCCACCCTCACAATAGTTACTCTGCTTGAGCCCATTGTTGCAGCCACTGTGTCAATCCATCTTGTTGAGGATTTTCATCTTTTTTGCTGACCCTCTACCAAGCATGATGTCCTTCTCCAGGGACTGGTCCCTCCTGATAACATGTCCAAAGTACATGAGATGAAATTAAAACCAAAATGAGATACCATCTCACCCCGGCATTACTGGCACAAATCAAAAACACTGGAAATAACAAATTTTGGAGGGCCTGCGGGGAGATGGGAACTCTTATGCACTGCTGGTGGGAATGCAAAATGATACAACCATTTTGGAAAATGATATGGTGCTTCCTCAGAAAGCTAGAAATAGACATACCATTCGGTCCAGCAATCCCACTCCTAGGAATATATCCTAGAGAAATAAGAGTCATCACTCAAATAGACATATGCACACCTATGTTCATGGCAGCATTGTTCACAATAGCAAAATGATGGAAACAACCTAGATGCCCATCAACAGAAGAATGGATAAACAAACTATGGTACATACACACAATGGAGTACTATGCAACGAGAAAGAACAACGATGAATCTGTGAAGCATCTCATAACATGGATGAAACTGGAGGACATTATGCTGAGTGAAATAAGTCAATCACAAAAGGACAAATATTGTATGAGACCTCTATTGTAAAAACCCATGAAAAAATTCACATGCAAAATGTAACAATCCTTGTTGGTTACCAGGGATGGGAGGGGTTGGGGGGAAATACTAAATAGGCAATAGATAAGTGGTATCTTGGGTGAAGGGTGAAACAGTACACAATACAGGGGAAACTAACAACCTGTACAAGGAAAGGTCATGGAAGCCCCATAGACACATCTAAACTCCCTGAGGGACTGAATTGCTGGGCGGAGGGCTCTGGGGACCATGGTCTCGGGGAACATCTAGCTCAATTGGCATGACACAGCTTATAAAGACAATGCTCTGCATTCTACCTTGGCGAGTAGTGTCTGGGGTCTTTAAAGCCTGTGAGCAGCCATCTAAGATACTCCACTGGTCTCATCCCTTCGGGAGCAATGGAGAATGAAGAGAACAGGATACAAGGAAAAGATTAGTCCAAAGGACTAATTGTCCACAGCTACCAAGGCCTCCACCGGACTGAGTCCAGTACAGCTAGATGGTGCCCGGCTACCACCACTGACTGCTCTGACCAGGATCACAACAGAGGGTTCTGGACAGAGCTGGAGAAGGATGTAGAGCATAATTCTAAGTCACAAAAAAAAAAAAAAAAAAAAGACCAGATTTATTGGCCTAAAGGAGACTGGAGAAACCTCAAGAGTATGGCACCCAGACACCCTTTCAGCTCAGAGGTGAAGTTACCTTCGAGGTTCACTGTTCAGCCTAGGAGTGGACAGCCCAGTAAAACTAAATGAGACTAACGAGGTACAGGAGTCCAGTGACAAGGGCCAGAAGGCAGAGGGGGAGTAGGAAGCTGATGATAAGGAACACAAGTTGAGTAAGGATACTGTTGATGTGTTGTGAGATTGTTAACCATTGTTATAGGGCAACATTTGTAGTAACTGTTAAATGTGAAACTGTTTTGTTCTGTAAGCCTTCATCTTAAGTGAGATTAACAGCACAATTGGAAGAGCATAGTCAATGTCACTGAACTGTGCATGTAGAAATTTTTGAAACGGTGTATCTTTGGCTATGTGTATTTTCACCAAAAAAAAAAAAAAAGGGTTGAGAAGTTAGGGGTTAATACGTTGTGGGGTTGTTAACCAATGTCATAAAACAACATGTGTACTACTGTTTCATGAGAAACTATTTGTTCTGTAAGCCTTCACCTGAAGTACAATAAAATATTAAAAACAAAACAAAACAAAGTACACGAGACGAAGTCTCGCCATCTTTGCTTCTAAGGAGCATTCTGGCTGTATTTCTTCCAAGACAGACTTGTTCTTTCTTCTGGAAGATCGTGGTATATTCAGTATTCTTCACCAGCACCATAATTCAAAGGCATCAATTTTTCTTTGGTCTTCCTTATTCATTGTCCAGCTTTCGCATACATATGAGGCGATTGAAAAGACCATGGCTTGGGTCAGGTGCACCTTAGTCCTTAAATTGACATCTTTGCTTTTTAACACTTTAAAGAGGTCTTTTGCAGCAGATTTACCCAATGCAATGCATCATTTGATTTCATGACTGTTGCTTCCATGGGCATCAATCGTGGATCTAAGTAAAATGAAATCCTTGACAACTTCTGTATTTTCTCCATTTATCATAATGCTGCTTATTGGTCCAGTTTTGAAGATTTTTGTTTTCTTTATGTTGACATATAAGCCATACTGAAGGTTGTAGTCTTTGATTTTCATAAGTAAGTGCTTCAAGTCCTGTTTGCTTCCCGCAATCAAGGTTGTGTCATCTGCATATCATAGGTTGTTAATGAGACTTCCTCTGATCCTGATGTCATGTTCTTCTTCGTATAGTCCAAATTCTTGGATTATTTGCTCAGCATACAGATGGAACAAATATGGTGAAAGGATACAATGCTGACATTCACCTTTCCTGGTTTTAAACCATGCAGTATCTCCTTGTTCTGTTCGAACAGCTACCTCTTGGTCTATGCACAGTTTCCTCATGAGCACAAGTAAGTATTCGGGAATTCCCAGTATATGCAATGTTATCCATAATTTGTTATGATCCACACAGTCGAATGTGTTTGCATAGTCAATAAAACATTTGTAAATATCTTTCTGGTATTCTCTGACTTTAGCCAAGATCCATCTGACATCAGCAATTATATCCCTGGTTCCACGTCCTCTTCTGAGCCTGGCTTGAATTTCTTGCATTTCCCTGTCCATGTACTACTGCAACTGTTTTTGAATTATTTTCAGCAAAATTTTACTTGTGTGTGATGTTAATGATATTGTGTGATAATTTCCACATTCTGTTGGATCACTTTTGTTTGGAATGGGTACAAATATGAATCTCTTGCAGTTGGTTGGCCAGATAGCTGCCTTCCAAATTTATTGTAATAGACGAATGAGCACTGCCAGTACTGCGTCTGTTTGTTGAAACATCTCAGTTGGTATTCCGTCAATTCCTGGAGCCTTGTTTTTTGCCAATGCCTTTGGTGCAGCTTGAGCTTCTTCCTTCATTACCATCGGTTCTTGATCATATGCTACCTCCTGAACTGGTTGAATATCGACCCATTCTTTTTGGTGCAGTGATTCTATGTATTCCTTCCATCTTTTTTTGATGCTTCCTGCATCATTCAATATTTTGCCCATCTTTGCTTACACTTAAATTTAACGTCTTAAAAAAATACATAATATAATTTTCCTCAAATCCACTATTCCTTTGGTGTTCTCTATCTTGTTTATGTTATTATCTTCCCTCTTAAACACATTCTAAACAACAGCATCATTTTTGACTGCTTCCTGTTTTTTGTTCTTTATATATAATTTTCTTGTTATTGTTAGCTGTCGTCAAGTTGTTTTTCAACTTATAGCGACCCCTTGTGACAGAGTAGAACTGCCCCATAGGGTTTTCTAGGCTGTAGTCTTTATGGGAGCAGATTGCCAGGTCTTTCTCCTGTGGAGACAGGCGCTCAAGTCCTTTCAATTCTACTTCTCTAATCTTTCCAGCATCCATTCCCTTCTTTTTCTTCTCATTGAAGCTATCCTAGCTCAGGTCATCAAATCTTCTTTCCTTAACTATCACACTAGTATTGAAATGCTTTTCTGCTTTTAATGTTGTTCTTTGACCCATCCTCCACACTACTCTATGAACGAATATTCTGAAGCACAGTCTGTATCCTTTTACTCCCTTACTCTAAGCTTCAAAGATTCTCCACGGCCTTAAGCATAAAATCTATTCTGCACATAGCGTTCGGAGCCTGTCCTGCCTAGTTCCAATTTAAATTCCCAGTCCTATCTCTCTCACTGTTCTCTCATGCATTCCACTCAAACTAGATTGCTCGTCATTTTCCTAGCATATATTTTTCTCTCTCCCCTGCCTGCTTTCTCTCTTCTCTCCGTCTGTGACCATACGATATAATCCCCACCTCAAAGTCTAGTGCAAATGTCAGTTGCTCCATGAAACCTCTGTGAAATCTCTCACTATATTAAAAAGGTTGTATTAAGTACTACGGATGAAATATTTTTTCCTTTTCATATCTTACACAGTGCTTTGCTCCTTTATTAAACTTTTACTAAATGTTTAGAATTTTTATTTAATGTACACATGTTATTTCTCTCTCCAGACACTGGAGGGCACTAGTGAATGCTTAAATAACCAGGGTCAGTTGTTAATGTGAGTTTCTGGTGTTTTGGAAAGCATTTGTATGTGTTTACCTGCCCACTCACCCACTAATGCCATATAGAGGTTTGCCTTTGTTTTTAAAAGTAATAGTTAATAGTTAAGATAAGAAAACCTAGTTATTTCTTAAGCTTTTAAGTTCAGCTTAAAACTTTTATTTGTTTATAAGTTTAGTAAATTTAAACAATCACTTTTAAAGGGCATATAATGAATTTTTGGCCCCTTTTACAGTCTTAGATAAACTCTCTTAAATATTTCAGATTTCATTTATAAATTTAATATATTACATTTTATTTTAAGGACTTTAATTGTCTGACAAACCTTCTGAAATACTCCAATTGTTTTAAAATTTAATAAAGTATAAATATGGTGAGTAAGTACTCTTAAGTGTTCCAAAACTGTCTATAAACTATAAGAGGTTGGTTTAAGATCATAGGTGTAACTTATTTACTCAATTTACATGTTTTCAATTGCAATTATAAGACTGAATATTATTCTATTAGGCAAAATATTCTTAAATATTATAAATACTATAGTTTAAATGTTAAATATGCACAGACTTCTTATCACAAGAACTGATATGCATCCTTATTTAATTCACTAATTCAACAATTATTTATCAAGCATCTTTCCTGTGCTGGTCACTGTCCCAGCCACTGTGGATACAACATAGGACAAAAAATAAAATAAAATAAAATCCTTGCCCTCATGGAGTATATATTGTAGTGGGGAGGGAGGACACAAAAGACAGGGAATAAACATAAAAAATAAGTAAATTATATTGCATGTTGGAAGGTGATAGGAACTACTGGAGAAAAAATAGAGCAGGGTAGGCGAAAAGGAGGTTGCAGTTTTAAATAGGGTGGTCAGTTGATGCCTCAGTTAACTGAGGAAGAGGCGTTTGATAAAGACTTTAAGAAAACAATGAAGGGAGAATGGATACCGGGAGGCAGAAGATACCAGGCAAGAGAAACCAGTGAAGGCGATTTAGAAGGGGTGGCCATTGAAGAAGGAGGAACGTAGTATGGTGTCCTGAAAGCCAAGTGGGAAAAAAAAAAAAAAAAGTATGTCAGGGAGGAGATAGTGCTCCAATGTGTCAAAGCTTCTTATAGGTCAAGTAAGATAAGGCTGAGAATTGACTCGGAATTCAGCAATGTGGAGGTCATGGCTGACGTTGACAAGAGCAGTTTCACTGGAATGATGGGCTTGGAAACCTGACTAAAGTGGGTTTAGAGGACAATGAAAGAAGAATTGAATACAAAGAAATCATTCAAAGAGTTTTGCTATAAAGGCAACCAGAGTAATGGGGTATAATCTGGAACAGCAAGTGGGTCAAGAGTTTTGTTGCTTTTTTTTTTTAATATGGGGGAAGTAACAGTGGGTTTCTATGTTGATGCAAATGATGCAGTGGAGAGGGTAAAGTTGATGATGTGGGAGAAAGACGGAAAGAAGGAAAAGTTGCTGGAGTAATTTCCTTAGGGGAAATGGGGATGGGAATTTAGTGCACCATGGAGGAGTTTTCCTTAAATAAGAGCATGGATAGTTATTCTAAACAGGAAGGAAGGCAGAGTACATGAGTACAGATGTTATTAGGTAGGTAGAACTGGTAGTGGAGTTTTTGTGAAATTTTACTTCGGAAGCATTCAGTTTTCTTAAAAAAACAGGAAGCAAGGTCATTAGCTGAGAATGGATGTGGAAGATATATTAGAAATTTTACGAGAGAAGGAAATGACTGAAAGCCTAGGATAGCAGGAGTGTGAATTGTCTAAGGAACTGTGATATGAGTGCTGTACAGTATAAATAGCCCTTTTGAGTAGTCTTGTCATGACTTTAAAGTGAGATGAATCAGTGTGTGTATGTGCGTGTATGTGTATTAAGCTGTTTTCAGTTTCAGGGGGCAGGATCACAATAGTGGAATGTTTAACTAATAAGGATTTAATCAATAAGGCGAAGTAAAAGTGGAACGAGGGAATTACAGATTATACAAGGGAGCAATTATAGTGATTGACCATGGAATTTAAGCTAAGAGGTTATGGAGTAGAGAGTGAGGGACAGTGAAAAGGTAGCACAATCAATGGATTGTTAGTCTTAAACCAGAAAATCAAACTTGTTGTCATGGAGTCAATTCCAACTGATAGCAACCCTGTAGGACAGAGTAGAACTGCCCCATAGGATTTCTAAGGAATGGCTGGTGGATTTGAACTGCTGACCTTTTGGTTAGCAGCCAAGTCTTAGTGGCACCAAAAGATTATTGAAGTTGGATCCTAGAAAGAATGAAGTGGAAAGATAGGAGGTGGGGGTCAGAAAGTTTATGATTTGTAATAATAAAGTCTAAGGAGACCTGGTGGCACAGTGGTTAAGTGCTGGACTGCTAACTGAAAGTTTAGTGGTTGGAACCCACCAGCTGCTCCGTTGGAGAAAGATGTGGCAGACTGCTTCAGTAAAGATTGCAGCCTTGGAAATCCTATGAGGCAGTTCCACTCTGTCCTATGGGGTCACTATGAGTTGAAATTGACTTGATGGCAACAGGTAATGGGGAATAACAAATCTGGAGTATGGTCTTAGGAGCTATTGGCTCAGGTAGGATGGAGGACAAGGTCAAGGCAGTAGAAGAGTTTAACGAACTGAGAAAGCAGAGGGTTGGCAAGATCATCTCTCTCTCATCTCTCTCTCTCTATCAATCATCTACTAAAAACACCAAAAATTAAGACAGGAGCAGTCTTAGAGAGACTGATGAGCCTAGAGCTAAAATTATCAAGAGATGAAGTGGACTGACCCAAGTATTTGTAGATGACAGAAACAATTGGCACTGTGTGTATTTCAATCTGATGACATTATATTCAAACTATGGAATAACAGTTTAGAAAGGAAGAAGGAAGAGTTATTTCCTGGGGTTAAATATGCTACCCTTTAAGAAAACAATATGTCACCCCGTAGGTTTGGGGTTATCACTAAGAAGCTTGCGGATGCTTCTTAGTGATATTGACCAGGTTGTGACTGATTCTTTGACTGCAACCCTAATGGAACATGCTGAACCCTAGCAATACTTTATTACAGAAACTTCATTAATTAAAGAACAAGGTAGTCCCATAGCCCACTCTTAGATCTGAGTCATGTTTTTATCTATTTTTCAAGTCAGATTGTTTTGTTAGGTACAAGTTAAGTCGATTTTTGACTCATAGCGACCCCATGTGACAGAGTAGAACTGCCCCAAATGGTTTTCTAGGCTGTAATCTTTACAGGAGCAAATCACCAGGCCTTTCCTCCCTTGGAGCCACTGGATGGGTTCAAACCGCCAACCTTTCAGTTAGCAGTAGAATGCTTAACTGTTGCGCCACCAGAGCTCCTTCAAGTCAGATTAGCATCTCTAATCCTTACCAAGGTAGCTAGCTACACCATTTGATTAGATTTTGTATTTCTCTGGCTCTCAATATATGGAATTGTCTTTTTAGCTTAGCACTAAATACTCTTGAACTGCGTACCTCACATTTCTAGGAATTACATAATATACCTGATTGAATGCTAGCTTTCCCTGATTATTTGATTACAGCTTCCAAGATTATTCTGCTGTCATGAAGCAACCACTTTTGTTTCTGCTTTTATTTGTTTTCAGGATTTTTTGTTAGATAGAACGTCTATCAATCATGTTATGCTGTCGTTTTTCTTGGGTCCTTGGAGGAGGTCACTTTGGCTATTTATTTTTATTTTTTCCCATACAAAAATTTATACATACATTGTTATGTGACTCTAATTGCTCTCCCCATACTGTAACAGCACACTCCTCCTTTCCACCCCTGATTCCCCATGTCCATTCAATCAGTTCCTAACCCTCTCTGCCTTCCCATCTCACCTCTGGACAGAAGCCGCCCATTTAGTCTCTTGTATCTACTTGAGCTAAGAGGCACATTCCCCACGAGTATCACTTTATGTCCCACAGTCCAGTCCAATCCCTGTCTGAAGAGTTGGCCTCAGAAATTGTTTTAGTTCTGGGCTGATAGAGAATCCAGGGACTATGCTTTCCGGGGTTCCTCTGGTCTCAGTCAGACCATTAAGTCTGGTCGTCTTACTAGAATTTGAGTTCTGCACCCCACCTTTCTCCTCCTCCATCAGGGACTCTGTTGTGTTCCCTGTCAGGGAGGTCATTGGTGGTAGATGGGCACAATCTAGTTCTTCTGGTCTCAGGCTGATGAAGTCTCTGGTTTATGTGGCCCTTTCTGTCTCTTGAGCTAATATTTTCCTTGTGTCTTTGGTGTTCCTTATTCTCCTTTACTCCAGGTGGTTTGGACCAATTGATGCATCTTAGATGGCTGCTTGCAAGTTTTTAAGACCCCAGACGCCATTCACCAAAGTGGGATGCAGAACATTTTCTTAATAAGCTTTGTTATGCCAACTGACCTAGAGGTCCCCTGAAAGCATGGTCCCCCACCCCCTACCCCTGCTACTCTGTCCCTCGAAGTGTTTGATTGTATTCAGGAAACTTCTTAGCTTTGGTTTAGTCCAGTTGTGCTGACTTCCCCTGTAGTGTGTACTGTCCTTCCCTTCACCTAAGATGATTCTTATCTACTATCTAATTAGTAAATAACTCTCATCCTAACCTCCCCACCCTCGTAACCATCAAAGAATGTTTTCTTCTGTGTTTAAACCTTTTCTTGAGTTCTTATAATAGTAGTCTTATACAATATTTGTCCTTCTGTGACTGACTAAATTCACTCAGCATAATGCCCTCCAGCTTCCTCCATGTTGTAAGATGTTTCACGGCTTCATAGTTGTTCTTTATCATTGTGTAGTATTCCATTGTGTGCATACACCATAATTTTTTTATCCATTCGTCCATTGATGGGCACTTAGGTTGTTTCCATCTTTTTGCTATTGTGAACAGTGCTGCAATGAACATGGGTGTGCATGTATCTATTCGTGTGATGGCTCTTATTTCTCTAGGGTATATTCCAAGGTGGAGCGTATGGTACTTCTATTTCCAGCTTTTTAAGGAAGCACCAAATCGATTTCCAAAGTGGTTGTACCATTTTACATTCCCACCAACAGCGTGTAAGTGTTCCACTCTCTCCACAACCTCTCCAGCATTTATTATTCTGTGTTTTTTAGATTAATGCTAGCCTTGTTGGGGTGAGATGGTATCTCATTGTAGTTTTGATCTGCATTTCTCTAATGGCTAATGATCATGAGCATTTCTTCATGTGTCTGTTAGCTGCCTGAATATCTTCTTTGGCGAAGTGCTGGTTCATATTGTTTGCCCATTTTTTAATTGGGTTTTCTTTTTGTTGTTGAGGTTTTGCAGTATCTTGTAGATTTTAGAGATTAGACACTGATCGGATTTGTCATAGCCAAAAATTTTTTCCCAGTCTGTGAGTTGTATTTTTACTCTTATGGTGAAGTCTTTTGATGAGCATAAGTATTGGATTTTTAGGAGCTCCCATTTATCTAGTTTCTCTTCTGGTGTTTGTGCATTTTTACTTATGGTTCGTATTGTGTTTATGCCATGTATTAGGGCTCCTAGCATTGTCCCTATTTTTTCTTCCATGATCTTTATTGTTTTCAATTGTATATTTAAGTCTTTGATCCATTTTGAGTTAGTTTTTGTGCATGGTGTGAGGTATGAGTCTTGTTTCCATTTTTTGCAGATGGATATCCAGTTATGCCAGCACCATTTGTTAAAGAGACTGTCTTTTCCCCAATTAACGGACTTTGGGCCTTTGTCAAATATCAGCTTCTCATAGGTGGATGAATTTATGTCTGGATTATCAATTCTGATCCCTTGGTCTATGCATCTGTTGTTGTACCAGTACCAGCCTGTTTTGACTGTGGCAGTATAATAAGTTCTAAAATCAGGTAGTTCGAGGCCTCCCACCTTGTTCTTCTTGAGTAATTCTTTACTTATTTGGGGACTTTTCCCTTTCCATATGAAGTTGGTGATTTGTTTCTCCATTTCATTAAAAAAATGATGGTGAAATCTGGATCGGGATTGCATTGTATCTGTAGATCGCTTTGGGTAGAATTGACATTTTCACAATGTTGAGTCTACCTATCCATGAGCAAGGTATGTTTTTCCACTTATGCAGGTCTCTTATGGTTTGTTGCAGTAGTGTCTTGTAGTTTTCATTGTATAGGTCTTTTACTTCTCTGGTTAGATTTATTCCTAAGTATTTTATCTTCTTGGGGGCTATTGTAAATGGTATTGATTTGCTGATTTCCTCTTTGAGGTTCTCTTTGTTGGTGTAAAGGAATCCAACTGATTTTGGGATGGTTATCTTGTATCCTGCTACTTTGCTGAAATTTTCTATTAGTTCCAGTAGTTTTCTTGTGGATTATTTGGGGTTTTTTGTGTATAAGAGCATATCATCTGCAAATAAAGATACTTTGACTTCTTCCATACCTATTTGGATGCCCTTTATTTCTTTTTCTAGCCTAATTGCTCTGGCTAGGACCTCCAGCACAGTGTTGAATGAGAGTGGTGATAAAGGGCATCCTTGTCTGGTTCCTGTTCTCAAAGGGAATGTTTTCAAAGTCTCTCCATTTAGGATGATGTTGGCTGTTGGCTTAGTATAAATGCCCTTAATTATATTAAGGACTTTCCCTTCTATTCCTATTTTGTTGAGAGTTTTTACCATGATGGGTGTTGGACTTTGTCAAATGCCTTTTCTGCGTCAATTGATAAGATCATGTGGTTCTTGTCTTTTGTTTTATTTATGTGCTGGATTACATTGATTGTTTTTCTAATGTTGAACCATCCCTGCATACCTGGTATAAATCCCACTTGATCATGACGAATTATTTTTTTGATATGTTGCTGAATTCTATTGGCT
Organism: Dugong dugon; assembly: GCA_030035585.1. NCBI lineage: Eukaryota > Metazoa > Chordata > Mammalia > Sirenia > Dugongidae > Dugong > Dugong dugon. Next base: position 57,862,550 of record CM057465.1, on the reverse strand, counting down.
AGAATTTTGTTGAGGATTTTTGCGTCAATGTTGGTATGTAATTTTCTTTTTTTGTGTTGTTTTTACCTGGTTTTGGTATCAGGGTTATGCTGGCTTCATAGAATGAGTGTTGGAGTATTCCATCGTTTTCTATGAAATACCTTTAGTAGTAGTGGTGTTAACTCTTCTCTGAAAGTTTGGTAGAATTCTCCATTGAAGCCATCCGGCCAAGGTTTTTTTTTTTTGTTGGGAGTTTTTAAATTACCTTTTCAATCTCTTCCTTTGTTATGGGTTTATTTAGTTGTTCTACCTCTGTTTGTGTTAGTTTAGGTAGGTAGTGAGTTCCTAGAAATGTGTCCATTTCCTCTAGGTTTTCACATCTGTTAAAGAGTACAATTTTTCATAGTATTCTGTTATGATTCTTTTAATTTCAGTTGGATCTGTTGTGATATCACCCATTTCATTTCTTATATAGGTTATTTGCTTCCTCTCCTGTTTTTCTTTTGTCAGTTTGGCCAATGGTTTATCAATTTTGTTGATCTTTTCAGAGAACCAGCTTTTGGTCTTGTTAACTCTTTCAATTGTTTATCTATTCTCTATTTCATTTAATTCTGCTCTAATTCTTATTTCCTTCTTTCTGGTACCTGAGGACTTCTTTTGCTGTTCTCTTTCTACTGGTTCTGATTGTAGGGTTAATGTTTTGATTATGGCCCTTTCTTTTCTTTGGATGTCTGTATTTATTGTCATAAACTGACATCTGAGCACTGCTTTTGCTGTGTCCCAAAGCTTCTGGTAGGATGTGTTTTCATTCTCATTTGATTCTATGAATTTCTTTATTCCATCCTTAATTTCTGGTATAACCCAGTAGTTTTTGAGCAAGGTGTTGTTCAGTTTCCCTGTGTTTGATTTTCTTTCCTTGCTTTTTCTGTTATTGATTTCTACTTTTACAGATTTATGGTCAGAAAAGATGCTTTGTAGTATTTCAACTCTTTGGATTTTGTTAAGGCTTGCTTTATGGCCTAATATGTGGTCTATTCTGGAGAATGGTCCATGTGCATTGGAAAAGAAAGTGTACTTGGCTGCTGTTGGGTGGAGTGTTCAGTATATGTCTGTGAGATGAAGTTGGTTGACTGTAGCATTTAGATCTTCTGTGTCTTTGTTGAGCTTCTTTCTGGATGTTCTGTCCTTCACTGAAAGTGGCATGTTGAAGTCTCCTGCTACTATTGTGGAACTGTCTATCTCTCTTTTCAGTGCCGTTAGAGTTTTTTTATGTATTTTGGAGCCCTGTCATTGGGTGTGTAAATATTTATTATAGTTATGTCCTCTTGGTTGTATTGACACTTTAATCGTTATATAGTGCCCTTCCGTAGCCTTTGTGGTGGATTTTACTTTAAACTCTATTTTGTCAGAGATTAATATTTCCACTCCTGCTCTTCTTTGAGCGTAGTTTGCTTGATATATTTTTTTCCATCCTTTGATTTTTAGTTGGTTTGTGTCTTTAAGTCTGAGGTGTGTCTCTTGTAGGCAGCATAAAGATGGATCATGTTTTTTTTATCCAATCTGCCACTCTCTGTCTCTTTATTGGTGCATTTAGTCCATTTACATTCAGCATGATTATTGATAGTTATGAGTTTAGTGTTGTCATTTTGATGTCTTTTTGTTCACAGTTTCTTTGTTCTACTTAATTTTCTGTGCTGAGTCGTTTTTCTTTATGTATTTTCTTTTCATCTTTTTCATTGTTGTTGATTTTGTGTTTGCTGAGTCTTTATATTTTTCTAGTTTTTTATTTTGACTTGTAGGATTGTTAGTTTCCTTTGCTGTTACCTTAATATTTACCCCTATTTTTCTAAGTTTATACCAGTATTTTATTTCTTTATATTGCCTTGACTTCCTCTCCATATGAAAAATCTATGTCTACATTGTTTACGTTCCTCTTATTTGTTTTAATGTTGTCATCTTTTACATACTGACATCTGTTTCCCAATTTTCAGTGTTTTAACTCTGATTTACTTTTCTGAGTTCCCTATCTGGGTTGATATCTAGTTGCTCTGTCCTGTGTTCTAGTCTTAGGTTGTTATCTGATGTTACTGATTTTCTAACTGGAGGACTCCCTTTAGTATTTCTTGTAATTTTGGTTTGGTTTTTACAAATTCCCTAAACTTCTGTTTATCTGGAAATGCCCTAATTTTGCCATCATATTCGAGTGACAGTTTTGCTGGATATATAATTCTTGGCTAGCAGTTTTTTTCCTTCAAGGCTTTACATATGTCATCCCATTGCCTTCTTGCCTGCATGGTTTCTGCTGAGTAGTCCGAGCTTATTCTTATTGACTCTCCTTTGTAGATGACTTTTTGTTTATCTGTAGCAGCTCTTAAAATTCTCTCTTTATCTTTGGTTTTGGCGAGTTTGATTATAATATGTCTTCGTGACTTTCTTTTGGGATCTACCTTATGCGGGAAATTGATGAGCATCTTGGATGGATATCTTGTCATCTTTTACGATAGCAGGGAAGTTTTCTGCCAACAAATCTTCAACAATTCTCTCTGTATTTTCTGTTATCCCCCCCGTTTCTGGTGCTCCAGTCACTCATAGGTTATTCCTCTTGATAGAGTCCCACATGATTCTTAGGGTTTCTTTATTTTTTTAAATCCTTTTATGTGATTTTTCCTCAAATAAGTTGGTGTCAAGTGCTTTATCTTCAGTCTCACTAATTCTGACTTCCATTGCCTCAGTTCTGCTCCTATGACTTTCTGTTGAGTTGTCTAATTCTGAAATTTTATTTTTAATCTTCTGGATTTCTGATTGGTGTCTCTCTATGGATTCTTGCAGCTTTGTAAATTTGTCATTATACTCTTCTCTAATCTTTTTAATTTCCTCTATTACGTGTTCTGAATTTTGCTTAATTTCCTTCCTAATTTCTTGAAGAGTTCTGTATATTAATCTTTTGTATTCTGCATCCAGTAATTCCAAGAAATTTTCCTCCTCTGGGAAATTTCTAGGTTCTTTATTTTGGGAGCTTGCTGAAGCTATTATGGATTGCCTCTTTATGTGATTTGATATTGACTGTTGTCTCCGAGCCATCAATAAGTTATTATATTTATTTCTTTTATGTTTGCTTACTGTGTCCTAGCTTCTTGTGTTGTTTTGATATGCCCAACTAGGATGCTCGTATGAGCTAGTTTGATTATTGTCACTTTTGAAGTTCTAATGTCCTGTTACCAGGTGGTTAGGTCTGTTACTAGGTATGTGAGCTCAGGAGTCCAACCACTCCTCCTGTATGGGTTCAGCTCAGGTGCCCAGGTTGATAGCCACCAAGTGTGTGGTGTAGGCTCTCACAGTCCTAGACAGGCATGCGTGATTGGTATAGGTACTGGCATCTTGCTACAGCAGGGGGACACACTCTGAGCAAGGCAGGGGGCTGATGGCTGCCCCTGAGTGTCCAGGAGGAAGGTGTGTCCCTGTTCCCTAGAGTGCACAGGTGGGTGGGTTTTGCAGCTGGACTATGAGCACCTAATGCTATTGGCTATAGGGACTGGGAGGCACCTCTTATTCATGGGTCCCTATCACAGGTGGCTAGGTGGCATGGGTGGAGCCACCAGTCCTCATGCCCCTGATGTGGGTAGGTGAAGACCCTGCTTAATGGGCAGAACAGTGCCAAATGTCAATAACCTGCCACTTCACAGCTGAAACAGATGAAGTTAGAGTTCTGGTATATACCGTGTTGTACTGAGGTAATGAGGGCCTATGCTGTTGAAATGGACCCACACAAGTCTAATAATGGGGAAAGGCACTCAGAGTCCATGGATCCCTTATGCCTGTGTCTAGGCAAAGGAGCTGTGCCTACCCTGGCTTCCTGACTTAGGGGAGCTGGCAGTTTATTTTTTCCCGCTTGTTAATTTGTTAACTCTCCAAGGTGGGGAGAATGGCTCCGGGTGTGTGACGGATCCTACTTCCAGCCCATGGGACTTGGTAATTGCTGAAGCAGGTCCAGGACCCAGTGCAGAGCAGGGACCAGGGAGGTAAATGGGAGAGAGGTTTTTCCCTAAGGAGGGTGTTTTTGATGTGCACAGTAAGCTGTACGCAATTACTTATCTTTTGCCGATGATGGCTGCTTCTCACTGGTTCTGAGTGGCCATGTAGACTCTCTGGTGCTCAGTCTCTCCAGGTGCAGAAAATGTGCCTCCCAAAGACTGCCACTTACCTGCCTCATGGCTCACCCACGAGCTGCTCAGGCCTGAAGGGCTCAGGCTTTCGCTGGGTCGGGTCTGGCAACTCCTTGCTGCTTCCAAACCATCTCTCCCTCCCCCTGCCACTCAGTCGGTTCCTCAACTCTGCCTTTGATGTTCAGGGCCCCCAGATTGCTGTATATAATCCAATCACTTGTTTTTTCAGGTCCTTGTTGTAAGAGGGTCCATTGGAAGCGTATGACTATTCTGCCATCTTGGCCCCGTCTGGCTATTTATTTTCAAAAGGATGCCTAACTAATTTTTTAAAAAACCCACCCAAACCAACACAAATAACCTGACAGATATTTTGCTGAGAATTTTCACTGAAACTAAGTAATTTTATCTACCCCAAAATACTTCAAATTTTTGTATTGTTTTTCTTATGAACTTTATGTATCTTTATATTCATTCTTTATTTTATTACTTTTTTTTTCTCTTTTATATGGTGCAAATTCATTTCCTGACTATGATGAATTGATGCTTTAGTGTTTTGTTGGCCCCAAGAGTCTTAATGATTCTTGACAAGGAAATGTCACCATCTCCTTTGGCATCATTCAACCCAATATCTCTTTAATTATACAGTTAAAGCATTTTATTTTTTAATTTAAATCTGCTTTAGAGGAAGGTCCTCAGTGCATAGTCATTGTCGTTGTTGGTAGGTACTATCAAGTTGATTCCAGTTCATAGCAACCCCATATGGCAGAGTAGAACTGCCCCAAACGGTTTCCTACCCTGTAATCTTTACGGGAGAAAATGGCCAGGTCTTTTCTCCTGCAGAGAAGCTGGTGGGTTCAAACCATTGACCCTTCAGTTCTTTAGGAGGTCCACTAATCTTTATGAGATAAATTAATCTCTTTTATTTTTTAATTTTTAGAAAGTATATTTACAATAATATGTTAATTGAACTCAGTTCTGTTAGCGTTTTCTCTCTCTGGGTGTTCTCTCCTAGACAGTTTCTAACATGTCCACATATTATATTTGTAGAGCATAGGATCAGGTATGGTTCTCTGGTAAATTCCTGAAACAGAATCAAACAGACCTTATACACAGAGAGAATATGCTGAAGACCTTTTTGCATTGTCACATTCATCAGTCATTTCCTCTGCAAAATGCAGTAATGCAAAACTGAAAAATACCTAAGCAACCTTCTTCAGGCCTTTCATAATATTGGACTTAAGTGATAATTAGTAGAGAGGGATATAGTCGGTTTGGAAACATAGACACTGGGTGATTGACTCTACTCACTAACCAGATAAATAACTTGTTCGTGCAGATTTGTCTTGCAGAGTAATTCAAACTTGTGCTTCAGGAAAATGACAAATTATTATAAATCAAGGGCCCATGATTAGTCCCAATCACAATGTCAAATCCTTGTGTACTAAGAGTCTACTGTGTCACCCAACAATTACAATGCCTACCTACTAGTTGCCGTCAAGTAGACTCTGACTCATGGTGACCCCAAGTGTAGGGTAGAATTGTGCTTCATAGGGTTTTCAATGGTTGATTTTTTGGGAAGTAGATCACCAGGCCTTTCTTCCAAGGTGCCTCTGGGTGGACTTAAATTGCCAACCTTTCGGTTAGCAGCTGAGTGTGTTAACTGCACCATCCAGGGACTCCTACCTTGAAATATACTTGTGAGAATTAAGTACAGTAATATTCATAAAGCACCTAGCAGCATTCTGGGTACACTAGCATTCAGAGAAGTTAAAGGATTTGCTCATAGACACATAATAAGTCGAAGAACTTGGACTCAGAGATTCTCTGAGTCTCAGGCCAGGGTTCTTTCTATTCTACCATGTGGTGTTCCAGGATAGAAACACTAGTAGCATCTTGCTTCACTTTTTTGAACGCTGATCTTTTTAGGAGATGAGTATTTTTTTAATTTCAATTTTAACTTTTTCTAATAAAGCCTGCCAAATGCAGAATTGCTGGGTGAAGGTAAAATTAATGTCATTTTGATAAATGTTGCCAAATTGTCTCTCTAGGGTTTATATTCCCATCACTCAGCACTAGAGAAGAGTAGCTATTAACGTCAGCGATTGAGTGTATTGTCAAGCTTATGGACTTTTGCCAATCTAATAGGTGAGAAATTGTATGTTAGTGCAGTTTTAGTTTACTTTTATTATGAGTGGGCTTGAGCATCTTTTCCTATATTTTTCAGTCATTTGTATTTGTGTAGCTATGTGTGTATTTATTCATATCTTTTGCTTATTCTTCTTTCAGGTTTGTTATTTTTCTTTTCAATTTTAGTAGCTTTATATATTTGATCAATAAGTCATTTGTCTTTGATATGAGTGGCAAACATTTTTCCAAATTTGCATTCATTTGTCTTTTGCATCAATTTGCTTCTTGTGGTGGTAGTTGCTGGTATGTGTGTTTTACCACTCAGACATTCATTTTACTTACATGTTTGTTTATTGATTTATCACCGTGCATAAGTGACTGGAACAAGGGACCAGGGTTTCTCTTCTGGGAATCTGGTCCTCAGACTTTGCCACGAGAACACCATTAGAGTTACTGCTAATGCCCATTTTTAGTGGAATTTTGCTTATATTAAATGATCTCATCTCCAGTTCCTCATGTATATATATATTACACTAATTGCTATCACTTCACAGTTTGTCACTTACATACTCCCTGGCAGTATTTGCTTCTGTTTCAAATTTTGGTTGTGTCTGTTCACTTAAGAGTGTTGCCTCATGTAGAACAGAGGCCTTACCTTATACATCTTGTATCTCCCACAGTACGCAGCATAATGTGGGGCAGTTACTGTGGGTTCAATGAGAACTTGCTAAAGAATTAGTGGCCTTGTGCCCTAGGGAGCCACGGAGGTTGTTGGGATGTCACGAGGTGGGTAATTTAAAGCTCCCTCTCCCTTTAGCCCAGATACCCATTCTGAAACAGATCCCAAGTTATTCCCTTAGGTGGAACCAGGCCATGGAAGTGGCTCTAGATCTAATGACAACAGCTGACACAGAACTGCCAGCTTGGCCTCCCTCAATCTCTTCTTCCCAGCTTCCAAGCCCTCCAAGAATCATTCCCCCCCTGGGAGAAATCAGTGCTAATTCATCAGTAACCTCCCTCATTAGCCTTCCCTTTTTCAAGCTCAGAGATTTGAAGGTAGCTGAAAGAAGGATGAGGAACTGAAACAAGCCAGGAGTTCAAGAAGCCATTGGTTTTAATGGGGGTAACAAGGTCGGGAAGGGGTTTGGTGGCAAGGTGGGGAGCAGTGTGTCTCTTCGTCTTCCTGCATTGGCAGGGGTTGATGTGTGGAAAGGAGGGGAACCCTGACTCTCATTTCAGGCAAGACATCAACAGGGAGAAGCTTGGAGAGATAGAATGTGGGAACTTTGCTCCTTGTCATGAGGACACAGGGAGAGACAGTCACTGCCTTGTATCTTTAGATGTTGAACAATACTGCACTTCTGTATATATGTACAGAGGAGAAGGGAAACTGGGTTGAAGGTAAGAAAAGGTCAGAGGGGTTCCGCAGTTGAAGCAGCCTATAAAATCGGACTGATCCCTCAAAATACGAACCAGTTGGGTGGGCAAACCCTTGGTCTCCCCTCATCCTCTTCGATCGACCTTCTAGAAGAGCCGCCTTCTTGCCTTGCCTTCACTTCTACTTCTTCCGCCCAATCTGTGCCATCAGGTGGGCGTTGGCTGCTGCCTTGGCTCTCAAGTTCTTCGCCTTGGCGATGTTGAAGAGGATGTTCATGATATTAGTGGGGACATCAAGGGAGAGAGTGAACTTGGTGCGCCGGTCACTCTTGGCCTTGTCCTGGTACAGCTTCCCCCTGAGCTGTGCTTGGGACAGGTATTTGTACCGGGTGCTTCCAGCTCCACCCCTACCCCCAGAGCCAGGGAAGATCCTTTTCTCCTTGTCTTCCTCTTCTTCTGCTCCTGAAGATGGGTCTTGGCTGGGCAGGTAATGGAAGCTTCTCTTACTTAGCAGGGGTTCATCCACCAGCTGGCTCTTCTCAGCCTCAGACAGGGCTGTGTTGATGCAGCTAAAGATGGACTTGGCCTTGTAGAACTTATGGGAGAGGCCTGCCCTTGGGGTCCCTAGGAGCAGCAGCAGTAGCAGCAGGAAGTGGGCTGGCATCAGCATCTCTCCCTGTAGCAGAAAAGAGGGATGGGGGAAGGCGAGTGAAAGGGGTTTAAGGGTCAGAATGACATGGACTAAAATTCAGTAAATCACTTGCTGTCAAATCGACTCCAACTTACGGTGACCCCATGTGTATCAGAGTAGAACTGTAATCCATAGGGTTTTCAACAGCCGATTTTTCAGAAGCAGATCACCAGGCCTATTTTTCGAGGCATCTCCAAACTTTTGGTTAGCAGCTCAGTGCGTTAACCATTTGCATCACCCACGGACTCCTAAAATCCAGTAGGATGTTGTTAATGTTCTGCTACAGTGATTCTCAAAATGTGGTCTCTAGACCAGCAGCATCAGTGTCACCCTACAACTTGTTAGGATGCAAATAGTTACTGGGTCTAACTCCTGAACTAGTGGATCAAAAACTCTGGGGCCCAGCAATCTGTGGTTTAAAAAATCCTTCAGGTGATTCTACTGAATATTAAGTTTGAGGATCAGTATTTATAGGTTTTATTTAATTTAGCCTTGTAGGTAGCCACGGGCCCTAAGTGAATAACAAACCTCCTAAGTAAGCAGTTAGCAGCCTAATACGGTTTATTTTAGTGGCCAGGCAAATTTTTAGCTCTCTCTTCATTAGCAAGGTTAATTCAATGCACACCTACTTCTTGAAGGCCTCATAGTTGGTGGTCTAGTCACGTTTCTGAGGCAGATCTTCAAGACTAGTCCCCTGCTAGGGTATCATAGTTTCTTTCTTTAAGACCAATCAGGTTTATTAACTTGATTGGTTTCACCAAGGGCTTGAACCAGTTTGTTCTGGTTCAAATCACTGCTGAGAATTTGCATTTCTAACAGTTCCCAGGTGATGCTAATGACGCTAGTTAGGGACCAGTTCTGAGAACCACTAGTAGAGCAGTGGTTCTCAAAATTTATTGTGCATAAGAATCACCTGGGCATCTTGTTAAACTGTGGATTCTGATTCAGTATATCTGGGGTGGAATTGCAAATTCTCAGCAAGGGTTCAAACCAGAACAAACAGGTTCGAAGCCCTGGTTTGACTATAGAATTTATGAAGCCAAAGTCAGCTTGGTCTCTATGTAATAGTTTAAGTGTCTCATAAGAAAACCTATATTCTGTAATCACAGGACCTCAATCCTAAAACTATCAGTTGTCTTTAATATATATGTGTCCTTGGTTATAAGTAAGGAGCCCTGGTGGTGCAGTGGCAGTGGTTAAGTGGCTGCTGACCAACAGATCGGTGGTTTGAACCCACCAGCTGTTCTGCAGGAGAAAGATGTGGCAGTCTGATTCCATAGATTTACAGTCTTGGAAACCCTATGGGACAGTTCTGCTCTGTCCTATGGGGTTGCTATGAGTCCGAATCAACTCAACATGAAATTTTTTGTTTGTTTGTTTTGCTTATTAGTCAGGCTGAATAAGAGTGATTGTCTCAAAATCAATCCAGGGTCACTGCTGTTCATAGGTTTTACTGGGAGTGACTTAATGCCTTCTTCATGCCCCTGTTTGTTGGTATTTCCAAATGCAGGTGGTTTGCACAATTGTCTCCAGGACAAGAATGAGATAATGTGAGTTATGAAAGGATCATAGTCTATAGTGATCATTTGAATCCATTCTTGTATTTAAAAAAATAATAGAAAAGAAAACTAAGCCTTAGGGTGTGAAACACGTTGTGCCAAGAAAAACATACAGATCAGTGGCGCTCCTGTAACTTGTACATGTATGGGCTTTAAAGCTCTGGTGTTTGAACCAAGCCTTCTACGTATTTAGAGTTGTTGGCCCACTGATCAATGGCATTAGACAAGGACTTTAGATTGCTTTTTCAACAGTGGAGAAGGGCTCGTGCTTAGCCCTCCATGTCATTCTCTCCAGTCTCCTTTGCAGCAACAGCACACTGTTGTTTGAGAAGGTTACCAGAATCAGTGTGGTCTATGGTCACTGTCCATTAGGAACACTGTGAAGTGGCAGAGTTTACCTCCTGAATCCTAGGATTGGCCCCTCTCATCCCCTTTGCCTATTCAGTGGGCACACACTGTCTCCAGCTCTGAAACCAGCACATGCAGGTCATTTCTCATTGGCATCCATAATCATGCATGAGAAAAATTATGAGTTCAAAAATGTAAAATGTCTGGGGTTTTATCTAAATTCCTCCTAGAGTATGCACAGCTGGCTGTTCTGCAGGCCCTGGCATGCTGATATCCTACTATACCCTTTTTCTCAAGTTGCATCTTTAGAATGCAATATACCCTTGGCTATCCTATGAATTGCAAATTATATAAGGCTGAGCTGGAATATTTTGGGTGCTTTATCTAAACTCAGGGGCCCTAGTGGTGCAATGGTTAAGAGCTCGGCTGCTAACCAAAAGGTCAGCAGTTCAAATCCACCAGCTGCTCCTTGGAAACTCTATGAGGCGGTTCTACTCTGTCCTGTAGGGTTGCTATAAGTAGGAACCAACTTGACGCCAGTGGGCTTGGTTTTTGGTTTTTATCTAAACTTGAAGTATCTTTTGTTACCTAAGACATACTTGGCTTCCACAGAAGGAAGTGGTTAACTATGAAACTTGGTAAAATACTTTTATGATGATAGTTTTTGAATAAGCAAGAAAAATAAGATAAACAAGTCAATATAAGGATTCTTCTGAACATTAAGCTAGTGCTAGCTGGCAGTTTGAATCCACCGGCTGCTCCTTGGAGACCCTATGGGGCAGTTCTACTCTGTGCTATAGGGTTGCTATGAGTCAGAATCGACTCGATGCCACTGGGTTTAGCTGGCATTGCATCAATTTGTTTTCTGTGGTGACAGCACAGAACAGTGGCAGGGAGGGTGCTGGCAGCCAGAGGGCTAAATGCTAGTTTCAGCTGTGCAGCTTATTGTCAATGTGACCTTGGGCAGGTCATTTCCCACAAAATGGGTGGGAATGGATTCATGCTCCCTTTGAAACTTCTTTATGCTGTGAATGGATGAAGACTAGAATTCACCATTAAAAACAAAGCAAAAACTGAATCTTAGTCCATGTTCTCTCTGTCTCTCTCTCTATCATATATCTTTCACTTACCCTGGAGACAGACACACACACATGCACAGACACACATTTACTTGACAAATGTTCTGAAGAAAACTGTTGCTTTCCTAGGCATTCCACATTGCACTACTGCCTTCTTTTCTTGAAAAAATTTTCCCCTAAGAAATCAGGTTGTTTTGATTGTTTGTTCATTTGGTTTGCATTGTAAAATTTTGGAGCTTATTTTTATCTAACAGTTATGAAAAAACACATGATCCTTGCTTTAAATAACTCAAATTTCTAGCTACATTTGGGCATGTAGCATTGTGGAGTGAACACAACACAGGACTATGTAGTTAGATAGACATACATTCAAATTCCATCTTTGTTTTTATTTGTCTGAGGGCCTTGGGCAGATTAATCTCTCTGAATTTCAATTTCCTCACCTGATAAATGGAGATAACAAAAACTACCTCATAAAAGTCATTGTGAAAGATTAAATAAAAAAAATGACAGTGCATGAAAGTTCTTGGGTATAACTAGGCACTTAATAAAGGCTGGTTCATATCTGTCTATACATAAATAATCTGCAAGTCTTTTTAGGATAATATTTGATTTACACACAACCTTTTCAGAGGTGCATTTATTATATTATAAGCCAGGTAATTTGATCCTTCCAATCAATATCCTTGTATTATATTTTAGCTGGTATTTCTTGGCTGTATACCAAGCTTTCTACCCCAACCAAGGCAGACTTTTCACCTTTCCCTTAGTTTAAGTAAGTGGTTCTCTATCATGTGGAAGGATTGTTTAAACACAGATTACTGGGCCTTATCCCAAGAGTTTCTGAATCCATACATCTGCTGTAGGGTCTGAGAATTTGCACTGCTTACAAGTTCCTAGGTGATGTTAATGCTGATGGCCCAGTGACCACCCTTTAAGAACCTTTGGTCTAAGTATTCCACTCGGTCTCTGCACTTGTTAGAATTGTATGCCAACGTTCCTGGAGAATATTTCGTAGGAAGTGTATTGACTACTTCTGTGGAAAAATGAACTTACTCTTTCTTTAAATAGTATGCTCAATAGCCAGGCTTTATCATTTACTGAACATCGAGTTAGTTGTTTCTGGATAAATATAGTATGAATCATAGTTTTTAGGCCTCGAAGGAGGCCTGGTGGCATAGTAGGTAACAGCTTGGCTTCTAACCAAAAGGTTGGCAGTTCAAATCCACCAGCTGCTCCGTGGAAACCCTATGGGCAGTTCTACTATGTCCTATAAGGTCGCTATGGGTCGGAATCGACTTGACGGCAATGGGTTATACCTCGAAGGCATGTTGAAGCTTGGGAGTAGTTTTGAATGGTTTGTTAACTGTGAAAAGATTTAAACAACCAAAAAAACAATTCACAAGAGAAAGGGTTAACACTGGTGGGAACACTGTAAAGAAACTTTTTTCTCTTTGCCAGTCTATTCCTTTGGCCTCTGGTTCTTTTCATAGACTGCTCCTTTCACAGACCAGACCCTTAATCCTGTCCCTCCATTAACAAGCTTGGTGACTTTAGGCGTGTCCCGTGAATGTCCTGTCTCTCAGTGTTTTCTTCTATGAGATCAGGGGACTGAGTTAGAGAATCTCTTTCTTCTGATACCTTTCTTTTTCTACTTTGGAAAGCAAGAAGCACCTCTACAAAAGAGACAAGGAGAATTAATGATTTCTGTATTTCCACCAAATGAAGAAGACTCTCAGTGAGTGTAAGTTAGAATAAGGGATTTTAAGACCTCATCCTGGGGCTGTCCTAAGGCTTCCCTCCTCGTGGGTTACTGTTCTCTCTCCCTCCACTGGCTGTGCCTTGTCTCTAAAACTTGCAGCACAACCTCCAGAAACTAGGCAGAAAATGCTTTCTCCTTCTCTCTTCTCTAACTCCTTCTCAGGACAGTTTTCAAGTTTCAGCCTCAACCACCTGGAATTTTATACAATAATTGCAAATAAGTAACAAAATAACTCAGAATGCATTTTGTCTCCAAGTCAGTCTTGGGGCTCTATCTCTGCCCACACTGTCTGCCCTCTTGGGGTGAGTTAACTCATGAATTTATCTGCCTATGTAGTTAATCCCTTAAGGACTCGGGCCACTTTGAGTGTTGACTTTCTTTGGCACCTTCATTTCTGCTACAGCATGTCAAACCTTTTACTACTCAGAGATTTTTTTCCTCTGGGTCATTTTGACTCTCGGCTGAGCCACTTGGGATGACTGAGAAGGGCTGAAGTGGTCAATAGTGTCTTACACTACAGCGCACAATAAATATTTGTTGAATGAATTGAAGGACCCAAAGAAATTCAGATTAGTATTCAGACATATTTTTGCTTGGCACTAAATTAAACCAATTTATTTTCCAGGGCAAAACAACCTCTTTTAAATTCTCCCTATGGATGTATACTCTCTCCGTATATATGTTTCATTACATATTGCAATGGAAAAAATCCTTTATAAGGCATACATTTTTAAAAAAATCATGTATATGTATTTGAGTCACTTGAGGTTTTCTGAACATCAGATAGCCTTGACTAAATACTTTCCTACAGTTTTCCTGGGATAAGTTTCAGAAGGCCTTCCCTTGCAATGGGGCAAGTCTCTGGATATGCCCTCTGGAAATGCTTCTTGTCTGATCTCAGTTACAAAAGTAATCCTCTGAGGGTAGGCAGGGGAGATCCCTTTAAACTCTTTATTTACTTTTTAGCATTTTTTTTTGTCAACTTGTAAAAATGGTGCCTTTTAAAAATGTGTTACCTTCTTATTTTTAAAATTCCAAGCCTTGCAGCAAAGAAGAAACTGTACTCATGGGCGGGTTGCCGAAGGCGTCTAAATGATTTGTAAAAAGCTTCTGGGAGTGAGTGTCCTGCATGTTGGCAGTGGATCTGAGGGTAGCAGATCTTTCCTTTTATGCAAACTTCTCTCAGCTCTAGCACTGGGCAGGGTTGTGGAGTTTTTGATAGGATTTCTTAATTTCAGCACCGGTGCAAAATTATAAAGCAAAGACAAATACCCATAACTATAAATTGGACATGATATAGAAGCCCTGTGTTGTTCTTAGTTCTGGACTAAAATATAAGGGTTCTTTGTGATCCTGCATATTTTCAACATCAAAGTGAATGTCTGGGCAGGGGAGGGAGGCAGGTTCAGATCTCTTTCTGGAATTGTTCTTTTTAGGGTTTATTTAGGGTTAGAGTTTGTAAGGTAAAGAAAATAAATCCTCCACAAAGAAAAGATGTCCCTTGCTCCTCACTTATAGTTTAATTCCCAAGCAAGTTTCTCCTCTTACAGTCTTTGGACTCTTTTGCCATAACCCCTAGTGAAACCACACAGAGATGTTAGATTTTCCTTCTAACTACCTTGAAAATAAGTGATCATTCCCTTAGTTAGGTTTAAGGAGTCTAGAGAAGCGTTACACCTATGTTTTTCCTTTCAGATGCCTGAAACTCAACCACTCCTTTGGGCTATTCAGCAGCACTTTTCTAGAGGATTTTCAAGATGTACAGTTACTTATCAGAGCTGTGACAGACTCAAACTCTAACATAAGAGGCCTGGGCCAGCCTAAAGTTCAGAGGACGACCTACCAGGGAGAAAGCACTAGAAGGGGAAAAAATGTGGGACAGTGAGGCCAGAAGGCAAATGCCACCAATTCCACAGCTTTGCTAAATGCCAGCCCCATTCTAAAGGGGCAAGGAAGGTAGAGCTATGCTCCATTTTGCCCAGTGTGTCTGCCAACACTAACAAGAAGTTGAGCTAAAAATGAAGAACTAAAAAAAAATATGTGTAGAACCGTGGCTGTAGAATTTAGGGAACCTATAAGCATTTCAAAAAGGCTTTATAGTAATATGCTTTTTCTTTCTTTTTTAGATTCATGCAAGTGTGGAAGTGTAACACATACACACATAGACCTCTAAGCAATTCACTCTAAAAGTGAGTAAGTGAAGGTTTATACATGAAAGGCCCTTCCTCTGAAGAGTGAAGGGCAGCCAGGAGAAAATTGATATGTTTTGATAACAGTGGTCATTTGCACTATTTATATGCATTCTCTTATTCAACCCATTCTCAGGAGTGGTTTTTCAGTTTCTGGTTTTTGCTAAATAGCTGTATTAGAGGAAAAGATTGCAAAACAGGATTTCTCAGAAAACTCAGGCATCAGACTTAAACATCACACATCACTCACACATCCTTCACAGGTAGCACCAGTTATTGCAAATATCTGTACCCTCCATCCCTAGTGTTCCCAGTGGAAAGGTCTCTGGGCTTTGGGGGCAGAGGAACTGGGCTCAAAAACTCCCTCGGCCTCTTCCTTGCCTTATGAGTCTCTTAACCTCTTTATTTCAGTTGCCTCGTCAATAAAAAATAAGGGGTGTCTCCCAGGTGTGTCGAGAAAGTGAAAGGAGATGATACAGTTAAAAGACTGGCACATAGGAAACAAGTGCCAGCATCCTCTCTCCCCTGCAGGTGGTGTGGAATAATATCCCGTAGTTTTTATTTTCCCCACCACCCTCCCTCCCCTAGTTTGTAAACTGTCGCCAAGGACTGCTTTTCAGGTTCACAATTTAACTCTGTTTAGAAAAATAGATTTGTACAAGCACATTCTACCTCTGGATCTATTAACCTTTTGCAAAGCAAGTCTCCGTATACCAACAAGGGAAGAGTCATTTTGCCCCCTAAGAAATCTTCCCCATAGTCTGTTTGGGGTCTGGTGTCTTCTTATTTAAACCACAGCGCATGGTACTCAGAATTGCATTCCCTTGGGTTCGCACGCAGGGGTGCTTGCAACTCTCATCTTTCACGCCTGCCCACTTCTCAGCACCTCCTGCATAATTTAGGGCAAATAAATGTATCTGTCACAAATCAGTCCCCAGTCAAAATCTTACCCGTAAGTGGACTTCACTCCAGAGTGGAAATGCTCAGGGAAGCAGGCAGCAGCTTCAGGACAAGGAGGTCTGCCCCAGGAACATCACCCAGAACTTCTGTCTCCACTGGGGTCGCAGGCTCTTTCTTTTCTTGTATTGTTCCGAAGTGGACTGTGATATTTTCTCTCTATGGAAACCACTCCACTCCCCTGTGTGTATATATAGATATATATATAAAAGTGACAGATCACAGGGTAGGTTGTAATTCCAGACGTGGCGTCTTCACTGGGATGTGATTTCATTTAAAATACAACCAGAACCAGCTGTCCACGTCATGAGATGTCAGATACTCTGTATCCTCGACCCCTCCCACTCCACTCGGCCTTCCCACCCAGCCCTCCTGTGACCTCCCACTCCTCACTCCTGCCCTAGCAACTTGCTTCATTGATTAAAAGCGCTGGTAAACTGGGAAGCAGTTTCTCTGAAGAGTTTTATTACCGATCCTTGTTGTTACTAATTGCAGTCTTGCCTCTATCACCCTTGCTCTAATTCTCATTTTGGAAACGTGGAGCCAGGACCCGCTTGGAAGGTAGAGAAGACGAGTTAAAGTTTACCTGTTTTGGGAGGTCTGACTCGGCAGTGTTATCTCCGGCTATTCACAGAGCTCGTTACGTTTATTCTTACCAAATGATAGGTGAAAGGGCAGGTACAACAGGCGCACCGGTGCCTAAAGCTGTTAATGTGAAACCACTTGAATTTTTACTCATTTATTCATCCATTCAACCA
The DNA here is from genome assembly GCA_030035585.1 of Dugong dugon. Lineage (NCBI taxonomy): Eukaryota > Metazoa > Chordata > Mammalia > Sirenia > Dugongidae > Dugong > Dugong dugon. The sequence continues at coordinate 57,845,561 of CM057465.1, read as the reverse complement.
ATACTTATTGAGGACTTACTGTGTGCTGGGTATTGCCAGGGTCCTCAGGAATTCAAACATAAGTAAAGGCCTCTATCCTTACAGGGCTCTCACAGTTTAGAAAGATATGTGAAAACAGAGCCAAATTTCACTGTGGCAAACGCCATAGTACAGAGCACCCTTGTCCCGGAGAGTCATGACAGGCAACACACAAGCCAGGAAAAGAGAGTAGAAGGGATTTCAGACACAATAGCCTGGCACGGTGACAGCCAAGGAAGAGAGGAAACAGCAGGATGGGTTGGGGAGACAGGAGCGCAGTGGTAGGTTAGGAAGCTGGGCTCAGACTAAGAAGTACTCTAAATGCCAGGCTAAGGGGCTGGATTTTATTCTATATGTAATGGGGAGCTGTACGGGATTTTTAGCCAGGTGACTCCCTTATTTTACAGATGAGGAAACTGACACTGTGAGAGAAGTGACATGCTGGGGATCACACAAGTACTCGGTCATAGAATCATGATCAGAATCCAGGTGCTCTTTTCACATCCATCTTTTACCATAAGCTTAACGGTGGGGCCATGCAAGATCGGCTGGTTCTCAGGCCTTTAGGTGAGTGTACAGTTACCTGTCCTAGACAGGTACGTTTCTCTCTTGAAATTCTGCTAGATGGGGAGGTAAGTAGACTTCTGAAATTACCAACACCCTTTTATGTCCATGAGTATTTTGTGGACGAAATAGAAAGCTGTTGTTGAGAATGTCTTCAAGACCCCAGAACAGTTTCAGCATTCTTTATGGAGATGTGAAATTGGGCCTGCTCCTGTCTGGGCCGGGATTCTCTTGAGATTAGCAGCAACTAGGAAGTCTGTATTTTAACCCAAATTCATCAGTTCATATAGAAAAAGATCCAAAAAGCAATGGGTTGCTTTTTTCTTCTGGACCTGCCCTGTCTCTGAACTTCCTAGAAAACCTCCTCCTCTGATGCATATCTCCAATGGAACTAAAGCATTCATGTGTCAGTGGCTGCTCTCTGCGCCCACCACCCCTTCTCTAAGCAGAGGAAGGCTCAGGTTCTCACTAGCCCATCTTGGGTGGACTTCAGCATTTTCTAGTAGCTCTTTGGACATCAGTGTGTGAGTGGGCAGAACTGCACACAGAATGCCTTCATAGACCTTGTCAGTGGTTAAGTATGCAGTCCTGAATGTACTTTCCTTAGAGATTAAGCCCTCAAAAGGCAGTATATTTGCTTTACAACTTGAAAACTGCTTCTGGCTACATTTGAAGGAAGATTGAAGAGAGTCTTGGACAGCAAAAGGATAATTAGTAAGCAAAAATCCTCCAGGTGTCATTTCCAGTAAACTATGATTTCCCTTCCCACCCATTACTGAAGTGTAAATGTGGCGTTCTGCTAGGCTTGAACTTTTCTCTGACCTGGGTGAGCAATTGATGTCTTTTCATTAATTCAGCATTGGAAGGTTATTTAGGGAAGTAGGTACTCTGTAGAGAGTATGTGGAGGGTAAGAGTGGGAAGAGAAAGCTTATCAGCTTCATATATGAATAAAAATGGCTTATATTTATTTATAAAGCTTATTTCTCCAAAGTGCTCACAGCACTTCCATATAATAATTCTGTGATTTTCTCAACATCTGGGCTAGGCAGTAAAAGAAAAAGATAGGAAAATAAATTAGGGAGTTGTAAGAAAGCTTAGTTTACGGGAAAAAGGTTTTACCTTGAAGGCAGGAGAATCAGTTTCCATTTCTGGCTCTGTGGCTAGGTTTGCTATTTGACTTGAACTGTCACTTAACTTCTTTGAGCCTCAGTTTCCTGTTTTATAAAATGTAGATTAGGGTACTTTCCCTAGTTTTCTAGCAGTGCTGATGTCAAAATAATATTTTTAAAAACTTGATAAACTTTTACATGAATGCAGAATGTTATTGCCATCCTTATTTTTCAGTTTTCCCTTACTGATTTTTGGTCTGCTTGATGCCTCAGTTTTTGAAAGGTGTATGTTAATCTCCCATTGTGTCTGTGGATTTGTCAATTTCTTCTTGTAAATCTGTCAGTTTTTCCTTTATATATTTGGAAAGCTGGTATTGGGTATATACCTTTTATCATTTTGTTGTAAACCTCTTTATCCCAAGTAACAATTTTTGTCTCAAAGTCTGCTTTGCCTGATGTCAAAATAGCTATCCCAGTGTTGTATTGGTCAACATTTGCTTGGTGTATTTTCCTAGTCTTTTCTGTGTCAAAATGCTTTCGTAAATGGCATATATTTAGATTAAAAAAATATAATCTAACAATCTCTGTGTTTTAACCAAGGACTTTGTCACATTTTTACTAGTAGTGATAATTGATGTACATGGATTATTTTCTGCCATCGTATATTATGCTTTCTATTCACCCTATTTTTTTTCTCTTTTCCTTTCTTTTTCCCCTTTCTGTCTTCTGCTAGATTGATCAAATCTTCATTTTTGCTTTATCCTCTATTATGTTATAACTTAAGCATGTAAAGCTACATTTTTCCTCTAAGCACTGCTTTAGCTGCATCCCACAAATTTTGATATGTTATATTTTCATTGTCATTCAGTTCAAATATTTTCAGATATCCTCTGTGATTTCTTAATTGTCCCATGGGTTTTTAATAAATATCTAATTGTTGTCTAATTATTTCTGTTGTGGTCAGAGAACATATTCTGTATGATTTAGTTCATTTAAATTCATACTTTGTTTTATTGCTGCATATGGCCTAACTTGGTGAACATGTCATGTGCGTTTGAAAAGATGTACTCTGCAGTTGTTGCGTATAGTATTTAATAACTTACAGTTGGTCAAGATGTTTGATAGTGTTGTTAAGATCCTTTATGTCTTTTTATTAAAAAAATTTTTATTGTGCTTTAGGCAAAAGTTTACAGCTCAAGTTAATTTCTCAACAAAAATTTATACACATATTGTTATGTGACCCTAGTTGCAATCCCTGTAATGTGAGAGCACACTCCCCCTTTCCACCCTGGTTTTCTGGTGTCCATCCAACTAGCTCCTGTCCCTTTCTACCTTCTCATCCTGCCTAGATCCTTTATGTCTTTACTAATTATTTTTTTCTACTTGCGATATGTCAATTGCTGAGAGTGTTAAAATCTCCTATCACGATTGTAGAATTGTCTTTTCCTTTCTTCAATTTTGTTAAGTTTTGCTTCATGTATTTGAGGTTCTTTTATGATAGTTCTGTCTTCCTTATAAATTGACCCTTTTGTCATTACAAATGTCACTCTGTGTTTGATATTATTCTTCTATCTGAATTTTGTTTTATCTTAACGTAGCCGCTTTAGCCTTCTTATACTCACTGTTTGCATGGGTATTTTTTTATATCCAGTTACTTTCAGTCTGTGTTTTTGTATTTAAAATATGTCTCTACAAGGTAGAATGAAGAAAACAAGATACAAGGAAAAGATTAGTCCAAAGGACTAATGGACCACAACTACCATGGCTTCCACCAGAGTGAGTCCAGTACAACTAGATGATGCCTGGCTACCACCACTGACTACTCTGGCATCAAAACAGAGGGTCTCAGACAGAGCTAGAGAAAAATGTAGAACAAAATTATAACTCACAAAAAAAGATCAGACTTACTGGCCTGACAGACACTGGAGAAACACCAAGAATATGGCCCCCTGACACCATTTTAGCTCAGTAATGAAGTCACTCCCAAGGTTCACGGTTCGGCCAAAGATTAGACACACCCATAAAACAAAAAGAGACTAATGGGGCACAACAGTCCAAGGACAAGGACTAGAAGGCAGTAGGGGACAGGAAATCTGGTAATAGGGAACCCAAGGTTGAGAAGGGGCAGTGTTGACATGTTGCGGGGTTGTTAACCATTGTCATAAAACAATACATGTACTAACTGTTTAATGAGAATCTATTTGTTCTGTAAACTTCATCTAAAGTACAATAAAGAAAAAAGAAAAAAAAATTTCTCCGATAGACAGCATGTACTTTGGTCTTGATTTTTAATCTATTCTGATAATCTCTGATTTTTAATGGGGTGTTTAATCTATTAATATTAAATGTAATTATTGATATGGATTATTTAGGTCTATTAGTTTGTTATTTGTTTTCTCTGATTTTTGTTGTTCTATGTCCTCTTTACTGCCTTCTGGATTATTTGAATATTTTTTAGAATTACACTTTAGTTTATCTATTGGCTTTTTAGTGATACCTCTTTACATTATTTATTAGAAGTTGCTCTGGGGATTACATTGCATATGTTTAACTTTTCACGGTCTACTTACAGTTACTATTGTGCCATTGTACATGAAATGTAGAAACCTTGCAACTATGTAGGCCCATTTACCACCTCTTTTATGTACAGTTGTCATAAGTAACAGTTTGAATGATGGTCAGGGCAGTGGCTAGGAGGTAATGAGTGGCAAAGATGAATTTATTGCAATTGGCAGAATTTTTGTCTGCTTGGCCTACATTATTACTAGCTTTATGCTTCCATGGAAAACTGTGGGTGACCCGGCAAACCTGAACCTCACTCTGGGAGCATGCTACACAGTCTCATGCTTTGTGTAGAAGTTCTAAAGAATTTAAGTTTCCTTCATCATTACAGAAAACTTATGTCCTTTAAGTGGATCTGTTGGTATCCATCACTTTCACCACAAATCAGTAAATGCCCCAATGCAATTGGGCTCAAGTTTGGAAAGGTGGAAAGTTGAACAGTCATGCAAGGTGTGATGGTTACTTTATATGCCAGCTTGGCTCAACTATGATTCCCAGTGGTTTGGCCAAATACTCGCTGCTATTCCACAATGCAATGTAAAGTAATCATCTTCCATAATGTAATCTAATGCAGTCAATCAATCAGCCAGTTGAAAAAGGTGTTTCCTTAGGGTGTGGTCTTCCATCAAACTACAAATAGATATTTTGGCAGAATGAACTCTCTCTTGACTCTGTACTCTTCTCGTCACCTGACCTACAGATCTTCGGACAGAAACCTACAGAAGTCTCCAGCCTGCCTCCTGATCTATGAATTTTGAACTTGCCGGTCCTCACAGTCGTGTGAACCAGTCCCCAAAAGTAAATCTCTCTGTATATATATACATACATATATTATGTATATATATATTATACATATAAGCAGTGGGTTCTGTTTCTCTAGAGAACCCTAAGACAGCTATCTAAGAAAGCACATGTCTTCCTCTTCCCTGGGAAGAGACAGAAAGTTTTTGGTGCTTTGTTTTATGTAACCTTGGTAGAAGTAGCTGCATCTTTCCTCATGGCCTCTAGGAGCTTTGCCCTTTGAGTCAATCAACCACCAAAAGTGCATTACAGAGAACCATAAGCCTTTTGCTAAATCACCAGCACACCTGGAAACAGGCCTGAGTTCCTCCCACCTGTGCCTATTGCTGATGCTAGTTTCAAGGTGGATACAAAGTCTAAAAAAATAACTTCTAAAAGACAGGTCTTAGGAAGGAAGTGCTGGAGAACCTATATAACAGAGAGGACTGAAAATGACTACAGCATGATGGTTATGCAGTTATTGTGAAAGTGCTACTTACTAATAAATTAAATCAATCATGCATGTATGTAGGTATCCAGCAACTTAAGAATTGGCATACTTTGGTAAAAAGATCAGAAGAAATGCTATGGATTTTACCTGTCTCTATGACTTTCTGGGCTCTGACCTCATAATCTGGTTTTGGCAGTTTATGCATGGAGTATTACATTAATTTGCGTTAAAAACCCCCGTAAGTTTTAAACACACCCTTGGGTGGAGTTGGATGCTTATTTTCATGCTCTGATAGCCTCCTGTATGTGTTTCTATTGCAGCAATAATCACTCTAAAGAAATAACAGGCTGTCTACATATCTGTCTCCCCAACGAGGTTGATTTTGAGTTCCTTGAGGACAGAGGACTCTCCCTCTACCCCGTGCTCCACTTCTTTGTACCTATATAAGTTAGTGCAGTGCCTGGTATATATATATATATATATGTATGTACGTATATATATAGTAGTTGCTGAGTGAATAAATGTGGAAATGAAAAGAATTTTCAAATGATTTAAATGCAAAACTGGTTCCTTGTGAAAAGTGAATGAACTGATGAAATTAAAATACTAGGTTGGGATAGTAGAATTTTCTTCAGATGATTTGCAAGGTGATTCTAAATAGACAATATCTCTGGGATTTGAGAGTTTCTTATCACAATCTTTCTAAGAAAAACTTTTCTCTAACCCTCCAGCTCTGTGCTGTTCTAGTGGTAGCCACTAGCCACATGTGGCTATTCAGCCCTTGAAATGTGGTTAGCCTAAACTGAGATGTGCTTTAAATGTAAAATACACATCAGATTGCAAAGACTTAGTACAACTGCAACAAAAAAAAAGAATGTGAAATACTTCATTAATTTTTTTATATTCTTACATGTTGAAATGACAATATTTTGGAAATATTGTGTTAAATAAAATATATTATTAAAATTAATATCACCTATTTCTTTTTACTTTTTAAAACATGGCTGCTAAAAACAGGTTTGCATTATATTTCTATTGGACAGTGCTGTTCTAGATTAATAATGTATCTGGAGAGGTCAGAACTGCCATGGAAAGGCTTTGTGCTTTGAAATCAGGTGAGTTTGTGTTTACAAAACTCTTAATGTGTGTACTCTTTTGCCTGTTACTTTGACTCCCTGGCCCTCAGATTCCTCATCAGCAAAAGCTGAGAGTAATCATACCCACTATGTTGGGTTGTTAAGAAAATTAAATGAGATAATGTATGGTATTGCTCAGCATAGTATCTAGCCTAAGAAAGGTATTCACAAAATATAAATTTCCTTCCTTCTTGGTAACTGAAATAAAAAGTCAATTAACTTAAGCAAATAATGCCATTGTATGAAAGAACCCACCTCTTTATACCCCTGCCACCTTTGAATATTACACCCTTTCCTCACTTATTGACTTTGGAAACTATTCCAAAGACCAAGCTGTTATGAAAAAAATGGTGTTATGTGAAAACGGAGGATGACCACATCGGATGACAAATTGGAAGATGACTACATCATTACATAATGGCAAAATTACATCATTACATAAGTGCCAAACCACTGAGAATCATGGCCCAGCCAAGCTGATACATAACCTTAATCATCAAAGCCAATGTTAACTCTTGCCTCACCTCTTGGCTTTCAGTACTGTTTCTTACCACCAGAGATATGTCATTAATGCACAGAACAGTCAGATAGTAGATTTTTTACTATTGTCATAAATGTGAAATATTGGATAACAAAATAGTTGATAAGTGAAGAGAAGGTTTACTTCTCTAAAAATGTTTTCTCATTTGTTTTTCTTTTTACTAATGAGGCTGAACATTTTTCATACACAGTTGGTGACAGTGCAAAAGTTTTCTAAAATGATTCATCAGGAATATTTAAAAAGTTCATTTACCTTTTTATCCAATAATCTGTCTTCTGTGAATCTATTTTCTAACAGCTTTACTGAGATATAATTCACATACTATACAATTCATCAATTTAAAGTATATAATTCAATGATTTCTAGTATATTTACAGATATGTGCAACCATCACCACAGTCAATTTGAGAACATTTTCATCACCTTGAAAAGAAACCCCTTAAAGCAACTTAAAGATAATCTAGCTCACAGTCTTTATATTTAAGAAGAGAAAACTGAGGCACAGATATGTTAAATCACTTAAATAGAGTCATACACATTTTATTGTCAGAGCTCAACTCTGACACTGGCTTTATCGAGGGTCTTGTCTTTTGCAAAGCTGGATGACTTGGCATTTCTGACCATGAGGACAGAACAGAACACTGCATCGAAAGTGAACAATTGTTTTAGACATGGAGCCTATAATTGAAGATAATATTATTGCAATGCAATGAAAATGAGAGATTATTAGATATTTATTCAGAAAGATAAGTGTAGGGAGTCAGATTCCACTGAGACTATATTTTATCTCTGACAATCAAAGAAGGGTGAAGGATGTGTGTTTTGTTCTGCGCAGATCTAGAGCTAGGTTAGAAGGCAGTAACTCCACTAATAGCTTATTTTCCACATTGTAAAACCACACAATTAATCTCCATTACAAAAGTAGAAGGAGCAATTTGAGTTAAAAGTGTGCTTGTATGTATATATATGTGTTTATCAGCCATAAAGGAGGTAGGGGAGAGTAAACAATATATAAAACTGCCAATTTTGGCCAGTGATTGTTAGGTGGGTGAGGATGGAAGCCTCTACAAGGAGGAAAAACAGGTTCCTAGAGTGCCAGGGGTTACCATGAGTTGAAATCGACTTGATGGCAACAGGAAGGCTGCCAGGCCACTGGGCAGAATCGGCACAATCCTTCAACTACTGAAGTTCTCTCTTTGCCAGTTGTCATATCTTTGCCAGTTCTGCTTCCACCTAACAATGCTCCAGCCTCAAACTCCAAGAAAATAGAGAAACATGAGCAGGTCCAAAGGCAGATATCTTTTTTTTTATAATTTATTTTATTATTTTTTGTTGTCGATGAGATTATACACAGCAGAACATACACAAATTCAAGTTTGTACATGTATAATTCAATGACATTGATTACATTCTTCAAGTTGTGCAACCATTCTCAACCTCCTTTTCTGAGTTGTTCCTCCCACATTAACATAAATGCACTGCCCCCTAAGGTTCCTATCTAATCTTTTGAGTTGCTGTTGTCAATTTGATCTCATATAGATAGATCTTAAAAGAGCATAATGCTCAAGTCAGATGCTCTTTATTAATTAAGCTAAACTATTTGGTTTTAAGAAGACTTCAGGGGATATTTTTGGTTTAAGGTTTAAAGATCATCTCAGGGAAATCGTTTCAGGGGTTCATCCAGTCTCCATCACTCCAGAAAGTCTGGACTGAAAGGCAGATATCATGATAAAGCTTTTTTATTTATTACACTGTTGTATAAACATTCAATAAATTCAGTCATCCCTTCAAAACGTGTTTATTGAATACCTACTAGGTACAAGGACCAGAAGTGCTAAGTACTAAAGGTTATTGCTACTCAAAGTGTGGTTCATGGACTAGCAGCATCAGCGTCACTGGAAGATTTTTAGAAATATGAGTCTCAGCTATTACTCAAGACTTATTGAACAAGATTCTGTATTTTAACAGAATCCCCAGGTGATTGTATGTGCATTAAGGTTTAAGAAGCACAGCTATAGGAAGCACTAATAAATGCCTTTACTCTAAGAGTAGTTTTGTAGACTGCTTTGAGAAATCAGAGGATTGAATGGGAAGTGAGCACCTAAAAATGATGAGAAATGATCAGCCTTTTTATTCTTTGTGGAACACAGATTTCCTTTATCTCAGGGAACACTGATGGGTATGATGTCACTTTGGTCCTCTGAGTCTCTGTAGCTTTGGGAAGGACATCCATGTTATCATGGCAGAAGACTGCAAGTGGAGGAATAAAAAAGCACTATTCAGTAGTTTATGTAAGAAATCCCCAAACCAAAAAACAAAAACATACCTGTTGCCGTGTGTCAGCACTCTCTCCATTTCCACCCTGCCTTCCCTGTTTTCATTCCTCTAGTTTTCCTGCCCCTCCTTGCCTTCTGGTCTTTGCTTTTGGGCACATGTTGCTCATTTGGTCTCGTATAGCTGATTGTTCTAATAAGCACATTCCTCATGGGTATTATTGTTTATTTTATAGGCCAATCTATTATTTGGCTGAGAGGTGACCTCTGGGAGTGGCTTCAGTTTCCGGTTAAAAGGGTGTCTTAGGGCTATAGTCTCAGGGGTTCCTCTAGTCTCTAACAGTCCAGTAAGTGTGGTCTTTTTTTTATTAATTTGAGTTTTGTTCTGTATTTTTCTCCCATTCTAACCAGGACCTTCTATTGTGTCCCTTGTCAGAGCAGTTGGTAGTGGTAGCTGGGCACCATTTAGTTCTTCTGATCTCAGGCTAGAGGAGTCTGTGGTTCGTGTGGGCCATTAGTCCTGTGGACTCATTGCTTCCTTGAGTCTTTGGTTTGTTTCACTCTCCTTTGCTCCAGATAGGAAGTGACCAATAGTTTTATCTTAGACGGCAGCTCACAAGATTTTAAGACCCTAGATACTACTCACCAAACTAGGATGTAGAACACTATCTTTATGAACTGTTATGTCAATTGACTTAGATGTTCTCCAAGACTATGGTCCTTATTGGCTGTAATAATTTATGGAAGCAGATCACCAGGACTTTCTTCCATGGTGTCACTAGGTGGGTTCACACCTCCAACCTTTAGGTTTGTAGTTGAGAGCAAACCGTTTGTGCCACTCAGGAACCTTAAGACAGCCCCAGAAATAGCTAATTGGGCCTTGGGGGTGGTGTGGAACTAGAAGTCCTGTGTTATTCAAATAAAGACATGAACAACTGGGATTTGTAGCCTGAAGAAACTTAGGTTACACGTATTTGTAGCCATAGCAATTATTTTACATTCTGCTTTTTCTCCCCCTCCCACTGCATTTTCGAATATTTCAAAACTTTGCTTCATTTTTTGCTCAACGGAGACTTATTTTCCCACTCTATGTCATGCGAATAATAAAATTAATATTCTCATTTCACACTCTGTATATCAGGTAGATGGTCCGCTGAGCCTCACTGGGTTCTTCTGTAGAAAAAGAAGGGTTTGAACAGTCATCTTGGTAAGCAGCAGACATGTGGTTAGATCATCGTGTTTTCAGAAAGATTCATGACATGATACCCGTACAGAATGCAGAGACGTATGGGCTGAACCTGAGCTGCTAATGAGAACATCACTACTCTGTAGGGTCTCTCTTCAGAAACTCAGAAGTGAAAACGAGATTTTCCAAAACCATAATATTCATTCCTAACTGGCTTATCTGCTCCTAGGCTTATTTTCAAACATCCAAACTTTGTTATTGAAGAGACAGCTGGCTTGGGCTTGTCAGAGCGCTATCATGAAGGTAATATCCTTTTCCCCTTTGTAAGATGAGGGTGTTGCCCAAAGGACTCCTATGCACTGTTTATTTTTTATACATTCTTTTTTTACCCCCAACTTTTTATTTTGAAAATTTCCTAACCTCCAGAAAAGTTGAAATGAAAGTACAATGAACACGGGTGTATTCTTCACCTAGATTAACCAAATGCTAACGTCCTGTCTTTTCTCTCTCTATATAATGATTTTTATGAAGACTCCAGGCCAGGTGCCTTGTAAAATGCTCCACATTCTGGATTTGTCTGCTTCCCCATGTTTAGGTTCAGGTGAATTATTTTTGATAAGAATAGCACATCAGTGTTATGCACTTCTTATTGCATCACATTAAGAAGAATGTGATAACAGTTTGTTCCAGTACTGGTAGTGTTAATTTTGATCACTTGATTAAGATGGTTTTTGGGAGATCTCTCAATTGTGAGGCATCTTTTCCCTTTGTAGTTAATAGTCTGTGTGTTGCTATTCTGAGAGCATGAATTTGTAGTTAAAACACTTTCAACAAAGAAAAAATTTCCACACCTAGATGGCATCACAGGCAAATTCTATGAAGCACTTAAAAAAAAAAACAAAAAACCAATTCTACACGAACTATTTCAGAATAGAAGGAGGACTGGGACTAGGGTAGGCTAAGAGAGATACTTGTGCAAGTACACGGCTGGTACCTGAGAGTAAGTGCGTCCTGGGTGACTAGCTCGCCTCTTCTAGTTCTGGCCCTGTATAGAAGAGGAAGGAATACTTCTCAACTCATTCCATGAATCCTTCAAGAAAAGAAAACTACAGACTAACAACCCTCATGAACATAGATGCAAAAAATCTTCAAAACAAATACCAGCAAATAAAATCTAACGGTATGTCATGACCAAGTTGGGTTTATCCCCAGGCAGTTTTAATATCTGAAAATCAATAAATGTAATTTACTATACCAACAAACCAAAGAAGGAAGACCATACGATCATCTCAATAGATACAGAAAAAGCCTTTGACAAAATTTAATATCCATTCATAATACAAACTCTCAGCAAACTAGTAATAGAAGAGGACTTTCCCAATGTGGTAAGTGGCATCTATACTAATACCTTATTTAGTGGTGGAAAATTGAATGCTTTGCCCTAAGATTAGGGACAAAGCAAGGATGTCTGCTGTCACTACTCCTGTTCAACACTGTATTGAAGGTCCTAGCCGGTGCAAGAAAAAGAAAATAAAAAAGCATACAGATTGTAAATGAAAAAATAAAATAGTCTCTATTCACAAATGACATGTTTTCTATGTAAAAAAACCCCAAAGAATCTACACGAAAATAATAAGATAGCTCAGTAAGATCACAGGATATGAGGCCAATATATAAACCAGTTGTTTTTCTATATATTAGCAATAAACAATTGGAAATTGAAATTAAAAAATAGCATTGACAATAGATCCAAAAATAAAGAACTGCTTGGGCATAAAATCAACTAATTATGAGCAAAAGCTGAAAATTGATGAAATAAAGAACACCTAAATAAATGTAGAGGTGTATCATATTCATGGATTGGAAGACAATATATAGTTAAGATGTCAATTCTCCCCATTCTGATCTATAGAATCAATACAATTCCAGTTAAAATACCGGCAAGATTTTTTTTTTTGTAGAAATTGGTGAGCCAATTAAAATACCTATATGGAAAAAAAAAATCTATATGGAACATTAAGAAGCTAGAATAGCCAAAAGGATTTTGAAAAATAACAAAGTTGGAGCACTCATTATACCTAAGACTTACTCTAAAGCTACAGTAATCAAGAGAAGAGTATTAGAGAAATTATATATAGATATGTATATATAGATCAATGGAACAAGATAGAGTCAAGAAATAGACATAATTGATTTCATTAAAGACGTGAAATCAATTCAATAGGATGATGCTGGAACAATTGACTATCCATATGCAACAACATGGTGTTCAACCCATGCATTACTCCATATACAAAATTACCTCAAAATAAATCGTAGACCTAAATGTAAAACCTAAAATCGAACCAAAAATCCATTGCTGTTGAGTTGATTCCAACTCATAGTGACCCTATAGGACAGAGTAGAACTGTCCCATAGGATTTCCAAAGCTATAATCTTTCCCGAAGCAGCCTACCATGTATTTCTCACATGGAGCAGCTGGTAGGTTCCAACTACCAACATTTTGGTTAGCAGCTGAGCACTTAACCACTGTACCACCAGGGCTCTTTGTAAAATCTAAAACTACAAAATTTCTGGGAGAAATATAAACAAGTCTTTGTGACTTTGTGTTTGGCAAAGATTTCTAACATACAACAGCAAAAGCATGATTTACTTAGAAAATTGATAAACTGGACTTCATCAAAATTGAGAACTTTTGCTCATCAAAGGTCATTAACAAGAGAATGTGAAGAGAAGACACAGACTAGGAGAAAATATTTACATATTACATAACTGATAAAGGACTTGTATCCAATTTTTATAAGGAACTCTCTCAAACATCAAAAAGATTTGCAGCAGTATAAAACAATGCCACTCTTTTCAATAAATTTATTTTTGTTTTGGAATATATAGTTATTTTTCATAAAAATATTGGGATCATGGGCTTACTGTAGTTATTTTAAAATGAGTTACTTGCTATTTTTAAAAACTTCTAATTTTAACGTCTGTTATGGTAAATATTGATTGATATAACCCACATAAACAAAAGTTTTTGGGATCCTCTTAAGAGTGTAAAAGGGTCCCGAGATCAGAAAGTTTGAGAATCACTGGTATAGACAGCAGATAGTATAGGAATTCAATACCAGCATTTTCTTTAATTGTATCAGCCAAGTGCTCTATGGGGAAATGTCCTTGTGCAAATTAAGGAAAGGTTGCTTTGAGATCGGTTTGGTTTTCATTAAATATCTGGGTTGGCTCTGGCTCTCAGATGACCTGTAAATGCCAGCTTCTCACTATTGTTATTTACTAGACTCAGTCAATGCCATTTATTGCAGCAAATGCTTTATCAGTACTTTATTCTAGTATGTAAAAAGAAGAGTTACCTTCCCAGATGAGTTGGGAATGCCCAAAATGCTCTGGTTTCTGACCAAACAAGTGAGTGTCCTCCTGTTATGCTCACTTGTTCAGGTGCAACCTTAGACCTTTAATGGCTTGGTTTGTGTCCATGGATCTTGAGTCCCAGACAAGAAAGCATTTTTTCTTTGTGTTCTTTGTAACTATCAGTCACAATAGATTTTTCTTGGATGCATGTTGGAAAAAGCATTTGGTTCCTTTGTTTCCTTCTTCATCCTGTTTCATTGCCGATTTCAGCTCTGCATTTACTTGACTTTTGTGTTGTCACATTTCTCCAGTGCCCTAACCTTTTCTAACACGCCTCCACTGAATGTAGTCTGGGGAGAATTAGATGCAAATGAGGATTAAATCAGTCTCTGAAATGGATTTTTTTCAGAAATATTTGTGAGGGGAGAGTAGGTGGGAGAAAAACTTAAATGTCAGTAATAAATATGTTGCAGTTTTCAACAAAGGGAGTGCTTCAGAGATGCTTTTCTTTGCCATTTCAAAACTATAGGACTGGTTAATTATCCCATTTGAAAGAGGAACATGCTGTATTTTTTAAAGGATGGATTTCACATTAAGAAGAAAATCTGAATTTTTGTTAAGGTCATTTATTCACTTAACATTTATTGGTGTGAAGGGCAGTCCTTACTGCTGGAGATTAAAGGTGGAGTGAGACAGACATGATTCTTGCTCTGAGTGAACTCACTTCCTGCTGAAAATGGATAATTCCTTTTCATTCCTCAATTATCAGACTATATGTCAGTTTAGGTATCTAAGAATGGCTAAATCAAAGAATCTATACTTTTATAATTTTGAAAATATTGCCTTGTATAATGGCTGTAAAAAGAATCCCTAATGGCAGGGAAAAGTGTTGTGAAACTTCTGGGTAAACTTAAATATCTCAATAAATGTTACTTACGTTTGTTAATTGTTGTTAACATCGTTGATAAACATAATATGCAATTGAAATTTATTTGTTTATTTGAATAAATAACTCATTCACATGATTTGAAATACAAGAGGTACACAAAGGTATCCAGTGAAAAATCTCCCTCTCATTCCTTCCCTTAGCTGAGTTCCCCCTCTGGAGGAAACCAGACTGTGACGGTTAAGGTTCTGTGTCACCTTGGCTGGGCCATGATTCTCAGTGATTTGGCAGTTATGGTGTAGTTTGGCAGTTATGTAATGATGTAATTGCCTCCATGATGAGATCCAATATAATGCAATCACTTCCATGATGAGATCTGCTATGAGCAGCCAATCAATTGGAAGGGAGTTTCCTTGGGGGTGTGGCCTGCATCCAATATATATGGACTTTATGGCAAAGCTTGCTGGCTTTTGCTCTGCTCTGGATCCCACTTTTGGCTTATCATCTGACCTCTGATTCTTGGGACATGAACCAGCAGCCTGCCATCTGACCAGCTGATCTGGGGT
This sequence comes from Dugong dugon, assembly GCA_030035585.1. Classification (NCBI taxonomy): domain Eukaryota; kingdom Metazoa; phylum Chordata; class Mammalia; order Sirenia; family Dugongidae; genus Dugong; species Dugong dugon. Next base: position 57,830,128 of record CM057465.1, on the reverse strand, counting down.
TCATCAGCCCCTGCAGCTGCATGAGTCAGGAGAAGCCTCCAACCTGACGACTGACTTGGGACTTTCCAGTCTCTACAACCACGTGAGCCATTTCAGTGATATATATCTCTCTTTCCTCTTTCTCTCTCTGTGTATATGGTTTTGCTTCTCTAGAGAACTCAGCCTAAGACACAAACTTATATATTTCTTGTTATTCCTTCCAGAAATATTTCACGCTTAAGGAAGCAAGTAATATAAATGTGCATCCAGGAGTGGATGATGACTTAAGGAGAGTTCCAGCATCAGATGACACAGAGTAACTGAAACTCATTTCCCTCTGATGCTCAGGCCCTTTAACCAGGCCTGCTTTTGGCATCAGAATCTTTCTACATGGTTTCATTCAATCTTTTATGGTTTCATTCCCTACTATCTGATCTCCATTGAGACCACATTAGATCATTAAACATGTTTATACATATCTGAATTTCAACAGTGGACATGTTAAAATACTTTTCTCAGGAGGCTTCTCAGTCCCTACATAAAACAGGAGACACAAACAGATATATAGGGGGAAGAATTTTGTCCATCTTCCTTTACTAGAGCTATGTAATCCCAAGATCCTGCCCAACTAAGACATATGATTACATAAACAATAAAGATTGATACTGAATAAAGAGTGGATTTCTCAGTGGAAGAAGAGATAATACTGAAGAGTTGTCTTCTTAAGAGGAATTACCAACTGATATATTTCCATGCCATTTTAATTATAGTGTCTAAAACATACTTAATTGTTTTGAGGCAGTACAAATAGAATGGTCCTAATACTTGTGCATGACAGAGCATCAAGCTTGTCTGATGCCAAATATATCTAGTTAGCTCTAAATTATTATTATTATTATCTGGGGCAAATTATAAATTTAGGCAATCTTTTTGCTGGCCCTCAGCATGCTTCAGGCTCCTGCAGTTACTACTGGGCTACTGGGTGAAGTGGAGGAGGGAGAAATACAAGGATTCTTTTGAGGAGGAAGGATAATGTGAGTTAGGGTCAAAAGCACTCTTGGGTCTCATTATTGGGGATTAGGCACTGACATTTTAGCAGGAGGAATATAAATAACCATGTATTGACCAACCACACTCTTTCCTTTAATTACTTTTTCTTGAAAAGCTATATAAAGCACTATTCATTGAGTAAACATTTTCCTGTCTTTCATCTTTTGCCCTTTCAGGGAAAACCATCAAAGCCAATTTTAAGATTCGAGACTGAGGGGATGCGTCAAAGAAGTCATTATCTTTGGTTTGGTCTTAGGCCTTGGGTCAAAGACATAAAAGGAGCCCATGTACCTTAGTAGGGTTAGGAACTCCATTAAGAATTATGGGGCACAAGCCATATAAACTATGCCGTTTTCTGTAGAGTCCCCCATGCATGTCCCTCCTGGGAGACTGTAGTGAATCTCGGCCAAATCTTTCATCTCAACTCAACGAGCTGTTCCTTCAGAATTTTCCCAAAAGAAAATAGAAAAAGACAGATTTGTAAGTAAACAGCTTATAAGACAATTCATAATTGAGTAGTTGTTAAGAAAGAGTTGGAGTTTTGGAGGCAGACAGACACAGATTCAAATCCCAGCTTACTCAAGAGCTAGAATCAAGAATTTGATTCTAGAATCAAGAATAAAAATCAAGAATTTGATTCTCTGACTCTTCATCAATTAGATAAGAATAAAAATATTTATCTCATGAGGTTGTTGTTAAGATCAAAATTGGATAATGTGCATAAATCCTTAGTAGAGCACCTGGCACAGAGTAAGTACTCTATATACAGTTGTATTATTACTAAGGACATACTTTTTTTAAAAAAATGATACTTTGTATGTTCATAATTATTTCTGTCACTGCTCTTCTTCATTTACGTGCGTAAAGAAGTTTTGTCAGTTCTATGTCTCCAGTCTCTCATGTATCCTTTCCTCTAGCCTTCTCCTTTGCCCTTGGCTTGGTTCAGTCCTCACTACTTCTTACCTGAATAACTGCAATTGGTTCTAATTTGGTATTCATGACTTCAGTCTCAATTCCATCTAATGCCCCAAACAAAACAAAACCCACTGCTGTCGAGTAGACTCCTAGCGACCCTATAGGGCAGAGTAGAAATGCCCCGTAGGGTTTCCAAGGAGCTGCCGGTAGATTCAGACTGTCAAACTTCTGGTTAGCAGCTGAGCTTTTAATCATTGGGCCACCAGGGCTCCCCTCTAATGCCAGTGGTTCTCAAACTTTAGGCTGCATCTGAATCACCTGGAGGCCTTGTTAAAGCACAGATTGCTGAGGGTTGGGTGGTGTGGGAGGCAAAGAATTTTCATTTGGTAGGTTTGGGATGGGACCAGAGAATTTGCATTTCTAAATTCCCAGGGGATGTTAATGCTGCTGGTCCAGGGACTACACTTTGAAAACCACTGTTTCCCAATCTTGGCTGCCCATTGGAATCATCATCATCTGGGCAGATTTTTAAGATATTCTTTGTTGGATCCTTGCAGATAGAAGCTGATTTAAGCAGGCCGGAGTGAGTCCTCAGGATTTGGAGTTTCTTACAAGTTTCCCAGGTGATCATAATGGGTAGCTGTCTTAGTTATCTAGTGCTGCTGTAACAGAAGTACCACGAGTGGATGGCCTCAACAAAGAGAAGTTTATTCTCTCACAGTCCAGTAGGCTACAAGTCCAAATTCAGGGTGTCAGTCCAGGGGAACACTTTCTCCGTTGGCTCTGGAGGAAGGTCCGTGTCATCAATCTTCCTTTTGTCTGGGAGCGTCTCTGCTCAGGAACCTCAGGTCCAAAGGCTGTGCTCTATGCCTGGCACTGCTTTCTTGGTGGTATGAGGTTCCCGTGTGTCTCTGCTAACTTCTCTCTTTTATATCTCAAAAGAGATTGACTCAAGACGCTACCCAATCTTGTAGACCTCACCAGTATAACTGCCACTCATCCATCTTATTACATCATAGTGATAGAGTTTACAACACATAAGGAAGTCACATCAGATTACAAAATGGAACACAATCATACAATACTGGGAATCATGACCTAGCCAAGTTGACAGATATTTTTAGGGGATACAATTCAATCCATGACAGCAGCCAAGGTTGAGGACCACTGTCCCAGAGCAAACTTCCTAAAATAATTGCCTTCTAAGTGCCTAGTGCCCCCAAATTAATCAGCACATGGACCATATATTCTCCCACCTATATGTTTTCCCCTCAGGTCATCACTAGAAAGGCATTCTAGCTAGCTAATTTCCCTGAGTTATCCCTCAGTCACAAACTGATAGAAGCTTTTATACTTTGTACAGTCCTAACACCTGGTCACATCTCCATCCTAACCTGTATTATTGTTGTTGAATTATTTATTTGGCTTCCCAACCAGAGAAGGACCTGTGTCTTGTTCATCTCTATATCACAGTGCATAGGAAGTAATAGATATTCAATAAATGTTAGCTAAATCAATAGTCCTTTATGTAGCTGTCATGTTGCAGACAAAATGCCTGTATGAAAAAGAGAGAATGTAGTGAAAACCAGGAGGCTTGTGTTATAGCTATGGTTGTAGCCAAAGTCATCTTATGACTTTGATCCAGTTTGTGTGGGGTGTTTTACATACACTAACTCATAATCTTCTCCCAATGTCCCTACAGGGTGGATGTTATTACCCCATCTTAGAGATAAAGAAAATGAAATGTTAAATAATTTTCCCAGTAAACTTCCTCCAAATCTCTCCTTACTTAATCTCTCTGTGTTACCTTACTTAATCTCTCTGTGTTGCTTGTCACTTCCTTCTTAAGAATTCTCTCTTGGCTTCTGGAACACTGATATCTCCTGGTTCTCCAACTTCCCTGGTAGCTCCTTCTCGGCCATCTTCACAGAATTTTCTTACTCCACCTCCATCCAATTTCTAGAGCCCCATCCTCAGAGCCCAGCTCATTTGATCATATGTATTCTTCCTGAGAGAATTCTTTCTAAACTGGCTTCTTCCTCTATATGACAACTACCAATCTATATTCTGCAGCCCAGATAGTTCTCCTTCCAGGACCCCAGACTGCACATCCAACTGCTAACTTGACCTACACATTCAGCTGTTTACTAGATATCTCCACATGGATGTTTCCAAAGTGTGTCAAACTCAACATTTCCAAAACTGAGGTCATCATCATCCCCAAAACTTCTTTTGTGTTGCCTAGCTCTGTTAATGGCACCACCTTGGCCTCTCCATTGCTTAAATATTGGGAATAATCCTTGATCTCACCCTCTCATTTCCAGCACTCAGTGTGACTTCTCTCTTTCAATCCTTACATAAGGGAAAAGCATTGTTGCTGAAATGAAAGTCACGTTTTTGCCCTAAAGCGCTTCTCTAGTGGGTTAAAAAAATCTTAAAATCTGGTGTTGGAATTCCATTTAGGGGGGAAAATATCATTATTTAGAAAACTACTTTGATAAGAAGTTTCAGAGAGGAATTGGAGAATCTATGAGCATGAATTTCAGGAAACAAATTTTGCTTAATTACTTGGCATTAAAAATGGAGATCAACTATGAGATAAGGTAGAGCAAGGAAAAGAAAAGAAGAAAGGAGCTTGAAAGGCGAGAGAAGTGGTAGGCCTCAATACAGAAGAGAGAGTGTAGACCCTCAACTGACAGAACAGTTGAAGGGCTTTTAAAAACTGAGATATTTAATTTAAATGCAAAAATTCTCAGCAAAATTCTAGCTGGTAGAGTTCAGCATCATATCAAATAAATAATACAGCACGACCAAGTGGAATTCATACCAGGTATGCAAGGATGGTTCAACATTAGAAAATCAAAAAACGTAATCCAGCACATAAATTGATCAAGACAAAAGAATCACATGATCGGAGAGGGGCAAGATGGCGCTCTAGGCAGAAACACCACGCCGTCCCTCCACAGCAAAGATCCGAAAAACTAAGCCTAACAGAGAATCAACAATCCTGAAACCCTAGAACACCAAATGAAGAGATAAAGAACTCAGCCAAACACCAAACGGAGTGAGAATACTAAAAGAGAATGGAGAGCGAGGAGAGACTCAGGCAGAGATTCCTTACCAGCTAACGCAGCGCGGATCCACCATCTTGGATTCCTATCGGAGACCAGCAAACGGGAGAGCAGCCTTGCAGAGCATCTGGTCGGAGACAGAACGACCGGTAAACTGCGGTGCGCGCTCTCCCACCACCCACCCCTCTCCGCCTCAGCTGGGGATCCCCTGCTTTCCGTGGCCAGGGTCTCTGGGCTGGGGGGTGCTGGTGCTTGGATTCCGCGCGCCTGGGCTGGCGGCTTTCTGGGAGCCGTTTGCTGGCAGCTAGCGAACCTTTCTCTGCCGCCTCCCCCTCCTTTTGCCTGGGTGCCTGGTTCCGAGTGCCGTCTCTGCTCTCTCCTGCGGGGCTGTAGGGCTGCGTGCGGGCGTGTGGCTGTTCCTGGGTCTGGGCTCCCGCGTGGGTGGGATCCCAGGGCCTTTGTTCGTTCGCCCCTCTGCTTTCCGTGGCCGGGGTCCCTGGGCGGGGGGGCGCTGGTGCTTGGGTTCCGCGCGCCCGGGCTGGGGGCTTTCTGGGAGCCGTTTGCTGGCACCTAGCGGACCTTTTTCTGCCGCCTCCCCCTCCTTTTGCCTGGGTGCCTGGGTCCGGGTGCTGTCTCTGCTCTCTCCTGAGGGGCTGTGGAGCTGCGTGCGGGCGTGTGGCTGTTTCTGGGTCTGGGCTCCCGCGTGGGTGGGATCCCGGGGCCTTTGTTCATTCACCCCTCTGCTTTCCGTGGCCGGGGTCCCTGGGCGGGGGGGCGCCGGTGCTTGGGTTCCGCGCGCCCGGGCTGGGGGCTTTCTGGGAGCCGTTTGCTGGCACCTAGCGGACCTTTTTCTGCCGCCTCCCCCTCCTTTTGCCTGGGTGCCTGGGTCCGGGTGCTGTCTCTGCTCTCTCCTGAGGGGCTGTGGAGCTGCGTGCGGGCGTGTGGCTGTTTCTGGGTCTGGGCTCCCGCGTGGGTGGGATCCCGGGGCCTTTGTTCATTCACCCCTCTGCTTTCCGTGGCCGGGGTCCCTGGGCGGGGGGGCGCCGGTGCTTGGGTTCCGCGCGCCCGGGCTGGGGGCTTTCTGGGAGCCGTTTGCTGGCACCTAGCGGACCTTTTTCTGCTGCCTCCCCCTCCTTTTGCCTGGGTGCCTGGTTCCGAGGGCCGTCTCTGCTCTCTCCTGCGGGGCTGTAGGGCTGCGTTCGGGCGTGTGGCTGTTTCCAGGTCTGGGCTCCCGCGCGGGTGGGATCCTGGGGCCTTTGTTCGTTGGCCCCTCTGCTTCCCGTGGCCACGGTCACTTAACCCCGAGACTATCGGCTTCTTGGAATTCGCGCCCCTGAGTGGGGGCTCTCTGGGTCCCATTTGTAGGCACTGACTGCTGGTGTTGCCCTTTTTTTTTTTTTTTCTCAATTTTATTTTTCTTTCTTTTTTGATTAGTTTTGTCATATTTTACCTCTTTTTCTCTTTTGTCTTTCTTCATTGCTTAATTTCTTGTCCCTCTATCTCTTCCTTCTCTTTCTGATCCCTGAATACCAGGCGATGTATGCCTCTGTACCTTCTGGCCAGGCTGAGCTGTGAAAATTGAGACCGACTCCCCCAGACCTCATAGCTGCATCGGTGCGATCCCTGGGAACTTTGCAGTTTTTTAACTTTTCTGATTTTCATTTGGTCATTCTTTCCTTTTCTTTCTCTTCCCCCCTCTGGTTTCCTCCATCCCATAGTCTCTCATCTGTACATTCCAACGACAAACTCCCCTAGCATTCTTTTATGTTTGTACGCTTTTTGCTCCTCCTCCTCTCTCCTCTCTCCCATATCCAGCTTAGCTTCACACATAACCATCTTCCCGCTGCACCCTACCTACCTGCACCGTGCACTAGACATCACATCACCAAGCGGTGCAGGCACGCCCTATTGGAACCTGCCCAGCACTGACTACCGACCGTCCTGGTGGCTGCAGTGAGTGCCACAAGCAACCCATCCCAGTGGCTCCTCCTCAACTAGATCTGCCCAGCTGTACCACAAGAACGAAAAAAAAAAAAAAAATCTACAATCAATAAACGAGAGAAATATCTACTGAATGCCCCGAAAACAGCAAACGATATCAAAACATTTACAAAAACAAGACAAGATGGCTCCAATAGGCGTCCAAATTAAAACACCAGATAACTCTCCTGTGGAAGAAAATGCACTAGAAGTACCTGATACGGAACTCAAATCACTAATACTCGGAATTTTCCAAGAACTGAGGCAAAAAGCTGACAAACATGAGGAAAAAATAGACAAATTTATGGAAAATACAGACAAAAAATTGGAAGAATTCAGGAAGATGATGCAAGAACAAAATGCCAAAATAAATTCACAACTCGAAATTATACAAAAACAACAATTAGAAATCCAAACGATAAACAACAAGATTTCAGAAATGGACGGTGTCATAGAAGGGCTGAGAAGTAGATTTGAAACCATGGAAGACAGGATCAGTGGAACTGAAGACAAACACTTGGATACAACTCTGTTTCAGGAAAACTCAGAAAAAAGAACAAAGAAAAATGAAGAGACCCTGAGAGTTATGTGGGACACAATTAAAAGCAAAAACTTACGAGTGATTGGCATACCAGAACAGGGGAAGAAAACAGAAAACACAGAGAGGATCATTGAGGAACTGCTGACAGAAAACTTTCCCAATATCATGAAAGATGAAAAGCTGGTCATCCAAGAAGCTCAACGAACCCCATATAGAATAGACCCCAAAAGAAAATCACCAAGACATATCATATTCACACTCGCTAAAACTAAAGACAAACAAAGAATCCTGAGAGCAGCTCGGGAAAAACAAGAAGTCACATACAGAGGAGAAACAATAAGACTAAGCTCAGATTATTCAGCAGAAACCATGCAGGCAAGAAGGCAATGGGATGACATATATAAAATCTTGAAAGAAAAAAATTGTCAGCCAAGAATAATATATCCTGCAAAACTCTCATTCAGATTTGATGGTGAAATTAGGTCATTTCCAGATAAACAGAAACTAAAGGAATATGCAAAAGTCAAACCAAACTTACAAGAATTATTAAAGGGAGTTCTTCGATCTGAGGACAAACAGCTTAAGCCCTCAGGCAGGACCTAGGACCTAGGATGCAGGTTCACATGAACCAGATTCCATTCTAGGAACTGAACTACAGACGACTTTCCAAAAACAAAAGATATACAACAGGGAATCAGAGAAATCAATCAAAGGATGACAACAACATCAAAACAATGAAAGAGGGAACAAACGGCATAGGTATAGAACCTTCTAAAGGAGAAGAAGGCAAGGCGATACCAAGTAACGGTAGACTGCTTCAAAATTATAAAGATAAGGGTAAAATTCATGGTAACCACAAAAAAAGTTAACAAACCAACTCATAAAAATAAAGACGAAAAACATAAAGTCTCAACAAAAACAAAACCTACAAAAACAAAAGAAATGAACACAAAATCCACAAACAAAAAGAACTCAGCACATGAGAGTAAGAAGAACAAAGAAAACTTCAGCATCACAAAAAAAAGCACTACAAAATGACAGCAACAAACTCACATCTATCAATAATTACACTGAACGTAAATGGACTCAATGCACCCATAAAGCGACGGAGAGTGGCAGAATGGATAAGAAAACAGGATCCATCTATTTGCTGTCTACAAGAGACACATCTTAGAAACAAATATGTGAATTTATTAAAAATCAAAGGTTGGAAAAAAATATATCAAGCTAACAACTATCAAAAAAGAGCAGGAGTGGCAATTCTAATCTCAGATAAAATAGACTTTAAAACAAAATCTACCATAAAAGACAAAGAAGGACACTATATAATGATTAAGGGGATGATTCATCATGAAGACATAACCATAATAAATATCTATGCACCCAATGACAGGGCTCCAAAATACATAAAAAAAACTCTAACAACACTGAAAAGAGAAATTGACAGTTCCACAATAATAGTAGGAGACTTCAACACACCACTCTCAGTAAAGGACAGAACAACTAAAAAGAAACTCAGCAAAGATACAGAAGACCTAAAGGACACAATCAGTCAACTGGACCTCATAGACATATATAGAACAATCCATCCAACCGCTGCAAAGTACACATTCTTTTCCAATGCACATGGAACGTTCTCCAGAATAGACCACATCTTAGGCCACAGAGCAATCCTCAACAAGATCCAAAATGCTGAGATAATTCACAGTATCTTCTCTGGCCACAATGCCATCAGGGTAGAAATTAACACTAGAAAGAGCAAGGAAAAAAAATCAAACACATGGAAACTGAATAATAATCTGCTTACACATCAATGGGTAATAGAAGAAATCAGAGATGGAATTAAAAAATTCCTAGAATCAAATGAAAATGAAAACACATCATACCAAAACCTTTGGGACACAGCAAAGGCAGTCCTCAGAGGACAATTTATAGCAATAGATGCACATATCAAAAAAGAAGAAAGGGACAAAATCAAAACATTAACTACAGAACTCAAACAAATAGAAAGAGAACAACAAAAAAAGCCTACAACCACCGGAAGAAAGGAAATAGTAAAGATCAGAGCAGAAATCAATGAAATAGAGAACAGAAAAACAATAGAAAGAATCAACAAAACCAAAAGTTGGTTCTTTGAAAGAATCAACAAAATCGACAAACCACTGGCCAGACTGACAAAAGAAAAACAGCAGAGGGCACAAATAACCCAAATAAGAAATGAAATGGGGGACATTACAACAGACCCAACTGAAATAAAAAGGATTATAACAGAATATTATGAAAAACTATATTCCAACAAATTTGAAAACCTAGAGGAAATGGATAAATTTCTAGAAACATACGGCCTACCCAAACTACAACAAAGTGATATTGAAAATCTGAACAGACCCATAACAAGAGAAGAGATTGAAAAGGTAATAAAAAAACTCCCAACCAAAAAAAGCCCTGGCCCCGATGGCTTCACTGGAGAATTCTACAAAACATTTACAGAAGAGCTCGTACCAGTTCTACTCAAGTTATTTCAGAGCATAGAAGAGGAAGCAACACTTCCAAATTCATTCTATGAAGCCAGCATAACGCTGATACCAAAACCAGGCAAAGACATCACAAAAAAAGAAAATTACAGACCAATATCTCTCATGAATATAGATGCAAAAATTCTGAACAAAATTCTAGCCAATAGAATTCAGTATCATATCAAAAAAATAATACACCACGACCAAGTAGGATTCATACCAGGTATGCAAGGATGGTTTAACATTAGAAAATCCATCAACGTAATCCACCACATAAATAAAAGGAAAGAAAAAAATCACATGATTATCTCAATTGATGCAGAAAAGGCATTTGACAAAGTCCAACACCCATTCCTGATAAAAGCTCTCAATAAAATAGGTATAGAAGGGAAATTTCTCAACATAATAAAGGGCATCTATGCAAAACCAACAGCCAACATCATTCTTAATGGAGAAAGGCTGAAAACATTCCCCCTGAAAACAGGAACAAGACAAGGATGCCCTTTATCACCACTCCTATTTAACATTGTGCTGGAAGTTCTAGCTAGAGCAGTAAGGCAAGAAAAAGAAATAAAGGGCATCCAAATTGGTAATGAAGAAGTTAAACTCTCCCTGTTTGCAGATGATATGATACTATACATAGAAAACCCTAAAGACTCCACGAGAAATTTACTGGAAGTAATAGAAAGATTCAGCAGAGTAGCAGGATACAAGATAAACATTCAAAAATCAGTTGGATTCCTATACACCAGTAAAGAGAACGATGAAAAGGAGATCAGGAAATCAATACCATTTTCAATAGCCCCTAAAAAGATAAAATACTTAGGAATAAATCTGACCAGGAATATAAAAGACCTATAGAAAGAAAACTACAAAACACTGCTGCATGAAACCCAAAGGGATCTACATAAATGGAAAAACATACCATGCTCATGGATAGGCAGACTCAACATTGTGAAAATGGCAATTCTACCTAAAGCAATCTACAAATACAATGCAATTCCGATACAAATACCAACAACATTCTTCAAGGAGATGGAAAAACTAATTATTAACTTTATATGGAAAGGGAAGAAACCTCGAATAAGTAAAGCACTACTGAAGAAGAAGAATAAAGTTGGAGGACTCACACTACCTGACTTGAGAACCTACTATACAGCTACGGTACTCAAAACAGCCTGGTACTGGTACAACAACAGACACATTGACCAATGGAACAGAATTGAGAACTCAGATGTAAATCCATCCACCTACGGTCACCTGATTTTTGACAAGGGCCCAAAATACATCAAATGGGGAAAAGACAGTCTTTTTAACAAATGGTGCTGGCAAAACTGGATATCCATTTGTAGAAAAATGAAACAGGACCCATACCTCACACCATATACAAAAACTACTTCAAAATGGATCAAAGACCTGAATATAAAGCCTCAAACTATAAAATTCATAGAAGAAAAAATAGGACCAACACTTCAGACCTTAATACATGGCATTAACAGGATACAAACCATAAACATCAACACAAAAAACCCAACAGATAAACTAGATAATTGGGATCTTCTAAAAATCAAACATCTATGCTCTTCAAAAGATTTCACCAAAAGAGTTAAAAGAGAACCTACAGACTGGGAAAAAATTTTTGGACAGTATAAGTCAGACAAAGGTCTAATCTCCATAATCTACAAGAAAATCCAACACCTCTACAACAAAAAGACAACCAATCCTATCAAAAAATGGGCAAAGGAAATGAACAGACACTTCACCAAGGAAGACATTCAAATGGCCAACAGACACATGAGGAAATGCTCGCGATCACTAGCCATTAGAGAAATGCAAATTAAAACCACAATGAGATACCATCTCACCCCGGCATTACTGGCACAAATCAAAAACACTGGAAATAACAAATGTTGGAGGGGCTGCGGGGAGACGGGAACTCTTATACACTGCTGGTGGGAATGCAAAATGATACAGCCATTTTGGAAAATGATATGGCGTTTCCTCAGAAAGCTAGAAATAGACGTACCATTCGATCCAGCAATCCCACTCCTAGGAATATATCCTAGAGAAATAAGAGTCATCACTCGAATAGACATATGCACACCTATGTTCATGGCAGCATTATTCACAATAGCAAAACGATGGAAACAACCTCGATGTCCATCAACAGACGAATGGATACACAAACTATGGTACATACACACAATGGAGTACTATGCAACGAGAAAGAACAATGAATCGGTGAACCATCTCATAACATGGATGAAACTGGAGGACATCATGCTGAGTGAAATAAGTCAATCACAAAAGGACAAATATTGTATGAGACCTCTATTGTAAAAACCCATGAAAAATTCACATGCAAAATGTAACAATCCTTGTTGGTTACCAGGGATGGGAGGGGGGGGGGAATACTAAATAGGTAATAGGTAAGGGGTAACTTGGGTGAGAGATGAGATAGTACATAGTACAGGGGAAACTAACACAACCTGCACAAGGAAAGGTCATGGAGGCCCTAGAGACACATCCAAACCCCCCGAGGGACTGAGTTGTTGGACGGAGGGCTCTGGGGACGATGATCTCGGGGAACATCTAGCTCAATTGGCATGACACTACTTATAAAGATAATGCTCTACATTCTACCTTGGTGAGTAGTGTCTGGGGTCTTAAAAGCCTATGAGCGGCCATCTAAGATACTCCACTGATCTCATCCCTTCGGGAACAAGGGAGAACGAAGAGAACAGGATACAAGGAAAAGATTAGTCCGAAGGACTAATGGTCCACAGCTACCAAGGCCTCCACGGGACTGAGCCCAGTACAGCTGGATGGTGCCCGGCTACCACCAATGACTCCTCTGACCAGGATCACAACAGAGGGTTCTGGGCAGAGCTGGAGTAGGATGTAGAGTATAATTTTAACTCCCAAAAAAAAAAAAGAAGACCAGATATACTGGCCTAAAGAATACTAGAGAAACCTCGAGAGTGTGGCCCCCAGACACCCTTTCAGCTCAGAGGGGAAGTTACCTTCAAGGTTCGATGTTAAGCCTGGGAATGGACACCCCAGTAAAACTAAATGGGACTAACGATGTACAGGAGTCCGGTGACAAGGACCAGAAGGCAGAGGGAGAGTAGGAAACTGATGATAAGGAACACAAATTGAATAAGGACACTGTCGATGTATTGTGAGATTGTTGACCACTGCTATAGGGCAACATTTGTAGTAACTATTAAATGGGAGGCTGTTTTGTCCTGTAAGCCTTCATCTTGGGCGAGAATGGCAGCACAATTGGAAAAGCATAGTCAATATCACTTAAATGTGTAAGTAAAAAGTTTTGAAATGGTGTTTAAATAAAATAAAAATAAATAAATAAATAAATAAATAAATAAACAAATGAGACTAAAGAGGTACAATAGTCCACTGACAAGGTCCAGAAGACAGAAGGGGACAAGGAAGCCCCTGGTGATAGGGAATACAAGGTGGAGTAAGGATATTCTTGATGTGCTGTGAGATTGTTAACCATTGTCATAGGGCAACATGTGTAGTAATTGTTAAATGAAAAACTATTTTTTCTGTAAGCCTTCATCTTAAGTGAGAATAACAGCACAGTTGGAAGAGCGTAGTCAATGTCACTGAACTGTGAATGTAGAAATTTTTGAAACGGTGTATCTTTGGCCATCTGTAATTTTCATCAAAAAAAAAGGTTGAGAATTTAGAGGCTTAATACGTTGTGGGGTTGTTAACCAATGTCAAAAAACAACATGTGTACTACTATTTCATGAGAAACTATTTGCTCTGTAAGCTTTCACCTGAAGTACAATAAAATATATATTAAAAATAAATAAATAAATAAATAAAAATGAGATTTGAAAAAAAAAAAAAAAAAAGAACACCATGCTCAAGGCAAATAAACTATTTTTAAAAACAAAAAAAAAAAAACAAACAAAAAAAAAAGAATCACATGATCATCTCAACTGACACAGAAGATGTCTTTGATAAAGTCCAACACCCGTTCCTAATAAAAACTCAATAAAATAGTACTAGAAGGGAGATTCCTCAACATAATAAAGGGAATCTATACAAAACCAACGGCCAACATTATTCTCAATTGAAAGAGGCTGAAAGCATTCCACTTGAGAATGGGACCAAGACAAGGATGCCCTTTATCACCACTCCTATTTAACATTGTGCTAGAAGTCCTAGCCAGAGCAATAAGGCAAGAAAAAGAAATAAGAGCATCCAAGTTTGAAAGGAGGAAATGAAACTATCCTTATTCACAGATGATATGATCCTATACATACAGAATCCCAAAGATTCCACAAGAAAACTACTGGAACTAATAGAAAGATTCAGCAGAGTAGTAGGATACAAGAAAAACATACAAAAATTCAGTTGGATTCCTATACACTAACAAAGAGAATTTTGAAAAAGAAATTAAGAAAACAATATCATCTATAATGGCCCCTAAAAAAGCTAAAATACTAAGGAATAAATCTGACCAGGGACATAAAAAACCTATACAAAGAAAACCACAAAACACTATTGCAAGAAACCAAAAGAGACCTATATAAATGGAAAAAGATACAATGCTCATGGATAGGAGATGCAACATTGTGAAAATGTCAATCCTACCCAAAGCAATCTACAGATACAATGTAATCCTGATCCAAATACCAACAGCATTATTTAATGAAATGGGAAGGCTAATCACTAACTTTAGATGAAAAGGAAAGAGGCCCCAGAGAAGCAAAGCATTATTGAAGTAAAAGAACAAAATAGGAGGCCTCACACTATTTGATCTCAGAAACTCCTATATAGCCACTATAGTCAAAACAGCATGGTACTGGTACAATGACAGACACATAGACCAATGGAACAGATGGAGAACTCAGATGTAAATCCATCCACCTATGGTCAGCTGATCTTTGATAAAGGATCAAAGTCCATTAAATGGGGAAAAGACAGTCTCTTTAACAAATGCTGCTGGCAAAACTGGATGTCCACTTGTAAAAAAATGAAACACAACCCATATCTCACACCATGCACAAAAGCTAACTCAAAATGAAACACGACCCATATCTCACACGATGCACAAAAGCTAACTCAAAATGTATCAAAGACCTAAATATAAAACCCCAAACGATAAAGATCATGGAAGAAAAAATAGAGACAACACTAGGGGCCCAAATACATGGCATAAAAAGAATATAAACCATAAGTAACGACGCACAAACACCAGAAGAGAAACTAGATAACTGGGAGCTCCTAAAAATTAAACACTTATGCTCATCAAAAGAAGAGTAAAAAGAGAACCTGCAGACTGAGAAAAAAAAAAACTGGCTACAGCATTTCTGACAAGGGTCTAATCTCTAAAATCTATAGAATACTTCATACCTCAACAACAAAAAGGCAAATAACCCAATTAAAAAATGGGCAAAGGATATGAACAGACACTTGACCAAAGAAGACACTCAGGCGGCTAACAGACACATGAGGAAATGCTTGAGATCACTAGCCATTGGTGAAATGCAAATCAAAACTACAATGAGGTACCATCTCACCCCAACATTACTGGAACTAATAAAAAAAAAAATGACAAATTTTGGAGAGGTTGTGGGGAGATTGGAACTCTTATGCACTGCCAGTGGGAATGTAAAATGGTACAACCACTATGGAAAACGATATGGTGCTTCCTTAAAAAGTTAGAAATAGAAATACCATAGGATCCAGCAATCCCACTCTTAGGAATATATCCTACAGAAATAAGAGCAGTCACACAAATAGACATATGCACACCCATGTTCACTGCAGACTTACTCAGAATAGCAAAAAGATGGAAGCAACCTAAGTGCCCACCAATGGATGAATGTATAAACACACAATGGAATATTACACAATGATAAAGAACAATGATGAATCTGAGAAACATCTCATAACATGGATGAATCTGGAGGGTATTATGGTGAGTGAAATAAGTCAATCACAAAACGGCAAATAATGTATGAGACCATTACCATAAAAACTCAAGAGAAGGTTTACCCTTTGTTGTCAAGTTGCTTCTGACTCATAGTGACCCTATAGGACAGAGTAGAACTGCCCCATAGGGCTTCCAAGGGGAACCTGGCGGATTCAAACTGCCAACCTTTTGATTAGCAGCTGAACACCTAATCACTGTGCCACCAGGGCTGCAAGAAAAGGTTTACACACAGAAAAAAAACAATCTTTGATGGTTTGGAAATCATTAACTAAATAGTAGAGAAAACAAAGTAAAGTATTATAATGACATGTGCAAAGAGCAGGAGGAGATAGAAAACCAAAAGGGAAGAACACACTCAGCATTTCTCAAGCTGAAAGAAGTGAAGAAAAAATTCAAGCCTCAAGTTGCAATAGTGAAGGATTCTATGGGGAAAATATTAAACGATGCGGGAAACATCAAAAGAAAATGGAAGGAATACACAGATTCACTATACCAAAAAAGAGTTGGTTGATGTTCCACAGTTTCAGGAGGTAGCATGTGATCAGGCACCGATGGTACTGAAGGAAGAAGTCTAACCTGCACTGAAGGGGTTGATGAGAAACAAGACCCCAGGAATTAAAGGAATATCAATTGAGATATTTCAACAAATGGATGCAGTGCTGGAAGTGCTCGCTTATCTATGCCAAGAAATTTGGAAGACAGCTACCTGGCCAACTGACTGGAAGAGGTCCATATTTATATCTATTCCAGCCATATGCAAAACTTATTGAACAATATCATTAATATCACAAGCAAGTAAAATTTTGCTGGAGATCATTCAAAAGTGACTGCATATCAACAGGGAACTTCCAGAAATTCAAGCTGGATTCAGAAGAGGATGTGGAACCACAGATATCATTGATGATGTCAGATGGATCCTAGCTGAAAGCAGAGAATACCAGAAAGATGTTTACCTGTGTTTTAATGACTATGCAAAGTCATTGAACTGTGTGGATCATAACAAATTATGGATAACATTGCGAAGAATGGGAATTCCAGAACACTTAATTGTGCTCTTGAGGAACCTGTACATAGATCAAGAGGCATTTGTTTGAACAGAACAAGGGGATACTGTGTGGTTTAAAGCCAGGAAAGGTGTGTGTCAGGGTTGTATCCTTTCACCATACCTATTCAATCAGTATGCTGAGCAAATAATACAAGCGGCTGGACTCTATGAAGAAGAATGGAGCATCAGGATTGGAAGAAGACTCATTAACAACCTGTGATATGCAGATGACACAACCTTGTTTGCTGAAAGGTAAGAGGACTTGAAGCACTTACTGATGAAGATCAAAGACTACAGACTTACTATGGATTTACACCTCAACATAAAGAAAACAAAAATCCTTACAACTGGATCAATAAGCAACATTATGATAAACAGAGAAAAGATTGAAGTTTTCAAGAATTTCATTTTACTTGGATTCACAATCGACACCCATGGAAGCAGCAGTCAAGAAATCAAACGATGCCTTGCATTGGGCAAATCTGCTACAAAAGACCTCTTTAAAGTGTTGAAAAGCAAAGGTAGCACCTTGAAGACTAAGGTGTGCCTGACCCAAGCCATGGTGTTTTCAATGACCTTATATGCATGCAAAAGCTGGACAATGAATAAAGAAGACTGAAGAACTGACACCTTTGGATTGTGGTGTTGGCAAAGAATATTAATATCCTATGGACTGCCAAAAGAACAAACAAATCTGTCTTTGAAGAAGGACAACCAGAATGCTCCTTAGAAGCAAGGATGGTGAGACTTTGTCTCACATCAGGAGGGATCAGACCCTGGAGAAGTCCATCATGCTTGGTAATATGGAGAGTGAGCAAAAAAGAGGAAGACCCTCAACGAGATGGACTGACATGGTGGCTGCAAGAATAGGCTCAAACATAACAAGGATTGTGAGGATGGCTCAGGACTGGGCAGTGTTGAGTTCTGTTGTACATAGGGTCTCCATAAGTGGGAACTGACTTGACAGCACCTAACAACAACAACAACAGACAAGTGTTAACTTTGGTGGAGGGAAAGACAACACAATATAGGGGAAGTCAACACATTGACCAAGGCAAAGTCACAGAAGCTTCCTAGACACATCCAAACACCTTGAGGGACCCAGTTACTGAGGCTGAAGGCTGGGGACCATGGTCTCGGGGGACATCTAGGTCAATTTGTATAACACAGTTCATAAAGAAAATGTACTACATCCTGCTTTAGTGAGTAATGTCTGAGGTTCTAAAAGTTTGCCAGCAGGCATCTAAGATACATCTATTGATCTCAGCATATTCGGAGCAAAGGAGAATAAAGAAAACCAAACACACAAGGAAAATATTAGTCCAAAGGACTAACGGACCACATGAACCCCAACCTCCACCAGCCTGAGCTCAGAAGAACTATATGGTGCCTGGCTACCACTACCAGCTGCTCTGACAGGCATCACAACAGAGGGTCCTAGACAGAATGAGGGAAAATGTAGAACAAAATTCAAATTCACAAAAAAAGACCAGACTCATTGGTCTGACGGTGACTAGAAGAGACCCTGACACTATGTCCCCCAGACACCCTGCTAGTGAAGCCACTCCTGAAGTCCACCTTTCAGCCAAAGATTAGACAGGCTTATAAAACAAACAATAACACACACAGGGAATGTGCTTCTTGGTTCAATCGAGTATACGAGTCCAAATGGGTAACACCTGCCCGAAAGCAAAGACTAGAAGGCAGGAAGAGATAGGAAAACTAGATGAAGGGACACTGAGAACCCAAGGTGGAAAGCGAAAGGGGGAGAGTGCTGATACATTGTGGGGATTGCAACTGATGTCATAAAACAATTTGTGTATAAAATTTTTGAATGAAAAACTAAAAAACAAGCAAACAAAACCCTGAGATATTTAATTGAGTATTTAATTTCAAGTTCTTCATGCTTTTGTAATGTAATGTATGGTATGTGTTTGTGTTTGTGTATGTGGTAGGCAGAGATAATGTGTACTTGATGGAGGAAGAACTATTGTATAAATTTGGGTACAGACTAGTCACAGTAACCAAGAGTCTAAAAAATACAGTATGTTAAAAAAGGATAGAAGTGTGATATTTCTTCAGGGCAGGCTACTGTGCTATCCTCAACAGATGGTGTCTAAGGTTGTACCAGGTGTCACCAATTTCCCAGCCAGGGCTGCATGTGTAAACAGGTTTGTCTTTTAGGCGGTGACACTTTTTGCATACTATTGGCCTGAACTTCATCACATGGCGACATCTTGTTGCAAAAGAAGCTGGTGAATATTTATTTTTATAATTCCAAAGACCACATATAAAGGATCTTTCTTATCTAGTCATTTTCCTCTTTATCCTGTCTGATTTTGAGTTATATTTTGCCAGGTTTGAGGATGTTCAGATAAGGGTTGACACTGACACTTTTAAGCATGGGAAGTCTGTGTGGCCTGAATTGAGTAGTGTGCCTCCAAAGGTTGTATATGTAAGGCATCCTGTGTTGGGGGGATATCATTAACTCGAGCCTCATTTTTACATTAATGTCTTAACTTGAGTGCTTCTTGCTCCCTTGGAACATATAAATTCAGACCCTGTATCAGCATGAGGCTTGGGCTCATGGTTATAAATTCTCATGGGAGACTTTCATTTTTTTCCACCCAGATCCCCAACAGAAGTAAAATTTCTTGTCTCTGTGTAAATAAAGCTATTTTTTTTCCTTTCTTGATCATGCACTTTTTAAAAAAGCACTTCTTAACAAATACTTTCATTATGGTTGGATTTCCCTTAAGCAAAGACCTTTGATGGATTGTTTAATATCTTCTGCTAGCATCAGCTTTTGATGTATTGATTAGTAAAGCAGAACTTTGTAAACACCAAAGCAACAATATATTTCTAAGTATGTCTTGCCAAGCCTTAACTACAAATCTTAATACAGCTCTTCCATCTCTAGGACATCCAAGAGCCTTTGCCCCTAATCAGGATGTGCAGAAATAAAACTGAGCCAATTATCCTGAGGGTAATGAAGTAATGAAAAGATTGAGGTGAGAGAGGAATTGTCAAGGCTGGGCTGAGCCCTCTGACTCTGGCAAGCCTGATCTGTTGCCTCTCCTTCCTTAGTAATATCACTAAGAATTGTAAGTAGGAGAGTGATTCAACAATATTCAGAAAGCATTTTCTGGAAGATAATTTTGAACCAGATTCTCTTTTAGGAACTGGGGATACCAAAACAAATATGATAGTGCTACTGTTGACCATGACCCCAAAAAGAATGGGGAAAAATTAGAAATAAATAATTTACTAACCCTAATATAATTAGCAAGGAGCTCTGGTGGTGCAACGGTTAAGCACTCAGCCGCTAACCACAGGTGGCAGTTTAGACCACCCATTGGCTTCACAGGAGAAATAACTGACGGTTTGATTCCATAAAGATTACAGCTTAAAAGCCCTACTCTGTCACATGGTATCTCTATGAGTCGAAAATCAACTGCATGGCACCCAACAACAACAATATAATTCACACTATGATACATACAATTTAATTTTTTAAAGTACTGTCAAAATTGAGAAATCATTGTATAAATTGAGAGTATGCTGGTGTCTTTGTTAGGAAAGGCAATACCTATTGAGTCACCAACAACCTACTCAAAGAAGAAAAAGAGAAAGATATTTATAAAAGCTAGGTGTATTTACAAAGCTAAGTGAGTTATTCCTCTTCTCAAATGTCTCAGTACTCTGGGTTTTTAAGAATTGTACACACTAGCTTATATTTTCTGTTTGGTGTCTCAGTGTGGGAATTGGCATTTTCAACCCAACCAACGTTTTTTAAGGACATACCGTGTGAAAGACTGTGTACTAGGTTCTACAGGGATATCAAGATGAATAGAGCTCAGCCCCTGTTCTCAAAGGCTTAAAATTGTGTGTTTATGTGTGTGTATTATTAGAGGCAAAAGTTTATTAACTACCAATAAAAGCTACCATTGATTGGGTACTTCCTGTATGCCAGGTACTATTGTTGTTGGGTACCTGTGCCTTCAAGTAGATTCATAGAGATCCTATGTGACAGAGTAACCTGCCCCATAAGGTTTCCTTGGCTGTAATCTTTACAGGAGCAGATTGCCAGGTCTTTCTCCATGGAGCTGCTGGGTGAGTTTCAACTGCCAATCTTTCGGTTAGCAGTGAGCATTGTGCCTCCAGAGCTCTTATGCTAGGCACTACTCAAGGTTATTCTTAATTTCTTTAATCCTCTCAGTAACTATAGGAGGCAGGTATTATCCTCACTGTATGGTTAAGTGACTTGCCAGAGGTCACAAAGGATCACCTGAGAATTTCAAACAAAGTGCTATGCTATGGAGTTTCAAAGGAGGAAATAATCACATTTGGATAAGAAGCTATCAAAAGCTTCATAATGCAGGTTATTTCTGCAAGGCCTTGAAGTCTGGGCAGAATTTTGCGAGGCAAAGATGGTGGGCATGGAGCATGGGAAGTATTCTCCATGGAGAGAAGAATCTGAGCAAATGCCCAGGGGTGCTCAAGGAACAGCATAGCGCGATTTGGCTGGCTTGTCGGGATGTGTAGAGGGTGTAGTGATAGATAAGGTTGGAAAGATATCATCTTTTTAATGATAGCTGAGGAGTTTCTGCAATGTAGGGGCTATTAATGGCAGAAGAGCAGGCCGGTGGTGTGGTCATAGCTATGCTTTAGGAAAATTACTTTGTCAGGATTAACACATAAGATTAATACTGGCGACAGGAACACAGAAAGCAGTGAGACCCATTAGGAGACGGCTCTAAGAATTCAACAGAAGGTAATGAGATTCTGAACTAGGGCAGTGGCTTTGGGAGTGGGCAGCACTAAGTCCTTTAAGATGAACACCATGTGGGCTGTTTAGTTCCAGAATTCCTAGAGAAGAAATTGTTTCCATCTCCACCAAATAAAACTCATTCTATAAATACTTTGATAATAAGATAGTCATACTGATCACCTAAAATATTATATATGCCAATACTTTCCAAGCAATGGTGCTTTCAAACAGCTCCAATAGCTCCACACTGATCTGTAAGGTGGACCACAGGACAATAAAATCAGCCATCAGCCCTCAGCATGCTGCACCCCTATGACACCCCAGCAGCTCAGCTTCTTACTCACAGGCTACAGTAGGAGGATGAGGCAGATTCTGTCCCTCCTGTTGACTAAGTCACTCAAGCATTTAATCACAAGCTGGGGCCATGCCAGCTCACATAGACGTCCTTCTTTTGAGACATCAACCAGATTTGTTTTTCTTTTGATTGAGTAGAGGGTAGAAGTGATGAGTTGGAGAAAGGTTAAAGAGTCACACTTACGATCAAATTGCCACCCCAAACCAAGGAGGGAGTTAGGGTAGTATAGAGGTCAACCGCACAGACTGGGGAGCTGGATAGACCTAAATTCAAGTCCTAGGTCTAATCCCTACTGGCTGTGTGATCTTGGAAAGATGCATCACTGACCCTTAGGTTCCGTTCTTTTAAATGGAATTAATAATAGCACCTACCTCAATAGTTAATATAAAATTGCTTATTTAATTTCTATCTCTTCCATAGACCCATTTTTTTTTATCTTATAATGTTATTAACAGGAATACTAGATACATGTTGTTGTGGTTATTAGGTGCCATTGAGTCAATTTTTGACTCATAGTGAACCCATGTGACAGAGTACAATAACCCCATAGGGTTTTCTTGGCTGTAATCTTTGCAGGTCTTTCTCCTGTGGAGCCAGTGGGTGGGTTTGAACTGCCAGCCTTTCTGTTAGCAGCTGAGTGCTTAATCATTGTGCCACCAGGGCTCCTTACTAGATACATAGAGGTGCTCAATAATAGTTTGATACTATTATTATTTTAATATAATTAAGTGACAGTGTCAGAAGCTCCAAAAGGGTAGGAGTTGTTTTTATAAACTAGCTTTATAAAGGATTATATATAGCTCTTATTCATTTAGCTTTGGTTTAAAAATAGTGTTTGATGATGACAATTAAAGCATGGAGACTGGCAGCTCATTGTAAAGTACAAACTTCCTGGGATCAAATGTCTACTGGTGAAAGAAGCCATGAATTACATGGGCTGGGGACCGTTGATCACAGGCTTTCTGGTAAGTACTTGGGGAAATGAATTACAAGTTGGATAAAAATGGAGTGGTAGAGAAGAGGTTGCAGGGATGGAATGGAACAAGATGCTATTACTTGTCTCTATAAGGATGAAGGATGAACAACCTCCTGGTTCACAGCACAGTGTTATGCATATCAAAGGGCTCATACCTGTGCATTGAGTGAGTGGTAACCTACCGATCTGTAAGGGAGAGGAGGCGGTAGTGGAGAGAGGTCGTCTGGAGAATGCGCCTAGCACCTAGCTGGCAAGATGCCTGCTCCATAACCAAAAACCAAACCTGTTGCCATCGAGTTGATTCTGACTCATAGCGACCCTATAGGACAGAGGAGAACTGCCCAATAGGGTTTCCAAGACTGCAAATCTCTGCGGAAGTAGACTGCCACATCTTTCTCATGCAGAACGGCTGGGGGGTTCGAACCATTGACCTTTCAGTTAGCAGCTGAACACTTAGCCATTGCACCACCAATGTTCCTTGCCTGCTCCATAGTGTGCATAAAATACATCTAAATTGAAGAAAAGAAGAAAGGCATTAGGAACTCAGAGTCCTAGTTCCCCGATGTAGAAAAGAAGTTTCCTGATGCGGAAACCTAAAAGAGAATTTTATCTGTTTCACAAAATGTTAAAGACCTCTGATTAATCATCAACAAAACTAAAAACTGGTGTGATTTGAGGACAAGGAAAGGGACCTCTTACCCAAAGTGGCTTCCTTACATATGTATCATGTTGCCTCAGAGTTCCCATTAGAGAATATTTTTTTCCGTTTGCAACTTAGATGAGTTGGGTTTTGTCTTGGTTATCTAGTGCTGCTATAACAGAAATACCAGAAGTGGATGGCTTCAACAAACAAGTTTATTCTCTCACAGTCTAGTAAGCTAGAAGTCCAAATTCAGGGCACCAGCTCCAGGGGAAGTCTCTCTGTCGGATCTCGGGGAGGGTCCTTGTCATCAATCTTCCCTTGATCTAGGAGCTTCTCTGTGCAGGGATCCCAGGTCCAAGGGACCTGCTCTGCTCCTGGTGCTGCCTTCTTGGTGATATGAGGTCCCCCTGTCTCTCTGCTTGCTTCTCTCTTTTATATCTCAAAAGAGGTTGGCTTAAAGTGTAGATTAATCTTGTAGAATAAGTCTAAATAACTGCTACTAATCCTATCTCATTAACATAGAGATAGGATTTACAAAACATAGAAAAATCATGTTAGATGAGAAAATGGACAATCAGACAATACTGGGAATCATGACCTAGCCAAGTTGACAGATACTTTAGAGGGACACAATTCAATCCATGACAGGTTTATAAGATTGCTTTCCTTGAATAGAAACAGCAGGACATCAGAAAGGCTTTTGCCTTCCAGAATGAGAATGATGCAAGATGAAGACTGGGAAGAAAAATCCCAAAACAGAATGTTGGGGAGCTATTGTCTTTATTTTTATTTTTATATTTTACATTTTTCCCCCTAGAACTGATCTTTAGTCATCCCCCACATGCTTAGTATAAGGTTGACTCCTTTGGGTGGATTCTGCAGGTTTAAAAGCCCCAACATTTGTTTTCTTCATATTATTTCAGTTAGTTGCACAGACTTTGCAGAGAGATAAAATCACCTCCTGCTGTTTAGTCTTCCTAGCCTACAGTAAGGAAACCCTGGTGGCATAGTGGTTAAGTGCTATGGCTTCTAACCAAAAGGTCGACAGTTTGAATCCACCAGGCTCTCCTTGGAAACTCTATGGGACAGTTGTACTCTGTCCTACAGGGTTTCAATGAGTTGGAATCGACTCAACGGCAGCGGGTTTGATTTTCTTTTTGGTTTAGCCTCCGGTAAAGATACTTTACTTAGGCTTATGTGGGCTGAATTGTTTTCCCACCTTGGAACTGGCCTAAAACTTTTAATTCCTTCTCAGGGCTTCAACATTTCCAAATGCCTTTAGCAAGACATTCTGCTTCGGACTCCTGTGGGACTAAGCGCAAATGAGAAAAGAAAGATCAGATAATTGAGCTGACTAGTAGTTATTTGTTCCCTTCTGGAACCTCAGTCCCTGGCTCTGTTCCATATCCACCCTTTTTGTCTGCACTGAGCCCCCTCCCCCCCAATATCCTCAGGGATCCCTAGTGATCAGCTCTGTCAGAAGCTCATCTATTTCCTACACAGAATGGCTCAGGCAGAAGAAGATGGCCATTCTTTAAAGCTAGAGTGAGTGAGAAAAAGGGTCGGAGGAGAGCTAAGGAAAACCCTTTTGTCACCCAGTAACCAGTCTGAGGGCTTTGCCATAAAGCCTCTGTTCATAACTGACCTGGCATTTGAGGAAGATGAGCATCCATGAGAGAATTTCAGAACACACACACACACACTCTCTCTCGCACAAATACCCCATATATTATGTTGTCAAAGAACTGTTGTGAGTGACTAAAGAGAGCAAATATATCTGGCTAGCAACCCACAGGGAAATCTGAAAGGACTTTATTGGTAAGGGAAATAGGAATAATACAGGAGCTTTCTTCACCTAAGCTTATTTTAGCACCTGCTGACGCAAAGAACAGCTTCTCAAAACATTGACATAGGGGACTGTGTCATTTTTGGAACATTTAATCTCTTACGGATGCTTTATGAAAGGCTTGATGGAGAAGGTCTGTCAATCTGATTCCCCAAACAACACATGTTTTTTTTTCTTTTTTATTGTGCTTTAACTGAAAGTTTACAGTTCAACTCAATCTCTCATACAAAAATGTATACACACATTGCTATGTGAACATAACTGTTCTCCCTATAATGTGACAGCACACTCCTCCTTTCCATCCTGGATTTCCTGTGTCCATTCAACCAGCTCCTGTCTTTTTGCCTTCTCATCTCACCTTCGGACAGGAGCTGCCCATTTAGTCTCATGTATCTACTGAGCTAGGAAGCACACTCTTCACAAGTATCATTTTATGTCCGTTAGTCCAGTCTAATCTTTGTCTGAAGAGTTGGCGTCGGGAATAGTTTCAGTTCTGGGCTAACAGAGAGTACAGGGGCCATATCTTTTGAGGTCCCTCCAGTCTCAGACCATTAAGTCTGGTCTTTTTATTAGAATTTGAGTTCTGCATCCCACTTTTCTCCTGCTTTGTCAGGGACTCTCTGTTATTGTTTCCTGTCATGGTGGTCATTGTTGGTAACTGGGCACCATCTGGTTCTTCTGGTCTCAGGCTGATGGATTCTCTGGTTTATGTGGCCCTTTCTGTCTCTTGGGCTGATATTTTCCTCGTGTCTTTGATGTTATTCATTCTCCTTTGCTCCAGGTGTTTTGGGACAATTGATGCATCTCAGATGGCCACTCACTAGCTTTTAAGACCCCCGACACCACTCAACAAAGTGGGATGCAGAACATTTTCTTAATAAACTTTGTTATGCCAATTGACCTAGATGTCCTCTGAAACCATGGTCCCCAGATCCCCGCCCCTGCTACTCTGTCCCTTAAAGTGTTTGATTGTATTCAGGAAACTTCTTACCTTTTGGTTTAGTACAGTTGTCCTGGCTTCCCCTGTACTGGTGTTGTCCTTCCCTTCACCTAAGATAATTCTTATCTACTATCTAGTTAGTGAATACCCCTCTTCCTCCCTTCCCTCCCTCGTAACCATCAGAGAATGTTTTCTTCTGTGTTTAAACCTTTTCTTGAGTTCTTATAATAGTGGTCTCATATAATATTTGTCCTTTTGTGGCAACTAATTTCACTCAGCATAATGCCTTCCAGATTCATCCATGTTATGACATATTTCGCAGATTCATCGTTGTTCTTTATTATTGCATAGTATTCCATTGTGTGAATATACCATGATTTGCTTATTCATTCGTCCGTTGATGGGCACTTAGGTTATTTCCATCTTTTTGCTATTGTGAACAGTGCTGCAATGAACATGGGTGTGCATATATCTATTCTTGTGACGGCTATTATTTCTCTAGGATCTATTCCAAGGAGCAGGATTGCTGGATCGTATGGTACTTTCTATTTCTAGCTTTTTAAGGAAGCACCAAATCTATTTCCCAAGTGGCTGTACCATTTTACATTCCCACCAGCAGTGTATAAGTGTTCCAGACTCTCCACAACTTCTCCAACATATATTATTTTGTGTTTTTTGGATTAACTCTAGCATTGCTGGGGTGAGACGGTATCTCGTTGCAGTTTTGATTTGTATTTCTCTAACGGCTAATGATCGTGAGCATTTCCTCCTGTATCTGTTAGCCGCCTGAATGTCTTCTTTGGTGAAGTGCCTATTCATATCCCTTGCCCATTTTTTAATGAGGTTATTTGTCTTTTTGTTGTTGAGGCTTTGCAGTATCTTGTAGATTTTAGAGATTAGATGCTGATTGGATTTGTTGTAGCCAATTTTTTTTTCCAGTCTGTAGGTTGTCTTTTGACTCTTGGTGAAGTCTTTTGATGAGCATAAGTGTTTGATTTTTAGGAGCTCCCAGTTATCTAGTTTCTCTTCTGGTGTTTGTGTATTTTTTTTTTTTTTAATTGTACTTCAGGTGAAGGCTTACAGAACAAATAGTTTCTCATGAAACAGTAGTACACATATTGTCTTATGACATTGGTTAACAACCCCACAACATGTCAACCCTCTAACTTCTCAACCTTTTTATTGGTGAAAATACACATAGCCAAAGATACACCATTTCAAAAATTTCTACATGCACAGTTCAGTGACATCGACTACGCTCTTCCAATGTGCTGCTATTCTCACTTAAGATGAAGGCTTACAGAACGAAATAGTTTCTCATTTAACAATTACTACAAATGTTGCCCTATGACAATGGTTAACAATCTCACAACACATCAACAATATCCTTACTAAACCTTGGGTTCCCTATCACCAGCTTCCTTGTCCCCTTCTGCCTTCTGGCCCTTGTCACTGGACTACTATACCTCATTAGTCCCATATGGTGTTTGTGCATTTTTACTTAAGGTTTGTATTTTGTTTATGCTCCTAGCATTGTCCCTATTTTTTCTTCCATGATCTTTATTGTTTTTGATTTTATGTTTAGGTATTGATCCATTTTGAGTTAGTTTTTGTGTATGGTGTGAAGTATGGCTCTTGTTTCAGTTTTTTGCAGATGGTTATCCACTTTTATACCAGCACGATTTGTTAAAGAGACTGTCTTTTCCCTAGTTAAAGAACTTTGAGTCTTTGTCAAATATCAGCTGCTCATTGGTGGGTGAATTTACGTCTGGATTCTCAGTTCTGTTCCCTTGGTCTATGTACCTGTTGTTGTACCAGTACCAGGCTGTTTTGATTACGGTGGCAGTATAATAGGTTCTAAAATCAGGTAGTGTGAGGTCTCCTGCTTTGTTCTTCTTCAGTAATGCTTTGTTTATCCAGGGCCTCTTCCCTTTTCATATGAAGTTGGTGATTTGTTTCTCCATCTCATTGAAAAATGCTGGTGGAATTTGGATCGAGATTGCATTGTATCTGTAGATCACTTTGGGTAGAATAGACATTTTCACAGTGTTGAGTCTTCCTATCCACGAGCAAGGTATGTTTTTCCACTTGCATAGGTCTCTTTTGGTTCCTTGCAGTAGTGTTTTGTAGTTTTCTTTGTATAGGTCTTTTACATCTCTGGTTAGATTCATTCCTAAGTATTTTATCTTCTTGGGGGCTATTGTAAATGGTATTGATTTGGTGATTTCCTCTTTGAAGTTCTCTTTGCTGGTGTAGAGGAATCTAACTGATGTTTCCATGTTTATCTTGCATTCTGATACTTTACTGAAATTTTCTATTAGTTCCAGTAGTTTTCGTGTGGATTCTTTGGGATTTTCTGTGTATAAGATCATATCATCTGCAGCTAGAGGTACTTTTACTTCTTCCTTACCCATTTGGATGCCCTTTATTTCTTTTTCTAGCCTAATTGCTCTGACTATGACCTTCAGCACAATGTTGAATAAGAGTGGCAATAAAGGGCATCCTTGTCTGGTTCCCGTTCTCAGGGGGAATGCTTTCAGACTCTCTCCATTTAGGATGATGTTGGCTGTTGGTTTTGTATAAATGCCTTTTATTATGTTGAGGAATTTCCCTTCTATTCCTATTTTGCTGAGAGTTTTTATCATGAATGGGTGTTGGACTTTATCAAATGCCTTTTCTGCATCAATTGATAAGATCATATGGTTCTTGTCTTTTGTTTTATTTATGTGCTGGATTACATTGATTATTTTTCTAATGTTGTACCAACCCTGCATATCTGGTATGAATCCCACTTGGTCATGGTGAATTATTTTTTTTGATATGTTGTTGAATTCTATTGGCTAAATTTTGTTGAGGATTTTTGCATCAGTGTTCATGAGGTATATTGGTCTGTAATTTTCCTTTTTTGTGGTGTATTTACCTGGTTTTGGTATCAGGGTTATGCTGGGTTCATAGAATGAGTTTGAGAATATTCTATCCTTTTCTATGCTCTGAAATGCCTTTAGTAGTAGTGGTGTTAACGCTTCTCTGAAAGTTTGGAAGAATTCTCCAGTGAAACCGTCAGGGCCAGGACTTTTTTTTTGTTGGGAGTTTTTCAATTACCTTTTCAATCTCTTCTTTGTTATTGATTTATTTAGTTGTTCTACCTCTGTTTGTGTGTTAGTTTAGGTAGGTAGTGAGTTTCTAGAAATTTGTCCATTTACTCTAGATTTTCAAAATTGTTAGAATGCAGTTTTCCGTAGTATTCTGTTATGATTCTTTTGATTTCAGTTGAGTCTGTTGTGATATTACCCATCTCTTTTCTTATTCAGGTTATTTGCTTCCTCTCCTGTTTTTCTTTTGTGACTTTGGCCAATGGTTTATTAATCTTGTCGATCTTTTCAAAGAACCAGCTTTTGGTCTTGTTAACTCTTTTGGTTGTTTTTCTATTCTCTATTTCATTTAATTCTGCTCTAATTTTTATTATTTGCTTTCTTCTGGTGCCCAAGGGCTTCTTTTGCTGCTCTCTTTCTATTTGTTCGAGTTGTAGGTTTAAAGTTTTGATTTTGGCCCTTTCTTCTTTTTGGATGTGTGCATTTATTGCTATAAATTGACCTTTGAACACTGCTTTTGCTGTGTCCCAAAAGCTTTGGTAAGATGTGTTTTCATTCTCATTTGATTCTGTGAATTTCTTTATTCCATCCTTAATGTCTTGTATAACCCAGTAGTTTTTGAGCAAGGTGTTGTTCTGTTTCCATGTGTTTGATTTTTTCCCCTTGCTTTTTGTGTTATTGATTTCCACTTTAATGGCTTTATGGTCAGAAAAGATGCTTTGTAATATTTTGATGTTTTGGATTTTGTTAAAGCTTGCTTTATGGTCTAGTATGTGATCTATTCTGGAGAATGTTCCATGTGCATTGGAAAACAAAGTATACTTGGCTGCTGTTGGGTGGGGTGTTCTGTTTATGTCTTTGAGATCAAGTTGGTTGCTTGTGGCATTTAGATCTTGCTTGTCTTTATTGCGCTCTCTTCTAGAAGTTCTGTCCTTCACTGAAAGTGGTGTGTCGATGTCTCTTACTATTATTGTGGAGCTGTCTATCTCTCTTTTCAATGCTGTTAGAGTTTGTTTTATGTATTTTGGAGCCCTGTTGTTGGGTGCATAAATATTTATTATGGTTATGTCCTCCCAGTGTATTGACCCTTTAATCACTATATCGTGTCCTTCCTTATCCCTTGTGGTGGATCTTGCTTTAAAGTCTATTTTGTCAGAGATTAATATTGCCACTCCTGCTCTTTTTTGAGTGTTGTTTGCTTGATATATATTTTTTTCCATCCTTTGAGTTTTAGTTTGTTTATGTCTTTAAGTCTAAGGTGTGTTTCTTGTAGGCAGCATAGAGACGGATCATGTTTTTTTAATCCATTCTGCCGCTCTCTGTCTCTTTATTGGTGCATTTAGTCCATTTACATTCAGTGTAATTATTAATAGGTATGGGTTTAGTGCCAGCATTTTGATGTCTTTTTTTGTGTGTTGTTGACAGTTTCTTTGTTCCACTTAATTTTCTGTGCTGATTCATTTTTCTTTATGTATTTTCTTTTCATCTTTTTCATTGTTGTTGACTCTGTATCTGCTGAGTCTTTATGTTTTTCTTGTTTTTTATTTTGATGTTTAGGATTGTTAGTTTCCTTTGTGGTTACCTTAATATTACCCCAATTTTTTTAAGTTTAAACCAATCTTTTATTTCTTTATACTGCCTTGACTTCCTCTCCATATGAAAAATCTATGACTACATTTTTTATTCCCCCTTTTTTGTTTTAATGTTGTCATCATTTACATATTGACATCTATATTTCCATATTTTCAGCATTTTAGCTTTGATTTATTTTTGTGACTTCCTTATCTGGGTTTATATCTAGTTGCTCTGTCCTGTGTTTTAGTCTTGGGTTGTTATGTGATGTTACTGATTTTCTAACTGGATGACTCCCTTTAGTATTTCTTGTAATTTTGGTTTGGTTTTTGCAAATTCCCTAAACTTCTGTTTACCTTGGAAAAGCCCTGATTTTGCCATCATATTTGAGAAACAGTTTTGCTGGATATATAATTCTTGGCTGGCAATTATTTTCCTTCAAAGCTTTACATATGTTGTCCCATTGCCTTCTTACGTGCGTGGGTTCTGCTGAGTAGTCCAAGCTTAGACTTATTTCTCCTTTGTAAATGACTTTTCATTTATCCCTGGCCACTCTTAAAATTCTCTCTTTATCTTTGGTTTTGGTAAGTTTGATTATAATATGTCTTGGTGACTTTCTTTTGGGATCTACCTTGTGTGGGGTTCCATGAGCATCTTGGATATATATCTTCTCATCTTTCATGATATCAGGGAAGTTTTCTGCCAACAAATCTTCAACAATTCTCTCTGTATTTTCTGTTATCCCCCCTTTCTGGTACTCCAGTCACTCGTAGGTTATTTCTCTTGATAGAGTCCCACATAATTCCTAGGATTTCTTCATTTTTTAAAATTCTTTGATTTTTCCTCAAATAAGTTGATTTCAGGTGCTTTATCTTCAGTCTCACTAATTCTGACTTCCATTGCCTCAGTTCTGCTCCTATGACTTTCTATTGAGTTGTTGAATTCTGAAATTTTATTGTTAATCTTCCAGATTTCTGATTGCTGTCTGTCTATGGATTCTTGAAGCCTGCTAAATTTGTCATTGTGCTCTTCTCTAATCTTCTTAAGTTCCTCTATTGTTTTGTCTGTGTGTTCCTTAGCTTGTTCTGCATATTGTCTGATCTACATCCTGATCTCTTGAAGAGCTCTTATATTAATCTTTTGTATTCTGCCTCCAGTAATTCCAAGAAGTTCTCTTCCTCCAAAATATTTCTTGCTTCTTTGTTTTGGAATCTTGCTGAAGCCATAATGGTCTGCCTCTTTATGTGATTTGATATTGACTGATGTCTCTGAGCCATCAATAAGTTATTATCCTTATTTACTTTATGTTTGCTTACTGTGTCCTAGCTTTTTGTTTTGTTACATTTTGATATACCCAAATAGGCTGTTCTTGTGAGCTAGTTTGATTATTGGTGCCTTTGAAGCTCTAACATCCTGTCACGAGGTGGTTAGATCTGTTACTAGGTATGTGAGCCTAGGAGTCCATTTACTTTTTTTGTATGGATTCAGCTCAGGTGTCCAGGTAGTCGGTCACCAAGTGTGTGGTGCAAGCTCTCACCTACAGTCCTCGACAGGCAGGGGTGGTTGGAGTCAGCACAGGTATCTGGCTGCAGTAGAGGGTCATGTGCTGAGCAAGGCAGGGGGCTGACAGCTGCCCCTGAGTGTCTGGGAGGAAAGCATGTTCCCGTTCCCTAGAGCATGTAGGTGGGTGGGTTTTGTAGCTGGACTATGGGCACCCAGTGCTGTTGGCTGTAAGGACTGGGAGGCACCACTTATTCTTGGACCCCTGTTTCAGCTGGCTAGGTGATGTGGGTGGGGACACTAGTCCTCAGGTCCCTGATGTGGGTAGGTGAGGATCCTGTTTAATGGGCAGAGTGGTGTCAAATGTTACAAACCTGCCAGTCCACAATATAGCTGATACAGTGAAGTTAGGCTTCAGGTACAAGCCCTGCTGTAGTGTGCTAAAGAGGGCCTATGCTGTTGAAATGGGCCCACATGGGTCTATGCAGGGGTGAAAGGCATTCAAAGTCCATGGTCTCCTTATGTCTGTGCCTAGGCAATGGAGCTGTGCCTGTCCTGAGTTCCCAGCTTAGGGGAGTTGGCAGATTATTTTTTCCCTGTTAGTTAATTTGCTCCCTCTTCAAAGCCAGGAGAATGGCTCAAGGCATTTGATGCCTACTTCCAGCCCAGGGGAAGCAGCAATCTTGAAGCCAGTGCAGAGCAGGGAGGGAGTATGTAAATGGGAGAGAGGTTCTTCCCAAAGGGGTGTTTTTTTTATCCATGCAGTAGGTTGAATGCATGTACTTATCTTTTGCCGACTGAGCTCTGCTTTTCACTGGCTCTGGAGACCTGAGCAAACTTCTCCACCACTCGGTCTCTCTCGACTTGGAAAATGTGTCCCTAATGCCACTGCTTGCCTCACTGTGCACGCCAGCCTATCTGGCCCACAGGGCACTGGCTTCTGCCAGGTCAGGTCTGACAACTTCTCATTGCTTCTGAACCATCTTTCCCATCCCCTGCCACTCAGTCTGATTCCTCAACTTTGCCTTTGATGTTCAGGGCTCCTAGATTGTAATATATGATCAATTCACTTGTTTTATTTGGTCTTTGTTGATAGAGGGACCACTGTAAGCATCTGACTACTCTGCCATCTTGGCCCTGTCTCAAGACATATTTTTTCAAGATGTCCAGAGGATAAGGGCTGGGATCCAAATCCAGTCAATGACTTGGGGTCTCAGAACCCAGATACAAAAGGGCAGATCTAATCAGGAAAAATGGTGAGGATAGAACATCCCCCTCACCACCCCATCAAATGGTAGTGCTCCACCTTACAGGGAAACAAGAATGAATTACCTCAGCTTCCTTCCTCTTCTCGTGCTGTTATCCCAAATTTATCTAAAACACTTATCATATTTGTGTTATCCCAAATTTATCAAAACACTTATCATATTTGTGGCCCATTCTTAACCTCCTTTGCACTTGCTGCTAAGTAAATGGTATTCTGCATCTGTTCTCCTGTGCACTGATCCCTTCACCTCTCGGAGGTTCCTCACTTCATTCCTTCCTTCTACATCAACTCCTGCTCCTCAGTCTATTCACAAGCGAGTATTCCATTTTAATTAAACAGTCAAAACCCCTCTGGACACTGGTCTTGCTTAAGTTTCTTTTCTATCATTCTCTTCTTCATTTAACAGCCAAGGTTTTTAAAGGAGTAATTTTGCTCATTTGTTCTTTATGTATTCATCCATCAACCTTTTATTGAGGGTCTCCAATGTGCCAAGAGGTAGCATATGATCAAGAACAAATTGTATTGAACTCTGAATGCACTGAAAGCATTGGCAAAAAACAAGACTCCAGGAATAGATGGAATATCAATTGAGATGTTTCAACAAATGGATGCAACACTGGAAGTGATCACTCATCTATGCCAGGAAATTTGGAAGACAGCTACCACTTACTGGAAAAGATCTCATTCCAAAGAAGTGTGATCCAGTGGAATGCAGAAATTTCTAAATAATATCATTAATATCACACACAAATAAAATTTTGCTGAAGATCATTCAAAAATGGTAGCAGCAGTACATTGACAGGGAACTGCCAGATATTCAAGCTGGATTCAGAAGAGGATGCAGAACAAGAGAAATCATTGCTGATGTCAGATGGATCTTGGCTGAAAACAGAGGATACCAGAAAGATGTTTACCTGTGTTTCATTGACAATGCAAAGGCATTCAACTGTGTGGATCATAACAAATTATGGATATCATTGCGAAGAATGGGAATTCCAGAGCACTGAATTGTGCTCATGTGAAACCTTACAGAGACCAAGAGGCAGTCATTAGAACAGAACAAGGGGATATTGCATGGCTTAAAATCAGAAAAGTTGTGTGTCAGGATTGTATTCTTTCACCATACTTGTTCAATCTATATGCTGAGCAAATAAGCCAAGAAGCTGGACTATGTGAAGAATGTGGTATCAGGACTGAAGGAAGACTCATTAAGAACCTGTGATATGCAGAAGATGACACAACCTTGCTTGCTGAAAGCAAAGAGGACTTGAAACACTTACTGATGAAGATCAAAGACTACAGCCTTTGGTGTGAATTATACCTCAACATAAAGAAAACAAAAATCCTCACAACTGGACCAGTAAGCAACATCTTGATAAATGGAGAAATGATTGAAGTTGTTAAGGATTTTATTTTACTTGGATCCAAAATCAACGCCCAAGGAAGCAGCCATCAAGAAAAAAACATGACTTATTGCATTGGGAAAATCTGCTGCAACACCTCTTTAAAGTGTTAAAAAAGCAAAGATGTCACTTTGAGAACTAAGGAGCACCTAACCCAAGCCATGGTATTTTCAGTCACCTCATATGCATGTGAAGGCTGGACAATGAATAAGGAAAACCGAAGAAGAATTGATGCCTTTGAAATATGGTGTTGGCGAAGAATATTGAATATACCATGGCTGCCAGAAGAATGAAGAAATCTGTCTTGGAAGAAGCACAGCTGGAATGCTTCTTGGACTCGAGGACGGCAAGACTTCATCTTACTTACTTTGGACGTGTTATCAGGAGGGACCAGTCCCTGGAGAAGGACATCATGCTTGGTAAAGTAGAGGGTCAGTGGAAAAGAGGAAGTTCCTCAATGAGATAGATTGACACAGTGACTGCAACAATGGGCTCAAACATAGCAATGATTGTGAGGATGGTGCAGGACCGGGCAGTGTTTTGTTCTGTTGTACACAGGGCCACTATGAGTTGGAAGTGACTCGACAGCACCTAACAACAACAATGTGCCAGCAACCACACAAAGGGCAGGGAGCATAAAGATAACAAGACAGTCCTTGCCTTCCACAGTCCTTGCCAGTCAGTCCTTGCCTCTACTAGGCTGTAAACTGTACAGTCTAGTGGAGGAGACCAGGATGGACACAACCACAACACAGGGTGGTAAGTATCATACTAGAGATATTTACAGGGTCACTGGGAGTACCAATTTATCCTTCAAGACATAGCATAAAAGTTACTTTCTCTATGAAACTTCTCTGTAGAGCTAGTACTTTCCTTCTTTATGCTTCTGTATCACCTTTCATGTACTGTCATGATATCACCTATCACATTTTACTATAATCATCTCTTTAGTTGACTGACTCATCTACTAATATGTGAGTTTTTTAAACACAGGCACTATGCCCTATTTACCCTAGGACCTTTATCTCAAAGTCCAGTACTTGGCAGGTAGAAGCTCTCAATAAATGCTAGTTGAATGAGAATTTATGAATGCTAAAAGCAGCACAATATCTTTGGGACCAGCTTTGATGATGGCAACAGGAATCAAAGTGAGAGAAGTCGGCAGAACCAAGGAAGAAAGCATCAAGAACCATTTGCACATTTAATCCGTCTTTCCTTTTCCTATCAGCCAGAGATTCTCCTACCCATCAATTTTCTATTCAGACCTGGGAGGATTTTGAGTTTGGTTTTAATCACAGAGGTCATTTCCCTTTTAGAACTGGAGGAGTTTAGCTGGTTTTCCAGGCAAACCATGCTTTCCACAATGATGCAGCAAAACAGAACTCCATAGCCTTTGTAGAAGGAAGCTTTAGACCTCCAGGGTCAGAAGATGAGGAAGCAGTATTGGAATTAGGACAAGTGCACAGGTCACAGCTTTGAGTATGAATTCTGAGCAACCAAGTAAAATCTATGGGGCTTCCACCTTTCAATCACGGAGGAGGTCTTCAGCAGAATTTATCTGGACCAAACATTGTTCTTTGAAGCAGTCAATGTCTTGTCATCCTTGTTTTAATGACTATGAGATTAGAGCCCAAGGATGAGATGGTTAAGAAATTCGTCCAAGGTCATACAGCTATTATGAATCTAGATTTTCTGACTTCTAAGGCAAGGCTCTTAAACTCTCTGATGATACTAAAGCAAAGATGTAAAGATCAGCTTGACGTTTCTTAGAGAAGTGAGTCAATTCCCAACTATTTAAATTGACATAAATGCCTTTCCTCTTTCAGTCTGTACATTTATCAGAAGTCATCTCAGAAATAGATACAACCACTTGCCATTGAATCGATCCCTACTCATGGAGACCTCATGTATTTCAGTGTAGAACTGTGTTCCATAGAGTTTTCAATGACTGGTTGTTTGAAAGTAGATTTTCAGGCCTTTCTTCAGAGATGCTTTTGGGTGGACTCGAATCTCCAATCTTTCAGTTAGCAGCTGAGCCCAATAACTGTACACAACCAGGGCTCCAGAAATAAGCATAGCAGGTGATTAAGGTTAAGGGAAGGGTAATATAAGATGCCCAGAGGTAAAGCAACTTCTTGTCAACCTTCCTCCCCAATGCGAAGGCACTAAAAGGACAGTGGACCCTGGACTTCCAATGAAGCTTATCACCTACACTTTGTCGGGGCTCTATAAAAATGATTTCCTTTACTGATACCTCAATACTTTTTAACTTTGCTAAACATCACTTAATTCTGTGTGTTTCTTTTTGCTGCAGATGCCATGGAAAATCCATTAGTAGCTTATTAGCCAGGGCTGTTGGAGTTGACCTGATTCTACTTAAGGATCTAAGTACTTAAATTAGTTTGTGTTGCTTAAATCAATGCCAGAAGAGATTTTTGTCCACGCTAAAAAGAGCTTGATAAATGCCACAGCACAATTGGAAAGTGTTGGCAATCCGAAGCAATAAAACCATTAATGACTTTCAATAATTCAGTCAAAAAAGGTCACACGTTAGCCAGATTTGGGATAAGCACAGGGAGGATGTAAGACTTAAAGAGTGATCTTATCAGGAATCCAATAAATTTGCCACGTTTGGGGAAAGGAAACAAAATAATGTTGAAGATAGGTGTCCAGGGCAAGTGTGACTGTAATGAAGCAATCCTGCTAAATGTTAATGTAGTGCATCAGTTTCTGATAACTTTTATGACCTCGTGTTCCTTACTTGTATAATAAAAATGATTGGTAAATTTGGACTCACAGTGAAAGGGGTGAAAAATAATGCTTTCCATTTATAAAGCTCTTTATTCTTTCCTTAACCATTGACTCTCTCACTTAATTTAATTCTCACAATAAGTCTGTGAGATCACAAGTCTATGAGATTGTGCAATCTTTGAAGGCCACTTCCAGTTTTCAATTTTGATGCTATAAATTTAGACCCAAGAACCTATGTAATGAGGAGGACATTGTCTCTTGCTCAATCAAATCCCATTTAATTTAATATAAATAATAAGGAAAAGACCATAGTCATAGGCCAGCCTAACTTACAAATACCAATACCTTCCATCTTACCTAATGAGGTCATTCCTTCTCTTTAGGCAGGTTGGTACCTTTGGAAAACTTTAAAGGCAGGACGTATGAGGCTGGGGCACAGTTTTAAGCCAATGTTTTGGTTCTTATGTTCAGTGATAAGGTCACATATATTTAACATATTATATAAATAACTTGTAAAAATGGCATGGGGCAGTGTTTGACCTCCTCCAACTCCACAAGGAGGAAGGAGAACCAAGATCACAGTGCAAGGCTGACTCCTATGAGGCAGAGACCAGACAAGCCTACTCTCTCCACCGTCTTTACCAATTCTGACACCAACCATCCCTCCCACAGCACTCTCTACTTTTCTG
Organism: Dugong dugon; assembly: GCA_030035585.1. Classification (NCBI taxonomy): domain Eukaryota; kingdom Metazoa; phylum Chordata; class Mammalia; order Sirenia; family Dugongidae; genus Dugong; species Dugong dugon. The sequence goes on along the minus strand of CM057465.1, from coordinate 57,791,252 downwards.
CTGAGTTTGGTAATTCATTGTAATGGCCACACAGAACTCATAGACCATACTCAAGATTATGGGGTTTATTAGGGAAGTAACAGGTTACAATTCAGGCTCAGAAACGTGCAAGGATATAGTTCCTCCATCAGGACAGCCTCTTCCCAGCTGTGCTCACAGGCACACCTCTCCCTGGCCCTAGGCCTCTTCCCAAAGTCACTCAGCTTTCTCTCTCTATGGGCCGGAAAGCCCACCACGCTGTCTCCTGCTGCTGGGTCTCTGCTGGCTCCTGGCTTTTCTTCCTTGGTGGTGGTGAGTTCCTCTCTCCTTCCCTGCCTCTGGGGTGGCTCATTTCCAGCCAAGTGGGATGGCAAAACTGACCCATCTCTTTGATGGGCCACAATTACCAAGTCTGCAAAGTCTCGCCCAGTCACCTGGGTGGGAGTTACAAGACTATGGCTAAAAATGCCATACAAAAGTGATTCATCACACTGCATACATACATACATATGTAGGACCAAGCATGGACCAATGATGAGAGAGTGTCAGAATCCTAAACATATTCCAAATATGACCCTTTTTTTTTTTTTTTACCACTTCCATTGATTCAATCTACCAGCATTTCTTCCCTGGATTATTGCAATAGCCTACTAACTGGTGACCCTGCTTTTGCCTTTGTCCTCCTTTGGTTTATTCTTGACACAGTTGTTTTGTTAAAATATAAGTCAAATTATGTCACTTCTCTGCTTAAATCCTTCCAGTGCCTTGCCATCTATCTCAGAATAAAAGCCAAAATCCTAATAAGAGCCCAAGTGGCCCTACACAATCTAACTTATGTCTTCCGCCTCAGTTGCTCTTTGATCTCGTCTTGAACTCCTACTCCTTATTCATTTCACTTCAGTCATGCTGTCTTACTTGCTCTTCCTTTAACACATCAACGTATTTGCATCTAGGGCATTTGCTTAGGCAATTCTCTTCTACTGAAATGTTTTTCCCAATATAGTATACCAAAATAAATAAATATTTGTTGAATGAATTAACAGATGAAGAATGTGAACTTCATGCAGGCAGGGGCTTTTGTCTGTTTTGTTCACTGCTATATTCCCAGCACTTAGAAGAGCATACATTGGAGCAGAAACAGCTACATAATTTGCAAAATGAAAATATAGGGCCTCTTGTTAAACAATTATTAAGAATTTCAACATGGTGACAGCAGAGCGTTGAACCAAGTGTGACTCCCCTCTGTGTGCAGGATCCTGTGCAACTGCACAGGTTACATGCCCATAAAGCAGATCCTACGTAGGAGTTACATAGTAGGCACTAAAAAATAATTAAGTGAATTAATGAATGAATGATCTCATCTGATCATCTCAACTTCCTGTAACGTAGTGGGTACAAATGAATCTCAGGGAACTAAGTGACATGTCCAATTTTACATAGTTTATAAAATTAAGTGGTGGAATTCAACATCAGGCTTTATGATTGTAATTTATTGGATCTTTCTATTACTCTATGCATTCTCCAGCCTAATTATCTTGATATTTATTACAACAAAATTCCAGCACAAGAAAATCATTTGGACTGTTTTAGAATTTTTATAGAATCTGTAGTCTGACTTCTTTATATTGGTGGGGTTTTTTTGACGTCCATAATTCTACCAACAGCCTCTTCAAGAGAATCTAGGCTTTTACTGTTCGGCACCTTAAAAGTCCCCCAGCCTCCACTCAGTACCCAATTCCAAAACCACTTCCATCTTTATTAGAGAAACACTCTACTCTCAGTACCAAATTCTGTCTTAGTTATCTAGTGCTGCTATAACAGAAATACCACAAGTTGGTGGCTTTAACAAACAGAAATTTATTTTCTCGCAGTTAGGAGGCTAGAAGTCCAAATTCAGGGTGCCATCTCTAGGGGAAGGCTTTCTCTCTCTATTGGCCCTGGAGGACGATCCTTGTCTCTTTGGGCTTCTGCTCCTGGGTGATCTTCATGTGGTTAACATTTCTCTTCCCCTACCTCTGCTCTTCTTGCTTTCTTGTTTAATCTCTTTTACATTTCAAAAGAGATTGACTTAAGACGCACCCTACACTAATCCTGTCTCATTAACATAACAAGAAAATCCATTGCTGAATAAAATTATAACCACGGATTAAAAAAAGAAAAAAAGAAAAAAAAAACCTGTTGCTGTTGAGTTGATTCCAACACAAAGCGACCTTATATAGGGGTTAGGATTTACAACACATATTTTTGGGGGACACAATTAATCCACAAAATTTCCACAGTAGGAGATCTGAAGGACTACCACAGCATGCTCAAAAGTAGAGAGAAGGAAGGCAATTTAATGAAGAGATTATCTACAAAGTTTAGATAGGTTTAAGGGAAATCTTAAAAAGAATGGAGGTAGGAAGCAGCCACCATCCCTCAGCCTGAACGGGCAAAGGGAAGAAGCAGTTACCAGAACCCTGCCAGACCTGTAGCTATGGGCAAGCACCACCTGCAGGAGCTATGGCCTTTGGTAGTGGGGCTACCACTGCCCACCACCAGCCCCCGAGAAGGGAAGAAGCTGGGAGAAAAAAACACCTCGCTTCTCTCTCTTCCCTGTCTCTGATCTTCTACTGGTGCCCTGTGTTGGCCAAATCCACCTGGAAGCCAGGGTAAAGGAGCCTATTGAGGTTGTCCAAACAGGTCAACCTCTGGGGGACAGAGTCAGGTAGATAATGGTGGCATGCAGATTTGGAGGAACGAAGGTGTCATGGTTTGAATTATGTCCCCCCAAAAATGTGTGTATCAATTTGCCTGGGCCATGATTCCCAGAATTGTGTGGTTGGCCTCCATTTTGTGATTGTAATTTTATGTTAAAGAGGATTAGGGTAGGATTGCAACACTGCCCTTACCCAGATCACATCCCTGATCCAATGTAAAGGGAGTTTCCCTAGCGTGTGGCCTGCACCACCTTTTACCTTACAAGAGATAAAAGGAAAGGGAAGCAAGTGGAGAATTGGGGACCTCATACCACCAAGAGAGCAGTGACAGGAGCAGAGAGCATTCTTTGGACCTGGGGTCCCTGCACGGAGAAGCTCCTAGTCCAGGGGAACACTGATGAGAAGGCCAACAGAGAAAGACTTCCCCTGGAGCTGACCCCGTGAATTTGGACTTTCAGCCTACTTTACTGTGAAGAAATAAATTTCTCTTTGTTAAAGCCAGCCACTTGTGGTATTTCTGTTGGAGCAGCAATAGACGACCAAGACGGAAGGGAATACCCAACACACTCACTTATCCTACTCCTTTCTTGACTTGTTTCTTCATAAGACTTGAGGGCAGTGAGTGGACTTGTCTGGCCTGATCTTGCGTTCCCAAATCCTAGCCCAAGGGCCAATTTTTTCACAAGTAAAACTCCAGTTCCTTCTTCCTAGTCTGTCTTAGTCTGGAATCCCTGCTGAAACCTGTCCACAAAGATGACTCTGCTGGTATCTGACATACCAGTGGCAAAGCTTCCAGTATCACAGCAACATGCACGCCACCACAGTACAACAAACTGACCAGAGGAGATGTGTAATGACTCAAGGACATCACACATGAAGAAAGCAAGAAGTCATTAAAAAGACAGGAAAGAATGAAAAGAATAAAATGAATGTCAGAAGAGACTCTGACACTTGCTCTTGGACCCAGAGTAGCTAAAATGAAAGGAAGAGACGATGAAGTAAAAGAGCTAAACAGAAGATTTCAAAGGGCAGTTCAAGAGACAAAGTAAAGTATTAAAATGAAATGTTCAAAGACTTGGAGTTGGAAAACCAAAAGAGAAGAACATGCTTGGCATTTCTCAAGCTGAAAGAACTGAGGAAAAAATTCAAGCCTTGAGTTGCAATATTGAAGGATTCTACAGGGAAAATATTAAATGATACAGGAAGCATCAAAAGAAGATGGAGGGAATACACAGAGCCACTGTACTAAAAAGAATTGGTCGACGTTCAACCATTTCAGAAGGTAGCATATGATCAAGACGATACTGAAAGAAGAGGTCCAAGCTGCACTGAAAGCACAGGCAAAAAACAAGCCTCCAGGAATTGATAGAATACCAGTTGAGATATTTCAACAAATGGATGCAGTACTGGAAGCACTCACTTGTCTATGCCAAGAAATTTAGAAGACAGCTACCTGGCCAACCGACTGGAAGTAGTCCATATTTGTACTCATTCCAATGAAAGGTGACACAACAAATGTGGAAATTATCAAACAATATCATTAATATCACACACAAGTAAAATTTTGCTGAAGGTCATTCAAAAGCACTTGCAGCAGTACATTGACAGAGAACTGCTAGAAGTCATTGCTGATGTCGGATGGATCATGGCTGAAAGCATAGAATATCAGAAAGATGTTTACCTGTGTTTTAATGACTATGCAAAGGCATTAAACTGTGTGGATCATAACCAATTACGGATAACATTGCAAAGAACTGGAATTCCAGAACACTTAATTCTGCTCATGAGGAACCTGTACATAGACCAAAAAGCAGTTGTTTGAACAGAACAAGGGGATACTGTGTGGTTTAAAGTCAAGAAAGGTGTGCATCAGGGTTGTAATATTTCACCATACTTATTCAATCTGGGGAACCCTGGTTGCGCAGTGGTTAGGAGCTACAGCTGCTAACCAAAAGACCAGCCATCTGAATCTACTAGCCACTCCTTGGAAGTATGATAGGGCAGTTCTACTCTTTCCTATATGGTTGCTATGAATTGGGATTGACTCAATGGCAGCGGGTTTGATTTTGGTTTTATTAAATCTGTATGCTGAGCAAATAATCTGAGAAGCTGGACTGTATGAAGAACATGGCATTAGGATTGCAGGAAGACTCATTAAGAACCTGTGATATGCAGATGACACAACTTTGCTTGCTGAAAGTGAAGAGGACTTGAAGCACTTACTGATGAAGATCCAAGACCACAGCCTTCAGTATGAATTACACCTCAACATAAAGAAAACAAAAATTCTCACAACTGGACCAATAAGCAATATCATGATAAATATAGACAAGATTGAAGTTTTCAAAGATTTCATTTTACTTGGATCCAAAATCAACACCCATGGAAGCAGCAGTCAAGAAATCAAACGACGATTGCTGCAAAAGATTTCTTTAAAGTATTAAAAAGCAAAGATGTCACTTTGAGGATTAAAGTACACCTGACCCAAGCCATGGTGTTTTGAATTGCCTCATATGCATGTGAAAGCTGGACAGTGAATAAGGAAGACAGAAGAGAATTCATGCCTTTGAATTATGGTGTTGGTGAAGAATATTGAATATACCACGGACTGCCAGAAGAGCAAACAAATCTGTCTTGGAAGAAGTACAACCCGAATGCTCATTAGAAGCAAGAATGGTGAAACTTGGTCTCACATGCTTTGGACATGTTATCAGGAGGTACCAGTCCCAGAGAAGGACATCATGCTTGGTAAAGCAAAGGGTCAGCAAAAAGGAGGAAGACCCTCAATGAGATGTATTGACACAGTGGCTGCAACAATGGGCTCAAGCATAACAATGATTGTGAGGATAGTACAGGACCAGGCGTTGTTTTGTTCTGTTGTACATAGCGTTGCTAAGAGTAGGAAACCACTTGACAGCACCAGCAATTAACAACAGCAGCCCCAGGGCAGATATATACATTGTTGTTGTTGTTAAGAGCCATTATATAATAGAACTTCATAATTGTTTGTATGTTTGAGTCCATTGTTTTGGCTATTGTGTCAATCCATCTCATTGAGTGTGTCTCTTGTTTTTGCTCTTTACCAACCATGATGTTCTTTTCTAGTGTTTGGTCTTTCCAGATGATATATCCAAAGTAAGTCAGCCAAAGTCTTGTCATCCTAACTTCTTTTTTTTTTTTAATGACAATAGTGCTTTATTTTCTTTAAACAAAACACAATGTATATTTTAAATAACAACAAAAGAGGTTAAGCTAAATCAATCTTCAGTGGGGAAGATAAAATTATCAATATCTATAATCCCTTGCAGCTTTTATTAATTATATTATGAAACTGAAAAAGTGAATTGGAAAGTATACAAAGAACAAATATTATTAGCAACATCTTTCTCAAGCATTTCTGAATTTAAAGTAAAACGCTTTGCCAAAATCACACAGTCATAGCCCTAGAGCTACAATTTAATGCAATTTTTTTCTACTGTATTCTACATATTTATTCTATTTTTTTTTTATTGTACCTCAGGTGAAGGCTTACAGAACAAATAGTTTCTCATGAAACAGTAGTATACATATTGTTTTATGACATTGGTTAACAACCCCACAACATATTAACCCTCTAACTTCTCAACCCTTTTTTTTTTGGTGAAAGTACACATAGCCAAAGATACACCATTTCAAAAATTTCTACATGCACAGTTCAGTGACATGGACTACGCTCTTCCAATTGTGCTGTTAATCTCACTTAAGATGAAGGCTTAAATAACAAAACAGTTTCACATTTAACAGTTACTACAAATGTTGCCCTATGACAATGGTTAACAATCTCACAACACATCAACAATATCCTTACTCAATCTTGGGTTCCCTATCACCAGCTTCCTTGTCCCCTTCTGCCTTCTGGCCCTTGTCACTGGACTCCTGTACCTCGTTAGTTGCATTTGGTTTTATGGGGCTGTCCACTCCCAGGCTGAACAGTGAACCTCAGAGGTAACTTCACCACAGAGCTAAAAGGGTGTCTAGGGGCAATACTCTCAAGGTTTCTCCAGTCTCCTTTAGGCCAATAAATCTGGTCTTTTTTTTGTGAGTTAGAATTATGCTCTACATCCTTGTCCAGCTCTGTCCAGAACCCTCTGTTGTGATCCAGGTCAGAGCAGTCAGTGGTGGTAGCCGGGCACCATCTAGCTGTACTGCACTCAGTCCGGTGGAGGCCTTGGTAGCTGTGGACAATTAGTCCTTTGGACTAATCTTTTCCTTGTATCCTCTTCTCTTCATTCTCCCTTGCTCCCAAAGGGATGAGACCAGTGGAGTATCTTAGATGGGCGCTCACAGGCTAAGACCCCAGACACTACTCACCAAGGTAGAATGCAGAGCATTGTCTTTATAAGCTGTGTCATGCCAATTGAGCTAGATATTCCCTGAGACCATGGTCCCCAGAGCCCTCCGCCCAGCAATTCAGTCCCTCAGGGAGTTTGGATGTGTCTATGGGGCTTCCATGACCTTTCCTTGTACAGGTTGTGCTAGTTTCCCTGTATTGTGTACTCTCTCACCCTTCACCCAAGATACCACTTATCTATTGCCTATTTAGTATTTCCTTCCCACCCCTCCCATCCCTGGTAACCAACAAAGATTGTTACATTTTGTGTGTGAACTTTTTCATGGGTTTTTACAATAGAGGTCTCATACAATATTTGTCCTTTTGTGATCGACTTATTTCACTCAGCATAATGTCCTCCAATTTCATCCATGTTATGGGATGCTTCAGAGATTCATTGTTGTTATTTCTCATTGCATAGTACTCCATTGTGTGTATGTACCATAGTTTGTTTATCCATTCATCTGTTGATGGGCATCTAGGTTGTTTCCATCATTTTGCTCTTGTGAACAATGCTGCCATGAACATAGGTGTGCATATGTCTATTCGAGTGACAACTCTTATGTCTCTAGGATATATTCCTAGGAGTGGAATTGCTGGATTGAATGGTATGTCTATTTCTAGCTTTCTGAGGAAGCGCCATATCATTTTCCAAAATGGTTGTATCATTTTGCATTCACACCAGCAGTGTGTAAGAGTTCCGATCTCCCTGCAGCCCCTCCAACATTTGTTATTTCCAGTGTTTTTGATTCGTGCCAGTAATGCTGGGGTGAGATGGTATCTCATTGTGATTTTAATTTGCTTTTCTCTAATGGCTAGTGTTCGCAGGCATTTCCTCATGTGTCTGTTGGCCATTTGGATGTCTTCTTTGGTGAAGTGTCTGTTCATTTCCTTTGCCCATTTTTTAATAGGATGATTTGTCATTTTGTTGTAGAGGTGTTGGATGTTCTTGTAGATTATGGAGATTAGACCTTTGTCTGACTTGTACTGTCCAAAAATTTTTTCCCAGTCTGTGGGTTCTCTTTTTACTCTTTTGTTGAAGTCTTTCAAAGAGTATAGGAGTTTGATTTTTAGAAGATACCAGTTATCTAGTGTATCTATTGGGGTTTGTGCATTGATGGTTATGGTTTGTATCCTGTTAATGCCATGTATTAAGGCCTGAAGTGTTGGTCCTATTTTTTCTTCTATGAACTTTATAGTTTTGGGGTTTATATTCAGGTCTTTGATCCATTTTGAAGTAATTTTTGTATACAGTGTGAGGTATGGGTCCTGTTTCATTTTTTTGCAGATGGATATCCGGTTTTGCCAGCACCATTTGTTAAAAAGACTGTATTTTCCCCATTTGATGCACTTTGGGCCCTTGTCGAAGATCAGGTGACCGTAGGTGGTTGTATTTACATCTGGGTTCTCAATTCTGTTCCATTGGTCAATGTATCTGTCGTTGTACCAGTACCAGGCTGTTTTGACTACTGTAGCTGTATACTGGGTTCTGAAGTCAGGTAGTGTGAGTCCTCCAACTTTATTCTTCTTCAGTAGTGCTTTACTTATTCGGGGCCTCTTACCTTTCCATATAAAGTTAATGATTAGTTTTTCCATCTCTTTGAAGAATGTTGTTGGTATTTGGATTGGGATTGCGTTGTATTTGTAGATTGCTTTGGGTAGAATTGTCATTTTCACAATGTTGAGTCTGCCTATCCATGAGCATGGTATGTTTTTCCATTGATGTAGATCTGTTTGGATTTCACGCAGTAGTGTTTTGTAGTTTTCTTTGTATAGGTCTTTTACATCCCTGGTCAGATTTATTCCTGTGTTTTGTAGTTTTCTTTGTATAGGTCTTTTACATCCCTGGTCAGATTTATTCCTAAGTATTTTATCTTTTTAGGGGCTATTGTAAATGACATTGTTTTCCTGTTTTCCTTTTCATCGTTCTCCTTATTGGTGTATAGGAATCCAACAGATTTTTGAATGTTTATCTTGTATCCTGCTACTCTGCTGAATCTTTCTATTCATTACAGTAGATTTCACGTGAAGTCTTTAGGGTTTTCCATGTATAGTATCATATCATCTGTAAACAGGGACAGTTTAACTTCTTCATTACCAATTTGGATGCCCATTATTTCTTTTTCTTGCCTTTTTGCTCTAGCTAGAACTGCCAGCACAATGTTAAATAGGAGTGGTGATAAAGGGCATCCTTGTCTTGTTCCTGTTCTCAAGGGGAATGTTTTCAGCCTCTCTCCATTAAGAATGATGTTGGCCATTGGTTTTGCATAGATACCCTTTATTATGTTGAGAAATTTCCCTTCTATACCTATTTTATTGAGAGTTTTTATCAGGAATTGGTGTTGGACTTTGTCAAATGCCTTTTCTGCATCAATTGAGATGATCATGTGATTCTTTTCTTTCCTTTTATTCATGTGGTGGATTACGTTGATCGATTTTGTAACGCTGAACCATCCTTGCATATCTGGTATGATTCCTACTTGGTCATGGTGTATTATTTTTTTGCTATGATGCTGAATTCTATTGGCTAGAATTTTGTTCAGAATTTTTGCATCTATATTCATGAGAGCTATTGGTCTGTAATCTTCTTTTTTTGTGGCTTCTTTGGGTGGTTTTGGTATCAGCGTTATGCTGGCTTCATAGAATGAATTTGGAAGTGTTGCTTCCTCTTCTATGCTTTGAAATAGCTTGAGTAGTACTGGTACAAGCTCTTCTGTAAATGTTTCATAGAATTCTCTGGTGAAGCCATCTGGGCCATGGCTTTTTTTGGTTGGGAGTTTTTTAATTACCTTTCAATCTCTTCTCTTGTTATGGGTCTGTTCAGATTTTCAACATCACTTTGTTGTAGTTTGGGTAGGCCGTGTGTTTCTAGAAATTTATCCATTTCCTCTAGGTTTTCAAATTTGTTGCAGTATAGTTTTTCATACTATTCTGTTACAATCCTTTTTATTTTAGTTAGGTCTATTTTAATGTCCCCCATTTTATTTCTTATTTGGGTTATTTGTGCCCTCTGCTGTTTTTCTTTTGTCAGTCTGGCCAGTGGTTTGTCGATTTTGTTGATTCTTTCAAAGAAGCAGCTTTTGGTTTTGTTGATTCTTTCTATTGTTTTACTGTTCTCTATTTCATTTATTTCTGCTCTGGTCTTTACTATTTCCTTTCTTCCAGTGGTTGTGGGCTTTTTTTTGCTGTTCTCTTTCTATTTGTTCGAGTTCTGTAGTTAACTTTTTGATTTTGTCCCTTTCTTCTTTTTTGATACGTGCATCTATTGCTATAAATTGTCCTCTGAGGACTGCCTTTGCTGTGTCCCAAAGGTTTTGGTATGATGTGTTTTCATTCTTATTTGATTCTTGGAATTTTTTGATTCCAACTCTGATTCCTTCAATTACCCAGTGATGTGTAAGGAGGGTATTATTCAGTTTCCATGTAACAGATTTTTCTTTTTCTTGCTCTTTCTATTGTTAATTTCTACCTTGATGGCATTGTGGTCAGAGAAGATACTTTGAATTATCTCAGTGTTTTGGATCTTGTTGAGGATTGCTCTGTGGCCTAAGATGTGGTCTACTCTGGAGAACGTTCTATGTGCATTGGAAAAGAATGTGTACTTTGCAGCTGTTGGATGGAGTGTTCTATATATGTCTATAAGGTCAAGTTGGCCAATTGTGCCCTTTAGTTCTTCTGTATCTTTGCTGAGTTTCTTTTTAGTTGTTCTGTCCTTTACTGAGAGTGGTGTGTTGAAGTCTCCTACTGTTATTGTGGAACTGTCAATTTCTCTTTTCAGTGTTGTTATAGTTTGTTTTACATATTTTGGAGCCCTGTCATTGGGTGTGTAGATGTTTTTTAAGGATATGTCTTCATGATGGATTGTCCCCTTAATCATTATTTAGTGTCCTTCTTTGTCTTTTATGGTGGATTTTGTTTTAAAGTCTACTTTGTCAGAGATTAGTATTGCCACCCCTGCTCTTTTTCGGTAGTTATTAGCTTGATATACTTTTTTCCAACCTTTGACTTTCAATAAATTCACATCTTTGTTTCTAAGGTGTGTCTCTTGTTGACAACTTATTGATGGATCCTGTTTTCTTATCCATTCTGTCATTCTCCATCTCTTTATGGGTGCATTGAGTCCATTTACATTCAGTGTAATTATTGATAGATGTGAGTTTGTTGCTGTCATTTTGTAGTGCTTTTTTTGTGGTGCTGAATTTTTCTTTGTTCTTCTTACTCTCTTGTGCTAAGTTAGTTTTGTTTCTGGATTTTTTTTCATTTCTTTTGTTTTTTCTGAGAATTTATGTTTTTCCTCTTTTTTTTATGAATATCTTTGTTAACTTTCTTTGTGGTTACCATAAATTTTACCCTTATCTTTCTAAGTTTGAAGCAGTCTACCATTACTTGGTATTGCCTTGCCTTCCTCTCCATTAGAAGGTTCTATACCTGTGTTGTTTATTCCCTTTTTTATTGTTTTGATGTTGTTGTCATTTACTGATTATCTGTTTTGATTCCCTGTTGTATTTCTTTTGGTTTTGGATAGTCCTCAAGAGTTCATTTCCTAGATTGGTATCTGGCTGGTGTGATCCTGCATCCTAGATTCTGCCTGTGAGCTGAAGCTGTTTGCCCTCAGATCAAAGAACTCCTTTTAATAATTCATATAAGTTTGGTTTGACTTTTACATATTCCCTTAAATTCTGTTTATCTGGAAATGTCCTAATTTCACCATCATATTTGAACAAGAGTTTTGCAGGTTATATTATTCTTGGCTCGCAATCTTTTTCTTTCGAGGTTTTACATATGTCATCCCATTGCCTTCTCACCTGCATGGTTTCTGTTGAATAATCTGATCTTAGTCTTATTGTTTCTCCTCTGTATGTGACTACTTGGTTTTCAGGAGCTGCTTTCAGAATTCTTTGTTTGTCTTTGGTTTTGACGAGTGTGATTATGATATGCCTTGGTGATTTTCTTTTGGGGCCTACCCTATATGAGGTTCGTTGAGCTGCTTGGATGGCCAGCTTTTCATCTTTCATGATATTTGGGAAGTTTTCTGTCAGCAGTTCTTCAATGATCCTCTCTGTGTTTTCTGTTTTCTCCCCTGTTCTGGAATTCCAATCACTCGAAAATTTTTGCTTTTTTTGTATCCCACATAACTCTCAGGGTCTCTTCATTTTTCTTTGCTATTTTTTCTGAGTTATCCTCAAACAGAGTTGTATCCAAGTGTTTGTCTTCAATTCCACTGATCCTGTCTTCCACTGTTTCAGATCTGCCTGTCAGCCCTTCTATGGCACCATCCATTTCTGAAATCTTGTTGTTTATCTTTTGGATTTCTAATTGTTGTCTTTGTATAATTTCTGGTTGTGAATTTATTTTGACATTTTGTTCCTGCATTATTTTCCTGAATTCTTACAATTTTTTGTCTGTATTTTCCATGAATTTGTCTATTTTTTCTTCATGTTTGTCAGTTTTTTGCCTCAGCTCTTGGAGAATTCTGAGTATTAGAGATTTGAATTCCCTATCAGGTAGTTCTAGTGCATTTTCTTCCACTGGAGAGTCATCTGGTGTTTTATTTTGGATGCCTACTGGAACCATCCTGTTCTGTTTTTGTAAATGTTTTGATATTGTCTGCTGTCTTTGGGGCATTCAGTAGTTATTTTTCTCATTTATTTATTGTAGATTTCTCTGTTTCATCCCCCACCCCCTTTTTTTTAAATTTGACTATTTCTGAGCAGGTGGACTGTGTGTTCTTTGTTGTTTGCTCATCTGTGGGCACAATACTTTTTGCCTCCTTCTCCAATTTGCAGGGTGAGTCACTCAGATATGGTATGGCAGGGCAGGTCTAGCTGAAGAGGAGTTACTGGAATGGATTGTTTGTGGCACTTACTACAGCCACCAGAGCAGGTTGGTAAACAGTGCAGGGAAGGTTCCAGTAGGCCGTGCCTGTGCTGCTTGGTGGTGTGATGTTAAGTGCACGGTGCAGGTAGGCAGGATGCAGAGGGGAGATTGTTATGTGTGGAGCCAAGTTGGGTATGGGAGACAGGTGAGAGGAACAGGAGCCAATAACATAGAAACAAACAAAAAAGAATGCTAGGGGAGCTTGCCATTGGAGTGGAGAGTTGAGAGACTATTAAATGGAGAAAAACAGAAAGGGGAAGAGGAAGAAAAGAATAGAATGAATAAATAAGAATCAGAAAGGTTAAAGAACCACAAAGTTCCCAGGGATCCCACTGGTGCAGCTATGATGTCTGGGGAAGTCTCTCTTAGTTGTTGCAGTACAGACTGGCTAGAAGGCGTAGAGGTATACAATGCCAGGTATTCAGGGAGAAGAAAGAGAAGGAAGATATAGAGAAATGAGACGCTGCACAATGAAGAAAGACAACAAGGGAAAAAGAGGGAAAAGAAAACAAAACAAATTAAAAAAAAAAAAAAAGAACAAGAAAGGCCCCCAAGAAAACAGAAAAAAACGACATAAAAAGAAATGCCCTCAGAGATCCCTATGCACGTCTGTGCAAGCCGAAGGGGATGTCTCATTGCCTAGCAGCACAGCCTGGCCAGAAAGGGCTCCCAACTCAGGAAAAGAAAAAGAAAACAAACAATTCAAAATAAACAAATGAACAAAAGCCCTGGGATCCCACCAGCACGGCAGCCCAGACCAGGAAGCAGCTCCACACTCAAATGGAGCTCCACAGCCCCTCAGTAAGAACCAAAGATGGTGCACGGAGCCAGGTATTTGAGCAAAAGGAGGGGGAGGTGGTGAGTGGTAAGGAAGAAATCAAAAGAAGCAGAAAAAAAAGCAACACTAGCAGCCAACAAATGGCACTCAGAGAGCCAGCTAGTGTGGGCTGGTGTTCCTCAGACAAGAGACTGTGTCCACGGGAAGCAGAGGTGGCTGAGCGTGGGTGAAGAAGGGTAGGAAGTGGGAAAGTGTATATCACAAATTACTGGAGCTCTGCAGCCCCTCAGGAAGAAGCAAAGATGGCACATGGAGCCAGGTATTTGAGCGAAAGGAGGGGGTGGTGGTGAGAGGTAAGGAAGAAATCAAAAGAAGCAGAAAAAAGCAACACCAGCAGCCAACAAATGGCACTCTGAGAGCCGGCCCATTTGGATGTGTCGAATCCAAGCAGCCGGTGATTCCTGGTCAAGAGATTGTGGCCACAGGAAGCAGTGGAGGCCGAGTTGGGATGAAGAAGGGTGGGAGGTAGGAAAGTGTATATTGCAAATTACTGGTTGTTTTGTCTCCTGCTGGACGCTCCGTGAGGCTGCTTTGTCGTACGCCCGTTTGCTGGTCTCCGATAGGAGTCCAAGATGGTGGATCCGCACTGCGTTAGCTGGTAGGGGACCTCTGCATGAATCTCTCCTTGCTCTCCATTCTCTGTCAGTTTTCTCACTCCATTTGGTGCTTGGCTGAGTTCTTTATCTCTTCATTTGATGTTTTAGGGTTTCAGGATTGTTGCATTCTCTGTTCTGCTTAGTTTTTCAGATCTTTGCTATGGAGGGATGGCATTGTGCATCTGCCTAGAGCACCATTTTGCCAGAACCTCCTAACTTCTTTTTTTTAATTTAATTTTTTTAATATTTTATTATTTTTTATATTTTTATTTATGTTTTCCTTTTTTTATTATGCTTTAAGTGAAAGTTTACAGCTCAAGTTAATTTCTCATACAAAAATTTATATATATATTGTTATGTGACATTAGTTGTAATCCCTATTATGTGCCAGCACACTCCTCCTTTCCACCTCGGGTTTCTTGTGCCCATTCAAGTTGTTCCTGTCCCTTCCTGCCTTCTCATCCTGCCTCTGGACAGGAGCCACCCATTTGGTCTCTTGTATCTGCTTGAACTAAGAAGCACACTCTTCACTAGTATTATTTTATTTTTTACAGACCAGTCTAATCTTTGTCTGAAGAATGGGAATGGTTTTAGTTCTGGGTAAACAGAGCATCCAGAGACTATGGATTCAGGGGTTCCTCCAGTCTCCGCCAGACCATTAAGTCTGATTTTTTTATGTGAATTTGAGTTCTGCTCCACACTTTTCTCCCACTCTGTTAGGGACTCTCTGTTGTGTTCCCCGTCAGGACAATCATTGATGGTAGCCAGGTACAATCTAGTTCTTCTGGTCTCAGGCTAATGGAGTTTCTGGTTTATGTGGTCCTTTTGTCTCTTGGGCTAATATTTTCTTTGTGTCTTTGGTGTTCTTCATTCTCCTTTACTCCAATTGGGTTGGGACCAATTGATGCATCTTACATGGCAGCTTGTAAGCTTTTAAGAACCCAGACGCCACTCATCAAACTGGGATGCAGAACATTTTCTTAATAAACTTTGTTATGCCAATTGACCTAGTGTCCCCAGAAACCATGGTCCTCGGACCCCAGCCCCATTTTATCCTCACTTCTAAGGAGCATTCTGGTTGCATTTCTTTTAAGACTGATGATACATACATAGTAAGTCTTTAATAAATAATTAGTAAATAAATAGAACAAGTGAATTAATGAAAAAGATTGGAATAGAGATGATACAGTCAAAGTCACCTTAGGTGAAGGCACAGAACCTTACAGAGTTAGTCTAACAGATGGGGAACATTTCACAGAAGCACTGAGAAAAGACCAATCTATTCCAAGAAGGTGAGTCAAGTGTGCTAAGCCTGCCCTTCCATCATCCTGCTTCAATTTTCTGTGAGCTGCTGACACCGATATGGAGGAAAGAGAATGGGAAAACTTGGCCATCTAACTTGTTTTACCTCTATCCCAAGTTCCATTCCCTGTAACCACTCTGTCTCTCACCTTTTCTCCTCCTTTCCGCTCCTGCCATTGATGTAACTGCGGGTGGTGTGGGGTTAGAGGGAGGGAGAAAGGAGTTGGATGACTTTGACAACAGGAATTGAGAAAAGAAATCCCAGTTGAATTTGTTAAGTGAGTAAATTTGGTTTATTTTCCCGGAACTATTTTTTTTAATTTTTATTTTATTGTACTTCAGGTGAAGGTTTACAGAACAAATAGTTTCTCATTAAACAGTAGTACACATATTGTTTTATGACATTGGTTAACAACCCCAAGACATGTCAACCCTCTCCCTTCTCGACCTTTTTTTTTTTTTTGGTGAAAATATACATAGTCAAAGATACATGATTTCAAAAATTTCTACATGCACAGTTCAGTGACATCAACTACGCTTTTCCAGTTGTGCCGCTATTCTCACTTTAGATGAAGGCTTACAGAACAAAATAGTTTCTCATTTAACAGTTACTACACATGTTGTCCTATGACAATGGTTAACAACCCCACTACCTGTCAACACTATCCTTACTCAACCTTGGGTTCCCTATTACCAGCTTTCCTGTTCCATTCTGCCTTCTAGTCCTTGTCCCTGGACGGCTGTGCCTCGTTAGTCCCGTTTTGTTTTATGGGGCTGTCCAATCCCCGGCTGAATGGTGAACCTCGGAAGTGACTTCACCACTGAGCTAAAAGGGTGCCTAGGGTCCATACTCTTGGGGTTTCTCCAGTCTCTTTTAGGCCAGTAAATCTGGTATTTTTTATGTGTGTTGGAATTTTGTTCTCCATCCTTCTCCAGCTCTGTCCAGAACCCTCTGTTGTGATCCTGGTCAGAACAGTCAGTGGTGGTAGCTGGACACCATCTAGCTGTACTAGACTCAGTCTGGTGGAGGCCTTGGTAGCTGTGGCCCATTAGTCCTTTGGACTAATCTTTTCCTTGTATCTTGTTCTCCTCATTCTCCCTTGCTCCCGAAGGGGTGAGACCAGTGAAGTATCTTAGATGGCTGCTCACAGACTTTTAAGACCCCAGACGCTACTCACCAACCTAGAATGTAGAATATTGTCTTTATAAACTGTGTTATGCCAATTAAGCTAGACATTCCCCAAGACCATGGTCCTCACAGCCCTCCGCCCAGCAATTCAGTCCCTCAGGGAGTTTGGATGTGTTTATGGAGTTTCCATGATGTTTCCTTGTACAAGTTGTTCTGGTTTCCCCAGTACTGTGTAGTGTCTCACCCTTCACCAAAGATACCACTTATCTATTGCCTATTTAGTATTACCCCCCCACCCCTCCCATCCCTGGTAACCAACAAAGATTGTTTATTTTTGTGTGTAAACTTTTTCATGGGTTTTTACAACAGAGGTCTCATACAATATTTGTCCTTTTGTGATTGACTTATTTCACTCAGCATAATGTCCTCCAGTTGCATCCATGTTATGAGATGCTTCACAGATTCATCGTTGTTCTTTATCATTGCATAGTACTCCGTTGTGTGTATGTACCATAGTTTATCCATCTGTTGATGGGCACCTAGGTTGTTTCTATCTTTTTGCTATTGTGAACAATGCTGCCATAAACATAGGTGTGCATATGTCTATTTGAGTGATGACTCTTATTTCTCTAGGATATATTCCTAGGAGTGGGATTGCTGGATCCTATGAGATTTCTATTTCTAGCTATCTAAGGAAGGGCCATATCATTTTCCAAATTGGTTGTATCATTTTACATTTCCACCAGCAGTGCATAACAGTTCCGATCTCCCCACAGCCCCTCCAACATTTGTTATTTCCAGTGTTTTTGATTCGTGCCAGTAATGCCGGGGTGAGATGGTATCTCATTGTGGTTTTAATTTGCATTTCTCTAATGGCTAGTGATCGCGAGCATTTCCTCATGTGTCTGTTGGCCATTTGGATGTCTTCTTTGGTGAAGTGTCTGTTCATTTCCTTTGCCCATTTTTTAATAGGATTATTTGTCTCTTTTCTGTAGAGGTGTTGGATTTTCTTGTAGATTATGGAGATTAGACCTTTGTCTGATTTGTACTGTCCAAAATTTTTTTCCCAGCCTGTGGGTTCTCTTTTTACTCTTTTGGTGAAGTCTTTTGAAGAGCACAGGTGTTTGATTTTTAGAAGATCCCAGTTATCTAGCTTATCTTCTGGGGTTTGTGTGTTGATGGTTATGGTTTGTATCCTGTTAATGCTGTGTATTAGGGCCTGTAGTGTTGGTCCTATTTTTTTTTATGAACTTTATAGTTTTTGGCTTTATGTTCAGGTCTTTGATCCATTTTGAATTAGTTTTTGTATATGGTGTGATGTATGGTTCCTGTTGCATTATTTTGCAGATGGATATCCAATTTTGCCAGCACCATTTGTTAAAAAGACTGTCTTGTCTCCATTTGATTAACTTTGGGCCCTTGTCAAAGATCAGGTGACTGTAGATGGCTGGATTTACATCTGGGTTCTCAATTCTGTTCCATTGGTCAATGTATCTGTCATTGTACCAGCACCAGACTGTTTTGACTACCGTAGCAGTATAGTAGGTTCTGAGGTCAGGTAGTGTGTGTCCTCCAACTTTCTTCTTCTTCTTCAATAGTGTTTTACTTATTCAGGGCACTTCCCTTTCCATATAAAGTTAATTATTAGTTTTTCCATCTCTTTGAAGAAGGTTGTTGGTATTTGGATCGAGATTTCATTGTATTTGTAAATTGCTTTGGGTAGAATTGTCATTTTCACAATGTTGAGTCTTCCTATCCATGAGCATAGTATGTTTTTCCATTTATGTAGATCCCTTTAGGTTTCTTGCAATAGTGTTTTATAGTTTTCTTTGTATAGGTCTTTTACATCTCTGGTTAGATTTATTCCTAAGTATTTAATTTTTTTAGGGGCTATTGTAAATGGTATTGTTTTCCTGAGTTCCTATTCAGCATTCTCTTTGTTGGTGTATAGGAATCCAACTAATTTTTGTATGTTTATCTTGTATCCTGCTACTCTGCTGAATCGTTCTATTCGTTCCAGTAGATTTCTCATGGAATGTTTAGGGTTTTCTGTTTATAGTATCATATCATCCACAAACAGGGACAGTTTAACTTCTTCATTACTAAATTGTATGCGCTTTATTTCTTTTTCTTGCCTTATTGCACTAGCTAGAACTTCCAGCACAATGTTAAATAGGAGTGGTGATAAAGGGCATCCTTGTCTTGTTCCTTTTCTCAAGGGGAATGTTTTCAGCCTTTCTCCATTAAGAATGATGTTGGCTGTGGTTTTGTGTAGATGCCCTTTGTTATTTTGAGAAATTTCCCTTCTATACCTATTTTATTGAGAGTTTTTATCAGGAATGGGTGTTCGACTTTGTCAAATGCCTTTTCTGCATCGAGATGATCATGTGTTTCTCTTCTTTCCTTTTATTTATGTGGTGGATTATGTTGATTTATTTTCTAATGTTGAACGATCCTTGCATACCTGGTATGTGTCCTGCTTGGTCCTGGTGTGTTATTTTTTGGTATGATGCTGAATTCTATTAGCTAGAATTTTTTGTTGAGAATTTTTGCATCTATATTCGTGAGAGATATTGGTCTGTAATTTCTTTTTTTGTGGCTTCTTTGGGTGGTTTTGGTATCAGCATTATGCTGGCTTCATAGAATGAATTCGGAAGTGTTGCTTCCTTTTCTATGCTCGGAAACAGCTTGAATAGTATTGGTACAAGCTCTTCTCTGAATGTTTTGAAGAGTTCTCCAGTGAAGCCATCTGGGCCAGGGCTTTTTTTTTGTTGGGAGTTTTTTTAATTACCTTTTCAATCTCTTCTCTTGTTATGGGTCTGTTCAGATTTTCAACATCACTTTGTTGTGGTTTGCATAGGTAGTGTGTTTCTAGAAATTTATCTATTTCCTGTTGGTTTTCAAATTTGTTCGAGTATAGTTTTTCAAAATATTCTGTTATGATACTTTTTATTTCAGTTGGGTGTGCTGTAATGTCCCCATTTCATTTCTTATTTGGGTTATTTGTGTCCTCTCCGGTTTTTCTTTTGTCAGTCTGGCCAGAGGTTTGTCGATTTTGTTGATTCTTTCAAAGAACCAATGTTTGGTTTTGTTAATTCTTTCTATTGGTTTTCTATTCTCTTTTTCATTTATTTCTGCTCTGATCTTTTTTATTTCCTTTCTTCTGGTGGCTGTGGGCTTTTTTTGATGTTCTCTTTCTATTTGTTTGAGTTCTGTAGTTAATGTTTTGATTTTGTCCCTTTCTGCTTTTTTGATATGTGCATCTATTGCTATAAATTGTCCTCTGAGGACTGCCTTTGCTGTGTCCCAAAGGTTTTGGTATGATGTGTTTTCATTCTCATTTGATTCTAGGAATTTTTTGATTCCATCTCTGATTTCTTCTATTACCCAGTGATGTGTATGCAGGACGTTATTCAGTTTCCATGTAACTGATTTTTTTTCCTTGCACTTTCTGTTTTTAATTTCTACATTGATTACATTGTGGTCAGAGCATATACTTTGTATTATCACAACCTTTTGGATCTATTTGAGGATTTCTCTGTGGCCTAAGATGTGGTCTGTTCTGGAGAATGTTCCATGTGCATTGGAAAAGAGTTTGTACATTGTAGCTGTTGGGTGTAGTGTTCTATATATGTCTATGAGGTTAAGTTGGCTGATTGTGCCCTTTAGGTTTTTTGTATCTTTGCTGAGTTTCTTTTTAGTTTTCTGTCCTTTACTGAGAATGGTGTGTTGAAGTCTCCTACTATTATTGTGGAACTGTCAATTGCTCTTTTCAGTGTTGTTAGAGTTTGTTTTATGTATTTTGGAGCCCTATCATTGGGTGCGTAGATGTTTATTATGGTTATGTCTTCATGATGGATCCTCCCCTTAATCATTATATAGTGTCCTTCTTTGTCTTCTATGGTGGATTTCATTTTAAAGTCTATTTTCTCTGAGATTAGTATTGCCACTCCTGCTTTTTTTTGGTAGTTGTTAGCTTGATATATTTTTTTCCAACCTTCGCTTTTTAATAAATTCATGTCTTTGTTTCTAAGGTGTGTCTCTTGTAGACAGCATATTGATGGATCTTATTTTTTTTATCCATTCTGTCACTCTCTGTCTCTTTATGGGTGCATTGAGTCCATTTACAGTCAGTGTAATTATTGATAGACGTGAGTTTGTTGCTGTCATTTTGTAGTGCCTTTTTTTGTGGTACTGACGTTTTCTTTTTTCTTCTTACTCTCATGTGTTGAATTACTTTTGTTTGTGGATTTTTTTTCATTTCTTTTGTTTTTGTAGGTTTTGTTTTTACTGAGACGTTATGTTTTTCTTCTTTTTTTAATGAGTGTGTTTGTTAACTTTCTTTGTGGTTACCATGAAATTTACCCTTATCTTTCTAAGTTTGAAGCAGTCTATTATTACTTGCTATCACCTTGATTTCCTCTCCACTAGAAGGTTCTATACCTACACTGTTTATTTCCTCTTTTATTGTTCTGATGTTGTTGTTATTTACATATTAACTGCTCTGATTCCCTGTTGTATTTCTTTTCGTTTTGGATAGTCCTCGAGAGTTCATTTCCTAGATTGGTATCTGGCTGGTGTGATCCTGCATCCTAGATTCAGCCTGTGAGCTGAAGCTGTTTGTTCTCAGATCAAAGGACTCTCTTTAATAATTCTTGTTTAGTTTGGTTTTTACATATTCCCTTAATTTCTGTTTATCTGGAAATGTCCTAATTTCACCATCATATTTGAACAAGAGTTTTGCAGGATATATTATTCTTGGCTCGCAATCTTTTTCTTTCAAGGTTTTACATATGTCATCCCATTGCCTTCTCGCCTGCATGGTTTCTGTTGAATAATCTGATCTTAGTCTTATTGTTTCTCCTCTGTATGTGACTACTTGGTTTTCAGGAGCTGCTTTCAGAATTCTTTGTTTGTCTTTGGTTTTGGCGAGTGTGATTATGATATGCCTTGGTGATTTTCTTTTGGTGTCTACCCTATATGGGATTCGTTGAGCTGCTTGGATGGCCAGCTTTTCATCTTTCATGATATTTGGGAAGTTTTCTGTCAGCAGTTCTTCAATGATCCTCTCTGTGTTTTCTGTTTTCTCCCCTAATATGGAATTCCAATCACTCGAAAATTTTTGCTTTTTTTGTATCCCACATAATTCTCAGGGTCTCTTCATTTTTCTTTGTTCTTATATCTGAGATTTCCTCAAACAGAGTTGTATCCGAGTGTTTGTCTTCAATTCTGCTGACCTGTCTTCCACCGTTTCAAATCTGCTCCACAGCCCTTCTGTGACACTATGCATTTCTGAAATCTTCTTTTTTATCTTTTGGATTTCTAATTGTTGTTTTTGTATAGTTTCTAGTTGTGACCTCATTTTGACATTTTGTTCCTGCCTTATTTTCCTCAATTCTTCTTTTTTTGGTCTGTATTTTCCATGAATTTCTCTGCCTTTTCCGTGAATTTGTCTATTTTTTCCTCATTTTTGTCTGCTTTTTGCTTCAACTCTTGGATAATTCTGAGTATTAGAGATTTGAATTCCCTATCAGGTAGTTCTAGTGCCTTTTATTCTACTGGAAAGTCATCTGATGTTTTATTGTGGATGCCTACTGGAACCATCCTGTTCTGTTTTTGTAAATGTTCTGATATTGTCTGCTTCTTTGGGACATTCAGTAGTTATTTTTCTCGTTTATTGATTGCAGATTTGTTTGCTTCATCCTTTTTTTTTAATGTCACTATGTCTGAGCAGGTGGGCTATGTGTTCTTTGTTGTTTGTTCATCTGTGGGCATGATACTTTTTGCCTCCTTCTCCAAATGGGAGGGTCAGTCATTCAGATATGGTACGGCAGGGCAGGTCTAGCTGAGGAGGAGTTGCTGGGATGGGTTGTTTGTGGCACTTACTACAGCCACCAGGGCCTGTCAGTAATCAGTGCAGGGCAGGTTCCAGTAGGCCATGCCTGTGCTGCTTGGTGGTGTGATGTTAAGTGCATGGTGAAGGTAGGCATGATGGAGGGGTGAGATTGTGATGTGTGGAGCTAAGATGGATATGGGAGACAGGGAGAGGAACTGGAGCCAAAAACATACAAACAAACAAAAAAGAGTGCTAGGGGAGCTTGCTGTTTGAATGGAGAGATGTGAGACTATGAAATGGAGAAAAACAAACAGGGGAAGAAGAATAAAAGAAAAGAATGAATAAATAAAAATTAGGAAGAAAAAAGAACAGCAAAGCTCCCAGGGATCCCACTGGTGCAGCTATGAGGTCTGAGGAAGTTGTTCCCAGTTGTTGAAGTACAGCCTGTCTATAAGGGGTAGAGGTATTCAGTGCCTGGTATTCAGGGGACAGGAAGAGAATGAAGGTATGGAGAGATGAGAAACTGAGTAAGGAAGAAAGACACAAAGGTAAAAAGAGGGAAAAAAACAAAACAAACTTAAAAAAAAGAACAAGAAAAGCCCCCCAAAAAAATGAAAAAAAAAAAAAAACTGTGAAAAAATACTCTCAGGGATCCCTCTGCACATCTGCACAAGCTGAAGGGGTAGTTCTAAGTCGCATAGCACTGCCTGGCCAGAATGGGCTCCCAATTTGAGAAAAGAAAAAGAAAACAAACAAGCAATTCAAAACAAACAAACAAAAAGCCCCGGGATCCCACCAGTGTGGCAGCACAGACTGGGAAGCAGTTCCACACTGGAACGGAGCTCTGTAGCCCCTTAGAAAGAAGCAAAGATGGCGCACCAAGCCAGGTATTTTAGAGAAAAGAGGGGAGGTGGAGGGAGGTGGTGAGAGGTAAGGAAGAAATCAAAAGAAGCAGAAAAAAGCAACACCAACAGCCAACAAATGGCACTCAGGGAGTCGGCCAGTGTGGGCAGGTGGAATCCAAGCAGCCGGTGCTTACTGGCCAAAAGACTACAGCCGTACTAAGGAGAGGAGGCCGAGTGGGGGTGAAGAAGGGTGGGGGGTGGGAAAGTGTATATCACCAATTATTTGTTGTTCTGTCTCCTGCTAGAAGCTCTGTGAAGCGCTTTCTCATACCCCCTATTTGCTGGTCTCTGATAGGTGGCCAAGATGGAAGATCCATGCTGCATTAGCTGATAGGGGACCTCTGCATCAGCCTCTCCTCACTGTCTGTTCTCTGTCAGTTTCTCACTCCATTTGGTGCTTGGCTGAGTTCTTTATCTCTTCATTTGATGTTTTAGGGTTTCAGGATTGCTGTTTTCTCTGTTTGGCTTATTTTTTCGGCTCTTTGCTACGGAGGGACGGCGTGGTGCTTCTGCCTAGAGCACCATGTTACCAGAAGTCTCTCCCAGAAACTCTTAATCACCTTTCCACCACAGCCATATGTGTTGTCTTAGGCCTTTAAATGGTGATGGTGACAAGGGGTCTAATGCTGTTGATTCCTGGGGTTAGTAGAAAAAAATGATTTTGCCTGTTTCAAATAACCAGTTTGCTTCTCTCTAAATCAGATGATTACAATTTTGTTAAATCACTGATTTTTTTTTCTTTTGCCTTCGCCTCTGGAAACCAGTGCTTTGAACCATTTTGTTCAGGTTCGAATCCTTGTCAAGAATTTGCATTTCTAACAAGTTCCTTGATGATATACTGAATCAGAATCTACATTTGAACAAGATCCCCAGGTGATTCTTATGTATAACTTCCTGGGAACTGTGAGAAATGCAAATTATCAGCAGGGAACTTGTTAGAGATAGAGTTCTCTGCAGGGGTTCGAACTGGAACGAACTGGTTTGAAGTCCTGCCTGAAACCCAGGCTAAATTCGATGCCCAAACTCAAATATAATAACAATGATTATGTTATCATACATACATGTTTCTCCTTACCGTAAACTTTTGTTTTTCTATTTCTATTTTAGAAGCTTTATGTTATAGTTTTGAAGAATTACTCCTTTTAAAATTATTTCTGGAATATGATGGAGTACAGATAATCAACAAAATACAAAATAAGTGGAGTTAGCCAAACTTAGATATTTCAGTTTCCAGGCCTGACTCATATGGGAAAACTCACAAAAGATGAGGCTAACCAAGTCTAATTTAATTTCTAAGAAATAATCAAAAGGGCCAAGAAAAAGGAAACTGACCAGTAGCCATAATTTTATGTTCTGCATGGCCACAGATTAAGTATGGTCAGCACAGAAGAATCTGCACACTCTGGTTTGGTGGCCATCTAGAATCGAAGCTGTAGGAACAGAGAGACATCTCTATACCCAGCTGCTCTTCCCCTAACTTATCTCCTTATCTTTTTATGGCTACGCTTCCTTCTGAGAGGTCCGTGTTCTTATTTCTGCTCCTTCTGGTTCTCTTCCCCTATGAGCAGTCACAGTCCCTCAACCTCAGAGGGAATTTCCCATGGACGATGCTTTGCATTGGTCTGTGCTTAACGTTCAAGGTACAAATCCTGCAAAGGGGGGTGAGCCTGGCCTGAAAGTCAAGAGACTTGGGGTCCCATTGCAGCCTGGCTACTGCCTGGCTTTGTGACCTTGAACTACTTATATCATCTCTCTGGTCTCAGTTTCCTCATCTGTAAAGCAAGGGTTTGATGAATTTCCTTCCAGCTTTGATGGTCTCTGAGGTTGGAAGCTTGTAATATAAATTTTAACTACATGCTAACCTGGGCATGGAGAAGTTAAGAAACTTCCCCAAAGTCACACAGTACAGTACAGTTTTCAAGTTAGTAACATCTCTAAACCTAACTTTTCTAATCTGAAATGGGATAAATGATTGTATCTACTTCATAGAGTTATTGTGAGAATTAAGTGTGCCAATGTTTGTAAAGCACTTAGAGCAGTGGCTGGCATATAGTAGGCTCTTAATAATGTTATTTCTTATTCTTATCATCATATTTATTATAATACCAGTGTTCCATACACAGTAATCATCCATCTGCTTACTGACAGACTATAACTGAGGCTGGGAAAGGGTTCAGGAGTTGCAGTCCCCAGTTCTTTGTTCATGAGACTATGCTTTCCATTGTTGTCGCAGCGGCGACGGTAATCGGGGACGGCAAAGACAGTAACCAACTGCACAACTCTTACAGAGAATTGGGGCCAGGACGGTCACTCTGAGGAGTCGACCCCCTTTCAGTCCCAGGAGTTTATTTTATAGTCAATACAGCAAGCAGTAAAGCAATTAACAGAACAATGGGTTTAGGGTGAGTAATGATAAGTTTCGGGCAAGGGAGAAGGAATTCAGGTAAACAAGCCAATCAGTAACAGGGCAATAGCTTTGGGAAAACAAGTCATGCCTAATCTCATTCTTATCGCTGACAAGTCTCCAACATGTCGTGTACAGCATAGAGGCCTGTGGGGGCTGCAGTTGTCAATAGTGCAGCCATGTTTAAATGGTATATATCCCCACACATTGTCATTTTTTTTTTTTTTAACAATTGTTTTTCCTGTTGGAAAAATCCAAACTAACTGTGTTGGACTCCTGCCTCAGTCCTTACTAACTCTATAACCGTGGGCTGGTTATTCATCTTTTCTTCAATTGTAAGATGGTATGAGTGGCTCAAGCTCTAAGCGCAGTGTCTTGTTTGTATTGCTGTCCTAAATGTCTGTCTCCCGACCCACTCCTGCTCTGTCTACACTTGGCCCTCTAGTATTCAGGATACTTCTCATGCTGTCATTTGCAACATAGCACTCAATGGAAAAAATGAACTAAATGACCAAACATTTAAAAAATGAAAAAGAATCCAGTTTGAATAGGACTGTGTTAGGAACAATCCTTTTCTCACTATTTTGTGCCATTTGTTTCCTTGCTGGTCCCATAGACTGAGGTGGAGAGCACCATCCAGTCTTCAGAGTTAGCTGAAAGCAACACACAAAGGCTGATCAGAGGAGCAAATGATAACAGTTATTATCATTGTAAATATCAAAGACCTAATACACAGATGAGTTTGCATTGAATTGGCTAACGCCCCACCCAAGTATATGGTTAGGCAGGAAGTATTGAGTATAAACAACCAGAACAGGTGCTTGCAACTGTATTTTTGCTGTTGTCGTTAGGTGCTGTGGAGTTGGTTTCCAACTCATTTTAAGCCAAAGGAAAAATTGGATTAGTTAGATGGGCTGTAAATTACATGGATCAAAACCTTGCTGATAGAGAATTACAGTGTTAGAGTCTAGCACACAGTGCCTGCTATGTAATATTTATTTGTTGGGAGAAATTGTTATTGTCAGACATTGCATTTATGGATCTGTGGCGTAGACACAAAATTATAGTAGATTTACACAAGTTCTTTTAGTGGCCAAGGAGAATCCTAATGGCGTAAAATGAGGAAAAACCAGTTGCTATAGAGTTGGTTCCAGCTCGTGGTGAGTCCATGTGTGTCAGAATAGAACTGTGCTCTACAGGGTTTTCAGTGGCTGAATTTTTAGTAGTAGATCACCAGGCCTTTTGAGACAGCTCTGGGTGGACATGAACCTCTGACCTTTCAATTAGCAGCCAAGTGCATTAACTGTCTACACCAGCAAGGGATTCCAAACTGAGGAAACGATCTAAATTAAATCCTTCAGAATAACAGGAGGGAAAAATTAGCTGAGGGCTGGGACCAGTGCTTCAGAACTCATCACCAGAAATGTTAGTTCAGGGGCATAATGCTGGGGTGTCCTGGACTATTAGCATGTTTTAAGAGTGTTTAGGGAGCAATTAAAGGTTATGAAAGTAATTAAAAGAACAGGCACACAGGAGGGAGGGTCAAATCACAATTTATTGTGATTATGATGCATTCAGACAGTATGAACCCAGAGCTGTCCAGACCAGTACTGGTAAAATTTTCCACCTTCATATGTCACCTCTCTCTATAACCTATTATTTTAATTTAAAAAATAGCTATTATAATACCACCTATAAATGATATAATATTTTAAAAGATTAAAAATTTACCTCAAAATCACAGCTATTTTTCAGTTTAAGTATCCTTTGAATGCATCCCATGTGAATACAAAACCAAAAAATCAAACCCACTGCCTTTGAGTAGATTTCAACTCATAGCTACCCTATAGCAACCCTATAGGACAGAGTAGAACTGCCCCAGAGGGTTTCCGGGGCTGTAGTCTTTGGAAGCAGAGTGCCACATCTTTCTCCTGAGGAGTGGCTGGTGGGTTTGAACTGCCAACCTTTCTGTTAGCAGCCAAGCACATAACCGCTGTGCCACCAGGGCTCCTTCCCATGTGAATACTTGTGCAATGTTTTTAGAATGCATATAATTTAGTTTCATTCTACGTAACATTACATATAAGCATGTTGCCACGTATCTACAGTCTTCATGTGCCTTTTTATATGACTGCAGAATATTTCCAGATGTTGCTATACTGGGTCACCCTTTAGTTGTTAGTCATTTTGTATTTATAATGTTTTCCCTTCTATGACTGCCTTGGCATAAAGTTTCTTTATGTGTATGTGTATGTATATATATATATATATATATATATACACACACATATATACACACACACACACACACACACACATATATATATACACACACACACATATATATATATATTTCCTGTTTTTGAATTACTGACTTTGAATTACCTGGTAATAAATTCCAGGTAAATAAATTCCCAAGTTTGAATTTAGTGGTTCAGTGGTATAGTATTTTGATGCTATGTACCTTTTCATTAGCTACCACATAGATTTAGCGCCTATGGTCACTATTCACCAACATGTGCTCCATACGTGAGTGGGAAAATCTCCACTTGTTTCCTGTTCTGGAACTCATTCCTGCTTATGAGTTTGATCTAGCTGTTCCCACCATACTTCTCAGGTAATGCGTTCCCTCATTACCTGCTCAAAGAATAGCCTTCCTCCTTATTCTAATATGCACTTGTCTCTCTCCTTTTCAAGCTCCTATTGTACATGTAGTCTTTGTCATGCAAATTTGTACATCATTGTTTTCTAATAACTTCATGCAAACTAGTTTTATTCTCCTTAACTAGATTTCAAGCTACTTTGAGGGCAAAGACTGTGGGTTATATATTCTTATAGCCTGATTGTTCCTATCAAAGGTGATGGGCCCACTTTTGAAACTCAATAAAAACTTATTGATCCATCAGTAAGTAGTTTTTACTCATAAGCTGTTTCTTCCAATAGTCCTTTATTTTTTCAAAATTTTTATTATGTTTCTTTGTTATTCTAAAAGATGAGATCTTGGATGTGTAGCTTAATTTCTTTGAAGATGAAATGCACTGAAGTTGACGATAAAAAACTGAAAAATGCCAAAACCAAAAACCAAACCAAATCCATTGCCATGGACTGGATTCTGACTCATGCCAAGGAAAATATAAACAAGAAAATTTAATTCAAATATTGAACAGAATGTTGGTGAATACAGTAGTTATCTTTTGCCACACATAGTGCTGGTAACTGCATAAGGAAATTTAAAATCAAGGTTCCTGGCATATGTGCAATGGCTGGCTTGAGGTTTCAGCCTTACTTCCTTTTTAAAAGTTCCACTTTTATCCTAGTAACAATTGACTTTTGTACAAACTGTGCAGCTAAGAAAATTTTTCCTGTGACTAAGCCAAAAGGAATGTCAGCAGAATGCTCCCTGAGGATCATTGCTCAAACTCTTTTGCATGAAATGTTCTCAAGAAATAATTTTGCTTTAAGCCAGTTATCTTGACAATCCGCTCTGGGAAAATCTATTCTGTAATCACCTAGGCTTTAACTCACTTCTCCCTAACCAGATGGTTGATGTTTACATTTCAAAGAATTCCAAGCTGAAACTGATCCAGTCTACAATGAATCATTAACCCCCCCGTTGGCCCATTCCTCTGCTATTATGCACTATAATCCAATCCCCTTAGCCCACATATGTTCTGTAAACCAATCTCTTTTGTAATGTCCAATCAAAATAATACACTTTAGTTTCTTTGTTCTCACCCTTTAAAAAGTCTCTGCAGCTTCACCATTTTGGAAGCGTTTGTTTCGCTCTATAATATCCGATGTTTTCCCTGGTCTGGACTGTTTTGGAACTTTCGATAACTCTCCTTGCTTTACTTTAGCAGAGTAAGCGTTCATTACTCTTTTCATAATAAACCACTCAAAAACTCAGTTTAAAATTATAACCATATATTTAGGTGTTCTTTTCCCCAGAAAACCTCAAACAACTCTTTAGGCTGGGTTAGATGCGGCTGGGTGCTTATAGCACCCTGTGCATTTCTCTTATCATTTTACTTATCAAGTTATATTGTAATTATCTGTTCATTTATCCAGATCCACTGCTATATTGTGAGAACAGGGATTGTTTCTCATTCTCTCTGTATACCTAGATCCTCTCACCTACCTGGGGCACTCTGATGAAAAGAATGGATAGAACGTGTTGGGTGGGAAAATGGTAAAACAGTGTCCTGGAGGATTTTATCTTAAGAATAAATAAAGAGATACTCAAGTTTGTCATGCATAAACTTGTTTAGTTTATTGCAAGGTAGTCATGACAAGGCTCACAAGTAAGACCTCAAGACATTCATTTAGCATTGGAGAGTCAGAATTAGCAATTACAATGTTAGTTTAAATGTTAGAGTACAAATCTTTAGGCTTCAGGCTTTTACCTTTAATGTGTGGTCTCAGGGAGGAGATTAGACCACCTCTCAACCTCAGAGGAGGTCCCCTGTAGTTAGTGTCTAAAGTTGGTTGTGGCAAGCAGTATCTCAGCAGGCTTCTCAGTCTTCAGATGGAGAGTCAGAGAGATCTTTTCCTTCTGTCTTCTTCTCCAAAAATGAGCAGAAATCCATAGGTTTATATGCCCTGTGTGCTGTCACGTTCAACTATAATTGGTAAATTTCATTGCCAGTTAAAGAATTATTGTATGACATATTTATGTTTGTTAATTTATATTATGTTTTATTGCCGATTGGGGAATTGTTGTATGACATATTTATATTCTTGTTTACTACATGTTTCAAGGCCAAGTTAATTAAAAATTGTGGGAACTGCTTAGTGACATACTTATGTTTTGTTAATTTATAGAGATTTGGTTAATGTTACATTCCGTTTATTACAGAGAGAAGTTGCATAGCCCAATATAGGGAAGTTATTTACAACCCACTTCACATACTTCTATTATCTATTTTCAAGGTTAGAACAACTTTCTAATAACTTATAGTTAATGGTTAAAGAGCATTACAGAAATGTGTATACATATTTCTATTTCTAAGTTCAGAAATTCTCTATTTCTAACTTTACACTATAAGCAACTTATAGCTGGGTGTTTAAAAACATTATAACAGTGTAAAAAGCATTATAGAAGCTTACATAGTAGTGACTTACACAAACATGTTTTAAGAACATTACAGAATCAGATGTGATTTGAGAGCATATAGAAAGTGTACATAACAAGTAGCAAAGATGTTTAGGAGATACTGCAATAAGCCAGGAGTGAGGAAATAAAATGTCTACAGTGGAAATGGAAACACAAAGATGGATGAAGGAAGACGCTAACAGTTACTCCATATTTTGGTGCTTGAACGGCAGGGAAAAGGGCATTACATTAAAAACAACGCAAGTCGAGAAAGGTAGCCCTTTTCAGGAGACGAGAAAAAGCCAAACTCATTGCTGATAAGGCAATTCTGACTTAGAGCGACCCCACATGTTACAGAGCAGAACTGCTTCATGGGATTTTCTTGGCTGTAATTTTTATGGAAGCAGATCACCAGGCCTTTCTTCCATAGTGCAGCTGGGTGAGTTCAAACTGCCAACCCTTAGGTAGGTAGTCAAGCACAAATTATTTGGGACTCAGGGACTTCAGGGACCTTTAGGAGAAGGGAAAAACAACAACAACAAAAAAAAAACCAAAAAAAAAAAACCCCCAAAAAACCAAAAGACCTGTTACTGTTGAGTCTATTCCAACTCATAGCGACCCTATAGGAGAGAGTAGAACTCCCCCATTGGTTTTCCAAGGAGCAGCTGGTGGATTCAAACTGCCAACCTTTTGGTTAGCAGCCATAGCTCGCCATAGCTGTTAACCACTGTGCCACTAGGGCTCCCGGGAGAAGAGAAGAGGATGGAAATGAATACTTCGTAATATATGAGGAGGTTCCTGGGTGGTGTAAATGGTTTGTGCTCAATTATTAACCTAAAGGTTGGCAATTTGAACCCACTCCCTGGTACCACGGAGAAAGGCCTGGTGATCTTCTGTAAAGATTGTAGCCAAGAAAACCCTATGCAGCAGTTCTGCTCTGTAATACATGGGGTGGCCATGAGTCGGAATAGACTCAATGGCAATGGGTAATATATGAGGAAGTTAGATTTAGCCATGGAGAGCTTGAAGTACAACTACCTTTCAAAGCATACAATTAAAATGCAGGACTAGAGTTTGGGAGACTCGGGGAAGAGAATTTCTTTGAAGAGTCTAGATGCAAGTAATGAAAATAGATATGGTCTCTTGAGAACGCTAGAGATATCTAGCACAAGGAGAACACCAGTGAATTGGTGAATATTCCTCTAGTATTTCCAAGTGCCTCTGAGAGCTAATCCAGCAGTTAGAAGCTGGGACTCTGACTAATACTATAAAAGTTATTTTTCTTTCTGTCTGGTTTGTCAGCTTTCTGATGGATAGCTGGATGTTAAATTTTCATGGTGTAGGGGACATTCCTCTTTAGTAGCCATGTAGCATTTTTGTATACCCTCTTTCCATTCTGGTAATTTCTTATATTATGAATCCTGCTTTCTCAAGGCAGATTCCATAAAATTCACATGTTCAGACTCCCTTGTCATGAAGGTAGGAGCATGTGACTTAGAATCCTCCAATCAGACACATTTGTATGAGGCTTGGATTCAAAGGTGAGTAACATGAGGAGGTGACTGGGTAGCACAGTGGCAAGGCGGTGGCAGCAGTGGGTCTTCCGGCATTGGACTCAATCACTCAGATATATAATGGCATTTTCACAGGAGAAACCCCTACAGTGTGATTGGGCACATTCTTGGCAACATAGTGACAGCACAGTCTGGCTTTCTGGGCCCCCAGGAGATGCTGTGAGTTATGTAATATCATTTAATAAATTATTTTTCTGCTTAAACTATTCAGAGTTGTTGGAAGCTAAGAATCTTTATCAGTCACATAGTATAAGACAAAATAAAAGAAAACAAAATAGACAAAGACAACATTATCCTGTATTTTATGTGAACTCGTAGATCAGCCTGGGTAAGCACTACATGCTCAAAGAAAGATGTCTGAGCTCCTGGGGGATCCTATTTGAGCCGTAGAGTTTGACCAAAAAAATGGATAGAAGCAAACTACAGTAGCTGGAGAGAGGACAGAGATGCTAAGGAAAGGAAGCTGAGGATCACATGGCTGACAGAGTAGGCACTAGTTCAGAATTGGGCAGACCAACTACAGTTGGAATAGGAAGAGCTGATGGCAGAAAACACAGAAGTTCAGTAGTCAAACTGGAAAGATAGCAACAGCAGAAAGAGGTGTGAGATAGGTGGCTAAAAGCTTAGGGCAATGGGACCAGGCGATCTTCTGGAGCTGAAGATGGATGGCAGGCAAGGAGGGCACAGCTGCACGCTGGGAGCCATCAGTGAGGACCTGTAACTGCTAAGACGTCTCCCTCAACTTTAGTGTCACTGGGAAAGGCAGGAATCAATCTCCATCTGGGGTTGTGATTTCTAATAAAGACAGGAAGGAAGGCAATTCCTGACATAAGTTTTGTTTTCCATTCTGGGATGACTATACAGACTCTTATTTAAAGCGTTCGCTTTATCTCACTGGTTTCTGCACACCCCTCCTCCCTCTGGCCTGGCAGAGAGTGGACAGGAGACAAGGACTTCAATTGTATTAAGTGCAGCAAAATGATTGATCTGTGTTCTCTGCATTTGGAAATCAAATCAGGGTCAAATCTGATCATTGAGGAAAAGAGAAACTCGTTTAAGTCATGGGCTTTGCTGGCCATGTCCATCATGTTTAATAAGAGAAGGAAGTGGTATTGGTTCGCTGAGGCTGGGATAGGGACAATGATTTGTAGGAAGGATTTATACCAGAGGCTAAAATAAAATGAGGGTGGAGTCCTAGGGCGATGTCTCCTTCCCACCCCATGTACAAGGTTCACAAGAAATTCTAATGTGCTCAACAGAATGATCCTGTACCTCTGTTTTGTGTCCCTAACATAGCAGCCTTGAGAGAAGGCAATGTCTACCTCTGGTGTGACTTTAGGAGCGTGACTTAAAATTATCCTTCCCATTGGACCGTTACGTGTCTAGAATGATAATATTAGAGATTTTCTGCCCTGAGGCTTAAGAGTTTTCTATCTTCAGGAAACCC